>CM070770.1:197762729-199212729 GCA_036346955.1 Dipus sagitta | reverse complement strand
CTTTTTCTTTAATATGCAATTATGTTCCTGAAAATTTTATTCTGTTATTTTTTCATTCTCCTCAAATAATTAAATTTTAAGTGAACTTTAAATGCATGGATAGCTTCATCTTAAAATAAATTCATTTGGGGATACCAAAAGATTCACAAACAATATGGAAGCAGTGCTCATTAAAGAATATCTTCTCTTCACAACAACTTCAATTCTTATCTTCGTTTCTGAAAGGGCTTGTTTCTTTGCCTTTAGGAAACCAACTTGGTGGCACCAGGTGCCAGCAAAATAGCAAAGATTTTGCCACCTTGGAAGAGTTACCTGGAAGATGGCTTGGCTACTTGTCACAAGAGCAATGAGCAGAGTCTCTCTCATGTTTGCTAAACTCTGGTCAGGTTCCTTTTGGAGTGTCAAAGAGGAGTAGCCCTTGAACTCCCTGGAATGCAACAGCATCCACATTCTTTCTCTCATCATTTTCTTTTGCTACTTGCCTAGAAATAAGCTCAAATTATCCCATAACAAAAAACAATGGAAAAGGTAGAGAGAAGGGCATGGATATGCATGAGACTCAATATTTATAAATGAAGCAGTGTTGTCTTCTTCATATTCTGAGTAATAGAATCTCCCTGTTCACCTCAATCAAGCTCTGGACAAATACAGGATCATCCCAGGGTGGTTTTTGTATATCACTGAACTCTTTACTTGCTAATGTGGAATCAAATTACTCAGTGTCATCTATTTTATAGGGATTTGATTTCATATCTGAAATCTAAGGAATGGAATAATGTGATAGTTAAGGGGAATAGGAGCTACGTACGCAGCTCTCACAAAAGAGAGGTGCTGCAGTTAAGGAACTAAAATGATTTAGGTGAAAAGGATAAAAGAGGGAAATGCACACACACTAGGTAAATCCCATATTAGTCCATCAGCATCATATTGTGACAGAATGAAGTCCATTTATAGAATTCTCATTCTCAGCATTCAGACATTTACAAGTAAACTACCAAATATAATAGATTACAAGTTCGCTGAATCAGAATCCCACCTTTTGGTATGATTAAGTTTTAATTGTATTTCTCCTTTGGGATCACTAGCAGCTAATAAGCTCATGAAAATAGGTCTTTAAATAGCAGGAACAGTAAAAGTCTCTCTGTGCACTATATTTTGATATGCTTGGCTGCCTAAGGCATTCTACTGCCTACAGTCTCAAGTCTTCAGTTTCCGTATCAATGGAACATCTAAATAATATTTATAAATCCTGAATGTTGATATGAAATGATATTAGACACTTAGCCCATGTGAAGTTCGCTTTAAAGTAATTAAGAGAATGTATTGCATCTTATTGATGAGTTAAATAGCTAAGACACACAGGTACAAATGCACAAAGTTTTATTTTTAAATAAACATATTAGACTAAATAAAACCTGCTTTGTTGATTCTCTTATTTATTATTTTATTATTTTACTGTTATACAACACAAAGCAAGGATAAGTTCCTTGATATATGAAAGAACTAACTTTCTACTGTGTTCAGCATACTCTGGTGGTATTTTATCCTACAAAGTGGAAAGGCTCAGTGTTTGTAAATCAGGTTAACAATGTCAGTGTGAGATGTATGTAAGTGCCTTCATGACAGCACCTTGAGCTCAATGGGCATGCGTAAGGAACATTTAGATAATTTTTGAAGTTGCTTATATTTTCCCAAAATATAAAAGCTTCACTTCAAGAAGAGTATAATTAACATTTCAGTTCCTGAAGAAGTATACTGCTTCTGAGAACTATCCCAATTATACTTCAGAGGGAATTGGTACAGGTTGAACTACAGAATCAAGGTCATCATCATTACTGCTCTGACTGAAAGGACATTGCACTTGAATCAGCATTCCTACCTTCATACATCTAGTTCTGTCTTTCTTTTTGTTTTAAATCTTGTAGTAATGCCTCTTTGCCTGCAGGTAAATCCATCATCTTGAACCAGACACTTGACACTAGGTCAATCTCTGCCTGATTCCTCCCCTCTTGCTCTCCTCAAGCCACCTTCTAGGACCTAAGTCATTGAGTTCCAAATGGGAACATTTCTTTGAATTTTCTTTTCTTCTGGCCTTTGCATAGACATGACTTTTCTTTTTTAATCTAAGAAGAAAACATATAGAAAGCTTTATTCAAATTTTCTTTCTAGCTACATTTATGCTTCTTCCTGATTTCTATAAGGTGTATCTCCTTTTGACAAAAATCACATTTATTTTTATTTTAATGGGCTCCCACAAGACAATGGTTTGCACAGTGCACAGAACAGCTTAAAGAAATACATTATAAAGATGTTCCTCTATGTGTGATTATTCAGCTTAATTTTGACTTTATAATGTGATATACCCTTAGTAGTAAACATACTTTGAATTTGGAGTGTCAATCTTTGCCTAGTCTCACCGTCATGGGGTTTGGGGGTTTCAGAAGTTCTTGAACCACAAGCCCTGAATTCATGTCTGTTTTAACCCAAAGAAATGAGATAAACCAGACTGAGAAGAATTATTACATTTATTCAGGGAAAGGGAAAATAGAGAGCCTGTCATGTGGAGGACAGAAGGGTGTAGAGAACCCATGTGGGGGTGGGGGTTCTCCCCTCATCTTAGCCTGGCTAAGCTTACCAGGAATCAGAAGTCAGGAAAGTTGAATATACAGCAAAAAGAAAGACCTTGGCTGGACAGATGGCTTAGCAGTTAAGGTGCTTGCCTGTGAAGCCTAAGGATCCAGGTTCAGTTCCTCAGGACCCACATAAGCCAGATACACAAGGTAGTGCATGTATCTGGAGTTCATTTGCAGTGGCTAAAGGCCCTGGTGCACCCATTTTCTCTTTCTCACTCTACCTGCCTCTCTCTAAAATCAATCAATACATATACACATACATACATACATAAATAAATTAAAAATTTTTGAAAAGAGAGATTTGCTCATTGCCCAACTGGTAAGTGTCTACTTATAACCTTATTGTGGTGGGTCTTACTTTCAGGCTCAGGAGAGCCAGAGTGAGAGCTGATTGGTCTGGGCTAGTGGCTGGCTTAAGAAAAATCCAGCCATGTAGCCAAGTTTTGGAGCTGAGCTTAGCCAAACACAATTTCAGAATCAGATTTAAATTCTAGGAAAGGGGAACTCCCTCCCAAGAAGGAGCTAAGGTTCTTTATGGAAAAACAAATCTTGCTAACTCCTTTAGTCAAGAGAAAAGGAGAGCAGAGCTCCTTCTCAGATCTAGTAAAGTGGAGATTGCAAGGACAGATTTAAGGACATTTCTAATTTTGGTTTCCAGGTCTAGTCACCCCAAACTATGTAACAAAGCTACCTGACTCCCTCTCATGACCATATGCAGTGATGATGAGCACTGGTCACCAGGCACAAGTACCACTCATTCACATGATTATGAAGGAATACATCTAAGAATCCTCAGCAGAATGTGTTGCAGAGCTGTGAGTTATGGTACTTTAGGTCTATTAAATGCAATGATACTTTCAACTTCCAATGGGTAATAGACACAACATCACATATTAGTTCAGGAATATCTGTATTTAAAATATTGTTTTCAATTCTCAGCATTGAACCTGGTATCTGGTACACAGTGGCATGATGTGTCTTCTACATGAATTATATACAGAATTTTAAGAATAGTATAAGCATAAGAGATACCATGAAAATGTTATGAATACAGAAGCTGCTAAGTGATACAGTGCTATCACACTCTCCAAGTCTCAGAGACCATTGAGCAAGAGGTGATGGAAAGAAAATAAGAGCAAAATGATGGGAAGAATACTTTGAAACACTATCCTCCATACACAAAATAGCCTTTGCATTCATATTGGCACAATGGCTATTATTTCCTATACAAAATTTGCAAAATAAGGGCAAACCAAAAACAAATAAATAAATGAAAGGGCAGTATCATAATGGAAGAGTGATTGGTTGGAAAGAGCAAAGGGCTCAGTGGAGAAGGAATTGGGGAAGGTAGAAAATTGAGAGTTGTAGGTAGGTATTATAAACAGGGAACATTGTGTTTATGCATCTCGTGAATTAAAAGTTTAAATATATAGGTGCCATTGATATATATGTAATCAATATTTATATGAGAGAAAAATTAATTTTTGGGTAGCCACATTTATGCTTAGAAATGAAGAAATGTATGTAGCTTCTTTTCACAGAAACTGCACTTGACATTATGAACTGTTGGTTTTCCTTCTTGCCATCATATATATATATATTCAAACAGCAGTTTAAACCCAAAGATTTTTTAAATTTTTTTATTAATTAGTTTTGTATTCAGCAAATATAGTCAGTTTGGTATCGTTATTAGGCTCATCCATGACCTACCCCCTCCCCTTAGCCCCTCCTTGTTGAGTTATATGGGTCATGCATTCTGGAGTTAGCCCACAGTTATGGGTAGGATAAATGTCTCTGCATATCATGACCCAACATGTGGCTCTGACATTCTTTCTGACCCCTCTTCCGCAAAATTTCCCTGAGCCATGTTGGAAATCGCAACATAGTCTCACTCATCTCCAGCACCTAACCTGAATCTACCCAAGATGCCTTACATACCCGGCAAGCATCTCGTGGACTTGCCATTATATTTAAAAAAGTAACTTTATTTCTTAATGGTACCCTGTAAGGGCTTATTGCCCCTCAGCTAAAATACAGGGGAAAGGATGCTCTTGTGGTATTTTTGAACTGACATGAAGTATATATCAACAGAATCCTTGTTAAAAGTAGCTCTCTCTGGACTCCCTCCCAATTTTGAGAAGGCAAAAGGTTCAGTTAAGCATTTCAAAGTCGAATCTTTTGAGCTTAGCTCATCATGACTGTTTTTCCTGACCAAGTCATTTTTAGGTTGCAACTGTCACTCCATTGATCATACCCCTTTGGCCACAAAGTCAATATCATTGAGTACCAAGAGAAAACATTTGTTATAAAAATGTAAGACAGATCTCCAGACCACAAATGAACAAAATTTTTCAAAGCATATTAGCCAAAGAATGATTCTTTATTACTGTTTTGGTTACTTTAAAGTGGAGAGATGGCTCAAGAGAGAGATTACCCACAGTTTTACAGATTTACCAACTTCTCTCTGCTTAGGATCCCTAATTTCCCACATGCTCTCTCCTCTCCCTGGAGACTGTCTGTGGTTTAATAACACATGTTGCCTGGAGGACTATGGAAGAGCAGAGGAAGCATCCAATCTGACATTCAGTTGTAGGAATTGGAAGTGGTAACACTCAGTTTTATGCTACTGAAAATAATTTCAAGTAAAATTCTAACACATCCTGGACTTACAGTAAATCTTAATCGAATCAATAGAATCATCAAAGCAGGAAGTATCTACAGAATTTATGAGCAGAATTTTTTCTCATTTAAAACAATAAAAATATCATATACCCTCAAGCTTCCTTACCTTAAAACTTAAGTAAAACAAATATCCTTGCTAATAGCATATTTTAATTATCATTAAAAAGATCAAGGAGGAAAAATACCTATTGTATTTTTTCGACCAATGAGCATCTATTAGATTCCTGATTCCTAATTAAAGACCAATTTTCAGAAATCTACTCCAATGTACTACTATTTCCACATAACTGTTAAAATGAGCCATAAGCTTTTACTTTAACTGTGAACCTGACCTACCCATTTTTCAGCTTCCCGTTAATAAATGTTGCTTTTTCTTTGAGCAAGACTCAAGATGATTGCTGTGAAGTTCCTTAGAGATTTGGTTCCCAAATAGTTCACACTGAATTACCAAGGGCTAGGGAAAAGGGGGGTTTAAAAGTTGCAAGGGCAGATGGACTGATTTTAATACAAAGAATAGTAGAAATGTATATCCTTGGCAACAACCCTTAAGGGAATGCGCATTTCACACAAAACAAAACTGAACATTCATGGTATCTTTTTTTTAAATCCAGACTCAGCAATTTCAACAAATCAACCCCATAAGCATAAACATACATGCACATCTCCAAGTATGCACAACACACACACAAATCACACATCGGGATGGACAAATTATTGTTAAATGTAGGGAAAGGGTGCACACTGGCTTTTCTTAACTGAATGGCTGAGAGTAATAGCAACTTGCCATGTGAGCGGCCCCAGAATGCACTGCAGGTGATGTCAGTAATGCTCATCTGGAGAGGCACATCTTCCTACCCTGAAGAGCCAATTCAGTCCTTTTGCTTAGCTCAGATCTCCTTTTGTCTCAGCAGGGGGTGCCGTTTGTGCCAAACAGTGCTGAATTAATTGGGGTTGTTTGGCTCTATCTCGAGTTACATTACACACACACACACACACACACACACACATATACACACTAAAAAAATATGAACAGGGAGAAAAATCACCTTGGCATTATTGTTCTTTTATACCGCATATCTATGCAGCTTATGTTCTTGTGTTTAATCAGTGAGCTACTCTGAAGTTTAGGAGATTAATACAGTTCAAAATTTTCTTCATTGCTACGATTTGTTGTTACTTTTCTCACCAACTTTCTTTTTAAATATAATCTTATTGAAATAGCTGATACTTCTTAATTTCAATTGTTAAAATGCTCATTTTATGTGTATAGGAATGAAATATAACAATGTATTGAAATCAAAAGTGATGAGTAATTTGTTCAAATACAAACATTGAAACACTTTATGAAAATAGGCACCATGCCTGCAGAAACATTATAAACAACCTCACTTACAGAAAATAAATACTATACTACTAATACCATATGATAGACCATGTAACACGTCTCAGATTTCCCTGATCCAAAGATATGCCATCTGGCTAGCTACTTCTAGTGGTTTAAGCATTCTTAGTCGTCCAGATGGTAAAAGGTTGTGTTGCCAGCCTCTCAGGAGACTGAAGCAGGAAAATCACAAGTCAAGACCCACCTGATCTACATACTAAGTTCAGGGCTAGCCTTACAACTCAGTAAGAGACTACCTCAAAGTTTAAAAAGGTGAGAAAGGGCTAGGAATTTTGCTCAGCCATTTAGTGATTGCCTACCATGTACAAGGTACTAGGTGCAAGCACCAGTATCCCCTTGCCCCCCGCCCAAGAAGAATTTTTCCTGGTATTTCAATACATCAGTACACATCCCAGGATCCTAATTTAGTCCCATTCTGACTATGCAACTTCATTTTCACCTTTTTGCCAACATAAAACCATGTATTTGTCATATTATCTGTGACATTTCCTACTGCATTTAGTTTATTACTTTCTGCTTTTCTGACTTTTCATTCAATGTGAACAGGCTTCCTTTAAGCCTGACTCAAGCCCATCTCTTTTATGAAGCTTTCCGTCTTCTGTCTCTGGTCCAGATGGTCTTCTCCCTGTATGTTAAGTGTGCTTGCAGATGTACCATCTGGTTACATCTGTGTTCTGGCATTTCTACAGATTCCACGTGTCTTACACTTGTTTGCTCAAACATGTGGTAGGAAATACATTGACTTTACCTTTCTTTTGACTCCCTTTGAGAATGTTTTGAAATATACAGTAGATGTTACCTGAAAATTAACTAGGCATATTTTGGGAGAGGGTGAATTTACTCTCCTTGGAGTATGTTAGCTTTAGATACTATGAGGACATCAGTATGACATTTGAGAGGGGTCTCAGCCTAAGATTCACAAAGTACAGCATATGATATATAGTTTGTTTTTAGTCCCTACAATTACTCTGAGTGTATTTTCTCATGTTAATCATTGCAATACATTTATCCATTAGATACATAACTTATTCATAATTTAAAGACATGAACTGTACAATTAAAGGTTTTCTGAATTCATTTAGAAAATAGATAAAATTAATGAATCTACACATTTTTCTACCACATTTCATCACTTGTAAGAAATATGTTTTATCCAGAAGTTATTTCGACTATCTAAGCAAATCTTCCATTAGCATAATTTTCTGATCTTTTATTTATTTTTCATTTCTAATTGAAAGATGGTGAGTATGGTTGTCTTAAGTGCATCTTTTTATCTGTATATTAATTATTATCATAATTTAACATCTCAGGTAAAATTATAGACCTGTCCAAGAAATATAAGGGAAGACATGGGGGTTATTATAAAAGTGCAATAGCAAAATTGTACAATCATTTATAGTAATATTCTTAGATCAAGGAAAATTGCACACCAGCAGAACTCAAATATCAGAAAAGGTGAATTTTTCCAAATTTTTTTATGAACATATGGTCTCATATACTGTTAACCCAGCAAAATTCAAGTAACTAAAAGAAGGAAAAACACTATCCCTGTGCTGTGAAACAATACTAAACCCAAAAATAAATCCTTTTCAGAACTTTGAAGAAGATAGGAGGTCCAAATAAGCACCTCAAAGCAAAGCCTTTTAAAGTTAGCTTAGCATGACAATATTTACTTGGCAACTTGGAAACCAAAAATTTGAAATTATGCATGATTTGAGAATACTTATTATCACTGGGAAAAGCTCAAAATATGATATATAAACAAACTAAATGCAAACATATAAGTGTAGAAAGGCATCCAAAATTATACTCGTAGTGAAGGGGACATGCCTTGGTGGGTACTGTGCTCATCAGCATGAGGAGTTGAACTTGGATTCCCAGCACCCATGTAAATGTGCTGGACCTGGTGGCTCATACCTGTAATCCCAGCCTAAGTAGGTGGACTGTGAGAATCCCTAGGACTCACAGACTAGCTAGCAAAGCTACATCAGTTAGCTGTAGATTAATGGAGAGACTATCTCAAAATTAAGGTGCAGAGTGATATGTGTAGAAATGCAACATAAACCAATGGCCTCCACCCACCTGTGCACACACAGGACCCTACACACATGAACATATTTATATGCATACACAACACACATCCATACATGTATATAAATAATTTTACAGTATACTTTTGTGATAGATTTAGAATGACTTGCAATTTTTAATTTTAGTTTTCTTTAATTTACAAATCACTTATAATCAATATTGATTATTTTGAAATCAGAAATTTATAAATTTCCAATAAATTTTAATGTCTGAGGAAATGATGGAGTGCATATTTTTTGAGTTTTATCTTTAAGTATAATTCATGACCCTCTTAGTGGTTATGGTAAGCCAAAAAACAATTGTAAGAAATATGGAAGATGGGGCTGGAGAGATGGCTTAGCGGTTAAGCGCTTGTCTGTGTAGCCTAAGGACCCTGGTTCGAGGCTCGATTCTCCAGGACCCACGTTAGCCAGATGCGCAAGGGGGCGTTCGCGTCTGTAGTTCGTTTGCAGTGGCTGGAGGCCCTGGCGTGCCCATTCTCTCTCTCTCTCTCTCTCTCTGCCTCTTTCTCTCTCTGTCTGTTGCTCTCAAATAAATAAAAAATAAAAAATTTTAAATAAAAAAAAAGAAATATGGAAGGTGGAGAGATACTCCAGTGTTTAAAGGTACTTGCTTGCAAGTGCCTGCTGACCCAGGTTCAATTTTTAGCACCAACATAAAGCCAGACACAGAAAGTGGTATACATTTCTGGACTTTGTTTGCAGTAGCAAGAGACATTCGCATGCTCACAATTCCACCCATATACATGTAAATAAATAAAAATGTTTGGAAAGAAAATTGGTAAATCAAGACTAAAGGTTAAAAGTAAAAAATAATGCTAAATTGAATTTCACAAAACAGAATGAAATATTCTAATATAAGCATGGTGGTTCATTTGAAACACAAAATGGTCAGTAGACATCCTGCTGATCACTTCAGAGCTCACTATAGCATTGCCTGTTTCCTTGGTGCTACTTACTTTCTACATTAAGTGCTGTTGACCTGATTAAGGGTATACATTATGAGCCTTTAGACACATACACTCTAACAAGTGCTACACTCTGGAACCCTTTGGGTCTCAAGATGCTATTTAGACACTGGACATTTTAACACCTTAGAGATAACCATAAAGGGCTTATGAAATAACTGTGTATATTTTGACCTTTCTAGCAAATATTGTGTGGTGACCATCGATCTTAACTGTTTGATGTGTTATCTGTCCCATTCTCCTTTAGCAGCCCTTTACTTATGCGAGATTACTCTGTGGTCATTGTTCATTCAACATTTGTGTGATGGCAGTTCTGCATGTTGCAATGTAAGCCATCATACATTTGATTTCTTATAAACAACATGCATAGTTAGGAACTTGTGATAAAACTTTTTACTTTGTTGAATAATAGTCCAAATGTTTGCTAATGAACTACATCTTATTCTGTAAAACTGGCTGTAATCATTCCTTCCTTTCTTGTGATTTTATGTTTTAAAATTAATACATATAGCAAAGATCCCAATTAGCTGCCTTAGGTTGTATAACATAAACAAAATACTTCAATATCTGCCTTTTCAAATAGCATGTACTACGACTTGTTAAAAAATAATTCTTATTTGAGCTAAAAAGAAAATAATATGCATAGAAATTTCCCTGAGTCCACTAATTATTGTTCTTCCTCTATTTACACAGAGAAATATTTTTTCTCATTTATCCAAGACAATATTAATATAAGTATTTGAGACAGATAACAAGATGTAAAGAAATTGAAATAACATAATATTGAATATCTCCAATGCACAATAATTATACCACATGTATTGGTTTGTGGCTGTCTATATAAACTAATTTTAGGGGTTTAATGAATACTAATGCTTTCTGGAAGTAATTGTTCTATTACATTTAGAGTTCAGTAGTTAGGTTTATTAATATTATGTCACACAGAGGTTTTAGCTAGGCAATGGAATTTTCTCCAAAATGAGCTGCTTCAAGTTATAGGGTTTATTGACTCTCTGAATTGCAATTATGAAAATATCATTGAATTTTCGATGTTCCTGTGGTTAAAATACTCACTTTCTGCAGGGTTGCCCATCTACAATTAAAATGCTTAAAGCTACTGACCCTCATTTAACAAAGTTTGATGTCATAAATGTGTATTCTTTCCTGCAGCTTCCACAATTATCAAGGCAACACGTTTTATTAGGTTCTTTAATCAATGTTGTTTTCTCTTTCTAGAAGCTAACCATGATAGGATATTCAACACATTTTTAGGCAGAATTTGACTTGGGATTCCTGAGTAGGTTTTTTTTTTCTTTTTTTAAATAGCAAGGACCATGGGAATTCTCTAGCTCTCTCTGGCCTTACTTGACCCCAGGAGCTTAACTCAGAGAGCTGTGGAAATGAGAGCAGAGTAACTGGCTTAAAGAATAACCCAGACCTTGCTCATGACAGGGCTTGCTGATCCCCACACTAGAGGGATTGGTTGGAGCAGGCTGAAAGCCTTGAGGCTTCTGAACATAACTCTAGCTTCCTACACTCTGGTCTCATTCCTCTGCTTTTGTGCCTTTCTTTGAACATTTACAGTTGTGAGAACTCCAATTAATGATATTAAAAATAACATTTCCAAGTAAAGCCCCAGTAATTTCTTTCCAACTTATTAGGTTGTAAAATTTTTTAGCTAGTTTCAAATCACTGATTCAATTAAAGTTAAATGGTTATGTTTTTGTTTGTTTGTTTTTTGTCGTTGCTGTTTTGTGGAGTTGGTTCATTGGATAAGATTTATGCATATTGGTGAGAATGTAGCCTAAGAAATGATTTTCCTTTCTCATTCTTGGCTAAAGTAAGAGTGGAGGCAAAGAAAAGCAACTTTGAAAGAAAGAAAACAAACTATAGATACATGAGACAGTTCTTTTCTCATGACTACATAATTTCTTCTAAAACTTTAACAAGGGAAATAAATGCTGGACATGTGATAGTGACTTCTGATATAGGGGAAAAAAAGGGGAAAAAAGTAAAGACAGATGTGTTTGTAAGAGAAGAATCTACCAAAATATTTTAAAAACTAGAAGAGCATTTTTGTTGTATAATTTCATACTTTTCATTGCATGGATTATTTGCTCTGTGTTGAAGAAGTCATAATTGTGAAAGACTCTTGTCAAAACAAGAATGGAAGAAGGAATAAATACCTTGACAGTATAAATGTTAGTTGACATAGTATTTCTGCATACTTGCTTTTATGTAGCTTCTTAACAACTATTGGTGGAAGTTTTATAATCACTTTCCCTTGGAAACAAAATAGAGAGACTGAGGCTACAAGTACAAGTATCCAGTCAGAATTTCTGGAATGAGTGTTGTAAAATCCATACTTTGCAGCATGTGAAGTGTCCGCTGCAGTGAGGATTAAGTGCCAGGAATATGAATAGCTACAGCTGAGAAAAATTAATTTCAAATTATATGTAACTTCTGTTAATTCAAACTTAAATGTAAAACATCACAAGGTGACCAGTGGCTGGTATGTTGGATAGGATAAGTTTAAAAGTTCTGAAGACTAGATAGTAATGCAACCAGTAAATAAATTCTCAAAATGATAGCCATGTGATCCTTGCATATTCCTTTATAATTAAGATCTGAGTGACAAGCGTGGTTTAGTGATTAAGGTGCTTGCTTGCAAAGCCTAAGGAACTAAATTCACTTCAATTCCCCAATACCCATCTAATCCAGATGCACAAGGTAGCACATGTATCTGGAGTTCGTTTGCAGTGGCTAGAGGCCCTGATACACCCATTCTCTATCTGCCTCTCTCATGACAAATAAATATACAAATAAAATATTAAGAAAAGAACTGAGTGATTTTAGACATGTGTAAGCACACAGTATTAGGTTTGATGACACATTCACACTAAAAATCATATGCAATAAATATCTAATAGAATTTTTATGAATATGATAATTTTCATTGTTAATAATTTTATAAATTTATCTATTTACATGTGTGTGTTGGAGTGAGGGACATGCCAGTGTCTCTTGCTTTTGCAATCTAATGCTCTTCTGTCTTTACATTGGTAGCTGGGAAAATTGAACCTTGGCCAACAATTTTTGCAAGCCATCACCTCTAACCACTGAACCATCTCCTCCACCTCCTGTTAACAATTTTTTAAAGGTAGATTATATTATTTTTCCAAATTTTTGTTTTTATCTATATACTCTTTATAAGAGTCACAATGTATTATTAAATTAAATTTTATATGCATTTATTTAGTTTTCTCTTTAGAAGATGGTTAGTTTAGGGGTAGAAAATATTAAGTCATCCAAATGCAAATTTAAAAACTTTGTAATATTATTTCCTTGATGATTGGAATGGAGCTAGTCTCCATGGAATACATGATGACAGGCAAAAAGAAAAATAATCTGCCTCCAAATAGAATATGAAAACAATTCTATCTAAAACTTTGGATAAATGCAACTGGGAACTGAGAATGTTTTTATTTTTTTCATATATTGGATAAAAGTGTAATGTAGACAATATTGCATGATTTTTATAAATTTGCACTGTTTTTCCTATTGCCATGTTATGTGTATCTAATCTGATTAAATATCTGACCACATATTTAGATTTACTGAAAAAAAAATACCTAAAATAGGTGTCAGATAATTAAAATCAAGATCAGATTATTTGAGAATTTTTCAAACAACTGACATGAATATGTAGCTTTTGGTTAAGTGAAATACTGTATATTGTAGTTCTCATATATTGTATGCTTAACTTTTTAAAAGTCTTTAGATTTAACATAAGCTAGTATAAATGTATCTATACAACAGCAACTTAATACACCATTTGAAAAACTGATTAAAGGCAACTTGAATTACTCAGAAATGAAGAACTGGACTTTGACTATAAAATCATCAAAATGGCATAAAACCCAAGTGCATAAGTTATCATTCTAAAACTATATTGGTGCTTTAAAGTAGAAGTACTTGGGGCACAATTAAAGCTAGGAGACAAGTTTGTCTATATTTTATTGCTTTTGATCTATTTCTTAGTAAATGACTCAATGTTTTAATACTAATTGACTTCATTTATGCAGAATATGCAGAATCATTAGGTAAGCAGTCTATTGAAGAGTACGCATAAAGAGAATCACTTTATAATGTATAAATTAGGGCTTACAACATGAACTATGAAATGCTTAATATGTACAGCTGAGGATCATCTCCTTGATATCAGAGGCTGGCTTATTTCTTGTTCACATGTTTGCTGACTTGTTAATGATTTTGGAGATCCTCTCTTCTCACAGCTGCTTCTGTACTGGAATGCAACATAGCATTTCACTAGCACTTTTCTCCTCAAACAATAAATGATGGAGCCAATCATACAATACAGAAGAGAAACAACTCTGGGTGGAAGCCCTGACAGGTTAAGTCCTTTCTACCTCTTCTTTATTTATTTATTTCCTTTATTTATTTATATTTTTATTCTTTGGTTTTGTGAGGTAGGGTCTTGCTGTAGCCCAGGCTGACCTGGAATTCACTAGGTAGTCTCAGGGTGGCCTCGAACTCACGGTAATCCACCTACCCCTGCCTCCCAAGTGCAGGGATTAAATGCGTTCTCCACCATGTCTGGCTTTCTACCTCTTCTTTCATAAGATGCAGAGATAATTTCTGTGTCATTAGAAGTTACCTCAGTACAACTTGAAAACCAAAATCTAGATGGGAAAGAATAGATTTTTCTTCTCATGAAATTCACCATATTTATAGTGATGGTTTTTATCCTTCAGGAAAAAAAAAGTCACTTAAGTGGGATATTAAGAGGACAAAAAGTGAACTTTTTCATTATCCTAATTTTTCTTTACTTTTTGATATTAAACTGCTGAATTAGCTCTCTTGTTTCCTGTACATGGTAGTTACAAAGATATTGGTGTGTATGTGGTAATGCATGTGTGTGTGCAGATGCATGTGCCCCATGCCTATGGGTGTAAATGCCAGAATAGCATGTTTGGTGTCTGCCTGTATAGCTTATTCACATGTTTCCTTGAGTTGAGACTCTACTGAACCCAGAACTATTGTGTTTGCTGTAACTAACAAACCAGCAAGCCTCAGTAATACTCAGGTCCCTACTCCTCACAGGACTGGGGTTATAAGCATGCATGAGCATACTCAGATGTTTACTTAGATACTAAAGAAATGAGCTCAGAGTTAATCAAATCATTCACTGTTGGGTCCTCATACTTGTGTGGCAAGTGCTCTTGCTCACTTAGCCATCTCAATAGGATTGTTTAGTTACTTAGTATATCATTATATTGTATACATATAACATATATATAATTTATATAAATATAATATAGGTCATATTATATATATACAAAATTATATAATTTTGACATGTTTATAAATTGAGTAAATGTGGGTGACAGAAACAAAAAGTTACTATGCCAACTAGCTCATTCAGTGTAGTAAGAATCCTTGAAAAAAGATGGCTTAAACCAGTGCTGAAAATATTCTATATTAAGTTACTAGTTTAAGTTATCACTGAGAACTAATGTGTGATTTTTTCCCCCCTAGTTTTCATTACATGCATATTTGTCAGAAATTTGACATGAGATGTCCCACCTGTGAACTGAGGCCCGCTAGCACCATTTGAGTCTTCTGAGTGTGCTTCAGGAAAAGGCCTCAGAGAGTGCTATAGCAATTCAGTGATTTTGATGCTGAGTGTGCAATCATCTGCTTCCATTTGTCCCTGTGGTTGGCATGGATTAATAGGCCAAGGCAGGAGATGGGCAGAGCACAAATTGAAAATAATGGAACATTTTGCACCAAAGGAGTCAGTGGCTGAGAACTACAATGGACAGGAAATGTTGAGCAGGCTAGAGGCAGTGCAGTATGTCACTTAAAGACGCAGCAGCTCCAAGACAGGAACAGTTCTGCAAATGTGACTCTCATGAAAACAGGGTCCACCTGCTATATTTTTCTACAGTAATAACCACGGTGACTTTTACATGATAACCTAATTTTGGGTGCCACATGAAAGTCATGCATAATGACCAATGTAATGCTCATTAAACATATGAGGGGAAATGATGGAAATATTCAATTGCACAAGAAAATTGTAATTATCATCCAAATTGTAGACTCATTATAAATAACAGATAAGTCATTTCTCATTACAGTTGGTTTCTACAGACAAACTGTTATCTCTTAGACACATTCAATCAAAAGTCAGAGTAGAAACACATGACTGTCAGTCATTCAGCAGGCTGTAGAGTGGGCATTCATGTAACCCAGATGCCTCTAGAGTTCCAAGGAAGTGATCAACTGTTGTTCAAGGAAAGATAAATAGAAAAACAATGATGTCTAGAAAGTTATAATTATTTGAGTGAAATATGTGTCTTGGATAATTTTGTCCTAATGAAGAGATGAGGGTGGATCGTGATGAATTCTGGAAAAAGTCATCAAAGACAGTGAGTTTGCCAGTGTGACAGAATTGTACCTGAAGAGCATGATGACCCTAGATAAAGACAGTACCATTAGCATGGAGCCTCATTATAATGACCAGTATAGTCATCCAGCCCATCCTCTTGGAGCTCTGATCTCATGCTTTCCAAAATTACAAACTGTGAGATCAAAAATTAAAATAAAATAAAATAAAATATTTCAACTTTAAAAAATTCAACTGAAATTCTAACATTATATAAGGTCTCACTGTGTATATTATAATTTAAATAGGTTCTAATGAATATATAGTGTTACAATCTATTATATGGCAGCATTTTAAAATGCTTTTGCAAATTTGCTGTTAATACCATGAAAACTCTAAATGAGCAGTTGTGTTGTGAAATGACTGCTAAGATTAATATGCAAAATCCTG
The DNA here is from genome assembly GCA_036346955.1 of Dipus sagitta. Lineage (NCBI taxonomy): Eukaryota > Metazoa > Chordata > Mammalia > Rodentia > Dipodidae > Dipus > Dipus sagitta. Next base: position 199,196,092 of record CM070770.1, on the reverse strand, counting down.
ATATCTCTCAACTATGGCATTATTATGGTAACAAGCCTAAAGGAGTTTCAAATCCCTTAACACACAAAAGACATGTATTATCTCATTTTAGTTCATACCACCATAAAGATATAAATTAAACCACATTTAAAAATCTTCCAAAAATATCAAGGGTCCAATCCAAATACTTAAAATACTTGTTTTTAATATTAAACTGTACAAGCCATGTTTATATCCACCAAGCTTAGGAAGAATAGAAAATTAGTTTATATGTTTTCCCCAAAATTAAGAAGTACTGAAGAAATTGAGAAACACTGAATTGTATGCTATATTAAGCTATATTGTTTTCTGTATAGACTAAATATAATGTGTGGGTTAAAAATGGACTTTGGAAAATTAATTGTCCATGTGTTTTCAAGGGTTTTCATCAAGTCCAGACACAATACTAAGTTCTGCACTAAATCCTTTTGTGGTCTAATAAGGAAGAAAATAAAAACAAATTATCCTCTTTGTTATGGAGGCTATGCTTTACAATATCACTGCATGGTGACAACTTCTTGTCCTCCTGTCACTGCCTGTCCTTTAGACCATACTGCAGAAAAGCAATTTTCTGCCTCAAAAGCACTCTATTTTTTTAAAGTTTGTCTCTGGGCAATTTTCAGGTCTACTAGAGCTGCACAACTGTATACAGATGAGAAAGACCCAAAATAGGGCAATTTATTTGATTCCTCCTCTTCAAAACATTTAGCTGAGATTGCATATCCAACAGAGAAAACCCAAAAAGAATATGCAGTAGTGACCCCCAATGACATATATCTTCATGGTAAATTTGCATTAAACAGAGTCTTCAAATAACAGACATCCTAGAGCTGATATTTGTTTAATGTGAACCTTTACCACTAAATTTTTCTTAAGATATAAGAAACTGTTCCCTACTACAAAAAAGAAAGGAAATCCCTAAAAGTAGGTAGTTAAATACAACATATGGAATATTCAAATGGATAATTTCTTAATTTTAACTGGCCTGCTCATTTGAATCACAAGTTTGGTTTTTCTGGTTGAAGAGAAAAGGGTGCCTTTGATTGGAAAACATATTCCTCCAATGTCCGGTTGCTGTTAAAGTCACACTTCTTAATGCCTGATAACAACATAACCATTATATCAACCTGATGGAACTCTATCCTAGCACAGTGCATAATGATCTGCAGTAGTCTTTTACCACAGTTGGAAAGCTTATCTATAAAATCTTTATATTATATCTATAATATTGTCTGCAGAGAAATGATCTAAAATTTGTCAGACTTTAATCCAAAAACCTGCTGACATATTTTGGAAAGAGTATAGCTCTGAATTTTTTGTTTAAATAATTTACCCTCTTAAATTTGAATTATTAGTCTTGATTCACTCATTTTCAATGTTACTAGAAACGATTATGTTTTCAATGTTATCTTCAGCAGTACACAATATAAAGTGAGCACTAGCAAGCATAATTTTACTGATAAGCAAATTTCTATGTATAAATCCTAAGATTTATTTTTAATTAAATAAAAATTGAGCCTAAACAGATTACATAAACTCAGATTTGAGTCTAATCTCTTTCTTGATGTGTGCATGAAAGTTTGTATAAGTGTGTGTACACACATATTCTGTTTTTATCATTCTCTTTCTTGCTAATTTCACTTTGATTATGTGTACTTGGAAACTTATAGAATATTAGTTACTTGCTTATATCCTCTTAGCCTCATGGTTAGTAAGTGAAGGAAGTTGCAGATACACAGTGACATTAAACACTTGAAGAACAATTGAACATTTCTAGTATGAAAATCATACAATGCTTGGTGATTATTTTAACTTTTAATTTTTTGGAATAAAATAAAGCTTTATTAAAAGCTCTCAACACCGTGACATTATCTTCTGGATAGGTTCTGCATCCTAGCACCTACCACACATGAGGTCCTAGGCCACATTTTCTTGTACTGACCCAATTTTTCTTCTAAGACTGCTTTTCAACTTTCTCTGGTCCAGCCTGTGACCTTGTTGCTGGGGAGAACCTGACTTTCAATGAGGTCTCTCACGACCTCATTACAAACAAGCCCAAGGGCCAGTCCAATTCTGAAACCTCATCTTTCCTCCACCTCTTCCCAGAAGTTGTCACATTCAACTATTTCCTGTTTCTCAAAATATTTTCTGAGCTCAGTCCCTGTCTTCTGCTTACTTGTTTCCAGTTTTGTTTTTTTTTTCTGAATCATGTTTACCTTCCATCATTCACAGCAATTGAAGGTAAACTTCTCTAATTCTGTCTCTGTGTCTACACACACACACACACACACACCCATTCCTTGCTTGCTCTTCCCCTCTCTTCTTTTCACCTATGGCAATGGACAAACATTTAAACCTAAATCTATAAATTATTCATTTTCATTATTTGTACAATGATGGGGTAAGAGTTGCCATCAGTGTGCCTTTGGTCACCTCCTCCTCCTGTGCACAAATCAGAGATCGGTATTTAGAGCGGGTTTAGTGACCTATCCCTGCAATCATTTCTTGCTAGTGAGCCACACATGGCTTTAGCTTCTTTCACTTTTAACAGGATCTTTACTCCTGACTTAAACAAGTTCACCTTATATTTCTATTGCCAATGTATCCAGTGTATCCATCAACAGTGAAAAGTAATGTTTTTCTTCAATGAAGGTTGCTTTAAGGACAATAAGGATGCTTCATCTTAAAGCAATAATAATTTTAATCAATGGCATCTAAAACTACTCAATTCCAGATTTATGTCATGTACTATATATGAGACTCATAATTTGTATTTCATCCTTTGTAACTTGTTTTAATTTTTGATTTTGCAGAGTTTGAGATTCTGATATAGCTTCAGGTTAGGAAACCTTAAGACTCATATGAATTTAAAATTTAATATTAAAAGGAATCTATACAAGACATATATTTATAGAATGCAATCTTCAATCATAAGTGCTCATGAGAGGAGAGTGGGCTTAAGGCTGTTTGTTTCTACATAAGTTGAAGGCTCACCTTAGCTAATAGTGCTGAGTTTCACCCATAAGTGACTTCAAATACAAGTAGTAGATTAAAAAGATGATAAAATTCAATGATATGCATATTCCTTCTCTCCTCATTTCTTCTATGCTTTGAAAAGCAGACATCTGGTGACAAGTCAACAGAACAATAATCATATGTCACAGATAGATCCCAACTTCAGTCACTGAGAGCTATTTGGTTAATTAATGTAGATTCTTAATTTTTGCCACAATCAATATGGGAAAAGAAGTCAGGGTGATAATTATCATTAAGATATTCTCTTTGGGTAGATAATAATGAATACTGAAACACAACACAAGAAGATACACAGGAGAGGATCTTGGCTTCTGATTTTGCCCCACAGTACCTAATTATGCAAGCTACCCAACCACAGTGTAGATCTTCTAAATGATTGAAAACATTTCATGCAGTGGCTGGTGCCATCAGTCAGGCCTCAGTGGTCAAACAGCACTGACAGTTTAAGGCCTGGCTGAGTGAGGCTAAGGGATTCATTTCAGTTTCTTTAAAAGTGATGCTGTAGTGGTGTCAATCAGACGTTATCAGGAGGAAAAGGGAAGAAAGCTATTGATGCATAAATTTACCTAGTTTGAAATCCTTCTTTATAGGAAAAAAAATATATATATATATAATTTCATATTTGCATTGCATTGATAGTTTACTTTTTGTTGTCCAATAAACATTTCATTTTAGCATATGCATTCACAGGAAAATGCTGAGAAGGAGACGACTTAGATTGAAACTGCTTATAACTGTGTGGGGCATAGAATACAATCATCTTACCTTCATATATAAATCAGAATTGACAATTTTGTCAGTGTGCATATCTGGTGTACAGACATATTCAAATTATTTTTCTGTAGAACCCATTTAAAAAAATTATTCATATAGTAAAATCTTGCATGAGATAACAGGAATTCCTTCCTTAAAACTTTCTATAGTTAAACTTCAGAAAACTGGAATGTTTTTGCATTGAAAGTACTTCCCTATTACAATGTGTTAATAAAGATTTGTAGAATGTCAAAGAAAACTGGTGGGTTGATTTAGATACTTCTAGAAGTTACCTGAGTACTCTCATGTATAATGTGACTCAAATCCATTTCCTCCTCAAATTCAATACAATTATCACAGTTCCTAAGGATGAGCCTCTGTTCTGTTTGATAATGTCACTTAATTACACCAAGCATTTTATCAATCACCCAGTAATCAGGGTGGTGTTATATTTATTATGTCTTCCTCAGACATATCTTTTGATAGCCACTTCCTATTTCCTTGACCATTATTAAAATTAAAATACAAGTTTTAATTCTGCTACCAAATTGAATTTATATTCCTGAGCCAATATTTATTCCAATATTCCTTTCAAATTCAATAACATAAAATCATACTTCCCATTATAGCACTTAAAAATCCTTATGATCTACTGATCAATATTTATCAAAATTTAATACCAAAGCTTGTGAAAGGGGGCTGGGAAGATGGCACAATGCTTAAAGATACTTTCTTGCAAATTCTGCTCAACCGGGGTTCAATTCCCAAGTCACCTCCATTGGATGGAGGCAAAAAATGGCATGTCTGTAGTTTATTTGGAACAGGAGTGGCCCTGGAGTGTGTAAACATATATATACATACATATATACATACATTTAGTCTCTCTCATACACACACATGATTAAAATAAACACATATTTTAAAGAAAGCAACTTGATTTCCTATTTTTTTCTCATCCTTTGTGTGGTAGTTTGAACATATGCCCCCATAGTCTCAAATGTTTTATTCAAGCTTATAACTTGAGTCTCCAGCCTTCCAGATGGAGGAGGTGTCAGTAGGGAAGATCCTGGTGTCCAGCACAAAGGCGTGTGTGAGTGGAGATCTGAATTCCAGTCATAGGGTATGCAGAGGTTTGAGCTCTGCCTGGGTCCTGCTTGCTGCCAGTTAGTGTTTGCTGTTTAATGTTTGCTTCCAGTTTGGTTGTTTCTCTCTGCTTGAATTTACTGAAGCAGCTTTTTCTACCACATGTTGAACATCACCCTGGATCTATAAGCATGAAATAAGCCCCCTCTTCCCATAAACTATGTCTGGTTTGGACGTTCATCCCAGCACCAAGAAACTGACTACAACAACAATTTGGCACTGGAAGAGAGTGGAATGTTGCTGAGATGAAACTGAGCCATGTGAATTTTGGTCTTTTGAAAATTTTGTACTCAAGGAGGAATGTGTACAGACTTGGTACTTTGGATTACAGAAGCAGGAGAGAGCAGTAAGCCCAAGTTTATGGACTATTTGGGTGAGAATGTGAAAATGCTAAATGAAAAGAGAATTGCATTTGGAGACTTTTTGTATGAACTTAAAAAAGGGAAAGAAAGACTGCAGAGAACTATGTTGGATCTGGGCTACTGCCACAGGGGATGGGTGCATTCTTTAGCCCAAACCCTAAGAATTGTTCAAGGTTAATGTACTGATGTGCTTGGGGAAAGATATAGAACTGAGATATAAAAGATTTAAAGTTGTAAAAATTAAGGAAGTTAAAGGTTACTGGCACAGAGACTGGTTGCTAAAGGTGATATTGTTAAGGAGATTACCACTATGGACTGCTTCACATTGAAACAATAGAAATGATCCCTGAGAAGATACCACCCAGGAAAGAATGAATGGTAGGAGTACAAATTTTTGAATGGAGGAAACCTGCTCTTCCTGGTAAGGATTTATTTTATCCCTGAGTCAACAGTATGACTTTGTCTTCACACACCTGGTATTGATCTTTGAAGCATGAAAACTTCATGGAAGTAGGTCATGAAGTGCACATGGTTCCAGGACCCTCTATGGAAATGTGACCCATGAAACAGGGTGTGATATCCCTGGTAAGGAGAAAATTGAGGCCATTGTAAGATGGACCATGTCTTCAATGGAGACCTAAAGATGTTTTGTATATATAAGGACTATGCAAGGGTTACCATGGAGGGCTTATAGCTCAGGATGGATGTTTTCTATGGCTACTCAGCCTGGCTAGAAGGATGGAAATTGAAAAATTCAGAGTGTGTGATAACTGGTTATAGTTGTTGAACTTGAACTACAGGTGTTTGATATTTATCTAATGGTTATTTATTTTACATTAGACCCATCTCTCCCTGTTATACCTTATTACAATGGAAATATTTACTCTATGCCATTATATGTTGAAACTATGTAACTACTTTTGATTTTATAGACTTTAAAATTAAGAGACAGTCTTACAATTGGTAAAGACTATGAGGACCTTGGAAGTTGGACTAACTGTAATCTATAATGTGAGAGGGTTGTGAGTCTATGGAAGCCAGGGGTGGGATTTGGTAGTTTGAATGTATGTCCTTCATATACTCAGATGTTTTATTACAGCTTATAACATGGTCTCCAGCCTCTTGTCTAGCGAAATTGTCACTGGAGGTGGATACGGGGGTGCGTCCCAAATGTGTATTTGGGGACAGATCTGAATTCTATCCAAAATGTATACAGAGAGCTCTACCTGAGTCCTATTTGCTGCTGGGTTTGTGCTTGCTGTTTGGTTGTTTCTCTCAGTTTGGATGTATGGAAACAGGCTCTTCCACCTGATGGCACTTTCCCCAGATCTGTGAACTTGAAATAAACCCCCTCCTCCCATAAGGTATGACTGTTTTAGATGTCCATCAAAACTGACTACAATACTCTGCACATGTAATCTTTACTAAAAGTTAATATGGGGCTAGGGAGATGGCTTAGCAGTTAAGATATTTGAATGTGAAGCTGAAGGACCCAGGTTCAATTCCGCAGTATCCACATAAGCTAGATGTACAGGGTGATGCTTGCATCTGGAATTCATTTGCAGTGGTTAGAGATCCTGGCATATCCATTCTCTCTCTTTCTCTCTCTCTCAATTAGTAAATAAATAAAATTTAAAAATATTTTTAAATAATATGAATTATTTAAAAATCTTGACCAGATATAAATAATTTAAATATATTTAGTTGTGTTTAAAAGAAAACACAAGTTTATCCATACCCAAAAGAGAAGTCCTTAGGTAAATATAAAAATCCCATGCTGCACACAATGTATAGTTCTAGTTTGTAAGGAAAAAGGGCAAGAAGCCACCATCAGGGTCTTCAACTCAGCTCCATTTTATATGTATTCTCTCTCTCTCTTTCTCTCTTTCTCTCTCTCTCTCTCTCTCTCTCTCTCTCTCTCTGTGTGTGTGTGTGTGTGGGTGTGTGTGTGTGTATGTATGTATGTATGTGACATGATCTCCTGTATTCCAGGCTGGTCTTGAATTAGATATGTAGCCAAGAATTACTTAAAATTCTGAATTGCCTACCTCAAGTTTTTCTGTAGTATTATTGCAGCATTACAAATGTGTACCAGCAAGCCTGGTTTATATGGTGTAAAGGCTCAAGCCCAGTTTTGATGGAGATTGATCATAGGTTGCCATATATGCTAAGGAAGCAGTTTTTCGAAATAATGTAAATCCACATCCCCAATTTTCTTCATTTTATATTAATTTGTTGGTACACATATGTATATGGTATGTGTGTGTATATGCGTGTGGGTGTATGTACACCTTAGCATACATGTGGAAGCTAAAGGTTGACATTGAATGTGTTCCCCTATTACTCTCCTTTACTATGGCAGTGTTTCTCATTTTAGCCCAAAGATTGGATATGGCTAGTCCAGCTAGTCAGCTTGCCCTTGGAAATTCACTATTTCTGCCTCCCCTGAACTGGGATTACATTTATGTGAATGCTGGGCACCTGAAATACAGGTCTCAAGCTTATGCTGTAAATAATCAACTAAGCCAGCCCCTACATTCTTTTCTTCTTCTTGAGTAACTAGATCACATGAACAGCCTGCCCTGCTCAGGACCTGGATCCCAAGAATTCTCAGCTGGAAGATGGGCTGCTTTTGTGTCTCTTGCATCATGTGATTTAGGGGTCTGTGGGTGTCTGCACAGATAATTGAAGTTGTAATACATAAATGTAGAGATGGCTTCTAACTTTCAGGCTCATCTAAGTTTTTCTTGTCCTCTTCATTGCTCTTCTCTGTGGAATGTCTTTGATAAGGAGGGACTTTGTGGAATGGTGGTCTATGATTCCAATGCATATTTATATGGACCCACCTTGTTCTTCCTATCCTCTTTCAGACAGTTTCATCATCACTTGGCCTGCCCAAGTGGATTATGATACTATGGTTTCCTACCTGAAATGCCCGCTTCCCTTCCATTCATCTATCCAAATTAGTCACATGCTTCAAAGCTTAGCTGGAGCCCTAAATTCATTGTCAAATCATTTTCTGTTAATGAATACCTTGGCTTTCTTTCTTTAGAATGCAGGAATAAGTTCTCTTGTTATTACTCAATCAACACTACATCTGCTATGCATTGTGCTCTTAGCTACTAGGACCAGATATTTAGTTTGTAAATCTCAATGCAAGATAAAAATGGGTAACACTAAATGAAAATTTTTAAAGTGGTGATAGCCTGGCACTGAGACAAGGATGGGACCTGTCATACAGGTTCCTATGAGACTGCACTGATGACAGGCACACCCACCTGAAGCTGACCCTCTTTGCTCTACTATATAATCAATATTTGAAATATAGCATAGTGAAAATTAGAACCCTAAGTTCTGTGGGGGAAAATATCAGACATTTATTTGTTTTCACTATAATACCAACTACTACATAATGGCCATTTAATGAATTAATTATCACATGTTTATATTATGTTTTAGTAGCAAAAGTTATCATTGATATTGTGATAGACCAGACAATCTTCTTGGATAAAATTGTCTTCAACAGGACTTTTCCACCCTGCCTTTGTGCATGATTATAAAATAGTAATTATGTTATTTTGATATCTTTTTGCATAAATATGTGGGTATACGGTGGCTATATATATATATATATATATATATATATATATATACAGTGAGCACATATGTGTGCACAGGTATGTAAGCACATGTGCATCTGTGTGTGGAAGCCAGAGGTTAACACCAGATATCTTCATCAATCTCTCTCCATGTTTTCCTTTCTGTCTTTCTGTCTTTCTGTCTTTCTGTCTGTCTGTCTGTCTGTCTGTCTTTCTGTCTGTCTGTCTTTCTGTCTGTCTGTCTTTCTGTCTGTCTGTCTTTCTGTCTGTCTGTCTTTCTGTCTGTCTGTCTTTCTGTCTTTCTTCTTTCTTTTATCAAGGCTACACTAGTTACCCAGAAGGCCCTGGGAATCCTCCTGGATCCAAAGTCCCTGCTCTGGGATGATAGGACATGCCGCTGTATATAGAATTTCACAAGGATATTGAAGGGAGATCTCTGAGCACAGGTCTCCATGTTTGTGGGTTGAGCTTTTTCATCTTCCCAATCTTCTTGCTCTTTGAATTTTAAAGGCATGCCATCCTCTTATAAAAAGTGTGTTGTGTCTTGATTATTTTATGGTTAAGAGGTTGCTTTTGGGGAAAATAATACTGTACTCCTCACCTCCAATCGTCAAAGCCCAAAGTACTTAGAGACTGATGTTTTAGGTTTGGTAGAGGCACAGAAAACCGAAAGAGAACAGATGAAGCAGCAAGTAGGAGGGGAAGTTAGGAGGAGCAGTCTCCATCAGCTAGTGTCTTCTGAAGCTTCCACAGGGGCCAAAACTGCTATGTTTCCCTAGCACTCCTCCTACCTAAGGCACTTGAACAGTGATGAACAGAAGTGAATGAAGGCTGCTCTGCAAAGCACAGCAGATATTCTTATGGGATGCTGCTCACTGCATGACACAATATGGTATCATTCTTAAAACTAATAAAAAAATAAATGCCAAGACTTCTCCCCAAAGAGATGGACTGTTCCTCTTCATTTTGCCTTTCAAAGTACTTTATGTTCAGGGTGACAGTGCTAAGTGCAGCCTATAAATCCATCTCTGCCTTGCCTTTCGACAGTTATAGTATGTGCTAGATTTCTTTGCTCCAAGCAGAGCTATAGCCTAACCCTTGTTAAATGTATTACTGTAGATATTTCAGTACCTCCAACAAAAATGTCACCTTTGAAGTTATTTTCTTGAAAAATTCAAACTACATTAATCTTACTTCCAGAGGCATTTGATGTTTGGGCTTCCCCAAGTTGAAATCATTTCTCCTGATACTAAAAAAAAAAAAAAAAAGAAAGAAAGAAAGAATAAAGCTCTATAACTTAAATGTCTCAGTAGCAGTAAGAAACAGACTAAAAATAGCCTTAAACATTACTTTTAAGTGGAAAATGGCAATTGAGGAAGGAGAAATCAAGCGAAAGTATCTACTTCCACATCTGCAATGACAGAAATGTCTAAGGAGAACTCATGTAATTCATGAGAAAGTTTAATTGTCTTATACTTTCTTTAGATGCTGCTGAATTATCAGTTGATTTTATTTTGCAAGTGCTTTGTAAAAGTTCCTTTCAGTATAATGACTTACAAAATGTTTCATTGTAGAAAAATTTACATAAAACTCATTTTACATTTCATGCCCTAATCAGACACAAGGACCTGTCTCAGTATTGTGTGGAACACAGAGGAATGAACTCCTTCTGATTTGAAAGGTTGAAGTTGAGTTGATTTTTTTTTTTTCCTGTGTTACTTCCAAGATGACCACATACTTATTGAGCTTTATAATGGCATGTTTTTACACTTTCAGGCATTCTCAAAGCTACTATTTTCTTGAGAAAGCACTTTTGTAATTATTTATCAAAAAATGAGATACAGTAGAATTTCTATACAGAATGCTATAAGAAATTGTATGTAATCATGAACATTCAAAATGTGAGCTGCACTTCTCAGGACACAAAACAATGAAATGTTAGATAAAGAAAGAGTTCTGAAGGTACCAGCGTATTGCTTTTATATTTCCAATGAAAACAGAAACAAAACAACCATTTTCATATGCATGGGGGAAAACTGACTAGAAAGTATATGCAGCAATTCAAAAGTCAGCACAGTAGAAATCAGTATACAGTAATTCTTTCAGATGTTTGCCTAAGCTCATATAATGTAAAATACAAAAAATGTAAAATTAAATTGACTCAACTATAAAATTGAAGTAAAATATAGAATAAATTTTAAAACCAAAGGGTTATATGATTAAATACAACAAGATATGTATTATTAAACAAGTCACCTAAATAGTCATAGTAGCATAATAGATAGTGTCTGTTTTAATGAATGTTTGGGCTTTAGAAAAGAAAAATGAAACTTTCAAATTTTTATGTTTATAAATAAGTTGGATAAGTTGTACTGAAAACACCATCTTATCCCCTTGTTCCTGTAAATATGGAACATATATCTCCATTAGTTTAGGAATTTTTTTTTATTTTATGTCTTCATTGAGCTAGTTATTATATTTTTTTGTCTCCTTCAGATCATTTAACTGTCTTTGGAATATACCACTTATAGTTGAATGGTATAAAATATATATATATATATATATATATATATATATAGTGTTCTATAATCTCAAAATCTGTTTAGAATAATGTACTCCTGAATCATGCAGCTACAAATAAGCTGAAAAAATATTTCTATTAGTTTAGGAATGTGACAAGTGCCAGAGGGAAATCCTTGCTAATTCTTTCTATGTGCCCAGTTATAATTGTCTATAGATACATAGACCAAGAATTTCTTGGCTTCACTTTTCTAACCATACCCTGAAGAATATCCATGCCAATGAACATATGTATATGCATTGAGAATTCATTAGCTCTCACAACAATAAGTAGTTATTTTACCCCAAAGTAGTGATCAATCATAGTCTGTAGCTTCAGCTGAAAGTTAAGGACCTACTGGAATTTTGCCCTGAGCTTCAATATTTGCAAAAGAATACTAAAAGTTGTGTTAGAATACAGTATCCAAGCTTTGGACTAGATGCTTTTCCTCGTGAGTGTATGAAGTTTTAATAATTTACTCATTTTTTTTTTTCTGGAGAGGGAATTGAATCTAAGCCTCTGAGAAATGAAAATCTCACCATTTACATTGTGGTTTGTAGTCTTCAAAGAAAAATAATGTTATAAATAAGGTTCAGTGCTTCTTTGTTCACTACACATGGTATGAATTCTTATGAAATAGTCTATAGCCTTGAAATCTATTTAAAATAATGTACACCTGAAGTCATGCAACCCACAAGCAAGCCGAAAATTATTCACTTTTAGATGCAAAAAACATTGTCCAACTTATGGATACATAAAATACTAAAGATATTACCTTCAAGTTCCTGCAAGAATATAGTTTATAGATAAATGCCATGTTGTCCCTCTTCTCTCATATGTATGTGTGTGTGTATATACATATATTTACATTTGTATATTCCTTATTTTTCCTATTATATTTTTGGCTGAGAAAATAAAATTTCCATTTTCTTCACTTTCCTTTATAAATCAGTATCCCTACAGGAGAAGCTGAATTTTAACAGCCCTTAAATTTCAATATTAGGTTCATGATTCATTCAGTCTAGGTAAAGAATTATTTCCCTATTATTAGGAGGCATTGTTGATGTAGAGTTTATTTTTTTCCAATCCTTTAGTCTTGAGATCCTCCACTCTTTTAGGTTAAAAAATAGAATAAACAATGTAAGATTATAACAAAAGTAACAGAGAAAAAGAAAGGAACATAGATTGCAAGGAAAGAAGAAACAGTAATGAAAAAGATGAAAATAAAAGGAAAATATAATTAAGAAATAATAAAAAATTATGGCTAAATATAGACTTTTATTCTGGAAATGTTTCCTGGTAGCATAGCATAAGAGCATGGGTGATATAAATTACATAGAATCAAGGCAGCAATGAAGCCACGTAATACCATTTGGTGGACCAAGGCCACAAACACCTCAGATACTTTTTGCATTTGATTTTGATTTTTGGATATTCAAGTTCAGAAATGTTTACTGTTGCTAGATCTTTCATGATTCCCATATTCAGTTATATAAACTCATATGGGAGCACAACTCATTGTTTAAGAAACTGGGGTAGAGGCAGGAGTTAAGGCGCTTGCCTGTAAAGCTTAGTAATCATGGTTCCTTTCCTCAGTATCCATGTAAAGCCAGATGCACAAAGTGGCACAAGCATTTGGAGTTTGTTTGCAGTGGCTAGAGGCCCTGACACCCTTTGTCATATTCTTTTTTCTCTGTCTCTTTTCTCTATCTCTGCAAAACTAACAAATAAAATATATTAAAGAAAAAGAAACTGGGTATATTGTGTACACCACCCTTTTCAATCCCTGAAGGTTGGGGATACATCAGTACAAATTAAAGATAATATATATCATTTGCAGGTTATATGTGTTAAGGTAAATAATATAGCCTAATTAAAAGCCAGTTTAAATTCTCAAATTTTCCATGCTATTTAAACCTTAACTTCTATAATGTCCAAAAGTATCTTCACTAGGGTACTCATTTTTCTTTTATCTATTTGAAGATTACATGATTGAATTTTGAGTGAATCTGAATCTACCCCAGGTAACATGCCTCCTATTTTTTCTTTTTTAACACTAGGCCTCAACTGAGGCCTTCTCCTATCATGTATTTTGCTCCTTTTTTGGAAAAAAGAAATATTTTAATACAGATTCACTAATAGTGAAATATCAACTTGTCACAGGTTGTGTTTTCCAGTAAGCATATTATAAAACAATTTGTATTTCTTTCTTATGGCCACTATAACAAATTGTCATGTACTTAATAGTGTAAGACATATACATTTATTCTATCACAATTTTTTCAGCCAGAATCTAAAAGAGTATTCCCTCTGATTCTAGGAGAGAATTACTTGCAAATTTCAGAGCACTGGAATATTCCATATTTCAAGTTCATTCCTACATGTGAGGCAGATAACACTACAATATTGGCTTCTGATCTTGAGAAGTCTTAAAAATGGAAATGTGTAGAATGCTTTCAGCCCATATAATTATGAAAAAATAATGAAAATAAAATTAAGACCCCAAGTGGATTATATATGTTCCCTTGGATTTTTTCACTGTTTTATGTATGTGTAGGTTGTATGCAAATATATATACAGATGTATGCATGCAGTGTGCATGAGCACAGAGGGCAGAGGAGAACTTGATGTGTTCTTTTGTATTGTTTATCTATATACTTCCTGAAGATCTGGTCTCTCTTTCAACCCTGAGCTGTGTTTATATATATGCATGAAAGATGGGGGGGGGGGGAGAGAGAGAATGGAGAATGGGCATGCCAGGGCCTTCAGCTGCTGCAAATGAACTCCAGACATGTGTGCCCATTTGTGCTCAAGTGACATATTGCATGCTTGCATCACTGTGCATCTGGCTTACCTGAGATGTGAAGATTTGAACATGAGTACTTAGGCTTTGCAGGCAAGCACATTAACCATTAAACAATCTCTTCAGTCTGAACTGTTTTTTTTTTTTTTTCAAAACTAAGTTTAGGGTTTTTTTTTATTATTTATTGAGGAGAGAGAGAGATTGAGAGAGAGGGAGGCAGACACACAGAAAGAATGGGAATTCTAGGGCTACCACCTACTGCAAACATACTCCAGAAGCATGTGCTACTCTGTGCATCTGGCTCATATGGGAAATTTAACCTGGGTCCCATGACTTGACAAGCAAATTCCTTAACCACTAAGCTCTCTCCAGACCTGAGGTGTCCTTTTTGGTCTGTGAGTCCTAGTGATTCTCTGATCTCTGGTTCCTATGAGCTGAAGTTACATAGCAACTTCTTTTGTAATCCATTTCTCCTACTGTCACTTGGAAAGAACAGTATGGGTTAGATAGCTATCTGCAAAACATTGCTAAATACTTTTGGTGATTAGCACCATTAGAGTTGTTCCTCAGTCCATGGAGAGATGCAAAGCCCTCAAAGGTCACAAAGGAGTTAATAGTGTTTTTGGTTTCTGCAAAGATGTCAAATAGCCAAGATTAGATTTAATTATACACTTTTGTCATGGTCAGCTCCCATGCTGCTGGGATGAATCTCCAGACCAAAGACAATGTATGGGAGGAACAGGATTTATTTCAGGCTTACAGATCCAGGGGAAGTTCCATAATGGTGGAAGAAGCTGGCCATGTTTCACAGGTCCACACAGAGAGAGAAGAAACCACCACTAGCACCACCAAAAGCAAGCATCAAATCAACAGCAGTACCCCAGACGTGGCTCATGCACTCTGCACAACTTTAAGCTGTAAATGGATTTGCCCCAGTAACACTTTAGGGCTGGACCCAAAGATCCACCCACAGTGACACCTCTTTCAGCCAGCAGCTGGAAATCCAAGTTATAGCTTTAATAAAACATTTGAGTTTATTAAGGGACAGAAATTCACACCACCACAACCCAGGAGCACAGTTCTCATCCCCAGACTTAACCTAATCTGAAATGACTACTGGAAGGATGTATTTGCATGATGATACACAGTAGAAGTGTAAAATGCAGTCTTATGAAGGAGTAACTTACTTTGTCCATTTGCAAAGCATCCAACAGAATAGTTAAGAGGGAAACTCTAGAACTTTTTGCTTGTCTTTAGCAGTAAGTGTAGTGAGGAAAAAATGACAAGAATACTTCGGAAGTAACAGGCAGGGGTGAGGACCAACTCAAAGGAATGCTTGTGAAGTAAGTGAGGTGAGGACCAAGTCACAAGAGTACTTGTGAAGTAATTATAGTGAGGACCAAGTCACAGGAGTACTTGAGAAGTAAGTGTTGTGAGGACCAAGTCACAGGAATAGTTTTGAAGTATATGTGGCGATGAACAAGTCACAGGAATAGTTTTGAAGTATATGTGGCGATGAACAAGTCATAGGAATACGTGTGAAATAAGTGTGGTGAGGACCAAGTCACAGGAATACTTGTGAAGTAAGTGTGGTGAGGACCAAGACACAGGAATGCTTGTGAAGTAAGTGTGGTGAGGACCAAGTCACAGGAATGCTTGTGAAGTAAGTGTGGTGAGGACAAAGTCACAGGAATGCTTGTGAATAAGTGTGGTGAGGACCAAGTCATAGGAATAAGTATGAAGTAAGTGTGGTGAGGACCAAGTCATAGGAATACGTATGAAGTAAGTGTGGTGAGGACCAAGACACAGGAATGCTTGTGAAGTAAGTGTGGTGAGGACAAAGTCACAGGAATGCTTGTGAAGTAAGTGTGGTGAGGACCGAGTCACGGGAATGCTTGTGAAGTAAGTGTGGCGAGGACCGAGTCACGGGAATGCTTGTGAAGTAAGTGTGGCGAGGACCGAGTCACGGGAATGCTTGTGAAGTAAGTGTGGCGAGGACCGAGTCACGGGAATGCTTGTGAAGTAAGTGTGGTGAGGACCGAGTCACGGGAATGCTTGTGAAGTAAGTGTGGCGAGGACCGAGTCACGGGAATGCTTGTGAAGTAAGTGTGGCGAGGACCGAGTCACGGGAATGCTTGTGAAGTAAGTGTGGTGAGGACCGAGTCACGGGAATGCTTGTGAAGTAAGTGTGGCGAGGACCGAGTCACAGGAATGCTTGTGAAGTAAGTGTGGCGAGGACCGAGTCACAGTAATGCTTGTGAAGTAAGTGTGGCGAGGACCGAGTCACAGGAATGCTTGTGAAGTAAGTGTGGCGAGGACCGAGTCACAGGAATGCTTGTGAAGTAAGTGTGGTGAGCACCGAGTCACAGGAATGCTTGTGAAGTAAGTGTGGAGAGGACCGAGTCACGGGAATGCTTGTGAAGTAAGTGTGGAGAGGACCGAGTCACGGGAATGCTTGTGAAGTCAGTGTGGAGAGGACCGAGTCACGGGAATGCTTGTGAAGTCAGTGTGGAGAGCACCGAGTCACAGGAATGCTTGTGAAGTAAGTGTGGAGAGGACCGAGTCACGGGAATGCTTGTGAAGTAAGTGTGGAGAGCACCGAGTCACAGGAATGCTTGTGAAGTAAGTGTGGAGAGCACCGAGTCACAGGAATCTTGTGAAGTAAGTGTGGTGAGCACCAAGTCATAGGAATGCTTGTGAAGTAAGTGTCGTGATGAACAAGTCACAGGAATGCTTGTGAAGTAAGTGTGGTGAGGACCGAGTCACAGGAATACTTGGAAGAAAATGTGGTGAGGACCAAGTAGCAAAAGTACTTGTTAAGTAAGTCTAATGAGGACCAAGTTAGAGGAATACTTGTGAAGTAAATGTAGTGAAGACCAATTCACAGGAAAAATTTGAAGTAACTGTGGTTAGGGCCAAGTGACAGGAGTAAAATATTCTGCAACGATGCAGAAAGATAAAATCCTGTTTAACAAAAGGTGAAAACGCTACCATAGGAAACTCTGCATTGACATTCTGATCCCACCATACAGATCATTTCTAATTGTACTAGAAATCAATGAGGCTGAATGAAGTAAACCCTAGATAAGACAACATTGTACAATGGTTCTGTTTCATCTCATTATACAGCTTTCAATTTTTTTTAAATGTGAAATTTAATTCTTTCCAAAATGTTGATTTTCAAACAACCTAATAATTGCAAATTGGCTTTTCCTGTGACATAATAGTTGTGGATATTAAGCACATTCTCTTTATAATGCTGATGTTGTTTGAGCTTATTTATCCTTCTTGTTTTATCATGTTGATATGTAGATTATTAGCATTCTTTCAATTTTCTCACCTGATCCATTGTAATGCCTTAGGAATGTTTATATCACAACTTAATGATACTTGTATGTTAAATAGATATTTCCAATGTATATTCCACTATATATCAAATTCTCACAAGTAAGTATGCCCAAATATGATGTTGTATTGCATTTATCAAGTTTTAAGTAAATTCTTCCTATACTAATGAATTCTGCTCATTTCAGTTCTCAAATCAGTATGGCATATTAATATAACAAGAAAAAATAAGCTTTCACTATAATCACTAGAGTTCTCTGCCATATTAACTAAGAGAAACACTTTTTTGATGCATAGATGTAAAAACATATACATATATATGCAACAAAGATCTCTATAAAAATAACTGGTGCACTCAGCATTTTGATACAATATTTTGAGATTTTGTGATAATATTTATACTACTTGAATGGATTCATTCTTTTACAGGTATGTGAGTAGTGTGTTACCTATCATACAACTGTAAAGAAGTCTAAATACAAATGAACAAATCACATAAGCTTCGGTCTAACTGACCATGTAAATATCCACAGGTACTATTTGGGGGAGATAACAACAAGGATCATTTTCACAGAAACAAAATTGTTCTTCGTCATATTTGAGTTTCGTGTTGAAAATAGGAGCCCCATATTAGTAAGTGAAATTGGTGAACTAAGGTCTAGGTAAGAAGCTATCCTTACAATAAATCAGAGGAAGTAATATGTTAATATGCTTTTTAATTTATTTTATTTTATTTTTGTTTTCAAGTCTTGCTCTAGGCCAGGCTGACCTGGAAATCACTATGTAGTCTCAGGGTAGCCTCAAACTCACAGAAATTTCCTACATCTGCCTCCTGAGTACTAGGGTTAAATTCATGCACAACCAAGCCTGGTGGAAATAACATGATTTAGATCCACTCATCTTGAGATTACTTGCATTTAAATAATATATCTGAATATTTTCTTACTTATTCACTAACTTTTACAGAGCTACTAATAAAGCATTCAAAGTTTAGAATAGATCTCAGTAGTTATTTCACTGGGAAATACAGAGAAAATATGAAGTAAAGGCAGGCCAAATCAAAAATGATATGAGAACTTAAATTGGATTTTGAGGCTTCCTCACTTTGAATGGCCATGGTGGTATGTATGCCTGAACAAGACAGCAGAGATGGGATGAAGCAAGTCTCAGAATTCCTTATTCAGGTTTCAGTAGCATGATTGGAATTTTGTGTTTAAAGCACACAAATATTTCTACGAAAATATATTCTTCCCCCAACTTGACAAATGACTGTTGGTACTATGAGGTGCTTGGGACTATGGTTTCAGATAACCTTTATTGTCTCCTGCAAGGGAAAATTGATCAAGAACCAGCTATATACTCTGCCATCCTTAATTCAAACCTGCATATGTAAGGTGGCTGTGTCTTGCTTTGCACTCTGTAGAAATTCAATTAATATTAATGAAGGAATATTTGCTGATGCACTTCTCTGGATATTTTGTGAGTGAAGTAGTTATTTGGCATGGTGATTTCCTCTCATACTTTTGATATTTAAATACAGTCTACAACCTGGTTTATGTTTGTAAGGTGAAATGTACTTAAGTAGGCCCAAATAGGATGAGGTACTGAGTTTCTCCAAGTTCCTTCTGCAGGCATATTTTTCCTTCATTGATTTCATTAAAAAAAAAAAAAAAACTGCAATTGTAATCAATGCACTATCTTCCAATCCCCACATTTTGAAAAAATATGAAAAAAAAAAAAACTTGCTCCTGTATGGCACCAGCTTCCTGTGAGAAAACTCATTGATATTTTCAAGGCAAGTTCACTTTTTTTGTTGTTTTTTTGTTTTTTGAGGCAGGCAGGGTCTTGCTCTATTCCAGGCTGACCTGGAATTAACTATGTAGTCTCAGGGTGAACTTGTACTCACGGTGATCCTCCTACCTCTGCTGGGATTAAAGGCGTGCCCCACCACGCCTGGCCCAAGTTCACTTTTAATGTCATAGAAGATGGAAGAAGAAAAAAAATATATGAGGGGAAACTGTTTTTGTCCTCACTGATTCTGGCAGACTTATAGCAGACACTGACAATACAAGACGGAAGGGTTGTCATAGTCCCTTATTCCAACCCAGTTCTACCCTAGAAACAGTGAAAGAGAGACATTTCTTCCCTGTAATGTGTACAAGAGATAATACAAAATATTAAAATATGCATAACTCTCCAAAGATCAACACAGTTGTTCACACTAGCTTTGAAAACAACCTTCTGAAACAGCCATAAAAATACTAAGATTCAAAAGGAGCCGTAAAACTGAACTTGTGTAAAATTAATTAATCACTTTGAGGTTTTATCAGGAGGAAATAGCCACAAAGTTTTTACATTCTCAGCTGGTGGTAGGAGGTAGACTGAAATGACAATTTAGTAGAAAAATGGAAAGAGAGAGGAAGAAGCAGATTTAGAATAAAGATATTTTATGTATGTATGTATGTATATATGTATGTATGTATGTATGTATGTATGTGTATGTATATGTTTGGGACAAGCAGAAAGCACATTTTATATCTACACGTGGCCTACAGAGAAGCAGAAGAAAAAGGTAAAAGATTAATGAGGAGGATTTTTTTTTTTGCATTTTCTATCATCTATGTGAATTATTACCTAGATGCTGATATGTCCTAAAAGAAAAACTGTGATGAATAAATAAACAGCTCTCGAAATCTTCAATAGGGTGCTTTACCTTGCAGGGAATATTATCATTGGCTTTTGATACAATTTCTGCTGCAGGGAAGGACTTTCAAAGCTCTGAATGCTGAAGCATCGCCAAGCGCTCAAAGACCCCCTGCCAAGCGCGTCAAACTAAGAAATCTCTCTGAACTTGTCGAATTAAAAGTCATCTCCCTCTCTGTGCAACCCCTGCATGAGCTGGGAAGCTCTGTCCTCATTCTTTAGGCCTCTCCATGATAAACAAATGGAGCCTAGAGCATCTTTACACTTTACAGCCATGCAATTAAAATTCCTTTAAAAACTGTAATTGAAGGCAATGAATTTCAAAAGGAACTTCTAGTTAACAATGAGACCCAACAGTTGGAGAGGGCCACATTCAATTGTGCTGGCGAGGTGAAAGCAAAACCAGCTTGTTAAGAACCCCAGAAGTGTCCTTTTTTATTTTTTATTATTTTGATTGTACATCAAGAGGTTGTTCTAAACTTAAACATCTCAGCAGGATTGATGGTTTCTGGGATGTCATAAGACTTAATTACTCAGACTGCAAAGAGGAGTGCACTATTAAAATATGAACAAAGCCATGTGGGATCCCTGCTTGCTGCAAATCATTATTTATCTATCCTCCACACAAATTAAAGGAGTCTAATTTGTGTTTGCAGTGCTAGGCACCACACTGCACATTTCTGCCCTCCCCCCATTTCTGTGTCTTCACAGAAACAGTGCCATCTCAATAATTCCACCACCTCCCAAGTCCTCAATTGTTGATGCTATAAGCAAACACAGCAACACTTTCAAATTTTTTTAATTAGCAAAAAAAAAAAAAAAATTGAAGAAACTGTTTAAGTTTTTTTGTTGTTGTTGTTTTTGTTTTTATTTTGCTATAAAACAGAAGCTGGAATGAATTAGTAGTGTCTAGGGATCAAGAAGAAAAATGTACTATTTTTGAAATGTCTGACATTATAACATTAAACCTTTGCGGAAAAGTTTTTAAAGGTCAAGTCTTTGGGGTCCACATCTTTGTTAGTATTATTTATTTCTGTGGGTATGTATGTATGAAATTCTATGATATGTGTATAAATGGACATGTGCATATCATGGTACATGTATGGAGGTCAGAGGAAAACTTCAGAGTAATTCTCCTTCCACCTTCTTTGGAGCCAAGGTCTCTCTGCTTTGCTAGTACTATGTGAGAGAATCCAGATACCCCTGGCTGCATTTCTCATTGTAGTAGGCAATTCAGTATGCCACATTGTGCCCTTTCTTAAGTGGATGCTGAGGAGGATAAAGCTGGGGTTGGCAGGCTGGGAAGCAAGTATCTTGCAGTGTTGATGTATCACCCTAGTCCCTGGTTCACATCTTCATAAGAGAATTTATATTCATATTATTGATTGTTCTCTAGCATCTGAAATGTACTTGATGGCAAACATGAAAAGAAGTGAAAATGTTGAACATTTTTTATGATCCATGGAATCGGGGTTGATGGTGTCTATATCTATGTATAATGTTTTTGAAGGAGGAATGGGAGCCAGACAGCTTTTTAGTAGGCAGCCAGCCAGAGGCAAGAACATGGATGACCCCTCACCTGCCCTGGCAGGACTAGAACCTCCATCTAATCCATGCCCATTTAAGAAGGCTGAAAGCTACACTCCCCAACAGCAACTTTCTGTTCTTCCTCAATTTAGCACATCTAAGTGGGTTGTACCATCCTGAGTCAGCCTCTTGAGTAAACCAACCAGTCAGATCCCTTCTTACACACCTGAGTCTGATGACTACGCTCATCCTGATTGGAGGATTAATCCATAAATGGGCCTGGCACTTGTATAAAACTCTTGGTCCTCCCTCACATTCTCCAGGCTCCTGACTACCTTGGTCTTTGCTTGT
This sequence comes from Dipus sagitta, assembly GCA_036346955.1. Lineage (NCBI taxonomy): Eukaryota > Metazoa > Chordata > Mammalia > Rodentia > Dipodidae > Dipus > Dipus sagitta. The sequence goes on along the minus strand of CM070770.1, from coordinate 199,173,892 downwards.
GTAATCTGTCCACATTTGTAGCATGGCTGGAAGGACGGGGATTTCTTTTGACCTGGGCATTTTTCCTGCTAGCCTTTACACATGTATGAGTTTTCCTTTTTTGTTTCATGAGTTGATCTCTCTTTGAGCCCTGAGTCCTTTACCATCCCTTAGACCCTTAGACTTTCCTGACTGTCCTGTGTGGATGTACATGTGAAGGAGACCTTCTGGTTTGGCCTTCTCTCTCTCTCTCTCTCTCTCTCTCTCTCTCTCTCTCTCTCTCTCTGTGTGTGTGTGTGTGTGTGTGTGTGTGTGTGTATACATCAGGGTCTCTTACCCACTACAAACAGAACACCAGTTGCTTGTGCAGCATTTTGCCTCTGCCCTCAGGTTGGGTGTCTAGGGAATTGAAGCCAGGCCAGCAGGCTTTGCAAGCAAGTGACTTCATCCACTGAGCCATTCCCTCAGGCCACAAAGCAGAAAAAGGCATATTAAAAGGCAAATGAGAATGAGGCTAACAAACGTATTTTGACCAGCAGCTTATACAGCTTGTTGATGAAAGAGCAAAATATTTGATGTCCAAGAGTAAAGGAACTTTGAGAAATGCAGCCAATGAGGAATTTATATTTGTTTGGGACATTATTTTGTAGTGGGAAGAAAATAAAATAGTTGAAAATGGACTTAAGGAATTTTGTCGTGTTTGTTTTAGGAGGTACTGGGAATGAAGCCTGAACTTCCTGTAGTCTAGACAAGCACTCTGCCATTGAAGCCTCACCTCCAGCTCATCACAACAGGAAAAAGATAGATTTTAGGTCTGGGGGGAAATGGATCAGGAAGTCAAAATTGTGAGAAAAGGACAGGCATCTTTTGGTTGACAAGTTAATCTAATATGAAAGTAGTACATTAGGCCAAAATAAATTATTCATGTTAGCAACTCATGTTGATTGAAGCAAGTTGTTCAACAAATGTATATAATCAAATCAATTTTAACCATACAGAAAAACTTCATTATTTTGAGTTTAAAATAAAATCAAAGATTGGACCACAGAAATTATTAGAAATATACAAAGAGATTTCTTAACATAAGAATATATGCATATGTATATGTGTGTGTATATATATATATATCATTCACAATAAATTCTTGGTAATGTTTAAATTACTTCATGAATAGAACATAAATTAATTTTAAAATTATATGCCCTTTGTGGTTTTCCTTAATGTCAACTTTTTTATTTTGTTTCTATGGAACTGTACACTAAAAGTGTTATATTTTCCCTTCATTTAAAGAATCTGAACAGGTAGAAACTGTAACAAACTTGTTTCTTTGCATGAGAGAATTAAATATGAAATATAATGTCTAGACATGTATTTTAAGAAATGCTATAATCTATTCAGAAGTCCTTGCTGATACATCAGACATCTTAACCCATTTCAGAAGACTCCCTAGCAGCTCTTCTGTGGATACGTGTATTCTTCAATCAGAACAAAGAAGGATCTCATTTTCTGATATTTCAGCAAAATGTAAGTGTAGCCCTCTAGGTTAAATTATGTGAAATCCTTTCTTTGAAGAAGGATTCAGGGAGAAGCAAGCAGAATGGAAATTGACTTGCATCTTTAAGCTAGAGTTACAATCCCAGGTGGGTCATAAACACTTACCTCACTTGATCCTATTAACCCCATTCTTGGCCCTGTTTTGTTCTTAATGCTTGTGTTCAGATCAAGTTGGAAGAGAACAAATATATATCACAATACTCTTTTACATGAAACAAAGATCAACAATTGACGGCCATAATGGTGGTTGTAGCATTCACTAGAGCTGATTTGTATGAAAGTTTTCAAATTCTCTAGTTCCATCCTATTGGTGACACTTGGAATTGCTTGTGATGGAAATACATGTTTATCAATAGACATGTTGAAGATGACTTTGGCAATTGTTTAAACAAGAATCATTTTTGTCCCATAGTTTTGAGAAGTGAGGTTTGTTTAAAAAATATGGTGGAATAAAGCCTAGTCTTAAAACAAAACAACAACAAAAAAAAAACTGGCTCTAGCTTCTAACTCCCAGTACCAGATATCATTTGCTACCCACAAAAAGCTGTTGATCAACAAGACCCCAAAACAAGACAGGCTTCTGTCAAAGTTCTTGATTACCCACCTTAGGTAAAAGGTAAGACTCTGTCGCTGAAGACATAATACGCTGCTGACACAGAATACCGAGAGTCCAGGCTGGAATCCAGAAACAGAGCGAGTACCCAGGCAGCCCTTCTAGTGCTGCGGTGGGCTACAAGAGGTACTGGGGGAAACTGGCCAACAACAGTTTGCAACCAGGGTTCTAAGCCACTCAGAAGCAACTGATAAGAAGTACACACCAGTGCAATGATGGTTCAGTCTTGGTGGGTAACCAATGGCTTTCTGATTGGCTAAGAGATCTGCTTATTGGAAAGAAACCCATATCTGGAACTAGGAACCTGGTCAAAATCCTATGGAGACAAAGATATTGCTCTCTAATGACACGCTCCCACTTGCCTTTGCCTAAAAGAGGGGCTACATCCATCAAATTGTCCCTAAATTCATAACGAATCCAATTTAACCTATGTTGACTTCACTCTCCGTTAGGGCATCTGTTTCTCTTTTTCAGAAGGTAACAGGCCCTGAGGAGATAAGCCACCCCTTGCACATCAGCCAAGGCCCAGGTGAAACCACAGAGAAACTGGGGAGATGATCAAGAGTGCAACTCCCATGGTCAACCTGACAATCAGTACCAGGATGAAGGAGATGCTGAGGGTACTCAGCACAGACAAAAGCAGAGATCCCTGGCTTTGAATTATTTTTCTATGTTTAGAAAAATTGCAGGTTCATGAATTTGTGTGAAAAATATTCTCATTAAGAGCTAAAACTGTGACATGACCAAATTATCCAGGAAACTATACCTCTCAGATCTGAGTCCACAAGAGTTCCTACTGCCAGGAGGGTGCTGTAGCTAGTGAGCCTCTACCTGAGGAAACCCTGGCATTCAGTATAGTGCTCACACACTCTGCTAGACAGCCAAGGCCCGACTGACCACATAGTGGAATAAGAAGCTCATAGATACTTTTATGAGATTTCCTAGGGCTTTCTATTTTCCTAGCTGAGGCTACATCAGAGGTACTCTAACATTTAAGCTCCTCCCATCCCATCGTCAGCTCTCCACAATTCTTTTCCTCCAAAGCTGTCAGATTTGTATGTGGCCTCATCACACTGCTTACATTTCAGAGATATTTTCCTCAATAAATTTTAAGTGTCTGTAATCCCATGCTGTCATCTGCTTCCTGGAAGAACCAAGCTGACATGACAGTCCTCAAATGTATGCTTGATATAGGGCTGCTACTTGCCTAAACAGGGTCAACACACTTCATTAAGGAAGACTTCTTTAAGATGTACACAAACAAAAGTGTGATCCACCATCACATGCCTCCTGTGACAAGATATTATGAACAGCCAAAATCAATACATCTGTTTCAAATGCAAATAGTTGGTTAGAGTCCAGGCAAAACACACAGAGCCAAATCTAAATGCCATTGCAGGCTCTGGAACGTTTGCTTGACTTTAATAGCCAACTTTATTTTTCAGTAATCCAACAAAGAGAAGTAAAAAAATATGCCAGTGCTATGAATCAGGGAATAATATGTCACTACTCATAAAACTTTGGTTTGTCCTTCATGCTACATGGAATTGAACCAGTCTATAATGGCATTAACTTGTTCAGAATCTGCTACATTTTCTGTGAGGTGTACATCAAACACAGAAAGCTCTAAACCTCTCTTTATTGCTCTATTTTGACTACATGGGATGTTTCATAAGTACTTCAAGCATTGACCTTTTTAAAGGCAGCACTGGGAGAATAAATCATAATATATTTAGATTCAATGTAATCAAATTATTTCTTTAATCAACTATACCATCACTGTTCACAGTCTCAGAAATACTGGGCTTTGGAAATATTAAAAAGTGCTATTCTACAATGAAATTTTCTATCCACATTTGAAAAAATTATTTATTTTTAGAGAGGGAGAGAGAGATAAAGAGTCAGGCAGAGAGTGAGCATGGGTGTGATCGTGCCTCCTGCCACTGCAAATGGATGCCAGATATATTCACCACTTTGTGCATCTGGCTGTATGTAGGCACTGGGGAATCAAACCTGTCATAAAGCTTTGTAAGCAAGAGCCCTCAACCACTGAGTCATCTTTTCAGCCCTTTTGCCACGTTTTTAACGTATTCTTTCATTGTCTACATATTTATGCATGCATGGACATTTTGAAAGTGGAGTAAATAAATTATAATTATAGAAATTATCTAGCCGGGCGTGGTGGCGCACGCCTTTAATCCCAGCACTAGGGAGGCAGAGGTAGGAGGATCGCCGTGAGTTCGAGGCCACCCTGAGACTCCATTGTGAATTCCAGGTCAGCCTGGGCTAGAGTGAGACCCTACCTCGAAAAACCAAAAAAAAAAAAAAAAAAAAAAGAAATTATCTTTCAAAGTGACCCTAAGAGCCTGGATAACTAGGTAAGAAAAAACGCTAAACTTCTCTGCCAACCTACCTTGTCTCATGGGTGCTATTTACACAAAATTAGAGAAGTCCTTGAAGATGGTGTGGGTTTACTTTCAGTCTAATTTTCAGATCCTATGATATTTCATTTGTCCAGGGTCTCAACTGAAAACCAACAACACATTGGACAACAAATAATGTCCTTCTCCTATTTAGCATGTTTAATACTTACCCAGGAACAGTAACACTGGTCATTTATAATTTGCTATAATAAATAATAACTGTATATTATACTGTACCAGTTGTTCCAGTACTGAAATTAAGATTTCAATGTCTACATTTATCCACATACTTACCCTTTTACTGGTTTTAGCTTACAGACTCTGAAATATGGATTTGGCAGTTTCTTTCTGAAACCAGCATACACTAAAATTTAGAAAAAGATTTCTCTGTCATCTTTGACATCCTCAGAACCAACAAGCAGGCCAATGCAAAACTGAGACTAAAATAATATAGTATAGATTCTTGAGACTAGTTTAAGTGTTTTATTCCAAATTGTATCTCTGAAAAGATGGTGTCTTTAGTACAGAAAGTAAAAGACTCCATTGTTAAATGCCTTACTTATGTAACACAGTGCACTGGGGTGTGAATACGGGCTGGGTTTTCATCGTTTAGTCTGCTCTGAAAACTGCAAACTCAGGAATCATGGTAGGCACCACATAGCCTCCAAGAAGTCAGGAACATCATTAGGAGTCTTAGAATGTTTTATATTTTACTTTCAACTTCATGAGAAAAAAATCCTTATGAAGGAGAATTATGGACATGGCTTGTTTCAGAGGGTAGCAAACTCCTAGGCTCAGTGTTATCCTTATAGAACCCCTAGCTAGGCTTTGCAGCTTACGATTGTGCTCTTAGGAGGCAGGTAAAAGAACTTGGAATACGCCATCTCTTAATATGGCTCTCTCACATATTGACTACTTTGAGTAAAAGACACTTGAACAGCAGGTGACAGGAAGATTGCTCTAATCTTCCTTCTGTTTCTTAAAAGCAGAAGATGAATGCCTGTGAAAAAGATGTCCTCTTGAGAGTAGGAGATAAGTCTCTCTCCCTCCCTCCCTCTCTCTCTCTCTCTCCTCTCTATCTGTGGGTAGTATGCATGTGCACATGCTTGCAAGTGCATGTGGAGGCCAGTGGTTGAAGGCAGGTGTCTTTCTTAACCCTCTCTAACTTATTTATTAAAACAGTGCTTATCACTTTAAACCAGAACTTGACATTTAAGATAATTTAGCTAGCCAGCTTGTCCCAGGGCTCTCCTGTCCACCTGCCTAAGTAAGTGAGTCACTATGCCCACCCAGCATTCTGTCATTTACCTGGTTATTAGGAATCCAAACTTAGGTCCTAATATTTGTACATTAAGCACTTTACCCCAGTGAGCCATCTCCCAAGCCATTAATATCCCATTAATATCTTATTAATATTAACTTCATATCTCCTCTCTGTCCTTGTTTCCAATACCTAGGTTAAGTTGGGCATGGTATTATTTGCATGAAATCCCAGGCACTCTGGGGGATGAGATACAAGAATCATCAATTCTCAGGTAATCTGGGCTGCAAAGGAGTAATACCCTATCTAAAAATGACTAAACAAGAAGAGAGATATAGCCAAAAAGGATGGACAGATGAGGCTGAGGGAAGTTTATACAAACCAGGCTTATACTCACCTTTATGTGCCAACCCACTCCTTGTCCAAGTTAGCTACATTTGCTCACACCCTTTACTATAACACTTTTCATATTGATTTCTCTTTGTTCATTTACATGTAGAGGCATGTAACCCTTACTTGCATATTTTTGTTTATTAGCACAAAGGCTTATAAAGTCTCCTTTAGCTTATAAAACTTCTATTAAATAAATTGTAAGACTTTTCTCTGTTGACCTGTCTTATGTCACTTTATGTTTCAGTCCAAGCTACTCAATCCTAAAGGAGTGAAATTTTGCCTGTCCTATGCAGGCAAGATCTCCTGAAATACTGCCAGATCACTGGAGTCTATTTCATATAGTTGTGGACAGGATCACACAAATAAATGTAAATTATGAACTAAGAACAATGTATGCCCTATAACTAGCACTTATTAAGTGATTCTTTGCGAAATCAATGCCAGGAATACTCAAAGCTATACCATGGAAGCAAACGGACAACAATATTTCTGAGCTAAGAGTTTACCTTACTCAGTGAATGAAAATACAAACTGGGAGACATGATACTTAGGGTAAGTAACTGAGGCCAGCTGATGAGCAAAGGACCGGCCTATGGAAAACAGACTATATGAGAGTTTTGAATGGCTCTTTCTTGAGAGGGAGTCAGGTAGCTCTTTTAGAGAGTTAGGATGACCCCTAAAAATACAAAGGCAGGATGCTTTCACTAGCTGGAATTCTTACCTCTTACCTAGATATCTTTTTCCACAAACAAGCTGGGACAATTCTGGGAGGGAGGCCTTTCCTAGGATTTAAATATTGTAATTGGTCAAGTACAGCCCCTGGTACTTGGTGTCAGGGCTAGCCTCATTCTAACACAGCCCATAACCTTTACTAACCAGCTATCTCTCTGGTTTACTTGAGTCAGAAGGGAAGGCCCACCACCATAAGGTTATAAATGTGTTAGCAAGGGAAAGGCATGCTCTCTGAGCTGCCTTATTACATGGGAACTTCCATCAGCTGGAGAGGTTCCCCTTGGCCTAGCCAAGAGGAGAAGCACCTAGCCATTACTCTCTACATGGACTCTCTACCCCCTTCAGTTTCTCACATGGCAGGAGCACCTTGAGCTTTCTTCTGTCTTTTCTTTCCATGGTTTTCCCAGACCCTCCACTTGGAATCTCTAGTCACGTGGGTGCCTTTCCTTGGTTCTGTACTTCCCTCAATCAACATAAACTAATAATTATCCTTCTCAGTCTTTTTTATTCAATTCTTTGATTAAAAGTAGACACAGACATAGGGTTTAAAGTTTAAGGACTTTCTTAAACTCCTAGGACCCCACTGCACTCTGAGGTTGAAGGGCAAGAAGAAGTAAGATATAAATGGATTGGTCTGAGGCCAAGATGATGAATAGAGAATTTGCTCCTCAAGGATGCACACAGGTCAAATGAGTTCATAAGGTAATGACAAACCTGCAGGCAGTTCAGAGTAATGTGGTTCACATAGTCACATGTCTCTGAACTGCAGGAATGGTTGATGAGGTTCGAAAGAGTGGTCAAGGGCAGGTGTTCAAGAAAAGAGTTCATGTTTACTCTTAGAGGGACTGAAGTCCAGTAATGGTTTGCAGTTTTCTAAAATTCCAAGCAAGCACATGATATTCATTCCTGATTCCTACCTTATACTAAAAACTCTCATCTCTCCATGATTTTATAAGGTTATAACATATAAGGTTATATAAATTATAACATACTTCTATAACATTTATTGTTCTGCAGATAACCTCCTCTAGTAAACATTGCTTAAAAGAAACAGTTAAGTTTTCTTTTGGCTTTTGATTCAAATGCAGTCAAATTTACTCAATGTGTAAGTTACATATGCATAAAGTATGGATATAATATCATGTTTTGATTGTAATTTCAAAATTCTGATGGTTATGAAACATAGGCCAGAAAAATTAAAGAAGTGCACATTTTAGAAGACATATTGTAGCAGTAACGTAAGTAGAATTATATGTATATAAAATTAAGAGCTATCATTTATTCCCTGAATGAACTTACATAAGTTTACATAATTTGTGTGCAGTCTCTTTATATGTGGCAGGGAGATAATCACATCTACTGCATGGCTCAGTAAAAGATTAATTAAATAAGTTATGTAAATTTGTAAGTTACTTATCACAGTGTGGTAATGTTTTGACATGTCTTATTAATGTAGGTTGTATAATAATGTTCAAAATCAATGAATATATCCACAAATTTAGGAGTGTTCAGTTTAAAATTTTGTTGATCTTTCTATAGTTCATAGATTCATCAGACATAGAGAAAATCACAGAACTCCTGCTAAGGTATCTGTTTTGCTCTATGCCACCCTGTTAATAGTAATTTTTTTTTTTTTTCTTTTTAGAAGAAGGGTTTCACTCTACCCAGGCCAACCTGGAATTCACTATGTAATCTCAGGTTGGCCTCAAACTCATGGTGATACTCACACCTCTGCCTCCCAAGTGCTGGAATTAAAGGTCTGTGCCACCATGTCCGGCTATAGTAATTTATTATAGCATACACAACAAGTTAATATTCTAGTCTGTTCTTGTTTCAAATACCTAATGAAGGTGTGGAGAGATTGCTCAGCAGTTAGAGCATTTTCCTGAAAAGCCTAAGGACTTGGGTTCAATTCTCCAGTACCCAAGTAAACTCAGATGAACAAAGTGGTGCTTGCTTCTGGAGATCATTTGTAGTGGCTGGAGTTCCTGGTGAACCTATTGTCTGTCTCTGTCTCTCTGTCTCTCTCTCTCCTCTCTCTCTCTCTCTTTTTATGCTTGCAAATAAATAAATAAACAAATATTTTAAAAATATCTAGTAAAGTTGGGCATGGTGGTGCATGCTGTGTACACCCAGCTACTCTGGATGTTGAGGTAGGAGAATAATTCTAGGGTATCCTGGGCTAAAAAGTAATAGCTTATCTAAAAAAATGACTAAGAAGAAGGTAGAGATACCTAAAGTTTTTTTTTTTTTTCCTTTTGAAATTAAGGTAGTAAATAACACAGGCTGTATTTTTCAAATAGTCTAATATTGCTAAATTTACAGCACAACCAAAGTTGAACTGTATTCCCACCAAGAAAATATGTACTGAATCCTTGTTTTCCATATATGTGGTAATAAAGGCTTTGACCTTTAGGTCCTCAAGTTGCTGATTACATATTCTTCTCTGTGTTGTGGGAATAATAACAGAATCTATCTGGGGAACTTATTGGGAAGACATAGTGGTTAATAAGGGAAAACCACTAGATGTCATTGCTTGCTGTCATTGTATACATTTTTGTATAATTGCGATTACTAGTATTGAATGCTGTACCTGTGTATTATGCCAATTTAATGTAAATAGCAATATAATAAGAGGCCTGTACATTTCTATAATCTGCTTCTACCCAGGTGAGATGATCAGCCACAATGAAATCCTGAAATAACATATTATAAATAAGGTTGATTGTTTTAAAAACATCAAAAGTCAATGTTAAGCCGGGCATGGTGGCTCATGCCTTTAATCCCAGCACTTGGGAGGCAGAGGTGGGAGAATCGCCGTGAGTGCGAGGCCGCCCTGAGACTCCATAGTGAGTTCCAGGTCAGCATGGGTAGAGTGAAACCCTACCTCGAAAAACCAAAAAAAAAAAAAGTCAATGTTAGCATTAAAGCTCAACATGTCATACCTGTGTGCCATACTGTCACATTCTCTCTATTAGGACTTCATTCCAATCTATTAAGCTTTTAATATGAAAAGAATACTTTATAAACATCCTGCATTTTATCAATTCTGTTCACATGTGAAGCAATCTGTACTGAGAAAAATCATTCTTATCCTTTATTTTAAATGCTAAAATGTTTTATCTTCCAAATTGCAATTACCTTCAGAAAATTTGCCACTACAGTCAAATCGCAGTATTCTTTGACAGAACAGCTCTATTAGCCATCACTTTTGGGTTAGATATTTAGAAACAACTCTGTTCTTTTATTCATGTTAAGCTCTGAAATGTCAAGCTAAATAAAAACTACTAGAAAGAGGAAAGCCCCAAACAGATGAGCTGCACTTTCCAAAGGCAGACAAGAAGAGAACGGAATGAATGGATGACCCAAAGCTTAGGTCTCCATGTAAGGTCTAAGCAAGCTAGGAGTTCAAGTGATCATTTTGACAGAGCTGAATATACTGCCTGGAATCCTTTGTCATCCATGACTGAGAAAGGCAAGTTTTCTCTCTCATTTTTCCCCTGACTACATTCATACTGTAGTTTCAAAGGTTAGAGTTCACCTCAACTGGCCAGACATTAAATGCCTATGTTTTCACAGACATCAGACATTTGTTCTACATCAAGTTTCTTGTTTTGATGAGTTTATCAGGAGCATATATGAAAACAGAAATGACTTCCTTGCTGAGTCCAATGTTACACCCCTCCCAGCCTTTAGAAAACAAGCAATGTTCACCTGCCATTAGCATCAGGACTGGACCAGGGTAGCTGTAAGTGGTCAACAAGGAGGTTCTTGTTCAGAGCAGCTGAGGGCAGATCTCAGGTCAATTGAGGCGAGTGAAGCATTGTGAGACTCGATGTTTCCTGTCATGACCTGTCATTTTGTGGGTAAAATGACCAGAGTTGTTAAAGCCATTTGAATCCCAACTTTTACAATTATGGGTATAGAATTCCTCTACTTCTTTTACAATAAAGAGATACAATTCAATGATTATATGCCTTCTTGTTTTTTTGTGAACAAATGCTTTCTATTTGCTATAGGCCCTAAGGTTACCCTGGCATTGATATATCCATCCTGTGAATTGCTATTGTTTGCTATGGCCCCAATAAAATCAAGCTAAATGCCACATAAAGAAAATTCTTGACTGAGCTTTCAAGAGGAGAGACTTCACTCCCAGAGCCAAAATGTAAAAAGTAAGAAAACCACACTTCATGAAGTAGAGAAAAGGAAATAAGAGGGACAATTCAAAGAATAATAGGCAACAACTATAGTGAGAGAAGTAGTTTTAAGTTAGTCTAGTAATTAATACAAATGATCTTTCAACTATACATATCTATGCATACAATATGAATCATATGCATATGTCAAGTGCAGTGTTTATGAATCCAGAGTAGGGAGAAGAGAACATTTTATTTTTGTTTACCCTGAAAAGTAAAAGATATTGAGTAGATAAAAAGCAGATAAAGAGAGGAAATATTATACTGCAAATACTAAATGTTCCTGAGAACTTACTTTCTCATCATATTTTCATGAGAACTTTTACAATTTTTTGCAATTATTTTTTGCTTTGAAAGCAAAAATAAATTGACTTAATGCTGAAGGAAGCAAGGTGCTAACAATTCTGCTACAGGCTGCAGGGGAACCTTCTGCCTAGTCTTTCAGTTTCTGTAACATCTAGGCACTATACCATGGCTCATGACCATGGAAGTCAAACCTCTGCTTCCCTCTTCACATGAACTTTTCTTCTTCCTTGTTATTAACATAAGACATGGGATTTCACATATAACTCTGTGTTCTCCACAGGTCAGAATTCTAGGCAGATTGTTTACTACTGATGTCAACATTGAACTTGCCATCTGACAGTAAGTTCCTATTTGCACTTCACCATACATAAAACGTAATTTGTCACAAAACTTGATCAACAATAGTACAAGTGCTAGGCAGTGGTTTGTAAGGAATGTTAGGGAAAAGGTAGAAGGAGCTCAGCTCTGTTCTCAGCTGTTTGATAGGCATTTGTGTAGTCTGAGCTTTCTTGGAAATGTTAAGATCTTTATGCTTCAGACCTGTCATGCTTCTTTCCTACTGCGGCTCTGGCAGGTCTACCCTGAAGATCTTATCTAGTGGACTTAAGGACTGATTTTGAGCATTTGAGAAGTCTCCTGGAAGGGATAAATGCCTGATGCATAGGGAGAAGGAATTGGGAGCCACGCATCCTGAAAAGGTGACAAAGAATTAGATTCCAGGTACACATACGCAGCCACTCATTTTCTCTTGAATGAGAGCCTGAGGAAGGGAGGAACAACAGGAAAAGAGATGTTTGTGAGTTTTAGTGACAGCAGTTTTGCTTCCCTCAGAAGTCAGAAGAGCTATTGGTTGTGGAAATTCTTAGAACTGTGGAAAAACTGAAGAAGGCTTGGAAAGGAAGTCCAAATTAACATGGAATTTAAATTAATACCAACAGGGTGCTTATTAAAGGGAGGTGCATTGGAGGACCTATGCAGTCACTTCTGGAACTTCTGTAATCTCTCTTTACATTTCATTTGAAACTATACAAGGTACATAAACACCCCCACATACATGATCATAAAATGAGAACAATATACTAATTTTTCTACAAATTATAATGTGAAGCTAGAAAAAAACAACTATGAAGGGTTTCTTGTAAGATGGATATAATGTTCTGGAAATTTACTACTGTTAACCACATGCAAACTTTTGGGTTAAGATTTGAGGAGGGGAATAAGGAAAGCTGAGCATGGCAACAGCCCCCCTGGAGTGGCATTTCTCATATGATGCAGTAAGTGGGTGAAGCATTAGAATTTGTTTTTTTTTTGGGGGGGGTGAAGAATACTGTGAAGCTATTCAAAGGGGTAAAATAAAACCAGGGATGGAAACTGATGCACTTAAATATCTTCAAGAGTTGATCCTCATATTGAAAATAGGAGCTGAAGTGTGCGAAGAATTTTAAATCTTTCAGTACCTCACTTTTATTCTTGCTTTCTGAGAAGCAATAAATAGCCCTGAATAGATGCCTTGACACATTCTTTGTAAAGAATGCTAACAATGGAGCAAGATCTTCCTTGCTTATATTCAAGTCCAACTTTCAGTTCCTTGAGAAAGTTGCTACTTGCTTATAATCTCACCTAATTTAAAATAATTTCATAATGTCAATTTGTCATAATCAATGTTGTCTCACTTTGTAAATACAAGGAACCAAAGGCTGACTAAGTGTTAGCAAAGAGAGACAGAATTTGAGAGGAACAGGGTTTTCAGCTTTTCTCAGGCTGTTAGTAAAAATTATTGTAAAGTAATATTCCATAATTCATAGTAAAATACTTCTGAATAGTGACAGGAAAAAAGTATTAAACATGCCTAATACTTAAAAAATATCTTTCTGACAACAGAATAAACTTTGTAACAACTTGGAAATGGTTTTGAACCAGTATCTCGAGGTAAACACTACACATTCTTTTTCTGTCATACAAATGCTTTCTCACCAAAGCAGCATTTCAATAGTGCACACATTTAAAATGTTCCTACTTTCACATTGCATGTAAACTTTGAGCTGCTTTCCTAAAATCCAGATTGGATTGCATTATCCTGTTAGGAGAGGAGACATTATTCAACGTGGAAACTAAGTTTTCTGTGAGTATATTTGCTTTTTGAAAATTCTGAAGGCATCAATATTGACTATGATTAGAACCTTGGCAACAATGTGAATCAATCCTCAGGGTCTATGTAAAGGAAAATTAAGAATTAAATTATCTTAGAAAATTCTTTCAGGCTAGGCAGATCTTTTTTAATAATACAGTGACATCTTTAAAAAAAAGACTGTCATAATTCTCCATTGCTTTTACTAAGCAAAGTTAACAAAGTTTTATCAACAAGCAATTATCTGAAATGATGGAATGAAAGTGGTAACCATAATGAGGTCCATTTGATACTAACATTCTAGTTGCTGCCATCAGTGGCTGGTTGTTCTGGGAGATAAATAGCTCAGATTTCCCCTTCTGTTAAGTACATCTCTGATATCTTGAGGATGCAAGCAGTGATGAAGGACTGGCAACATTAAGGAGGATTAGGTGTCAGGAAATTACCTCTCCACCCTTTGAACTTTATAGGAATATCAAGTGTTACTTAAACCAAACAAATAGCTTGTCCAGTGTGCAATAAACTTGTCTTGTTTCTCCAAAAGCAGACAAAGATTTAAATTAGGTTGAGAAACGTATCTTAAATGTACAGATATACTTACTAATTTACATCTTAAAGCTTTGATTTTTACAACCTTTTGAACAAAAAAAATTCTTGGGAAAATGCTTAGAAGATACTCACAATAGGTATTTAAATGGTTATAATGGCTAAATGATGACTTAATATATAATTGATGTTGTAATATGATGATGGAGTTACTGATGTTGATAGAAATATATTTAAATACCAAAGATAATAAATTAATTACTTATTTTATTTAATTGATAGAGAAAGGAAGAAGAAGGGGCATATATAGAGAGAATGTGTGTGCCAGGGCCTTCAGCCATTGCAACCCGACTCCAGATGCATGTGCCACCTTGTTCATCTGGCTTACATGAGTCCTGGGAAATTAAACTTAGGTTCTTTGGCTTTGCAGGCAAGTGCCTTAACCACTAACCCATCTCTCCTATCCCAAATATACTATATTTAAAAAGCACTAACTGCCCACTTAATCACTTACTGAGCATAATTTTTTCTGAATTTCTCACATAATACTCCATGTGTAGCACTATCCCAAATAATTTAGCAATTACTATTTTTATAAAATAAGTGACTTTTAAATGGCCATATCTTCTGCTACTGTTAATGAAATGCTTACAATTGAATGGCATGGAAACAAAAAAAGGGAGCATGTTTTTAGGGAGAAAAAGAGAATTTTTTTTCTTCCAAGTGACTGCCTCTTTTCATACTAGCCTCAAATTATAATTAACTTTTTCTCATGGCCGCAGTGTCTGGAAACTTGATGGTCACTTTGGATCAAAGAACAATCCTAAGGCCTCACTGAGCTCCTACTGTTTGCCAGGGTCATGCATGTGCAAGGTAAAGATACACTGGTCCTGCTGTCAATCAGCTTCCTGGTGGGCAAGTTATGTTCCTCAGTAACTGAAATATTTAAGAGAGAAAGTATAGATCCATGTCCAAGAAGCACAAATTACTTCTAACGTATACTGAGCAATATAAAAATGAGAAGGATAAATGAAGAAGGCAGTGAACTAAAGGAGAACGTTAGGGAAGACATTTTCATTCTTGGCATGGTGCTGGTGATTGAACACAGGGCCTCATGCATGCTAGACACTCTCTCTACAACTGATCCGCACACCAGTCCTAATGCATATATGTTGACAAAGGTAAATGTGGCTTGGAGGAACTTGAGACTGATTATGAATTTCCTTATGAACTTAATTTAATATAGGATGACCATCAATAGTTTCCAGACACAAAATAAAGTCCATTATATTTTGGGGAAACTGTGAAAAGGCTCAAGAATTTAGCACAAAGGTACCCTGTTTTATAGTTTAAAAAATAATATCTCTTGTTTTGTATCAATAAATGAAAAATCTGTAGTCCACATTGGCTAAAGTCAGTGCATTGACTTTGAAAGATGAAATGGATTTTGTAGGTCTATAAACCAGTTGATGCCCTAAGTAAGAAAGTATGAAGTAGGATCAAGAAATACAGAGTTGTATCTAAAATTGCTGAGCAACTAGATGGCTACAGAGGAGAAAAAAATCTAAATAAGAAGGGTTTGTATATAAAGAGATGAAACTAGGGTTAGAGAAATTGCTCAGCGGTTAAAGCACTTGCCTGCCAAGCCTAAGGACCCTTGTTTGATTCCCCAGTATCTATACAAAGCTAGATATACAAGGTGTACATGCATCTGGAGTTCTTTCATTGCAGTGACTAGAGGCCTGGACACACTGATTCTCCCTCTCCCCCTCTCTCTGTCTCTCTCTCTCTCTCTGCCTTTTTCTCTCTTTTAAATAAATATTTTTAAAAAAAATTAAGAAAAGAGATGAGGTCTGGGGAGGTGGCTCAGAGGTTAAGATGCTAGCCTGCAAAGCCTATGGACCTTAGTTTGATTCCCCAGTACCCAACAAAAACCAGATGCACAAGATGGCACATGTGTCTGGAGTTTGCAGTAGCTAGAAGCTCTGGTGCACCCATTTTCTCTCTGTCTCTATTTGACTCTTTCTCTCTCTCTCTCTCTCTCCCTCTCTCTCTCTCTCTAAGTAAATAAATAAATAAATACAATATAAAAAATAAAAAAGATATGAAATTATATGTACACAAAGTGCCATATAGAGGACAAGGAAAAGGAGGCTGATAGGAAAATGGAAGGAGAGCATTCTTTTCAATTCAAATTCTGTCCTCAATATTAGATCAGGAGTAAATGGGTCTAAATAAAATATTCACTCAAGTCACTCCTACTGAAATAGATGTGGCTTTAGGCCCCTTTCATGTTGTTTTCTACTCTTTGGCTACAAACAGCCTTCTTCTTCTTTTCTTTTTGCAGTGTTGGGGATTAAACTAAGGGGTATGTATATGTGCTACACCACTGAGTTATATACCCAACCCAAATATGTAAAATTATTATTGATTTGTAAAAGTATAGAAATATCTCATTTTTTTCTAGGCATCAATATAATGATCCAATATTGATCTTATGCCTGTCATGTTTTCTGAAAATATGTGTCTAATCTATAAAATTACATTTATCCACTGTATAAGTTTTAAAGTTCTTTATATTTTAGTGTCAGTATAATGCTTAACTACATTTAGCAAAATTTACTTGGGATATGCATGTTTAAGTTATGGGCTGTAAACTGGGTGTAGTGGCTCATGTCTGTCATCACAGCTCTGAGATTGAGGTGAGAGGATCATTGCTGGCTTGAAGCCAGTTTGGGCTACATAATAAACTCCAGACTAGTCTGGGCTTCAGTGACACCATTTCAAGCCCTGGAGAGACAGGGAGATCCCTAGAACTTGCTGGTCAGAAAGTCTAGCCAAGTTGCTGGGATCTAGCCAAAATTTTGTCTCAAAAAAGTTTGGTGCAGTGGAACTAAGGAAGATATTCATCACCAATCTCTGGCCTTGGCATGCATGGGCACATATGTGCATGTGCACCCATACACACATTTGGACCTACA
Source organism: Dipus sagitta (assembly GCA_036346955.1). Taxonomy (NCBI): domain Eukaryota; kingdom Metazoa; phylum Chordata; class Mammalia; order Rodentia; family Dipodidae; genus Dipus; species Dipus sagitta. Next base: position 199,156,780 of record CM070770.1, on the reverse strand, counting down.
TAAGCACACATGCATACCTGTGACAGGTATGCACATATACAAGAAGCCACATGTATGAATCTGACACATTTTATTCCTGAAGTTAATTTGGAAATAGCTAAACTAAATATATAATGATAAAATATTGCTGAATAAACTAATTTGTAATGAAAATAAATATATCTTCTGATTTCAAGTTAAACTATAGTTTTTAATTTAAATATTTGTAAATGCTTCCAACTCTCATCAAAATTTGCATTCATTTTATTAATGTGAGTACTTACTTTATTCTTTACTTATGAAAAATACCTTTTACAATTAAACAATTATGCTACATCAATTTTTCTTGTATGTGTTCATCTATGTTTGAGATATCTATAATTCTCAATATATTGCAGTTTTAATTTTTCTTTGAAAATTTCAGGGAAGATATATTCATCACCTCTACACAGAAATGGTAAATATAATCATTTATGCTTGTGTTTCCAAGATTCATTTTAAAGCATGTATCTACCAGAAATTAAATTTTGCAAATTGCTTCTCAAATTGTATTTTATATTTAATTTAAAGATATATTCTTATGTTAAATATGGTAAATAAGGAGTTTTGAATCCTAACACATTTCATAATCACACTGCCTTTGAAGTTCTTCTTCTATATATAGGGAAAATATTTTAAAGTAAGCTAGGTGACAGAGACACTGTGTTAGCTAAGAGCCTGTTGAATACCACTCAGATCCCTTAAAGCCCCTTCTCTACAAAGGGAGGATTAAAAATGAATTAGAAACTGACAGGTTCCTCAATGTTTCCATAACTAGTTATTTTAAATTAATTTTTAGTGTTTAAAATATCTTCATTTCAAAACATACTCCTTTACATTCCAGAGGTACTTATACTCCCACTATTTTTCCAAACCTTGTAATTGTACAAGAATGAGATAAATCAATGTATCATTAGTAATCTTAAAAGAGGTTTCCCAAAATATTTTAAGGTGATTTATATCTATTCCTGAGAAAAGGACAAAGTTACATATACCCCGATTTAGGGAAACATTTAACTGAAGAAAGCTTCTGAGAGGTAAAACATTCATTTTTCTTTGCATTTAGTTCCCAAATGGAGACAAATAGCTTAAAAGCAATATTAACCTCAGTGTGCTTGGGCTATTTATCTTCATAAAGAACAGTCTGAAAACAAGAAAACAAAGCCCATAAAAATGATTTTATTTAATCACACAACTATATCTCACCAAAAATCTTTAGTTATTTCCTTAGGGCTTAATTCTAACCTCAGTAACTCATGCACAATGTCTGTGGTCGTCAGTGGAAGCCTTATGTGTATGGCACAGGACCAGATCTGGTTGTCACAGATGAATTAGTCAATGAGTACACAAGATCAATCTTTTAAAACATAAAGCACACTCATTTTGTAATCCTTTTCCATATTTCCATATTTATGAACCTAATGCATTCTTAATTACTGGATCTCTGTGACACACATTGAACCACACATTCATGCATGCCTAATAGTTACTGCCCTTACACATTACCTTCCTATAAAAATGTTAATAGTTTCACAGCAATATTTCATCATAGCAAGAAGAGAATTTTGCAACATCCTTTGGACAAATTCAATTTCACTTAGGGAAAACATGCTAACATTTTAAAATTCAGCTACTGAATCTGGGGTATTATTGCATTTTGTTTTTGGATCTTGTTATAGGACAATAATCTGATTGCACTATGGCCATAGTTATTTAGGTAGTCTAAAAATATTTATTCAAATTCAAGATATTTAAGTGAAAATCAATTTGTATCATCTTTCAGGTTCTAAAGAAATTATGCTTAAGAAAATATTCTTTTAAAATTGCTTGTGTAGATATTTTTAGCACATTAGTTTTGTCTGATAAGATAAAAATTTCTTCCATTGACATGTGACTTGTTAGAATAAACATTGCTTCCTAGCTCTTGCCTGAGTGAGTAAACTTAATGTTAAAATGCTTATGTAACATAAGCATCACATCTGTGTTGTAAAAAGCATACACAGAGCTAGATACTGTAGTACCTGAATAGAGACCCTGAGTGACTCATCCATTGTGCCAGAAAGCATTTACTTTTCTCAATTGTGGTATAGTAGGCTTCTGCAGACACCGTGGCAGAGTAACTTCAAACTCATGTAAGTCATGGGGATCTTTAGGAGAGTCTTAGAAATCAAGATTTTTCAGGCCCTATCTTCCATCATTTTTAGTATGTGGTCTGGTATATCAACTCTACATTTTTTAGGTTTGTGTATGTACTTGTGCATATAGTGCGTTTATTTTGCATATTTGTTTTGTGTAGCATAGGCATATATGCATGTGTATAGTGTGTGTGTGTGTGTGTGTGTGTGTGTGTGTGTGTGTGTGCTGATGTGCCTGCCTTATGCACGTGCACGTCGTGGACACAGGAGATCTTGAGTGCAGGATGTTCTCCTCTACCATTCTTCCATTGAGACATGGTCTCCCACTGAAGCTCTCCATTTTTTTGTCAACTAGACTGCCTGACTAGCAAGAGCCCTAACCATCCTTCTGTCTCTTCCCCTTTCAGCACTCAGGTTATAGCATGTGCAGCCATGCCTGGCTTTTTGATGTGGGTGCTAAAGATTGAGTTCAGGGCCTCCTGTTTGCACAGAAAGTACTGTTACCTATTGAGCCATCTCCCTAGTGCCTGCATTCCCTATTTTTAACAAACCTTCCAGGAAGTATGGGGCTCTGTTCCTTCAAAGACAATATTGCTGAACATGAGTCCAGATGAGCAAAGGATTCCACAAAGGGAAAGTAAACTGAGATTGAAGAATGTGGAGTGAATTACCTTTTCAGGAATGCAAGGTTCTAGCTGCTGTTTGCACATATATGACAAATACAGAGAAAGATTTGTGCAAAGGGTGCCTGGCTACAGAATCTGGCTTACCCAAACACTTAGCACTGAGAATTAAATCAGAGGATGTTTTGGATTGACCACAAGATATTACACCTACAACCCCACTCTGAAAGCATCTGTTATGATTTAGTGTAGCTATCAAAGACTGCTATGGGCTAAATATCCTATTTACAAATCCATGTATTAAAGTTCTATACCCCCTAGTACCTCAGAATGTCATCATATTGGGCTATGTAGTCTTTAAAGAGGTAATTAAGATACAATGAGGTGAATTAGCTGGACCTTTTCCTGTAGGGCTCATCCTATAAAGTTTATAAGTTTTATAAACTGAAGTTTAAAAGGATACTCTTGAGGGTTAAAGGAATTTAGTAGTTATGCTACTGGGAGATAATGGGATAACAGACATGAATGGAGACTGTCCTAGAAAACTAAGAACTATAGTCATCCTAACTATAAGGCATGTACAGTTAAGTGTAAAGATATAACTGGGTCTCAGTACATGACATTTATCCTCATGAAAGAGAGCCCCCCTGATGTTAAAGTGAAATAGCTTTTCATACTTCCTCACTTCAAAAATCAGAGTGATTCAGAGCTATTATACTTTTAGTGTATTGTAAGATTTTTATTAATATAAAACTACACATGGGGGAGCTTCCAGGAGTAATAGCAGAGTGAAGTGGTTATACAAACATTTTTACTGAAAATATGAGATTTGGATAACATTTTAACTAGTATTTAGGCTCCAGCAAGCATAAAGGAGTCAAAGGATTCTTGAAAATCTGCCATTGAATGAAGTAAGAATTTGGGATGTGTGTAACACTTGCTCATGTTTGCTTTCAGATCCCCAGGGAGCATTTGGTGGAAAAGCATGTAGAGGCCTACTGTCTTGGCTTTGAGTTGTCTATGAGAGCTCTAAGCTGAAAAACAATACTTGAACAATACCTAATACCAGACAGAAATCAATCAAGGTGTATCTTTAAAAAGAAGCTGTATTAAAAGTAAGAGTTGCTTGGTTTTCCTTTTATTTTTTATCTTATTTTTTATTTTATTTTTACTTTCCAAGCATGCCCCTTAAACCACAGCCCTTGCAGTAGAAAATGTAGTTATCCACCTTAGCTCTTGTGTAAACATAATCCAGTGTCTCTCTGGAAATGTCAGATGAAAGTTCTTGCAGTGAGAGAAGAGAAAGAACAGACACCCACACTTAAGTTAAAATTCAGCTCAAATTCTAGGCACACCTGAATTCTGTCTGCAGAAAAGTTTTGAGGAGCCAAGCACAGGGTGGTGAAAGCAAATACTAGAGGCAACTTTATCCCCAACAAGCTTTCTTTCATGGAGAGAAATTTTATGTGGTTGCTGCTTTTTAAAACAGTAGACATTTCCTAATCCACCTGCACCTAAAGTACCAGAAACCTAAGGCTTAGAGAATGGAGGTGTCAGAAAATAGAAGTAGTATTTGGAGGATAAGGAAAATATAGGTTGATTTTCCAGAGGCATAGAATCCACAGAGTGTAGGAAGTACATTCTGAATGTGAACTTTGCCTGAGTGGAGATAGGTGTAGTCCTAGGGTTTGTGGGTTCTTTTATGGCCACATCAGTGAGCGCTGGGTTTAGTGAGAAACCCTGTCTCAAAAATAAAATTCAGCAAGAAAACAGCACCCTTGCTTGTTTTGCCAATTGTTCTTAGTTTCAGCTGGGGCCCTTTTGAAGTATGATGGGATGGCTCTCTCCTTAGGATCTACATCTATCTGAAAAAGAGAAGCAGATTCTCCAACAGAGAGTAAGTTAGCACCAGACAAATGAGATAACCCTTACTTTTTTTATAGAGAATTTAATAGGTGTGGGCCCTCTTGTAGCCCATGATTGATGGTAGCTTGATATTGGTGAGTGGGCTTATGTTTGGATATGGTTCTGACTTGGTTCCAAGCTCCAGCTATGGGTCCTGTACCACTGAGGGGATCAGCTAGCCAAATCAAGAGCAGTTGGTTCCCTACCATGGCTGTGTGCCACTCTTGCACTTGGGTGGGCATCATGACAGGTTATTTGCTGCTGAGTAGGTTAGACCATGAGTTGCTTGGACTGATATTGGTCATTTTCCCCCAGTCGCCCATGTAGCACCTTCTGGCACTAGACACGCTGACTGGGGACTGACTCTCTTCCAGCTTCCAGCCATGCCATTCCATTTTACGTGTCAACCACAAAAGGTGTCTTCAGCAGTAGGGTCTTACCACTAACCTTTGATGGGTCATCAAGTACTCTGACAGAAATCTGTCTTTCTTTTAGGAGAGCTCATTGTGGATCTGTCTTTCTTTTAGGAGAGCTCATTGTGGATGATAGCCACTTGCTGGTATTGGGAGTTACAGGTCAGTGCCAAGAAAGAAAAGGAAGAAAAAGATAACTAATATAAAAGAGAAATAGAGAAGAGAGAGAGAGAGGGAGAGTGTGTGTGTGTGTGTGTGTGAGAGAGAGAGAGAGAGATAGAGGGAGAGAAGCTGTAGAAGATTAAGGTTAGTCTTCATCATACCCTCTCCAGTGTCTTGTGGCTCAGGTATTCCCTGTAAGGGCCTGGTAAAGGTTCAGCCATTTGGTCTGCCATTTAGGATGTAGAATTTTATGGTACCATTGCCTTTTGGGTCTAGATTTGTGTTTTCCAACCCCTCTATTGCCCTCCACACCCCACCTACTGACTAGTCCATGAGATGCTTGCTGGGTCTGTAAGGCATCAGCAAGGGTGCTGTTTTCTTGGTGAACTGGGTACCAGCACAAGGGTGAAGGAGATCAATACAGAGAAAAATCAACTCCTACCAAATCAGAGATCCAGAGACCCAGAGGCCCCCAACACCTCATCACTGAAGCAGACCAAAAATGAACCCAACATGGCTCAGGGAAATTTTGCGGAAGAGGGGGCGGAAAGAATGTCAGAGCCACATGTGGTTCATGATATGCAGAGACATTTATCCTACCCATAACTGTGGACTAACTCCACAATGCATGACCCGTATACCTCAACAAGGAGGGGCCAAGGGGAGGGGGTAGGTCATGGATGAGCCTAATAATGGTACCAAACTGACTGTATTCACTGAGTACAAAACTAATAAAATAAAATAAAATTCAGAGTAATTGAGGAAGCCTCCCATTGTTGACCTCTGTTCTCACATGTGCACCCACAGATGTGTAAACATGCATACAGACACATGCCATACACACATAAATATGCAGAATAATTTCCAATACTATTGTATTCTGATCAGTGACTGGGTTCCCTAAAACTTATGAAAATAGTTTCAGTTCTATTTGCTTATATGGTTAGTATTTTCATATTTATTTTAATTTTTTGCTTCCTTTATCATTAATCATCAAAGGCATTTATTGTCTATGGGTGTCTTGTATGTGAAGAGAGGGGAAATTATAATGAATAATATTCAATTCTTCTTAAAATTCTTACTAGGCAACATAGATGTTAAAGAAACAATGATTCAGTGAGTACAAATCACAGCACCATTAGATAAAGGTAGAAGGATGTAACAGCATTCAGTGTAGAGTTGGACTGTTGTTTTAATAGCATGGTGAAGAATGAGAAGGATGCTTTCATTTTTTAAATTTTTTTTAGAAGGATGCTTTTAAATAGATGGTAGGGAAAGAAGTTCTAGGAACCGTGATGATTATGTCATCGTAGTATAAAACAATGAGACAAGTTCTGGGAATTGTGAATAATTCCAAATTTTTAAGCATAGTGGGACACCGGGACTAAGAAGATAAGATCTGATGGGAAGACGAGATGTAGATTGGATTTTTATTTAATTCATATGCAGTGAGAATCAGAAATAAGGCCCTAGAGTGAAATTTGAGAAGAGAGAGAGAAAGAGAGAGAGAGAGAGAATTGATTTTTAGGTATGTGTATAATAGGACCAGACAGCTGATTTGCTATCTAGAAAGGGAAAGACTATAATTCGTTTTGGATTTGAGGCTGTGGGAAAGGCTGGGTATTAAGAAGTAAGGATGGCTCATATTTTCAGCCTAGGGTGGTATGGGTTACATTAGCAAAGATGAGCATCCTAGGAAAAAGGTCAAGCCAAGGATGCAAAGAGAAGGTACTGCCTACCTCTGTAGACCTCATACTTCCTGCAAGCATTAGATTTATGGAGACTAGCAGGTAGTGAAAGATTTGCATCTAGGGGATTTGGAAAGTTTTGAAGGAAGAACAAACAAGATAAGATTGCAAAATGAGTCAAGGTTCACTAGAGATTAAAAAAATTAAACAATAAGGTATGTGCATGCGTACATGCACACACACATGCATTTGGGAATGGATGGGTCATATTTTGAATACTGCAAACCTAAAGTCTTTAGGGTAGGCTGCAGACATGGAGAGCCCTCAGGAGAGGTCAGCTTTTTCTGTTAAGGCTTTTAAGAGATCAGAAAAAGTTCACTAACCCAGTGAGCACTACTTTTCCTTACTCCAAGTTTACTAGTTAAAACTTTAATCTGATTGAAGAAATACCATTGCATGAATATCCATAGGAATGTTTGACTACACACTAGGTACCATGGCCTATCTAAGTTGACACATTGCAGAAACAGTATTCAATCATGAACAGAAAAAAGTTGACTGACAGAGATTTCAAGAAAAGTAATGAGAGTAGGATTGCTTGTACAAGACAAATTCCTGACTTTTGAAGTAGGATGTTGTATCAGACAGCTTTAGGTTGTTGAGATGAGCTTCCAAGCCAGGCACAGTAGTGGAGGAAGGGATATTTATTGAAGCTTACAGATCCAGGGGAAGTTCCATAATAGCAGAAGTAGTTTCCCCTTCTGAAAGGACCAAGAAGATAGTGAAAAGCCTGAGGCCAAAAACAAAACAAAACACCCTAAAGTCATATCACAAAACACACTTTAGGAACTCCAGGCACTTTGTAGATCTTTAAAATCTACCACCACATCTTAGGGACCCTAAAATCTGCCCAGTGGCACTTCCTCCAGCCAGGTGGCTAAAAATCCAAGAAATTTTAATACATTCCTGAATCTATAGGGGGACATTTATTTAAACTACCACATTCTGCCCTGGCTCACAATAGATATAAAATCATTTCATAATGTAAATTGTACTCAGTCCAATTTCAAAAGTCCCCAGTCTTTAGCAACTTAAGATAGTTCCAAAGTTTCAAGTCTTATCTGAGATTTAAGATTGTCTCTTAGCTATGAATCCTATAAAATCAAACAAGTTTTACAATTTTAACATATAAAGGCACAGAGTAAATGTTTTCAGGTGCTATAAGGCATCACAGGGAGACACTAGAACAATTCAAACTCAACAACCATCAAACAAACATCAAATTTCTGCAGTTCAAGTCTGATACCATAACTAGTGACTAAGTCTCTGGATTTTTCAGTTCTGCCTCTCTAGCTGGGCAGAGTAGCCAAGGAAGACTTCTATCCCAGGCCAACAGCGCATTCCATGTTAGCCTTTGAATAGTCCTATTATATCCCACACATCTTCAGGTATTCATGCAGACCATGGTCCATCTTGCAAAGGCTCCTTCAGCCTGTTAAGGTCACCATACCCTCCCTACCTCATGTTGCTTCTCAGCAGTGCCTCCTGCAACCATAATTCATGACCATTTTAAGCATTTTTATGTTTCTGAAACCAATACCAGGTGTGTAGGACACATCCATATACTTAATACAGGGATGAAATAAATTATGAGCTTGAAGAGCAGGTTCTTTTTCTAGACAAAACTTTCTAAAACAGTTTGTATTTTTATCATAGTCTTTCCTCAGGCATCCTCTCCATTGTTTTCATGTAAAGTGGTTGATCCATCTTCTTTAGGATTGTTAATGGGTTTGACAATAGTAGCTTTAGTAACTTAAAACCAGTCTCAGTGCCTGTAATTTTAACTTGTTTAAGGTTTTCCAATTTCAGGTCTTATATCTGTCAATCCAATATCTTTAGCCAAGCACATCAGCCCATTACAAATTTAGCCTTGATCAAACTCTCTGGGTCTGGGCAGCAGAACTCAGCCAGCCCTTATGCCAACAGTCATAGTTCCTACAAATTCCTGTGTATTCTTTCTTTCCCCTTAGAAAGTTCAAAAGGTAAGCCTCGAAGTTCAATTCTCTTTGCATTTAGTATTCCCAAACTCTCATCAGAATAGTCCATAATATTTGACTTACCACTCCAGAGGCATCTTCAGTTGTAAGCACCAAGTCCATAAACATTTGTCCAAAACAAAAGTTCCAAAAGACCAAAATCTATATGATCAGATTTATCTCACCCCACCTCTGGCACCAGTTTCTGTAGCAGACAGCTGTTTCAAATCACTGAGGTGAACTTAAAAACGAGGTGGTAATGGAGGAAGGAAAGTTGATCCCCTCTTAAAGGACCAAGCTGAGAAAGAAAATCCACAAGCCAAAAAAACCTAAAACCATACCACACAGTACACTTTAGGAACTCTGGGCACTTTGCATATCTTTAGATTGGAGTTTTAAATCTACCACTATATTTTAGGGGTGGACCCTAAGATCTGCCCACTGATACCTCTTCCAGCCAGGTTAGTGGAAATCCTTTATGTTTTAATAAACTCCTGAATCTATTGGGGGACATTTATTTAAACTACCACAGATGTGAACTGAAAATCTGCTTTGGAGTGAAACAACAGGAAATCATTCTGGTAGTACAGTTTTCATGTGGCTGAAGCCCAATAGTAGAAACAAAAAATTAAGAAGCTAATAATAAGTATGATATGTGGGACATTGCATGTTAATTATGGCATTTAAAAATTTAGCTTGTGTACAAAAGAAAAGCTAGATAGTTATGGCCATGGGGAAAGTAAAATGAAGAGGTCTGCATTATGCTATGATCTGTGGAGGAAACTACAATAAACCTGCTAAGACTAACTTTAGCTGACGATGGTAAAAGTGACAATAGTTCAATGTGTTCACACTAGGTGTAGCTGAAATTTAATAGAGATCTATAGAAACACAAAGTACTTATAATTTGATACCTTCATGTTTCTGCAAGAAAATACCCAACCAAAATTATCAGGAGAAAGGTGGTTATTTTGGCATACAGCCTCAAAGGGATGTTTCAGCAAGGCAGGGAAAGGATAGTAAAGAGGCTCAACATCACTTCTGTCACAGTGGCTGGTGGAAAGCAACAAGAGAATGAGGGGAGCTCTGGCAAGGGAGAAGCTGACCTAAGCACCCCAAAGCCTGCCTCTAAGAACAGACCTTCTCAAGCAAGGTGCCATCACTTGGAGAACAGGTATTCCAAAAACATGAGCACACTGAGGATTTCTTATGGAAGGCACCACCACAATCCCATTATTTTTTTTTTCTTTTTAGTTTAAATTTATTATTTGAGAGACAGAGAGAGAAAAAAAAAAGAGGGAGATAGAAATTAGATCGCTAGATGATGGATGGATGGATGGATGGATGGATGGATAGATAGATAGATAGATAGATAGATAACAAGAAAATGGGCATGCCAGGGACTGTAGCTGCTGCAAATGCACTCCAGACACATGATCCAACTTCTGCCTCTGGCTTTACATGGGTCCTGGGGAATCTAACCCTTACCTTTGGCTTTTCAGGTAAGTACATTAACCACTGAGCAATCGCTCCAGCTACACATCCCATTCATACAATTGTCTTACAGGTCAGGAAAAACTAAGTTGAGCCATGTGGAACGACTACTTTCAAGGTTAGAAGTTAGAATATTGGAAGGTCTGGGCTGACGACAATGGTTAAAGATACTTGCTTGTAAAACCTGTGAATACAAGTTCAATTCCCCAGCCACCCACATAAAGCCATATGGACATTTCATTTGCACTACCCAGAGATCCTGATGTGCACATACACATATACACACACACATGTAAAAACAAATAATAACATGTTACAATACTAGAAATTTCAAGTGATTGAAAGTAAAGGCTCATGGAGTTTTAATAATTTATTTGGGGGCAAATAGATAATATGTTCCTTAATTACATGCCAAACTGTGATTTCCTTACTACACATTCATTTCTTTGGAAAAAATTAAGTTCCAATAATCATATTTTAAGAAAACATGGAATTCTAAATGTCTCAAAATTTGCTGGTAGATATTATTTTAACCTATGCTTACATGTAATCAGGTATTTTAAGGCCCACAGAATCAAACTGACAGTGTCCCCCATATACCCAAATTGGAACAATTTGGTCAACAAAGAGCACCCCTGTATTATAACCAAAGATATCCACTATATGCCTGTTCAATGACATCATTACAAAGACATGATTAAATAATTAAATACATGGAAAAACAGACAAGTTTCTGATATATAATTCAAAATAATTTATGTAAATAGTATATTTTTAAAAATATGGACTAAGGGTCCAACTCCACAGAGTACAATAATTTTGTTTCATTGAAAATAGTTTTTATCATGCTGAAGGAATATAACTAACTACAGTCAAAAACCTAACAAACACTACCTCCAGCCCAATGATCAAGGTTAACCTAAGTGGTGATAAGTCATGCTGATAGTATATACCCTTGATATGATGTGATGAGAATGACATTTTATCTCTGTGATCTTCTTTGCAAGGACTCATACCCTCAATCTAATCATGAGGAAAACATCAGACAAATCCCAACTGAAGGACATTCCACAAAATACCTGACTAATACTCTTTGAAACTGTGAAGGTCATCAAAACAAGTAAAGTCTGAGAGACTATCAGAGCCAAGGGAGCCTAAAGAGATATAAGAACTAACTACAATGCAATGTCCTATTAGGAGACTGCAGAGCAGAAATAGCATTTTATAAATTCCAGAGAAAACTGAATGAAGCATGGAGTATAGTTAATAATATAAGGAATCCATGTTTGAGCATTAACTATGACAAATGTAGAGCACTCATAAACAACACTGATAGTAGGAAACTGTGAGTGTAAGATGGAACTTTATGAAATATTATTGTAACTTTTCTAATAAATATGACTAATCAGATTTGTTTTTTGAGGGGGCATTCTAGGTAGGGTCTCACTCTAGCCCAGGCCGACCTGGAATTCACTATGTAGCTTCAGGGTAGCCTCAATCACATGGTGATCCTCCTACCTCTACCTCCCAAATTCTGGGATTAAAGGCATGCACCACCACACCTGTCTTCCAGATTTTTCTTTTTTATATTTTATTTTTATTTGTTTATTTGAGAGAAAGAGAAAATGGGCAAGCCAGGACCTCTAGCTGCTGCAAATGAACTTCAGACACATGTACTACCTTGTGCGTCTGACTTTATGTGGGTACTGGGGAATTGAACATCAGTTTTTTGGCTTTGCAGGCAAGTACCTTAACCACTAAGTGATCTCTCCAGCCCAACTATTCAGATTTTTCTAGAATATTTAAAATTTCAATGAAAAGTCAATACTGCATCTTAGGTTAAATACCCATTAAAATACATGATGATCATGGAAATGCTACAAAATTTGGTGTGGGTTTCCTTTCATGGAATGACAATATGCTTATGTTTTTCTAATATGATTAGAAAACAATTATTTTAAGTACTTAAGGATGGGAAAATTCTACTCTGAAAAACTTGTTTTGAGAGTCATGCATATATTATGCATTTATGTATATTTATTAGTAAATTTAATAACTCCCAGTGATATGAGTATTAAAATCACTGACTAAATTTTGTTGATATTTTCAAACACCTCTCTTAAGAATATAAGGATTGATGAAGCCATTAACAATATACAAGTACATTATCATATCATAAAATAAACTACTGAGATTAAAGAAAAATTGGTTCATGGCAAGAAATCCTGAGTGAGTTTCTCCTGGTTTCACAGTACCATCCAGTTATATCCACAGGTAGCTCAGATGAACTCCACACAATATCCTGGGAGTATAAAGAAGTCGATTTCACAGTATCATTCAAAATTAAAATCATGACCTAATTTAAGGAATTGTAATACTTCCCAATTAAATTCTAACTAACCATTTCAAAAGTTGAAATAAGGCAAACACTGAAATAATATTATCTCTTGCCATAGGAATTTGCAAAGACCATTACTTTGCATGTAGGTAATGACACTCAAGTTTTATTAGCAAAATGTGGCCAACTTCATTGAATTTATAGTCCAGGACATGAAACAAAAGATGTCTCTCCAAAAGCAATTTATTTTAATTCCTATAGCATAGATTGTGTTTGAAATATTTTTAAGTTTATTTAATGACTTCAGACTTCGTGAAGACATCAAATACTTATAAAAAGCATGCAAAGTATCCTTAATAACATGATTTTTTTCTTAAATTCCAAAGTAATTATAAGGTCTTTTAAAATTCACATATTTTGATTTCATAGAAAAGTATTTACTAAATAAATACTTAAAATTTTAGCAAATTATGTTGCTGAAGTATGCCATGTTATTATATTACTAATATTCTGTGGTTTTAGAAAAAGTCCAGAAGGCACTTATCTCTAATGCAACACATTCCTTTTTATATAACATCCTTAGAATGCAGTCATTTCATATCATCTATCACCTCTGTCACAATTTTCTTAAGATTTCTAACCTCTCAAACTTACTTCTCTTATTACAGAACTCATGATTTATGAGTCCCGATAGCACAGAGACAGCTGTGAGATTAGCACTGCAGCCTATCCCAGAGCGCCTCAGAAACAGTTTCTTCTAAAAGGTACTGTCACATGGAAATAAAATTTATAGAACATTTGGGGGGGGGCAGTCCTGACATGTACTTTTAAGTGTACTTTCCCAATTGTCAAAAATATATTAAAGAGATGAAAGAAAAGAGAAAAATTAGGATTTGTTTGTTTTCTTTGGTTTCCTAAAAATAATATGGGTTTTTAATCAAACATTTAAAGTAATAAAGTATAATTTCCTTTAACACTGTATGAATTTTCTGTATGTAGGTATGTAAATAATTACACAAGTCATTAAGAAATGAAACAAATGAGTGGTTTTATTATTCCAATGGAAATATATTAGAAGCCATCCTTTTTGTTAATGATTTTATTTTTACCAAAAGAATGCTTTCAGCCCCAATGAGAGGAAAATTTGAAACATAACAATACATTTTGATCTGAGAGTGATGAGTGCCCACAGAAGAAACTGTGAGAATGTGTTACTTATGAAACTGTATAGGGTAAAAATTTTAGAGTACCAGTGTGATAAATTAATGGCATCTTCTCACGACATTTTTTCCCTTCTGTGCTCAGCACAACAGACACCAAACAAAGGTGTGCAAATTGCTTATTATTGTAGAGCTTTTCTGGTGGAAACTTGAAATAGCACAGCTGGCCACCTTGGGATGCTCTGATCTTTCTAGAAAAGAGAGAAGCTGGAGTCCAAGTGAGTAGTCCTTTACTGAAGATGAAGCACAGCCCAATTGAATAGTCTTTCCTACAACCATTGGCCACTCTCTAAAACTTTCATCTATGCTACTCACACTGTGGTCCTGAGAACAGCAGCAGCCACATCCCCTGGGGTCCTGTTGCACACAGGACAACTCTGGCTTGTCACATATTGGCTCTTTGATTCCCAAGTACTTCACAGTCACAGCGAAATCTGAGGACTGACTTGTTCCTCTCGTCATTATCTTTGACAACTTATTAGAAGTAACAAGAGTCATTCCCAAAGCACTGGAAATCAGGATGGTACTCTGGACAACTAAATCAGAACACTTGGGTTAGTAACAAATATTAGTATTAGTATTGTTTAAAACATAGATAGCTACAGATGTCAGTGATCTGATAACAAGAACCAGGTCACTGTTATCCATTTATTCCTAAACCTCAGGAACATTTTTGAGAAGGAGCTGAAGAGTATTTTTGTTTTAATTTTTGAATTCACACTGTATTTCAGGTTTATTTTACTCCAATATAACTCCTAATGGTATTATTTCTCTGTTCCCCCCACCTAATTTCCATATTCCCAGGCAAAATTCCTAATGGATTATAAACATACACGTATCAATGTGGGTGTGTTTCTGTTCCTTATGTTTTATATGAAATGATTTGGAGCAAAAGCTGTTTAATAAGACTGAATATGTTCTATCTTTATTTTCTGTGATTTAGCCTTTCTCTACTTATAGTTCAGAACTTCCATGGAAACCATAAATGATGAGTATAATTTTATGTGGAACTACATTCCTTTCTATATGTAGCTTAAACTCTGTATATTCTACATGGTGTGTTTGTGTGTGTGTGTGTGTACAGAGCATAGTGTTAACAAAAACGACACATGCATAGCAGAAGTTGTGAAACTGTGACTAGACAGAAAAGTAACTTTAATAATAAAAAAGACTTTTGTCAAGATATACAACCAAGTTTACAGTGGAAATGAACTAGGAGGCCTTGCAGGAAAATGCAAAAATTAATACATAACTCATGAGAAGACCCAAAAGCTGGACAGTTAATCTGTTATCTTGGCCAGGAGCAGGTTCCATCAAGATCACCCTCTGAAAATTTTAGTAATCTGACAATAACTGGAGGTGATTGCTGTCCATGCTTCCAGTGAGTTCCCAAAATAAACAGTGTTTGAAAACCTCTCTTTCAGTGTCAGGTTATATTTGTGTTCCTCATTACACTTGATTAAGTTGTGAAAAAGTTAAATAAGAGAACTTTAAAGATACTTTATTTCTGCTTTTCATTCTTTGTCTCTGAAAACAAAACAAAACAAAAAACATGTAGTCAATTTTTTTTTTAACCAGGTAGATGACTCGGTGCATCATGCATCAAGTGCTTGTCCTGAAACACTGAGTCCTTGAGTTTGAATCCCAGACACCATGGTGAAGATGGACATTGTGGTGGGTTTCTGTTAATTGCAATGATTCTACATGGAGGATGGATTTGTTTTTTCCAGAATCTCATGAATGGAAGAGTGAACACAAGGAGAAACCCTGCCTTACAAGAAGTAAGGAAGTGGGAAGTGAAGACTCATACCAATGTAGTCCTCTGACTTCCATACATTTGCACATACACACATGTGCATGCACATACACACACACACACACACACACAGACACACATCAAATAAATAAAAAAATAATAGAATTTTTAGAGTTTAGAGCGTGGATGTTTTGGTATCCGTTTATACATTCAGCTTTTCTATGACTGTTTCTGATGCTGAATTATATCACATAGCCCTGTGTTTTCCAAACAGCTTCCATCTGACACAGTGGTATAATGAGTGAGGACAAGGGGCTTGTGACCTGTCTTTGTACATATGCTTTTGAATGTGGGAAGGCATATGAATGATTTTCTTATCATGCATACTCTATACATGATACATTTTGGTTTTCCTTCCTGGAATTTTCACAGTGTTTATTGTAGCCAATACTGTGAGGTTGTAGCTCTGTGTTCTCCCAAATCTTGCAGCATACATTAGACAAGCTAGGAGGAGTGTGACAATAACAAATTTTGTGTATTAAACATATAATAAGGCCAATACCATGTGGTTTACATTAATTATCTCTTTATACTTCACAATAAAAAGCAAAGGTGATACTAATATTTTCCTGTTTAACAGGCAAAAATACTGGAGGGTTAAAAAATTTAAATGAGTTACCAAACATCATATAGCCAGCTCAGAGCCTGTTTCAGAGCCTAAGTACCTGTGTACTTTCTTTATTCAGCCTTGGGATGGTAAGATTTCTCTAAAGTTTTCAAAATTTTTATCTTTGACTATGTGAAGGGCTCTGGAGTTCAGACACTGCTAACCTGTGACATTGATTTTGAATCCTTTTCTAAAAGCCATAGCACTGTGGCATGTGAAACAAATGGGGTTGGTTTTATTTTACTTTGCAGCATTGAAGTGACTTTGAATTATGAACAAATATCATCCACTGGACAACATTGTTTGATGTTTGTTGCAGTAAAAATGTTAAACATAGGATCTTTTCTTCCAAAATAATAATGATGATAATCAAATGTTAAAAAGTTGCAAAATGAAAAAAACTAGTAAAGTGTCAATTAAAGGGATAACTGAGCAAAACATTGTGATCTTTAGTTGTAGCTATCAAATTGACATGGTTACAGAAGTCCTGAGATCTAGGAATCCTTATTTCTGGGTGTATATATGTGGGATGGTATATTTAAAAGAGATTCAAATCAGGAGAAAAGCAAGGAGGATTTGCCTTCACTAACATGGAAGGGCATAATGTAATGTATTGAAGGTGTAAATAGAACTAAAGGGCTGAGTTAGCACAAGACCTCTTTCTCTTGAGCAATTCTAATGTCCTGGGGCATCAAAACATGCAATTTTCATGACTTTACTCCTCATACTGCCCCAATCTCAGACTGAATTAGAATACTGGATTTGCTTGTTTGCCAGCTTGCAGATGGCATATGACAGGATTTCTTGGTGTCTGTAAATCAATAAACCAATTGCCATAATAAATGCTAATTCCTCTCTTCTATATGTGTGTGTGCATGTATATGTGTGTAACCATAGATCATATATCACTACACCACAAACACACACACACACACACACACACACACACACACACACGTGCTTGCTTTCGTGCACTGGAGAACACTAAGACAACAACCAAATTAACAATATTTAAATTAACTATATTGTAGTGCATGCTTAAGTATTTTACATAAGCATCAAGTTGTAGAGGTTTATTTAGCTTGGTGTTGTAAGGACAGGAGGATAGAATTATCCTAAAATAATTTAAGTTGCTCTCCCTAAATTAAATGTCTTCAAGCCTATTGCTGCAGATATGGAATTTCAGACTTACAGCTCCCATATATTGACATGCCTTACACAGACCCATGCCAATTATATTCTTACTGTGCTCTTCCCTCCCCCTCCCACTTCAGGCAGATTCATAGAAACTATAGTGCATCTCATCTTGAGAGGTATTGTGGGTCAGGGTTAAACTATGTTAGTTCAATAGTTACTAACCTTCTTGACTCCAAACATTGGCCATTGTTCTGTCTCCTTGAGGGAAAATCTATTCAGCAAAACCAAAGCTGGCTGGACTGGGGATTAGAGGCAGCTTCCTTTTTCTTGCCACTCTGCCTGATCATGCTGAGTGTCCCTTTGATATCACTGAAACCCATCTTATTTAAGGTGGAGCATTTGGTTTCTACACCACCAGGCCTCTCTTCCACTCCAGGAAATAATCCCCTTTTCAATCTCTTACTCATTCAGATATAAATACCATCTCATATTAATAACATCTTTCCTGAAGAAGCCCAAGTAATTTTTCAGATATTTCTCTAATCCTCACAGCATTCTCATAAGATAGGTAATGTCCATACAACAATTCTTCTCAACCAAGTCAGAATGATTATGCAAGGGTATTAGATGCTCAAGGGTATTATTGAACTGACTTTCATTTCCTCTAAAAATATATTTACTGGGGATTGAAGCAGTGCATTTATTTAAAAATATATATGTTTGGGCTTAAGGATAAAAATTTGGCTTGGAATAATGACTATGTTGACCATAGTATTTTGACAGTCACACAGATACATTGCTTCTAGTAAGATGCAGTATGACTCATTTGGAAACTATTAGTATAAATGTCTTGGTTGGAAAGTTTGTATCAGGTTGGGTATATTGAAAATATGATGCATATATCCCATAAAAGAATATCTTTATATAATTATTATGCTCAAATTGCAAATTTTGAAAAATATTGGTTTCTATAAAGAAAAATGGATTTAAAGAAAATTAACCTTGCTAATTTACAAATAAGATTTTTACCCAGTGAGTAGAGATTTTTCTCTTCAGGACCTACACATACTATGACCAAAATTAAGATGAAGTTTTAAACAGTATCATAAAAATGTTTTTATTGGCTAAAATGATCAAGTTTGTAGAAATTGTAAGCATGTTAAATATGTTTTTAAGTGATACCCTCAAATCAAACAAATGATAGCCTGTCTAGTATACTGGTGAAGATAATAATAGATTATTATGGATAACAATTATATACCAAAGATAATAATACTGCCTCCTGTGTTAATGTAGCTCTTCTTAGCACATTTACCTGATTCTTCCCCTAGCTTGTTGTCCTACTGTATCCAGATATAAAAATAAGGCACAGGTCCCATCCCTAATCCAAGATGGTAAAGTGTAATTTGAATCCATGATGTGCAATGAACAAAATTTTATTCATTAATCCAATATGCATTGTGAGTATCAATGATCAGTGTTGTAGAATCCCAGCCAGTGATGTGACTATATTCTCAAGGAGAGGACTGAAGTTTTGCATAGATGAATGCAAAGAAATTAAAACATACTAGCAAACAAAAAGTCATGCTGAGATACATGCAAAATATAGAAAATGAAAACTGCTATGGAATGAAATTCACAGAAGTAGTAATACCCTAAATGTCCTTTTAAAAATGATGGATCTTAAGAGAAGCATATTTACCAATAGGTGTCAACTCAGTTATCATTGACATGCATTTTGCTCCAGTAAAATTAACATAAGAGAAGTAGCTATCACTTATTGAGTGTTAATTGTATATCAAGTACTGCCTTAGCTCCTCAAATATATGTATTTTACAAGTTAAGTGTTTGAAACTTCCTTAAAGTCTGGAAAAATGACTCAGCTGTTAAAAGCAGTTGCTTGCAAAACCTACTGGCCTGGGTTCAAATTCATAGCCACCCCCTATATCTGGACCCAAAACGTGGCACAACTTTCTGGTGTTTCTTTTGCAGTAGCGAGGCACTGACATGTGCACGTGCATACACACACACACACAAATAAATAAAAATAAAAAAAACAATTCGCTAAAGTAGGTAACATCATTATTTAAATGTTTTAGAAAGTTACTGAGGCTAAAAGGAAGGAAGTAAATACATCAAATCAGAAAGAAATAGAGCCAGAATTCAAAGTCAGCTTTACACTGATGTTGTAATGTCTGGTTTCCAGCAACTATATTATATAAAGGACTTATAAATTTCTGAAGTTAATGAATATTTAATATAAAATTATTTTAAGTATAGCACTTCAGAAACAAGTACTTAATTCCTAATCACAGTATTTGGTTCATCCTGAAAAACTTCTCCTCCATACTACTTGTTGATATAAAAGACTTCAGAAGTCAATTCAGGTATCACCCAACGTGACTGCTTTATTTAAATTCATAACCCAGTCTCATTTGAGAATATAAATGTAAACAACTTAAACAACCTATTAACATTATCAGGGCAAATGAAACATACATTAACCCAACCTGATATTTTCCTAGAAACAAGGAAATATGTAATAATATATTGACATAAAATAAACTACTGAAATGATCTATACATATATTAAAAACAGAAAATATATGCATATGTTTATACATGCGGAACTTTATTCAATAAGATTCACTACCTATTTGTGATTAAATCTACTTCAAAACTTCAAGTGGAAAAGCACCTACTTAAATTGATAAAAGAATATCTATAAAAACCCTATAGAAAATGTTGTATTTAAATGTAAACTATTCAAGTCCATTTCCAATAATTTCAGCACTAAGACAAAATTGCTTGCACTGAATATCCTCCTCAGATCCTCCTCGGCTCAGTTTCCTTCCAATAGCCTCTCCCCATTTTGCTTGCATGCTAATTTTATCCTTTCAATGTCTTGAAAAATCCTGTTTGGAAACTGGTGATATTTATAAAGGAAAAAAAAATCTCTGTAAGTATGAGGACTTGACACATGGGGAAAGGTTGGTTAATGGGCACTAAATTGTAGCTGCACAGAGGAAAGGTCTAGTATATTACTGATAAGGTGGGGTGAATATTGGTACTAAAATTTACCATTTCTTCCTAGCTTAAGTTGCTCTTGGAAGATATTTTGGTACAGAAACAAGACAATTGAGCAGTGTACACTGGAGAAAAAACAGCATCCTCAACAAATTGGGCTGGACACATTGGATAATCAGATGTAGAAAAAGGAAAGTAGACTTACTCATATCACGATACACAAAAATCAACTCTAAATGAATTAAAAACCTCAATATAAGATGTGAAACTCTTCAACAATTGAAAGAAAAAAATAGGAGGAACGCTGCATGATATAGGAGTGGGGAAAGATTTCCTGAACAATTACACAGTAGCCCAGGAAATTAAACTCAACTAGTGGGATATCATGAAGATAAAAAGCTTCTGCACATAGAAACATACCATAAGCACAGCCAATAGATTACCCACAGAATGGGAGAAAATCTTTGCCAGCTATACCACTGACAAAGGTCTAATATCTAGAATCTACAAAGTACCCAAAAAATTCAGCAATAAAAACTGAGACAACCCACTTCAAAAATGGCGCAGAGAACTGAATAGGGAGTTCTCAAAGGAAGAAATACTGATGGCTAATACACACTTAAGATGATGCTTAAAATCCCTAACATCAGGGAAATGTAAATTAAAACAACTATGAGATTCCACCTTACTGGAGTAAGGATGGCAATCATTAAGTGAAAAAATCCAATGACAATAAATGTTGGTGAGGATGTGGGGAAAGAGGAAACCTCATTCACTTTTGGTGGGAATGTAAACTTGAACAATCACTATGGAAATCAATATGGAGATTCCTGAAAAGGATGAACATAGACCTACCAGCAGACTCAGTTATTCCTCTACTGGACATTTACCCTGAATGTTCCATATTTCCATACAGAGATCTTTGCTAAGAACTGGAATTAACCTAGATGCAAATCATACTCAGTGAACACATAGAATTGCAGCATGTTTTCACTCATCTTGTGGTTCCTAACCAGGAAGATCTTGAGTTGCTGACATGTTTGATGGGCAACTCAAGGCCCAGATAATATGCACGGGAAGAGATTGGGTGGAGGGGAAGAGGAAGTATTGGAGGGAAACAAACAAAACCAAACTCAAATGAGACAGTACCATAGAAAACTGTCTCCTTGAAGATAGACCGAAAGATTTAATCTTCAACAGGAGTATATGGAAGGAACATCTGGAAAGAAGGGCTCTGGAGAGGGTGTCATGAAGCCTAACCTTAAAACATTTGGATTTGTCCTGTAACTCCTAGAACCAGGAATTGACTGCTCCCTACATTGAGCTGTTGATTAGAGAGACCTATGAGGTCTCCAAAACAAGACAGGCTTCTGTCAAAGCACTTGATTGCCTGCCTGAGACACTATTGCCAATGATACCTTATACTGTTGACACAACACCAAGAGACCTGGCTGGAATCTGCAAGGAAGCCAGTTCCCAGATGGTTAGCCCTTCTAGTGCTGGAATGAGTTACATGAGCTACTGGGGGAAAGTGGCCAACAACTGTTCCGCAAGTAGGAGTTAAAGCTACTCAGAAGCAACCAGCCTGACAAGAAGTACACACCAGTGCAATGGTGGCATACAACCTTGGTGGGTAACCACTGGCTTTCTAATTGGCTAAGAGATCCCATTAGTGGAAAGGAATCCATTGCTGGAATTGGGAATCAGGTCAGAATCCCATGGAGACCAAATTTATAGCTCCCAATGGCAAACTCCCACTAATAATTGGTCAAAAGAGGAGGTATAACCATCATAATCTCCCTAGATTAACAATGCTTATCCCATTTAACCTGACTTCATTCTCCACTGGAGAATCTGTTTTCTTTTTATTTGGAGGGGGAATGTTGGTTTTTCAGGGTAGGGTCTCACTCTAGCCCAGTCTGACCTGGAACTCACTATGTAGTCGCAAGGTGGTCTCAAACTCACGGTGATCCTCTTACCTCTGCCTCCTGAGTGCTGGGATTAAAGGCGTGCACCACCATTCCCAGCCCAACGTATATTTTTGTCTCTGTCCTGACCCTCAGAGTTATGAGCAAGCAGCCTCATGCTTCTAGTGTTATGCCTCCCCCACCACAGTGCACTGTGCCCTATCAAAATGTAAACAAAAAAAATTCCTTCCTCCTCTAAGCTGGTTTCTGTCAGTAATGAGAAAAGTAACACAATTGGTAATCAAGAAATGTATGTTAAATTCATGAGAGTTACTATTTTGCTTTCATCATCCCAGAAAAATTATTTTAAGTCTGCCACAGCAAATGCTACAGAAAATGGACATAATGGGAACTTATAAACTGTTTGTAGACATGTGAGTTTTCTCAGAAACTTTACATGCTCACATCCTAAGACTTGATAATTTCATACTGGAAATATTCCTACATTATTGTTTTTCATTGACATTTATCTCAGTCTACAGTAAAATGTCTATTAAACATATGCAGTACATATGAAACAAAAGCAGTTTAGAAAAGATTACATATTCTTCCCATATGATATAAAGTTTGAGATTTTCTATTGTAGTCATAGTTAAAGAATATTCATTTTATCTCACTGAGCTGATTTCACCAGATACTTCCAGCTCAAAGTTCATGGTTTGAAAAATTTCTCTTCTGAGAGAAATCCTGTGTTATAGATTTTAAGGGACATATATAAAAATCTTCGTCATTACATATTTATTAGAAGAAGTTGGCAATGTTGGAAATATTTGTTAGTGGAGAGTGACTATATTTTTCCATTATTAAAACATTCACCAGACCGCAGGCAACACTACAGCAATGGATTTTTTGTTTGTTTGTTTGTTTTTATTTTTATTTTTTGAGATAGTGTCTAACTCTAGCTCACGCTGACCTGGAATTCACTATGAGGTCTCTGGGTGGCCTTGAACTCATAGCAATCCTCTTACCTCTGCCTACTGAGTGCTGGGATCAAAGGTGTGTGCCACCATGCCCAGCAACAATGGCTTTTTATGTAAACTTCTGCCTCCTCCAACTCCAGTAGAAACCTTTCTCACTGGAAGAAACCGAGGTGAGAACATAAAGTTAAACCAAGTAAATAATATCACATGCATGTTTATAAGTACCTTTTTCCATGTGTGTGATTGGCATACATGTATACATACTTGTGTGTGTGGGCACACATTCCAGCATTAGTATGTGTGTGTGTGAAAATATGTGCACTTATGTATAGAAGTCAGAGGACAATATTGGGTGCTGCTGTTCCTCAGGAGCACCATCCATCTCTTTCCATGCTTTCATTGGTATGAGATACATCATCAAGTAGATTAAGCTTCCTGGCCAGGAAGCCCTACGGATCATTCTGTCTCCACCTCTCAAGAGCTGGGATTGCGGTGCAACAAACCCAACATTTTCACATGGGTATCAGGAAATTAAATTTAAGTTTCCCTATTTTCCAGGAAAGCCCATTATTGTCAGAGTAATCTCCCAACTGCTGGAGGTACTTTTAATTTCTACCTAAGTTCTGGAAAAATTGCTGGATTCCTAACTCCTCTCAGAAAACAAAGAAAATTTTGTTGTACCAGAGAAGATCATAAGCACCATCCACAGTTTAGGAATTCCTAAAACTGCTCTACTCCTCTTCATAGCCTGGTTTAGCTCCCTGTTGAGGTCACTCCAGACCTTCTGGAGGAGAGACAGATACTAGCATCTGTGGATTTTTCTAGTACAAATGACTTCACCTTGACGGTGCACTGCTGATTCTTCCAGGTGTTTATACCTTTAGATGTTTATTTCTTTCAGAGAATCAGTACTGCTGTATTTCAGGATAGATTATAAATACTACTTAAAAGCTAACTGAAACAAGATAGAATCTTTGTGCTCTACAATTGTATACTATGAAATCTGTAGATGAATGAGTGTTGAGAATGTTTTATTGGAAAAAATCTCCCAGATGTTCTCAGCCAACTTGGTGCCCTTTCCTGTTGCCATAGGGTAAAGATC
Organism: Dipus sagitta; assembly: GCA_036346955.1. NCBI lineage: Eukaryota > Metazoa > Chordata > Mammalia > Rodentia > Dipodidae > Dipus > Dipus sagitta. The sequence goes on along the minus strand of CM070770.1, from coordinate 199,132,172 downwards.
ATTTTATCAGCACAGAAAGTATGAGCAACTCTAACTGCTTAGAGTATTTTTATTAACAGAAGAAATTTAACAAGGCTTGGGTGATAAGATTATTAAATGACACAAATTGTAGAGAATTACTTAGTTGCTAACAATAATAAATATAGTTATCACTAAGGTGATGACATAAATCATATAGCCATTAAAATGATAGGTCCCTACCTTTCTTTTATGAAGATATATTTTTATTTATTTATTAGAGACAGAGAGAGGGGTGGGACGGAGGGAGGCAGAGAGAGAGAGAGAGAGAGAGAGAGAGAAAATGGGTGCGCCAGGGACTCAAGCCACTGTAAATGAATTCCAGAAGCATGCGCCACCATGTGCATCTCACTTATTTGTTACTTGGAGAATCAAACCTGGATCCTTAGGCTTCACAGACAAGCACCTCTAAGCCATTTCTCCAGCCCAAGGTCCCTCTCTTTCTACAGATATGTATTGAATATAAATGGTCAGGGGATAAGACACACCTGGTCCTTTACCACTTGCAAAGGGAAAAAGTTGGTTATATTTTCCTGTGTACACAGCAGAAAGAATGGATCCACTCTGCAGGAGATTTTAGGAGCTTGGCAATTACAGGCTAGAATCCAATTATTCAACCCTCCTGATAATTTCCATGGATGTCCTCCAATTGATTCAGGAGTTTTAGTCAAGCTTGTAACTTGGTGTCACTGTGTGGGTGGATCCTAGGGTCAAGACCTAAGTTGTGGGGGCAGATTTGGAATTCCAGCCAAACACATGCAGAGTGCTTGAGCTCTGTGAGGGGTTCTTGGAGTGTGCTTGCTTGTGGTGCTAGTGGTGGTTTTCTCTCTTCATGTCCCTGGGAAAGGGATTCTGTGAAAGCAGATTCTGCCGCCATAGAATTTATCCTAGATCTGTAAGAATCAATAAATCCCTTCCTTCCATAACTTGTGCCTTGTTTAGAAGTTCACCCTAGCAACCTTAAGCTGTCTGCTACAATCCCAATAATGGAGAACCAGTTAGAACCAAAGTACTGTGTTAGATTTTGGGGATATAGTTGGGTGTTTCAAAGTATGATTACAATATGATGAGTAACCGTAGAGATGTGAACAGCTCTTGATGAAAGGAGACTCAGACTGCAGGACAAAAAGCCAAGTATAGGCACTAGGACAGATGTTAAATGCCTAAGCTAAGCCAACTATGGAAGATGTCTACAGATATAAACAGATAGATGATGCAAACACCAGGTGTGGTGGTTTGAATAGATGGCCCCCAAAATATTCAGTGTTTTATTAGTTTGGTGTTTGCATCAGCAGCCACCTGGCTGGAGGCAGTGTCACTGGGCAGATATTAAGTTGTGATGATGGGTTTAAGATTTCAATCTAAAGATATACAAAGTGTGCCTAGCTAGAGTTCCTGAACTGTTCTGTGCTGTGTGGTTTTTGACCTCTGGCTTGTGCTTCTCTCTCTCCCTTGCTTGGACCTATGAAGGCAGGCCAGCTTCTTCTGCCATTATGGAACTTCCCCTGCATCTGTAAGCTTCAATAAATATCCCTTCCTCCATAACTATGCCTGGTCTCAAAATTCATCTCAGTGAACCTAAAGATGTCTGCCACACCAGGCTTGGATGAAGCCTTGACCAGGAATCATGCTTGCCTGTGGATTCCAGAATCCCATAATCATATGCCTATAGTTTACCTCCAGCATCTGCAATAGCACACGTTATACTGCATGAAGCAAAATGGAAGCTTTATGAACCACTCTAAACGTAGGCACACAGTACACAGGTTTTAGTTTTCTGATGTGTTTTCAACATCCGTTATTTTCTCTAGTCCTGAAATAAGTTTGTTAGTTTGATAGGATGTTCATGATTGTATAGAGTCAACACCTAGTGATTGTTGTGATGACTTAGGAATGAGGTGTAAGGTTAAGCAAAATTTCTGTGTCATGATGCGACAGGTGGCCTGTAGGGCTCACACAGCATGCGATCCTTCCAGCTGGTTGGAACATTGCATGAGGCTCTCCCTGACACCTTTTCTAAGAGAGGACTGACAAATATTAAGTCATGAAAAGGGCTGCAAAAGAAAAGCCCTCAATCCTGCTTTTGACGTACATCCTAATTCCAGTAGGCACTTGTGGCTGATCAGAAGGCTATAGCCATAAATCATATGTATCTACAGACTTTCTTCCATTAGCCAAGTCAATCTTATTTGAGCTCTTGGGCAAAAACATCATTTCTTATCTTTAGATCCTGGGAGAATTTCTAGTTCAATAAAAAATATTTTACTTCAACCAAACAATATTATTTCTCTAAGAATTACTATAAAACAGTGAATTTTCCATTCTGGATTTTAAATCTAAAATGTAGACAGGCTATTTTTATCTTATCTGTTGCTGACTCTGACTCTAGAAACTTAGTCTTCAAGCTTGCCCTAGCCTGATATTCATGAAACAGACACAAATCCAAATACTCTAGTCACTAGGAATAAAAATAATAATTAAAAAGCCAGTTACAGCCAGAAAAATTGATTTTGAATTTTACTCTTTACTTTTGAAAAAAAGAATAGTGTTGACTTTAGTGGTGAAACAATGTAGCATTTACTCTGTATTATAAACTGAATGCCTAAAAATTCGTGTTAATATATAGTGAGTATTTTAAACTGTAAAGTTAAATATTAGCGTTTGAGTTTATTTTCAAGAACAAAGCATATGCAATTACTTCTAATTTTTATTTATTTTAAAACTTTTAAAAAAATTATTTATTTGAGAGAGAGAAAGAGGACATGGGGGAAGGGGGAGAGAGAGAGAAAGAGAGAGAGAGAGAGAGAGAGAGAAATTGGGTGTGCCAGGACCTTCAGCCACTGCAAACAAACTCCAGATACATGAGCCACCTTGTGCATCTAGCTTATATGGGTTCTGGGGAATCAAATCTGGGTCCTTTGGCTTTGTAGGTAAGCATCTTAACCACTAAATCATCTCTCTAGCCCATTAACCTTTATTTGTAAAGTAGAATTTTGCTACATATTTAATATTTAAGGCATTATGTTTTTCTAACATTGTAAGCAATTACATTATTTGTCCAATGTCTGAAAACATTTTCATATTATAATTCAAAGTACCAATTCAGTAAGTGAAATTATTTTTGGCAAATAATTTATAAAATTCATCTAACTAATGGAAAATATCATTCATATTGCATAACAATAGAATAGAAAATGCAGAGAAAAATAGTGCATAAATTGTGCTGTTCCACACCAATCACATAAACAGTTACCATCTAATGTGATAGACACATGCATGGGCTGCATGTGTATTTCAATAATGTTGACCTAACTTATTAGTAGTAATGAAAAGACATGGTACTTCAAACCAACCCTTCTTGCATTCTGCTACATGTAAAGAAAAGCTAGAAGTTTCATTTGCAAATGTTTGGTCTGTCAGAGGCATATTCAGGTTGCTTTCTGTGGCAGCTTGCAGTAAACTAACCCAGACCTAAACTCCAGGTGTTGAATTAGAAGCTTATGCTCAAAATGACAATCGTCAAACACAGCTAATCTAAATTGGACCTTTAAAAAAAAAAAAAACTCTACATGGAAAGTTAATGAATGCTACAAAGATTAAAATATTTGAAAAATTCCTATCTAAGTTATAAATACAAATAGTAACAAGGCAAAATACATTAAGAAAATACTTAAAATCTAAGATCTATGTATTAATTTTGAAACAAGCTATCATTAGCTTTATTCCAATAGGTTAATAAGTTAAATTAAAACTCAGCCTCCTTGTGAATCATTATTTAAATTACTAAACCATAATAATACTTTTCTCTCTTTTAATAGTTTCTATTATGACATATGCATCTACTCCTGCAGAACTATGAAGACTAATAAATTTCCATGATGGAATTTTTGTAAAATATTTTCCTCCAATTACTTTGTTTTACAGTAACAAAGACCTTGGTTTTGAACTTTTGATAAGGGAAAGCACAACTGGTTGACATTTTATTTACAATGGAAGAAAAGATGCTGAGCTCGTGGCTGTTCTGTTAGCTCTGGAAGCAGTAATAGCATATAGGGATTGTGTTGATCTCACCACAATAGAAAGAGATCAAAATGAGGTTAGTCCGATTTTCTTTCCTTTCCCTCCTCTGAATGCTCTACATTTGTGCCATGATTACACATTGCTCTGAATATTGCCTAAAAGCAGAATAAATGGGAGATTTTCATCTGTGGGATCCATGTTTCTTGGTTCTTTGAGTCCACTTAGATCATCTCTGCTTCCCAAGAAAGTTGTGAGTCTTTGATAAGACTAAAAAAATAAATAAATAAGTGTATTTACACATGATTTTTGTTATGACACCTTAAAATATGGAAATAATGTACTTTCATTGCCATCTCCCTCTCATTCCTTTTTCATTCCCACTCATCCCTTTGTTCCCAACTACTCCCTTTTCTATTTTTTGTCAATTACCTCTTGCATTTTGATTAGGTTTGTTAGAGGTTTCTGGAGTGAATTTATTTGTAGGAGCATGGATTCATAACTTGTGGATCACCACTGAGGAAAATGTCCTTTTCTCTAGGGGCCATTAATTACCTATAAATACTTAGCCAGGAAATAGGGCCCCATGAGCACCTCCCATGCAGCTAAAACCAAAACTATCTGTCCATAAGCCCTCAGGAATGCAAAAGCAAACAATCAAGCAACAACAAAAAATCTGGGTACCTTTAATCCCAGCACTTGGGAAGCTGAGTGTGGTGGTTTGATTCCGGTGTTCCCCATAAACTTAGGTGTTCTGAATGCTAGGTTCCCAGCTGATGGACATTTGGAAATTAATACCTCTTGGAGGCAGTGTATTGTTGGGGGTGGGCGTATGGGTATTATAGTCAGTTTCCCCTTGACAGTGTTTGGCACACTCTCCTGTTGCTATTGTCCACCTTATGTTGTCCAGTGGGTAATGTCCACCCTCTGATCATGCCAACGTTTTTCCCTACCATCATGGAACTTCCCTTCATGTCTATAAGCCAAAATAAACACTTTTCCCCCCAAAAGCTTCTCTTGGTCAGGTGATTTCTGCCAGCAATGTGAACCTGACTGCAACATTTTGTACTGAGGAGTGATGTTATTTGCTGCTAGACTGTGTGGCTTTGGCCTTTTGGAGCTGATTTTCAAGATGAATGTGGAAGGATTTGAATCATTGGCCTAAGACACACTTTGGAGTGCTGTAAGTACAGTTTGATGGACTATTCTGGTCAGAGTTGAAAGACCTGAATGCAGTAAGAACTATGGACTGTGAGGTTTGGCTTATGAGGGTGAGAAAGAGCTTTGCATGGACTGGGCTAGAAGCAGTATGTGTGAGATGCTTGCTTTTATCCTTTTGTTCTGCAAATGTGTGCAGGGTTGTTTTGCATAGAAATGGAATGGTATGAGTAGAGAGATATGGCACAGAAATGAAATCTCTGGGCTTAAACTTCTGCCCATTCAGCTGCAATTGTATGAGCGATTACATCTTTTGAGATTGGGCCAACAGATCTGCACTAGGACAATAGGAAGAATGCAGACTCTTTTGAAAGGGACTGAATGCTCAAAGAGTTTCCTTCAAAATCTGCTTTATTTCCCCCTGGATTAACAAATTGGCATCCCACCTGGTATTTTGGAGTATAAGAAATGCAGGAGAGAGAGGGTCATTGAGTTTGCAACATGGTCTTGCGTTTGCAAATTGCCATGGCAGTGTGAAGTGGGTTTGCTGGATTGCCTGCATGGAGACCCAGTGGTGCACCATGAGTTGCAGTGGAGACCTAATGGAGATGCTAGGACCATGAGGTTGCTGCTAAGTAAAGCTGCCGGCCCCGATGAAGTTTTTCAGGACTGTGAGTAGCCTAGTTGGAGGGGCAGGATTGGAACTCCAGAGACTTTTGGCTGGTCAGAATTATCAGACTTGGAGACTTGTCACTGGGTAGAGTTTTTGGACTTGGTGCTGCAGAGTTTTGTGTTTGCCTGTTTAAATCTTGTTTTGCCTGAGTATTTCTTTGCTATGCCCAGTACCATATTTTGCAGTGTGCATGTTTATTCTGTGCCATTATGTTTTTCTGGGGGGAGTTTTTTTGGTATTATGGCTCAGTTAAAAGACCATGGATTACAGGGATGTTTGAACATCATTGTTATTGATAAAGTTATGGGGACTTCTAAAGTTGTACTGAATGTATAGTATTTTATATCATGTATGGTTATAGGTTTATGTGGGCCAGGGGAAAAATGTGGTTATTTGAGTCAGGTGTCCCCCATAAACTTAGGTGTTCTGAATGCTATGTTACCAGCTGATGGAAATTTGGGAATTAATGCCTCCTGGAGGTAGTGTATTATTGAAGGTGGGCTTGTGGGTATTATAATCAGTTTCCTCTTGGCAGTTTTTGGCACATTCTCCTGTTGCTATTTTCCACCTTATGTTGGCCAGGGGGTGATGTCCACCTTCTGCTCATGCCATTGTTTTTCCTTGCCAACATAGAGCATCCCCTCGAGTCTGTAAGTGAAAAATAAACCATTTTCCCCCCCAAAGCTACTCTTGGTCAGGTTATTTCTGCCACCAATGTGAACCTGACTGCAACACTGAAATAGAAGGATTACCATGAGTATGATGCCATCCTGAGACTACAATGTGAATTCCACGTTAGTCTGGGCTAGAATGAGACCCTAAGTTGAACAAGCAAAAAAAAAAAAAAAAAAAAAAAAAAATCCTCAGGCTTTATGAGCCTTCCCTCAATAACAGGAATTGGACAGAACCAACGATTTACAGGTAACCACAACTGCTGTGAGATCAACACTACACTGGCAATGATATGCTTTAAACATAGCCTTCCATGGTACCACACAACTTCCTCCAGCTCTTAACATTCTTTAAATTTTTTTTTTATTTATTAGAGTCAGAGAGAGCAGCCCAGAGAGAGCAAGAGTGAGAGTGGGCATGCCAGAGCTTCTAGCCACTGCAAACGAACTCCAGATGCGTTTGCCCCCTTGTGCATCTGGCTAATGTGGGTCCTGGGGAATTGAACCTGGTTCCTCTGGCTTTGCAGGCAAGTGCCTTAACCACTAAGCTATCTCTCCAGCCCAGCTCTTACATTCTTAACAACCCCTCTTCTGTGATGGTTCCTAAGCCTTGGAAGTCCTGTTCTGGATGCACATTCAACAGTTTATTATTTTTAGCAAGTTGACCACTTATTTATCTCTGCTGATACAATTGCGCTGTGGAAACCTGCTTCTCTGACCAAAGCTAGTGGCAGCACTAATTTATGGATATGAATATAATTATAATTACTTAGAAGGCCAATTAGAATATATGTGTGTATGTGTGTTCAGGTGAGCAGACACACACACACACACACACACACACACACATATACAAATCAGGGTTTCTTGTTGCCTCAAAGCAATACCAAGTGCCTGCACCACTTTTTGTAGCTATATGGATAGTTTGGAAATTGAACCTGTGCTAGTAGGCTTTGAAAGCAAGCATAGAACAATTTTTGAGGCTATATAATAGGCAAAAAATTCTCCAAATTCACTCTTAAGTAAAGCACAAAAAAATTGCCTTTCATTTATTCATCCAGTTCCAAATATGTCACTTCTCTACCTTCTAATTTCCCCTATTCATAATCCATTTCCATTCAACCACACTGATCCCATCTCCATGGCCGTTGTCAACTCCATAATTTGAGTCCAAATAAGATTTTGTAAGGGATTATCTTTTCTTATTCCTTTGGGAAAGCCTTTATATTAGTTACTTTACTTGTTGCTATGACACAATTCCTGACAAACTCAACTTAAGGAAGGAAGGCTTTATTTCAGTTTACAATTCCAGGTTATAGTCTATGGTGATGGTGAAGCCATGGCAGCATGAAGTAGTGGGTCACGATGCACCCAGGGTCGAGAAGACAGAGCAGTGAATACCTATGCTCAGTATGCTGTCTATTTTATATGTAACCCAGGATATCCAGCCCATGGAATGCTTCTACCCAAACTGAGGTAGGGTCTATTCAGCCCCCTTAACCTCACCTAGAACATACCTCACAAACATGCCCAGAGATTCATTTGCAGGGAAATTCTAAATTCAGTTAAGCTGACAACTAGAACATTAGGTTAATCATAACAACCTTGAACCTAAAAGAATTGGCACCGTGGTGTTCAGAAATCTTGCCTGCTTATTCTTCTAACAACTTCATCTTTTTTTACCAAAATGATGAGCAAGGACCACAAATAAGTTTGGTAATGCATCAAACAATCCATACAGTGATTTTATGTATTCAAAGAAAAGGAAAATAGCTTACCAAATAGAGATGAAATGAGAAAAATAAATATGAAGCAGATTCAGTGTGGTACACAGTTAGGAATGAACCTTTTGTAACCAATTGGGAAGTTTTGTTTCCTTCTTCATGTTTCATGTGTTTTTGATGAAACAAATGTGTTGAATGGAAGTAGGTGGGTTAGTGTGGGTAGTGGTTTGACAAATGGGAAAGTAGAAACTATGGTAGATGTGAAGATAATATCCTAGAGAAATAATTTCTCTTTCAGAATAATTATGTATCCAAAGATAATACCACTTGAATCAAATAAAAGAATAAGGTTGCAAGGTGATCTTGGCTGTGTGGATTCCTGTTCTTTCCACTTGATATTTTTGGAAAGATGGTTCACATTTGCATTGAGGATCTTAAGATTCGGGTCTAATGTTAATGCAGTATATATATCTGGCTGCATGAGAATAATAATATATACATGCTAACCTCATGGGCACAGACCAAAGTCAGTTTCGTGCTTTGTATGGCATTTCATCACTTATATAAAGGTGGAGGCAAACAAGGTATTATCCTCATAATTATGTGTTATAATTGCCGAGGCTGCCAACCATTGCAAAAAAGAAGGGTGTAGGCTTCTCATAAAAATTGGGATTAAACCCTGACCTTTGAGACTTGAGAATATAATCTTGTGTTCTATTTGTTAATATTATTTGTCAACTCAAATGGGACTAGGGATAAGATTAAAAAGGAGATATGTATGTAAAGTGGTTGCCTTACAGGTGCTGAAAATTGGCAGATTTCTTTTATTATTGTCACGACTTATGCTGAGCAGAAAAGATTTGTAAATAATTAAAATCTTTTTCTGTTATCAAAATGGTATTTTTAAGACAACTAGATGAAAAGCAGACTGTGTGCGTGCTGCAATCAGGTGCATTCTGAAGGAGAACAGGCAGTGCAGCTGTCTGGAGATATTATTTTTCCTACTTTTGTCTGTTTGACATTTTACTATTCTTTGGGGAAGAAACACGTCAGCAGGGACTCCATTGTTTCTAAGAATGCAGTTTCTAGTGGTATTCGTGAGTAACTGGAAAATCAGGCATGTGTACAAGCCTCATGCAGAATAGTAAAGCTGGTTACTTATTACACAGGAAATATTTACAGTCGTCATCTCCAGGAGTGCGTCTGAAAGTATGGGTCACTATATACTTTACAATTCATCTCTTCTTAACAAGCACAAGAAAGTTAAAACCTTAAAATATTTAGCTGTTTTCCAATTCTGATTAGATACCCATGCTCACTTAGAGGGCATGTGACTCTCTGGGTGTAGAATGTCTGGATTTAACTGTATAACACCCATACCTTTCTGGTGGCTCCTGGGAAATTGGTATGACAAACTCCTGATTGTATAAGTACAGGTGATATGTTTTCATTTGCAAGTTTGTTCAATGTTAGAAGGCTGAGGATACAAAAGAATCAAAGAACAGTTTGAACATTTCCTCACTTTATGTTTAGCACTGTGTGGGAAGTTCTGAACTGTAAAGTAGCATGGATAGCAAGTAGTTCATGGAAAAGTGAAGGTCTACAACATAAAGTACTTTCTATATGTCCACACATACTAGGTGTTCTGTAGATTTTGATGCACTTTCTACCCATTTCTAATCCCTCAAAATATCCCTTCTTAATTATTAAAATCCAGATAATTTAAGGTATTTCATTGTAGGTCAAAAATGCCTTAACTTTTGAAATTATCATTTCCTCTAGCTTGTCCATTATTTGAATTACTTTACTATATCTATAGGTATGCAGTTTGCTAACTTCAGTATCTGTATAAGAGTATGCCTCAATTTTAATTATATATTTCATCCTTATGCTTGGTTCACATGATGCTAGATTTTGCTATTGAGAAAGTATTTTCTATTGAGAAAGTATGCTTTTCATTGACACTATGCTGAATTTAGTCATATTAAGTCCCAAAAGCTGGGTCTGATTTGGGTGGAGTTGAAGACCAAATCAAGCCCTGTGCCTGTCTGCTTCACTCCCATTTCAGATGTGATCTCCTGGTTTGTGACTGAGAGTCTAGAAGTTTGGTGTACACTGATAACTGAAAGATTACAGGAGTTTACATGGTGCTTCAGCTCATCAAGTTCAGCTCTTTAGCTTACTAGGCATAACTTCATATGTTTGTCATCTAAACGGGGAGTTTGGTATGCGTTTTGAGAAGTCATGTTTGGGGGAATTTTGCTTTTTGGTCAGTAGAAAACTAGAAAGGAATCCCTCTTCATCCTATTCTTTTGCAGAACATAGTAAATATTTCCTGAGGATAACTGACTTTTGTGTTTGCAGGTGTTTTAAATGACTGTCCGACATGCCTATCCATCAGACCATCACATGCTTTATTGCCTGACCTTATTTTCCTGGACTACACTTCATTTTTGTCCTGCATCATTCACCTGTCATTGCCCTTAGAATAGGAGATAGCAATTACTTTCTGCAACCTAGCAAAGGCTATTGCTCCTGGAATTTATTTGCTGTAGCCCTTGGTATGTCCAGAGCATTTCATTGTCTCTGAAAATATGACTGAATTTTATTTTTAATTTTTAGGTGTTATTTGAGAGAGAGAGAGAGAGAGAGGGAGTGTGTGTGAGTGAAATGGGTCCATTAGGGCCTCCAGCCACTGCAAACAAGCTCCAGACTCAGGTGCCACCTTGTGCATGTGGCTTAAGGAATCAAACCTGGTTCCTTAGGCTTCACAGACGAGCACCTTAACCACTAAGTCATCTCTCCCACCCTAAAAATATGATTTTATTGTATTATATCCATTTTTTCTCTATTTGTTGACATCACTTACTGTATCACATGTGGAAAAGAAAATTTCAATGATGTGGAGAACATACTTATAATTATGGCTTGCTTGTGTGGTGGCCCATTGTAAAGACTACCTCTAGAACATCTAGTGTTCTTCTTCAGCACTGGAATGGAGATCACAAGGAGGAGCTGTAGAACTGAGTTACTTGGTTATTTTGACTGAGTTTAGCAATTATTTCAAATGGCTATGTTATTAGAATAAATATCTTGCAAATGCACAGCAGAAGATTGACAAAATTATATATTCGGGACATGTAGCCAGGTGTTTATGAAATTGAATATACACTCAAATCAACAGATAATTTTCAGTTCCATGACCATCTGTATGTCATAATTAACATAATATTGACATATATTCTTGACTCATATTTCACTGCTGGTGGACAAAGTGCTAAGCACTGAACTTTTTTGCTATAGTGAATCTAGATGCTGGCTAATTCCAAAATACAGGAGGCCAAAATAAGAACTGGCTCTGACAATGGTACACCCCAAAATTCAGTGTTACTAGTTGATTAATATATGCCTTGTAATTTTACCTTAAATATAAAATAAGAACAATCATTGTTACCATGTTTTAGATGTATGTGATATGTAGAGATACTTGATAGCTATGAACTATTTCTAAATAAATGTGTTCTTGCTGCTTATTATTGCCTCACTAAAAGGTAAAGCTAAATAGTCACCAGAATTTGATTCACTTGCCTCATTAGATTTGGGTATGATATATGTTTCTTCATTTGTTCACCTGCACAAACCCTTTAGTTATAATCATATATATTCCTATCAGGTAACTGTGTATGTTTTATTCTCTTTTTTATAGTAATTCACTATTTCAATGGAAGATCACTATGCTAGGAAAAATATGGCTGAATACACTTGTCTTTCCAGATCTGATGATTTTTTTTTTTTTACTTACCCCAATGAAATGCTCATTTTCAATGGTAAGGGACTACCACTATTTTTAGAATCATGTATATCAAACATGACCAAAGGTATTTTTTAAAGTAATGTTCTTAAATACAGAAAGAAAAAAAAAAAACTATCACCAACTGTAGAGCTTTACCTACAGCTTAAGAAAATAAGAGCCAGGGTGTGGTGGCACGCACCTTTAATCCAGCAATTAGGAGGCAGAGGTAGGAAGATCGCGGTGAGTTCAAGGCCAGTCTGAGACTACATAGTGAATTCAGGTCAGCCTGGGCTACAGTGAGACCCTACCTTGGAGAAGAAAGAAAGAAAGAAAGGAAGGAAGGAAGGAAGGAAAGGAAAGAAAGAAGGAAAAAGAAAGATAGAGTGAAATAAAAATTCTAGGCACCTGGAGCCTCAGTAGCAGTATTTAAATATGATACTTGCATCACCCAATTACTTTTTATATTTTTAAATAAATAATTGATAGAAATAAACTTCATTCCTAATGTTCTCTTCAGTTTCTAAAACACATTCTATTGGCAAGTTTTACTGGATACTTAAATGAGAAATTATATCACTGTGTCCTTGAATTCTCTAAATTGCAATCGAGAGAATACATTGACAGCAATGGAAGACATATGCCCCATTGTCTATTCCACTAATGTAACTGGAAATCCGAACATGCACAGGCATTTGTTGGCTTAGCAAGCAAAAAATGAGGTCTCTCAAGCACCAGTCTATGCATTGTATGTATTTGCAAATGTACTATTGAAGATGGAAGATGTCCTTTTCTTTGCTTCAGCATACTGATAACACATCAAAGTGAAAAGCAAGTGGGCTGGTACATATTTTTATGGCTCACAGGTGATCTTATCTGGCTTATCAGTAGATGGCTGTATAGCCAAGCTTAAAAGTAGGTACTGGTGAATAACTGCTCCCACTGGGCTGGAACAGTCATGCTCAATGATTCTTCAGTCAGTTTCCTTCAAGCATAACCCTGAGAATAAAAACCATCTTGTCATAATCTACTTAAAACACATTGCAGGTTTGCTTATAATTTGCTTTATGAATGTACTACAAATCAATTGTACTGTGATATCCACACACTTAGGAAAATGTGGTAAAAAAGAATGGATAACCTCCAGGTATGGTGGTGCAAACCTACCATCCCAACATTCATGAAGGTGAAGCAGGAGGCTATTGTTTTGAGAGTGGCTTGGCTGTAAAATAATATATTCTCTTAAAACTAAGAATTTTCTTAAGCCAGGCCTGGTGACAAATGCCTTTAATCACAGCACTCAGGAGGCTGAGGTAGGAGTATTTCTGTGAGTTTGAGGCCAATCTGTGACTATCTATATAGTGAATTTCAGATCAGCCCAGGATAAAGTGAGATCCTACCTCAACAAACAAAAGACATATTTCTAAAATTCCATAAAAATAATTGAATTATTTTGCCTTTTAAAGGGGAAAATAGTGTGGAAAGTAAAAATTACAATGGAAAACAATAACAAATAAAAATAAAAGTTTACTTCTACTTTATAATGACCTATAGGTAAACAGAGAAAATTAATTTTAACCCTACATTGTTGTATGTGACTTCAAGTCAGGAATCAGTGTCAAAACATGACTTATACCTACAATCACATTCAGATTTCCATTGTTCTTATTAAAAGTCACTTTACTAGAGAAAATTATAGATGTGTATTGTTTCTTTCTTTTCCATTAAGGTTAATAGTATCTATTAAATGATTTTAAGTGTTTCAGAAAATGTAGGACTTTAAAATAGACTTTTCAGTAGAATAATTTAAACTTATAAATCTAAGATAACCATTCCAATAAAAGCCCCAAATGTAGTTGTTATATTAGAAATGTATCTAAGATTTAAAATGTAAGGAGAAATGAGCATATATTAACAGACCTGAGAGAAATCTGTATTTTGAAATACCCATTTACCCAAATGCTCTTTTCTCTATAAAACAACAGTAACCATATTGGAAGCAAAAACAAAACAAGAAATAGCCATATTCTATAATATGCAGCAGAATTTTAAAATCCTAAGTTGGAGTCTGGAAATCAAAAGGACACCTTCATCTCCAAAGTGCTAGGAAAGAGATAAATGTTATGTAAATTCTCACATGTTTTAAGGCAAAAAGTTATATTTTAAAATTTGGAGAACTATATATCTATTAATAATTTCCATCTGGATTAAACATTTAAAATAAACTAAAATCATTTATTTTGTATAGAAACCACATCCATAAACAGGAATATACAAGCATTCCTGATAATATTCTTTGCTACTCATTGATTACTTTGGCTTTCCTTGTGAGTGTCTCTGTTTTAATGAAAAAATAATTCATTGCCAAATATGTTCATACAGTTAGCTATAGTGATGGAATAGGGATAAATGATGCTTCAATTCTCTATGAATAAATAAAAATAAGTGACTGGACCGCTTCTTGTGTTTGTTAACATTTGTTTTACATCTCCAGGGCTAAAGATATTAAAGATATGAGGGAGGGAAGGAAGACTCAAGGAGAAAGGGGGGGGGCACCTTGGCCTTAATCCAGAATAATCTAAAGGGTAAAATTTCAGCATGTTTAAATTCAGTACTCATTCAAAAGAAACTATCCACTTAGCAAAACATACACACACATTGGCACTCCACATCAATAGATAATTAGACATGATTTTGAAAATTAATGGGTCAGAATCACATCCTTTGTAATTAGGTCACATAAGATGAAAATATGACTTCATGCTTGTTCACTGTAACAGTAACCTTTTGCTCTCTCTAGATCCCAGAAGGCAACAAAATGATTCAACCTTACTGAAATTTCACCTCCAGTAATCCATTATATCTTAACTTACACATTAAGATTTTAAAGCCTCCATCTGGTGGACATTACTTGACCCCTTTTGATTTATAAGCAACCTGTTTTCACAGGTAAGCAAATTTATTTTTCCTTTGACCACCTGGCTGAGGCAGGAACGGCTGAAGCAAGTCTGCTCTCTAGTGAGCTATTACCACATTACCAACATGCCATTACGAAGGAGGAATCAGGGTGATTTAATGCCTATGAAATTAGAGCTTAAGGTATTCTTGGAAACTAGAGGCCCCACTAAATGACTCCTGATCCCTAATCAATGGCATGAGCTGAAACAATAGCTACATCAGCAGTGGGAG
This sequence comes from Dipus sagitta, assembly GCA_036346955.1. Classification (NCBI taxonomy): domain Eukaryota; kingdom Metazoa; phylum Chordata; class Mammalia; order Rodentia; family Dipodidae; genus Dipus; species Dipus sagitta. Next base: position 199,116,932 of record CM070770.1, on the reverse strand, counting down.
ATTCATTCTCATTGCTTGAGTTGTAGGGATTAGTGATATTCACAGTTATTAAGTGCTGTGGCTGGGGGGAGAAGTCATAAGAAAATTTCAACTATAGGCACAGGTTAAGAGATGATTGGGGCTGGCACTATAGCTAAGTAGCAGAAAGTCCTGGGTTCAATCCCAGTACAACTAAGTAAGTAAGAAGGATGATATTAAGACTGGCTTTTTGTAGTGTGACGTGCACAGAATTCACAGCAGCATCTGCCATTGGTTGGATAGGGTGTCTTCTGCAGCATATACCTTCTTGGACCTTCACTATTCAGATCAACAAAAATTCTGAGGGTGATTGTGTAAATCTATCTATCTATTTTGCTTGCCCTTTTGCATCCAAATATTACAGTTATGGTAGGACACAGAAATATTGCACATCTTTCTGTTTTTCATGTGTGTACATGAATTTAAAATAAATGTGATGTCCTACAATGTTATTATGTAGATGAATAGAGATGATGTCCAATTTCACAAGAATCCTATGTTCCTTGAAATTTCTTAATATTTATGATATATTTCCATTACTTTGTCTCCAAAACATTTCCTCCCTATTGTATTTACAGAAATGGTCCAGAGCTGAGGAGCACTCTGTATAGCATATTCTCCTCTCTATCCTTTCTCAGTGGCATAAACAAAACTCAGATCCATCCTTTTGTGTACTTATCACCTACTTCTTTCAAACTTTAAGACTGTCTACTTTTTAAGGCTTTGTTTCTTTACATATATATTTTTTTTCTATTCCAATAGCATGAATGAAATCATCTCCCCAATATCCAGCATATTTCATCTTTTACATAGAATGCACAATAATTGTTGATGCAAAATCCTATTTGTGAGAAAACATGGATGGTAATAGTATCAAATCAAAAGAATCAAAAGCAAATCCTGTGAGCATGTTTCTTTTTTATATATCTGCATGTGGAATATGTAGCCACACTTGCATTGTTTTCACCAAACCTTTTGACAATAGTATGTTAGATGGCTTAAAAACATGAGCTACTATCTGGGAAGCGAAGAAGAAAAGTATAAGGATTTCTGAACTAAAGCAGTGATGGGACCATGGAAGAGAAGCAGAGAGCATTTAAAGAGTCAAGAGTTGGAAACTCTGAGACTTTATGAACCATTGATGATGGGGAAAAGGGTAAAGTCAAGGATGACTAGAGTATCATATCTTCAGAGTTACTGAGCTGGAGAATGTTGTAGTCATGTCAAATTTAGTCTGATTTATATTTATTTCACCAGAAAAAATGTTTTATTTAGAAATGGAAATAACATTATACATGGAAGGGAAAGTATCCATGCAATAGGCTGTCTCACCAGTGAGAACCTCACTGAGCATTTGGGTTTCTTTTATATTATTTATATATATTATAACATGTTATAACATATTATAACTTTTATAACCTTGCTTCAGCTCCCATCAACCTGACTATTCTGACTTTAAAAAAGTAAAAGGCTTTAATGTGGCTTACAAATATAGAATATAATGTAGTAAAAGTTCCAAATGAATTCAAACAAACTAATTGAATCTAGAGGGACACAAGAACAGGAGCAGGAACAGGAAGTGATGCCGATGATAAAACACACTTGAAATCAGGTCTCCAGGCCTATCTCTGATTCTGAGCTTACTGTCAGCCAGCAGAAGAAATGGAGCAAAATCAGGTACTAAGACAAACTTCTTCTCAAGAAAAATGGAAATTAATCAAGAAATTAAGGATCAAATGACTGAGAGGTTGAAGCTCTGAAAACATTTAGATAGAATTTTTGTTTTAAGAAAATGAGATATTTTTTCTTTGTTTTAACCTGCTTCTTCAATATGCTGACTGCTTAAAATTACCAAAAAGACTGGATACATAGAAGTCAAATTCCTGTGTTATGACACAGAGAATAAATGGAGAGGTAATGCTTTGAGTATCTGTATTTATTTTAAAGTTTTGATCAATCAATTTACAGTTGAATAAAATGATATGTTACATTAAAAATATAAGTTTGTATATTATTATGTCTTCTATTTTGAAACCAGGAAACTTCCCAGAAAATATTTACAATATAACCCACTGAAAAAGAGCATCAGAACTTCAGTAAGTACTTCTTTTTTTAAATTTTATTTTATGATTCCTGTTACTTTTAAATAATAAAACTATGTAAAGTGAGGACTTAATCAATTTTTGGCAAGGAGTAAAGGCAGGAGACCATTTTATCAGGTATATTAATCATTGTAAAACTCAAAGTTTATGAACCTCATTGAGGCACACATTACTAAAAGGATTAAACATGACTGCCATTAAAAGGAAGAGGAAGCTTAGACTTATTGACAACTTGGAGTCTAACAGAAAAATTGACACATTAGAAATAAGTATTTTAACTTTTAAATATTTTATTTTTATTTATTTATTTAATTGACAGAGAAAGAGAAAGAAAGAGAGAGAGAATGGGCGCTCCAGGGCTTCTAGCCATTGCAAACGCGGGTTCTGGGTAATTGAACCAGGATCCTTTGGCTTTGTAGGCAAACGCCTTAACTGCTAAGCCATCCCTCCAGCCCTATTTTAACTTCTAAATAAACTAACACATTGATTATATATTCATCTATGAAATATGATTTTTTTGAGGTAGGGTCTCACTCTGGCCCAGGCTGACCTGGAATTCACTATGAAGTCTCACAGTTGCCTCAAAGTCATGGTGATCTTCCCACCTCTGCCTTCCACGTGCTGGGATTAAAGGCGTGCACCACCACACCCAGCTATGAAATATGGTTTTTTTTTTTGATTTCTTGAGGTAGGGTCTCACTCTTGCCCAGGCTGACCTGGAATTCACTATGGAGTCTCAGGGTGGCCTCGAACTCACGGCGATCCTCTTACCTCTGCCTCCCGAGTGCTGGGATTAAAGGCAGTGCGCCACCACACCCGGCTTGAAATATGATTTTTTAAAATAAATTCAAATGATTATTCTTTTAGTTACTTATAAATCATTTGAGGTAGAATATGGAAGAGATTAGTTAGGCAAGTTAAGTGTTCCATTTTGTATCAATACTGTACATTGGACAGAATGTAGGGAGTTGTGTGCTTTGGAGGTATTTAAATAAGGAAGTCTAAATCACTAAGGTGTGAACCATGTGCAGATAATCAACCCAAAATGAGTAAGTTTATTTGTTGTTTTTAACTTTTAACAACTTTAAGAACTGGGACTGAAATTTAGGTATCTGAACCTCAAATCAGTGTTGTTATTACATTAGAAAAATATATGAAAATGCCTTCCTTTATAAAAGTTTAACTAAAAATAGCAAGATTGGGAATTTCATAAAAATGAAAGAAAACATACTAGTGCATAAATGTATCCAAAATCATCAATATTCAAATATTCAATATATATTTTAATTCAAAAAATTCAATATATATTTTGAATATATATTTTAATTCAGATATATTCAATATATATTTTAAAAATATTAAAATGTTAACATGAAAAATGAGCAAATGCAGAGATGTAAAATGGATGTATTGCTTTATAAAAATGTTACTGAGTTCAAATAACCTTTTCTTTCAGACCAAAGAATGATTGAGGTAAAAAGGCATAGAAATATCTCTGTACTTTATTTTGAGTAAAAGTCAAAAATCATTTCAGGCAGAAAACAATGAGGTTAGTTGTTTCATTTTTTTTATTATCAAGATCATTTTAATACAATTTCTTCGCATGAAATGAAGATGAAATCTCTCCCTAGCTTGTATTTTTTTTTGTCTTTTAAATGAAATGCATTTAACCAGAGAAATGATAGTCATGAGAGAAGATAATCAGGTAGAGATTAAAAGCATGAGTTTCCAGGTTAGAAATATCTGAATTTACATCTTATTTTTCTAAAAACTTTATTTTTCTTTATCTATTTGAGACAGGAAGAGAAAGAGGCAGAGAGAGGAAGAGAGAGAGACACACAGAGAGGGAGAATGGACACGCCAGGGCCTTCAACCACTGCAAACAAACTCCAGACGCATGAGCCCCCTTGTGCATCTGGCTTACATGGGTCCTGAGGAATCGAACCGAGGTCCTTTGGCTTTGCAGGCAAACACCTTAACCACTAAGCCACCTTTGAAGCCCTGTATTTACATCTTATTTTTGGCTCTTATTGATTGTGGTATATAAGCATTAAGCCTTTTTGCCGGGGTCATGGTGGCAAGACAGGTACCTGCTCATTTCTAGGAGTATCAGTCTTAAACATGATTATCTTACCATCATACTCTATAAGTGTACCCTAACAATAGCAATAATGTTCTAATACATAATATAATTAAATTAGTGATTGTAACAATAGAATCAGTTTCCTATTCCCAAATAGAAAACTTACAAATAAATATTATTTGATGCTAGAATAGGAATCAATGTTTTGGCATATAATATAGACTTCTAAATTTCCTATCTTTTTTTCCATGTTATTCCATGTTATTCACTGCTTTTCTATGTACAGATAATCCTTTTATTTCCTATAGAGTATGTGTGTGTGTGTGTGTGTGTGCGTATAATGCAATAATTAGTATATGATAGTAAATCTATATGAATATAGAAATATATATGTGTTTTCCTACTTAAATCTTGTATCACCTACACTATATTTCTGAATTATTTGATAAGCTGTTGAAGGATAGGTACTGAAAGCACCTTACTTTTCTGAAGAAATATATGCTACTCATTATCTTATGGACTTGAGCAATTACATTTCCATTTTTTGGATGAAAGATACATTCAAATAATATTATTTTAAGATCATATCATGTGAAAACAGAGAAGATTAATGTTTACACTTAAGGAATAAAACCTTTAAAGAGAGAAAAATCCTGATAATTATTTTGGCCTCAATTTCCTTCCACTTTCTACCCTATTTTTTTCCTTTCTTCTCACCTCTGCCACATTTCAAGGACCAACACACCCAGACTCCATTTTAACTATGTATGTAAGATTATTTTACCTTTTGAGGAAAGGTTGCCTTATTTGGAACCCAAAGTGAAGAAGAGATTTAAGAAACACCAAGGTTCCAAAATTAAGTCATCACCCAGATATCAAAAGCAGATAGCAATTAAACTCAAATAAATGAAAATGATTTCACTTTTTGTGAGTTATTTTTCTCTGAGCTATTTTCTTAAACACCAAAGAAGATTCCATCTGTAGTTTTGGAAGCTATTGGTTGACTTAGATTAATAGTGTAATCTGTTTGCATTTTCTTTACACTCAGAAAAAGAGATAGTTAGGTATGAAGCAGAACATTCTATTCTGAGTCACTGAGTCCCGGTAGGAAGGTGTTCAAGTATGCAGGAAAAAAATCTAGAATTCAATTAAACCAACAGAGTACAGTGATAATGTCACGGTACTAAAATTCCAGTTCCAACTTCCTCAAACATTTTTTTTTGTTATGTTATAGATGACTTAAGACAGCATGAAATAATTTCTTAATTCTGGGATGAAAAAATGTAAATTAACCTGTAAAAATAAGAGAAAAAAAGCAGGGAATATTCTCTTCAAAACTCTCCCCACCCCTTTTAAAGGATTATGTGCTTTTCCTTGCTGTATTAAATGTCAGGAAAAACATCCTTGGTTCCAGCATAATTAATGCTATTTTAAAATAAATGCACTTCAGTTTCAGTATTCACGGACATTTCCAAGGACTTTTTGTCTTAAATGGTCCCATCATCAGTCTCTCAACAGAGACATACACGTAAAAAAGAAAAATAAGATTAGTTATTGTACTTGATTGCATTGACAGATAAATCCAAATTATTAAGTGTTTTCTGCATGTTGATTTGAAAATGCCATTTTTTGCTCCCAGCATGGCTCAGGGAATTCTGCAGAAGAGAGCGTGGAAAGATTGTTAGAGCCACAAGTTGGGAAATTTTGCACAGAGACATGATTCCCCCCCCCCCCATAATGCATGACTCACAATCCCCATGGGCTTATCCTGCATCCCCAATGATGAGGGCCTCCTCAGAAAAGGGGCAGGGGAGAGGGAAAGGATGGTACCAATACGTGTTGTTTACATATTAAATATGTCCATATCTAATAAAAAATTAAAAAATGAAAATGCCATTTTAACTTGTAAAAATACTACAATTGTATAGTTTTGAAAAGGAAGAAAACATCATCAGAATCACATAACCTTAAATTTGCACATGAATTTCATTTACTATTGTGGTTGAGATAATAGATTATACATTACTAATCCTTTGTGACACACACACACACACACACACACACACACACACCTATCTATCTATCATCTATCTACCTACCTATGTATGATTAGTTGTTCCTCTGATTTTTCATCTTTTTACAAGTACATGTTTTCTTGTAACTAAAAAGCCTCAGTGGCTGATTACTGATATAGCATATCCAAAAATATAACATTTACCTGACAATTCTCTTGTCAATGAATAAGTGGTTCAATATCCCAGAAAGTTATCAAACAGCTTTAATCTTTAAAGTGTTTATTTTTGTCAAGGCAATTATGAAAAGAGCAACTTATTTTTATCTCTCCTTTCTAAGAACATCTTTTAATGCAAGTATATTTTATTTAAAATTAAAACAAAACAGAAGTCCATACACTCTTACTGTTACATGTATTGTATCTTATTTAGATTGTCACACCATCTCAGAAAATAAATGTCAGACGATACTTTCCAGAAAGAATCTTTCCACTAAATATTATTGTCTGCCATCAGATAAAACACCTACCAACTACTAGCCAGATAACATCAAATTGCAACCAGTGTTCTTGTTCTTTCAAATGTCTCCAGCCCCGTCTCATACACTTTTTGTAGGTAGTTCTCTATTTTGTCAGAGCAAAGCAAGTCAGGCACGACATCCCAGAGGTTCCACACACAGCTTCCTAATCTGCCCCCTACAGCTCTCTCCAGGAGGAAGAGCCTCCACACTAATTCTGTCCCCGAATGTGTGACCACCTTAAGAACTTCCTGTGGTTCTTCCACAGTGACAAACCTCACTCTGGGATGTGAATGTAGAAGGAGGCGCACATTGGATGCAGTGAACCCCAACTGCTAGTGCTAAAGTGCACTGGTTAGATCAAGGTACTTGTGGGTGTTTTTCTCTATCAACAACTAACAACAGGATAACAAGAATAATCAGTCTTCCTACGTACAGTGAGTTAGGGGGGATAGTACTTACATCGATGTAGAATGTATAAATTAAATACATATAGTGTTTAGCCCAGATTCGATGAGGCTTCAGGCTTCTTAGAAGGTAGTTCCCGAATCTGGGACAAGAAGATTGTGTCAAATGGAATTTCTCTTATATTCCACCTTGTAGGGTGCTGAGCAGTGAAGCCGGCTTTAGGCTACATCAGTTCATGGGTGAGATTGCCCGGGAAGCAGCTCTATTCTAGGAGATTTTCGCTCCCCAGTCAGGCAAAGGTGCCCTCCTTTCCTCTTTTGTAATCCCCAGGTCAGAACTGAAATCTGAATGGCAGATGACAGTTAAAGTGTGACACCTCCCAGAGGGAAGAGGATTTCAATAGACATCAAAGCTTTCAGCTACTGAGTAGAGTTCTGATGGAGAAACCCCAGCTACCAGGAGAGCTCTTTTTATACTCCAAGTAGGTGCAGGGGGACTTGGGGAGCAACAAAGCTTTCCCAGCAAGCCTGACACACAACCTTCTACTTTATTTATGCTATATATCAGGCCTCAGACACGATTTAGAACCTTTACATTTGATGGGGAGGGGTGTTTTATTGATGAGTAAAAATCCCCAGAGCTGGAAGCAGACCCAGTCTTCACCCACCTTCAGATTTCTATACCCCTTCCACCTTCAGACTCATGTACCAGATCGTGCATAGAATATTAGTTGTGGGAGCTGAAACTTCCTTTCAGTGCTACTGTGTCCTTACCACAACCACATTAGTTACTTTTCCAGGCTTTATTTTGTTGTTCCTTAGTTTGATTAGGTGGTCTGTTTTTAAGATATAAATACTTCCTACCTTGTGTTTGTTTGTTTGCATAAATTCCCTTGCATATTTCATGGCACTAAACAGCCATTGGATAAATAGCCTGCTGTTTCCTTGCTTATATATGTCTCAGATACTTATAGGGATTGAGTTTGGGAACTTGAAAGGTAATGTTTTTTAATACTTTTAATAGGAATCTCTGGATATGTATGTTTTAGCATCAAGATGCATCTACCAATGATGAGATGCTGGAAATCTGAACACAGATTTGAACACATTTTAAATGATTACCACACTGTTTCTTATATTAATCCTCATCCCTGAGTCCTGTGTTTAATGCATTACATTAAAGTAATCTAAAATGTCTGTGTCCACATTAATGAATATAACATTCCCATTGTGTTAGCGAGAGATAATAACAGCCCATAGTTGCTAGAATTTATATGAAGGATAGGATCAGGATATGTCTGAACAGATTTTATCTTAAATATTTAAAGACTAGGTCATAACCATTAATTTTAGTGTGAATCAAGAGAATACATTTTAGCATGCAACTTCAAAACACTATCACTAAGTACCATATGACTCAGAAGGGAAAACACGCCACTAAAAATCACGATGTTTCTAACTTCACAAAACCAGTCAAGAAAATATTGTACCAATGGCACCTTTAGTGGTTTTCTGCATTGTTAGTCTTCTTTCAACTGTTCCCCACATTAGATTTCCAACCTCCATATAGTCTTTAGTCACAGTGAATGATCACAATGTCTAGCATTAGTTCCAAGTCCCTAAAGCATGCCACACTCACCCTACCAAGAGTTACTTAAAAATATAGATTCCTGGCCTCCATTCTAGGCTAGGACTTGCTATCTCTAAAGTGTGAAACTTGTATCTTGTGACACAAACCAGTGCTTCACAGGTAACTCTTTTTAGTTTTCAGCCTTGAAAACTTTGATGCAACTTGTGATTGTCATGCCAGGCCAAATGCTCAGGAGTTGTTCTCTGGTTACTCATGTACACAGACTCAAGAGAGATACTGTAGGAGGGGAAGGAATTCATATCTCTTGAATATGTATTGTAAATTCCACTTGGAGCAAAACTTTTTTCCCACTTGAGCAGTACCATAATTCATACCTGTCCATCTATTTTGTAGTTGGAAAACCTCATTTGTGAAGGGTAAATGATTTTCTAGGTATAAAATTTGCACATTTCATCAGGGTTGGGTTTGTGTATGACTTCATGCCTATTCAAAATTGCTGTTAATCCCTGACCACACTACGAAATGTAATCCATGCAAATTCCAAGGTTAGACCTAGTAAACTCCTTTAACCTTTCGTCTTTGGAATTTGTTTTCTCCTTATGCAAAATGGATAGCTAGAAAACAATGATGCCCACGGATCTCTAACACATGAAAGCTCTACTATATGGAGACCACTGAGCAAAGGACAGAGCATGTTACACAAAGAGTAGTCAGCAAAGTGCTCTTCCAAAATATTGCCAATAGTCTATGAAGAAGAAGAAAAATGCAATAAAGAAAATAAATAAGAAATGCTCCACATGCATCCATTTATTACATTTCACCAAAATTGTAATTTTGACTTTTCTTCCTTAGAATAAATGTTGTAACTGGATGTGGTGGCACACACCTTTAATCCCAGCACTGGGAAGGGACAGGAGAGGCATCACTATGATTTTGACTTGAGTCTTGGACTACAGAGTGAGTTCCCTGCTAGACTGGGCTAGAGTGAGACCTTAGCTAAAAAAAAAAAAAAAACAGACATGGCTTAGCTGTTAAGGTGCTGGCCTGCAAGGCCAAAGACCCAGTTTTGATTCCCCAGTACCCACATAAAGCCAGCAGCTCAAGGTGGCATATGCTATGGTGTTCCTTTGCAGTGGCTAGAGGACCTGGAGCTCCCATTCTCAATCTCTCTCTCTCTCTCTCTCTGCCTCTTTCTCTCCTTCGAATAAATAAATAACTAAATAAATAAATAAATAAACATAGTTAAAAAAAAGAAAAAAGAAAGCATACACATACATGCATATATATGTGTATATGTATATATATTCATAGAAAAGGCAAACTACCATAGAATTTAACATCAGCAGTCTGTCTTCAGGTTGTTCAACAAAAGCAGGGAGAGGCCTATTAGGCTTTCTGTTGCTTTGAAATTCCCTTCTTGCATTCTCAAAGATTTGCCTGTGCTTATCCTTCTGCTGAGCTGGCATGTGACAGCAATCCTCTTGTAATATCTCAAGACTACAAGTCAGCTTCATCTACTTGTGGATATTTTTCTTTCTTGGGTACCATAAAGTACTTACTACTTTGAAATGTTTGCTCGACTAATATAAAATTCACAGTTCCCTGCTCTATCTCTAAGCCTTCTGTATACTCGATAGCATATTTCAGTCATGGAGCACAGTGGAGTCTTTTGAAAGGACTTGAAGTGGCAATTAAGCTTAACTTGCTCAGTGCTAAGTAGAAGACTCATTGCAAGAAATAAAGAGTAACAGTTATGATCCTGCCTAGAATGTGCCTAGTCAGAGACCATGATGTACTATTACAGATCAGCGGGCAGCAGTTCTAACAAATAATTCTGAAGTTTTCAACTAGCAGAAGGCAAGAAATTAATATACCATATGTTAGCACCATCATTTCTCTCCTCCCTACCGCCATCCTGAGGGTCCTCCTCAGTGTGATTGCTGGTATTCCCCCTAGGATTGTGGGGTATAGTTGTGGAAGGACTTTTGAATGCAGTGGTAAGGTTTGCATCACAGAGTGGGTCAAGACTGATTCAGCTCCTCAGGAATGCTTACACAAAATGGGTGCAGAGGAGAGGAGAGAAATTCCCAGGTGGGGAGAATTGCAACAGCAAAAGAAAAGGACTATTTAGCAGGCAATCTACAGACAGGAAGTTGACATTCTAAGAATTCCTGTATGTTAGTGTCTAGATGTTCTCACTGTTTCGCACAGTAGACTTGATGTTGTCTACTGTTATATCATAAAGTGCAACAGCTTCAGAACAGGGCGAAGACCGTCCATCGCTTAGCCTCATTGTTCCGTTCCCATTCTTTTTCCCTTTCAGCCAGCGCATGATGCTTTGCTGTTGCGCCCCGACCTCCATGTCCTGCCGCTAGTGCTCTTCATCTGACTCAGGCCAATTCATTTGAACACACTAACCTCTTTTAATACACAATTATGGCAAGAATGATCATTTCATGACCAGGAATCCTACCATAAGACAACTACACAAAAATCACCTGGCTATATACTTTCCAGAGCCATTTACAAACGCTGGTACCATTTAGCTATTTGTGATTGCCCATTAGATTTGTGGTCAGCCTTAGGAAGAGACACCCAGTTATTGATTGTTTTATGCTAAAAGAGGGAGCAGAACCATTAAAGGCCACCAGTGTGACACAGGTGTTGAATTACTTGGGCAGTGTGTTATATTCTGTGATTTTCCACTACTGAGAAAGACGACTAGGTGGTTAGCTGGAATGTGCACCATGTGTGTTTATATGCTATTATTCATGAGGCTAAGCACAATCTCCACCAAGGCAAGGTTTGTCTCATTTTAGTGAAGCATTTCTTTGAAAAATCCCAAGTACTGTAATTGCATTTTAAAGATACATAATAAATTGCGATTAGGTTCTGGCAAGGAGGTTTGTTGAGGTGTGAACTGGCCATTTTGTTCCTTTCTCTTTTATCAATAGGTTGTGCTTCAAGCTCCTGTCTTCAGAAGACAAAAATATGTGCCAGAATATCAAAGGTTGTAGGTTTATTACTATACATTATGAATAATTTCATGCAGTAACAAAATAACACACTGATAAAAGCCAACAAGTAATATTCTATTCATAGCTGACTGGATAATCAAAGCTATTGTAGGTGCTTTTTCTAATACTAATTTAAAATTTGCATTGTGGCTTTTTGCCTTCCTAAATGATAACCACCTACTCAATGAGATATCCTGCATTTGCTATGGCTTCTTTTACAATTGGATTTCAAAGTCCACTTTTGCTATATGCAAGAGAAAGAAAATAATTCATGGATGAAGAATAATTTTGCCTTAACTAGTTATTCACCTTTTCCTTCATCTATTGGCTGAGTATTTGAATTTTATTGTCTATGGTTTACTTCCAAAGTTGCACAGTGCTTATATTGACTGGAAAAATTACGTATTATATCCCATGATCATAAGAGATGTACAGTTAGATTATTGAGATTTGGCAAAATTCAAATGTATCATATCTTTATCATAAAACTGATTAGTCTTATATAGATAGAAAACTATATTTAATAACAATTTACACGGATGCCTGAGTAATTCCAAAATTTATCTTTGTCCATGAAGATATCTACTACAAAAGTTAGATGGTTTTCCTAAAGACTCATGCACACTTCATAAGCATAAAAACAATATTTATGACCTTAGATAGCAAGATGGAATCCTGTTATAGAAGCTGGATGGCATCCTTTTTGATCATTGGTTTTTCCCTTTCTTTTTACATAAGAGAATTATGCATGCTTTTAATTCCAGCACTCAGGAAGCAGAGATAGAATTATTGTGAGTTTGAAGCTGGCCTGCCAGCCTGGGACTACAGAGTGTGAGTTCCAGGTATGCCTTGGCTAGAGTGATCAAGACTCTTCCTTGGAAAAAAAAGAAAGAAAGAGAAAGAAAGCTCAAAGCCACTTTTTGGTTTGGGGACTGAGTTAAATCCTTGAGATTACATGTTACATAGCATCTAGTACATTAGTCACAAGTGACTAATTTAAGCCTTAGAAAGAAAATGTAGTTCCATTGTGCTTTTTTTTTTTCCCCCTTCTGGCTCAGTAGAGGTGAAGGAGCAGAACCAGAACCATTGAGCCTATGAGCCTAAATCAGCAATCACACAAACCAAATGTGGAAAGGCTGAGGCAACTTGATGTACTTGAATCTCATGGGACAGCTTTGCAAGTGGAAGAAGAATGGAGATTAGAAGTATTTCTGCTAAGGGTCAGGCTGTGTTTGTGAATTGCTTGTGCTTTCTCATTGCAGGTTCTGCAAGCCTTACCTCCAGCTGCAAAATTGCTAGTACCTTTCAGCAGATACCCAGGTCTTTTAATCTGATAGCCATACATTCTTATTTGAGGCCTAAATCTGCATGTCACTCACTGACAGCCTCATAAAACCATGTCATCTTTTAAATAATCAAAGCAGAGAATCTTTGAAATCAGGTGATAAAATATACACAAAATGAGATTGATTTCATTCTATTTCTCTCAGAGCACCAGAATCCTGTCTGACTGCACAGAAAGAAAACCCCGGTCTTCTCTATGACAGCTTGCTTTGGAAGGTTTGCCTTTTCATTAAAATTTATTTTATAGAAAATAGATTTGTCTATAGAAGGAAATATTCAAGTGCTAACCAATATAGTGCACACCAGGCTAGCAAGAAAGGAATTATAATGGCTATTTCATTTTATTTTTCTGAAGCAAAGAAGGTAAATGTTAAACTTAAATTCTGTGGATGTTTTCTCAATGTGATATGAGACTTTTTTTAAAGAAGACAGGATAAAAAATGTTACCTCTCTTTATGTTTTTGAAATAAAATATACTTTTTATTCAACAAAAGCTCTAAGCAATCTGTTTTACACAATGCCTCAAGTCAGTCCTCAAGGATAGAGCTAAAATGAAGAGCACTATATCCTCAAGTTGAAGATTTATGGTCACATACAGCTTCTAATATATTTCTGCTATTCTCTATTTTATTTTGTATTTTCACAAAATCATTCAAAAACAGACTTTACATTCAGTAAGTTACATATAACTAAAAGTGGCATCTGCTAATCTATGGAAAGGAAAGAGAAATGACATTTATTGAACACCTACTGCATGTCATTCACTATGCCAGATACTTTACAAGCATAATTTCATTTTTAAAAATGAAATTTTCCAGACAGGGTCTGACACTGTATTCTAATCTGGCCTAGAACTCACTTTGTGACTTGGGAGGGTCTCTGTGGCAGTCCTTCTACATCAATTTCCTGAGTACTAGAAGATCATTATGAGAAACCACACCCATCTTAACAATCATTTCTCGTAACAAAAATTCAAATGTATGCAAAACTTGAAAATGGTGTATGGGAATAATTAGAAACCTTACACAAACTTTGTTCATGGTACTGATGGTGGCCTCAAAAGACTGACAGGTAGGTCCATATTATCATTGTCCCATTCTTCACATCATCTTTGTTTCCAATCAAAAGCAGTTCCTCAGCTATCTTTGCCTTCCATGACTCTGGCAATTTTGAAAGTGACAGTCTAGAAGTTTTGAAGAATGCTCATGAGTTTGATGCTGCTTAATGTTTTCTCATGATTACAATAAAATTATACAAGTTGACGTGAAACAACACAGATGTAATATCATGTCCATTACTGACAATCTATTGTTAAATTAATTGTCTAGTTTTTTTGTTGCATTGACTATATAGCTTCTTTACCAATATCCAGACATTGGAATTACTTCTAGTTAGAAGAGTTTTTGAAGCTTCTTCTTTAAATTTTCACAAAAACGACTATATAAAGATTCATATGCTGACAAGGTCACTTGCTCAGTATCACACATATAGATGATCAGACTGTGAAAAGGTCTTTCTTGACACCAAATACTATGCTTTTTATACAATGAGTTATCAAAAAATCTATAAGCATTTAAAGGCATATATATTATAAATATATATCAAATATTTATAATGATCGAATTTAGTGAAAACATGTTAAATTAGCAAATATGATAATCTAGGTATTAATTATAGAATAGCAATGTCTAGTTTTAGTGAGAAAAAACACTTTCTCTTCCTTAGAATACTAACAAAAGTATTTTTAGCTTGGTGTGGTAGTTCATGTCTGTAATCTCAGCACTTGGAAGCCAGAAGTAAAGAATCATCGCAAATTCAATGCCTTACTGAGTCACATGGTGAATTAAAAGCCAGTCTCAGATACAGTATGAGATCCTGTTTTAAAAATAGGTGGGAAGATATTTTTTATATTCATGCAAAATGTTAATAAAAATTGGAAAAAACAGAGATGAGCTAGAAGAGGAGTGAGGGAAGGGTGAAAAAAATATGTGACATGTAAGCAGAGGGGGTAGTATATTAGGGAGGATGAGGGCAGTTGAAAGAGAGAGAGGGGTTGAGTGTAGGAGGGGGACAAGAATCAATAAAAACAAGTTGTATTTTAAATTTCCAGAATAAATAATACCTAAATCTTTGTGTGCCAACTAAAAAAAATAAAATATTAAAAACAAGAATTATTTTTAAAAAATTTCAGCCATAAAAAAAAGGTGGGAGGGAGGCCGGGCGTGGTGGCACACGCCTTTAATCCCAGCACTTGGGAGGCAGAGGTAGGAAGATCACTGTGAGTTCAAGGCCACCCTGAGACTCCATAGTTAATTCCAAGTCAGCCTTAGCCAGAGAGAGACACAACAACAACAACAACAACAACAACAACAAATGATGGGAGGGGGCTGGGGAGATGCCTTATTAGGTAAGGTGCTTGCCTGCAAAGCCAAAAGACCCAGGTTTAATTTCCAAGAACCCATGTAAAGCCAGAGGCACAAGATGGCACATGCATCTGGAGTTTGTTTGCAATGACTAGAAGTTCTGGCATGCCCATTCTCTCTTCCTGTCTCAAATAAATTAATAAATAAATAAAACATTTTAAAATAGAAGTTAAAATTGACAATCATTTGAAGATATCTGAAGGCTCATTGAACCCTCTGGGTATGTTCATATTTAGACCCACCCTGTTACTTTTTCCTTTTCTCTCTCAACCTGCACCTCATCTCCCATTGTCACATGACAAATGACACCATCATACTTAGTATTGAAGGTCCTTCACTTGCCTTGATGGAAAGTCACTCAGATTCTTTTCTGAAAGCTTTATACATCTACATTAACTTTCCCTGAACTTTCAAACAAAATTTCTGTTTTTCAAATATGTTTTTTAAAATTTGCTCACTGACTTTTCCATCTATAAAATAACTGTGCCTTATGAATATCAAACATGGGACAGAAAGGGCTGCTGTGTGGTCTGAAGAAGAGGGTAGCTTTGATTCCTGCCAGATGGTTTGAGATATGAAAGACAACCTGTTTATTATTTGGCCATAGGCATCTTATTATTTACAGTTTCTTCCTCCTTGTCTTCCCACATTTTTCTATCTACTCCTGTCCACTTTCTCCATCCCTCTTCCTTCTCCTGGAATCAGTTTCAAATTTTGAAAAGATTCAAATGCCTTTCCCAATGCAATACTTGTCCCTTTTTTAAGGCAGAAGAAATAAATTAGTTATATAATGCCCTTGGGCAACATGAAGTTGCATGAAATTTACGCTTAGCCTTACTAAAAGATGATAAATTTTCTGAGAGTAGATTTACAAAGAAAGAGGATGGGGACAACAAGAAAGCCCTACATGATTGAACACTGTGGAAGAGTGCCAAATATACAGGGTTAACGGGGGGGGGGGGGGGAATGAATAGAAGCAGAGAAATGACCTGGAATATAATAACTTATAACTGAGTTCATTTTAGCTCAACTTAGTGATATTCACTTATACAATAAGTATACTTTTCAAAAATGCATATCCATACTTAAAGAATACTACCTAGTTTTGCCATTCTCACTGCTTCAAAGAAATGGGAGGAAAATACCTTCCTACCTGTCCACTTTGAAGGTTAATTAAAATTTTCCCCTTTCTTTTTTAGAAAATAAATTGATTCTTAGTCCAAATCAATAAATATTCATTATCAGTTTCTATCAGGAGGGGGCCCATGGACATCTGTGATATTTTAATGTTGCAAAACACTCCTTGTTTAAAGTCACTCATAAAATGAGTAAGTAGTTATATCAGTAGAATTTGGTGTCAGCAGATCCAAACTTACACACCTATCCTTTCTTTCTACTATTCTGTAAGTTTGAACAGATTCTCTCTGTCCTTTTGTTGCCATGATAAAGATTAAATAACAGTTGTATGCCAATGAATTTCACAAAATTCTTTGGTCAATGATCGTGTTAGCTGTCTGTATGCACTTTTGGAAGGTGAGTTTTGACCCAGGAGGGGTGACTGGGAGTAGCAAACATGAGTAGCCTTGTGCAGAAATCCACCAGAAACTATGCGAGTTTTCATCACAAGGTATTTAGGCATAATGTAGAGGTCATTCACCTAAGGCCTATGGCCCATTTTGGCCTTAGGACAGTTTCTATACACTCATATTGTAATTTAAAACATTTTAGGACTGGAGAGATGGCTTAGCGGTTAAGCGCTTGTCTGTGAAGCCTGAGGACCCCGGTTCGAGGCTCGATTCCCCAGGACCCATGTTAGCACAAGGGGGCACACGCGTCTGGAGTTCATTTGCAGTGGCTGGAGGCCCTGGCGTGCCCATTCTCTCTCTCTGTCTGCCTCTTTCTCTCTCTGTCTGTCCCTCTCAAATAAATAAAAATAAACAAAAAATTAAAAAAAGCATAAAACATTTTAAATTAGTCACTTGAATTTAAAAAATATGAACATTGATATAAAATAAACATTGGTTTTGTGGCTTCTCTTGAACTATCAAAGAAAACAACAGTGACCAAGAGTTCCTATGGCTACTGAGCTGACAAGGCCCTGAAGTAGAATGGTTGACAAAGTGCATTCTGGTGAAATCCGTTTCTCTGCTTCCTAGCTCAGCTCCTTAGGTAAGTCACTTAACCTCTCTGCCTCAGTTTCTTTGGCTTCAATAGTGAAATGTCAATTTTAGCCTCTTTCTTCAGGTAGTTGTGGAAATTTAATGACTTAATGCCTGTTACCTACACAAAACAGTGTCTTCCTATTATGCTTAGCATAATGAATTTTCACTGGATGGTTTAGTTGGGTCTTAAATCTCCCATTAAACCTTGACCATATCTGCCTTATATAATTGAGCATCTTAATAACCTGCTAGATCTTTATAGATACTTGAACCTTTATCTTTTTGAACATCATCATCTCCTTCCCTCAAATGAAATGGTAGACCTATATAACCCTGGCTTTGTATAATACAATAAATAATTCAAAAGCATAAATATGTTGGAAAAAGAAAACAACCTACAATTGTTAAAGATATCTATATTACCATTTAGAGAACCAGATAAAAAGGATTTGATAATTACTTTATCTGTCAATGACAATCATATTAAAGAATTTGAAAATAACATTTAAAATTTTTTTAGTTTATTTTATTTGAGAGAGAGATAGAGAGAAAGAGGCAAATAAAGAGAGAGAGAAAAAAAAGGGCATGCCAGGGCCTCCAGCCACTGCAAATGAACTCCAGACATATGTGCCACCTTGTGCATCTGGCCTATGTGGGTCCATGGGAATTGAACCTGGGTACTTGGTTCCGCAGGCAAGCACCTTAACTGGTCACCCATCTCTCTAGCCCAAGTCTAACATTTATCAACAAAAAACTATAATATGGGTGATATGGAAAACCTTTGTCCTCCTATTTTTTGCTTTTAGATTTAGTTGTGAAACTCTGGGAGCTGAATGCAGCATTAGTATTTGTCTTTGAAAAATTGGACTTGGATAGTGGAAAAAGGATGTAAAATTGATTTTCTGATTAGAGTTCAATTGCGCAAATTAAAAAACCATTATATGTGATTATGATAAATATCCTCAGCACATTTATTTTCCAACATTTTGGCCTGAAAGGATCTTTCTCACCAGAATCAATGGGTTATACCCTGGAGAAGTCACCAGGAATTCTATGTTCAAGTTTTCCCACTGCCACTATCTGAGCATTACCCTACTTCCGAGGTCCCCAGTGATTCATGTATGAATAAAGAACTCCTATGTCTTATCACACAACAATGATGAAAGCATCAACAAAATGAATTAGTGAAGAACTATATTTACATGTGGTTGCAGTTACCTTTTCATTGCTGGGACAAATACCTGAGCAGAATACAGCTTCTGGGAGAAAATGGTTTATTTTGGCTTACATTCTCCAGAGAAGCTCCATGATAGCAGGGGAAAGATGGTATGAAAGTGGGTGGACATCACTTCCGGCCCAACATTAGAGACACAACAACAGTAGGAAAATGTGCCGGACACTGGCAAGGAGTAGCTGACTGTAACACCTGTAAGCCCTCCCCCAACAACTCATCTCCTCTAGCAAAGCTCTCAATCCCAACTTGCTATCAGCTGGGGACATAGCATTCAGGACACATGAGTTTACGGGGACACAAAATTCAAACAACCACATATCTTCAGAAATAATATAAGATTGGTATTTCATTAATTGTGTAAGGGGCTTTACTATATTGATTTTAGCTAACATGCCAAGAAGTGAAAGGAATTTTAGAATGTTCAGTTTTTAGTGTTCAAATGTATTGACAACTACTTAAATACATATCCAATCAAGTTAAACATGCTGTATCTTATAACAGAACAGTGTGCTAAATAGACAGAAGGCTCATAAACCTCTATTCCCTACAGATAAACCTGTATTTTTTGTCTACTAATATACAAAACTAATAGAAATTGGTACCAGACTTTAGTATGTTTCCCAAACTAGAGTTGTGAGTAAAAAGCTGTGCTTTCTAGTGCTGATATCCCAACAGGAAAAAAAAAAAATCACCTGATTCATTATTCTGGACAGATCAGAAACCTCTCCTGGGAAGCCAGTAAAAATCTATGGCAAAGAATAAAGTTGTAATATACTGTCAGCAACAATTTGCCTTGGCAGGGGATGGACAATAGGAGCTAACAGTCACTTTTATTTCTAATTTCTATGATGCTGTCTTTTTTTTTCCCCGAGCTTATATAGCTCTCTTAACCCAATTCTGTTACATACTAAGCCAGTATACTGAGCCAGAATTTCCCAGTGTTCAGCTGCTCTCCAGGGTTATCAGGCACTTTGGAAAATACGGGAATACTCCTCTTCAATTTAACTCTTTTATGGCTCATGTGTTTTAAACCAAAAGGTTTAACACATATATCACATGCAAAGTAACTATGACATTCTTAGAGTTGATGTAGTCAGTTTTCCTTTGTTTTATTACAAAGTCAACTTTAGCAAACATTTAAAACACTGACTCAATTACTATGAGTATTTTCAGTGCTTAATGATCATGACTCTCAGATACACGTTTATACTTGCCTTGTTACTATAATTGATGCCTCTATGCAGATCTTGCCCCAGAACTCTCCAGATTCTCAAGTGTCTTCAGGAAAACACTGAATTTCATCAAAGCACTCATTACTACCACAATGCTTCCATGTTTGGAAAGAAATTAATACTGAGTTCCTACTTACGAGCTCATAGGTGTCTGGACTAAGGAAAGGACAGTGTACTACTACAGGTGCATTACTTAACAGAGAAGCAAACATTTATGATGATAATTACCTAAAATATAGAACAGAAAAATATTATAATGATGCTAGAGAGAAAACAGGGCAGAAAATGTACTAAATGAGTCTGATTTTATCTAGGGCAGCTAGGTAAGATTTCTTATAACTAAGGTACTGATTTCATTGTTCTATTTTAGTTTTGCCTATATGCTATCCACTCAAACAAAGGATTACTATCTTAGGCAATTTTAAGATTTTGAATATCAGTGATGCTTAACAAATTCATTAAATTATGTAGTTTGAGCTAAACACCTTATGCGTTTAAGGCTCAAATACAACTATATCTATTTTTCTAAACTGTAACAGAATAAAACTGGAGGCTAATTTGGGCATTTGATTTCTAGAAAAAGAATAGAACCTAACCTGAATCTACCCAAGATACCTTACATATCCAGCAAGCATCTTGTGAACTAGACACTAGGATGGAAGGAGAGGGAAGGGAGGGCATCAAAGGGGTGGGAAAAACAAATCTAGACCCAAACGGCAATGGTACCATAAAATTCTACTTACTAAAAGACAGTCCAAATGGCTGATCATTCACCAGGCCCTTACAGGGAACATCTGAACCACAAGACACTGGAGAGGGTAGGATCACGACTAACCTTAATCTTCTACATCTTCCCTCCCTCCTTCTCCCTCTCCCTCTCTCTCTCTCTTATCTCTAACTCTTGTATATTAGTTATCTTTTTCCTCATTTTCTTAGTGGGCACTGACCTGTAAATCCATGTACCAGCATGGGGCTATCATCCACAATGAGCTTTTGATCAGAAGGACCTACAAGGTTTTCTAAAAGACAGATTTCTGTCAGAGTACTTGATGACCCACCAAAGGTTAGTGGTAAGACCCTACTGCTGAAGACACCTTATGTGGTTGACATGCAAAATAGAATGGCATGGCAGGAAGTTGGAAGAGAGTCAGTCCCCAGACAGTCAGTGTGTCTAGTGTCAGAAGGTGCTACATGGGCGACTGGGGGAAAATGACCAATATCTGTCCAAGCAACTCATGGTTTAACCTACTTAGCAGCAAATAACTTGTGATGCCCACACAAGTGCAATAGTGGCACACAGCCATGGTGGGGAACCAACTGCTCTCAATTTGGCTAACTGATCTCCTCAGTGGTACAGGACCCATAGCTGGAGCTGGGAAACAAGTCAGAACCATATCCAAAGATAAGCCCACTTGCCAATATCAAGCTACCATCAATCATGGGCTATAAGAGGGCCTACACCTATTAAATTCTCTATAAAAAAGTAAGGGCTATCTCTTTTGTCCTGGTGCTAACTTACTCTCTGTTGGAGAATCTGCGTCTCTTTTTCAGATAGATGTAGATCCTAAGGAGAGAGCCACTCCATCATACCTCCAAAGGGTCCCAGCTGAAACTAAGAAAAATTGGCGAAGCAAGCAAGGGTGCTGTTTTCCTGATGAACCGGATACCAGCACAAGGGGGAAGGAGATCAACACAGAGAAAAATCAACTCCTACCAAATCAGAGAGCCAGAGCCTCAGAGGCCCCCAACACCTCATCACTGAAGCAGACCAAAAATGAACCCAACATGGCTCAGGGAAATTTTGCAGAAGAGGGGGCGGAAAGAATGTCAGAGCCACATGTTGGGTCATGATATGCAGAGACATTTATCTTACCCATAACTGTGGGCTAACTCCACGATGCATGACCCATATACCTCAGCAAGGAGGGGCCAAGGGGAGGGGGTAGGTCACGGATGAGCCTAATAATGGTACCAAACTGTCTGTATTTGCTGAATACAAAACTAACTAATAAAGAAAAAAAGGAAAAAAGAAAGAAAAGAATAGAATATAAGTTGCTTGAGAGCAGAAATGTTGTGTGAGTTGTTTACAATAGGATTCCAATAGTGTGCAAGAAGTTCACAGTAGAGGCAGGATAATTTCTGAATGAGATGTTAGTGAAATTCAGGAGTACAATCTAAAGCGAAGATAGTGGGGCAAGGTGGCTCAGGCCTTTATTTCCAGCATTCAGGAGGTGGACTTTGTGGTATCTGGGCTATATAGTGAATTTGAGACAATATACTTCTTTACAGAATCTGAGATGGCAAACAAACTACATATTATTTTGTTCTTTTGCTTCTCATTATGTAGGAAATTCTATTATTCTATAGGGATGGTGGGGCCAACCATTGCGCTATCAATCCAGAATAGGTGTGATATATGCTTAATTTCTTAAGTGCCAGTAAATGATGAACTTCTCAGCTTAATTTAAACAAAAACAAAATCCACACACCTTATGGAGAATTAAGGGAGCATCCCTCTGCCTAATTACTTGCAAAAATCCCAGAGGAAGAGGAGAGGTCGGAACTTAATACTTTTATTAGTCATTGTTGGTATTTTAAAAATGAACATCAATGAATTTCAGATGGTTTCCTGTAGAGGTTTTCCATGGGCTGATGCTAGGAGGAAAATAGGATGGGAGAAAGTTGTCAGAGAATGTGAGGACACACAGGATGAGGGTGCTCTGGAATGTCTCTTGTGTATTTCAGACTTTTACCAGTTCTGTTTCTATTTAAATTACCTACTGGCAAAAATTGACTAAGAAATTGAAAGATACATTAGTATCTTAGGTAGAGCTTTGTAATTTGCACTACCTAAAAATACATCAGAAATGAAGTTTAGGAAAGTAATGGTCACTATGCCCTTAAGTTAGCAAAGCGTTTCTGACCCCGGTCCGCATTCAACACTCTTCCTCACGTTCTTCTTCTTGTGTCCACCCATAGACTCTAAGCAAGGCTTCTTTTGTCAACTCAGTGAGGTAATTGAAAAAAAAAAGCAGGGAAATATGAACACAAATATCACTTATGGATCAAATAATAATACACATCTTTCTCATATGCTGAATAAGTAGGAAGTATAAAACAAAGATTAAATCACAAAATACTCCAGTCTGTTTCTGGTATTCTCCAGAATATTTTCAACCTGACACATATCTGTAATTCCAGCACTTGTTAGGCTGAGGCAGTAGGATTAAGAGTTTGAGGCCATCCTGTACTACTTAAGGAGAAGCTCTCTCAAAAACAAATAGATTATGTATACTTTGGGCTAAATACTTTTTTCCCATTCTGTTATGTTCCTCAAAATTCATAGCCATCTTTGTAATAATTTTGAGGAGATGAGTAGTTCCTCTCATGAATGAGATTAGTGCTCTTGTAATGGAGACCTTAGAGAGCACTGCAGCTTCTTTGCCATACAAAAAGACAATTGTCTATGAACAGAAAGATGCTTGCACCAGACACCAGTACCTTCATCCTGAACGATTCAGCTTCCATAAATGTGATAAATACTTGTTTTATGTTTGGGCTTCCCAAACCATGGTATCTTTGTTTAAGTAAGTAAATAGTCTAAGACAGCTGCTAGCAGTGTAGCAGAAGAGACTATCCTTAGCATTTTCTAGAATTGGATTTCTTGTCTTTTATGTGGTTGTGAGATACTAGATATATTTTCAAAACCATTTGATTTGAACAGATGATAATTTTAAAAAAATACTACATAATCCAAATTCTTGGTTAAGATATTCAAATATTTATAATTATTCTGATTCTTATATTAAGAACTATGGTTTTGCATATAGCAGCTTGCGATAAAAAATAAAATTATATGTATCATGGATATGTTAATTTACTCTTCTTGAAGACACTATTTTTATCATGTAACCAAAATCATATATGCCTTGTGTCTTACTATCTCAATTTACATATTTTACTATTTTAGGAAATTTGTAGTCAGTGAAACGAAACTACAAATAACTTTATTTTTTTATTGTTTATTTAAGGAATTTCCTGAAAGTGCAAGCACTGGTTATACAAGATAGCTCACTAGGCTTATTAAATATACTTGACTCATTTTCAAATCCTCGCCTTGAAACTGTGAAGTCACACAGTGCCTGATCTTAATATATTACCTGTTTCAAAGGTTCTAAACCATGTAAATATTCTGCCCCTTCCAAGATGCTAGTAACATTCTGTGTGTGTAGTAATCTACCTTTTGCAATAAGCAATGCACATAGATTTTCTGTAGCATCACGTTGTCTTATGATATTTAGTCAGGGAGCTGATATTTAACAAACTTCAAGAAATTTGGAAAGATTAACCAGATATTTTCTGTTTCATGAATTTTTCTAATAAATTCAAACATATTTCAAACTGTATATGAGTGCTAGAAACTAAATGATTATATTGTAATGATTGATTTACAATTCATCAAACACTGAGTCAATGCTTATCTTCCTATAGATAATCATTCTTGCAAATCAGATGATTTTTAGTAGTAGTCACTGAAATGTGTCATTTAGACTCTATGTGTATTATATGTGACATGTTTTCCCATTGTGGGAATTAAAACCCAGCAAGCATGGACCAACACCACGGGTGTTTTCCTAAATTCCTCACACAATTTAACTCCTTTCACCTGAACTGGGTGTTACACATATGATAAATAGTGAACAGACTTCATTATCTAACTATCAATCATTCACATTTAAAACGAAACCTTTCATGTGTATATTTTAAAATGATGTACTAAAAAATGGAAATTATGCTTTCAGGTAAAAGCAGTTCTAAAAATATATTAAATGTGAGATTAAATTTAGATAATGTAATAGTCAATTTCTCTTTTCAGAGAAGATTTGAAAATGAAGGTCTGCAAAGGTGTGCAGTCAGACCAGGCATGTCTTTGATGGTATAAAATCTACTGGGGGGGGCTTAGTGGTTAGTCTCTTGCCTGCAAAGCCAAAGGACACAGGTTTAATTCCCCAGGACCCATGTAAGTCAGATGCAGAAGGTGGAACATGCAGTTTGTAGTGGCTGGGTATCCTGATGTTCCCATGCTCATTCACTCACTCTCTCCCTCTCTCTCTCCTTCTCTCTCTCTCTTTCTCTGACTCTTTCTCTCTCTCAAATAAATAAATAAAAATAAAATATTAAGAAAATATATTCTGATGGGCATGGTGGCGCATGCCTTTAATCCCAGCACTTGAGAGGCAGAGGTAGGAGGATCACTGTGAGTTCAAGGCCACCCTGAGACTACATAGTGAATTTCAGGTCACCCTGAGCTAGAGTGAGACCCTACCTCAAACAACAACAACAACAACAACAACAAATCTACTCCGTGTTGAGAACCATGTTTCAATGAAAATATAGCCAGCAAGGCTGTGACGATAATATATATTTGATGTCTCTGCTGATAGCATACAGCTGATATCTGAAAACTACATGAAAGCAAATTTTTAAGCTACAGTCAATACTGGCGTCTGAACCTTAGTACATTCCAGAGAAACATCTCTTCCTGCCCTTTTACTCCAATAATATCTGTAGATAGCTCTTTTTAATCAAAGAATCAGAATTCCCACCTCAGACTTTCAATTCTTATCTAATCTACATTTTAGTCAACAGGTGATCAAAGTTAAAAGTATATTAAAAAAAAGTTTGAAGTCATCAAGCATCTGGCCACAGGTTTTCAAACTAGCTGCAGATTACCCCAAAGTCCACCATGCAGATTCTAGAGAGGTGTAGATAAACAATTTCAACTTGACATAGAAAATATAGGCTTTGTCCCAATAATGCCACAAATAATGATGCAAAGAGTTATTTTAATCATCCAAAGAGTGTGTCAGGCAGAAATATTTGTGTAGACCTCAAATCACTAATTTCATTAGCTGTCTGCTAGAGGTCAAGAAGAAAATCAAAAGAATTACTGAAATAAAATAAAAATTAAACTACCATTTCTGTTTCTCCCCAGTGCCTTGAGTCATTATTTCAATGCTGTTAGAAGTTCTACTAAGATTTACTCTTCAAATGTCTAAAAGTGCTGTGATTATGCAAAGATATACATTTTGAAATTTTTCATTTGCCACAGAACTCTCAAGACCACACAAACAACATACTCCTGTGGACAGGCTGCAATGCCAGCTATGATAACTTCCAAATACAACTTGCAATGTCTCAAGTTTTAAATATTGGTCAAAAGACTAACTGGATGGTGACGGGGCAAATAAGAGTAGAGGCAAGTGTAGGCTAAATATTGTATGTTAGTAGTTATGGCAGTATAATGCTATTTCCTCCCATTATCTGCACATTACTGTAGTTGTGAAGACTGACAAGATGGTCTCTCCATTAGCTTTTTCTGTGCAGACTGCCACTGGATAGACAGTTTCCAACATTCCTTTTGGTGTGTTTGTCCCAAGACTCACAACAGGTGCCCCATGAGAATGTCACAAGCCAGAATGTGACCATATTTGGGTGACTATTTTTAAATTAGAAATATTATTTGACTTAATATTTTAAAGAGGATGAATGTTTAAAGTTGTGCATCCACTTCAATATAGCTTAAGATGTTTCCTTGTTTGGAAATTTCAATTAAATTTAATTAAAATTCTAATTTTAGATGTCAGTCTAATGGAATGCCCATTTTTAGTAGTTCTTCTTTTACGACTCTGAGTGAAATGCAAATGTTGGCTGAAGACACTATACCTTAAAAATATTTAGGTAGATTTGTATTTTATTTATCATAACACCTACATGTAAGGAACACTATTACATTGGGACAAGCTATTTATTTAGCTTTCAGAATATGCTTCTTGGTAGGGATCCATATGTGTACGAAATCTGATATTTCTCTAAATATCCACAACTCACATGCTGAAAGAACCTGTCTTACAGAACAGTAAATGTGAGAGTCTGACACACCTGGGTTTCAGATCTCACTAATATAAGACTCCACACACACATATATCTGCAAGTACACAATACTTATTTACATTGCTGGTTTCTAACTGTGATTTGAGGAGAATTAAGTGTTGTAAATAAATTCAGTAAAGCATTAAGCATGGTATTTGGCACTTCCCAGCCCATCAGTGTGTCTTAGTTCCTATCATTTCTTTCTTAAATGTCTAAAATTTTTCAGAGATTCCAAATATGTACAAAAACCTAAATTGACTCAAAATAAAAAATAGGGAAAATTCACCCCACAGAAATATTGTCTGTCCTATGAGTAGGGTAGTCTTGAGATAAGCAAGGAAAAAGATACTCATCATGGGGGCTGGAGAGATGGCTTAGTGGTTAAGCACTTGCTTGTGCAGCCTAAGGACCCTGGTTCGAGGCTCGATTCACCAGTACCCACGTAAACCAGATGCACAAGGTGGCGCATGCATCTGGAGTTCGCTTGCAGTGGCTGGAGGCTCTGGTGCACCCATTCTCTCTCTCTTCTCTCTCTCTATCTCTCTCTGCCTCTTTCTCTCTCTCTTTCTGTTGCTCTCAAATAAATAAAAATAAACAAAACATTTTTAAGAAGATACCCGTCGGGTGTCTGCAAACACCTGTACTGTTAGTCTTTACACTGCCTCAACTGCTTGCCTCTCACTGTGCTTGAAGATGGTATTCAAGCAGTAATATATGCCCAGTGGCAGACATTGCAGGCCTTGCCACTGGGGTTTTGCAGCATCCAGTACATTAAGACGCCACTGCTGGGATGGATTATACCAGCAAATGGAAATGTTGAGGATGTTATTTTCTGTTTTATCCATATAGCTTCATCTCAGTAGCATCTTGGAAGATGGTGTGCAGACTCACTCCTCCTCTGTGTTCACTCATTCTCCCTCTCTCTTTCTCTCTCCTCTTTCAGTTGCTTTTCTTTCTCTTTTTTTTTTACTGTCCTTCCTTCCTCTGTATAGCTCACTGTGATTTTTGCCTATCATAAGAAATGAGTAGCACTCACAATGGTTCTTTTAAATCTACTTATGACATTTTAAAAATATTTTATCTTATACTACAGTAGTAAAATTAAAAGAAAACCACATACTTACTTATCCATTCATTTATGCAAGACAGGGGCTCACTATGTAGCTAATGTTGGACTTCAGCTCATGATCTTCCTACCTCAGCCTCCAGAATGCTGAAATTATAGGCATGTGCCACCAATGCCGTCCCTCAGAAAATATCTAAAGAAATTTTGAACTACTTACCAAATTTGGTAGTAAAAAATTGACAAAATTCTTATATACAAAGTTCATATACACCCCAGTAGTGCTGTGAGCATCTCGTACATACTCGTAGTCAAGGAATACTTGCCTTGTATTGAATACCTACTTGACAGCACATTTTGTATATGGAGTTGATTTTTTTTTTCTGTAATGTAAACTCAGTGTCTTGCACAAGATAAGCAAGTGTTACATCACTGCAGTACATCCTCAGGACTTATGTATTTCAATTGCACAAACAATCTAAAGTAATATTTTTATTCCCACTTATATTATATGACATTAAACCTTAGAGAAGTCAAATAAAATACTTGAAGCCTCTTAATTAGAAGTAAGCCAGACTCAAACTCAGAACTATGTATCTAAATTAAACTTCTTGAAGCAAACTGTCTTAAAATTTTTCAATATGCACATGAAAATTTCCATATGTAGAATTTTAAGATGAAGCATTCCTATCATTTTTGTTTGAGTAGTAAGACCAAACTAAGTCCAAGTCATGAGACAAAAATATTTAGCATTAACTTGGTCAGTATATATTCCCTTGATTTTCTTAAATAATAATTTAATTTTTTTTCCAAGAAGAATAGTAACTTGACAAATCAGGAAAACAAAAGTTTCTATGAATCCTTAACATAAAAGCCTGATTTCAGAGGGACTATATTGTATTGTACTTAGATGATCTTCATTTAAAATAAGAAGCCATTCTTTAAAATAAAATATTTCATATTGAAATAAAATAATGGAATTATCTAATTCATTTATTAGTACATAAAGTAATTCATCTGAATTTTTGATCTTTAGTCCATATTTCGCCCTAAAAGTTAACGGGTAGTATGCCAACACCATCCTAACAACAGTAGTACCAGCAGTGCTTCATGCATTATAAGTGAAAATTCTTTCTGCTTTTCTCCCTCTTCTCAATTGAACCCAGAAGGGCAAAGGTGAATATTTGATAAGATTCTTAGGAACTGCTGTTTGCAGAAAAATTAGCATACTTTTTAATTTGGTAATTTTTAGATTGACAAATTGATTCCATGACTTCTGTGTTTCTGGGCTCCAGTATTAATTATCACTTAGGGTAAGTACTGGATATGTACTTAGCAACTCCTCATTTCCCCCGTGGACCACACTGTGGGTTACAAAATACAATTTCAATTTGGGCTGCTGATGGCCTAAATAAGGTACGTACAAAACAACAAAGATGAGGCTTCTTAATTTAACAGGGTTAGATGTTCATATAGCAGTGGCCCTGGGGGTTATATTAGAGGAAAGAGAGAAATAGATTCTACCTCAGTGGAGTTGAATAATTTCTAAAAGATTTAGCACAAAAGAACTGGGCCATCCCACACTATGAACACTTAGAAAAATCTAATAGTAAAACAGTAGTATAGTATTTTTTTTTCATATTCTTTAATTTAGGGATCCATGTTGTACACACAATTATACGTGATATTTTAAGAACAAGTTTCATAGGAACAAAACTGCTAAAGAACTGCTAAGGATATGAATGTCATGGCAAGATTACATTAAGCTAGTTTGGACTACAAAATATGTGACATGCCTATCATGTACCATATTAATTCCTAACATTGGAATTCAGAGTACATAAGTAAAATAAATACTATAATAAAATCCTAATGTAAAATGTATGAAATATAAAAGGCTGAATGACTAGTTCCTATGTTTCAAAATTAATTTTCCCACTAGTGAACAATTTCTTCATCTCATTTCCTCTATGCTCATGACCCATCCCAAAGAACATGCAATATGGGTTATAAGCCATAATTCTTAACATAAGCACCAATGTCATTTGTATCAGCAAAATTTAATGAGTGCTCATTTTCAGCTAAGTCATAGTGATCCAGAAAGTTCCCCCAAATGTTCAGATTTTTAGCAAGCTAATGGGACAGTGAGTATGCGTTTTAAAAAGATAGAAAATAACATGAAAAAAAGCAGAAGGAGCATAATGATGTGGGAAATTACAAAGCTTTATGGAGGAAGTGGAACTCAAAGTGGATTCTGAATTGTGACAGCCTGTGACAGAATTCAGGAATGAGGAAAAATAAGTCACTTATACACTTTATGCAACATGGTCAGAATAATGACATGCATTTGCTTAATGCCTTAACTCTAAACAGGTTTTGTTCAATTGGGGAAACAGAGAATAAAACACTTTTTTAGCAGATGATGACTATTGACCTAAGTATAATATTTGCACTGTATATTAGAAGCAATGAAAGGTAGCTGAAATTTTTTTTTAAGTAGGTAGAGTAATATTTTGCAAGTTTCATATGTGGAAAATTCATTCATTAGTATTTTAACATATGGGCAGCTATAATTAATGTGTAGGAGAAAATAAATTGGGCCTTAAATGTACCATTCTGGTGGAAGGTTCTTGGC
Source organism: Dipus sagitta (assembly GCA_036346955.1). Taxonomy (NCBI): domain Eukaryota; kingdom Metazoa; phylum Chordata; class Mammalia; order Rodentia; family Dipodidae; genus Dipus; species Dipus sagitta. The sequence continues at coordinate 199,086,159 of CM070770.1, read as the reverse complement.
ATTTTCTAATTCAAGCAGGCCACCTTTACTTGTTTCTCAACTCATGATCATATCAAACATTTGCCTGTACTTCTGGAAACCAAGGCAAGTGACAGTTTAAAACAGCAATGTAAGGTATGTTCCAAGCTCACCACATAGCATATTGCCTAGAGAGAAGTCAACCTTCAGTGACAACATATTTTAAAAGGCAGAAAAGATTTGAATATGTTAGGAGAGCATCAGAGAAGAGGTGGGTTTGAATGGTTTTTCATATACTCAGCTTTGTATCATGCAGGTTAAAAAGAAGTAGCAGACATCTTATATAGTTTAAATTTGGCTTTAGTACATTGGCTTTTGTTACTGGTGATTATCTTCCCAATTGGATATGAATCAATTTACACTCTCTGAACAGGCCCTGAGAATGTGGAGAATGTGGAGGACATCCATGCTGGTTTGGAAAAACCTCACTTTATAATCTACTCTAATATACTTTTAAAAGCTCATAGGAAATCAGATTCATTCTGAGTGTTATGGCCATAGACTATTGTTGGTAATTCAGAGGAGTGCCTGTGTTAACTTGATAAAAAATTATGCATCATCTCAATTGTCCTTGATTTATTTGGTACTTTTCAAAAATCACAACAAAAATAATTATTGTACTTACTACCACACAATTGTTTACTATTCACTTTAAATACACTGATTATTAATCAAATTTTAAAAATTAAATTTAATAAATTTATAATAAAATATATAAATATATGAAGTACATATAATAAATATATAATGTATGTAATATCAGTATGACCTCATACTGATCAAATCAATAATTTTTATGCTAATGAATACAATTTTAAAAATGAAAAGAAATGTGAACATTTCAAATGTTTTATATTTTTCATTCTTTCCAGAAATAAAAATCTATATGTTTGAACTTGATCCTATATGCTAACATTGAAAGACTATCAGTCAATGAAATAATAATAAAATTCAATTCCTCTACAGAACTGAATTACCTTGAGCTTTTCAAAATATAACTAAGTCATTTGAAACATTTTATCATTTTATTCATTCACCCAATAACTCACTCATCCATTCAACATTTTGTTACTTCTCTAATGTGTTCTAGTCAACTACGTAAACAGTAAAAACTGAAAACAAAATTCTCATATAACTTGTATTCTAATGATAAAAAAGAGCAAATAAACATATAGGATATATTATTAAGGTATTATACATGTTGACAAAATAATTATCAAAAATTAAAACAAGGTAAAGGGATAGAAAGCTTGGGGACTGCCAGGAGGAGTTTGTGAAGCATTGATTATGTTGTGGAGGGTATCTTAGGAAGAACTCATTGATAAGGTACTATCTGATAAGAAAATTCTAAAAGAAGTGATAATTCACATAGAAATAAAGCTTCACTATCCTTGATATTATGTTGAAATTTTCATCATATATTTTACAATATTCTTTATCCCCAAGCTAACAAAACTCATGTGTGGCTAAGCCTTTATAAAGTCCCTATCTGGTTAAAATATCACCTTGGTACCTTTCCTGAAAGTTACTGAACTCTTAATTAATATGAATATTTAGTTTTTAGGTATCTGCTATTTATTTAGTCCAGGAACTATGACTGTAGTTTGCAGAGCCTATGCTAGGAACTTTCCTGAACTTTGCCTTGGAAGTGAGCATCCTCTTTCTAAATTGTATGCCAGACCTGACCAATTAGCATGGACCATTTCTCGTTACCTATGAGACAAGTCAGATCCATCAGCATCACTGATTGTCAGCCCAGGTACTGTTGCTGGAACTAGTGAGAACAGGGATACCTTTGTGCACTTTCTTATCACAGAATAAGAATTTAGAACATAAGTCTGAAGTTTCTGATGTTCAAGTTGTGACTGTGTGAAAGTATCTGTAATAAAGCCAGAAGGGAGGAGAACAGATCCAAGCAGGGGACAGAAGTCCTTGGCAATAAGATTAAGCAGTGTAGATCCAAATGTGCCTGAAGCCATTGCATATGGACTCTCCTTTATCTGAATACACTATTAGAATTATCATTTCATGCTAGCAAGTGGAAGCCTCACAACAAAAGGAACCAATAGATGCAGTACAGTTTTTGCTGCTGAGTTTTTAAAGGAAAGTAGAAAATGTAATGGTAAGAATAGTGACTGTTCCACTATGCTCTGCTCACTTATCTCTTACACATTTCTTTATGATGCTTCTCATTTGGATTTTTTGAGAATAAATATTTATGATTTCAATGCAATAAAGAGTGTACATGCTCTAAAAACTATAAGAAAATATCTAGTACTGAGCATATGTAACAGTCGAACAAGTCAGAAGGATAAGTTTGAACATACATATATAGATCTTTGTATCATTTACAAGTGTCCTAATTGTATGTCCAAAATAGACACAAATATGATATTTATGTTATTATTACTATTTCTCTGTTAGGTATGAAAAGCATTGAATCCATAGATTATGCCATTTTATCCTGTGTTCATTTCTAACACTTATGTCTGGAAGGTAAAACATGGTACTTGCACTTTTTGATGAGTACTATCACTCTTGAGCAACTATTAAAACAATAGTTTCTAGGATTTTAGTTCAATAGTAGAGCACTTAGAGAGCATGCTTGTTGCCACAAGGGAGATCTTCAGTACCACAAATAAAATTAAAAAAAAAAAACCAATGGATGTGTACCATTTTACCCTTCATTCATTAGTAACTTTATCAAATATCATCTTTTCAGTCACACATGAAAGGGTTTTAATAGTCCATCATGCAGTTATACTGATGTAATTATAGTGTTAAGATAAAAACATTCTTTAATAAACCCTTCAACCAAAAATGAATCTTATCAGAAGAAAAATAGTCAATATTAGTAAACTCAGAACAATAATATCTGTGTATATGTCTATCCCATTCCTTTCCACATCTCATTCTCTCTATAATAAAATAATACCACCACTCACACTACCCTTTGATTAAGTCAAGATTGCAAGACCTTGACAGCTTTCCCACCTCAGAGCCATTCCCAGCACAGCACTGATCATGAAGTGTTTGCCATCTTCTTAAAGCACCTGCTGAAATTCTCAGCCAGGCTACCCTCCCTGCTTTGAAAACTAGACCTAACCCAGTAATCAGGCTGAAAATAGGAATATAACAGTTTAGAGAGATGCAAAAATGTATCTTTTACTCTATTAAATGGCAGGCACTGCTGAAACAGTGCACTTGAGTTTAGGTAAATAAAATGAAATGGTCTGTTTCACATGAAGTGGCTGCATCAATGGACTGGGCAGGGCTATGCCTATAATGTTATGGTGCTTTTTGAGCTCTCATTAAAATGTTTTCCAGTTACATGTTACTGTTATATTTTATCCTCTTACTGTCTTTTACTTTTTTGCCCATGGTTGAGAGACACAGAATATCAGGCAGGTGAAATGGGTCTCCTCCCTCCTTTGCTTCCCCAGTCCCCTTGCACCAGCTCAGGCACAGCACGGCAGCATCAAATAAACAGACCTGCACCCGGTGGCTGGGCTGGGTGGCCGAACCCTGGGCTGCTGCATGAGCAGGTTTTCCACATACAGACATACGCGCTGCCTCAGCTTCTGCGAGGGAACAATGAGCAGGCACATCTGTGGGAGCTCTCCTGCCCGCTGGGTGCTCAGCTCGGAGTCCCAGAATATCAGACACAATTATTTTCAAATGTAAGTACAAAAAAAGTCATTTTGCCTGGAATATAAATTATTCTTGCTGCCATGTTAGGTTACCAACACGAATGCTCCTCCTCATTAATGGTGATAATTGAGCAGCAACTAGGTGTGTACTTAAATAACAGCATGATGAATGGTGTGTTTACCTGTCATGCTAGGAAGCTCCAGACACATTGGGAATAATTTTTAATATTTCATTATCTTCATCATCTTAAAATGCAAACTATTTGCGCTATTGTGTATATATGTCTGGAGAATGAAACTCATGTCACCATGGGCCCATTATTTTCCCACTGTTGTCTTCTGGATGCCTCATAAGCCTTCATTAATGAGAACTCAGAATTAACATGGCTGATGGAAAAGAAATGCAAATTGCTAGTCTTCGCTTTCTTAAATTGCGTATCATTTACATTCTCACCTATCTAATGTTAGCTCACAGGCTTCCTCCATAAGAGACAGGAAATTTAGAGGGTGGAATTTTTCTCTACAATATTTTCAAGCACTACCATTACAATGCACAGACAAAAGAATCATCCAGAAACAGAGCTGAATTAAGAAATGATTGTTGCTTTAGGAAAAAAAAAAAAAAAAGTCATTCCAGTTCATATCTAATAGTACAGTTCTACAGAGTATTTCAAGCATATGGTATACTGCACATTAAAGTCACCCAAAAGTTATCAGATGAATAATTAATGAGGCGACCCTACATATACCACACTGACACCTTCACTAACTTAAATCTATAACTTACAGGTGAAAGTAAACAGAATAAGTTATAGGAATAATTATCATATGAGACCACGGCAGAAGAAAACATGTAAAAAATGAAATGCCATATTTTCTGTTCTCACCTATTTTATAGTTTTGAGAATTAAAAAAATTGCTAACTACAGTAACACTTGGAAAAAGGCAGGCCTGGTGGGACACCTTTTTATGTTTATTAAAAGAAAAAGAGCCTTTGTTAATGTGCTTTCCTTATTACTTTAATTTTCTGTTGGCAGATTCACACTCTCAGACCCCTGTAGACTTATGGGGCCTGGAAAAACCTTTCTTCTGTGGTCCCCTGAGCACACTAGTGACAACTGAAAGTGTGCAGGTAAAACGAGCGTAGCATGCTCCTTTCAGAGGCAATTTTCTGTTGTGGTGATGACATGCAGGCACACGTACTTGTGCTGTTGGCTGTATGGAGCCTTTTTTTTTTTTTTTTTTTTTTTTGACAAAGACCTGTCCCCTCTGTTACCTAAAACAGTCAAGATTATTAAAAAAGTCTTTGGGGGAATTTTTTATTTCATTTTGCTTTCCTTTCCCTTTATCTTCTGCAAGTAGCATTTATGTACTGTATGCTGAAAGTATAAGAAAAAAAAAACACACACAAATTTACAAAAATCAGAAAATGGTAAATTCTTATTTTCTTGGCAAAACATATCTCCAGCTCCCTTGCTTCAATTCAGAGGCAAGTTAACATATTCAAATGTCCTCATGTATCACAGAGTAGTGGACATTTGTAAAATCCTTGCATGGTAGTGTGCTCAGCAAAAAGACTATCCTTAAACATGGCGATAATATCATAGATTTATTATGCAGGACATTCTGTGATGTCAAATGCATTCCCATTTTATGGCTGAAAAAAAAATCAAGGCTCAGTGATGTTAAGTAGTTTGCAAGCTCAGCATTCAAAGACCAGTTTTTTTTTTCATATATACCCAGGGCATATTGAAAAACAACCAGTATTACAAATATTTTACCCCCTACTTATAGGTACTAGAAATTATAAGAAATATCAGTCTGACATGCTGAAAAATTGACATTCATGCCCATAATTTAAAGAAAAATATTTTCTTATTAGAAAATTTCATTTATTCTCCTCATGGTAAATTAATTTTAACTGGTAGCTATGAAGACAGTTATGACCTATCATCATGCATCTAACTGTGACTAAAATAAAAATCAAGAATTGGAAAGAGAATTTGATGCTGAGAATAAGAGTCACAAGCCCCATGTTATAGTATATAAATTAAATACAATCAAAAAGCCATGTGACATCTTGGTAACATCAATCAATAGGAAGAGTCATTGTGCTGATGGTCATATTTAAAATAATGCAGTATAAATGTTCCCAAGTTCGAGTTTCCTGTTTCAGTGAAAATATGACATTCTGGAGTGTCCACCAGAAATCTGTTATAGAGCATTGTATGCACACATGCACACAAGGAAGAGAATTGTGAGCAAACATCACTGTACATGTCACAAGAGCATAAAGTTATACATTTGTAGTGGTGGACAATAAACCAAACTTTTCTACTTGTGGTATGACCTCCATTAAATCAGTCCTTTCTGTGTAATCTATCACTAAACTTAGCCCACTGTTTAGCTAATCTCACACACTCATCTGGTTATGGTCATGGTCACAAGAGAATCAAAAAATTAAAATGCATGAGAACATTCTACAGTTGTAGCAATTATTAAAATGTAAATAATTATGATCATAGCTATTACTTATTTCTTAAGTCACTTCTATGATATTGTTACTGAATCAGCTGGCTACCTAGAATTCCTCTCACTTTTAACTTCACTAGTCCAGAATAGTCTTCCTACACGTGTACAGGTAGGTTTTAAAATTGGATTACTAACCTGCATGCCTAACAACAATCCGTATTACTGTCTGTGAAGAATTCAGCTACAAATAAATGGAAATTTTTTGACTTAAGAAACATATAATGAGATATAGGCATACATCAGATTCATGAGAGACACAATAATACCTTGACTTCTGACAAATGTCAGAAAAAAATGAGGTAAAGCACAGACATATACATAAAACTATTTTAGGGTAGACAAATGGAAAATCTACAATAGCACAATTTTGAAAATTGTAACAATTATATGTAAGTTTTCTCACATTTTGGCATAAGATGGATTCTTTTAAAGAAAACTACTAATATCTTTGATTGTCTTGACTCTTTTCTCTTTTTCTAAAACAGAAATAGTCATTGATTTTTCCATCATAAAGAGAGGCCATAAATGTTAAATTCTATGCAAAAGAGCTCTGGGCTTCCTCTCCTAATTCCTTTAATAAACACTCTACATTAAAGAGCTTTAAGCTGGGAAACTCTTCTGTATTTAATCTACATATCTCTGCTTTTGACCCATTTCTTACCTTCCAGTGGAAGGCTATTTTTTAAGCCGCTTAAACGATTCTGAAATGTTCAACCTTTTTTTTTTTTTCCTTGAGCTCTCAGACTGAGCCAGAGCTCCATCTGCTGGAAGTGTATGTCACTAGCGACTGCTAGAGACCTGGAGGGACGGGAGAAATTTTGTCCTGAAAGCCCTGGGTGAAAAGATCTTTTGTGTCTCACTCTCTCGCGAAGAGAGAGAGATTGATCTTCACTCAATCAGAATGAGAAGAGCAGGCATCTCAGAAACCTTGAGCTCCAGAGGGAAATGATTTAGCTTGAGCACAATGGGAAGTAAGCCCCGGGCTTGTGATAAGTTCATCAAGAGCACAGGTATCTCTGAACACCAAGCACCTAGCACCATAGCTGCATGCAGAATTCCTTATTGACATAACAAAATCTCAGATCATTTTATTAACTGCAGATTTTGAAAAAAAAGCTCATTTAGTGCTGCTTTTCATTTTAAATGAAAAATTACAACGTTCCATAACAGCTGGATTTGGCTTTGCTGTTTTCCATGTTGTATTTTGCTGCTAAGCAGAGCTGCCTTTCTATTTTCCTGTTAGGGAAATCACGTAGAGTTTTGCAACTCTTATTTCTAATTTTACATCATTTATGTGCATATGTCAACTTTTAATATATCTTCCTGTTCATAAACTGTACTTTTATGCTATACTTTTATGTGCAATTTCATGTTATTTATAATTAATATTTTTAGGGAAACACATAAATCCTTTTCATAAATAAGCAAATGTTAATTCATAACTACTTAGTTTTAAATGCTTTTGAAATAATGATAACATAATTCACTTTTAAAAATATGAGTTATTGTTCATATTGTATGTGGGCTACTATTATATTTTTAATTATTATTATTATTTTAACAAGGACTATATGTAGCCCATGGCAGTCCAATTTCCAGTTTCCTAACTCATCGTCTCAACTATAGACATGCACCACTACACAGTGCCACAGTTGTACTTTCTTCCTCAAGTAAATGACCAAGAGAATGATATTGTTTCGCATTATTCATGTCATGGTTCTCTACTTTCAAGACCACTTGGGCTCACATTATGGACCACCAATAACATAGGCTCTCTCAGTTTTCAGTCCTGTCTTACACATGATTAGGACTGCTATTGTCACATTTGGAAGTTGGAAGCCCATATGCCAGGACAAGCAATGTTGATCACTTGTTTATTTCTAGCTTGTTTCAAAGCTATTAGAGAGCAAGTTTAGTGAACAACTACATTTTTGTTTTTACCCTTCTTAGTAAGTTCATCTCATTTCCCATATTGAATTCTCTTTAGAAACCATAAACTCACTTGCATTATATATGTAATTTGTTCCAAGTAGAGATTAAGATTGACTTATTACATAGGCAATGTCAGATTTGAAAACAAAAATAAAAATAAACAAAAACAAAAAGTAAAAAAAAAACAAAAAGTAAATTTAAAAAATTGAATAATTGAATCCATCACTCTGATATTAAGAAAATAAGTACAATACATGTTTTAAAATACTCAACTTACTCATTATGATAGAGAATATGGCCCACCAGGAAAATTAATAATGTGAAAAAAGACCAAATCCACCATTTGCTTCTTATTTTTTAAATAATTAAAAGTGCATAATAAAAAATAGAGTATGGAAAATTTTATACTTTCTTTTTTGCTGGAGTCAAGGTATATGTCTTAAAATGTCTATGTCTGGGTGTCTGCTTTCATGCCAATAATGCATTTCTGTTTCTGAAAAGCACAGTGGAGAAAATGAGTGTGTACATTTTATTTCTTTGGGGCCACATGCATTTTATATAAAATGGAAATTTTCTTCCTAGGGAAAGTGTGTACCTGAAGTCTTCCCATCTCACATGTGGGCTTTGCTTGATTAACATGCTTCATTCAATGGCTATAAAGAAGCACGCATTTGAGATTAGCATTTTCTGTGGGCTTTTTGATGATTGGCTTGCAGCCAAAGCACTTATCCTGCTACTCAGGATATATTGTAGAAAACCATATAACTGCACCTAAGAGTCTTTAATTGCTAATTGTTCCTAATAACTGTTTAGTATATAATGCACACAATAATACATGATGTCAGTTTGAATTTCAAGGTTGTTATTCAATCTCAAGTTTCTGCTGTGTTATGTTCACTTCCTGTGGTTAATGATGTCTGAAAAACCCTCAGTGGAGTAACAATCCTGGCTTGGGTAAGGGGCAAGATCTGTATTAAAAGAATAACAATGAAAAATGAAAAATAGAAATCTGTGTAATAGCTTGCTGTAAGTTGGAATGCAATACCAAATTTTGTACAGAGTACAATGAATGGCTACTTTTGTGCTGGCAAATACAATATGCACCTCCACAACCATTCAGAAGCTTTGTAGAATTTGGAATCTTTTCCTACATTGTCACCTGTATCCAAAGAGTTCCCTTATATTCTGGGACTCTCTTTCCCCAGGTCTTATTCAGAAAGGACAAGATGAGCTCTCATTAATTCCTAGGGACTGTCTCCAGTGCTCCCTGATCTCCCTTCTTGCACTGGCTCAAGTGGGAACATAGAACCCTTCTTATCATAAGTAATGGAAAATATGTCTTGTGGCCAAGCTTGGCCTAGCTAATAATCCTTCAAGTACTTCTCCCTCTGTTCTGTCTGCAATTTCAGTAAGATTTCCAGCATTTGGGGGTTTAAATGTCCTCTAGCCCTTTAGAAGTTGGCATCTGATTGCTTCTTCTTGCTGCCAAATGACTGTTTTCTTCATTGACTTGGTTTCTGCCAGATTCTGCAATAGACAGTAAGCAGGGTAAGGGAGATGGGGGAAGGATAAAACTCATTACGAGAAGGAGTGGAGCAGATCTGGTACACAGAGAAGAATAAAGAAAAACCAAGAAAATAAAAATGCAAATACTATTGATTGAAATGAAAAAAAAAAATCAAACAAAGAAAAGCCAAAGAAAACAGATAGTGGTGGGAAAGTGTTAAGAATCACGATTGTGTCTGTGTTTCAGAAGTATTGGATACACATCTGCATATGCATGTGTATGTGAAACAATGTTCTCCCTCTTCAGTCACAAACAGCATGATATACTATTTGACTAATCTATCACTCCCATTCCATTTTATTCCTGACCTAATTTTGGAAATGGAAAAATGGCTACAGTCTTTCACTTTCCCTGTCTCCATGTTCTTTGCTGTCAGGTGTAGCTTCCCACTAATACACAGAGTCCTTTCCTTCCTCTTGAATATAAACTCCCTAGTGACTTACTTTGCTCCACAGAATATGGTGGAAATAATATTTTGTCTTTCTTCCATGTTGTTCTTTCTTGAATTCCTGCCCAACTGACATATGAACAAACCCAGATAACCTCCTGGAAGATGGATACCATATGGAACAGGGATGAATTTTCCAAACACGGCTGACCCCAGACTAGCAAGTGCCTAAGCAACCTGGTTGCTTAACTGAAGATGCTACAAAAATTGAACGCAAGTGAAACTATCAGTCTCAGTGGCACCCAAGATTTGGATCTTCAGATTTATGGGCTAAAGAACTGTTTTCTGAGCCTATACATTTTCTGGTAATTGATTATTCATCCAAGGCTATCTGTAGCAAAAATCAATTTGTAGATTAGGCAGGCTAAATACGCTTGTGTAGTACTAAGAATATATTTTTAATCTGTATTTGAAAGGTATATTTTAATAGAATATATATATGTATATCCTAAGGAACTTATACAACAATATATATTAATCATATTTTTGTTCCAAGATACAAAAAGTTTGAAATATATCAACTTGTAATTCTTTCATTTTAATTGTCCCACTGCAGATATACCATCTAAGGCACAATGTAAAGTCTAGTATTAATTTGTCCCAGATCAGTAATATAGATTTTTTTCATTTGATAAAATATGTAGCCTTTTCTTCTTGAATCTTGGTAGTGATTTTAAATTTGTATTTAAGGGAAATCATAAATCTAATGAAAAGATATACCAATATTGAATATAAGTTCAGTGAATTTTTACCCACTTCCATTAATGAAATTAGAAAAACTTCTGAGAGAAACATTTAATTGTTCATCTAAAACAATAATGCATATGTCTAACATCCCATATAGGTTCGCATAGAACATGAATAATTTAAGAACCCAGTGTATAATGACTAACCTCAGTTGTCAATTTGATAGGATTTAGAGTGGCTGTGGAAACAAATTTCTCCACATGTCTGTAAGGGATTTTCTAGATTATGTTGATAGGGGTGGAAATCTCACCCTAATTTTGAGTGGTGCCATTCCATGAACTGGTGCCCTTGACTATAAAGGAGAAAATGAGCTGAGTACCAGCATTCATCTCTTCGTTTCATAACTGTGCCCCTAATGTGACCAGCTGCTTCATCAAACTCCTGCCATACCTTCCTCATCATGACAGACTATGCATAAAACTGTAAGCTGAAATAAACCCTTCCTTCCTTAAGTTGTTTTTTTTTTTAATTTTTTTTGTTATTTTTATTTATTTATTTGAGAGCGACAGAGAGAGAGAGAAAGAGCCAGATAGAGAGAGGGAGAGAGAATGGGCGCGCCAGGGCTTCCAGCCACTGCAAACGAACTCCAGACGCTGCAAACGAACTCCAGACGCATGCGCCCCCTTGTGCATCTGGCTAACGTGGGTTCTGGGGAATCGAGCCTCGAACCGGGGTCCTCAGGCTTCACAGGCAAGCGCTTCACAGCTAAGCCATCTCTCCAGCCCCCTTAAGTTGTTTTTAATGGATATTTTGCAGTAGCTTTGAGAAAGGTAGATAATACACATTGACTCTTCAAAAACATTATTAGGTCAATGAGTACTAAACATCAAGCAATATTTCGATCATTAGGAAACCCTGTGACCCAAGAAGTTGCTCTGCTTATCAACAGGTATGGTAATGACAATTCCTAACTGCTGCATGCAAAATTGATTAAAAGTTTTGCCTATGATTAAAATGGAAATTGCAACATAATAATACTGTTAAATAAGGGGTTTGAAATTCTACTTAAGTTACAGAAATTATACCATATATGCTTATGAGTAGAGGTTTGATATAGTTTCTTTCAGTAAAAAGCAATATAGAAATGGTCCTACATAGGAAATACTAATATTAGATTAAGTGACATTAAATTTGGGAAGTTTCTAGTATAGTCAAGATCTAGGAAGAACATACCTAGCACAATCAGGCTGTGTGGTAAGGAGAATGAGTAAGGAGTGTCTCAAAGAGTTAGAGCTTCCATTGAAGTACTCTGAGATTAGAAATATTAGGAAGCATTATTGACCCCCTCATAAATAAAGGAGTAAAAATAAGAGGCAGTTAATGAACCCCAAAATAACTGTTTAGGAAGTATTACTATGGGGTAGGTAGCCAACATGCCAACAATGTAATAGTGAGAACCACATATTCTGACCTCATTCTTTTGTTATCCCCTCCTCTCTCAGTATCTCAAGTTATTTAATCTCAACAATAAGCTAATTATGTTCCTGTGTTTCAGCCATGTATGACCCCAAGCAGAATAAAAGGTAATGAATGGACCAGAGGGACAGGCAGATGCAGGTTCTCCAGCATAGTTTTATGCAAAGAGTAAATATTAAAAAAGAATTTTTAATAATTTTAATTCTCGGAGAATAGTAGCAAATCTGAATCAATAAATGACTAGCATACATGTTTTTCTTCCAATTTTTTAAGGAAGGTATTTCTGTGAAATTTAGAAAAACTGGGATCAAGCTACTTATTTCCTTAGCCAATAATTTAGACTTTGAGAGAAGTTTTTATTATCACCTCATGAGTTCAGAATTATTTTCCTCAACATCATCATTTTGTAATCTCTAAAAAGCATTAAAGTAAACCAAATTATTTTTTGCTCTAGAATCCTATATAATTATTCAAATTTATTATTTATTTATTTAATTTCTGTTTTTTAAAGGTAGGGTCTCACTCTAGCCCAGGCTGACCTGGAATTTACTATGTAGTCTCAGTCTGACCTTGAATTTATGGCGACCCTCCTACCACAGCCTCAAGTGCTGTGATTAAAGGCATGGGAATTAGTGAAGTTGTTGGTGCTATTTTGGTCCGCCTGTGACAAAATGTACTCTCAAACAGTATTTAAACCGGAATGTCTTCATCCATATAATAGTGATAATAATTGTTCCTACTTCATGGGATTATTGTGAAGACGAAAAGAAGACGAGACTGGGGAGTTATCTCAGTTGCTGTATAAGTATGTGGAACCTGAGTTTAGATTCTCAGTACTCAGGTAAAAGCCGCATACAGTGCCATATATCTATAATTCCTATGTTATGGAGGGAGACAGCAGGATCCCTGGGACTCTGGCTAGACCTTGTAGTTAAATTAGTGAGCTCCAAATTCAGTGAGAGATCATGTCTCAAAAAAAACTATGGTGAAAAGTTATAGAGGAAGCCACTCAACACTGACCTGTTGCCTGCACACATACATGCATGCATGTGCACATGTATCCACCCACATGCATATGAGCATGTATAGATATACTCTTGCACACCACATACATATACAATGTCCCTGGCACATGGCAAGCACTCTCCACATGCTGGCTAGTAAGTCAACGACACTGGTCACAATTTTTGTTATTTGATTAGGTTTTTATTTTATTGCAGATGTAGCCAGTTCTTAGTGTTCTTGATATTTGAAAAGAGTCTTAGTGTGACTTGGAGATAGGCCATATGAACAACCTCTTCTAAGCCCTTGGCCAGGTATGAGCCAGACAGGCAATAATCTTAAGAAGAATATCTGCTTAATCTTTGGTCTTACATGAATTTTAAAGGCAGATTTTACTACTTAGCATGGTTTGGCAAGCAGAATGGAATGATCCAGAGTGCTGTGTGAAAGGTGACTTCCCAGGGGTAGTGATCATGGCTTGCCTGCTTTTGTTGTCTATTTGTTGTCATAATTTATTTTATTTAAAGTATCCACACAGAATAAAAACACACACTATATGAAAATGTCAGGATTACATAGATTCCCAATCAGAACACAGGAGAGTCAAACTTTAAAGACAGTCTTTCACAGTTATTCCCCAAATATTTTACTCTCCCACCAGGGCTCCATCTATACTCTCTTCAAGCTGAGCTTCATCTACCCCCTCCCCACTTATTTCTGATGTTCACTGGCTCTCTTGCTTGATAAAAATAGATTATTAGCTTTCTTTGTTTGGAGGCAATCAAACGCTACAAGAAGTGAAAGAAATGTGCTAAAGACAGATAATCAGCTAATTGAAGCTTTCTCCACCAAATAACAGAAGAAACTGAAAGAATATTGATTGATGGAGTGGAATAAGGGGAAGGGTACAAGCAGTTTATTGGAGTTAGAATGCCCTGTTTGAATGTTATTGTGTGAGTAGTATCAACTTGTTTTGGGATCATCTGTATTTCTCTCCAAAATCAGAGATAATTGAATGTACTCTGTAGAATTGTCACTCAGGTATAAATATGCCTTTTAAATTTTTTGCAAGTCTCCTCTGAACTACAGTAATCTGCTTGAAGATCAGAACCCACAAAGCATCTTTGCTTCTGGTTAATTTTTTATATTGATATCTAAGGAATTGGTAAACTATTGGTGCCTTCTGTCCACTAGATGAATTTGAGTAAATCAATGAGAGCTTTGCTATCACTTGTCAGTAATGGGACTTTCATACTTTCAGGAAGACTTAAGACAGAAACCTAAGGACGGATTTAGGCATGTAAGAAAAACTAAGAGACATCAATGAACATAAGACAAACTATATGATACACTCACAGAAGAAGAGCATGTGGCAACAAGGTGGGCAAAAGGGATGGGGAACAAAGACAAAAATTATGAGACCACAAATCTGAGATAATTTACTATCACCATGAATCTTCATTGAATAATAAGAATAAAGAATGTGTTTTCCTGCTATTCCATGATAAGAAGAGCTGAACCACTAATAGCATTCGTCTAGTTAGGTAGAATGTACTGTATGTGAGATGTTATTATGATTATGTATAATTATCTAATCCTGAAAATAAATCACAAGATAGAAACAATTATTTATTCTTGTCCCATTCCATAGATAAGGAAATAGGAACAGAGAGAGCAAGTAACTATCTAAAAGCCTGACAATTCACTCCTGGGGATAAATTTTAATTATACTTTATATTATTCTTATGGAATTATATTATGAAAACAGGTAATGGTGTTTGAGTATGTAACATGCACATAATCACAGAAATTGGTAGTAGAAAGGAAACACACAGTGAATTCATGTACACACATAGAAAAAGAGATGATAGACTTATTTTAAATGTGAATATGAGAGGAAGTAAGGTAACTCTTTCTTATCTAGTGCCTAGAATACCAGGTGTCCTATATATATCCATAATTGAGTAAGTGAATGGCAACTCAATTAGGGAAAGCCACGTATGTATTTAAATTCCTTAAAATAATATTTTTTTCTATTGAGACCTGGATGACTGAGGTTTTAGTGAAGGAAAACATGTTTAGGATAAAAAAAATAACATAAAATCTGTTGGAAGAGATGAAGTTTATAACTTTTGAAAAACTAAAAATAAACCAGTGAATCTGAAAGGAAGTAAGGCTGGAAGAAAAGGACAAAACAGACCTGAATAGCTATGGAATGATCCCACATTACTGTCTAGATTACTTGGGACAATCCTGGTTTATACCATGTGGTAGTTTGCATCTGCAGCCACCTGGCTGGAGGGGGTGTCACTGGGCAGATCTTAAGGTGTGGTGGTGGGTTTGAGATTTCAATCTAAAGATATGCAAAGTGTGCCTATCTGGAGTTCCCTGAAGTGTGCTGTGCTTTGTAGCTTTTGACTCTTAGGCTTCTGATTCTCTCTCTCTGTTTGGTCCTGTGAAGGCAGGCCAGCTTCTTCTGTCATTATGGATCTTCCCCTGGATCTGTAAACTTCAATAACAATCCCTTCCTCCATAACTGTGCCTGGTCTGGAAGTTAATTTCAGCGAACCTGAAGCTGTATACTACATACCACTTGTAAACAATGTAGTTGAATGTGAAATTATATGAGCAAATAGTGCTATGAAAAACATTTCTTACTAAAACTAGAATATTTCTTACAGTTGTACACACAAAGCTGGGATGATAGAAAACATGGTAAGGAAGGCACTCAGATTTCAGAAAAAGGGATGTAGAAAGAAAAAATTGGAACTTTACTGAAAAGGAGACGTGGAGTGGACCTTCTAATACATACAGCTTTCATATTTCAATGATTTTGGGACTACACCACTGGGAAGGGTGAAGATGCAGAGAGACTGGCTAATTGACAGTGCAACATTATTGAGCAGTGTGTGGAGAGTCAAAGAACATGGAGAATACTTCACCTTAGTGACAATCTCTTTTCCACTGTCCCAAAAGTATCCAAAAAGTCCCAAGAGGAGACCAGCATTGCAACATCAGGCTTATAAGTAGGTTGAGTGATGGGGATTTGAAATAGTTTTCTATATTCCCTTGGTCCTAGGAAACTTGCAATCTCTGTAGCAAAATATCTGACCCAAGAAATAATACAATGGCTATGAATCCAGTTGGAGTATCAGAAAGGCAAAGAGTCCACTTTACTAGAGGCAACGATAACTATAGGGTACATGAACACAGTTGTATAATTTCATTCAACTTTAGAATATTTTATTTATTTATTCATTTATTAGACAGAGAGGCAGAGAGAAAGAGGCAGACAGAGAGAGTTTTTATGAGCATACCAGGCCTTTCTGTCACTGCAAATTAAATAGACACGTGTGGATCTTGGTACCTAGGGTTTTATGTGGGTCCTGGGGAATTCAGAATGGGCTGTCAGGTTCTACAAGAAAGTGCCTCTCACCTGTAAGTCATCTCCCCAACCCTCATTCAACTTTAAATACCCTCAAGTCCACTTTACACATGTTAGCACCTGAATGAATTAGAGGTGAGATCGTCCAGCCCCATTAATCAAAAGATTGTATTTTGTCTAGTTCTATGGGATCCTGCATAGTGAAAGGCCAGAAGAGAATTCTTGAAACAACTCAGAATTTCACAAGGTATTCTTAACAAACCTTTATTCTGGGTCATCCATATAGCTTTAGAGAAATGGACTAGGTGCCACAATGGAAGGTCTAACTAAGTGCCTGTGACTTACTTTGACTGCAGCAGGTAGACTGCACCATAAGCAGAGGTTGTCAACCCCAGCTTAGTGGCTGGCCCAAAAGTGGCATGGTAATAATGCTAGCATTTGAAAAACAGCCAAATAAAGGATGTTTAAGACAAAATCTACTCTGGCTGCCCTAGGCTATACTGTCACCTCTCACAGACAATATATCCCATCATCCCAACTGTCTAAGCATGTGTCATTTTAAAAACTGAAAAAAATAAGCTAGATTTCTTTCTTTGTGAATACACATTTAGCATAAGTCTGAGTTTTTGTGGAAAATGATTTCAAAGGACCAGTTATTTTCATGAGCAGCATGACAAGGCCACCATACAAGCAGCAGTGTTGCTCTTCTTCTTAGCATGCCTCCTCTAGAGACATTGATGTCAAAAGCGGAGCGCATGGGTGGTCACGCTCCAATAAGGAAATGCATAGCTATGCCGGGCATGGTGGCACACGCCTTTAATCCTAGCACTCAGGATGCAGAGGTAGGAGGATTGCCGTGGGTTCGAGGCCACCCTGAGACTACATAGTGAATTCCAGGTCAGCCTGGACCAGAGTGAGACCCTACCTCAAACCCCCCCCCCAAGAAAAGAAATGCATAGCTAAACATAAAAATGTTTAAAAAATTAAATGAGAGATACTGAAATATCATAGTATGATCTTACTTTATCTCATACTTTTCTCCATTTAATTTATGAAGAGAAAAATTACTGTGATAGGTATAATTTGGCAGTTGTGATCATTAACAGGGAGCTATTGCCCAAGGGTACGTAATAAAATGTATTACATATTGATTCCCTTTAATGTTAACTATTTTGAGGTCTTGATTGAAAATTACTGTTGAAATGCAGATAACACTAGCTGTGCACCACAAACGATAAATATTTTAAACTGGTTATAAAGCAGTTAAGGTCTTATTGTTTGTGTCATTAGATTTACTTTACTGACATAAACAGTTCAAAACAACACACAGTTATATGTAATTTAAGTACTATCTATTCAACTTACTATTACAAATAGCACCATACACAGTTCTTTATGCAAATGCAAGAATCCAGGCTTTTTTTCAGCTTGACTGAGCAACCATGATTCTTCCATTAAACTACTTTTCATATCATTTCAGTAGCACACTTTGAAAATTAACTTCTTTGTATGTCAGAGGAATTGCTCCTCCAAGAAAATAAAGAAATGGTATCAAGTGAAAAGAAGGAAGATAGGCTTATTGGTCCTTATATTCTGTGAAACAGATTAAATAAATTCAGAGGCAAGCATTAGAATGCATCCAACCTTGTAGTAGACAACATCTCCTTAGCACCGGGATGAAATCTATATTAAAATCAGCCACCTAGTTGTGCTCTGGGTAGTAGCAGTTTTAACTGAATAGACTGAATTTTTTGAAAATAAAATCCTGGGGGAGCACCCACTTATGCCCATCACATACTTCTAGGGTCTCCAACATTAACAAAAGCCATCTATGTTGTGAATAGAATCTACCCTGAATATTTCATGGGAAAATACTGTCTTTCTAATCCATGCTTTCTAAATATCTACGAACACATGAGGTTCTCATGTGTATGAAGAGATGAAAATTTCTTTACTGTGTGTTAGGAAGACATGCCTATTTACAGATCAGCCTGACAAATATATACATACAAATTTTATTTCACATTCCATGGCCCTTGAGATGCTGGCCCAGTATTCTGTTTTCCTATGTATAAAATCAATAAGGGGTTGATTTGCCATGGCCTAATCTTTTCTTTCTGCTAGAATTGTCTGCCACAAGGTATATTAATTATTTTGTTTGGTACTGTGACAAAATACCTGAAAGAAACAATTTAAGGGAGCATTTATTTATTTTGGTTCACAGTCTCAGAGGTGTTAGTTCATCATGGTGTGAGATCAGTAAGATGGATCAAAACAGTTCACATTAGGGTGACCAGAGATGGAGAGATTTAGAAAGTGACAAGGCAAGACACAGCATGATGAGTGTGTCCTCCACTAATGTTCCATCTCCTCTTTCTCACCTCTAAATACTACCATTGTATTAAAATTCATCAAAAGAGTTCACTGAATAGACAAAATCCCTTCAACCTAATTGTCTCTGGAAAAGCATTAGAGGCATCTCCAGAGGTGAGTTTTACTAATCATTAATTGTTTCTCAATCCAATCAGGTAGATGAGATTAACCATCATATATGGTAACTTGGGGATTGCCAGTGACAGGTTCGACCTAACAATGGCACGGATTGATGATGGTTAGACAATCACATATTTTCTTGTACAAATCATCTCACTTCTGTTAAAGTTTGGCTCTTTGAAACACGGAAATGGAAAATGTATATTCTTATGAATGAATATAAATGGTAATGTGTGGTTCTAATCCATAATTAAAACTCTCTAAAAGAAAATGCTGGGAAATGATCGGAAAACATTTGCATAGATAGAATAGAAACACTGCTGTATTTTTACAGTCAGAAGAGTCTAATGAATTATTCAAAAAATCAAATATAAGCATCACAGGAGCAAAATCCTAGTTTATCTGCTTCCTGAAAGATTTCCAATCCCAGCATTGGGCATGTAGTCCCACAGACATAGGTCATATTTTATAAAAAAATGCACTGAAGGGAAAGTCAGTGTTTTCTAATAAAAATATAAACTAAGCATTCAATATTCTCTTTTGCATATGAAAATTATATTTATGAATATTACTCTTGAAGCTAATTTTTACTACAACATTCATTTCAGCTATATGCACATGCAATTTGTTATAAGACTTCTGATGTAGTTGTCAACTTGAGGACCTGTTGCTGGCTCCTTCCCACACAGTGCCATGTTTTTCTGTATGTTACTACTCACTGCCCATTTGCTCTCTCTTGGGTGTTACATGCTCCTTGGCTTTTGAACAAATGATGATGTCTTCACAGTATTAGAAAGTATGTTTGTATTCTAGAAATACTTCTTTGTCCCCATTCAATCAAAATGTCCATGTTCAATTGCCTACTTGGATACTTACATTAATATCTTTCATTACCCATTCTCTTTACATGACAAAAATATTGAAACTGAATTACCATGCCTATGACTTTCCCCTTAGTGTATGAACAGTGTTTTGGACCCCCATTAATGCGGATAATATTGTCATTTAATTTTAAATATACCAGGCGGGTGAATTGCCTAGAAAATGGATCTGACATCAATGGCAGGCCTGACCATAGCCCAGAAACATAGAATCATTTGCTGACTTCCATGCCCTCAGAACTCAATTAGAATGAGGTGGATGACACCATAAGAATCCCATCATAACCACTCTCTGCTTCTCTCACTACTGGTGTTTTGCTACACATTCTCATTCTGCTTTCTGTAACCTTATGCCACTTCTCACCCCAACAGACAACAAGAAAAATGAAGAGTGTGGTCCAAACTTCTTTAGGGTCTTTACAACAGGTCATATCATTCAGATTTCAGCCTCTGCCATTCTGAGAGAAATAAAACGTTTCTTCTTATCCTTCTACCATCAGAAGGATTCAGCATGGGTATGCTGTTTACAAACATGACTTTATTTGTTGCCTCGATTTCTTCAACTATCTACATTATCTATTTACTTCTTTAGTTTTCTGTATCATCTATTTTTGTGCCATTATGTTGAATGCCAACTTGGGAAGAAGGTCATAGGATAACATAGTATTTTCTTAAAAGAAATATGAGAGGAGGGGCTGTGGAGATGACTCAGTGGATGATGTGCTTACCACAAAAGCATAAGGACCTGACTTTGGATCCCTAGCACCCACATATATGCCAGGTAAGCATGGTGGCTGCTAGTAATGTCAGTGTGTGGGAGGTGGAGGCAAGAAATGCCTGGGTAAGCTGTCCAACTAGACCAGCTGAATCACCTGTGAGCTTCAGTCTCCAGAGATAGACCTTGCCTCAGTAAAATCAAGAGAAGAGTGAGTGAGAGAGACACTAAACATCAAACTCTGGTCTCTGCATGAACAGACATGCACATATACTCACACATGTGTCTCCACATCCCTACACATAGCACACCCACATACACATGTAAGAAAATATGAGAGAGAGAGAGAGAGAGAGAGAGAGAGAGACAGAGAGAGATTTTTTACTTGTATCTCTAAATTATTTTTAAGAACAATTTTCTCATCTTAATAAGTTTAAAGTAAAAAGAAAATGAAACAAGGGCAACCTTGTGTCTTCTCAAATCTAAATGTGAGCATGGACTTAAAGATTTGAGGTATGTATCCTCAAGTACGATAAATATTTAAAAGAAAAATCATCTAGCATCTATCTAGCATCAGAGGAGAATGCCATTCTAAATAGAAAACCTTTCAAGTAATTGAACATAAGCTTCTTTAAGCAGAGACTTTCCTTTCATTTTAATCACT
This sequence comes from Dipus sagitta, assembly GCA_036346955.1. NCBI lineage: Eukaryota > Metazoa > Chordata > Mammalia > Rodentia > Dipodidae > Dipus > Dipus sagitta. The sequence goes on along the minus strand of CM070770.1, from coordinate 199,064,709 downwards.
GGTAATAGAAATCTTCTTAAGGTGGAAGGACATGTCCCATTCTTCTTAAAGATGGAACACATAACACATACAATAATTTAACCTTTCCCTCATTCCCTGGGGTTATCTTCATGAATATCAACCACTGCATTTTGCAATAATATGTTGATACCCTCAGGAACTACCCAGTGCCCACAGGAGTGTCTGGCTCGACACAAAATGAGTTCAGAACCTCTTAGAGTAATTTGATTTTACTTTTATTACCATTCCAAATTTTAAGTATTTTTGCCACTCAAAAAGCCCCCCACATAGAGCAATATGCCCCATTTGGAATTCGTTGTGGGCTTAAAACCTTATTACCAGACGATATGCCAGTATTTATAATAGAAGTAAGGTGTGCATTGTGTGCATTTGCATGTGTGCACGCATGTGTGTGTGCATGTGTGTATGTGAAGTTTGTGGCATTATGGAAAGATTGAAAGGTATCTCTTACTTATTTATAGATTTTTAATGTGCATTTTGGAGGTACATATTTTTTCTACTCTAGAAGCCTGCCATTTTCTTTATTTTCTCTGTCTAAACTGCTTCCCACACCAAGGTATCTCAAATATACACAATACTAGAAGCACCTATGAAATCCTGCTTACGGATCCAAATTTTGATTTTATCTATTGGGGTTCAGGCCCAAGATTCTGTATTCTAATAAGTTATTGAGCCCATGCTCTGTGTAGCAAGCCGTAAAATTTTCCAGGCAGTGGGTAAATGACCTACCTCAGAAGCCAGCAAATTATGACCTGTTATCCAATCCACATTACTTTTATTTGCCTTGTAAAAAAATAAATAAATGTTACACTTGAACCTTAAGTTTCAGTGTCTACTAATGAAGCTTGACTATAACACAGCCACACCCTACAAATTGCATGTCGTCTGTAGCTGTTCTGCAGTCCACCAGATGTAAGGACGACAGCTCTCCCTCATCCAGGGGGACAGATTCTAAGACCCCAGTGGATGGCAGAAATGTAGGCAGAAATACACTTAATAATCCAAAGCCATTTCCTTCTTCACTGAACATTTAACACTTTGGCTATAACTTTTGCAATTTGAGGTGAAGGAAAAGCTAACATGAATTAACTTTGCCTTCCTCACATTTTCTAAGGTAGAAATTTAATTCATTTTTCTTAATTGTGTGTGTGTGTGTGTGTGTGTGTGTGTGTATGTGGTATAGTGGTATGCCTTATATGCTTATGGTGGGGGGAGCTCACCTACAGTAACTGGAACAAAATGTGGGATGTCCAGCTATAGCAAATTAATTCTTAACATAGATCTTTAGCAACCTCATAGTAATATTGTTTTCTCTTGTCTTATTAAGAACTTTCACTTTTCTCTTTGGCAGATTCCAATGGATAGCATCAGTCCCCACTGTAGTTATTTCTTAGAAAATTTAGGATACCTTGTCACAAGTGCCATAATACTCCTACAGTCAGGCCGATAACCAAAAAGGCTATCCACTGTTTAATAAGAGGGTGGAACACCTAGGATGGATGCTTGGAGAAAGAGATGACTATTGTCCCAGGAGGGGAGATGGGGTGGGAGTTGGAAATGGACAGCAAGTGATGCCATCATGCTGCTCAGAATGGGAAGCAACATAAAACTTATGAATCAATTATGTCCCAAATCTCCTGTTTAATACTTTGAGATTATACCTTACTATGGCTGACTAAAACTGCACAAAGCAAAGCTATAAGGAGCTTCTAAAGATGTTGTAACAGAGAAAGTGAGTTAGGAAAATTTAACATACTTACTATCCTCTTTGCAGAATAATTCACCACCCTCAATTTAGATAATCTACAAAGAGCTGTTACTTCTTTTGGACCTGTTGATAGTTCTGGGAATATAAGGTTGGTACTGGACCATCCTGGACAGGTAAGTTGACTAACACCTTGTTCAAGGATATCATGGAGATCTAAGACTTTTCAAAGTCACACACAGAGCACATGTGCTAGAAAATGCCCACTGTAATAACTAGGTAGTCTATATTGCATGCCTATGTCAGCAGAATGTTCAAACCCAGTGTCTTTCCTTCTGGGAGAACTGTAGTGACATTTAAAAATTTCCATTCTACTAAATTATTTCAAAACCAATCTCATTCCATCAATTGAGATATAAATGATGGCCTTTTATTTCATGACAAAAAATCCTTTAAAATGGTAAAGCACCCAGATATCAACTGTTTTTTTCTTCTAAAATAGGAGAAGATATGTAACAAAATGAAAAAAAATAATTACATTTGTTCAAAAACATCTATCATCATTTAGGCTCAAATATTTACTTGCCCCTTGTCCTAACATTTATGTGAAATAAAATGGATTTATGGACACCTTAAATTGATTTCTTGGATTTAAATGACAGCTTTTATTTTATTTTTACTTGTATTATTTTATTCATTTATTTGTAAGCAAAAAGAGAGAGAAAAGGAGGGAGAAATATATACCTGCAGGCACACACACATGTGTGCATGTAGTGTGTCCCATGCACATATATATGTATGTATGTATATGTGTGTGTGTGTGTGTGTGTGTGTGTGTGTGTCTTTCATTTGCTAGTAGGCTTTGCAAGCAAGTGTCTTTAAACACCAAGCCATCTCCCCAGCCCTTGACGGACGGCCTTGAAAACAATAGTAAGCCTTGAGCTCATATTGCTTGTTATTTTTATGAAAAAAGTATTTACTAAGCTCAAGTGAAGGCTCCGTGGTTAAAGGAGCTTGCTTGCAAAGTCTAACGCCCCAGCTTTAATTCCCCAGCATGCACATAAATCCAGATGCACAAAGTGGAACAATCAGCTGGAGTTTGTTTGAAATAGCAAGAGGCCCTGGCATACCCATTTTCGGTCTCACCTTCTTTCTCTCTTTCATAAATAAAAAACTTAAAAACATGGGGCTGGAGAGATGGCTTAGTGGTTTAGGCACTTTCCCACAAAGCCTAAGGTCCCATGTTCGACTTTCCAGATTCTACTTAAGCCAGATGCACAAAGGTGAGGCAAGTGTAAGTCACACATGCCCACTAGGTGGTGCAAGCGTCTGGCGTTCGATTTCAGTGACTGAGGCATGGCACAACAATTCTCTCTCTCTCTCTCTTCTTCTGTCTCAATCTCTCTCTTTCTCTCTCTTTCCTTCTCTGTCTCACTCTCTTAAAAAAATAAAAATATTTGAGTTATTAAAATAGTTACTTAAATTATTTTAATGGTATACATGGTCTCATAAATATTGTCTTCTACTTTTTAATTAGGATAAAATGATTTATTTATGAAATGTAGGGACATAAAGGAACATTATTGATTCAGATTTTTTTTTCTTTTCCACCAGCAAAAGTAAGAAACAAGGCAATCATTAAATTCAAAGTAATAGTCACTAAGCCAAGCAGATGCTCCCTCATTTCATAAAGAACATTCTGCACTCTTAGAAGGCTTCACATTTAGATTTAACATCTGCAACATGACATATAAATATCCCTTGCATTATAATATGAACATGAACAAACATATTTGAAAAGTAAAATATTACATTATTAACAATATTTTCACAGACAAGCTATTTGTGAGTTAACTTTTTTCTTGTCACTGGAAATGAGCCTTTTGGTTTTCAGAAGCTCTTTTGTTGTTGTTTATTTTTATTTATTTATTTGAGAGCGACTGACAGAGAAGGAGGTAGAGAGAGAGAGAGAGAGAGAGAGAGAGAGAGAGAGAATGGGCACGCCAGGGCTTCCAGCCACTGCAAATGAACTCCAGACGCATGCGCCCCCTTGTGCAGCTGGCTAACGTAGGTCCTGGGGAATGGAGCCTCGAACCGGGGTCCTTAGGCTTCACAGGCAAGTGCTTAACCACTAAGCCATCTCTTCAGCCCTTCAGAAGCTGTTTTGAAAGAGTACTTCAGTGTTATCTTAAGGAACCAGTTCTTCCCTTGCACACAGTCACAAAGTATATGTGAGGGCTCTGTAACTTGCTTTCTTTGGTGAATATTTTTGTACATAAGATAGTCTTGATACTTTGTGTGAACTTGACTTGAATAAATGGCATTGACCCTTCTGAATTTTGCAATTTGCTAGTGTTTGACATAATTACAGTTCTAAAATATATCTAGTTTTTATTTTTTCATAACTGGTTTCCTGTTGTTTCTTCATTCACTTTGTAGAGAAAATGAGAGGCTGGATTATCTATAGTGGTCTCTCTTAAGTTTTTCTCAAATGCTTTTTTGCCAAGTACTTCAAACTACTCAGGGAGCTGTCCTGTCTGCTCAGAATCTTTCCATCTGTCGCCTTCTTTCTCTTACCCTAGCCTGTACTTACCAGATCACTTTCTGTTCCCTGTGGCAGAGATCAACAAGTTGTTTACCAAAACATTTCCCTTTTCTAGATTACATTTCCAATTTTCCTTCTAATTAACTACTACCATGGTACTACCTACGAGCCAGTTCCATATAGCAAGATTTAGTTTATAGTACATCCAAGCCTGCTCTGTTTTATCCATCCCAATCCTGCATCTATGTGAGGAATGAAAATGGTTTATAATACCTGAAGAAAGGCTCTTTTTATAACATATGAAGGGAGGTGCCCTGAGTGATCACTTAGAGAAAAAACTTCCCAGGAGAAATGTTATTTTAGAAATAACCAGTTTGAACTGTTGTGCAAGTAAAGAATGAAATTTAATGAGACAGAAAAGACTGTAACAATTGAATACAGTCAAACTCAGTGGCTAAAACAATAAAGTAAATGTTTACTCTCAGTTTCTCTGGGCCAGGATTTCAGGCATGACTTAGCTACGTGTCTCTGATTCAGGAAATCTTATGAGATTATCATCAACATTTGCTTCTAAGGTCACACATATGGTCTTGAAGGACTGGCTCCTTCGTCACATGGGCCTCTCCACAGAAACATGGGAATTCACTTCTCCAGGGAGAGTATAATGAGGAAAGGATTGAGGGAGGAAATAGAGAGGAAGGGAGAGAGAGAGAAATGTATATATATACATATATATACAAATATACCTATATATATATATATGAATATAAATATGTATACAAAAGTATGAATATAAATATGTATATATATTTAGAGAGAGAGAGAGAGAGAGAGAGAGAGAACAAGAACAAAGAGAGACTTTTTTAACCTGCTTTCAAAAGCAGCACTTTACTATTCAAGCTATATTTCAGCATTCATTAGGGAGAATGTAGATGCAGTCAATCCAGGAAAGGTAATCACACAGGGCTTGAGTTTCAGGAGGGCAGGATCTGTAGCACTCATACTGAAACTGGATCAAATGATATATGTCCTTCTTTGACTATTTCTCTTCCCATAGCAGAGTTAATCACATCTTTCAATTGTTGATGTGTAACCATGCTCTAACTTTCTATGAATGACTGTGGAAAGTGTGTTGCATGGGTATATCTGATAATGTGCTTTAAGGGGTTGAAGACACAGTCCAAACTGCCACAATGACAAAGACCTCACAGAGATACTAGTAGTCTTAGAGATGCCCCAATGAGAAAAATGTAGCCCAAAGTCATATCACAATGTGAAAAAGTTACCACGCTGCATGTTAAAGTTCTTAATAAATTAAATAATAGTCAAACAGTTTCAGGACAATTTGTTGGGCCTGATTGTACAGCACTTTAGACTATAAATTTCATTTGCAATTAACTAACTAGATATTTGTTAATCTAAGATAAGTGCTTGAATGATGAATATATCTGATACATTATCAATGGCTAGTGTGTGATCAAAAGTCTTATTGTACAGTAATCATAACAAATTTTCTCAAAAATACTTGTAAACATTAAGTACTCACTCATAACTCCAGATCAAAATGTGCCAGACATTACTAAAATTTTCAAATTATTTCAGTAGATCTCATTACATATATATATATGTATATGTATATATGTCAGTTAACTAACAGATATTGTGTTTATATAATTTTAGTTGCTGAATTATGATTTTGTTATTATGTTTCAGTAACAAAGGAAATTTCAGATTATTGCAGAGAATCTTTAAAGGTAGTGTTTGCCTATCAGATTTGCTTATATAAGACAGTATTCAAACTTCAATTCTTCCCACCATTCTATCCAACTTCCACAACTATCTATCTATCTGCCAGATCACATGAATTTTGTCATTTTTATCCATTTGGATCAACTTGGACACATTACTAGATGAATAAATATTATTATTCCATATCTGAGGGGAAAAGTCAGCTAGAAACTTTACATATAGATATGGGCATGAAGAGGGATCATGTTTTCCTTTAGCATTCTCTTTATGGAACTAGCAGTATTAAAAAAAAATGAATCTTTGCAAAGACATTGTTGTTTACAAAGGTCATAGAAAACAAATAGCACCAACTATTGAATATTTCTGGTATCACAGATGAAGAATTTAAAACCACACATCTAAGTAATTTTTAAAATATGCTGTTCCATTTAAAATATAGCATATTTGCAGCAATTTTTATCTTGGAAAATAGGTAAAATTACTGCTCATTTTATTTTATGAGAGTTTAATATTTTTAAATGTTTAGTATTATTTTAATCTATGATAAATTTGTAAATAATTCATGTGTCAGCAAATATTGGTAAATTTCATTATGAAAAATTAACAAAGGTACGGTTTTTGAAAGAGGTTAGAACTAGACAAGAAATACATAAATAATCATACTATTTGGCAAAAATCTACTCTAATAAAACAAACCAAAAAAAAAAATCTTCCATACTCTCTATCCCCTAAACTTGGAATTGGTGTATCATAAATTTTATCATAAACAATTAAAAATTCCTTTAGTGTCTTCAACATAATAAATAATAAATATTGTTATGATTGTGCTATTAAGGATCTTAACCACAACTGTAATTATGAGGTTATTAATCTTAAGGGAAGCATCTATATATTTCTACCAAGATAAGAAGGTGATGTGGTAAATTGCCTTGATTTCTTTCTAAAAAGATAAGCATTTGAGATAATGACAGAAGTTCATTAATTATTGATTCTATGATGTCTGACATATATGCATGCTCATAAATGTTTCTGGAATAAATGACAGAAAGGAACAGAAGGGAAAGGAAAGAGTTACCACATTCTGGGCAACAAAAACTTATGTAGATCAAATAAGCATTAAAGATAATCACACATTTGATGATTTGGATAAAGAGTCCAAGTTAAGATTACAAAGTAGTTTAAGTGCTTTACTTTTTGACTTTTAAACACTAGCCCTTACCTAAAAGCTATACAGAGATACCTACTGTTTCCAAATAGTGAGATATCAGTTACTTGATAAGAAGCACAAGTCTCACAAAGTTTATGTACAGTGTATTTTATTATTTTTCATACACGTAAACTGTATTTTCCATGAACATTATCATCTCTCAGTACATTGTGTATTTGTGATGATCAATAAATAATGAACAATAACAACAACATCCACAAAGCCCAAGGGGACTGTAGGGCTTGCACTCAGGCAAGGGCCTTAGCAAACAGATGGTTTCTTCATTGTGCCCTGAAAGCAAGCTTCGTTGCCTTCAATAGAACTGCTAACGGCAGTAAATCCCTAAGCAATTGGCCTTCCATCAAAAACAGTCTGTATCCAGTCTCAGGGAGTTCACAGTGAGGGACTTTTGGCAATGACGTCTCAGTTGATCACTTCTGTAATGGGGCAATTATAGTCAAAGAGGTTGTCTGTGATGTAACTCAAGCCCTCATTTCTACACAGCTGTGCAGACCATCAACTCAAATTGTACCAAGAAGTCAATTGGGAGCCTGTACAGAATATGGGATATTTATTGGCTGAGGATGAGGAAAGCCTATTTGTACAACCACAGTGGAATTTATCTTTGTCAGCTCTGGGAACAGACATTCGAATATGTGCAAATAGCAGCACCACCCCTGCCAACCATGCTGCTGTGTGCTCCCTTCTGATCTGACTGTCTTGGGCCCAGTCTGTCCCTCTTATCTCAGACCAGGCTGCCCTAGGTATCTCCCATATCCATTCCCTGACTCCATGAGCTTGCAATACCAACCCTTTAAATTTTTGTGACTTTCCATATGGATTTTTCAGGGTTTTGATGTTTAATCAATATGTACAGATAAATGGATTGCCAAATGGGCAGTAAGGACCCAGCTGATATTAGACAGTATGATTGTTAAATAGATGTTTTCTGAACTGTCTTTCTGAACCTTTCACTGCTCGGAAGTAAAATAGAGATCTATTTGTGGGAGTCCCTGCAGTCAGAGACTGGCACGTTGGTGAGCCCAAGAGGTAGAGGGTCAAATGCAACATTATTATGCCTAATCAAGATCATCCATTCTGAAAGGAGTTGAGGCAAAGCAGAGCAGAAATGATGGCCTGGGAATATAGGGTTTCCTACGTGCTAGCAATAGTTCATGGAGGCATGCCCTTGGAAGTTGTCCTGGTCACTTGCTCTATTTATTTTTGCTTCCTAGGTGCTGTGAAGCTTACAGCATTCCTACACCATGAACTCCCATCATGATGTACTGTCACACCACAGTGACCATGGGCTGAAATGTCTGAAGCTGTGAGCTGAAATAAACCTTTCTACTTTTTAAGTGGCTTGTCTTAGGTATTTTGATGAAGCAATGTAAAGCTGATTAATACTGGAGGCCTGAATAAATCAAGTCTAATGGGTCAGAGAGTAAGAAAGGTACAGAGAGAGATGGGTGTGATCAGAGAAGGAGAAGGAAACTGAAATCTGGAAATAATATGGCTTGAATGGTCAGAAGTGGTAGGCTCACCTGCTTGTCTACTCCTGAAACCCATCATAGCAGATAGGGGTTTCAAATAGTGAAACTGGATATAGTTATTGGCAACTGTGGTAGTTTGAATGAAATGTCCTCCATGGGTTAATGTGTGTTGAATATTTGGAAACCCAAATGGTAGTAATTTGTGAAGGTTATAGGGTTTTGGGAGGAGTTGCGTCACTGGAGTAGGGGGATATGATCCTGTCTATTTTATGACCTGGTCCTCTTTGCCAGTACTAGCTCAGCTCACACGTGCTGGTTTCTGCTTTGTTTGGATATGTGACACCCTTATATCCTGCCATGCATCCTTCATTATGATGAAATTTCCCCTTTCCTTCTCTAAGCTGCTTCTGGTCAAGTGTTGTCCCAGTAATGAGAAGGTACCTGTTACAGTAACAAAAGAAATTCCTTGAACAGCTTGCTCAGCAAAGGATGTAAGGTCAAACACAGCAGGGAAATGCTAGGTATATGAGGAAAAAAAAACATGGGCATTAATTCCAAAATAATGACATTTTAAAATGTGCACTTGCCTTGTTCAATGTGTATAAGTACTTATCACCAGATTGAACTTTATTATTATATCACAATCATGAAATGTGTCAATATGAATGCTTCTTATTTCTGAAGCATAGAAAAGACGCTGTCAGAGGATACGAAGAACAGAAAATCAATCAAGAGAATATGCTTGGTGCAAGTATTTTCCTGGAGGCCTATTAGCACACCTGACATCAGAGAACATACAATGGTCTATATTGTCTTGTGTCAACATCGGGCACTGGATCAACTAGGACTGGAATGTCTGCAGGGGGAGAGAATTTCAGGGATCACTTCAAAGAAGAGGGGTCAATGGACAGTGTAGAACTGAAGTTGTGATTTTCTCAGGGACACACAGTGAGAGAGACCACAAGCAGAAATGCATCTGTGGGGAGCGAGGAAGACATGACCCTGAAATGGGAAGTAAGAGCCCAGCTCTCAGTCATTTGCACATTCTGATTTTGCATGGTTGGTGCAGTTGAGATTGGTCCAGGACTAAAAGATCAGATGTGAACACTCTGCTCCTTCTGTCTGGAAAGGAGAATTCAGTGTGCTGACCTTGTTTCAATTGATCATATTCTGAGTTGCTCTTTGTATACCTAAGGCTCTTTTTTACTAAATCTATGCCAGCATTCTGATATCTTCTCAAGTTTTACCAAGAGTTATCTTATATTTAACACATTAGATATTTTAACATGAAGATTATGAATTTTTGCAAACAACCCATATGATATCAATGAGTTAGGACTAAATAGTAAAGAATGAGTGTGGTTCTCAGTTAACTACTGAGACATACAAATAACATCACTATTATCACCAACTAAAAGACAAACAATATTTTAGAAACATTTATTTCTAAAATTCATTGAACATTAAATTCAGTAAAACAATTCATATGACTGTGGCCTTGTCTCCAACAGCACCTTTTTGTTGGGAATGTCTTTCTTTAATTAAGGTCAGGCTTTTTACCCCAAATCACTGATGAATACAGTTAAGAGAAGCACATTTTGGTGCATTCAATATAGATATCATACCTTCCATTTTTTTTAATTTATAGACCTTACTTGTATAAGAGATTAAAATATCAGGCCTATGACCCTGGCTCTTCCAGAAGCTGAGTCAAGGGATCAAAACTTAAGACCTTCTTGGGCTACTGAGCAAGTTCAAGACCAGTCTAGGTAAATTTAGGAGACAAAGGGTTAAGGATATATAGCTCATTGGTAGAGTGAATGTCCAGCCTATGTGAGGTCCTAGGTTGAATCCTAATACCATGAAATTGATCCGTCAATGACATAAAGAATATCTTTGGATTTTATTTAATTCTAAAATAAAACTAAACCAAATTCATTCCCATTTTTACAGAGGAGAAAACCTGGAACTAGGGTCTACCTGAGTTATGCATGGGATTTATACAATGCCCACAAATAAAAGTGGGGTCTCCTGGCTCTAGAGCTTCATGTTCCATTTCTTAAAGGTACATAATGGAATTTCAATTCACTTATTGTTAACTGACTTTAGAAGGAGAAAATGCAATGCATTTCACATGGTAAAATTTGCTAGCTGTAAACTATAACTTAAAAAGTGTTTACTTAGAACATAAAGAAAAAAAGGATTGATCTGCTGTGTGTGACTTTCATAAGTTTCAGTCATTCAATAAGACACTGATGGTGTGAAGACATTAGTTAATCCAGGGAGTCAATTTAGATCTTAATTTTTAAAGTATGTAGACCAAAGAGAAGGAATCAATCGTAAACTTGAATTTAATCACGAACTAAAAGAAAATAAGCTGACTCATCTCAAAAGCAATAATGAAAACAATTAGTAGTAATGTTTCTAACTTGAAATGTAATTTATGGGCTAATCTAATCATCACTTATCGAAATTTTCTAACACCTACCCGTCACAGCAGAGCATGTTCACAGAACATCAGCAGATGTTCATAATTCCTTTAATTACAGAAAAGACATGGGTTACATTACCAACACTGTACCAAGAAGCAGACTGAAGAAATGACCTGTAATTGAGTTATTTCCTTAAAATATATGAGGATTTTGTGAACATTACTTTCCTTATGTGATGCCTTATGGATTTTGAAAAAATACATAAATTCAGACCCTCTAGAAATAAATCCCTGAACTAAAATATGCATTGCAGTTGAAAATAAAAATCTGACTTTATAAAAACAAACCAGGGTTCTGGAAAATATATCTTTTATATATATATTTTGGTTATTTACTGAGGAGTGTATCTTTACAAAATTCATAAAAGTACCCTAGGTAATTATGTACATACTTCTTTTAAATATAACCAACTATTTACTAACTTCAATGTGTAACACTATTTAACCAACAACAATGTGTGCTTAGGACCCAAGGAGAAACACTTGAACTGGGAGGCAGTTTGAAAATATATCAAGTACCTAAATTTCAACTAATCCTTGTGTGTATCTTTAGTTGGTCTTCTTCATACCCAGTTTTAGTATTGTGTTGTGTTATGAGAGTAGTGTACTTAAGAAAGTTCACCTCTCTGAAATTTATTTGTATAGCTTAAAAGGGACAAACTTAATTACAGATGTAGATAAAAACTGACACAATTAAAATGATCTTAAGTCAAATAAACATGAGAAAAGTAATGTGATAAGGGCAGCATCCATAACTAACTCATTAGGTAAATCTTACAATGAATAACTGAAATTCAAGTGTCACCACTGCCCAGACCCTCTAGCTCAGGCTGACCTGCAATTCACTATGTAGTCTCAAGGCGGCCTTGAACTCATGGCGATCCTTCTACTTCTGCCTCCCAAGTGCTGGAATTAAAAGTGTGTGCCACCACGCCCAGCTTTCTATTTTTGCCTCTCATAAGCCATTGTCCATATAGTAGGAGTGATAGCTGCTATGCCTTCCATTTTGTGATTGCAGAATTTATAATTTTCAGAGCCTTTTATAACTGCTTGTTAAAATATCAAATATATATATATACACATATATGTGTGTATGCATGTATGTATGTGTATATATATATATATATAAACACTACATATTCTCACAATAAGTTATATTTAAAAGTTATTTCTCAAGATACATCATTTCTTTTTTAATGTATTTTATTTATTTGAGAGAAAGAGGGAGAGAGAGAATGGGCACACCAGGACTTCCAGCCACTGCAAATGAACTCCAGACACATGCACCTCCTTGTGCATCTGGCTTATGTGGGTCCTGGAGAGTCGAACCATGATTCTTTGGCTTTGCAGAAAAATGCCTTAGCCACTAAGCCATCTCTCCAGGCCAAAATCTATTATTTCTTTAGTGCACTGGTATGTTTTAGTATTGCTCGATGTCTTAAATGCTTACTCTGTCTACATGGTATAAGGAATAGCATATAAATACAGTCTACAGTGAGAGCTCTTCTAACTTCATGTTGGTGAAATCATGCAAAGAACTTAAAATTGGCCATTGTAAGGGCAATTATACTGCTGGAAATATCAAATTATACAATCAAGTTCAGTACTATTAATTTGTTGTCTATACATAATGAAAGTAATGGAGTATTACACCTAAAGGGATTTTATGTTGAGTAGCCTAGATTTTGAGGAAATTTTCTTCCAATGTCTGAAAAGTCTTTTCAGGCTCAGCAAAGATGGCACATAGCTGATGGAAACAGTGATTTCCTAGTACATTTTTTCTGCTTCAATACCATGTTGCCCATTACTGGAAATGAAAATATCACTGACACCATATTAGAATGAAATGCTTTGGAACATGTATTATATTCTCAGAATGGTGTAGGTGCTCACAAAATACCTTTTGAATGAATTTATGAATAGAAATTGACAACTTCTCACCTTGTTCCATCTCTCTCTCACTTGCTTGTACCCTTCCTTTTAGTGTCTGATAATATCAGTTCCCATGGTAACTCAGTCCTCAGGAGCTGTCCTGGGCCTACAGATGCCCCACTTACTCATGATGCTTAGCCAGACACTTCAAGTCCATTGCCCCACAATCATCACTTCAAAAAATTTCTGGAAATTGTTTGAGAACATTGCTATGAAAGTAGAAAATGAAACTGAAAAAAAGTAGCATTATTTCTGGTTCAACTGCCTAAAATATTTTAGGGACCTTAAAATTATGATATTTGCCTATTTCCTTTAACACTTAAAAGTCGCAAGTACAAATCTGTTATGCATGAGATCACTGTTAAATTGTGAATGCCAATTAAAGTTTAATGGTTAATCTTCACTAAATAAGAAGTGTTCCATACATGCAAAATTATCTGCCACTGCATTAACAAAAACCGATTAGTTAACTAGCTTTAGCAGATTAAGCACCGACTTTCAGTTTATGGAGAAATGAATAGGCCTTAACTTTAATAGTATAAAATATTATTTTATTTAAATTTTATGACTTCCCATCTACTCTCATTTAAAATGTCAAAATCATAATGGTGGTGACATTCATTTTATAATGGTGTTTGAAACATATGCAGTAAAAGAGGTTGTAATAATAATACTACAAATTACATGCTTATTTTTCCAGATCATACCTAATAGACTGTAATATCATTTTCAGTCACAGTTCAACAGAGTTAAATTTAAAGCATAATATTAAAGTCAAGGTTTCTTCACATCTAATTAGACATTAGAAACAAATGTGGCCAGGTCTGCATTTTGTTAAATATATGCAAATAATCCCTTGGAGGCAATGGAACAATTTAACAACATTAAGGGTAAAGTCGCCCACTGTAAAGGTATACAATAAATTACAGAAGATTTACCTTCACCATTGTGCAACATGACATCTCAGTTGCTGTCGGACACACTACAACATAAATTGTACTCAGCTTGTCTCACGCTGCAAAATATTCAGGACAAACATAGAATATTTTATGCTTAGAAGCTGAACTTCTGGAAATTATGCCAGCAAGTAAAGCAGTTCAACAAAGCACCTATCATTGGGGTATGGATAGCACTGTTGCAAATCTTGGCAGAGTCATTTATTTTCAGAGCAGTAGGGAAACATTTAAAAGAATACATTTTGTTCATTCTTTGGAAATTCACATAAATAAGTCTTAGCTATAGACTGTATTTAAAGTGAGTACTCATGTGTTTGTGCATGAGAGAGAGAGAAAGAGAGAGAGAGAGAGAGAGAGAGAGAGAGAGATCAATCAACACCCCTCCTCCCCATAAGCCTGTCCTCACAGATAGCTTTGCTGTATTCTTCCTCAGAAATGGATAGGGGAGGATGTAGCCCCATGGTCCCATCAAGTAAGAGCAAAGTTTGATTTTTCTCTACTTCTGCTTTGCATCATTTTGATAAAAATGAGATTGGGAAGAAAAGGTGATTTTTTTTATGGCGGTCACTAGTTCTCTATGTTATCTGGCATGCTGACTGGAGTGTTCCACTCAAATCCCTCTGATTGGCTTTCTATGGACCAATCACATTCTTCTTTTGCCTTAAACCATCTTTTAGAAAACCATTTAGAAAAGTAAAGTAACTGGGAACAAATATAGTACTCCTTAAAGAATATTGGTTTTGAATAATCTGGTAGGTCCAAACATCAACTAGATATTTTTCCATAACTACTACTATGTAGACACTGAAATTATTGCAGAAATGAATCAAGTAAATGAGTCTCTGTCACTTTTTAAAAAAACTTTTACTAATAAAATTACTACATCAATCTTATACATTAGACTATACATTTTGGAAATAGAATTTTAGAACATTATAAGTTGTAAATACAATCGTTAGAAATAAAGATCTTCAAATGTGGTATCCTTCGTATTGGTGACAAGTCTTGGAGGATTTTGTTAGCATTTTCACTCTTTTCTACGTCAGTCCCATGTAAAGGAACTTGGTTCCTACATACATTGATATAACATTGGATGACTAGGGGCTAGGGAGATGGCTCAGCATTTAAGGTGCTTCTTTGTGAAGGCTGCTGATCCAAGTTTGATTCCTCAGCAATCACATAAAACCAGACCCGAAATGGCACATGCATCTGTGATCTCAACATGCCTATGAAAATGGGAGGTGGAACCAACACAATCAAAAGCTTGACTGGTATTCATTTGTAGTAGCAAGAGACAAACCTTGCCTCAAAGAAGGGATGAGAACACAGACACTTAGAGTTGTCCTCCGTTCTTTACATGCGCACCATGATATACACGCACCCATGCACATGCATATATACATTTACACAAAAACATACACACATGCAAATGAAGCAACTTTGGATCAATAAAAAGTTTTAGGTACTACAAATTACCATAATTTATTCATTTCTTCTCTCCTATCTCCCCTCCCTCCCTATCTTCTTTTTCTCTTTCCCTTCAATTTCTCCTATCACCTTACTTTCTCCTAACCTCCTTCCCTCTCTCCTTCTTTTCCTCCTGCCCTCTATACTAACTCTTTTATTTTTATTTAACCAGTTTCCCTTCCTTTCCTTCCTTCTTTGCTTCCTTCCTTCCTTCCTTCCTTCCTTCCTCCCTCCCTTCCTTCTTTTTCCTTCCTTTTTTATTTTTTCTTTCATGGTGCTGGGAAATATAACCCAGCCTTATGCATGTGAGGCAAGTACTCTATCACTAAGCTACATCCCCAATCCACTACTATTTCTTTACAACCAAGGATTTAAAAATTGTGATTTTTGATATTTTTTGTAGTCATATTTAACCATCAGGAAAAAAATATTAAGGCTGAATATTACAGTCTTCCTTTCTATTGTTGTTGCTTAATGCCAGACCCATGATTGAGCATATTAATGTTAGCAGCTAGAGTGATACCACGCTACTTCTTTTGACCTAGATGAAGAGGAATTTGCTCTGACAATAAAGGAAAAATTTCTACTGTTGCTACAATTATCCTGAGAGCTGTCCACTAAAATTGAGAATAATTCAAAGTAAAATCTACATTAATTGAAGGCTCATTTACACACTTTTTCAAACCATTTAAGAGAAAACAGGGAGCTAAGTTTTTATTTTATCTACTAAAATAACTGAATGAACTATATGAGCAATAAAAAAGCCCTAATTAATCCTATTTATTCATCAGTGGAAATTCTATGTTGATTCTTTTGTAAGTTATCTGATATTTTTTTCATATCATTTTTGTGACCATCACATCTCAATTTTTATTTTAGAACAACCAATGTAACAAATAAAATCATTTTTGGATTTATATTTCTCCTGGAAAATTACTACCAGATAGATGTTAGGAAATAAAAGTGCTATGGATAAGATTTAAAGAGAGAGCTTTCCTTGCAAAAAATATTTAGTTCTGCATATCTAAGCACTTTCAACTTGCTAGCATTCTGGCACATCATCAGTTCTGCAAGAGAACAAGGATACCAGCATTAACATTTGCTCTAACACCTGATGAGCTGGACAAGTGGGGAGTCTTAGAACCTATTTACGATTCCAAGATAATATATGGAAGCCTAGGTACAGAGGAAACAGTGAAAAAGGAATGGCTGTTTCCTGGTGAGTGTGATGAGTGAGGCAGAAAAGAGTCTGAAGAAAAAAAAATTAAAATAATTGCCCAGTTTGCACCTGTACAGACCTAAATAAGCATGCGGGATTTTCCCAAGGAAGCAGTGTGTTTCAAAGATGTTAATGAGAAGTGAGAGACAATTATCGGGAATATGATCTTACTTCAAATTAGCATATTGGGCAGAATACTAAAATACAACTGATTCTACAAAATTCAAAATTCAGATAATTCCTGTGTGAGTGGACATCTTGGTTATTCATTGGAGCTCTTTTAGTAGCTGACCCTGGACACTGCGTACAGCTACACAGCAAGGGGAGCAGGATGGTCTGGACATATCCCAGCATCTCTCTAGAACTCTGGTTCTTTATTTTAATGAAATAGGAAAAGACCAGTTAAGCATATGAGACCTTCTTTTATTTTAACACTAGATTCGTCTTCTCAGTAAAGGAGCAATTGTTCAAGAAACTCAGAATGTCAAAACAGTAATGGCTTTCAAAAACTAGGTACTATTTGAGCCATAATCATATATCCGCTTTAGGAAATGATATGTAAAAATAATCCAAAAAATATACAAACTGCTTACAAATAAAAGCAAATCAGATGTTGATGCAATTAAATAAATGTGATTGGCTATTGGCAGAGCTTTTCCCTACCATTACCTTGTACTCATCTCTTGATTACACCCAGGGGTCAGCAGTGGTAAGGGTATAGATAAATTCTACTGTAATTCCCAAATCACATCTTAAACTCTAGTTGCATTTTTTTTTCTCTGCAAACCCTTTTACTGAGCTGATAACATGTGGAACAATAGATTGATTTTAAGTCACAGCTCTTTGTTTTCCAAGGCCCGCCTCCCCTCCCCTGGCAGAGGAGCCACAGCACTCCGAGGAGGGGGAGGGACAGGGCTGACAAGCAGGGAGCTCACACCTTTCATAATGGCTTGTGAACAATCAGAGCTGATGGTATTAGTGAAAGGTTATTATTTGAATTAATCATAGAAGTTTAAAACAACTTGGCATTTCAAAATGTTTCTGGGTAGGCGTAGTTTCCAAACTGCAACTGCCACAGAGTGTAATACTTGGCATGTTGGGAGAGTGGAGGGAAGGAGGTGGGTGAATGTGAGATGCAGCTTCCACAATTCATTAAGGGGCAGTTAAGCAGGTCCTACATTGATATGAGCAACTTCATGTTTCCTTCAAGACGTGGGGAGAAAAAATGGAAGGAAAAGAGGGAAGAGAAGGTTAAGAAAGGCTTTAAAATAAGAGATAAAGAACAAACATTAGAGGTAGCGGGAAGATCTGGATATAGGTTATGGCAGATTTGAACTAGCAAATCACAACCTCTTTTTTTTCATTGCTATCACCTATAGTAACGATAGACTTTATCATACAGAAGTATTAAACAATTCAGAAGAGATAATATGTATGATGTTACAAGGCAAAATTCAATGACATTAAAAACTTCAAGGAAGACAACTACAGTAGTTAGTGTGGAAGAACTATAATTGCTTTATCTCTTCTTAAGAATGCATAGTGACTCAATTCCACAAGCTTTCATTGAGTACATTCAAAACACAGGCCTGCGGAATACCAAGTTGAATAAGTGGGTCCTGATGTTGAGTGTCTTGTCTTCTAGTAGAAGAGACAAATACTTCAGCAAACCATAGAAATACCCACACAAGTGTCCATACACCTTGATGCAACGTTTACATGAGACCTTGGGCTGGTTTCCCATGCAGGGCTTATGCCTAAACTGAGCATTTGAGACTAGTAAGTGGAAAAGGCATGGTCCCGCTGAAAGACCAAACTGCCAGTGGCCATGTTCAGGGAGGATATGCATGTTAGTCAGCTTTGCTCATGGTGCTAACTCCCTAAGAGAGACAACTTACAAAGAGGGAGACTTATTTTGGCTCATTTTCAGAGGTTTCAGTGCTGGGTTGGCTGGGTCCGTGGCTATGGACCTCAGGTGAAGTGAAAACATTGTGGCAGAAGAGAAAGGTAGAAGACTGCTGTCCTTGATATAGATTTGAGAGGGAGTCAGGTAGCTTTTTTAAGCAGTTATGGTCACTGGGTCCCTGAAAGTAAGAAACAGGAATGTCTTTGGTATTATCCTTGTAGAAAGATCAAAGTATGGTCTGAATGCTTTATTCTTCCCCAGATCTGTTTATTCCACAAAATATATGGGCCCATCCTGGGAAGCAGTTCTTTCCTAGGATTTAAGCATTGTGCTTGGTCAAGTTCAGCGTCTTGCCCTAACCAACCAGCTGTCCGTGAGGCTTACCTGAGCCAGAAGGTAGGGCCCACAACCATAAGGTTTAATACAATCGCTAGGGGATGGCTCACTCTCTGAGCTTCCTTGCCACTTGGTAACCTCCAACTGCTAGTGAGGTTCCGCTGGGCGAGCAGAGGGGAAAGCCACTTAGCCCTTACTGTTCACATGGGCCTTTAACCCCTCCAACTCCCCACATGGCAGGAGGTCTTTGAACTTTTCTATCTTTTCTCTGGATAGTTTTCCCAGGCCCTCCACATGCTCTAACCACGTGTGTACCTTTCCTTAGTTCTGTACTTTCCTCAATAAATATAATTTAATAATTATCCTTCTCAGTCTTATTTTATTCAATTTGTTGATTGAAATTAGACATTAATCTAGGTTCAAGTACTTTCCCGAACCCCTAGCACACTGTTACAGATTGGAAATAAGGTAGCTTTCTTAGGTAGGTAGGTAGGCAGTAGTGCACAAAAATATGGATACTACATTGCAACAACAACCCTTCCCATTCACACTCATCAAAGCTTCATGCTTCTTTCTCCACTTTTCCAGTATTTAACAATTGTGGCTTGGCCCTTCCAGAGCAAAACTATTGAGACCACAAACTAATCATGTTTCTCCTTTTTACATCTGAGTCTGGTGATGAGGTTCATTCTAGTTGGATGCCTGGTTCATGTAACTGGACTTGGGCCACATGTGTGAACTCTCTGAGTGTCTCACTCTTCTCACTGTTTTCTCTGTCTCCCTATGTGAAGGAGATCTCCCCACAACTTTCCCAAACTGGGTGGGAAGAGGAGAATTTCTTTAAGTTTGGGTGCTTTCCTGCTTTGAATTTCCACCTAATTCTCCCTAAAATGAAACTTGTTATTTATAATTTACCTTCATCTGAGTCTACATTTTCAATTCTTTGTTAATATAGATAAGAATCCAAAACTTGAGAACAACTGATGTGGTTGGTTCTGATCTCATAGAGCTCTCCTGCATTTGCCTCATGGGAACACACACACACACACACACACACACACACAGAGAGAGAGAGAGAGAGAGAGAGAGAGACAGAGAGACAGAGAGACAGAGAGACAGAGAGACAGAGAGAGACAAAGAGAGAATGGTTTGTGACAAGACATACCCTTGCCCCAAGTGACACTCTCTAATAGCCTACTTAGGTTGAAATTCATCAATGGATGAAGACATTGATGTTTATCACCCTTATGATCCAATTATCATTTAATACTATAATCAGCTGGAGACAAGTCCTTCAATACATGAACTCATAGGGAAATCTCATATCCATACTATAACAGTATAAATGCCTGCCTTATTATTGTTCAAATATGGTAGAGTTCAAAGCTAGAGTTAGGATCAGAGATTATGATGTTTGTACATTATATGAAAGAATTTTGACTGTTTTCTGCAACTGGAGGTCATGGAAGCATTTAGTGGCAATGATCACATATGCTTTTTTGTGTTTTTTTGTTTGTTTGTTTATTTTTTACAACGAACACATAGAAATGGTAGAAAAATACCAAAGGTTTCAGAGAGAATACTAAAATGAGTTTTGTCTGATATGGAAGGTCAAGAGTCATGTTATATGCTATTTATTCAGTCCATGATAAGAAATCATGGGCTCTGCATGCCCATTGGTCTCTGTTACCAAGCACCCATTTGAAAGAGTAAGATTCTCACAGTGGTGTGTACATCAGATGCTTGTCTGCATATGACTCTGTGCTTGTGTATGGATCCCTAAGTGAAATAAACTAGTGGATTAAAAGTGAAATAATACTTTAGTTGCACTTCATTAGGCAAGAATATTAATGGCAATGCAGATAGTCATTTTTTGGTTCATGCACTTAATCACAAAATTTTGAGATGGAAGCATAATTGTACTAATGACTTTTTTGTATAGACTTCTTCATTTTCATGTTTTTATTTTGTTTTAGTAAAGGTACATTAATGACTATAGCCCTCCAGTTATTATCTAATAATCCCATAAATCAAAAATAAGAGACAACAATGTCCTAGCAGTCTGTATTTTATAGCATGTTGAGTTATCTATTCTTGTGAAGTAATTTAAAATGTTTAAAAAACATTTCAGTGTTAAATAACTCAGAAAGAGAAATATTATATTACATATAACTTAATTTTTTCCAAAGGACTAAAATAAAATGAATTCATCAAAGATTTCAAAGCAACAGTGTATTTCTGGGCCATAATATACTTAAGGCCACATCACTTCTCACTATGTGCATCTTAGTGCTTTGTCATAATTTATTTTTGGAAAGAAGAGAATATTATTCATGTGATGACCTATAATCTGAACACATATCTTAGGATTTCAAAGTGTATTCAAAAGTAGATCTTAAAAAATCTAAGCTCTTAAGATGTCAAATTTTTATGAAGTCAATTAGAATAAAAACATTTTAAAGTTAAAAAATAAGTTCATAGTACATGCTTTAATTTCAGCACTTGTGCTCATTAATTTGTGGTCACAATTGGACATATATATATCATGAGACCCTGACTCAAAAATCACAAATAAAGAAAAATGAAAATAAATGCCTTCTCAGGATTACGTATAAATCTGAAGAAAGTGCAGCTATCCTTACTATGCTCCTTTTTCTCAGATACTACTGAACTTTTGTCTTTTCAGCCTTTGGGATATTTATTATTTAATATGCATTTATTGGATACCTTTATTGATGACTCTTCAAAGTGAACTGTTGGCTAACTGAGAAGAGGCAGAAAATATTTTTAAAACCAATTAAAAAATATAAAACCTACCCATTAACTATACCATAAATAATTTTAATGGACAAGTTGCTATGTATCGAATGTTCATGAATGTACATTGAGAACGGGTAAGGCAGAGACCAATATTTCTGTACCTACTAGATGAAACAACATTCTAATTTGTAAAGTTCACAACCCTTGCCTGCTGACATAATGATATTCCACATGAGAAAAGTGACTGAATATTAGGATGTCAAAATTCATAATCTGAAGGCCGCGTATGGTGGCGCACGCCTTTAATCCCAGCACTCCGGAGGCAGAGGTAAGAGGATCACTGTGACTTCGAGGCCACCCTGAGACTCCATAGAGAATTCCAGGTCAGCCTGAGCTAAAGTGAGACCCTACCTCAAAAAACCAAAAAAAAAAAAAAAAATCATAATCTGCCATAGTATCACACACACACACACACACACAAAAAAAAAAAAAAAAAAAAAACCTGGTCTGGCATGCCATGCTTGCTACGTTCCTTACTAATGACTCCACAAGTGCCTAATGTTTTTTTTTGGTGTATATACAATTTCCTGGAGGTTTTAAACATGAATTTGAGTCTGCTACATGCTCTGCTAGGTACCTCTTTGAGGAAAAGCTCTTTAGGAAAGATTATTTTTGTACATCTAAGCACAAGTTTTTTTTTTTAATAGTATTTTAATTTTATTTTAAGTAACAGCATTGCTGAAATCTCTATTGCCTATAAGATTATGCGACATTCACCTGAGCAGCTTTTACCCACTCCCTCTTCACTGGGCTGGATCAGACTGGACTGTTTGATTTGTTAGTTTTGAAATGGTCATGTAGTACCCCGAAGCAGTTTAAAGACAATAGAAGATAGAATGTCTTTTGACATGGCCACATAAAAGTTTTTCTTAGCAATTTGCCTCATATTCTTGGTGAGCTTTCATCATTGTTGTATATCAGGAGAAATAGAATTCAGGTGTATAAACACATTTATGTATGTATACAGATGCCTCAGAATTGAAATACTATCTCCTGATGAGAGGAAGGAGGCTCTGGTTCAGGAAGACAGGAACTTAAAGGCCACATACCCACTCCCCAAGGTTTTGTTATTTAGAAAGTGAAACATTTCCTCCTGTAAGTGGGGAAGGAATGGTGTTCCAGAGACTCAGAAAGTCAAGTCTGGGAAAGGGTGTAAGACCCAGCCCTAAGGCTATATAAAGGGAAAACAACTGTATGGAGATGAGATTCTGACTGGGCTGCCTGGAAGGGGTACAGTATGCTCTAGACTCTCTGATTCAGCTGCCTGCAAGTCATGTAGTGTGTTCGAGACTCCTGATATATGACATAGTGAAAGGAAAAAAAATAAATCATAAAACCTGCTTCCTTACCATTTTTTTACCTTACCATTATCATTACCATTCCACTGTCTTGCCTTATCTTTCCTGAAACATTTCTTTGCAACTTAAGAAGGACAGTGGACATAAAGACAGTTTTGTGTGTGTGTATGTGTGTGTGTGTGTGTGTGTTTCCTTTGTCTCAGGAGCCTGACCTCCACTAGATGCTGGAGGACAATTTTCCATTGTGGTCCCTGCAGGATATGTCTGCCTTCAAGAGGAATGACTTGTCTAGCACCTTGGAGATGCAGCCCTGAAGCACAAAAGAACATGAGAAAAACAGGAACCTGGAATAGGAATATGGGATCACAACTGGACTGAACAGGTAGACCTATGTGCACTAGGTGAGGACAAGCCTGATCAAATCCTAGGTAAGGGTCTCAGAGTACCATTTGACTTACAGTTTCCTATAGGAAGTCAGAGCCAAACTGACCCGAGGGTACCCAGGTAGGCTCTGGCTGAAGTTAGCAGCCAGGAACAGAACTGTAACCCCTTTTGGTTGCCATTTCTGGGATTATTTGTTTTGGAATTCTTGGTTGAGGACCGTGTAGAAATCTTGAACTGTGAAAAAGTATGACTGAGATGCTACTTTAATGCAGGCCTAAACAAAAAAGATACTGTAACATGATGAAGTGAAATAATGATGATTCTCACATTGTGGTTACATGGTGATCTTACACAGCTGAGGGTGGAACCTCCTTGGGAACCTAGCTGGATATTGTACAGTCCAACCAAAACTAAGAGCACCTTAAACATCTCTATGAGGGGAGTGACCGACCAGTGACAGATTTGTTCTAAGTGTGCTACACCTACACAGGGTGTGATACGGTAAGCACACAAAGTAAACCAATTCCTTTGAATATGTTAAGAAACTTTTAAAGGGTTTTACAGAGGGCTTTGGAATAAAGGTCACTCCCCATAAGTTGCATTCCTTCTGTGAGGTAGACTGGCAGGCCTTTGATGGAGGATGGATATCTGAAGGGACCTTAGACCAAAAGGTCATTACAAAGTCATATGAAATAATTACAGGGACCTATGGCCACCTGGATGAATTCCCCTACATTGATTGCTGGCAAGAGGCAATACAGAAACAGCCCCCTTGGTTGAGTGTCTGTACAGACAATCCAAATTATTAATAGGTTACACCATAGCAGCTTCTAAATCCAGAGACCAAAAGAGACCAGGCCAGATGGAAAAGAGGAGAAAGGAAAAGCTAATCATGTGTAGTAAACCAGAAGACAACACACCAACTTATGCATGACTTTACCCGACATCGTCAAGTCCATTAGATGACCAGCCACCCCTTTGAGACACTCATCCCCAAAGCAAACAGATGACAGTCCCACAACATTGGCCACCACTTTCCGTACCCAAAATGCCAGAGTCTCCCCTACTCCTTGATATCAGGACAGGGTCCTGACCTACAACTCAAGGTATAGTCCAGGCAAAAACACTTCAGATGCCCTTAGAAGTAACTATAGGGCTAATCCAGTGTGATAAGGAGGAAAATACATAAGGAAGACAACACACCTTCATTACACCTGCCTTTCACTACCACAGACCTTCCCTGCTAAATAATGTGGATGGATGTTGCCTCAATATATAGATGACTTACTACTGACAGGGACCACCTGAGAGGAGTCCATGGAGGAAACACAGCTGCTTCTTGCTCTCCTATACAAAACTGACTACATGACCCAAAAGATAAAGTCCCAAATGTGATAAGACAAAGTCAAATCCCTTGACTTCCATCTAATCCAGGGACATGACAACTCTGCCCAGAAAGAAAGCAGGCATTCTGCTTGATCCCATGACAATACCCCTCTGTAAATCTACAAGGGTGGGGGGTGGATGAGATCCTCTGATATGAGGACCATCAGAGCAACAGGCCTTTGAGTACATTAAGCAAGTTCTCACCAATGCATCTAGCCTTAGAAATTGGGCCTCACCAAAACCTTCTTCTTTATCAACCTTCACTGTCCAGAGATTCACAATACCAACCACACTTTGAACCCTGAGTTCTTCCTAAAGGTCTCTTCAGAGCTGAGAGACTTGGCCAGACCTGCATGCCAGCACTGGCAGTGACGTTGGAAGCTGCAAGGCATCACTGCAGACTGAAGAGCCCCAGTTCCTTGCCCTCAATCCTTAATCTCAGGGGACGCTGGAAAAGGGAGAGTCCCCAGAGCTATAGGACATCAGCAGCAGCATGGACAGCAGGATCTGTATTCAGGAACCCAGCCATACTCTGACAATGGGCCTAGCTGGGCCACAAGTACAGGTTTCTATCCAGGGCCAGGATGAAAATGATATTGGCCTGGTCCAGAACTCTAAAGGGAAATTTGAAGACACAATGTCACTCAGCCTGAGTCAAATCAGACTCCTGTAGCCTGAGGTCCCTCAGGAGGGAGACCCGGCTATGGTGACATTTCAGGGCTACCTAAAACAGACCAGGCCCACAAAAAAGATGACACACTGGGTAAGTGGAGGTACCTTCATCTCCCTATTGCAATGGAGCCATACTCTCCTGGCATAAGAAGATGAAAGATCTCAAAGATATGTCCTCAATTCAATAGTACTTGGAAAAGAAATATAGTAGTAGACTGAGGTCTAGCCACATCCCATGGATGGAAGAGACTCCATGTGAAAGAATATAGTTACCAAATGTCACTTATTGGCCAAATAAATCTACTTAATTTTGGGCTCCTAACCCAAAAGGGACAGGAACTAACAGTCTCAAATGAACAATGTCTCAAAAAAGTGTTTAATTGTACCAACTCAGACACTACCCAGGTTAGTTGTTTTTGAGGCATTTCTGAAATCTATAAATTCTGGATTTATCCAGCCCACATTTCACAGAAAGCATCAGGAGGACTCTTTTGATTCTGTGGAAAAAGGATATACACCCACCTCCCTCCCACCTAGAGAGGAACCTGTATTCTTGACATAATTAGACCTATTGGCAAAAAAGAAAAAAAGAAAGAAAGAAAATGAAAACTCAAAAAGAATCAATGGGCCTAACTACTTATATAGAGGATGGTTGTCTACTTTTGAATCTTTTAAAAGTGCAGTGTTACTCATGTTAGGTATTTGTCTGAAACTCTCTGGCATGGCTTGTATAAGATGTAGCACTTCTTCCATAGAATAGAGAACAAAATAAAACCATGGCCAAGATTATGCTATTATATGAGGCCCTATGTAAAGAGGATACACCTCTATAGTTTAACACTGATTTTAAATAATGAGCCATAAAGGGGGGGGAATGATATGACAGTGCAAAGGGGAAAAAAGATATGGAAAACAAAGATTTTTAAACCAGGTTTTTCTATTTTCTCTGTATATTACTGCCAACAAATGTCTGCTTAGAGTTCCCCTGCCACTGGTGGGTGAGCGCATGCAGTACGAGTAGGGCTGGGCTCCTGGTTTCCCGGCTCTCATTTCTCATGCTGCTGGTGTGGAGCTGCTGGGACCCTGTGTGTGCAGAGTAAGCCCAGGCTTCCTATTTCCCAGTGGGGCAGGTAGGAAACCATCTGATGACCACATGTGTTGTTGATGCAGCAATTGTGGGTTTAGGAGAGGTTAACCAGCATTTATGAACCCCAAGTTTTAGGTTCTTTCCTACCTTTAATAAAGAATTTTTAGAAAGAGAAAACCTGCTTGCTGGAAAAAGTAGCTTCATGGAAATTGCTCACTGAGGAAGGGACCCACCTGGGAAATACTGCAGCCTGGGTTTAGGTAGACACAGGTAAACTAAAGTCCACCCTTTGCTGCCTCCACTGATTGGCATTTAGCCATGCCTCGGGCTCCCTCCACATTCCTATTTTCCTTGCCAGGTCACCTTTGCAGACAGACACCACCACACCAGCCACCTCCCTCCATGAACCTCTGGTCAAGCCTGGTCTGTGGAGTCCAGCTCCACCATTTTCCCTCCCCCCACCACCCATTTCCCCTGATAGGCAACCTCTTCTGCCTCCTTGGCACCTCACTCTGGCAAGGCCAGGAGAATATCAGTGCACCTCCATAACCTAGCTTAACCCTAAAACATTCGGCTTTGGCTGGGAACTCCCAGTACCAGAAATTGGTTACAGTCCACGTTGAGCTGCTGATCAGAGAGACTACAAGGTCCCTCAAACAAGACGGGCTTTTGCCAAAGTATTTGATTACCCACATGAGGTAAAAGATAAGACTCTGCTACTAAAGGCCCCAAATGCTGACATAGAACATGAAGAGATCCATCTAGAATCTGGATGAAACCAGTACCCAAATGGTTAGCCAATATAATGCTGGTAAGCACTACATGAGCTGCTGGAGGAAAATGGCCAACAATGTTGTGAGCAAGCAGGGGACACTGCTATGCAAAAGCAACCAGCCTGACAAGATGTGTACACCTGTTCAATAGTGGCACCCAGTGAGGTGGGTAACCAATGGCTTTCTGATTGGCTAAGAGACCTGATCAGTGGGAAGGAACCCATAGCTGGTATTGGAAACAGAACTGAGTTGGAATCCTATGGAGACCAAGATTATGGACTCTAACCATATGGTCCCACTAGTCTTTGGCAAGAAAAAGAGGCTATACTCATCAGAATCTGACTTAATTAACAAGGCTTACCCCATTGAACCTATGTTGACCTCATTCTCCATAAGAGAATCTGTTTTTCTTTTACAGAAGGTGGTGGGAGCCTAGAAGATAAACCACCCCTTACACATCAGCCAGGGCCTATGTGAAACAAGAGAGGAATTGGAGAGATGAACAAGAGTGCTCTCCAGTCTGACAAGCAGTCCCAGGGTGATGGAGACAGGCACTGAGGAAACTCAAAACATACCAAAGCAGAAATCCAGATGCTGCTGATAGCACAACACTAAGGTAGACTTAAACACACTCACCATGGCTCAAGGAATTTTATGGAAGACAGGGTGGAAAGATTGTAAAAGCAGCAAAGTGAAAGGAAATATTCAGAATTATTGCTCCTCCCCTTACAATGACTAACTGCTGCTTTCATAACAGATAAACCACAACTCCATGGTGAATACCAGCGATCCCACTGAGGAGGGCCCTCAATGGAATGGGGGTAGGGAGGAGGCAAATGATGATACCAACACATTATGTGACTATACAAAGTTTCCATTTAATAAAAAAATCTGCTGACAGGCTTATGGCTAGCTACAGTCACCCATCTTATGCTTCTTTCTCCCCCCTCTTTAACAAGAGCTCCTCTTTTTGTCTGTCTCAGACAAGGACTTTTACTTTTTTTTTTTTCTCCTTTCCAAAAGAAAGTGGTTCAACTGCCTGTGAGTACTCTATTGCTTCTGTAAGCAACACTCATTCTGCTCTCAAGTATCCTCCATATACTCATTGGTTTACCAAAAATGGTTTTAGTGTAATTGTGCTTTGGTCTGTCACCTACTCTCTATCTTGCTGGGGCAGGGGTAAGATGTGTTCATGTACACCAATTGAAAGGTTTTCTGCAACAGTTGTATATGTGTGTGTGCATGTATGTGTGATTTCAGTGATAATAGCAATCAAATATCATGATTTGATGCTCTAAGCCATTGCATGTATTACTAATATTTGTAGCAGAAAAACGAGGTTTATGAGAATTTTACATAAACGTGAGATACCATGTGATATGTTCCGAAAAAAGATTATTTTATTTACCTTGAGCAGGTCCACTCATGTTTATTGTTTCATGTTTAAGCACTATGATCATTCACACTGCATGGAAGTCTTTCACTACACACCAGAGCACATCCTCAAAGTGGATTTCAATGGCATGCATGCATTGATAAGGTGTTAGTCACCCTTAGCTCTGTTGGGTAAATGGCTGTTTAAAATAACCAACTATTATGAGTTGAGGGCCTGGTATAAACATTCCATAGCTGTTAAATCATCGTTTCAAGCCTTCAATAAAATTTCTTGTATCTTTTTTTTTGTGATCAACTTATGATTGACATGGGGTTGTATGGATAAAAGTATTTAATATTACTAAATATATAAGTCATTAGTATTCATAAATATTTTTAAATAAGATAGAGAAAACAAATAATGGAAACCAGAGTTTATGGCAAGCTATTTTAATTTTTTATCATAAATAAGAATTGTCAAATAAAATGAGATTTATGGTAAATCCAAAATGGTTTCTTACTGGCCCCTGGAAAATCATAATTCTAAGCAACTGCAAATGACCTTTTTATGTTGATCTAGATGTATGACAACTGAAGGTTTTATGCACATGTGTCATTTCACTGTGATTATCAATTCACATGTTAAATATTATGGGTTAAATATAGATGTTTTAAAACAGTGCCTAGGGTGTGACAATGGTTATGAAAGTTAAGTGAACAGTTGCTTAAGATACTTACTAATAAACAATTTCTCAAACATTAAAGATTTTATGACCAGAAAATCAAGGAAGAGATTTTATCTAGTCATTTTAACTGGCAGCTCTGTTACTTATGTTCACAACAAATCAATGTTAATTTTAATTACATATATAAGATATGTACATGTGTATTTTGGAGTTAATAGAACACGAGGACTTTTATATCTGTCATTTAATAGAATAAAACTGGCACATCTGGAAGTGATTTCATAATATATAAATATGCCATTGGTAGAGAGAATAATTTTTAATATTGTAACTCCTCTCTAATTGAAATTGATAAAAGATGCTTATTGAAATCACTTTCCTCACATAAGTGATTTTTGATACTTTTACTATTAGAAATATATCATTGGGTAAACATTTAGATTTCTGTTATTTCCATCATTCTTATTGTTATTTTCAATACAATGTTAAACTTGTGAAATAATTTTCCACACTCTGAACCACTTTATAAGTCATAGTCACTGTCATCTAATTTTTATAAAGATAGTGAATGGTAAATGTCTACTAACTCTGAAAAGTTTTAGTATTTTCAAATGAGAAAAAATGAATATGCTAAACTGTTGATGTCATAACTTATCTCATTTTAAAGATGAAATTAAAGTAAATTTATTCAATATTTAGGTATTAATTAATCTATTTCATGTGGAAAATAAAAAAGTGGAGGACATGATTATTATCCTGGATGTGATCATTAAGAAGTAAACTAATGTACATATTCTATAAATTTCTCTCTTCTACTCTTACTACTCTTGTGCATAGACATAGCCAGAATCTTCTTCTTATTGAAACTGTTCCAACAACAAAAGTGATCAAATTAAGTATCTAATTTTCTGATCATAATTTCTGGGCTTGTGGGATGGCTTAGCAGTTAAGGTGCTTATCTGTGAAGCCTAGGGACACAGGTTGGATTCCCCAGTACGCAAGTAAGCCAGATGCAGAAGATGGTACATGCATCTGGAGATCGTTTACAGTAGCTAGAGGCCCTGGTGTGCCCATTCTCTCTCTCTCTCTCATAAATAAATAAAACTTCCTTATTACTCTTAGTCCTGCCTATCAGTCTTCAAGATTCCATGAATTGGAATATCCTTTTTCTCCATGCATTTTTCCAGGCAGTTGAATCCATTTGTAGGGAAAATTTAACATGTATGCATTAATAATATATCATTTAAGATAACAACAAATGATGAGTTTCTATTTGTGCTTAATTATAGTTAGCATCAGTCCAGGTAAAATAAGTACTATAAGGAAGGCAAGGAGAAACAATGTAAACAAAGAAACATCTTGTTCAATTCTAGGAAATAACAAAGGGTCTAAACAACAACAAAAAAATGATACTTACAAAATCAAAGGAGAAGTACTTATCATATAGTAAGGCTTGTATCTAAGATTTTAATGAGAGTCAGGGACCAGATCATTTATTTCCCCATAACTAACAGTAAAAATGATGATTTGTATATTAAGAAACTATATTGTTCTACTTTTAGGGTCATGCCTATGCTAAGAATATTTTGGGTTTTTCACAACACATTGGATTTCAGATTTTCACATTAGGGATGTTCAACATCACTGCTGCTTTAAAATACTGATTAAAACAACTATGAGATTCCACCTTACCCCAATAAGGATAGCAAACATCAAAAAATCAAGTAAAAATAAATGCTGGCGAGGATGTGGAGAATTAGGAACCCTCATCCACTGTTGGTGGGAATGTAGGATGGTACAACCACTTTGGAAAGCAATATGGAGACTTCTGAAAAAGCTGAGTATAGAGATACCAACAGACCCAGTTATTCCCTTACTGGGCGCCTACCCTAAAACCTTCAAACCACAGGCTAGAGAGATTTCCTCAACCATGTTTGTAGCAGCTCAATTCATAATAGCTAAGAGCTGGAATCAACCCAGATGTCCATCACTAGAAGAATGGATAACTAAGATGTGGTATATCTACACAATGGAATTCTATACGGCAGTAAGAAAAAATGACACAATGAAATTAGAGGAAAAATGGTTGAACCTGGAATAGATCATTCTCAGTGAACTTACCCAATCACAGAAAAAAAAAAATGCCTCATAGTCTCACTCATCTACAGCACCTATCCTGAATCTACCCAAGGTACCTTACATATCCAGCAAGCATCTCGTGGACTGAACACTAGGATGGAAGGGGAGGGAGGGGAGGACATCAGAGGGGTGGGAAACACGAATCTAGACCCAAACGGCAATGGTACCATAATCTTCTACTTACTAAAAGACAGACCAAATGGCTGATCCTTCACCAGGCCCTTACAGGAAACACCTGAACCACAAGACACTGTAGAGGGTAGGATCAAGGCTAATCTTAATCTTCTACATCTTCCCTCCCTCCCTCTCCCTCTCTCTCTCTGTTCTCTCTAACTCTTGTATATTAGTTATCTTTTTCCTTGGTTTTTTAGTGGGCACTGACCTGTAACTTCCAGTACCAGCATGGGGCTATCATCCACAATGAGCTTTTGATCAGAGAGACCTACAAGGTTTCCTAAAAGACAGACAGATTTCTGTCAGAGTACTAGATGATCCACCAAAGGTTAGTGGTAAGACCCTACTGCTGAAGACACCTTATGTGGTTGACATGCAAAATAGAATGGCATGGCTGGAAGTTGGAAAAGAGTCAGTCCCCAGACAGTCAGCGCCTCTAGTGCCAAAAGGTGCTACATGGGCGACTGGGGGAAAATAATTTATTTTTATGCTAACTAGTTTCAGATCATTTTCACTTTCCCGATGCTTTGGGTACTTTTATCTTTCCTCATCATCCTCAACCAACATGATTGCTTGCCATTAAATTCTTGAGGAAAGGGCTGGAGATATGGATTAGCAGTTTAGGTGCTTGCCTGCGAAACCTAAGGACCCATGTTCGACTCTCCAGATCCCACTTAAGCCAGACACACAAAGGTGAGGCAAATGCAAAGTAGCACATGCCCACTAGGTGGCACAAGTGTCTGGAGTTCGATATCAGTGACTGAAGCCCCAGGGTGCCAATTCTCTCTCTCTCTAAAATAAAATAAATTCTTGAGGAAAATAATATTCAGCAAAAACTGACTTCCCTTTTCAGTATCAGAAATGTCATTGTATATCGTTCCATTATTCACACATGTCTCTCATAACAAAAAATACTGATACTTTTATGGTTAAAGTCAATGATATTTCCATTATCTCTTACCTTCTCTGGAGCATTTACAAAGTCATTGCCTATCTATCTCCTATATATTTATCTTTTTACATACAAGAATATCCCATAAAATATAAAAATATAAAAATACTGATCTAAAATATACCAAAACCTGAAATTTTTTGAGCATTAGCATGACACTATAAATGAAAAAAACCATATTTTACCTTATATCATAGGTATCAATTGAAATGCATGTAATATGATGTCGACCAAACAATACAGGTCATTGGCAAGGTTCATGTTGGCCCATTATAACAATATGGTTAATATCCTTTTGTTGAAGACACACATGTGTGTTTTGCAGGACACAGGAATCAAGCTGGAGATCAGCTAGAAACCTTCTCCCTGTTGACTTGCTCTTATGGTGCTGAAAATATTATACAGCTTGTTGTGAGAGAAGTTAGCAGTGGTGTTAACCAGCAGAAGAGCTTGCAATTTTCACACCTGGCCAGCCAGGCCAAATGTGAAAACTAGTGTAATGATGGCTTGTCTGTTAAGGGGGAATCCAATTGCTCTCTTACTGTATTTAGGCCCAATCCAGTTAAGTAAATTTATGCATGATAATAAAAATCTAATCAAAACCTATGTATAGTTGGGGAGGTCCTAAGCCTGAAGGGTGTGGTGGTTTGATTCAGGTGTCCCCATGAACTTAGGGGTTCTGAATGCTAGGTTCCCAGCTGATGACGATTTGGGAATTAAGGCCTCCTGGAGACAGTGTATGGCTGGGGGCGGGCTTATGGGTGTTATAGCCAGCTTCTTCTTGTCAGGGTTTGGTATACTCTTCTGTTGCTACTGTCCGCCTTATGTTGGCCAGGGGGTGATATCCACCCTCTTCTCATGCCAGCGCTTTCCCCTGCCATCATGGAGATTCCCTTCAGGTCTGTAAGCCAAAATAAACCTTTTTTTTTTCTTTTTCCCACAATCTGCCTTTGGTTGGGTGATTTCTGCCAGCAATGTGAACCTGACTGCTGCTGCAAGGAGGAAGCTACTGCTGATGGTTGCCTAAATGCATATAGAATTCCCACCACATTTCTCTGTAAATACTTGTGTTTATGGCCATATTTTAATGTTGTTCTTACTTTTTTTGTTAGAGAAGCTTCCCTTTTCATATTTAAGGAACATTAGGAAAAAGCTATCTTCTTTTAGATAGTTTTAGTTAGACACAGAGGCCCAGAGAGAACCGATATCACCTTGCTTAGGCATAAATGGAACTCTTGTCTGATAGAGACTCATCTACAACAGCTACAGTACCTCCTTCCCCCCTCCCCGTTACCCACAGTCTAGCCCACTTCTTAGAGGGTTGGCCTTCACTACCCAAGTGGGCTGACCCTGAAGCCTTCCCATTTGAATCTGTAAACCAATCATGTCTTCCCCTTTACATACCTGAATCTGATGAATGAACACATTTTCAATCAACTATAAAATCTATAAACGCTGTTCCCAAACTTCCTTTGCTCTTTGTGTTTTTCCTCGCCCTACCCTGTGCTGCTTGGATACCTGTGAGTGTGGATGCCCTCCCCCCCACCCTCCAGCTAGGCTGAGAGCAGAGTACTGTTTCTAGGTTCTATCTTCCAAGTGCTTATGCTCTACTCCAGTCTTTTTCCTAAAAGAAAAACAACAACAAAAAAAGAACCTTAATTTCGCTTAAATGAGCCTTATGAACTGTGCAGTATCTTCTGCATGTTTCATACTTTGCATGTGCTTATGACTCTGCTCTCCCTTCTTCCTAGGTCCTAATTTCTCTTAAATAAGCATCGTAACTTGTGATTTCTCCCTAAATAAGCTAAATAAAATTCATAATTAATTCTTCTTGAGTCCATTTTATCAACTCTGTTAAAAATATGATAGGACCTAAAACTGGGGTTCATAAACTTAGAGGATACTTTGTGAACCCCTAAATCCTGCATCAATGTGAAATTGACTGAAGGAACACCAAAAGCTTATCAAATTTTTGAAAAGGAATGATTGTGTACCTCTCTGTTACACCCACCAAAGCTCAGGTCACCATTGTGGCAGAGGTGGTGGAAAGAATGTTAAGAGTCAAATGAATGGGAGGATTGCTTTGGAATAGTTTCTTCCTGATATCAAATAGCTGTTTCATTCCTGACCTCACAGTGGCTGACTCTATTTACACAAAATATGAATAATATGAAAGTAAAAGTCATGATGACATCAAAATAAAAAGGGACTAGTTTGAAGGAAAAAGGGGTGCAGTGTAGGAGGAATAGGATGGGGAGGACCAGGAAAGGCTGTGGGAGAGGATTATTATCAAGTTTCACTGTGTATGTAAAAGGTGGTTGTCAACAAATATTAAAAATACAGGTAAGTTAAAAATATTTTGGAAAAATTGGGCTGGAGAGATGGCTTTGTGGTTACGGTGCTTGCTTGAGAAGTCTAAGCACCCATGTTCGACTCTCCAGGTCCCATGTAATTCAGATGCATATACTGAGCAAGTGTACAAGGTCACATATGCACACAAGCTGGTGCACATAATCTGGAGTTCAATTGCAGTGCCTGGAGGTCCTGCCACACCTATTCTCTCTCTCTCGTTCTTGCTCTTACTCTCTCTCTTTCTCTCACATTAAAAAAAGGCAGTCTATTGCACTTTACTCAAAGAAGATTTAAAAATATGTAAAAAATTAACTGTGTTGTGTGCATAAAATAAACATGTAATATCAATGCATTGTTGTTCCAACCTGGAGGCCATCCCAAGGATATTTCATGCTGCATGTGAAAATATTCTAATTTCAAGGAGGGGGATGGGAAGAAATATAAACACTACTGGTCCCAAGCAGTAAGGGAAATTCAACCTGTGCTTCATTGAGGTGTAACATCACCATCCACTCCTTGCCATCCTACTCTCTTAACAAGGGCAGATAGTCAGATATCCTGGATTATTTGATGTTAATTTGCAGGAGGAAGTCAGAATGTTATCATATTTATACATTAATTTATAACTCAAGACAATTTAAGTTGCCAATATTTTGCTTATTATTATGATTTCAATGTCTATGTCAGAATAAATAAAATATGAAGTTAGATATTAGTTATGTGACTGAATAAATGGATGAATTGAAAGACGATGGTAGGTTAAAATCACTAATTAGATATTGACAGCATACTGTTCAATTTAATGTATACACCACAATATGCTGAATGTTTTTTGGTAGTTGTCCACTTTTTGATTTAATCAAATGTTAAATTCTTTGTCAATATCTCTAGATCTAGTCTTTAGAGAAGGTGTGTATTTTTAGTATCACTAACTTCCCCAAGCTTAGCACTACGTTTATTTTACAGGGGCTCTTAAATTTTGTTGAATAAGTAGCAATAGATAGAACAGAAAGCAGTTGTACCAATAAATAACCACAATAACTCAATTCACAGTGGGTTTAGTTTGCAGAAGAGGAAATGAGCTTTAGGTAAAAGAAAACTTGTTGATCTTTTCTTACTACATTGAAAGTAAACAACTAATTGTGACTTAATATCAGGGAGTTTATTAGTTGTTTTATATTAATAATCTTGACTCAAACATCCCTACAAAATTCATAGAAAAAATAACTAATTTTAAAGGATGAGTGTGATATTTAGAAAGATAGTGAGTAGGACGAATTCTTGACATAAGATATTGTTAGGTACTTTTCTGGATGCAGTTGGATGCTGTAGGAACTCTTTCTCTGAAGACTGTTAAGAACTGATGACAGTTTAGGTATAGTTCTGCCTGCAGCCATAAGAACTAATTGGATGACCCCTCTACTTATCAGCTTCCACTGTGAAGAGTACTATAGGACTTCTCCCTGGAGACGGCCCACAGCAACTAGGACAGAATAGTCACACATCTGGGAACTTCAATAATCAAGTGTCATGAGATACATTGTAAAACAGAGCTTGTTAGTTGCCCATAGTGCTTGAAGAGTCTGAAAATATTTACATTTCATATAATCTCATTATCCTTGATAGTACATATTAAGCTAGTATTACAATTGCTGCTACTCTAGCCCTTCATTTGATATAAATCAGTCAGCTATTTGTGGAGTGGCCACAGGGTGTCTAACATGGCACTAAATGCTTAGAATTAAGAGGTATGCCTTCAAGATTTATCACCTAATGGGATGAATACAACCAGTGAAAAGGAAATCTTTACAGACAGAGTAAAACTATATATAAAGAGAAGTACAATCATAGGGGAAGTGAACATAAAATTCTATAAGTTCTATGGAAATGGAAAATATTCATGGAAAAAGCAATGAAGAAAAGGCTTAGAGGCCGGACAATGAGAAGGTAAGGTGTTTGTCAGATTGAAGAGGGAATTCATATCAAGCTTTTGGAAAAGGCTTGGGAAACATCTCTCTCCAAGAGTTGAAGGAATGATTTAATAAGCAGACAATAAGATGACAGAGGAGATTACTGTGAACAGAGGGTGCAGCTTTCTTTATATGCATTCAATAAATAAACTGATCCTTTGAGATGCCTGTCTCGGTTACTTTAACACATGCACACAGTATCCTTGGGGCAAGAGATTTTAGACACCATTCCCAGAAGCACTTGACACAGCCAGTTTCTAAAAGCTTCTGTGTTGGCATAAGATCAGATTCTATGTGGTCCAGATTCTGAGTCTAACTACGTTCAGCCGTATTCTTTATTAACTGTGTATCTGTAGGTAAGTTGCTTGAATTCTCTAGGCTTCAGATTCCTTATCCACAAAATGAAGGTTTGAATGAGACATAGGTTACCAAAAGAAACAGCAATGCCTTAGGGGCTTTTGGAAACTTCAGGAAAATTAATTTTTGGTAAAACAACAAGGGTACCATAATTATATAATAGGCAAAAGTCAGGAATACTAAATACATAGAAATGAATAGGACACAGAGAATAGGGCTAGGAGAATCTCACATCATGAAGGTCTTTCATGACTATATTTCAACACAAAATTTCTGGTCATAATCACCTAGGCTGATAAACACATTTAATTAGGAAGACCATCTTTTTTGCCAAAGTTTTAATGTACAAAAATCTTTCTAGTACCATACCAAGTTTATAATGGAAAATGACACTGTTTTTCTTAGAATTATACCAAAATTGGTCTCCATGTTAGAAAATAATATCACAATGCTAATGTTCCTCAGAATATTTGAGTTTCTACTAATTTAACAGGCTTGATTTATAGCTGTGAGCTCACTGACCTCATATGTTTGCATATGAGTTCACACCAATTCTCATATTCTCTTAGAGTTGCACATGAGTATTTACATACTGAAATACATATTTTTTCATGTTATTTCTCTTTTTATTACATTATACTGAATTCTTGAAATTATTATAAGGAAGTTCTATTTTCTATGAATTTCATTTCAGAATTTTTAAAATAAACCACTTGAGCCTAACAAGGTAGAGAACCAGTGAATTGGACTATCTCAAATAGCTTTAAGGTCTCAAGTCCATGGATTTACAAGTTTTACTTTGATCTGTATGGAAGGAGAAACTGAAGTGATTTTCACTAGTGTTGCTCAATTCAATATCTTAAATGCAGAAAGGAGAGTAACTGAAAGAGATAATCTATTTTACCATTCTAACCACTTTTTTTCACCTAAGATGTGGGATATAGGTAGTAGAGAAGCAAGTTGATCCTTTATTGCATCAGATACTAATGAGATCTCAACAAAATGAGAAAAAGTTTGTTGCCTATATTTTCTATATTTCTATAATATTTATATAATAGTTCTATACTTTTAGTTGCAGAGGTTATTCATGATATATTTTATGTTTTTATAAATGTAGAGCTGTTAGAAACTTCATTCTAACATGCATAAATCTTGTTTAATATTGGAAAAGGAAGAGAGAGACTGAAGCATTGAAATCTATCAAAGCACATATCAAACTTTATTATTTTCATGACATTGGCATCCATTCTCGTAATTCCTCTCCTCAGTACCTGCTACTCGCACATGTGCACACACATGTACACACACAAACACATGTACGCACACTCACACACATGTACACACACACATACACACACAAACATGCATATATACACATGTAAATGTGCACACACATGCACACACACATACACACATACAAACACATACACTCCTCATTAAAATAAGAAAATCAAGCAAGACTGTGCTACCTCCGCAGGAATAATATTAAAACCTTTTCTGAGTACAGTGCCACACAAATATTTTAGCAGTATGATCAATACTTTCAGTTCTATAGGGCTTAAGTAATTGGTATATGTCACTTGTAGAGAATAAAGTACAGAATATTGAGCTTTTTTTTAACAATCAAATGCCTCAATTTTTACTTCACAGCTCACCTCTGAAATCTGATCATCAACTAAAACAAAACCTATGGGGCAGAAAGACATTTTCCCATTTTT
This sequence comes from Dipus sagitta, assembly GCA_036346955.1. Classification (NCBI taxonomy): domain Eukaryota; kingdom Metazoa; phylum Chordata; class Mammalia; order Rodentia; family Dipodidae; genus Dipus; species Dipus sagitta. The sequence goes on along the minus strand of CM070770.1, from coordinate 199,025,540 downwards.
AAATCAAGCAGAAGCATGAATGTCCGCCAGGGTCTCTAGCAGCTCTGTTCAGCATTTCTTATCCTCCTGCTAATGTGACCTTCACATGACAGAATTGGATCAAAAATAACACATTTTGATGGTACTTGTAAAAGTAATGGAGCTGCTGTCAAAAACACAAGGATGGCCATGACACCAGAATACATACGGGATGCTGTAGGAGCAGAAGCAGGTGCTCATATTTTACTGTGATGTTTTTCTCTTAAGTGTTTGACTATCAAAAACTATTTTACATCCCAGTTGCAAATGATACCAAAAACAATATCACTGGCCCAATAAAATTGTAGCATAGTTGATAGAAATTGTCTAGGCAGTTTAGGGGTGACAGGACCCCAAAGTGGGTAGATTGTTTGTGGGCCTATAGGGGAAAAACTGGGTCATTATACTTTATTACAGGTCAGAAACATCTGAAGGGTCAGGACTTTCCTTATTTCTTCTTCCCTTAGGGAGTCCTTCCATGCCCTTCTAAGAGAATTGTGAGTTTTGGGAAGATTACCCCTTTCCAGAGATCATGACTCCAGACACCTAATGCCAGTGCTCTCCTTTTCACTCCCTATTGAGACCTACTGCCAGGACTGGACTGGCCCAACTCAAGTCTCGAGGGGGACTTCTCAAACTCCCTCTTGCTTCTCAGGGCAAGAGCTCTACCCCCTTCTCTTATGCTCTGGGCCTGAATGTCCCTTCTCTTAAAGTTCTCTACTAATGTTCCATGACTTAAGTTCCCTTTCCCTTAAAACTGTGCTATAATAAAAACTCTCTGAACCTTATCCTCTGGTCTGTGGATTTCATTTGTCAAATTCATAAGACAAGGCTCCCAAATTATTGGTCTGTTGGCATGCAAGGTACACCAAAATTCCTGTACAAAATTATTTCAATGGAAGAAAAATTTCAACAACCTTTTAATGTTCATTTATGTCATGGTGAAAGACTGATTTACTATTTAGTCTACATATTTTTGACTACTTACTCCATGCAAAACTATCTAGTAAGAAATATGTTTTAATCTGACAGAAAATGTGGCATGCAGCTTTGTTCACATATCAAAAAGAACTTTCAGTTGAGTTGATTGAATGAGCTGAAAAATTGGGAACAGCCCATATGTTTCATACTCTGTTTTCTTCCAAATATTTGTCCATTGAGATCAGAGTGAAACCACAACATTGAGGATGTCTATACAAGGACTTGTGGAGGAGATGTCACAATAACTAGATGCTGAGAAATGAACAGTGATTCCAAAATTGTTATTCTTGCCCAGTGGAATTGCATGAGATTAAGAAACCCTAAATGTGCACTGCAGAAGAAAAAAAATAACAATTGTTCTATTTCACTCTTGTGCAGAGGTGTATTCGAAAAGAAGATCATAAGATTAGGTTTGTGACAATTGAAAGAGGAATAAAAAATGTAATAGTGAATAACACAACACATGTGTTCAAAGAAAAAAATATAAATGTAAATTTGCATGGTATGATACTTCTGTTCTCAAACCTGTGCTATGGAATTAATAATTTTCGATGATTCTAGCATTTTTGTCACATGTCAATCATTCTTCAATGCTGGGTAATTCAATCTACTTCTTCCTCTCTACGTACCTTATTCCTGCATAAATGATATTGTTTTGGATGAAATCTAGCAACAAGTGGCCCAGATCTCTTCACGTCAACAAATGAGTGAAGTTTAACACTTGCTTCTATCATACAACTTATTGGGGTAGGAACAAAGGTGCCCAAAGTGTGGGCTCATCAGAGGTCTCTGAGTAGCTAACAGCTGGAGACCTGGCTTTTCAGGTCCAAGGGGACTGTTAGATCAATTAGAAGCTCTTGTCCATTGATTATAGCAGAAAACTTAATGGTGGCATATTACACAGAATGCAGAAGAGAAAGAATGGGGGTGACTAGTATTTGGTAGGAGACAAAAGATTGATATAGGCTAAAATAATGAAATACAGGAAAACTAAATGAAATAGGATAAATGATAGGAGCAAAGTGAAGGAAGAATTACTCTGGATGGCATGATAGCTGCCCTTGGAAAGGCTGGCATAGAAGTGTAGACACTGGTTGACATTTGAGAAATTGGATTTGGAGAGCATCTTCACCACTCAAACTCATAAGTGTGCCTCTCTGCGAAGGACTGTTTGTGGGTCACACTCTCCTGATGCTATTGTCCACCTTATGTTGGCCAGGGGTGATGTCCATACTCTGCTCATGCTATCAATTCCCCTGCCATCATAGAGGTTCCCCTCAAGTCTTTAGCCAAAATAAACCTTTTATACACACAAGATGCTCTTGGCTGGGTGATTTCTACCAGCAATGCAAACCTGACTGCAATAGTAAAGTTGGTACTGAGGAGTGGGATTTCTGCTAGACACTTGATGTGTGGCTTTGGCCTTTTGGAGCTGATTTTCAAGAGGCATGTGGAAGGCTTTGAAACCTTGGCCTAAGAAATGTCATGCAGTGCTATAAGTACAGCTTGATGAACTATTCTGGTCAGTATGAAAAGACCTGAATGCAGTAAGAACTATGGACTGTGAGGTTTCGCTTGTGAGGAGAAGAAAGAGCTTTGCCTGGACTGGGCTAGAAGTAGTTTGTGGGAGAGGCTTGCTGTTATGCCTGTGTCCTGAGAAATTTTGCAGGGTTGCTTCACATACAAACAGACTGCTGTGAGCAGAGGGATATGGCACAGAAAAAATGAAATCTTTGGGTGAATTGCTGCCCTTTCAGCTGCAATTGAGGGACTGCAACCTTTGAGATTGGGCCACCTGACCTACTCTGGGGCAACAGAAAGAAGTTATACTCTTTTGAAGGGGTCTGAATGCTCAAGGAGTGCCCTGTTCTTCAAAGTCTACTTTACTCCCCCACCCCCAGGATTCACAATGGCACCGTACCTGGTATTGTGGAATATAAGAAATGCAGGAAAGAGAGAGTCATTGAGTTTTCAATGCAGTCTTTGTATTTTGGAAATGGCCATGCGCAGTGTGAAGCAGATTTTCTGGATGCCTGCATGGAGACCTGATGGAGCATGAAGATGAAACTTGGATTGCAGTGGAGACCCAGTAGAGATGCGGGGACCAGGAGATGACTGCTAAGGAGATCTGCTGGCTCCTAATGAAGTTTTTTAGGACTGTGAGTAGCCTAGCTGGAGGGTGGAATTGTAACTCCAGAGACCTATTGCTGGTTAGAATAATTGGAATTGGAGTTTTGTCACTGACTAGAGTTGTTGGACTTGAAACTACAGAGTTTAATGTTAAACCTGGTTGTTTTAAATCTTGTATTGGCTAAACATTTCTTTGTGATGCCCAATGCAATCTTTTGCAATGTGAATGGTTTTACTGTGCCATTATGTTTTTTTTTTTTTTTTTTTTGATGGGGGATTTTTTAGTATTATGGCTCAGTTAAAAGATATTGGACTATGGTGATGTATGGACATTATTGGAATTGATAAAAAACTATGGGCACTTTTAAGGCTGGATGAATGCATTGCATTTTACATCATGTATGGTTATCAGTTTATGGGGGCCAGGGGCAGAATGTGGTGGTTTGATTCAGGTGTCCTCCGTGTTCTGGGTATTAGGTTCCCACCTGATGGAAACTTGAAATTAAAGCCTCCTGGAGGGGGTGTATTGTTGGAGGTGGGCTTATGGGTATTATAGCTGGTTTCCCCATGCCAGTGTTTGGCATACTCTCCTGTTGTTATTGTCCATTTTATATTGGCCAGGGGGTGATGTCCACCCTCTGTTCATGCCATCATTTTTCCCTGCCATCATGGAGATTCCCCTCAAGTGTATAATCCTAAATCAACCTTTCTTCCCCCACAAACAAACTGTTTGTGCAAACAGTATAGTTTATGCTGAACATTTTCTTTCTTCCTTCCTTCCTTCCTTTCTTTCTTTCTTTCTTTTTTGTTTTTTGTTTCTTTTTTTTGTTTTCTGTTTTTGGAGGTAGGGTTTCACTCTAGCTCAGGCTGATCTGGAATTCACTATGTAGTCTCAGGGTGGCCTTGAACTCACGGTGATCCTCCTACCTCTGCCTCCTGAGTGCTGGGATTAAAGGTGTGCACCCCCATGTCTGAACTGATACTGAACATTGTCTTTTTTGGGACTCGGGAACCTTAGTATGTCTCAGGTAGAGTCTGTCTAGGTGAACAACCTTCAATAATAAGCCTGAGTTCTGAGTCTCTAATGAACCTCCCTAGCAGACAGCAGTTCACACAAGTTACAGTACACCACTAGAGGAATGCAGCACATCCTATATGACTACAGTGAGTGATAACCTTGAAAGCTTGCCCTGGGTTGCCTCCAGACTGAACCCACACACGTCTACTGCTGATTTTTTTCTGCAGACATTTCAGGAGCATGCTACAGCTATCTGACTATAGGCTGAGTCTTGTGAATACTCCTAGGGAAGAACTGACTCTGGGGGATATCTTGTGAACTGTGATACACAAAGCTATTAGTTTTGGAGACCTGTTTATTTCCATGTACTGCAGAAAACAAAACAAAAATAATAAAATTATCTGTTTTTTTTTTTTTCCTTTTTAAGAAGGTAGCAAGAACCAAGGACAATCAGACTTTATTAACAAGACAAGAAAACATAGCTGACTTCCTGGCAGGAAACTGAAACACCCCTTGCCCATCAGCTAGGGCCCAGGTGAAAATACAGAGGAATTGGTGAGATGAGCAAGAGTACTGCTTCCATAGCGAGCCTGACAACCTGAGTCAGTGTAATGGAGACAGAAATCCAGCCACAAGAGACTCTTTAGCATTATCTTCAAATCGTTTTCTATTCATATTCAATGACTTTTTTTTTTTGCACTACTTTAGCACAGCTTCCAGGCGCAGCTTTTAATTTCAGACTTCAATCAACCCCACACTTATAGTTCCTTGCAGAGAAATATATACACTTTAAAGAGAATGAAATAGAGTAGAGGGCCATTTTCCACTCCAAACATACCTTCAGAGATAATATTCTAATCAAGTATATTATAGACCATATTCATTAGAAAAATATTAAACTCCATTTTCCTCCTATCAAATTTATGGCTTAATTTCTATATATTTCTATTTCCTCTAGTCTTTCAAAGTCCTGACCCTTTCTCTGCTCTATCCCTTCTTCTCTAATAGTCATCTAAGTTTTAACACAGTATCTTTCTCCTGTATCCACAAAACACCCAATATAATTAAGAACAAAAGATAATGAGAGCTCTAGTTTGGGCAGAAAATTTCTATAAGAGTAAATAATGGTATCTGCAGAAAGAATAGATTGCTATAAGAAAACCCCAGGTATGGGATGTGATACATGCCAGTGAGTTGTGGTCATAAAGGCCCATGAGGCTACCAAAATAATATAGACTATTGCTAAGGTTCTTGGTTTCCCACCAGAACCAGATAGTTGGGCCTTATTGCTGCAGACATCATGACCATCTGTAGCAGGGCACTAAAAGCCAAGTCAGAATGAAGCAGCACACTTTCTCTGTCTTGGTTATGGATCATAGTGTTGAAAAATCCTCTGCAGCCTGCTATGGGAGAGAAATCATGAACAGATTTACCAAACTTGGATCTACCCTGTGTGATATACAACCAATCAGCCTGGTAAGAGGTGCTAAATGGTGCAAAAGTAGCATAAATGTTATGGAAGCAACCAATTGTTTTGTGATTAGATATGAGACCAATTCCATTGGTGGATGATTATCTCTGGTACTGATAACATAGTACAAAAGTGCTCTAGACCCTATGCAGGAAGCCAGTACTGTTGGTTGAGTAAAAGTATCAAATTGTCCTCTAATATTTATAATATTTTTATGCACATAGATTAGTACTTCTTTCACATTTGGTCAGAGAAGCTTCTTTTTACTAATGAAATTGACTACTTAGGAGATTCAAAACTCACTAAAGTGCTGAAAATATGAGAAGGCTGAAAGTTTAGTGATAAATCAGACATTTTCATTATGCCCTTTAAGGCTCAGAGAATGTTCTGGCAGAAAGAGCTGAAGGAATATAAAATCCAGAGGACAGAGAGAATGACCTCACAGTGGTTGTCATTACCTTCACAAGACACCTACAATACTGAGTTCATCAACATTTTGACATGAATGATGGAAGCAGAAAATACAAAAACAAAAACAAATAAGTGAAATAACACTCCCCCAAAAAAGAAGAAGGAGAAGTTCAGTAGAAGAGGTACAAGTTTAAAGAAGTTCAGTAGAAGGGAGGAGGAGGGGAATAAAGTAAGACATTGGTAAGGAATTGTGATCAAATTACATAATGATCAAATATGAAATTTCCAATTAAGAAAAATAAAATAATTTGTGGAAGAAGTCCAACACTTGAAGACTTAAAGACTGAGTGTAATTTGAAAGGACCAAGAAGACAGAAATACTGTATTTCCGAAAGAGGAAATAAACATTCTGTATCATGTTCAGAAACTACCAGTGATTAGATAAAACAAGAGAGTAGCCTTCTTGAGAAAGGAGTGCAGAAGTGACAGGGACATAGTCATATCAAGGATTTGGGATCCTGATTTTATGGAGAAATTATTATAACATATCCTGCCAGGATAATTGTTACATATGATTCTCAAAAGAGCTATAATTAGTGATGGGAAAGAGTTACAGAACACAGTCTGCAATGACCCCTTTCAGACTTGGGAGCGAAGAGTCAGAACAACAGCAAAACATTTCTGACTTGTTCATTACAGCACAAGATTGACAAGAGACAATTGCACTGAAGATAGGATCAGCCTTGATATTTAAGCAAAGTGTTCAAAAACAACACCCTGCTGAGGGAAGACATTAGAAACAAACTCAGAGCATGAAAGGCTCAGTGAGACAGTTACCATCACCCTCCACCGGGCAGCCTCATTCAGTTGGTCTCACTCATTTACAGCCAGTGATTCCAAACAGTAAATTCATTACAACTAGGAAATTGCTTAATTAGTTTAAAGTGACAATCATTTCTAAAAATAAATCTTTAAACTACATTGATACCAAACAAATTTATCACAATCAGAACTGTTACAGTACACCTATAATGACTAGAAAATTAGTTCAAAATAATAACATGTCAAGTTGTGTGTGTGTGTGTGTGTGTGTTTCTTTTCCCCTTCTAAAAATGAACCTACTTGTTTTAAAGGGTGTTGCATTTTCACTCGGCCCCTCTCCCACAAGTTATGCCAACTTGAATGTATACTGTCTTATTTCCAAGCACTTTCCTACACTGCAGGGAAATATTTATATATGTGAATGAGGACATGCTTGACATAGATGCTTTATGTAAGTTAGGAGCCCAACATAAAATCCAGTTTAATTGTAGTGTATTTATATTATGTAAGCTTGATGCCTTCCTTTTAATGTATATGAAAAGGTATAAACTTATGCTTTAGTATGTGTTGTTTTATCAGGAAAAAAATCAGATTTCTCCATGATTTTACTATCAGAGCTTGGGTGGCTAAGATAAGAGGACTGACTATGAGTTCAAAGCAACAGAGTGAGTTCCAAGTAAGCTTAGGCTGAATGAGAGCCTTCCTTAGAAAAAGAAAATCAGATTTTATTATATACTAAATACAATGAACTTGTGTTCATCCATTGGACATGGTTTTTAGTTTAGAGAATTTAAAAGCACGTGAGGAGTGAAATTAATCTGAAATTGTAATTTTTGAAGCCCTCACATCTCCAGGCATAGCCACCTGCACATTTCAGAGGAGCTCAGTCTGTCTTTGACTTGCCTTTGCAATACCAAATATGGCCTGGGGAAATTAAAGTTTGTATTGTTCCTGGGACATGGGAACAGAAGGCTTGGAAGGACAGACATTGAATACAAATACAACTGGTATATTCAACATAGCATCTCCACTAATTTCTGATAAACTAATTGTCTTTTGATAGAATTCCATTTTTCTAGCATTTATGATACTAATATACCTTCTTCCATGATAAATGCTGAGCAGGGTAGGTAACAAGGTCAAAGGAGAGCATGGGAAGCTATGGAGATTGTAATGATTATTTTTTCCCACCACCCCTAAAAATAATTCCGGTCATAGGTCTCTAATGAAATAATAGTACTGACCATAATCCACACAAGCAATTATCACAAAACAACACCACACTGATTATGCTTACATCACATTTACATGGCCACTAACATCAAACATTAAAACACTTGCTCTGATATTTCAAGTATGTGGGAGATGGTTAACCATGAACTTCAATGCATTTTTGTTCAAAATCATATTGATAGAATTGGGGTATAAATACTTAGCATAACAGGTGTATTAATTATTACTACATTATATTAGTCTTCTGAAAATTGTATATATTGTCAATGTAAAGACAGAAGAAATTCCTTATATATAGACATGTGAGTAGTAAGTGAATATAACAGTAATTGACAAGGAGATAGAAAAAGAAAACTTGGGTACCAAAAATTTGACATTTTCTAGCCTGGGTGATTTCATATTAACTTATTAAAATATCCATCATATCATTTATTAAAATATCTTAGGAATTTGATTTCCATAAAACTCTCAGAGGGTTAACGTCTTCTTTTTTTTTTTTGGTTGTTCAAGGTATGGTTTCACTCTAGTCCAGGCTGACCTGGAATTCGCTATGTAGTCTCAAAGTGGCCTTGAATTCAAGGTAATCCTCCTACCTCTACTTCCTGAGTTCTGGGATTAAAGGTGTGTGTCACCACGCCTGGCAAGGGTTAGCTTCTTAATTCCAATATTCATAGAACACTTATCTCTATTTAATTAGTAAAATGAGCAAGTAATTTCTCAGCACACATAACATTATTAAGACAAATGCTTTTCTCTAAAAGCTACCATTAAAAAAGTGAGATAACAGGGCACTTTCAACTTTAGGAAAAGTTCACAAATTTACTTACATGAAAGCTCGAAGTCAAAAGAATGAAATTCCGTCACCAGCCTGCAAATTGACAAAAAACAAAAACCTAAGACAATATTACTCTGCTGCTGCTAAATAAGAGAGAACACACTAATATGTAGTTTTTGATGCAATAATACACTCTTATGAGAGATGGCAAATCATATTGATAGTAACAAAAAGAATCTTCCTTTCCAAAAATTAAAGTGAAACATACCATAAATTGTTTTAAATACTATTTGGCCTCATACCAAGCAACTCAAGTTGTCAATCTGGTTGCACGCATACTGAAGAAAACAACCAGAGGTTAATGTGATAACTGAAAAGTTTTACAAGCGAGGAACTGCAGTCCTAACTAGCATTAACACATATTTAGAATCTCAGCATTCCAGCAAGCATGATGCACTGTGCCATTGTGCTTCTCCAACTTGTTTTTATAGGTGGCTGGATTGTGATGCTAATGAAGAGTCTATGGCCCCTTCAGCTGCCACTGATCTAACATTTGTAGTTTGGGTTGCAGGAAGCCTCTGGGGTGTCACATTGATGTAAGCTCTGCTGTTTTGACACTTTACACAGATGCTCCAATTTTGCTTCAGTGGCTCAGAGCTGAATCTGAATGCCTCAAAGCATGATTAAAAAGAGCTATGGGTATGGGAGGATTGCATGGCCATGAACCTCTGTCACCTGCACTGATATCCAATCTTAGAACTGGTTGAAAACAGCATGGTAGCCTTAATTAGAAATTCAGATCTAACAGCTAAGTGGGGCATGTATGAATTCAGGTGTTTTTTTTTCCTCATTATCTTTCCCATAACTTAATGCTTTCCTACATAATTCTGATGAAAAAAAAAAATCCAATGGGAGGGACTGTTTCTTCAGATATTGTCTGTCATGCACCTGAATATGTGCTTATACATAACATCCTTATATTGATCTACCTATATAATCAGAAAATTTAACATTGTATTGTGTCACTTGTTATCTGTGGGATTACTATGAAACTGCTGATACACAAGCATTACCACAGTTCTTTAATCTAGGAGGAGTCTTCCAATAGTAAGATGAGTTTTTAAATGGAGAGCAGCTTTTATGCAAGCTGTATGTCAAGATACTTGACAGGGATAAGTCATACAATTGTGAAGTTAAATAACAGAGGGGAGAGGCATTCAGAGGCAATGAAAAGATAGAAAATTCGTGTTTTCAGATGAGATCTGTGAGGAGGAGGAGAGTCATCTGAGTAGAGAGACATAAAAACCCTCTACAGTTAACAGAACCTGAAGAGAAATTGATTAGAAAAGAATAGGGCATGATCACGGTTTTGAATAGCATACTCCATAATGAGCCTGATTCTTGGGAATGCTGATATGAAGGTGGGGCTAGTAATTCAGAGGGTGACACACACCATAATTTCCAAAGAAGGAGAGCTACTCCTTATGCCTGAGAATAGTCTTCATGACATAATTTCAGAAGGTGCATTGAACATTGCCATCAAGTTAAGAGATAAGTTTTGGAGTCTGAAGGATACATGAAAGTAATGGAATTTCAGGAGGTCACAGACAGCAATGGAAGATACCACAAATCAGAGTTGTGATGTTAAAGGGCGTGATGTTATGATGGCTTTTCTTTGTGGAACAGCATCGTGATGTACTGGTAAATATTTCCATTATATGTTGGGCATGAGGGCACACGCCTTGAATCCCAGCACTCAGGAGACAGAGATAGGAGGATAGCCGTGAGTTCATGGCCACCCTGAGACTACATAGTGAATTTCAAGTCAGCCTGAGCTACAGTGAGACCCTATCTTGGAAAAAAAAAAGAAAGAAGAAAGAAAAATGAAAAGATATCCGTTATAGAGTCTCTATGAAAGGGATATGGTGAATAAAAGAACTTGAACCTGGAATCCATTTGAAACCATATGTCTATGGTAATGGTGCTGAACTACTGATGATGTATTTTAACAAACATCAAATAGTAGTTAATGAGTCTCAACATTGGAATCATTGTTTCTTCATGTGGAGATCTTTCTTTCCTAATCCAATCTCAAAGCGGTCATCACTAGTAGGCCATAACATGCATCTAGTGAAGAGCTGTACATATTTCTGGTGGTTTCTGAAGGCCTGGCAATCAGCTGGAGATGTGACCAGTCACAGAGCTCATAGCTTAACCTGCTAGGACGTAAATGGCCTCGTGTCATGTGTCTCTGAGTTTCCTGTCCTCGTAAAGCTTCCTCTGGCTTTGCCATCACTCTACATCTCAGTTGCTTTCTGTGTCCTTTGTCTTCTGTACAGGGTCGCATGTTTCTCTACTACTGCACTGAAGAAGAACCTGAGAAAAAGGTAGTTTGTTTCTCCACTGTAAGCTGTGCTTTTCTATGCTAAAATAAATACTCTCCCCCACCCCATTTTGCCCATTCTTCTACCTTCTCATGGATCCAAAGCTCCTTCTACTACATACTATTAAGCTCACCACTTTTTCCTGAACAATTTGTTAAATCATATATAACAGGAGACAAGATGATATAGGTAATATATAGTGATTCCTCACAAATAAGTAAAAGTCCACAGATATATTTCTGACATCATCTAAAATACTCCAGGATTACACTTGAAATCATATTAACCTATAAAGAGGACCTTTGGAAATTAGCCTATAGATGCCTATTTTTTGGCTTCAACATTGTATTGCCTGACCTTTAGACATGTAAGAATCGATCCCGTGGGAACATTTGTGTGATAGAGAAAAGAACACACTCTTATCTGGAATCTGTTGTTTGTCACAATTGCTTATATTTTTCCATTTTTTGAAATTAACAAAAAAGTGTCTGGTATCTGCTGAATAGCTGTGACAAATAGAAAGACTTGAATAAAAAGAAAGAAAGAAAGGAAGGAAGGAAGGAAGGAAGGAAGGAAGGAAGGAAGGAAGGAAGGAAGGAAGGAAGAGAGGCCTGCTTGTTGATTGAGTCCTGAATTCCTCAGGCAACAATATTCTCTGTGAACAGCATGAAGTTCTCAGCACTCCCATGTTAGAAGCTTACAACTCAGTGGCTTTCATCTTCAACTGAAAATTGCTATTCTTAGATTATAGTCTCATTGCTACATATTTTCATTGGTGGCTTTCACAGTCTATCCTTCACCAACACAATTGTGCATCTCTTCTGGTCTTCTCATTCATTCAGCTTTGTGGCACCTCTAGATTAGGCTGGTTACAAACACAGTATACAGTTTTTTCCCCTCTTATATAATAAATTCATAATTAAATTATGAGTCAAGATTTTTTTGCTTTTTAAGTATTTATTGATTATTGATGTGATACACTCTACTTTCAAGATTATTAGGCAAACAGGGTATACTGATAATTATTACTCTGATAAAATCTATATCATCATATTCATTCATGAAAACTTACTAAAGAAACAAATACTTATTAAGACAATGCCAGTGTATTGTTGTAATTTTGAATTTTCAAAACCTTTCCCCAAGGAGGATAATAGAGGCCACTTAATCTAGTAACAAAGACAGTTTCCAGTAATTTTGATCAAGTTATACAAATACTTAGTTTTGGTCAATGTCATAACCCCCATACATATCTGCAAGATTTTTTTAAAATCAGGCCCCTAGGCCCTCAGGTAGTAATAATCCTGGTTATAAGTAGCAGTGAGAGACTCCAATTTCAAGAACACATAGAAAGAATAAAATTCCAAATGAATGATACAGAGCTAGAGAATTGAAGAAAATATAGGGATCACGGTGATAGATCATACTTCATTCAGTTATTATAAACCTATTCATTCAGCACAATTGCAAACAGTATCTGGCATTCTTCTAGATGTTATCAATACTGAAATTAAAAGGGTCTATTCATACAAAGTTGTCAGCAAAGAAAGTTATATAGACTACAGTAGATAGTAGTAATTGTCAAGGTTAAACATAATGCAGGTAAAGACAATAAAATAGATGGAAGAAGTTTTCATTATAGATGGAATGGCTAGGGTATTTCTCACCGGGAAGACAATATCTGACTAAAGATCTCTATACATGAGAAAATGAGACACGTGAAAATGCAGAGTAATATTTTATAAAGCCTAAAACATGAAGGTATGTACAGTTTATCAAAAACAAGGGTGCTGGGCATGGTGGCATATGCCTTTATTCCCAACACTTGGGAGGCAGAGGTAGGAGGATTGCAGAGAGCTCGAGGCCACCCTGAGACTATATAGTGAATTCCATGTCAGTCTGGGCTAGAGTGAAATTCTACCTCAAAAACAAAACAAAACAAAACAAAACAAGGAAAAAAAGAAGGTAAGCAATTAGAAGCCAGTGTTTAAACTAGAGCCTCCAGCCACTGCAAGTGAACTCCAGACACGTGCACCCCCTTGTGCGACTGGCTAATGTGGGTCTTTGGGAACTGAGCCTTGAACAGGGGTCCGGAGGCTTCACAGGCAAGTGCTTAACCACTAAGCCATCTCTTCATCCCCCATTGGATATTTTTAAGTGGAGCATTGACATAATATTTGTGTTCAATTTCACAGGATTGTCTTGGGAGATATTATATTGAGAGAGACACTGAGGTAGAAGTTATAAAACAAGAAATCAGGTCAAGAGGGTTTCTGATGGATAGAAAGAAGATGGTCATGGAATAGAAGACACAGATGCTTAGTTTCCAGTTGTGGATATATTTGTAAAGTAGAACTAAAATATTTCACTTATTGCCTGCATGTAGGATAAGAGACAAAGAAGGGCAAAGTCAATACTTTTGGTCTAAGCAATCGTGGAACTAGAAAAGTTATGGATGAGTGGAGAGGATAAAATCCTGGGTTTTTCCTAGGTTAAGGTCTTAACTAGATGTTCATATGGAAATACCATATAGACAGCCAGACTTACAAGTCTAGATGCCCAGAGACGTAGAAGGCTGGGGAGTGTGTTTAGAGTGATGCTTGATGAAAATCATCACATATAAACTTGACTGAGAGGATAAAAATCTGGAGGTTGACAACTGTGACTACTGGCACAACCTTCACCAGGCCCTTACAGGGAACACCTGAAACACAAGACACTGGAGAGGGTAGGATCAAGACTAACCTTAATCTTCTACATCTTCCCTCCCTCCCTCTCCCTCTCTCTATCTCTCTCTCTCTGTCTTCTCTCTTATATTTTTCTTTATATTTTTCCTCCTTTTCTTAGTGGGCACTGACCTGTAACTCCCAGTACCAGCATGGGGCTATCATCCACAATGAGCTTTTGATCAGAGAGACCTACAAGGTTTCCTAAAAGAAAGACAGATTTCTGTCAGAGTAATTGATGACCCACCAAAGGTTAGTGGTAAGACCCTACTGCTGAAGACACCTTATGTGGTTGACATGCAAAATGGACCAGCATGGCTGGAAGTTGGAAGAGAGTCAGTCCCCAGACAGTCAGCATGTCTAGTTCCAGAAGGTGCTACATGGGCGACTGGGGGAAAATGACCAATATCTGTCCAAGCAACTCATGGTCTAACCTACTTAGCAGCAAATAACTTGTTGTGATGCCCACACAAGTGCAATAGTGGCACACAGCCATGGTGGGGAACCAACTGCTCTCAGTTTGGCTAACTGATCCCCTCAGTGGTATGGGACCCATAGCTGGATCTGGGAAACAAGTCAGAACCATATCCAAAGATAAGCCCACTCGCCAATATCAAGCTACCATCAATCATGGGCTATAAGAGGGCCTACACCTATTAAATTCTCTATAAAAATAAGTAAGGGTTATCTCTTTTGTCCTGGTGCTAACTTACTCTCCATTGGAGAATCTGCTTCTCTTTTGCAGATAGATATAGATCCTAAGGAGAGAGCCACCCCATCATACCACCAAAGGGCCCCAGCTGAAACTAAGAAAAATTAGCGAAACAAGCAAGGGTGCTGTTTTCCTGATGAACCAGATACCAGCGCAAGGGGGAAGGAGATCAACACAGGGACAAATCAACTCCTACCAAATCAGAGAGCCAGAGCCTCAGAGGCCCCCAACACCTCATCACTGAAGCAGACCAAAAATGAACCCAACATGGCTCAGGGAAATTTTGCGGAAGAGGGGGTGGAAAGAATGTCAGAACCACATGTTGGGTCATGATATGCAGAGACATTTATCTTACCCATAACTGTGGGCTAACTCCACAATGCATGACCCATATACCTCAACAAGGAGGGGCCAAGGGGAGAGGATAGGTCACGGATGAGCCTAATAATGGTACCAAACTGACTGTATTTGCTGAATACAAAACTAATTAATAAAGAAAAAAATGGAAAAAAAAAGAAAGATAAGGAAGAACCATCAAAAGGATATTTTAGGGAGGTGTGTGCTATCCAGCAATCCAAGTGACGATATGCTTTGAAGATATAAAAGCAATGTAAAGTTTCAAATAAAATGTTGACTGAGATTATGCTCTGCTGTTTCTTAAAGTAAAATGTAGTCAACAAAATATGTTTCTCTTCTTTCTGGACATGAAACTTTACTCCTCAGCGCTTCTTTCTTCCTTAGTATGATTATAAGCTTCCACCTTGGCCAAATAATGGAATGGACGGATTAAGTAGTAAATCCAGATCTTTCTCATGAGATCCGGGGAATTATAACTCTCCCTACTCTTTCTTAATTCTATTGGTTGGGTTAAAATTTTATACATTGACCTAGTAAGAAATGCAAAGTTTACAGCCTCCAATATCTTAGGTCCCTAAATGACACAGTGGAAAGGAAAGATCTTGACAACATATTCCTCTACAAAAGTTGCTTACAACTGTGAAAGCAAAATAAAGTGTCAGTATATTTAGTTTTGTTTTCTCATACCCAGTTTGCTTGCTCCATCTAATCATTTAGGCCAACAAAGACTTTGATAAGACAATTTTTTTTTCTTGCTCAAAATCCTATTGTGATTGGAAGAGATATAATGAAAGGGGGGAAATTGAGTTAGCAAGTATAAAAATATTCAGATAAAATCATTGTCTATACAGAAAGCAAGCAGAGGAAGATGAGGTCAAAAGATACATCAAAAGATCTAAGAACTAACAAACAATAAGTTTGGAAAATCAGAATAATAAAAGTATAAGAAGAATTAAATCTGTGACTAAATGATGGTACTGAACGTTTTACATGAGAGGAGAGGTTGGTTTTAGTTGGTAACTAGGATGCAGGAAGATGGGGAGAGGAAAGAAAGAAGATGCCAGGTGTGAAAACTAGAGAATGGAATCTTTTGTGACTTTCCTTCCTATTACTTTATTTTTCTCTGTGCAATGGAAAATAAGCTCAGCCATGGGTAATGAAATATAATTCAAGCTCAGCTTTGTGATGCATTGGGCTAGGATAAATAGAAAAAAAATAAAACAAGATTGAGTAGGGTCAGAAAGTAGATGCAAAGATAGAAAGGTGAGAGAGCAAAAGTTATTTTTTCATTCAGAAAATAAGTAAAAGTTTAAGCTTGACTAGAATTCTTGTTGTACACAAGTGGTGGGTGCGGTGGTTTGGATTGTAAATGTCCTCCAAATGATAATGTGTTGAAAGACTGGCCCCTAGTCCATGTTCCTAATGGAATGTGGTAGAACTTTAGAACAGGTAGGTCTTTGTGGGATTAACTGCAGTCATTAAAGACAAGTTCATGAAGGGGAATTTAGGGCACTTTCTTCTGTTGTATCTCTTTCTCTTCTTACTGGATGCTCTCAGTTGAACTGGCAGCCTCCACTATGAACTCCCACCATGTAATATTGTTCTACTGCAGACCCAAAGTAACAGGATCAGATGACCCTGAATTGAAACTTCCACATTCCTATACCAAAGTAGCTATTCTCTCATCCTAATTTGCTTGTCACAGTTATTGTGTCATAGTGATTCAAAGCTGACTAACACAAAGGATAAAGAAGTTGTGGAAAATTTAGAAAGTTTATGGATTCTATTTGAAGACCAGCTTATATTGCAATGAGTAAACCACTAACAGAAAGCTTCCAGGACAGAAATAGCTGGGCCCTACATTTAACTCCGTTACTAGGTTTCACTGTTTCTGAAGTTGGCTAGATAGGATGAAGGTCAAAGTCATTTTCAGTTTTGTAATTTTACATTCTTATTTAATTTACTCTACATCAATAGAAAGTTGTAGTTACTATTTTTAGTAATACAGTGTGAATGCTACAAATGCTGTATGTTGAATTCTGCCTAAAAATGTTTTTGCACAGGTTTTCTTTCATCCTACTGACAATAAAGCATCCTCCTTTGCATCAGGAGCAGGGCCATTCCTATTTTACCCAGTTAATGCAGTTCAGAAGGAAATTCTGACTTCCCTCAGAACAAAAGGACAGAGTATGGATGATGCTCATTGGCTGGTTTGCATTTTCATTTTTCTTGCTACAATTGTTGTGTCAAGAGTGGGAACATGAATCAAATCAAGACAATAGGCCCCGATCTGGGAATTGTGTTAAATAACGGAAAAAGAATTTCTTTTTGTGCTGGAGCTGGTGATCTTGAAAAAATCATTCATGGAATTGTAGTCATCACCTTGTTATTATCTGGGAGATGGCTGGCCTAATAATCATGTTCAAGGGACCTACAAAAGGAAGAAGTCAGATATTTTTTTTGAATTGGCAACTTTGAACATCTGTACCCAGAAACACTCTAAACCACATATGTATCCAAAATTTCTTTCTTTTAAAACCCAGATGAAATGATAGTGTTTTTCATACTTTTTAAAATTTTTCTTCAGTCAGTCTGAGTTAGACTTCTGTCAATCATCACAGGAATTTTAAATGAGATACAAGTGAACAAAACTTTAATAAGGACTTTAACAGTTCAGTTTTAGCAAGGAAATAATATCATTGGGGAAAGGAGATAGATATATAATAGATAAAATGATGGTAGATAGATAGATAGATAGATAGATAGATGATAGAAATAGACAGCAATAGATAAATGGGGGCTGGAGAGATTGCTCAGTGTTTTAAGATACTTGCTTACAAAGCCTGATGTCCTGGGTTTTGTTCTCCAGTTAAAGCCAGAGTTTGTTTGCAACGCCAAGAAGCCCTGGTTTACTATTCTCTCTCTCTTACTCCCTGCCTGCTGCTTGCAAATAAATAAAATATTTTTAAAAGATAGATAGATGGTAGATTGATAGACACATAGTGTATAGATAGTAGATAGATGGTAGATACATACATAGTACATAGACAGATTATAAAGAGAAGATAAAAAGATAAATGATAAATAGATATAGGTAGGTAGGTAGGTAGGTAGGTAGATAGATAGATAGATAGATAGATAGATAGATAGATAGATAGACAGACAGACAGCTAGGCAAGGTTGATAGATAGATGATAGATATTTAGATAGGAGAACAACCCAGGCACAAAGTGACCTGGTTCTCATGGCAGAAAAGGCCACAAGAATGAAAAGTTGTTTTATTGGGAAAGAAATATGGACATGTGTTTAGGCATAGAATAAAATGTAGATGACCTCAAACACTACATCTAGGCAGAAGGGAGAATCCAGAGGGAGGATGATTAAGTTCTGAAGAAGATGTTCAAGTGGTCAGACTCCTTGACAGTCAGTGCCACTCAGGGGAGGTGTTGGGGGTATCTGAGTGACAGTATTACACACCTGCCTAGTGTAAGAAAGTCCGTCTTAACTCCTTTAGGGATTCATTAATGTAAGAGATGTAGAATAATCTTTTCAGGCTCTCAGTCATGAAGGAGAGAGAGAAGAATAGAAACCTCTCCAGTGGTTCCCAGCATTTCTTCCTCCTTTTTTTTTTGGTTTGTTTCAATTTCTTCTTTTATTTAGCTTTCTTATTGATACAGTTATCACCTGTATTGAAATATTTGCAGAAAATTGATTTTAGTTTAGCTATTATTAGTCTACTCCAGAGCTTTGAGGATACTGGTATTCTTTTACGTTACTGGTCTTTGTTATGATCAAAGAAAAATTTAAAATAATTTTACTTTTTTAAATTTTTTCTTTGGTTTCTTCTCATAGTCTAAATTTTCTCATAACTTTTAAAAAATATTTCTTCCATCATGCCTGGAACCTACACGCTTCCTTATATACTGAGAGAATTATTGTAAACATTTTCTTCTTCCACTTACTATCACATGTACTCTTTTAGAATCTGACCCATAATGGATGTGTGATGGACTTCGCCATTGCACTTCTTGATCTCAGAATCATAACCAGGAATTATTTCGTGCTATGAACGATAGACAAGCCTCCAATCACAGCATTCTTTGGGGTCACAAAACTTTGTTTCTAGTTGTAATTCTGGCTAGACATGCATTCAAATAGTAAATATAGGCAGCAAATTGATCATCAATGATTTCTACATTGTGATCATCCCATGTCACATTCACTAGGACTTCTTAGACATTTTCCATGTCTAACCTATTGAGTCTTTCACCCACCAAAGAAGCTCTTCTACTCTGTTCTTTCCCTTTGAGGAAATGATTCCTCTACCTTACCTTCTCTTATGCTTCCTGAGGAGGCCCCAGAGAGCAGGAAAGAACACAGTCAGCTCCCAAACTGCCAAGTTTTATTCAGGGTCTGCCACTTGTAAGGGTGCTATTTTATTTCTAATGGTCTTTGTTTCTTCATCTTTAAAATGGGTCCAATAAGAGTAATTACTCCCAAGGGGATGTAAATTACATGACCACATACATGCATACATATGTACATATTATCAACATAGAACATTGTCTACATAAGGCAAGCATTACATAATAACACAAAATAAATACCTGATTTATACTTTTTCCTTTCTTCATTCAGCCTCATGACTTATCTATTCCATTTTCTCAATAGTATTCTATTACCATGAAGCCATTAGAAGGACATACTTTGTCATTTGTATTGAATATTATTTTATATGGACTGAACTATCTTTGTTTACTTAACTTTATTGGTGACACTTCTCTGGGCAGCCCTTTATCTTTCTAGGTGTCTGCAATGCCTCTGCATTTTCTCATTTAGTTTAAGGCACTGAAGAGGGTTAAGCTTTTGCTATGAAGGATGATGCCAAGCTGGTTTAGTGGAGTTGTTTGGTATCATATACTTAGAGAATCTGGGCATCTCAGTAAGCTGTCAGAAGTCATCCTGTCTCTGTCAAATCACAAGATTAGGAAGGAGTCAAGAAATGATACAGGAATGTATAGGGACCAAATCACACAAGCTTTTTCAGGAGAAACACTGTATTTTTAAAAAAAATTTTAACTTTTATTTTTTATTTAATTATTTGAGAGAGAGGGAGAGAGGGGGAGAAAGAATGGTTTGCCAGGCCCTCTAGCCACTGAAATAAACTCCAGATGCATGTACCACCTTGTGCATCTGGCTTACATGGATTCTGGGGAATCAAAACTCGGTCCTTATTCTTCACAGGCAAGTTCCCTAACCACTAAGCAATCTCTCCAGCCCCAGAGAATCTCTTTAGATAAACTTTATATCTGTGTGGATGCTTCATGAAACTATAATATTATGACAAGAGGTCATTCTCTGAGTATTCACCAAGTACCAAAAAATTAGAAAAGGCTTATTGATCCATAGACAAATCATGGCCTAGAATTTGGTAGCAGGAGATGGAGAGAGGAGTTGGGGAGCAGGAGTAGACAGAAGAGGGGAAATGAATTAAAAAACTCTGAATGAGTTCAGGATGAGGGCTGGCAAGAGGCAGAGAAATATGGAAGAATAGGAGAATACAGAAAGTTATTCTAGGTTTCATACTCAGTGGCATCATGGTAAGTGTAACTTCTACTGCCTGTGCTGTGGATAATACCTAATGTGAAAGTAATTTATTTTGAATGAATTGAAATAGTATCAAAATGAATATTTTAAAGCAAAACATGTATGTCCTATTTTGTGGATAATTGAGTATATACAAACCTGCTTATTGAAGTTTACCAACTTGGAAATCATCCTTTGCCTTATTAAAAGTAACCTACAATGTACAAAACAGATTCACTTTAGGGGGTTTTCCCTTATCAATGAGACTGAAATTCAAACATCACAAATAAAAGTCTTTTTAACCTTTGCTATTAAAAGTAAGTAACCCTATATATTAGCTTTGCATTACTTGAAAATTTTTGAAAAATGCTTCCTCATGTGAAAATTTAGTT
Organism: Dipus sagitta; assembly: GCA_036346955.1. NCBI lineage: Eukaryota > Metazoa > Chordata > Mammalia > Rodentia > Dipodidae > Dipus > Dipus sagitta. Next base: position 199,004,524 of record CM070770.1, on the reverse strand, counting down.
TGGTTTACCTTCCATAACTCAAAATTGTATGGTTCTCTTATATATCCGATTGATCCCTCCTTTTCTAAAAGTAGAACAAACACTGTGCTGATAAAACAACTGATGATTAGAGGAAAGTGCTTTAAATTTTGTTAGCCTCACTACTGTAAACTAAATTGCCTCACTACTCTAACTTAAATGATGAGGTTTTTAGAACACAACCTACTTGATTCTTTTATGCTGAGAGAAATGTCACACCATATAATTTCATGTTTTTTCCAGTTTTCTGTCACATGCAGCAGAGAAAACAGAGTATAAGAGCCATCGGTGACTTGCAGCAGATCATTTGAATTTGATGTACATTTTTTTTCGTTATTAAGTACCTGTGAATTAGTTTTATACATACAACTGAGAGGGGTTTTATGAAGTTTATCAAAGTAATATTTATAAACTTCCCTCAAATCCCAAGCTGAAAGACAAAATGTCATCTAATATTACTTGTCTAAAAATGAGACCTTTTGTAAGCCTTAATTATAATTTTAAATTCCCTTACATTATAGACTCTGAATCAATCAAACATAATGAGTAGTGACTATTTTCACATTATGAAAGCTCTTTAGGGCCAAAGCCTGAGTCATTCATTTCTTATTTTTTCTGCAGCATATAGTTAAATTGGTTGATAGTGATGATGATAATGGTTGCATTTCAGTAATATTACTGTTAGTGAAAATAATAATATGATTACTTAGACTTTGACAGCTTATACCACTCCATATTCTGGCAATGATTAAGCAAGGGGATGCCATTATGGACTTACTGATATGGCATCAAAAAATCTAATATTTGACATGGGTATTTTGAAGAAACTGGGATCTGACACAAGAAGAGAGTAAGAAGAGGAATTGAAAAAATCACTGAGTATTTGGGCAGAAGGCAAAACCCTTATAGGCACAGGAGGTGATGCTGTTTACCTACTTCCTGTGTTTGGCCCTTCACAGTGCAGTAAGCTTATTGTCATGATCTTGCCAATTAAGGAGAATCTCAAGGAGGCATAAAAAAATTCTTTAAAATAAGGGTCTATCCATGTTTTGTAGAACTGATTTACTTTATTTGTACAAGATACATCAGTACCTGGTTAAAAACAGGGACACAGGTCTCATTTTGACAGATTTTTTGAGGAAATTATCATAGAAACTATGATGGTTTACATTGATTGTCAACTTGACAGGACAGAGAATCACCTGTGAAAGATTATATTGGTTATTTTGGTTTAGTTAGTTTAGGTGTACAGACCCATCTTAATGTTGCGCAACATTCTGAACTACATAAAAGTGTAGAGCTTGCTGAGCAACAGCATTCATTGCTCTGGCTACCACGCTATGGACTGAGTATGACCAGCTGCACCACAGTTACTTCCCTGTACACTGTACTGTAACCATGCACTATAACTTGAAATAAACCCTTTCTCCACCAAACTGATTTCATTAGGTATTTTGGTCCCAATAATGAGACTGTAACTAATATAGATACAGATCATGTTGCATGGACTCTGAATATCCAGGACCTGGTACAGTGTGACACTGATATGCAGAAATGACATGCAACAAATGATGAGGTCCTTTGCCATACTCTAATCCTTGTTGGTAGGATGAGGGTATGCAAGGAAGGATATTTTCTCTATAATTCCTTTTAATATTAACATGTTTACTAATCTATCTTTCTCTGGTTAATAATTTATATCATATATATAAGTTATATTCTAAGGTAAGCATGTAATTTACCATTGAAACCTAGAAAATACTAGGAGGTAAAAGGAGTGCTAATGTCAACTGTGCTATATGTACCCTGTTTGGGGGCCAGTACTTGTGCATGGCATCTAAGGGCTAGTGCGGTAGCCTTAGGTGGTTGGGGAGGACATGGCTTTGGCTACTCTCCCCAAGTGCTTAAGGAAAGCGTATTTTCCTTATGTTACTGAATAATTCTCTCAAAATGGATTTCATTATAATTGAATCACATTTTAACTGCACTAGAGGATCTTGCTATTTAAAGGAATTATATGGTGACATCTCTTGCAAATTGGATAATAGTAACCCAAACTTCTCTTTTATAAGCATTGTTATAGGTTGAAATTACTTAGTTCTGAATACATCTATATAATACTGTCTAATAGCTCTGCAAAAAAATAATGTTAACTAATTTCCTACAAAAAAGAAGTCATCTTTTGCTTTTTCATGTAAATCACTCATCCATTCCATTAGAAATTCTGGTTGGTTATTCTTTTAAAGTCTGTCCTGAATATGACTACTTCTTACGCCAACGACAAGGGACCATGACTTCTCAGTAACGTTATTGATGGGTCTCACTAGAAGACTCTTCTTCAGAGATTATATTAATCACAGAGCATATTACCAATCCCAGGTAAGTCCATCAGTGGCCTCCTATCACATTACAGTAAAAGTTTTCTATCTAAAGAATTTATCAATCTGTCCTCTCCCTGTCTGTCTCAAGCCCTACATCCTTTCTATCCACTCTAGTCACTCTGAAATCCTGCTGTTACAGCACACCCTAAGCATGTTTCCAACTTACACAACCTGTGCACCATGTGATTCCCCATATGTTTGCATGTCTTATGTGTTTGACTTCATTTAATTCTATGCTAAAATAGTACCTATTCGGGAGAACACTGTAGATCATTCTAAAGGTTACATCTCTCATGTTCACATCCTTTACTTAATGTTCTTAACACTTGTTTATTCTTTAAGTCATATGTGTTTTTTTGTTTTTTGTTTTTTTCCTAATCAAACTTCTATGAGTCAGGAGCTTTTGACTCTTTTGTTTCCTACATCGTTTGAAACTTCTAGATAATTGTTGGCAGAAAATAGATATTCAATTCAACTTTGCTAGATGAATATATAAATAAAAGTGTATGTATAAGGAGATCCACAATGTATCAGATCTCCAGTTGACAACTGCAGAAACAAGATTCATTCTATCTCTTTTGGGAATCAAATCTAGTGACTTGCATATGCTAGGAAAGATTCTTACAGAGTTACATCCCCAGCCCAGTCTACCCTCTAAATGGAAGGAAATCAGTAAGAAAATGGCAAAGTAAAGAACTAGAGAAACATGTCAGCAAGCACTGAAGAACTGAAGGCAAAGAAGGAATCTGCATTGTATCAATGAAAGGCATTAATGACTCTGAGGAACTTCTCATTTAGTGCATTATTCTTTTTACAGACTAGAAATTCGGTGGTTCAAAAGATGAACTTTCTGCATGCTCTTAAGATCACCTGATCCTGCTTAGTTGGCTGCTAGAAGGCACTGCCTTTCTCACACCAGGGCTTTCATTAAAATATTCCCTGCCTCTAGTTTCCTGCTAATGGAAACTGGGAAATATGAACCACAGTAATCAATGGCCCCAAATTTGCCCAGAGAGGAAGGCTGATCCTGAAGTGGTGACAGCCCAACCATTTAGTGCTTTATAGACCGTGTACTATTGCACTCAGAAGCAAAGAGGCAAGCGGGTCCTGACTGCAGAGCCTGATGGAATGTGCTCCCTGCAGCTCCATCTACATAGTAGCCAAATGATCCCACATTCTGCCCTCTCTAAGGCATGTGGATGTCTTCCAAGAATGAGCAAGTTGCTTACCCAGGACTGCAGAATAAAGAACAAAGCCAGTTACTGCGCTCAAGTTGAAAGCATACTTGATTCAGGACCAGTATTTGCATGGGGATCATATAGAAACATCATTTAAAAATTATTTTTACTTTGATACCTCCCTGCCAAACATTGAGGTTATTCAGTAATGCTGTAACCTTCTGAATAAAATTTTGACAAGCTTTTTTTTTTTTTTTTGCAAAATCAGAAATGCAGCTGGAATGACAGAACTTTAAAAAACTCAGATACAGTTTTTACCAAGAACCCATATGAAGTTTTAATAATAAAAGCTCTATAGGTGCATTATATCTTTATAATTAAATGCAAAATTATTTGATTCCATCCTTTCTTCTTCCTTCCTTCTTTCCTTTTTCTTTCCAAATGAGGGTCTTAAGCTGTAGCAAAGGCTTGCCTAACACTCACTTCGTAGCCATCAAAATTTCGTCAATCCTCCGCTTCAGTCTCCTGAGTTCTGGGATTGCTGATCTGAGCCACCACATCTGGCTTTTAATATATATTGTCTATACTTTCCTATACAATTTATCTTTGCTAGCCTATATTTTTATAAATATTCATATAATTCTAAAGTGTCACTGTTTAAATCTGACTATACCAATTTGTTATAACTAAATAATATTCCCATCAATTTTGAAGATGTTCAAAATGTGTCTTTTAGAGCTGGAGAGATGGTTCCATCATAGAAATGCTTGCCTGCAAAGCCTGAAAACCCAGGTTTGATTCCCTAGTACTCACATAAAACCAGATGCACACAGTGTGCATGCATGTGGAATTCATTTATAGCTGTTGGAAGCCCTTACATGCCCATTCTCTCTATCTGTCTCTCTTTATATCTCTGTCTCTGTGCTTGCAAATGAGTAAAAACAAAAATGTTTTTAAAAATATGTCTTTCAAGAATAGAAGTTACTATTATCATCCAGGGTCTAATGACCCATTCCATATATTTGGAGATAGTAGTATTATTTAATTATAATGATTATATCTCTGTTTCATTTGATGCTTTCATTGTAAGTTACTTCTAGATATATGATCCCCAACCTCTACTAGCAAAACAGGACACTGAGAATCAGAGACCTTAAGTAATTGAACCATTAGTGTTAAATTAATTGTAGGACTTAGGCTAGGTTAAATTGTTTGGCAAATCTCTCTGCTCTCTGTCACTTCCTTGCCATTGTGACACTGTGTCTGATTTTCCTAACACTTGTCCATGTTCACAGCTTTTATCTTGGATTTGTGCTATATGTCATGCATTTCACATTCTAGTCTTAGAGCTCATTTAAAATTGATCTCAAATCCCAATATTAGAACACACATAACTTAAATTTTCTAAAGCTACATAACATTAACATTAAAAAAGCAGTGAGATATTAAGAATATTGTCTAAATACAAACATGTGCATCTCTCAAGTTGTTACTGAAATGCAGTCTTATTTAAGACATGCATACTGAGACTACCTAACATTATTTTAAGCAGAAGAGGTAAAATTGTAATTGCAACAAATGTCTACGTGGCTTAAGCAAATGCATTCTTATTTTATGTGTGGCATCTGGTTAAATCAATAAAATATGGTTATTTCTTCTGACTTAGTCACATTTAATTTAAGATTGATATTATTGGCCTGGAGAGATGAATTAGCAGTTAAGGTACCTTCCTGCAAAGCCAAAGGACCCAGGTTGGATTCCCCAGGACCCAAGTAATCCAGATGTACAAGGTAACACATACGACTAGAGTTCATTTGCAGTCGTTTGCTGGAGGCCCTGGCATTCCCGTTCTCTCTCTCTCTCTCTCATCTCAAATAAATAAATGAATAAATAAAATATTTAAAAAAGAGTGATAATCTAGAATGGGGTTGACCAACACAGAGGTTAGCAATGAAGCTATTCAGCATTTCAAGTATGGCTGGCTGAGAATTGTGATGTGCTATGAATGCAAAATATATACCAAATTTTGAAGACTTCATCAAAAATAACACAACCAAGTGAAGCATTCTATGCTTGTAATTCCAGTACTTGCTAGGCCAGGGTGGGAGAATTGATATAAGATTCAAACCAGCCTGGGCTACAATGTGAGATCCTGTCTAAAATACCAACCAACCAAAACAACAATAACTGCAACAAATATGACAAATGTGTTATTAAGATTTTTGTTGGTTATATATTAAGATAATATTTTAGATATACTAAATTTAGGATTTTATATTGATATATATTTTTTAATTTTTTTAATGTGACTACTAGAAAATTTTAAATGACATGTATGGTTACAGTATATTTCTATAGCAGGGTGCTGCATTACAGAATTTTACAGATATCTAAGGCATGGTTTTTGTTCTTGCCAGAGGATGAGAGAATTTTGTGTATGTGACTCACTGACCAGTAGCAAGATATAGCTGTTGAAGTGGCAACTTATTGGTAGAAGAAAAGAGTTTCACTGAATAGTGGTCAAGAAGGAGGAAGTGAGTGCAGTCTTCAGTCCTTGGGAAAAATGCGATGCTATGGGTTGTGAGTCTTTGGATACGATACAGAAAAAAGGGTTCCAAGCTAAAGGAAAGCAGAGAAAAGATTTTAAAAATAGTCAAAGAATAATGTGAAGGATGTCTTCTCTATGAGTTCAGAAAAAATAATGATGAAAAATAAATCATATCTTTTTTGCAGATTCTCTTAAACAATAGCTATTAATCAATATTGTCAGGTAAATATAAAACATTTTCTGCAAGCTATGTGACAGCATTTTAAAAAGAAAAAACTAATGTTTGCTAGTCACAAACGAAGTTTTCTCTGCTGGTTTCTGTCTTCTGAGATCAATTTACCCACTTATTTCTACCAAACCACACAATCTCAAACAGCCCTGCAAATCGTTACAAACTTTCAGTGGTACATGGCTCATTGCTCCATGAATTTGTCAGAACTTCTACAAGTAGAAAGATAACCTAAGGACATAAAAATTAATACATGTAAATTAATCATTCATTCTGGTTTGAGCTATGAAATCAATATGAAAAATATATCCATTTCTAAACTTAAATTAAAAAAGACATTCCCAGAAGTGGTGTAACTGATAATCTGGCTTGTTTCAATGAGAACATGTGCTGAAACCATATGTCAGAGAGAATACCAGAAACATAATTCATAAGAAATGATTTGTTTTTAAATCAGGAATCAAAATGGTAAGAGTAAAAGTTATGTTTTCTTTTTCCTACTCCAAACGTAGTCTAATTTATATGAAACACCAAAATCAAGAAGTTGTTTCTGGGCTATTGGCCCCTTAATCCTCTATATTAATTCAGGTAATGCACCACTACCACTATCTTCTATTTAATTATTTTTATTTATGTACCATTAAGCTCCATTTTCATTACTTTTGCAGTACAAAAAAGGACAAATCCAGTGTATTTGGGCAGTGCCAACACCTCACTTACAATCCTCAGAAGACCCTTTTCTAGGGAGAGAAGATAAATGACAGTCCTTGATATTCTTAAAAAGCAGCTTTTAGTTCTTTAATTAGGAGTTTCAGGCAGACTATTCTACTTGAACCTTTAACATTTCCAGAAACTTCTGCCTTACTTCCCAGCTCTCTTTTCCTCAGTTTGTGTTGAATACATTCCTGATTTGCAGGAAAGCTGCTTTCAGGCCCTTTCATATTCTGCTCTAATCCCTTGGTAATTAAGAAAGTTTCTCCCTGGAACAATAGGCAAATCCAGGAGGGATTCCATGGTTGTGCTTCCCACATCACATTGTACTTGAACTTCTCATCTAAACTTGCCCCCAGGGACCCCGATTAAGAAAACAGTCCTGTGAGGAGTGCCAGAACAGAGGAACTGAAAGGCTATAATGAAAATAACTTTGTATCAGTTGAAAACACTGGCTAGATAAAGCATGCTGAATCAACAGTCGATAAAATCACTTATTTAATAGGGCATAAATCTTAACTATAAAAGACATGGTATTAGGATAGCACATCTCACACTCCTTAACACTCCGTAGTTAACAGTTTCTCACTCTAGCAGGCTTTAAACCATGGGGAGTTTGTATTTCTCTTCTTTTCCTATGCTTTTCTGTAATTATTTGCATACTTCCCTTCTTTGTTCCTTTCAGTCACTGACATAAAAACCATATTAGAAACTCATTAGTGTCATAAACTCAAGAACTTCAAAATAATATTTGTCTAATTATTCTGGCTATTTGCAATTTAACTTGTGACTAAGCATTGGTAATTGGTTATAATTACTGAATTAGGCTTGAGTTTTATAACATTTGCTTTCTTTCTTTATTCTTGGACATAAATCACAATATAATAAGTATTTTCCTGTACTTCATTACATTTTATTTTTGGAAAATTTCATCTTCATGCTCAAAAATAGTGTAAAATGTCCCTCCATAATTTCTTGTAGTAATCAACATGTGACACATTGCCGGTAGTTATGTTGAGACTCTATGAGGGAGATATAATAGGTAGTGAACTGCTTATGCCTTTTGCTTCCTATATCACATTAAATTTAAATGGTAGTGATACCATAAAGGGATTGTATAAATCAAGAGAATAGAAGGCTATGAGAAGTTAATTCATTCTTTGGAACAAATAATTTTTTTAAATCTTCTTAATTAGACTGAAAATTTGAGGAATTATTTAGTACTCTTTTCTGGCCTATCATACTCTACATCTGTTCTATGAACATTCTATGTGACTCCACTAGTTCATGTCAAGTAACACCAGATTTTCACATGAATGTTGTTTCTAAGCCAATTGCAGAGAAATGCAGAAAAATAGCAAAGCAGCACTTTATGACGGACAGCAGACAGTAGTTAAGAATAAATATTACCATGGCCCCTCGGAGATGTTCTGCTGTTGTATATCTGTGAAGTAAACCATCAGATTTCAAACTGATGATGTACTGAGGTGTATGTAAACTTCAGTGTGTGTTCTCAGGAATTGTTAAAGATAAGGGGGTATGCCTGCAATGCATATAGGAATAGGAAAGGAAATAACAGTTTTGCCATACAAGCCTGGAAAACTGGAACTTTGTTTTGTCTCCCTATTAGGGTCTCACTGTGTAACTCACACAGGTCAAATTGCAGTTCTCTTACATCTGTCTCCCAATTGTTAGAATCATGGGCATGTGCCACCAAAATTGGCAAGAACTGGGTCTGTTTTAGTCTTTTGCACCTTTAGTGAGTATTTCAAGCTCTGGGCACTCAGTTCTAAGATTAAAGACAAGCATAGGCACAGACTCTATGTGTACTCGGAGAAAGTTCAGCCTGTGGTATCTCAAGTGGTAGCTGTGTGAATTTTCAGCAGTTAAGATGATATGCAATTAAAAAGAAAGAGATACATAGTACTAAGTCTCAAGAAATCATGAAGCTAGTGAAAAAGTGAAATGGAATCTTAAAATTTTCAGTAATCTAATATAAAGAGGAAAGAAAAAACACTCTACTAAAAGTATTTATATATTCAACCCAATGGGCTTTTCAATAAGCCATTCAAGAGTGGAAAAATGTAGAAAAATATTTTCCATTGGCAAATGCTTGTTAAATCTCCTAAAGCAAGTTTTGCTTTACCCCCTGCTTTTACAGCACTCAGCTCAATCCTGTAAATTGGTTGAAGTTGGGGGAAAAAATTAGTTCCTTAGGTCCTTGTAAACATTTCACTTTTATTTTTAGAAAAAAAAGAGAGATTTTTTTCAAAAACTACAGGTGTGAGGAAACTAATATTGAGTCTCCTGTGAACAATTTTACACCTCACCCCACCAGAGTGCCCATGGAATAAAACAAATTGGATGAAAAACACAAACCTTGTAGCTTCAGATACTCAAAAGCTCATTACATCTTGAAATGAGTGAAATATTGCAGCCTATTAGAATGGAGAACAGATCTACTTTGTGCTCAAATGTATAAGTCTCCCTGTATCCTCCAGAATCAAGAAAGCCCATGTTTCAGTGTTTTGTCAGGGCCCACATTTAACTCACACATTAAAGTATAGTCTCAAAGAAAATAATTACTGGGTAGAGAATAACAAATGTCTTTGTAAGAAAAAAAATTAAGAAGTAAGTGATATTTATTGCATTCAGCATTTTCATTCATATAGAAGGAAGATAGTCTCTCCTAAAATTCTGTTGAATTTCCATGTAGACATTCAACATCATTGTGACACTTATATTTATACCCAAAGTGCTGGAGAAATACTTCCATCTCACTGGAATAAAAATAGCATATGTCTTGAAATGTTTTATGAAGAACAAATGCACTAGCAATTTATTTTCAGATTAAGTGAAGTGCACAAAGTCATCAAATTTATATATTTGTGACCAGCTACAATATCAACTGAAATACAATATTGAGATCCCATGTGTAAATCTTTATATAAAAAAGTAATCTTTGATTTACTAGAATGACTAGGTTAGTGAAAGAAATGTTTCCTTCTGAAAAATTTCTTACAAACACACACACACTTTGCATCATAAATAAGTATATGAATAATGTTAAAATTTTAACTGATTTTATACCACTCAGATTTGCCCAGGATTATGGCCACTACTATAAAACAAAATTGCAAAGACCCAAATAAATAAGTTTCAAGTGGAAGCCAAAGAGAATAAGGGGATTCCCAATGGTTCTCTAACCCTTTTTATGTTTAAGTACATCTGCCATCATCTTTTCTGGTTCATCTATATTGTCAGTCATTATTATCAGCAGGAAACACATCTTAGTAACAAAAATAACACCAGTACTTTCATTTTCCTTCATAAAGTTCAGTTTTCTGCATTCTGTTTTTATTATACTTATGTTCTAGGCTCTTTCAAGGTCATGAAATTATTTTTGAGCATGGACATAAATCTAGCCAATATATTGATGAGAATAGTGGAAAAGAGTCATTGAAATTGAGATATTGCATCATGGATGTTACTAAGGATCAAAGAATATCAGAATTGGTAATATATTTCAGGTAATTCGGGTTAAGATGAGGAAAATGGTTATTGAAGGAACTAAATGAGATTCTCAAAATATTGGCAGAACTGAGAATACCATAAAGATTTTTTAGCCAGGCATGGTGGCACATACCTTTAATCTCAGTACTTGGGAGGCAGAGGTAGGAGGATCACTGTGAGTTCAAGACCACCCTGAGACTACATAGTAAATTCCAGGTCATCGTGAGCTAGAGTGAGACCCTACCTCGGAAAACCAAAAAAAAATTTCTTTTTGAAGCATTTTTTTCTGTTATATTTATTTTCTGTTAAAACATTGTATAATTTATCATTAGTTTCTCTATGGCCAAAGATATTTGTTGTGACCTCTATAAGGGTTCTTTTCTGATACAGTCAAAATCATCTGTCATCAATGGAGATCAACAGCAGTAGACACTGGAAGCCTTAAGTTGGGTAAGCCAGGCCAAATGAGCCAATGAATTCTATAGTGGCATGTCTGTTATAGGGGAAGCCAACTGCTCTCTAATTGGACTTGAGGCCCAATGCCAGGGATGGAACACATGCCTGATACAAAAAAAAAAAAAAAAAAAACTATGACGGGGGAAGTCATGAGCCCTAGGGCTATAACACCTGCTGGTGTCTGGCAAAATGCATATATTAGTCTCACTAAACTGCCCAGTAAGTACTTCCCTTAATGTTCATACCCATATATTAACGCTACTCTCACTTTTGGTTAGAGAAGCTTTTCTTTACAGATGGATGTTGACCACTGGGATGACTCAAAAGGCACCATAATGCTGAGCAGTGATAGAGGAGTGCTCAGTACTGAAACATCTCTATCACACCTTCAAAAGCTCAGGGTCCATTGTGGAAGAGGTGGCAGGAAGAATGTAAGAACCAAAGGAAAGGTAGGACTCCTTGCAACGTGTTCCTCCAGACAAAAAATGGCCTGGATACCTATGACCTCACAGTGCCTGGCACTACCTAGACAAGACCAGTAAATAGGAGGAAAAGATGATGACATCAAAATAAAAGAGAGACTCAAAAGGGCCCCAGCTGAAACTAAGAAAAATTGGAGAAACAAGCAAGGGGGCTGTTTTCCTGATGAACCGGATACCAGCACAAGGGGGAAGGAGATCAGCACAGAGAAAAATCAACTCCTACCAAATCAGAGAGCCAGAGCCCCAGAGGCCCCCAACACCTCATCACTGAAGCAGACCAAAAATGAACCCAACATGGCTCAGGGAAATTTTGCGGAAGAGGGGCGGAAAGAATGTCAGAGCCACATGTTGGGTCATGATATGCAGAGACATTAAGCTTACCCATAACTGTGGGCTAACTCCACAATGCATGACCCGTATACCTCAACAAGGAGGGGCCAAGGGGAGGGGGTAGGTCACGGATGAGCCTAATAATGGTACCAAACTGACTGTAAAAAAAATAAATAAAAATTAAAAATAAAAAATAAAAAAAAATAAAAATAAAAAATAAATAAATAAAAGAGAGACTGACTGAGAATGGGGATGGGATATGTTGGAGAATGGAGTTGTGAAGGGGAAAGTAGGGGGAAGTTATCATGTTTTATTGTATATCATTATGGAAATTGTCAATATTTCAAAAATTTAAAAAGAAAGGGAAAAGTTTTTACTGAAAAAAAGAATAAATATAGTATTAGTTGATCACTATACGCAATTCTCTTTATATGTTAGCAAGCAAACCATCTACAAACTTGCTTAGCCCCAAATCTTACCAAAGCATTGGCAATGTCATGAAGGGCAAGAAGCCAGTGGTAACAGTGTTAAAGCTGCCCCGCATGTTATTTTAGCTTCATAGAATAAGGAAGATTATTTAATCTTTTGACTACAAGCTATGAAAAAGTCATTTCTGCAATAATTTACATGGGCTTATTTATTTTACCAAAATTTTTACTAATTATTTCTTGTATTATGTGCCATATTCATACTCATAGGAGGGTGAAGTAGAGTTATGGGTGAAGTAGCATGGAGAGCTGTCCTCATTGTTAGAGATATCCAGGGAATGACTTCACCTGGGATATGCAGTCAGTGTCAAGGGTCAGAGACAGAAAATAGTATTCCCATGTTTCTGCAAGAAAGCTTCAGCTGAAATTCAGAAATTGTGTAGGAACCAAAGGACTGAAAAATCATAGAAGTTCAGCTTAAAACAGACCAAAGGATAGTGGAGGAAATCCTTAAAACAAATGAAGCCCTGCCGAAGCATTTTCTTATCCCTGGAGTAGGATGTTGGGGTGTTTGATTTATTGAGATGCTCTGGGTGAGTCTCCAAGGAAACAAGACTAAAACATGGATTCCAGTTTTATATTTCAGGGAGAATAATGTGGAATAAACACAAAATAATTGTGATACAGAGATGGTGGGGCTAACAGAAGTATTTATAACACTATGGATGAATAGAAGAGGAGTGCAGCATCATTCCAATAACTCAAAATTATTTTCTTAATGTTTATGTAACAAGTTTAGATGCAGAAAAAATACACATATATCACTGTGCTCAAATCAAGGTTTTTAAGGGGTTGCATTTCTTCTTGAGACTAGGACAAAATCCATTCCCATGCTTTATTTAGCTTCTAGATGGTAACTCCCCTCCACTTTCAAAGCCAGCAATGATCAGAGGAATCTTTTCATATCACATCATTCCTATGAAGACGCTTACATTGGGTCCAAGTAGAATATTCCAGGTATTCTTTCTATCTCAAGTTCCTTAACTAAATCCCATCTACTGAACTCCACCTCCTAACACCATGTAAGATATATTATTCACATATTCCAAGGATTTGGATGTAAACATTTTCCAGGGTTGGGGGGAAAGGGATAGCAGTCTCTACAGAGTGAGAGGGAGTTAAGATGGCCTGAGATTATATTTGTTATGAAGGAAGAATCTCATCTGTGATGTAAGAGATTTCTACACAGATAATGTGCATGTTGGAAGTTGTATTGCAAGCAGAAAGACATACAAACCAGTCAAATTCCTTTTATCCATCACTTCCTTGTTAAATATACAACCTTCTGTGTAAGCAAACTTGTCTGACATTCCTAGTCATTGTGCTCATTATCAACATCTGCTACTCTCCTGGAGGATTTTCATAGATTAAGATCATATTTCCATACCTAGTCAAATAACAAGGTTAAGCTAACTGATTTATCCAAATGGTTCATTTTCTCTTTGTTTAAATATGAAGAAAATATTTTTCTTGTTTATAGTTCAAACAATCTTTTCATTATGCATAAGGATTGACTACTTCACAATTAGAAATAGTGCTGAAATAAGATCTGTCTCTTCCTTAGATTAACAAGGACTTCCATCATCTGGCCCTTCTCACTTCAAGCACTCACCTCTAACAGTGCCCGAGTTCTAAGCATTCCATCAGACCGTGATCAAGGTTTTGGTATATTGAATGCAATTCATTTTAGTTTGTTTTTTCACTCACAGGGTCAACATTTTCCAGGCAAGGTGAGAGGCATGTGAATATGAATCAGGAAAACTTTCCAGGAAGAAAGGGGAGCATAACTTTATGATCTCCTGGCTATCATTAGACTCTCAATCAAGTACTGGCTCCAGACTGCATCACTGGATTCCCTTTTCCTGGGCAAGATTCAGGGACATGTCTGGCCAACAACATGAGCACGTAGAAGGGCTTCCCTTATGGGGGAACAATGTGTGATCTGTTTTCAAGAGTGTAGCTAGTCTGCCTTCACTGCATAGCTCAAAGCTGGTAATCAGCCATGTTCCAATCCAAAACTGACAGGAGAAGACTAGATAGTTCCCACTTAGCTTGGGTCCATGTTATTAAGGTATTCTTCGGACTTCTGAGAGCCACACTGAAATCCATTAACATTGTGGGGTCTCATATCAAGCTAAACAATTGAAATGAATTTTGAGAATGTTGATATGTTATAGTACATATTTAAGTGTTTATAAAAGGATGAACAAGCCACACACTTAACTAAACACCAAAGAGGATATGACTGACCACAGGGAGACAAAATGAATTAGGGATGATATCCTAAACTTTCCTCTTAAATGTTACTTTATACAGACCTGTGTTTTAATTTTTATCACAGAAAATACATACTTGGTATATGTGATACAGGAATATACATTTAAATATTTTATTTATTAATTTATTTGATTGAGAGAGAGAGAGATTGAGGACAGGGCCTCTAGACATTACAAACAAAATCCTGACATAATGTACCACCTTGTGTTTCTGGCTTCTCTGTACACTGGGGAATCAAACCTGGGTCCTTAGCTTTCGCAGACAAGTGTCTTAATCACTAAGCAATCTCTTCAGCACCGGAATATTTTTATGTTGTCTTTTGTCAAAATAATGCTGCTGCTTTGAACTCTGTCCCACAAATATGTCCCTTCACTCTTGTGCTAATTTTTTTGGTCCTTCTTCAGTGACCTAGCATAATTGGGAAAGATAGTTGCATTCCCACTTGGTTTTCCTGTTACTCTCATTTCTTTGACACTTGCATTTTTCTTTTGTTTTAGTCTTTTCTCTGCATTGGGGATTTTGGTTATAATAGAAATTTCCCTTGAAAAGTACCAATGTCATATGAACAAGATTTATTTATTGTATCATCCAGGAAAGACTGTGAAATAAATCCCCGGATTGCTTACTTCCCAACATTCTTGGTAGTGTCCAAGGATGTTTGAAGAACCTTAGGCATAAAAAGCAAAACAAAACAAAACAAAACAACAACAACAACAAAAACTATTGTTTAAATAGTGCCTGCTACATGCCAAGTCCTGTGATAGAGCTAGGGGTACGAGATGAGAGGTTTATAAATGAGTAAGATATGGTCCCGGCCATCAAGAAAAAAGCCCAAAAAGGATACAGATATGCAAATATTTCTAATACAATGTGATAAGTGCTCTTACAAATGTATGAACTAACTCCTTTGGGAACATAGATAAAGGAGCAATTAATTCAGCCTGAAGGAGTTCAGGGAAGCTTCTGATAAGAGGTCACATTTTCAACTGGGCCTTGAAAAAAAAGAGTGGGATTTCACCAGGGAATTAAGGACATTGAAAAGGTGGAGAAGAAATGAAAGAAAGTACACAGAGAAAGGATCAGCATGAACAGGGGTTCATGAAAGTTCATGGCTGGGTTCCTAGCCCATGATAAGCTCCAATAAGTATTTTTGAATGGATGGCTGTATAAATGAAAGCATGTCTAAAGAACTAGATATAATCTTAATACCTCTCATGTTTCAAAACCTGAGTATTGGGCTGTAAGAAGTGAACATAACTGTTACCAATTGTATCCTACTTATAAGGGTTATTAGCTCAAGTTCCTCTGCTCTGGTTACCATGATGGTCATAGAGATGGAGGCACTTCATTAAATTCGCACTCTACTTTTCCTTTACATGAAGTAATGGGGGAGGGGTACAAAAGAATTGGAGCCTTAGTAGTCTTTAATTTGGAGTCTATAGCCTGATTTTTGTGTGAAGAGGCAGCGGAAGTGCAATGTCCTGAGACATGGATAGATGCTCAGATGATTATTAACTGGGTAGGTGCAACACAGCAGATAATCAGAATAAGAAATAGAAGACTCTCTGAAGGAGGGACCCTGAAAAATGGACTGGATTTCAGAATGTTAAGGAGCACGTTACTGCAGAAGATGCAGAACGAAAAGCAACAGTCAGACCCAAACAGACCTTGGAGATTGGCTTGAGAATACAGGACTAAGAGCCCTAGGAAATCTGAAGTGGGTCAAAATAGAGTTCAATGTGGAAATCTTGTGTTTCAAAATAAAAGCCATTCACTCTGCCTCATAAAAGTTTATGGACTGAGAAATATATGTAGAGCTGGTAATTCAGGGGACACTAACATAGTAATTAATAACAATTCTTCCATCAAGAGGGAAGAATAGTGTGGACCAGATGATGACAGAAACATTGAAAAGAAATGGGCTGATATAGGAAATATGTACATGATAAAATGGAAACTAAAATTGCAACTCAAATACAATTTGAACACAATCCAAATAGGATTAAATGGGTTGTTTTAACACTTACTCATATTCTCTACAATCAACTCCTAGGTGTCACTGCATGGAGACCAAAAGGGCTCACAGCATAGCTTATTCCCTTTTAACCCATAGCCAGAAAAGATTCCTATTATCTTTTGAAAAACAAAACGGAAAACAAAACATATAAATGTAATGATTCCCAACCCCCCACAAATCTCATATTGGAAACTAATTAAAGCATTGTTATCTATTCCCTGTTAAATACATTAATTATTTAATATCCAATTCAGGGAATGGAGAGATGGCTTAGTGGTTAAGGTACTTGCCTGCAAATCCTAAGGACCCACTTTAGATTCCCCAGTACCTACATAAGCCAGATGCACATGGTGGCAGTGTCTAGAGTTTGTTTGCAGTGGCTAGAGGCTGTGGTGCTCCCATTCTTTCTATCTGACTCTTTCTAACTCTCTCAAATAAAATATAATAAAATGAAATGATTTACATTCCATTGCTGATACATATGATGATTTAACACCTTAAAATTAAAATTGTAATTTTATACAGTATCAAACAGCTAAAGAAGTCATTCCCCAAAAGGTTCTAATTTCTTTAACTTACAATTCTGTCTCTTTTTAGCAATTTCTTTCAGTTACTCCTTGACAGTAAAAGATATTCTTGGATGAAATCTTGAAAATATATTCCATGGTCAGGATTAATATGACAGTAATTTTAAGAGTTTCAAGTGTGACAAAGTATGGATGCCTAAGTCTTTATATCCAACTATATCTGTAAGGCTAATTGTTTATAGATAGATGGGGCACTTTATCTAGCCAGTCCCAGACAGTATGTGAGAATACAATCAAATTTCCCAGGCTACTTCTATTATGGAGTCTGTGATGCTTGTTCCAATTTGCCATGTTCTTGTAGGGAAGGAATCTGAACCCTTGAGGGAAAAGAAAACATACAAATGCTATTAGAGTACACATTTCTGAGCAGCAGGAAGTCAGTAGTAAGTGTCAGAGATTGATCAGGACTGTGTTCTATATATAAACAATTGCCATCAGGTGTACCCTGGTATGAGGTCAGCCATGCACCAAAGCAGTAATTTGAGCAATTTAGAATCTCAGGCAGCCCAGAGAGGGAATAAATTATTGAAAAGTTTAACTTCAAATGTAAAATGTATCTTCATGGAAGATTTCTCAAAGAAAATGATGTTGCCCTCTCGTATTGAATTAGATTTGTTTGTTGAATCAAAAAATTAAATAATTTATTTACAAATGCATTAAAATATGTCAGAGTACCATTAGTAGCACAGAAGCATGAGATGACTCAAAAGCAGATGGCAGATATACAGATATGTGGGTGAGCTTTTTTCCTAGAATAATGCATAAACTAGTAAAGGATAAAGGCTTCATTACTTTTTCACAAATCTGTTCTCATTTTCTTCAAAGTGGTGAAATAAAGCCAAAGCCAATAAGTAGTTTTGCTGACCAAAAACATAGTCATAAAATTTTAATTCCTAGACAGCTACTCCAGAAAATACTATTACTAAAAATAGTTAAGAATTCATTTAAAATCTATACTCTCAAATGGATGAAAGCACTTAATGAATGTAACCTTCTGTGATGACAGAAAGTCCATGACAAAGATTTTTGTCCTACGTCTTGTATTTTTCCCCTTTTCTTTAACATTAGAGTTTTAGAGTTGTAGACCATGATTACATTCTACATTTCCCTTGAAAACATAACCACACAAAAAGTGCACATGACTGAATATTATATATATTACCCATGCATTACTTTTTCCCCCCAATAATCGTCTTGTCTTGTCCTGTTTTATTGGCTGGTATGGCACAGACATCCTGAGCCCAAAAGCTCCTATTACAGTTGGCCCTTTATTTTTCCATGAAAAACTGGTAAATTCCTATTTTTTTTTTCTATTTTGCTTAGATGACTCTTTTTGGATACATTCATTCTCCGTGGTCATAATATTGATGTTCATAATTCTGAAATTTTCTGACTTTAAAAAATCTCACAATTTTGACCAATAATTGTTTTTGATAATAAATTTATCAATTTAAAGAGGTATTTATATAAATTGCTAAATTGGTTTCATATTTTGGGGTTTCTTATATGTCAAATGGAAATAGATGTTTATTGTTTTAAATGCTGAAATGCACATATTCTAGGTGAGATTGGGAAGAATGTGGAAATTCAAGAAGTACATAGATAGGTCCAGTGGGTGACTCAGGTTACTAGAGGGTGCTTTTGGCATTCAGTCTCCCAGTCTATCATTGGACAGCTATGAGGTCACAAGTCATTTCCCAGAGATCATCTTTCTAGTGTGCATCTATGACCAAAGTTTGAACTATCAGAAAGGAAACAAAAGTTAGCATAAAGAGATAGGAAATCATGACCCCAATGTTAATAGATATAGTATGCCTTACATTTCAAAATGCTGCTATATAATTTATAGATTTTTGAAACCAGATTGCAGTCTAAATAGCAAAAACATAATTCTGCTTATTTGCTTTGGAAACTGAAAGTTCGAAGAGGAGAGACAGCATGTCTAACCCACTTATCTCTGTATTTTTAGCACTTCAGTTTGGGCTTAGGTGAAAGTATTTTAGAAAGGCTTGGTGAATGACTGAGGACAAAGTCATAATAATGCAGTATTTCCTATTGTATTCCTATTGCTGGCACCATAAGAGAAGAGAGTACAGAGCAGACAAAATGAACTTTGAGGCTTCTGAAGTCTTAAATCCACTTCCAAAGAATGAGAAGGACAACAAATATAAAGAAAATGACTTTTCAGGGCTGGAGAGATGGCTCAGCAGGTAAGGCACTTGCTTGCAAAGACTAACGACCTAGGTTTGATTCCCTCGTACCCATATAAAGCCAGATGAACTAAGTCGTGCATGCATCTGGAGTTCACTTGTAGTGGCTAGAGGCCCTGGCACACCCATATTTCTCTCTCTCTCTCTCTCTCTCTGTCTCTTTTGTCTCTCTCTCTCTGTGTCTATATCTCTGTTTGCAAATAAATAAATAAAGAAAATATTTAATACAAATATGAATACGATTTTTCAGAGAAAGCCCATGCACAGTCACCGATGTTTCAGGCCTGGGTCAGCAAGGATTAAACGCTTCAAGTAAAAAATGATACTACGTGAATAATTCATTAAAGATAATCTAATGGTGGTACAACTGCAGTCTTAGGTATATACCTGTGAAAATTGAAAATATCCATCAAATAAATCAATTATCTTGAATTTTTATACAGACATTTTTCACAAAATCCATTGGTCAAAACAGTATAAATGTTCTTTAGTAGAAGGATGGCATTTAATTTATTGGATTTATGCGCAGAATATTGATATACATTTTATTGAATCCTTTTTGTCATAGAAAGGAATAAAGTATGGATACATACTACAACATAGATAGGCTTTGCTTTACTATATTAAGTATAAGAAGGCAAACATAAAAGTTTACACACTGTATGATTCCATTAATATAAAAGATCCACAATGGATAAATCTACAGGAAAGCAGAGCACATTGACATTTACAGCATTTGGTGAGAACATGCTTATGGGAAAGAGTTTTTGCAGTGATGCGGATGGTTTAGACTTAAGTGTGATGGCCCTGAGCCTGGTGATGGGGCTTATTCTAATCAGATTTCTGATTCATATGAATGGACCTGAGACACATGTAGAACTCTTCCCCAAAGGCTTACTCCCCAGGCAGAGACTTTTTCATATGTGAGGGACTCTTTCCCAGTTTCCTATCCCAGCCAAACTGGGAAGGGGGAGAATGACTTTTAGCTTGAGTGCTTTACTGCTTTGCTTTACATCTTCTCTCTCCCTAAAATAAATCTCATAATCTACTCTTTTTAAAAAAAAAGAAGAAATAGAGCCTGGTATGGGCATGGTTGTATGTATTTTTAATTCCAGAACTTGGGAGGCAGAGGTAGATGTAGAAGAATTGCTTTGAGTTCAAGACTAGCCTGGGATAAAGTGAGACCTTATCACCCCCCCCTAAAAAAAAAACAAAAGAAAATAAGTAGGTTCAATTGTTATATAATAATGTTTCTGTACTAAATCCTACTCAGATTTTCATTCTTCAGTGAATAATTTGACATTCTATGAATTTCATGTCAACATAATTTTAAAATAGATACTTTATGCCTTAGGGTTTCATCATAACTTTGGAACATGGACTTTTTCATCAGCACTGTAGCAAGTCTTCCTTCATTCCTATATGTTCCTGTTTCCTGACTATATTCATGTCATAGTTAAGACAATCATTTCATTCTAAAGTCCAGACCTACGTTTTTATAATGAAGACATTATGTTTCTTGAATTATTATGACTTTGGCATGGGAAGGTGTTCTCCAGACATGCACATGTGAAAGACTTTCTCCCAAGCACAGCAGTACTGGGAGGTGGTGAAATTATTTAGAAGTTGGGTCTAATGGGCTGTCTTTGCATAATGGTGTAGGTATGCTGTTAAAAGTGCCAGTAAGATCCTGGTCCCTTCCTTTCTTTCTTCCTTTCCTGCCATAATCTGACCAACTTTGCCATATGTCCCGTTGTGGAATATCACTTCACTGGAGACAACAAATCATAATTCAAAACCTTATATCTTTGTGAGTTAATTAATTTAGGCATGTTGTTATAGTGAAGGAAAGTGGAGTGATACTATATGTAAAAATATGTAAAAAATAACATAACAGATGTTCTGGTCTGACCTCATAAACATGTGGCCACTCTCCTGGAACTGCCACTGAGAGGAAAATGTGGGGAGCACCCACAACAGGGCTGCTGTGGGCTAGGTGCTGCCCCTCCTGTGAGCAAAGCGCCCTTCTATCCTGCATATGCAGGTCACTGTGTTCTTCGCTCATACAGTTCTGGAAGGATCCTCTTGCTGTATTTCACCAAAAGGACTGGAAGACATTGCTTGCTTTCAAAGAAGAAGGCAGCTCATGCATTTTCATCACATGCACAGATGCAGATGTGGGTCAAGGGGAGTTCCACTGAGTGTCCAGGCAGTCTCCACACCTCCTACTCCCTGAGGCAAAGCTGGAAAAGGGGGACACTTGTAGGTTTCACATTTTCAGTAAAGCTGTCAGAATGAATTAAGCATAGCAGGGTAAGGGAAGCAATGAGTTTGGAGTTGAAGCTTAAAAATAAACAACTCTCTGTGTCATTAAGGCAATTATAGAATTATAAACACTTTTTTTCCAAATAGTAATATGCATGAGGAAAGGAAGTAGTTTTCTAAAGACATTGCTCATTCCACTAATCTCAGAATACCTTATAGTAGAGTAGAAATGATTTCCATCAAATGATCTGATTGCCAACGCTGCTATGTAGACTGATACAATTACCCAGATAATTTGAATAATTATGAGTGTGTCACCACAATGTTTATAGTGTAGAATAATAATACAATGATAAGCAAATAATAATAATATGTTACATTTCTTGGATGCTCATTTAAAAAGCTTTAATTATAGAATATTTTATTTAATAGAAATTTTTCTATAATATTGTGGTAAACACAAGCCTCTAGAACCAGCAAGATTATGTTCAGACCTCAGCTTCAATGTTACTTAATCTTAATAGTTGAGCTTTTTCATCTGTAAAATGGGATCACAACTAGCATGCCTGATAGATTCATTATAAGGATTAAGTTAGTTAATAAAACTCACAGAGAGCATTATATATGACTTAACAATGGCCATTGCTTCTTAAAAGAGGCCTTGTCAATAAGTCTTCCAAACCTACATTTACATGAAATAATTTAATCAAATTAGGTATGGGAAGTTTTAATATACAAATAAGGTCACAATCAACCTTCTACAGTGCACTGCAGTGTCTTTGTATGACTAAACTTTTCTCAGGCATCCCTGCTACAAAGCGCACAGGGCAGCTCAGAAGAAGAATGATTAAATAGTTCTCTTAGATGAAATGGGCATCAGCTCCTTGAAATGCAGACCCCACCCTGGTATACATGAGTTTTTTTTTTTTTTTTTTGCAATTGCAGATGTCGTTTCCAAGAATTTTCATTTTGGCCTTTGACACACGTGTGTGAGTTGAAAGCAACATTGCACATGTGCTGACTGTTACCATGACATTCTTCAGGGACTGTTTCACACAAATTAGGTGAGAACTTATCTTTGTAAAGAAATGTCTGTCACTGACAATTACAGTGATGCCCAGCATTATGCCCACGGTACGAATACAGAACGTCAAGACATATTTCTCAAGTTTTATGATTCAAAGTGGAAACATCAGCCCTGAATGGTGTGGGAAAAAAAAAGACAACCAACTTGATTTTCCAGCTGCCACAAATGTGGCCCCCCATTAGAAATGGTGGAGCTTGGACTCCATTAGTTAGCACAAGACATATTCAAGTAAAGAAGAGAATGAGCTGCAATCCCCTACCATAAAATGGGTCACTGCTTTAATGAAAGAGGGTCTTGTTCTTAATTTATTAGATACCCAAATCAAATTATGTAGCATTACAGACTTGTTTTTTTTTGAGGGTTTAGTAGATTTTTGTGGCAGTGTTGCACGGGAGAGGCTGGCTTTTGTGCTGAGCTGTTCAGCTGAATTTCTTTGTTAAGAAGATAGCAAGGACATTTAGCCTCACACACTAGCTTCCTGCAAACATTTTCTGTCGAATATTTTAACATAGATAAGCAGCCCTGCAACGTGTGCTTTAGGTTTTGAGTAGGAGATAAAAGCTGAAATTTACAGTGAGAGTTAGTTTATTATTACTCTCAGTGACAATTATTGTTTCCTGAATCTTAACCTAAACAATCTAAGGTTGGTATTTTTTATGTCATTGCCCTAATAGCAAACATTTTCAAAAAGACCAACAGCATTCCATTATATTTGACAAATTTCTTAAGTTAAAAAAATATTTATTTGTAAGAAAGGGGAAGAAAGACAGAAAGAAGTGGGAGAAAGAAAGAACATGGGTGCATCAGGATCTTCTGCCCCTGCAAGTTAACTGCAGATATTTACTTCCTGTACCTGGCTTTACATGGGTACTGGGGAATTGAAACTGAGATTTCAGGCTTTGAAAGCAAGCTCCTTTAACCTCTGAGCCATTTCTCCACTCAATTTTTTAAAATAAAATTTTAAAAGACATCATATTACAAAATATACCACATAACTGTGCTTATTGTATAACTAATATAATGTGTGCAAAATATTTGGAAATGCATTAAGAAATTATATAAACAGTAAATATAATATTTGAATGCCCAAGAATGAAATCCTATGGAACTCTGACCAAATCAGTGAATTGAGCGAATATTTCGGATGAAATTACACTTATGAAGATGTAGATCTAGCATAAAATTTAAGTGGCATACTCCGTTTTCTGTTTTTGCCAAATGTGAGAACCACCTCAAGAGCTATGAGAAAGCTGTAGTTTGTACTTCCTTTCCTAGACTATCTTGCAGGTGTCTTGCCACTATACTGATCACACCAGTGGATTCATAGCAGGTAAAAGATAAAGCAAATCAAAGAATATGTGTGTAGGGTGTGTAGTAATAGCAAAATCCTCCTGCAATGATTTTGCCAGTTCCATTTCTACTCATACAAGAAATACATGAGTAATGGATGCTAATAGTAATGGAGCATATATTTCATCCAAACTGCTTTGATTGCATTATATCACTCAACCCTTTCACAAAGGTAGTAGGAATGATTGAAGGAGAGCTGATGCTTCCAGTGTCTTGTAGATGGGAGGATTCATAGTTTACATTCTCATAATTCTCACTGCAATCTTTAAGGAATATTTATTTTCCTTATATTGATTATGAAAAAAATGAGGGCCCTACAAGGTTAAGTAATTTCATTATATGTATAGGAACCACATGGGATTATTGCCTATAGGGTTCAAATTTATTTCTTTGAGAAAGACAAAGAGTGAGAATTTCAAGAGCAAGAGAAAAAGAGAGAGAAGTGACTATGGGTACACCAGGGTCTCTCGCCTCTGCAAAAGAACTCCAGATATATGGATTACTTTGTGCATCTGGCATTATCTGGGTACTGGGAAAATGAACCCAGGCCATTAGGCTTTGCAAGCAAGAGACTTTAGCCACAGTCATCTCTACAGCCCCACTGTATTATTTTCCTTTCTCTGTATTTTTTATACTTATTTTAATATTGTTACTATAGCATTCATCTGATAATTTAACATGCCTCTGTTCTCCTTACAGTGAAAATGCCAATGCCAGAGGAAAACGAAGTCATAGAATATAAAGATTTCACAACATTCTTGGTTCTCTAGCCTAACTGTTTTCCATTTGGTTTTTGAGTTTCCTGAGGGCAAAAATTTACTTTACTTATTAATGAATTCCCAAAACTGTTCCAAGGTCCCGTATGACATCTTTTATATACTTGTTTTGCTATTTAATTAATATCATTCATGTCTAACACAAACACTGTATATGATGCGACATAAAATGGCTCTTAGACCGAGATGAACATATCTAGGAAAACAAATACTGTGTATACCATCATTTCATTTTATGTCTTGTATTAAAGTTTCAACTTATTAACCTACTTTTCTCCCCATCTCTGTGGTGCCATATCCTATTGTTCAAAGTCTTCCTGTAACGGGGTTCTTCCAAATCATAGCTGTACTTGACATAGCTACATTGGGTATTCAAGATATGACTTTGGCTCATTGCAAACTTTTTCCCATGGTTTCCAAAACCAAGTTAATTTATCACTTAAAACAGGACATGATTTTTATTTAAATTTTACTTTAAAACCCAGATCATAAAGGATTGCTTACTTTTGAGCAGGCTTCTAGTACTGTTACATTATCACCTCAGAAGATTTAAGGCACCATAAGAAGCTGATAAATTGTTTTGAAAGTCAAGCATATGCATGGTCTAATTTAGATTAAATCATTTCAGTCAAAACATCCATATCTTGAAGTGCTTCAAAAAGGTGTGATAGCTTTAGACCCCTCAACCCTGAGTAGGTTCCCTTACTAATGTGGTAAACTTAGAAACTTGGTAAAAGTGTGCAGTATGTTTATGAAGGCTAGGGATTATTTAAAAGCAAAATTTAAATATATTTTTTAAACATGTCTGATGCCAAGGAAAAGATTTCACTTTCTCTTTAGAGTTACTGAGGCGCAAGATAAGACTAGGAAAGTTCACCCGGCCATGTATATTTTACAGCAAACATGTCATTTTAGACATCTTTCAAAATGTATCTGGAATATGGAAAGCAATCCTACTGGGCTATTGTTTGACATAGCTCATTGACATATTTATGTTTGTGAAATCAATGAGATCAGGGCAACCATGAGCATTTGAGTTTTATTTATGTGTGAATGAATATAGTCTGGAAACTTTCAGAAAATACAAAATAAAAGGAATTTATGATGAGTTTTGCATACTACTGGCTCTTATTATTTTAATGAGCAAGAGAAAGGAAGAGATTTTGACTATTTTGGGAGAAGCAGGTCTAAAGAAACTACTTAGACTATTTAAAATATGACCAATATTATAATATTGGTATATATCTCAGACTTCAAGGTCATGTTGTCTCTCGTTCTATATGCTATCAATTTTCAGAAAGTCGCCAACCAATCAGAACCTCAGATGTTGTCATAAAACAATGCCAATAAGCATAAGTATTTCTAGGAATGATTATAAGGCTCAAGTAACATATACAGTATGCACAAAGTCACTGTAAATCCCATGCATAAGCACAAGTTTTTCATGGATAAGTAATATTTAGTGACAATGTAGCAATTTTTGTTTAATTAGATGAAGCTATTGCCTAGGAAATTCAATATAATTTGAACTTGTCTCAATTTATTATATTCTTATTCTCTACACTCTGAGAAGAGAAATGTGTGTTTGAAGTGACACTTTTAGAAAATTGTACTTGAAATAAATGTATCTTATACTTTCCACTTGTGGTCGGGTTTGTTAAGCTTAACAAAAACAGACTTTCTTTTAAAATTAGAATCTCCAAAGAATAGATTATTTCTTACAATCATCACAATTCTTAACCAAGATATAAATTTAATAATACAGAAGACAAAATAAAGGAAGAATATTGGAATCATTATATAAGAGAACTAGAAGAGGATTTTGTTATAAAATAATGATAAAATATAGATTTGTCTCCCAGCAGTAAAGAGTCATATCAAACTATACCCTGAAAAAAGTTTTCAGAAAGTTCTGTATCTTTACTTTCTTAAACATCTTCTGGTATATCAATTCCAGCAACATTTTGGCAGCCTAAAATTACACCATTGTGACCTTGACATTAGTATTCAGCCATGCTGATGGGAGACTGACAGCCTCTCCATCCTGGTGGGTGATCTTGCAAGCATTGGCTTTCACGACTATGGAGTTTCTGTCAAATGTGCTTCCGGCTGAATGATCACATTCTTTTGAATTATGAAGTGGCTGCAAACTGTGCTAATTGCATCCACACTGATGTCACTGATAAGGATTAAACAGCCACAAGTGCCTAAAGTCACAAATATATGTAATTTAGTTATATGAGTAGTATATTCTCTTAAAATAATCCATAATTAAAATCATGCACAATTTTTTTTGCTTAGTTAAAATAGCCAGTAAAGACTTGGAGAGGAATAGGAGGCATATATAGAGAGATGACGGTAAGAACTATGAGGAACCATAACAAAAGGTTATATATTATGATGATGTTTTTATTATTTATGAAGTGTGGATGGCATATATAGGAGTGCAGAAAACACTGAAGAAGATTCTCTGTCCAGAAGAATTGAACTATAGGTATGACTGAACAAAGATCATATATCATAACCCAGACTTCATAAGACACAATATCTTCAGGTAATGCAGCTGTTTCCTTTGATGTATTAAAACTCCATTGCCACAGAGAAAAACTCAACAATAAGCCTCTCAAAGGCAGGGACAGGAGAAGAAGAGCTTTGTACTCTAAGCAAGACAGTGTCATTTGTACATGGTGCCTTTTAGTTATTGTCTTATTTAAATATAATAGCCAGAATGATTCTAGAGGACACAGTAATGAAATTCTATAGCATAGTTCAATGCTCTCTAACCACAAAATTATTTCTATATCATAAGTGGACAGCATTTGAATTGAATACTGAAAAGTCAGTGCATTATTAAAATAAGTTACTAAGCTATTGAAAAATGAAAGCATAATGAATGATTGTATGTTATCAAGATTTTCTTATGGTGTTTCTACAAGGGTTGAGATCTTATGTGTTCAGGGTGGTAGGGCTGTAGATGCTGGTACCTATAAAGATTGAATGTGGGCAAGTTGAGCAGTCTTATTAAATTATTATATTATGAAATATTTTATATCAAATGCCAATAGAAAAACAGTTTTAAGTTTACTATATGATGAAGTATACACCTTTTAAAATTAATAATATTTTGCATTATTGGCCTAAAATATACATATACATACATATTTCATATGTATATATGTATATACATATATATATATAATTATACCTGCACTTGAAATCTCTAACTGATAATCCCTCCTATTAACAAATGGATAATTGCTTTCCTTAATTTGGTTTTTCTTCTTGTCATGCTTTGGTAATTGTCTACATGTTTGGAAGATCATGTGTAAAAATATATACTCATGTACATATAATATGTTATCATAAGCAATGTGTAGTATTTTGTGGGTACTAAGTTTTATGTCAAAATAGTTGTATAGTTACATATCCTGTAAGTTGATTTTTTTCTCAGCATTAATTCTGAGGTCATTAATATTGATATTTGGTTTATTCATCTGTAGATTTGTATCAGCTTCCTAATCCATCCTTGTTCATTTATTCAGTTAGTTATTCATTGAACACCTATGTGTTCCAGACAGAGTTCAGAGTGATGAGAGCACTATGGCCAACTCAACAGGCAAGAAGGCCATACCTGTGATGCTTGTTTCTTTGCAAATGGGCTCCAATAGATCTATCCTTCCTTTTAAGCATACTGAAAGTTTTATAGTTGCAAGCAGTGCTATAATGCACAACATTACATAGTATTACTTGAGTTAGTGTCAGAGGGAAGAATTGACAATATAGATTATTGGGTTGGAAGCTGAGGCACATCTTTCATTTTTGTTGTTATTATTTATTTATTTATTTGAGAGTGAGAGACAGAGAGAGAAAGAGGCAGAGAGAGAGAGAGAGAGATACAATGGGCGCGCCAGGGCCTCCAGCCACTGCAAACGAACTCCAGAAGCGTGCGCCCCCTTGTGCATCTGGCTAACGTGGGTCCTGGGGAATCGAGCCTCTAACCGGGGTGCTTAGGCTTCACAGGCAAGCGCTTAACAGCTAAGCCATCTCTCCAGCCCACATCTTTCATTTTAATGTGCAACACAAGCAGTCATATAAATTTATTGATCCAGATGTTCACACCCACAGGACATTGAGTACCCATCTTTTCATATTGTCACCATATTTGTCTTGGGTGTGTGTATAATAGTGCTCCTTTTGCCTGTTCATTCACCCCATTACATGTAATACTCAGCACCTGCAGATAGTTATGGGTTCTTATGTCTCTTTTGGATTAACTGCCTACAAACTGCCATGTGCATATTCAGTTAGTTATCTTCTTATTTCTCACTGATTTTTGGAAGTGTTCATTAGCTCTGGAAATTGAGTGATTTTGGTCATATGGGTTGTTTTTCCTTACTATGTGGATTTATACCTTGTAGTTGTTTAAACATAGATTTTTGTCTTACGTTCAATTGCTCCTACATGACTTCAGTTTTTCTCCTAAGGAAAACTACTATGGCATATTTTTACACAGATAAAACTTCACTATATGGATTTATCTCCTCACTGTCCACTCAAAAGAAAACACAACATCAATACCAAAACTATCCTTAGATCTACTACACAAAGAATACTAAAGTTTCTTAGCTACAACCATTGCATAAGGCAAATATTAAAAAATTAACAAAAAATGCTAGCAGCATCACAATACTTATGTTTTCAATTATCCTACAAAACCATAATAATAAAAACAGCATAGAAGTGGCACAGCAGCACACATATAGACTTATGGAATAAAACAGATGATCTGCAAATTAAGCCAAGTAGTACAATATTAACAAAGTTGCCAAAATTATAAACCAGAAAAAAGAGAAACTCTTTAACAAACAGATTTTGTGGCAACTGAATATTCATATATAGAAAGATGAAAGTAGATTCTTATCTCTCACTCTATATAAGCATTGACTTTAATTAAACAAAATGATAATAAAAAACAGAACCTGAAAATGTATAGGAAAACAGTGAAATATTTCAAGGTATAAATGTAGACGAGGACATTATGGCTAGAATTTCAATAGCATAGGCAATGAAACCAAAAACTGAGAAATTTAATTGCAATAGAATAGAAAACTTCTTCCCAGTAAACAATTACTAGAGAGATGAGAGAGCCAATGGAAGGGTGTAAGCTATTATCTGAGAAGGGATCAATTACTTTTGTTCACTTTTACCGAGGCTCTAGTCTAGTTAAACTACTATGTAAATTATTTTTGAGATATCTCAAAAAATTAAAAATTCCTAATGATACCAAAAGGAACTACTGTGAACATGGTATAGAGATATCTGCCGCCCATATTTATTGCTGCACTATTAAAATTGCCAAGTTTTAGAACCTTCATTGGTGCCCATGCATAATTCAATAGACAAGGGAAACATTGTCTACTCATAATGCAGTATTACTCAGCCATAAGTATATGAAATGTTATTATTTGCTCAAAAATGGATGTAAGCACTTAAGGCACTTGCCTTTGAAGCCTAAGAGCCCATAAATGACTCTCTAGGTCCCATGTAAGCCAGACATAGAAAGGTGACACATGTGCTAAAGGTGGCACACAGGTCTCGAGTTCGAGCACAGTGGCTGGATTCCCTAGTGCACCAAATCTCTCTCTCTCTCTCTCTCTCTCTCTCGCTCGCTCGCTCGCTGGCTCGCTTTCACTCTCTCTCTCTCTTGCTCTCAGTCACTTTATTCAAAAAAAAAAAAAGGCCATCATGCTGGGCTTGCATAAAAAAAGAAAATGGATGTAACTGGGAGACCATCATGATAAGCAAAAAAAGGCAGGCTTGGAGAGATAAATCTGTTTCCTTTCACATATACAACCTCAAAAATAGAAGAAAATAGAAGGGGACTATCTGGGAAAAGGGAGGACGGTGATGCTTGCACGGTTTTGTGTGGTATTTGGCACAGAGCAAGCATTGGTGAGGCTGGGTTGCAATTATTCTTGTTCTTCTGTGTACTTGCAATATTCAAAGCAGTGAAACCTGAGGTTTGTTTTAGGGCAGAGTTCTGACTTGATAGATCTAACATCACAGAGGCAGGCAGGCTCAAGCTTTGCCCTCTGAGAGGTCATTCACTGGAGCCTTTCCACTTTTAAAGCCTCTGAGTTCAGGACCTGGTTTTCTTAAAAGTAATTATTGCAGGGGCTGTGGTGAATGTATCTGTTTTGTTTTATTTTCTTTCTTATTTATTTATTTATTCATTTATTTATTTATTTATTCATTTCGTTCGTTCGTTCGTTAGTTAGTTAGTTAGTTAGGGGAGAGAGAGAGAGGGGCAGAGGCAGATTATATATATATATATAATTTTAATTATTCAATGTGATTACAGCTTTCCTTAAATTGACTTAGTCAGTTGTCTTTTTTTTTTTATTTTGAACATCAGTTTTAACAGAACTTTTAGAGCTGAGCATGGTGGTGCATGTCTTTAATTCCAGCACTGAAGAGACAGAGGTATGATGATTACCATGAGTTAGAGCCTACCCTGATACTACATAGTAAATTCCATGTAGAGCAAGGTCATACCTTGAAAATACAACAAAAAAAAAGGAAAATAAAAGTATAATTTTTTTATTGAATTGGTCTGTGTTGCTAAGTATTCTCAACATATTTTTAATTTATACAAGAATAAGAGAGATATGAGAGAAGAGAAAGAAAATGCATGCCACTTGCAGCTGCAAATGAACTCCATAACCATGCACCACTTTGTGCACCTGATTTTACATAGATACTGGGGAACTGAACACAGGTAAAAAGATTTTGCATGCAAATGCCTATAAGTGCTGAGCCATCTCTCCAAACCCTGTGAATGTTTTTATATTAATGCTTCAGCTACAAACAAAGCTAATCAAAATAATAAACATAGAAATAATACACTACAATGTAATACCAAATTCATCTCAGGACAGAAGTATATTTAATTTTGACAAACCTTTTAAAGAAGGAAAGGAGAAGATTGAGTACATGTTTATAAATGAGAAAACAGAAGGCTATAAAATGCTAAGAATCAGGGCTTATATGTGGCACCAGGATGGAAGCCTTTTTTTTTTCTTTTTCTGAATCCCATCTCAGTGCTTAAATCCCCACATCCAATGTATTTTTAACCAGGTCTCCTTGCAGCTCAGATATTAGTGAATATTGCAATGACAATTTAAGCTTAAGGACAGTGGTATGCATGTGTGTATACATATATATATATATATATATATATATATATATATATATACACATACATATACACACATACATACAGGCATATATATGTATACTTACACACATACAGGCATATATATATGTATATGTATATTCTCTATTTAGGACCATAAATGATTATTATATCTAATGCTTTGAATGTTTTAGATCATTAATAGTAGATAACTAAGACATTAATTTGGAGTCATCAGCAAACACGAGAAAACAAGATGAATCTCTGAACTAAAGAACTAAGATTAAAAGTTAAATTTCACTTGTGGCCCCTTCCTCAGTAAGTTTTTGTCAAACTAAAATATAGATAGGAAGAGGAGCTAGTACTGGGATCTCTTATTTTTTCTCTCTCTCATTATCTCAAGTTTATATTGTGGGACTGTGAAAAGTGAGTCCAGAGATCTTTGTGGGGAGCCAAAGTCCTTAAATTAGTAATTATTATTCGTATATACTCCAGTAGAAGATAAAAAATATGTTTCTGAAGCTGAAAGACCAAAAAAGCTGAATGTGGCACCAACGCGCTTCCACATGGTAGGGGTGGGTGGGTGGCTGCAGCGAAGCTGGAAAGTCCACATCACTCACAGGTACCACAACATGGCAATGACATTGCTTTCACTAAATCTGTCGCCACTATAGAGGATTATGCCACTATACAATATGGACTTTCCTAAAACAAATCCCCACTGGTAGTCTGATTTTCATCACGACACACATTAATTCCACACTTCTTATTTTCTTATGTCATATGATGAGAAATATAAATTCTTTTCAGCATCTGAAAGACTAGACTTGCAAAGGTTATGTTTGTAACATTCCCTTACATTATGAAAATATTCTTTCCCTAATACCAGCTTCTTTATCTAAAAATAGTCAGCATTGAGTTTTCCTCATTATCTCAGTGAGTCAACTTTGTAACTGGATAATTTGTTAATGATTTAATTGCACCTTTAATTTTTTTTTTACTATCTGCCATCAGTAAATGATGCTTTTAATACATGAAATTATATTGATGTTGGAAGTGAGCCAGATGTCAGATAGTAACTATTTGAAGGATACAAGGAAGACCATATTACTGCCCGATAGGCATGCAAATAGACTAAGAATTATGTTAGAAATTTCTAAGTGCTAAAAATGTTTCTTAGGGCATATTTTCAATGAAATATTATACTTCTCCTTTGTATCCCAGTCATCAAATAACATCAGTTCAGTTAAATGTTAAAGAACAGAAGCAAATTAAGTCTTAGAACAATTGTGAATGAATGACAGTTAGAGGCTTTATAGTTCCCATTCTGAAAATTTTAGAGATTGGATGTTTCCAAAATATTACAAGATTTCATAATTCATGTTTATTCACTAGTTCAGTTAGTATATAAGTGTGTTTCAAAGTCTAGTCTCGCATGTCTTGCATAAGACACAGCACTAAAGCTGCTTCCTACAGCCTTTCAAAGGGGAGACTGACTCTCCTGACTAGATGTGTCTCTCTAGAAAGAAAAAAAATGTTCGAAAGCATATTACCATGGGCACTGCTCTTTATAAGATGGTAATTAGAAGGCTTATTTACAATATTTTTCCTGGTGCAGTCCCTTCAAGGTCAAGTTGCTGTGGTAAGTGGGACAGAAGATGTTGGATCAACTTGAACACCATTGAGAGAGCCTCTATACTCACAGTGAAAATTAATTAGGCTCCTGTTCATGCTACTTCATCACACTGACATAAGAACACTGCTTAAAACACACCTCTGGTTTTTATTTTTGAGTAAAATGAAGAGTTTTCTGTTTTCTATGAGTTGTACTGTTCACAGGCAGACAGTGGGAGAAATGAGCAGAACAGGGCAGAGTCAGTGAGAATCTGTTGGGCAGGCTAGATGCAGCAAGAGCGATAGAATTAATGGATGTTTTTTAGGGCCGAGGAGATGTTGCAGGTCACAAGAAGGTCATATCAAAAAGGACAAGCAATGAACAGGTTCAAGGAGGCGGAAAGGGAGCATTAGGGAGGTGAGAAAGAAAAAACACTGTGGCAGGCACATGCTAAAGGGAAATGATGGAAGGAGAAGCCGGGGGCAACTATGATCAGTGTCCATCTGCCAGTCAGTGATTTCTACAAGGGGAGCAACTATGATCAGTGTCCATCAGCCAGTCAATGATTTCTACAAGGGTTAGGGTTCCCAACAAGGACACAACACTGATTACATAACAAAAGCCTCGAAATCCCACCCTTTTTTTCCCACTGAGTATTTTCAAATTCCTTCTGGATTAATTTGACTTTTCTTAGGAGCTTTGGCAAGAAGTATAACTCACAGTATGATCACATCATAAGTTCATTAACATCATATTTCAAAGCAATAACCCTATCAAATTTGCCACTATGAATAAAGATCCCAGAAATATATATATTTTATTTCATGTTTGGGGGGTATCTTTGTTATATTATTTAAGAAACTTTCTGGGGGCTGGGTCCCTAAGTCACTTATGCACACTTGCATATATGAAAACACATGCATAGCCATGTTAAATAAAACAATTTTCTGAATGACCAAGAAAAAAACAACTAAAGTAGAAGGTAGTGGCTACTTTGGTTTATATTTTTTAAAAAGAGAACTAGGCAGAACAGTGTCATAGTTCAGAACATGGGCCACCTTGAAGTTAGACTAAACCCTTAGCCCCATCAATGTTTGCTTGCCTGACATTAAGTCATTTATCTTAGCTATTCAGTTGTTACAATGTAAAATGAGGATAATAATATGCATCATTAGTTATTGAGAGAATAAAAGAAGTTATTACCAATAAAGTGTGTGGAACAACACTCATCTCTTACATGATACCAGCCATTACTAAACTTGTCATCCAAACCATATCATTCTGCTTTGGTTCTGTTAGTTGCAATAGCAATGAACAGGTATAGCGTGTGCTTGCATATAAGAATATGTATATAATAACAATGTACTGTCTAGAAATTACTTATAAAGCTTTATAAGTAATATCATTGCTTTGAGTCATGCTTATATGAGTTTTCATAAAATGATTGAATGTATCATTCTTTTCTTTTGATAATTAAAAATATAGAAAAAGTCCTTGCTCAAGTCATTCATAATCAGTTTCCATTACAAGACTAAAGGCCACAGTTCTACTTACTAAGAAAATTCTTGGTATAAAAATAGTAAATTTTTCTTAGTTTCAGCCGGGGCCCTTTTGAGGTATTATGGGGTGGCTCTCTGCTTAGGATCTACATCTATCTGAAAAAGAGAAGCAGATTCTCCAATGGAGAGTAAGTTAGCACCAGGACAAATGAGATAACCCTTACTTTTTTTTTTATAGAGAATTTAATAGGTGTAGGCCCTCTTGTAGCCCACAATTGATGGTAGCTTGATATTGGAGAGTGGGCTTATGTTTGGATCTGGTTCTGACTTGTTTCCCAGCTCCAGCTATGGGTCCCATACCAGTGAGGGGATCAGTTAGCCAAATTGATACCAGCACAAGGGGGAAGGAGTTCAGCACAGAGAAATATCAACTCCTACCAAATCAGAGAGCCAGAGCCTCAGAGGCCCCCAACACCTCATCACTGAAGCAGACCAAAAATGAACCCAACATGGCTCAGGGAAATTTTGCGGAAGAGGGGGCAGAAAGAATGTCAGAGCCACATGTTGGGTCATGATATGCAGAGACATTTATCTTACCCATAACTGTGGGCTAACTCCACAATGCATGACCCGTATACCTCAACAAGGAGGGGCCAAGGGGAGAGGGTAGGTCATGGATGAGCCTAATAATGGTACCGAACTGACTGTATTTGCTGAATACAAAACTAACTAATAAAGAAAAAAATAAAATAAAATAAAAATAAAAAAAATAAAAATAAATAGTAAATTTAAAAAGCACACTATGGATAGGACAGATAAAAGACAGGACATTGCTGCAGCCTGTCTTAAATCACTATTTCCTTTGAATTCAATCACTGAGTGAGAAAGTAGAAGACAGGATGATTGGGTAATCCTCAGTTATAGTGTCAACTGGTTAAACAACCAACATGTAAAATTAATGCCTGAAAGTATGAAAATCTTCATGAGATCTACTCAAAACTAATGACTAGAATTCTGATTTAATGTCATTTCCCTTACTAGGAAAATCCTGAAATATATGTTTCTTGTGGATAGCACCTATTGTATTTTGAATACAACTTTGTTCCCAATAAGCATTTATAACTTTGTTAATTTGAATGTGGAGGCCATGTCTATCAAATGTCTGGAACTCCCATCATATTTGACATTGGTGTGGAATACTAAGCTATGCTACTACATGGGCCACTGGGTAAATAAGCACTTTATGAGTCCTGGTTAACTTCGTTAGTGGTTATAGTCTTCAGTACATAAGACC
Source organism: Dipus sagitta (assembly GCA_036346955.1). Lineage (NCBI taxonomy): Eukaryota > Metazoa > Chordata > Mammalia > Rodentia > Dipodidae > Dipus > Dipus sagitta. Next base: position 198,968,018 of record CM070770.1, on the reverse strand, counting down.
TGATGAAATGAAAAAATAACATCACTGTGTAAGTTACAATGACCTTGGAAATCTTTTAAAAAAATATTTATTTGCAAGCAGAGAGGGAGAGGGTGTTGGAAAATGGGCATGTCAGGGCTTCCAGCTGCTACAAATGAACTCCAGATGCATGTGACACTTTGTGCATCTGGCTTTACATGGGCAATGTGGAATCAAATGCAGGTTGTTAGGCTGTGCAGGAAAACGCCTTAACCATTTAGCCATCTCTCTAGCCCCAGATCTTGTAACTCTTACATGGAGCACTTAAGCATATTAGTAGGATATGATTCACTTTGAGTTTGATTCCATAGCATCCACATAAACAGGCAGCGTGACCACGTAACTGCAGTCGTGCGGAGAGCAGAGACCTGAGAATTGCTTGAACTTACAGGTCAGCCAAAGATTACCAGAATAGTAAAACTTTAAATTAAGACATAAAGGAACTCTTGGACATAAAATGTAGTAACATCCTTGAGAACTAAGGAAAACCACAGAGCCATTAGGCAAAAGTATCTTATTAAGAACCAAAGACTGAATTCACCATTTTTTTTTCTAAGACTTGAGCGAATAAAGCTAGGACCGTTACTGTGTTTTGGAGTGAAGAACATACAGGAAGTTCTACATATAATTGCAGAGCATGGCCCAGTATTTTAACTAAGCAGCTGAGCGTGGTCCTTCATAGCAGCTTCCTACTGTCACCCCAGTCCTAGAGCTGGCTCACATTGAATTGCTGATGGGCTAAGCTACAACTGTCATCTTACAGATCTGAGTGTGGATGTCAGCTGTGGCCATGATGGCTCCAATCTCAGTCTGTCACAGACTGTCTTCTTAAACTAGGCATGTCAGTCCTATAAACTGATGAGGTAAGTAGTGATTAAGGCTAAGTGGAACTTGTTAATTCAGCCACACTTTAAAATAATTGAACATGAATAAGATGGCAAATTATAATCAAAGTCCTTTGAGAATTCATTTGAAAGCTACATAATGCTATATTAGTTCATCATGACTAATACTATTATAATTAATATTAAATGATAAAATAATGACTGGCTTCTTACTTTCAGTTCAAATGTTCATTCCAGGAAAGAATTGTCCTGGCTTTTGACACAGGAGTGACGGGTTGGTACAAAGGAGCTGAAGAACAAAACCAATCATTTGTTTCTTTAACACTCAGCATTTTCCTTTTGAATTGCTTTGTTGGCTTATTCAGTATTTGGACCAGAACATTTTCCATTATGCTCTGATGTTCAAAATGAATAGAGACCATGGTAATAATCTCCTAAAGTGAGTTCTAAGGTTTTTAAAGCCCAAAATGTACAAGAAGCAATAACATGTTTGCTTTAAGAGCTTTTGAGATATAAGCACTGACCTTCGTGTTTCCAATAATGTCTGATAATTGAATGTAGACCTTGCCGATTGGAAAATAAGGTGCTTGTGAGGCAAGAATCATATTCAGTGAGCCCTTGTAATTGAGGGGCACAGTTTATCTGAGATTGTATACCCTTGTTCAAAGCACCTCAATAATCATAAGCAGTGGGACTTTCCCACTTTCCATTGTGAGGGCAGTGAAATTCTTGCTATAGGTCACATGGAACAGGAATAAAGAAACAAAACAGTACTTATGGGTGTTTGTTTGGCATTACCTCTGGAAACTGGGTAGCAATGTCCAACTTCTGAGCTTGGAATGAAAACCTCCAATGGTGATGTTACTGTACAGTGTTTTTCCTCACTAGCCATCTGTAAAGTTTTATGTAAAGCTATGAATTTGCCATGCCTGATGCATATGGCATTTTATGGTTTTTATTTGTTTCCATCAAATTCTGATAAAAGGTTGAACTCTTTTCATCTAGAACCATAACAAGTTCAATACTAAGCTAGCCATACTAAGTACAGTGTTTGCTCAAATGCATTTTTATATTTAAATTTAAATTTAAATTTTGACAGAGACAGAGGGAGAGAGACAATTGGCAAGCCAGAGCCTCAGCCACCCCAATGGAATCCCAGATGCTTTCGCCACCTAGTGAGCATGTGTGACCTTGCACTTGCCTCACCTTTGTGCATATGGCTAATGTGGGATCTGGAGAGTAGAACATGGACAGGCAAGTGCTTTAACTGCTAAGCCACCTGTCCAATCCTCAAATATATTTTTAAAATATTTTATTTATTTATTTGAGAGAGAAAGAGGGAGGGAGGGAGAGAGAGAGAGAGAGACAGAGAGAGAGAATATGTGGCCAGGGCCTCCACTTGCTACAAAAGAATTCCAGATGCATGTGCCACTTTTTGTGTCTGGCTTATGTGGGCACTGGGAAATTAAACCTATGTCCTTAGGCTTTGCAGGCAAGTGCCTTAACCACTAAGCAATCTCACTAGCCCATAAAATGTATTTTTTCTGAGGTCTTATTAAGGTGGAATAGCAAATTCTAACTGAAAAGACTGATAAGCTTTGTTCTGTGCTTTTGTTGTTGTTATCATTGTTTCATGTTGAGACATGGTCTAACAATATATCTCACAGCTGGCCTGAAATTCACTGTATATCCCAGGCTGGCCTTAACTCTGTGACAATCCTCCTGTCTCAGCTTTCCAAACTCTGACATTACAGGCATGAACCACCATGCCTGACTGGCTTTTTTTTTTTTAAGTACAAGGACCTACAAGAGTGAGTTAAGCATGCAAACATTAATTAAAAACATAATTCCAAAAATATCAAATGCAAAAGGAAAGCTTAAAAGCAAAAGTGGGGAAATTGGTTGACAGCAGGCAAGTGTGGAGCCTGTTCAGATACCCTGCATGAAAAGAACTGGTATGTTTTGTGTATATAATAGTGAACATGGAAACTGACAGTGTACAGTGATTTGTTTGTTTTAATGACTGTGATATGCCATTTCCCTGTGAGTCATCTATGACTGTGACATTTTTAGGTCAAGAGAAGTAAGCCCTCAGTTCAAATACAGGTCACTGTCCTTTAGTGAACCACAATAACAGATCTCACCCATTCAGCAATTTCAAACCTCAAGATATTAATAGTAGTTTCAGCCATGTGTCTCATCTTCCATCCACATCCTTTTTTGCTGAATGGACTTTATATTCTTCCTCTCCTCTGGCATGTCAAATGGTTCTGCTTTCATTTTACCTGAAATGGCTGCACTTATACTGGGTTCACTTTAAGGTAACTTTTCCTCAGCTACCATCTGTGTTTTATAGTATTGCAAGAAATAAAATCCACCAATGTCTTCTCTGTGCCAGTCCTATTTACCTGAACAAGAAATCTAAAAATAAAGCATGGGATATTGTGCTAGATTTTTATGAGTCTGGACTGTGTATTGTAACTGTATTGGGTAAGAAACCCTTTTGAGTGTACTCCTCTGCTCTGGAGGTAATCATTGTGCCCCTAGATCACTCTTTGTGACTCTTAATTGTGTAAGCTCCTGTGTCCTTGCTAGGTTTTATGGGATCTTTGACCTCCTCAGAACTGTCCTCTGTTAATTGGGCCACAGTTTTGAGCTGTTCACTTGACACCATAGCTGGCTATATTTTTTTAAGAAGCACAGTACCATGTATCTTTTATGTACAGCTAAAATTTTACCTTCTGTCTTTGTAGAACATTTGGAGAGATATGGCTGAGTAAACACTATGAATAGAATGGCTAAATAACTGTAGTAATGAACTTGCCCTAGTCATAGCTGGAGTACAGTCCTTCACAAGAGCTTGATTGAAATCACATAAAATAGCACACAGATTTGGCACGGAAATCTTATCTTCCCATAAAATTTCAAAGACAATAATGACAGAATAGTAAATTGTTTTAGAATATTAGAAAATTTCCATAGTATGGGTACATATTTTAAAATAATTTTACTAGGTCATTATTAAACCAGAATCCTCTTAATCAGAAATAACAAATTAGTAGATATTGTTCAAATAAAACTTTTACATGTTTAATAAAGAGACATGATAAAATATTCCAACAAGTCTTAGAGGAGTTTATATTTGAGTGATTATCTACAAAGGAGTGAGCACATTTAATGAGGTCTGCCATGTCCCACACCTGTCCTCATGACATTCAGAAATTAGTAATTTCATTTCTGGGCCAAAGGCATTAGTACTGCTCAAAAAATACTTGCAGATCTAGAACTTAGGGTAAGTTAGGCATTCTTACTAGAACGGTTGGGTGTTCAATTACAAAATCAAGTTCTTTCTATGTAAAATAATCACGTCAAAATAATCTCTCCTATATAAACTTTTTTTCCAAATTAAGCTCATTCTTTCTTTTTAGTACAAATGCTAATACTAGATACTGTCACTTACCATCTGTCCATATCACCTTCATTCTTTGTTATCTTTCTTCTCCTCTTCCTTCCTCCCTCCCTCCCTTCCTTCCTTCCTCCCTTCCGTTCTTATTTTCCTTTACTCTGTACCATTCTTCTCCACTTCACTTTCCTCACTTCTTTCCCTACCATTCCCTTTCCTATCCTTCCTTCCCCTCCTGCTTCTCTCCAACCTTCCAACTTCTTTTTTATCCTCTCCTTTCCTTACATCTCACTATGGTGCAAAGTCTTAGAAGAAATTTCTCACACAAGCTTATCTGTCATGGTAACTTTGCCATTGAGAATGGAGTCCAAATATAATTATAATCTTCTCAGGATCAACAGGTAGTAAGATTCACATTTTAACCATCTATGTTCTGCATCCAGTCTTATCATTTATTTCTTTTATACCACATCATTGCATGCTTTATTTTATCACTGTTGTCTTCACAGATTCTTATTCCACCAAAAAATGTCTTAGACCATACCATCTGCTATTAGAACTTCAAGAATTTTCTGAACAGGTACTTTTTTATTATACTGTCTGGTACTATACTTCTATCCACGTGATGACAGGATACAGTCTATGACAGAGCAGATAATCAGGTTTTTATTTTAGGCATTCATTCATTTGACAAATATTCATTGTATATGTGTGTGTCAGAAACTGTTCTAAATATCATGCAAGAAGCAAAAGAACACCAACTTTGTGGATAGCACATTCATAACAGGGAGAAATAGAGAGTACAGAAGGTAAAAAGGGAGTTGTAAATAGATGATAAATAGGTAGGTAGGTAGATAGATGAATGGATAAAAAGATAACAGATGATAGTTAGATAGATACATAGATAGATAGATACACAGATAGATAATAAGTCAACTAATAAATAGTGATAACTTGACAACTTTTTGGGAAAAAATACATATAGGAAGAGGTCAGGGAGCACACTGTTAGAGATACTCTTACATGCATAATTGGAGAAGGCCTCATGCTTCCTGAGAAGATTAAAGAAAGTACAAGTGAACACCAGGTAGAGATCTGGAGGAAAGATATTTTAGGTGAAAGGAAACAAAACTTCTGAGACTGAGATGCACCTAGCCTATTTTAAGAATTTTCTATGCTATCACTATGGGGTATCTAAGAGAATAAGAGAAGGAATTGCATAAAATTAGGCAAGAAACACATGTTATTCAGGTCATTCCTTTAGAGCATTGCAGGCTACAGTAGAGTTGAGAACTTTCTGAGGACTGTGGGGATCCATTTTGTTCTGAAAGCCCAGAACAAAGACATATGGGTTGTATCATAAGGACATCATTGTTGTTACTATGGAATAGCCTGAGAAGTACAAAGCAGATTATAAAAATCTAATGAATATATAATTCAATCCATGTAAAAGTTAAGGGCAGAAACAGAACTATTTTAGTGTTCTTAAAGTACTAGTACAATTTTGAAGATAGAAACAATGATCGTCTGGTGGCAAGAAATTGGGAAGTAAGATTTGTCAAAGGTGCCTATCAATTTTCCAACTGAGTATTTCACGTAGACCAGTAGATACATGAATTTGATATTCAGTAGTGAAAATATAATGCAAGGATCTATCAGACTTAAGTGTGAATTAAGCTACAAAATGAGATTATCTCACATTGAAAGTAACAGTATAGATCTTGGAGAAACTCAATAATCAGGGTGAAGTGAAAGAAAACGTAAAGTAAACTTGGAAAGAAGGGTAGGAGACATACAAAACCATGAATAAAAGGCATCTAGGGTACCAAGGAATGACATTAAAAGAAGGAAGAACTGAATTCTTATGTCAATCCTTGCTTAGAGCGTATGATGAGAACTATGACTTACACAGTTTTGCATATGATTGGTACCAGGGACTTTGTCCAAAAGGTACTGGTGAAGAGGTAGGAGTAAGTTGCATGCTTTCTGTGCTTGATATGAAAGGAGTTTCTAATGGTGAGAAGCAGGGGCTGAATAAATTATTGCAGCTGCATCCTAGACTGATTGATGAAGGCTTCAGAGAGGAGATGAGACAAAGTTAGTTCTTAAAATTTCACGGAATTTTGAGAAGAAAATGTGCTAAGATGGGAAATGCTTCAGGGTATTTGAAGTACTTCAAAAACCTCTATGGAAATGCAAAACAGACTAGAATGATGGTGTATAGATTTGTGTGGCTGGATAAAAATGGAGAAATGGAGACATAGTTGATGGAGGAAATGGGAAGAGTAAACATAAAAAAAAAATATCTGCTGAGATCTTCTGGTCAAGATGGTGTGTGACTAACTGCAATACACCTCCCAGGGAATGAAAAGCAAGACATTAAGAGTTCCTTGGGTCTTCTAGAAGGGAGTGGACTCTAATAGATCCCCAGTGGAAGGGTGCAGGGGGGCAAAACAAGGAATTGGCTGATTCTCACACTGTCAGGTAGCCCACCAGACCCCAGCCCCCTTAAGCAGCCATCCTAACCATAATCCCAGCTTCAGGTTCTTCCAACACTAACTACAGGCAAGGGGGCAAAAGCCAGCATAGCTCCACCTGTGCCACCATGCACAGGTGAACATCCCATTTCCTCTCCCTCTGACTGTCTCAACCCGCCTTGTGTGATCTCAGTCCTGCTCCCCCCACCCCTGTGACTTCAGTCCTGCTCACCCCACACATACTCTGAAGGGCAGACCACACACCAAAAGGAATAACATGAAAAATAAAATGCAAGTTAATCCAATAAGATCCCTGTGTCCTAAAATGGACGTCTCTAATCAAAACATAGAAGAGACATTAGGATCAGAACCCCATAATGAAGTTATAAGCTAAGCAACTCTGACCAAGCAAACAGCAGAACTTGCAGAACAGCAACAAAGAGCTGATAATCATATGAATGTTTCCACGCTACACTAGAGCTAATAGATAAGAAAATGGAATGGGTCCAAAGACAGTTAAAGAACATGAAGGAGAGTGAAAAATGAGGACCTCAGAAACCAGCTGGCTAAGCTCAATGAAGACATTAAGAAATGCAAGAATGAATTCAAGGAACATCAAGAAAACCAGAAAATGATGTGTAAAGGGAAGTGACAGAGGAATGGAAACTATACATAGAAAAGTAGTAGAAAATGCAAAACAAATTGAACAAGCCCAAAACTCTATAGAAGCTCTCAAGAATAGAGTCAGTCATGTGAAGGATAGAAACTCAGATCTGGAAGGCAAAACAGAAGAAATAGTTCAAGAGGCCAAAAATTTCAATAAGTTCAAAAATTTCTGTGAACAGAACATGAGGGAATCTGTGGGATACCTTAACCATCCTAACATTCAGATCATGAGAATACCAGAAGGGGAAGAAATTCAGACCAAAGACATGGAGAAATTATTCAACAAAATTATCAAAGAAAACCTTCCCACTCTCTCAAAGGAAAGGCCCCTCAAGTTAAAATAAGCTAACAGAACTCCAAACAGACTGGATCAAAGGATAAACTCTCCAAGAAATATTGTCATTACGACTCTGAACATTGATACCAAAGAGAAAATCCTAAAAGCTGCTAAGGAAAAAACAACACATTACATTTAAAGGTAACCCCATCAGAATTACTTCAGACTTCTCAATGGAAACCCTGAAAGCCAGAAGGACCTGGAAATGGAACACTGCAAAGTCTAGGAACCTATGGATTCCAACCCAAACCACTCTATCCAGCAAAAGTATCCCTCATAATAGATGGTAAAAAAAAAAAAAAGCTTTCCATGACAAAACTCAGCTTTACAACTATATGAACACACACACACATACACACACACACACACACACACAAAAAAAAAAAAAAAAAACCCTACAAAGAATACTTCAGGGAATTATCCACACAGAAGAATCAAATAACCTCAAGTGCCTATAAGAAGCATATCACAATAACCAAACTCAAAGAAGGCACAAAAAAAAATTCAAAGTCCATGAAAACACCAAACCACATAAACAAACACAATATGGAAGGGATGAAATAAACCCTCACAGTCATTATCCTAAATATTAACAGCCTTAATTCACCCATCAAGAGATACAAGCTAACAGGGTGGATGAGAAAATTAGACCCCTCAATCTGTTGTCTTTGATAAACCCACCTAACGACCAAAGAGACACCTCCTTAGCGTGTGAGGGTGGAAAATGATATTCCAAGCAAACGGGGATAAAAAACAAGCAGGTGTAGCTGTACAAATAGCAGATAAAATAGACTTCAAACCAGAAGTAATCAAAAGACAAAGAAGGCCACTTCGTGCTTATCAAGGGAATGATCCATCAAGAGGGTATCGCAATCATAAATCTTTGTTCAACAAACACAGGAACACCACCATTCACCATTTACCATTCATTAAAAAAAAAGAAAAGAAAAAAATACTGCTTGACAGTAAAAATGAAATAACCACCAACACTATCATACTTGGGGATTTCAATACTCCATTATCAGCAATAGATATATCATCCAAACAGAAAATCAACAGGGAAGTGAGAGAGCCCAACAAAACCATAGAACAATTAGACCTAATGGACATCTACAGAACATTCTGCCCCAAATCCACAGACTACACATTCTTCTCAGCAACCCACAGAACCTTCTCTAAAATAGATCATATACTGGGTCACAGATCCTGCCTCCATATATTTAGGATGATCAACATAATTTCCTGCTTGGTATCAGATCACAATGCTGTATTGCTAGAAACTAACAACAAAAGATGCATCAAGAAACCCATTGGCTCCTGCAAACTGAGCAGCACACTTTTAAACAATAAATGGATAGTGGACAAAGTAAAAAATGAAATGGTGAAATTTCTAGAAATGAATGACAATGAGAACACATCATACCAAAACTTATGGAACACAAGGAAAGTGGTCCTCAGGGGAAAATTCATGGCATGAAATGCCTTAATAACAAAGACAGAGAGATCCCAAATCAATAACCTAATGACTCCACCTAAAGGCACTGAAAAATCAAGAAGAATCCAACTCAAAAAGCTCCACATGGAAGGAAATAATTAAGATCAGAGCAGAAATTAATAAATTGGAAACTAAGAAAACAATTAAGAGAATTGATGAAACAAAGAACTGGTTCTTTGAAAAAAATAGACAAGCTTGACAAACACCTAGCCAATTTGATCAAGCAAAAGAAAAAAAAAGAGATGCTTCAAATTAACAAAACTAGAAATGAAAAAGGAGAGATCACAACAGACATAAGTGAAATTGGGAGAATCATCAGGACTTATTTCAAAACCTCTACTCCAAAAAATTGGATAATATGGAGGAAATGGATGAATTCCTGGACGCATACCACCTACCAAAGTTAAACTCAGAGCAGATTAATCTCCTAAACAAACCTATCAAACCCATCGAGTTTGAAAAGTTAATTAAAAAAAAAAAAAACCCTACCCAAAAAGAAGAGTCCAGGACCAGGTGGTTTCCTAGCTGAATTCTATCAAACCTTCATGGAAGAACTGAAAACAACCTTCCTCAAACTGTGCCACACAATCAGAAAACAGGGAAAACTCCCCAACTCCTTTTAGGAAGCTAGTATCACCCTAATAACCAAAACCAGGCAGAGATGACACAAGAAAAGAAAACTACAGGCCTATTTCCCTGATGAATGTAGACACAAAGATGCTGAACAAAATCCTCACAAACCGAATCCAAAAACACAACAAAAGCATTATCCACCTTGATCAAGTAGGCTTCATCCTAGGAATGCTGGATTGGTTCAACATATGGAAATCTGTCAATATAATATGCCACATAAATAAGCTTAAACACAAAAAGCACATGATCATTTCAATAGATGCACTGGACATAATGGAGAGAATTGGTATGGTATCTTTATATGTCAACATAATAAAAGCTATATATAAAGCACCTAAAGCCCAAATAATACTTAATGAAGAGAGACTGAAGGAATTCCCATTGAAATCAAGAAAAAGACAGGGGTTTCCACTCTCACCTCTGCTCTTTGATATAGTACCAGAAGTCCTAGCTCAAGCAATAAGACAGGAGAAAGAAATAAAAGGGATACAAATTGGAAAGGAAGAAGTCCAGTTAGCTCTATTCTATACATTAGAGACTGGAGAGCCTCTATACCAAAACTCTTAAAGGTGATTAACTCCTTAAGCAAAGTATCAGGATACAAAATCAATGCACAAAAATCAGTAGCCTTTCTATATGCAAATGACAATGATACAGAGAAAGAAATAAGTGACATTGTTCCATTTTAAATAGCAACAGCAACAAAAGAAAATAGCTTGGAATAACATTAACCAAGTAAGGGAAAGATCTATACAGTGAAACATAAAAACACTCAAAAAAGAAATTGAGGAGGACTTGAGAAAATGGAAAGACTTCCCATGTTCCTGGATAGGCAGAAGTAACATTATGAAAATGGCAATCCTACGAGAGGCAATATACATATTTAATTCAATACCAATCAAAATCATAGCATGGTTCTTCACAGAGATAGAAAAATTGATCTCAAAATTCATATGGAAAGGCAGAAGGCCTCAGATATTCAAGCATATCCTCAACAAAAAACACCTCTGGAGGCATCACCATACCTACTCTAAAGCTGTATTACAAAGCCATAGTAATAAAAACAGCATGGTACTGGCATAAAAACAGGAGTATAGACCAACAGAATAGAATCAAGGATCTGGACTTTCAGTAACTACAGCAAATTGATATTTGACAAAGGCCCTAACAATATAGGCTGGAAAAAAGACAGCATCTTCAACAAATGGTGCTAGCCAAACTGGATAACCATGTGTAAGAAATTGAAACTTGATCCACACATCTTGTCATGCAAAACAGTCACATCCATGTGGATCAAAGACATCAGTATAAGACTGGAAACTCAGTTACTACTGGAAAAAAAAAAAATAGGAGGAACATTCCATGACATAGGAATGGGAAAAGACTTCCTAAAAAAAAAAAAAAAAAAAAAACCAGCAGCAATCTTAAACAATCATTCAACCAATGGGATCTTATGAAGCTGAAAAGTTTCTTCACAGTCAAACATGGAATAAGCAGAGCCAATAGATTACTCACAGAATGGGAGAAAATATTTGCTAAATATCCAACTGACAGAGGCCTAATTTCTACAATCTACAAAGAACTCAAAAACCTAAACAATAAAATGTCATGCAATCCACTAACAAAATGGGGAAAAGTACTTGACAGGCAATTCTCAGAGGAAGAAATACAAATGGCAAACATACACTTAAGAAAAGGTTCATAATCCCTAATCATCAGGGAAATGCAAATTAAAACAACTATGAGATTCCACCTTACCTCAGTAAAGATAGCAAAGGTTAAAAAATCAAGTGAAAATAAATGCTGGTGAGGATGTGGGAAATAGGAATCCTCATCCACTGTTGGTGGGAATGTAAGATGGTACAACCACTTTGGACAGCAATATGGAGACTCCTAAAATAGTTGACTATAGAGTCACCAACAGACCCAGTTATTCCCTTACTGGGCTTTTATTCTAAAAGCTCCATACCTCAGTCCAGAGACATTTGCTCAATCATGTTTATAGCTGCACAATTCGTAATGGCTAAGAGCTGGAATCTACCCAGATGTCAATCATTAGACAAATAGTTAACTAAGATGTGGTATATCTATCAACATGATGGAATGCTACACAGAAGTAAGGAAAAATGACACAATGAAATTTAAAGAAAAACTGTCAAACCTGGAACAGATCATTCTCAGTGAACTCACCCAATCACAGAAAGATAATGGCCAAATAGTCTCACTTATCTATGGCTCCTACCCTGAATCTACGCAAGATGCCAACACACCTAACAAGCATCTCGGGGACCGGACAATAGGATGGGTGGAGAGAGAGGGTAGGGTAAGGGTGGGGGTGGAGGACACAAAACTGGACCCAAATGTCAATGGTACCTAAAATTCTACATCCTAAAAGACAGACTAAATGGTTGAACCTTCACTAGGCCCTTAGAGGGAATACCTGAGTCACAAGGCCCAGGAGAGTGTATGATGAAGACTGACCTTAATCTTCCTATTTCTGTTTCTCTGTTTCTCTGTTTCTCTGTTTCTCTGTTTCTCTGTTTCTCTCTCTCTCTCTCTCTCTCTCTCTCTCTCTACCTCTCTGTCTATCTGTCTCTCTCTCTCCCCCCCTCCCCTTCTCTCTCCTCTCTTTACCTCTTTTATATGGTTTATCTTTTTCTTCCTTCTCTTCTTGGATGCTGACCTGTAACTCCCAGTACCAGCATGTGGCTATCATCCACAATGAACTGTTGATCAGAGAGACCTACATGTTTTCCCACAAGAAGACAGATGTCTGTCAGAGTACTTGGTGACCCACCAAATGTTAGCGGTAAGACCCTACCGCTGAAGACACCATATGTGGTTGTACAGAACATGGTGTGGCATGGCTGGATGCTGGAAGTGAGTCAGTCCCCAGATAGTGCTCTTCTAGTGCCAGAAGTTGCTACATGAGTGACTGGGGTAAAATGACCAATATCAGTCCAAGAAACTTGTGGTCTAAACTACTTAGCAGCAAATAACATGACATGATGCTCACACAAGTGCAATAGTGGTGCACAGCCATTGTGGGAAACCAACTGCTCTTGATTTGGCTAACTGATTTGCTCAGTAGAATGGATCCCAAAGCTGGAGCTGGGAATCAAGTCAGAACAATATCTAAAATGAGCCCACTCTCCATTACTGACCTCCCACCAATTCTGGGCTACAAGAGGGCCTACACCTATTAAATTATCTCTAAAAAATAAAGGTTACCCCATTTATCTGGCACTAATTTCACTCTTCATTGGAGAATTCGCCTGTCTTTTTCAGATGGTCATAGATTCTAAGGAGAGAACCAGCTCATCACATCTCAAAAGGGTCCCAGCTGAAACTAATAATAATTTAGGAAATGAGCAAGAGTGCTGCTTTCTTGGTTAACCTGGTACCAGCACAAGGGTGAAGGAGATAGGTACACAGAACACTCAACTCCTATCAAACCAGATATCAAGAGACACAGAGGCTCCCAAGACCTCATGATTGAAGCAGACCTAAAATGAACCCAACATTGTTCAGGGAAATTTGCAGAAAAGGGGGCAGAAAGAGTGTCAGAGCCACCCATTGGGTCATGATACATAGAGACATTGCCTCCTACACATAACTGATGGCTAATCCTTCAATGCATGACCCATATTCCCCAATGAGGAGGGTCCCTGTGGAGTGGGGAGGACAGGGAGGAGGCTAACAATGGTACCAACTTGACTGTATACACTGAGTACAAAACTAATTTTAAAAAATAGCTTCTGAAATCCATGATTTTAGTCAACGGACAGAGATTTCTATCTTAGTCTATGTGAATGGGCTGTCATAAACATAGAACAATAGGACAGTAGAAAGAGGACTGAGAAGAATTTCTAGGTCTAGACAGAACTCTCAGTTGGGGATCACGTAGCTTGAGTACTGAAGGATCTGCATTAGATCCTAGCTCTGAAGGACAAGCTTGCTGTGTAGGCTTCCCAGAGATAGAAAAGGCCTTGTTCCTTGCAGCTAAAAACACCTATAACCTCTACTGGCACAGAACTAGCTTCCAAGTTGCCTTAAGGCTTGAGTTCTCACCAGTGTACCCAGAGAGTGCCACCCGAGTAGCAAAGCCTTGATCCCCATTGCCACCAAAGATTGTACCTGTGTATGTAATCAAAAAAAGATTAGCCTGATATGCTGAAAAAATATTTTGTCTTCTGATGTGAAGAGCCATTAGTTTCCTCCCTCTCTCATTCATATTACATTGTATTTAAATCCAGGACAAATCACTCTGCTAACTGTAATGGTGTCATTATGTACTTGGGGACATGATGCCTCAAACATAATAGCTGCCCCACAAATTTTATACCACCTTGGCCAGCTTGCTTATAAGAGACAGATACTGAGAATACAGCAAATTGTGACTTCCTTTACCTGCTTTTCATAGGATGGTGGCAATAAATAAAGAAAAGATTAAAAGCAAGTAAGTACAGACTCTGTTCCTATTCATCATGCTTCATGAGAAACATGCACAAGAAAGACAATAGAGGGCTGAAGAGATGGCTTAGTGATTAAGCGCTTGCCTATGAAGCCTAAGGACCCCGGTTCGAGGCTCAGTTCCTCAGGACCCATGTTAGCCAGATGCACAAGAGGATGCACACGTCTGGAGTTTGTTTACAGTGGCTGGAGGCCCTGGTATGCCCGTTCTCTCTCTATAAATATATGCCTCTTTCTCTGTCAGTCGCTCTCAAGTAAGTAAATATTTTTTTTAATTTAAAAAAGAAAGACAATAGAGCTATAGATTAAGAAACTACTAAAGGGACCTTTTTGGTATAAAGTTAAAACACAAGTACATATACACACATGCATTGAATATTTACTAACTAACTTGACCTCATGTGTGGATATGATTTCAAGACTGACTTAGTACTTTGTGTATATATTTCCCATGTAGGGTCTCACTGTAGCTCAGCCTGACCTGGAAGTCATTATGAGTCTCAGGGTGGCCAAGAACTCATGGCAATCCTCCTACCTCTGCCTCCCATGTGCTGGGATTAAAGGAATGTGCCATCATGCCTGGCTTGTATATTTTCTTTAATGTTGACCTCCATCATTTTTCTTAAAAAAATATTTATTATTATTTGCAAGCATGTAGTGAGTGAATGAGAGAGAGAGAAAATAAATAAGGGTGTGCCAGGGACTCTTGCCACTACAATCTCCACATACATGTGCCACTTTGTGAATGTAGCTTTGGTAATAGGGATGTGGGTACTAGGGATTCAAAACTGGGACATCAGGCTTGCAAGCAAGCACATTAACTGCAAAGCCATCTCTCCAGCCTCCCATAACTTTTATTTTTTACATATGTATGTGTGTGTGCGGTGTGTGATGTGTCTATGTGCATGTGGGTACACATATATGTATGTGTGTATGGAGGACAGAGGTCAATATCAGTTATCTTACTTGACCACTTTTTAGCTTATTATTTGAGACAGAGCCTTTCACTGAACCCAGACCTCACAGAATGGGTTAGAATAGCTAGTCAAGCCTCAGGAATCCTCCATCATCTGCCTACATGCATGCACCTCCACCTAACATTTTACATGGATACTGGGGATACAAATTTGGGTCCTTATGCTGGCCCAGCAAGCTTTTTTACAATCCAGTCATCTTCCCAACTCATTGGCCTCACTTTTGTTCACATCCTTGCCCACAATAGGAACAAGACTGTAAAAATTTCAGTACACCTAAGCATCATTTCATGCATGTTATAATTTGTTTATGAAAACAGCTTTGGCTATAGTCAGTTTCTAGAATTTATTTCAGCTTTCTGTGTCTGCTCATAAAAAAGGACAAAATATAACTGCACAGTTCCATAATTTTACAAACAGTAACTGCTGTCCAGATAAACATGGATGTGATGATGATATCAAACCTGGTAGCCAGCCAGCTAGAGCAACTGATATTTGAAATAGTTGTTTATGGTCTTACGAACACAATTCTAAATGTGTACACAAAACATGCAGCCTGAGGGCCCAAGGTTTAATGAGCACAAATACTGAAAAGTCAAAATATGAAATCTTGACTTTACTTGAGAAATAAATTTGATCTTTGTAAATCCCAATGACAGATGTAAGGTTGAGGCAAAGTGTTAGCATATGGTGTATAAATCAGTGTGTATTCATTGTACACCACACATATACACATACAGAAACATTGTTTATTTTCTTCACTATTTTCAATTAATGTATTACAACTTCCATTTTTCAAATTTTAAGACTGGGGATTCAGGGCATGAGCCACTTGCTTAGGTCATAGTGACCACTCTTGGCTACAGGAGGCCAACACTCTGTGGGACATTGTTGACCGGAGGGTAGTTGGGGTGACCTATAGTCTCATATGAGTCAACACAAGTTTGGTACAGGAGTCATCATATTCAGGTACTTTGATCCATGGGATTTTTTCATGCTGTAACAATTGCCTGGCCGGCAAGAACAATTAGGTTCTCCTGAAATACCCTGGCATCTGTCCATCTCTCATGAATGGAGATGATGTAACCCCCTCCAAAACCATCAGAAAAGACATACTGGATTAAGGCTAATCTGTTCCTTTTAATAGTTACGTCTGGAAGCAGACCAAGAGAAGCCATCATTTGGATTTGGCATCATTTCACTGATGCTTGTTGCTTATAATCCCGTTATACTCTAGATGTCAGCATATTTTTCTGAGATACTGATATTTCATGTGCCAATTACCACTGTCAGCATGTTAAGGAAATTATGTTTTGGGTTATTGGATTGCACATTGACTCCACTAAAATGTAAGCTCATCAAGGGCAAGAGTTTCATTTTCATGAAGCTATAGCTTCTTCTGAGACCTAAAGCTGTGACATTGGTAGAACTTGTGAAGAATCAGTTCTTTTTTTTTTTTTTTTTTTTTTTTTGGTTTTTCGAGGTAGGGTGTCACTCTAGCCCAGGCTGACCTGGAATTCACTATGGAGTCTCAGGGTGGCCTCGAACTCACAGCAATCCTCCTACCTCTGCCTCCCGAGTGCTGGGATTAAAGGCGTGCGCCACCACGCCCGGCCCGAAGAATCAGTTCTTATGGAGGGAATAGATAAGTGTCAGTTATACCTATAATTTCATGTGGTATCAAAACTATTAAAGAAACATGCTTAAATATTTTGCATGATTTAGAAAATAAAATGAAAATGAAAGCTACTTCTTATGTTTCCACATAGAGACTAGTAGTAACTGCATTCCAGAGTCATCTAGCTGGTGGTTTTTATCATTGGATGACTCCTAGCAGCTTCATGTGTGTTAAATCCAAATAAAGCCAATCACATTTAAAACAAAAATATCAGTACAAAATGTCTGATGCAAAAACATTTTACATATATTTTTCAATTAAAATAGTACTGTGAATAATCCTCTTTTTATTATCTATATCACCTCTCCAGTCTGTGCACTTCATTAATTGACAATTTGTTATCCTATTTTTAATCACCCTATAAGAGATGGAATTAAGTTTTCCTAAGTCTTCTTTCACTTTTTGGCTAAACACATACAATTGGATGATTTAAAAATATGGTCACTGAGTCATTTTTCTGATTTGAGAGCAGAATATTAGGTGGACATGTTATGGGCCTAACAGGCATTTTTTTTCCTCCTTGTTCACATTCTTAACTACCTTTCTCCTTTTTGTCTGAGCAACTGCAACCCATGTACTAGTGGGCATGAAGTGTTGAAGAAGTACTGTCCAGAACTATTGCTGCCCAGGGATGGTAAATGATACTGTGTGAAGTGTCATGGTACTGTGAAAATAGGGAATTCATTTTCTATTCAGACTTCAAGTAGGAAGAGACTCTTTCTGGGTCTTTGACACCTCTAGTTAATAGAGTTTCTAAGAAGATTCAACCAGCAGTGCAAGATAGGGTAGTAGCTAGCTAGCATGGGGAATGCTGAGCCCATATCTGATCCTCAGGGCCACAGAGCACACTAATTGCTAATGAGGTTGACAAACGGATAATCAACTCTCAGCTTCTTTGGATAAAATGAAAAGCAGAGACTTTAGGGTCCCATGTCCAGACCTGGTCAGCTCAACTCAGACTTCAGACTGGAGAGGAGATCTGGAGCACAAACTTTTTGAATGCAAGTTTGGGGAAGCATATCCAAGGGCAATAAAGTCATTCAATGGACATCTCTTTAGATCTAGTGTTCTGATTCCTTTGAAAAATGCCATGTGGAAATTATTACAAACATTTTTTTTAAATGCTTTTGTCTTGAGAGATGGCTCAGTGGCCAAGAGTGCTTTCCACTTAAGCACGAGGGTCTCTCAGGCTAGAGACCACGTTTGACTACCAAGGACCCACACAAGTAGCTGGGCAGTCACACATGTCTATAACCCAAGTCCACACAGGTGGAGAGGGGTCAAGAGGAGAATCACTATGGTTCAGTGACCTATAGCAGCAGTTAAATGTTGAGAGAAAGACTCTATCTCAAATAAATGTATGATTGAACAATAGAGAAAGGCATTCAAAGTTCTCCTGTGGGCTCCACATGCATGTGAATGGTGCACATAAACATGAATACACTAGACATTATACACCACATGCAGAAACCATTTATGGTACAGGTAGAAACATCTTCATGAACATTCTATAAATTTCTGAATGGGGTAGCAGGAGCTCATTTCATTCATGCTGTGAGTATTATTTGCCTAAGATTGTTGAAATTGTAGAAACACTTCCATGTCCTTTCTTGCAGATCCATGCATTTTAAAGTTTCATATGCATTTGCATTGGATGAGGGTTCTGAGAAGCTTATGGTACAGTAGGTCTATGGTGGCATTTAGACTCTTGCATTTCTAACAAGTCCCTCATCATGCAGTCAGTAGATTACTTTGAGTGGCCCAGCCTGAGGTTATAAAATCTTTTACAAAAGTAGAAGAATGATTAAAAGTTTTCAGGAATCTTTCTCATGCCAGGGAATCACTCCTCCCAGGCCAAGCCACCTGTGGACTGGCTTGTTAACACTCAGTGTCTTCTGCATCGTGAGGGGAACTTCCATCACAATATTCCCTTTGCATATTTTTTGTAAGATTGATTAGACATTTGATTTTTAAGTTTAAAAATATAAGATAAAATACCTGGTCTTGAGAAGACAAAGGATGTCAAGTTTGTTGGCATTCCTCATGGTGTCTTAAAGATGGCTGTTCTGTTTCTCAAGCAAGGAGAGAAGAGGGTAACATATGGATATATCGCCGGGCTGCCCATGCCATCTCCTAAATTGCCAGACCACGTTGTAAGGTGCAGCAGATGGCCAGAAGAGTGGGATGTGCCAAATGATGCACTCCAGAGCCCTTCCACAGGGGTCTGCTCTTGTAGCAGTAGCAGCACGTGAGAATATGCTTACAGCCTTTCACAAAGACGGATCATCTGCTAGCTCTTCAGATGGTGCTATCAAAATTATCATATAGGGTGGGTGATTTACCTTTTCTGTGCACTGGCAAATCAATGCAGAATTAAGAAAAGAAAAAAAATTATTGGACATTTCTGAAATATGAACATTTTTTCTTGAGCTTGGGCAGAAAAAGAACTACTCTGATGAGTTCATCCTTCATAACTTCATAATAAGAGCTCAATTTTCCATCATTCATGAAGCCTGGATTTCTCTCTTGTGTTCTAGGAGGTTCTGCCTGAGACAAGAGGACTGTGCTTTTGTATCATAACTACCCTATACTGGCCATCATGTTTGTCCTCTGAAGTTTATGCATTCTCATAATTCTCTGCTATTCTTGTTTAAAATTATTATATTCTAGTCATTGTATAAGATTCATTACACAGTCTAACCTCTTTAAGCTGTCTTTCCAAGACAAATATTGCCTTCCTCCATGCTTCTTGTCAGACTGAACCATTTGGCAGGTGTCTCTTTTTGACAGTAACTTAATTTTTTCACTTATTTCAATTTTAGAACAAAAATTTGCAGATATTCACAGTATTTTAAAAGCTATGGCAGTTTATAGTCTTGCTTAGGCTCTGAAGTTAATCATGTGCAAGTGGAATGAGTGATGCTCATCCCAAAAGTACAAACTGCTGGGTCTTCTGTTATGGCATGGAGTGGCCATGAACACAACTCTACAGGCTGAGAAGGCAAGACTAGCACCCATGCCCTCTTTTCTTCTTCTTCTAATGAAATAAGGACAAACCCATGATTTCTCCCAGTTACTTCCTTTTTGTTACTCTGTAGACTAACGTGTACAAGTCTAGCTCTGTTTACCCCTGAAAGTAGCAAATGCTGCCCACCCTCATGGCTACCCCTTGTTCATGCACAGGAAACTTCCTTCCTCAGGAATCCCACAAGCTACTTCTTCATTTGTATGCCATACATTGATTCAGAAATTCACTGAGTTGCCATGATAATGCTGTAGAAAGTCATTATTTTGTTTTGAATCAAATTTGAAATCCTTCCTTGGAATGAGCTCCAGCTCATTTCAAGCCAATTGGCTTAATATCTTCATCACCCAGTCATTCCACACAAGCCTTTTCCAAACTGTGCCATATTCTTGGAATGCTCTCATTTCCTACCTGCCAAGTTATCTCTCTCTCATCATCCAAATAGCTCATGCAATCCCACCTCCTCTACACAATCTTCCAGAACTATTTGGAAAAGGTCTAATAGCTTCTCTCGGCACCATCCAGTGTGAGCATTAGCCACTTAAGTCTCTCTCCCCTCGGTGCTCTGACAATGTTCTCATTTTCAATGTGGACACTATAAAACCATATAACTCTGTGTGGCATTGTTCAATCATTTTTAATTTGTTTTGCCTCTGTATATGTTATCTTACATTCACATACCTTCAGCCTTTTGTCTGACTCTGTAGAAATAAGACTATTACTAAAGCCAATCTATTCAGTGTTGAGTGTGATGTCATATTAAAACAGATACTTAATAATGATACTTCATGGATTTAACCTTTTTAATTTACAAAGTATAAGGAGCATATTTAATATTTTAGCAATCCTCAGGACACACAAGAGGGCTGTCAGCTTTGGGGCAGGGATGCTGTGGTGGTTTGATTCAGGTGTCACCCATAAACTTAGGTGTTCTGAATGCTAGGTTCCCTACTGATGGAGAATTGTGAATTAATACCTTCAGGAGGCAGTGTTATTGTTGGGTGCAGACTTATGGGTTTTATAGCCAGTTTCCCCATGGCAGTGTTTGGCACACTCTCCTGTTGCTATGGTCCACCTTATGTTGGCCAGGGGGTGATATCCACCCTCTGTTCATGCCATCATTTTCCCCTGCCATCATGGAGCTTCCCCTTGAACCTGTAAGCCAAAATAAACTTCTTTTCCCAGAAGCCGCTCTTGGTTGTGTGATTTCTACCAGCAATGAGAACCTCCTGGCTGTAACAGATGTCAATTTCGACATCTGGATTGCTATCCTAAGAAGGCCATTCTGCTGTAGCTGCTGGTGATGGTAACAGTGGATGGTATAAAGGAAAGTTAATAAGACAACCTGAGTACTGCGGGAGATCATGATAGGTCTTCCCTTGGAGGAACTTCTATAGAGGACACAGAATAGCTTAGAGCAGTAAGATGCAGGCACTGCCCTTCTTGATAGAAGGCTGAAGAGAGCCGTGCTAGAAAGAACCAGGGTATCGCCTTGATCTCATTAAGTGGCTCACACAGGGTGGGTGCTTATGTGGATTGGTCCCAAAAGAAATGATATCAGTTATTTAAAGAACAGTAATCTAAGTTAAAATGAAGATACTGCATTCTTACTAATCAGTGTGAAGAAATAAGTGGTTAAAAAGAAATCTTCTGAGGATACACATAAGGTTAGAAAACAGTGTGAGATGTAACAAGATGTGTCTGTGTTTGTCACATAATGATCAAAAGAGAAAACTCCTATCAGTTGGACAGGCTACACAATTTACAGAGCTCACCACAAGATCAAAACGCAAGGAACTTTGTTCCAAACTAATTAAGAGTGTCAGGGCAGTGACAGTAGAGTGCTCCACCAAGCTGGAGCCCTTCTAGGCAGAGGATCCTGCAGGACTGACCAAGCGTCCTGCCCCTAGAAATGATCTTAGCCTACAGACATGTTTATTGTAAGTACTTCTTGTCAGAACATCAAGTGTACAGACCTAATCCAAAATCTGGACAAAATAACCTTCTTCTAATTAAACCTTTGCCTCAGTAAGCTGCATCTTGGTTATGAATTCCTATTTTCTAAATAATATAACAGAAAGTGTAATCTTGAGGAAAGAAAAGCTCAGACTTCTTCAATTTGGTATTATTTTAATTTCTATATCAGTTATAAGATGTTAATTATTATCTACATTTTGCCTTTTTTGAAAAATGCTTGAACTTTCCGTTCACCTATATCTGTTATAAAGATGGTAAACTTCATCTGTTGGGCTGGTTAGCATTTACTGAGGCTATATAAGGGGATTCTCTAGTATATACTAGTTAGTCATTTCCTTTTCATCTCTTCCCTTTTTTGGCTAAAAATTTATGAAAATTATAGCTATGCAAAGGAGTAAGTAACAAAGTATCTGGTTGTGCAGTGCTGGTGGTCTGGACCTGCACTCTGCTTGACCATCCATAGAGGAGTCAGAGATAGGCCTATCACTCGAGTTATTCAGGAGGATAAGGCAAGACGATTGCAAGGTCAAGGCCTACTTTTGCAAAACAGTGAGTTCAAAACTAGTTTGGACAATATAACAACTGTCAAACTGTCAAGAAAGGAGGTGGAAGAATGTCTTCATAGTTAGTATAAGATATAGGTTCATTCCCCAGCACCATAGCAAACAAAACAGCAAAAGCAAACAAATAAGCCAAAGGAAAAAAATCCATAGATAATGCAGCCTG
Organism: Dipus sagitta; assembly: GCA_036346955.1. NCBI lineage: Eukaryota > Metazoa > Chordata > Mammalia > Rodentia > Dipodidae > Dipus > Dipus sagitta. Next base: position 198,945,291 of record CM070770.1, on the reverse strand, counting down.
GGTAGTCATACAGTCTATGTTCTCTCTTTACCACCTTTTTTTTCTCCCCCTACAGCATAAATTATACACAGAAGTCTGCAGACCTCATAGCTGGCCACAAACAAGACGAAAGAAATAAACAGCCTGAGAGATCTCTGGCCAGTTTCTCAACGTGTGCAGAGCCAGCTATTGTACTAAGAACTTTTGTCTACTACCAAGCTGTTCCATTCCAGGACAGAGAGATGAATGAAAGGATGGTTGGGATTGGGTGAGGAATAAAGAGAAATGGAAACCAGATAGAGTACTTTGATAAGCTGGATGCAAAGATGCTCTGTCAATTTGATCAAAACGGGGGAAACACTTTTTTCAAACTGTCTGTGTTGTTTACAGGCCCTGCCATTCTTACACATCATTTGCCTCTTTGCATTAATGTTCTGTCTACATATTTTGTTCACTGTTCAGTGGCCAGTGCATTTTTTCAGCAACAGATTTATTTAAATTTACTGAACTTTTAGGCAGACAGATTACAAAAGCCACTCTAATCTCTTCTTCTTTACTCAAAACCAAAGATGCACACAGTACAACGAATAACAAACTATGAGGAGGATTAGGGGAATTTTGTGCCACAGTGAGTAAAGCATGGCTGGCATTATGCTTTACAAATAATGGCTTTTCTGTCTCATGGGCAAGGAAAAATAATTTTTCCAACACATAATAAATTTATTAGCCTTTTTGACCTCATCATTCCTACCTTAACTTAGATACAGCAACAAAGACAAGAACATCTGTTTGACAATATTTTCAGTGCAGCCTTTTTTTTTTTTTTTTTTTTTTAACCATTCTGTTGGCGGGTGCTCCAAAGTTACTGCATGAGCGCCACCTAGTGTGAGTACTGTAGGTTGCTCAATGCCACATCATAAACAGGGGAAAGATTCATAGTTGGATATTTCCACTACCAAAAGACTTGTTCAAAGGGAATATATGTTTTAAGGACTAACCTAAAGTTTGTGGTCTGTTAAATAACTGGAGATGATAAATGGTGCTCTTAGTTATATCAATCCATATTCTCTTTATTTTTCACATTTTTTTTTTTTCTGAATGAAATGCTCTTAATTACCCTTTGCCCTTTTTTATTCCAGCCAGCTCTCCTACACACTCCCAACTCCTCCTGGATGTAAATTATCCTGCAATTCCTCCAGAAGGGTTTATAGATCCTGGGTTGGTTGAGATCTCATGACACACTGAAAATGGACCATTGGATAAGAGTTTAAGTTAAATTGAATACCACTGGAAAAGTAGGCAGGTTATAGTGACCAACAGATATATAATCCTGAGAATCCAAACATGTATCTTTGCCACCTTGTTACTGAAGGGCTGAGAAGAGAGATTACTGAGGGGGAGAGGACCTGATATGCATGTGAATTGAGTGGAAAGACCCAGTCTTGCTATCCATAGATGGAGCAATCCAAACACGAAACCAGAGAACAAGGGAAATCTTTCAAGTTCACCTCTGAGAAGAGAGAGAAAGAGAGAGAGAGAGTTGTTGATAAGATGTGAAGAAGCCAAGAGTCAACATCCAGGACTGTCCCCAGCTGTGCTTTTCCCAACCTAGAAAGGACCTTCTTGATAAAATTGCATTTACAGATAAAAAATGGAAAGAGGAGACAAGAGAGGTAAATGACAGTATTGAGAGACTGGATGATAGGTCAGACCAAGGTTTTCTATGATTTATAACTGATTCTAGCTTATCAGACAGACATCTTCCCATTCTTAGTTTCCTCCACTGCTTAATCCAAAGTTACTCTACCTCTGCATTTTTTTTTTTTTTTTTCTGGCTTAAAGCTGCACTCGTGAGTGCTCTTCCTCCGATTCTTCTAGTAGTGGCCTGTTATGATTTAACCCTTTTCATGGATGAGACATTGATAATTCACCTGATAAATTAATGCTATCTGCCATGTCACATCTCTCAGTATTTGAAGGCCATCACAGACATTCATTGAGTCCCCTCTCTTTAGCTTCTATCTTTAGAAATTAGCATGGCTTTGAAGGTGCACAGGCTAATGCAACAGAGAAAAGTATGCACCATTCTATATCAAGAATGAGCATTGTCTTCAGGAGAGTTTGCTTGCAATCAGCTACAGTCCTACAGAGAGGGAGCAAACTAACTAAACAGGCAAGTGGCATAGATATGCTGAGAGGGGTTACTGGAAGCTACCTTATTGGAAGAAAGGAATTATAGAAGAGCTGCTACAAAGAAGTCAATACCAACTTTCACATATTTCATTTAAAAATATTTTTATTTATTTACTTGCAGGGAGAGAGAGATAGAAGAAAGAGAGAGAGAATAAGTGGGAATGTCAGAGAATATAGCTGCCACAAATGAATTCCAGATGCATATGCCACTATGCATCTGGCTTCACATGGGTACTGGAGAATTGAGTCCAGCTCATTAGGTTTGCAGTCAAGCACCTTAACCACTGAGCCTTCCCTTCAGCCCAGCTGTCACATATTTCTTAAAGCAGCTCACACACTCCTGGACAGGTAAATGCAGTAACATGAAAACATAAAACATGCTACTCCTTCAATGTAATAATATTTGCTATCTATTAGGCACATTGTGAAAAAAAAGTCTAACAAAATCCCTTTGTTTGCTTATTATTTGGTTGATTCAGCTTTGGTAAGGAAGGATACTTGAGAATTATCAGGGTATCAAATGATCTGAATTATAAAACATTCATCATTTTATGTGAAAATCAAAAATACCTAGGCATAAAAATAATATCAGATATAAAATAAGTTCATAAATTAATAGGATATACTATATTTCATGCAATAAGATACTTTAGGTCAGCAAGTGATTCTGTAAAATTGATGTTACTCTATTTAAGAAATAGATAATTCATATATCTCATTGTGTAAATGAAAAACACTGAAATCAGGTTTTTGTCATATATCTGAAGACAGGGGCTGAGTAGATGTCAGCCTATAAACATATTTCTTGTCTCATGAGTGTTCACCAGTGATGGAGATACTAAAGACAGAAGCTTTAGTATAACAAAGGCAATTATATTAAAGTGAATCATGATGTTGACTGTCTTAGCCTTTTCCCTCCAGAAGAGGAGACTGAGGGAAGCCATCTTGTTTCACCTCTTTCTTATCGCCTTCCTTCTTTGTAACAGTAAGAAGATGAAAATAAGCACTGTTTATTTTTGTGGTTCAGAATCAAGGAAATCTAGAGTGAACTTGAATGCTTTAAAATTAGACACATATCAAAAGTATTGTTGCTCTCTGGAAGGTTGGAAACTGGGTAAAAGGGAAGGTAGGGGATGGGCAGCGAGGTGTGAGTGTGGTTGTGTGCATGAGCACACATATCCAAAGATGCCTTGCAAATAAATGTTATCGTGTGTATATGTTCTTGGCAGCCCCTCAGATCATATCATTGAGCTTGACAGTGGCAGCAGGGATAACCATGATTTTGCCAGTTAAGTCTGGCTGTCTGATAAGGAATCCAAATGAATCATGTCCCTAAATCTGTCCTGTTTACTCTTTGTCTGACTATATAAGCCTCAGAGTTCTATCATACCCAAAGGTGGGGAGGAGCTGCCCAAATTGATTGTTGTTCAATATTTTTTCAACCTTGATGACAGTGGCTTCACACTGAATAAATCTATCCTATAAAAATAAAGGGAAGTGACATTTCTTTCAGTATGAGTACCAGGGAGCATGTTGTGCTTGTTACAAGTGTAAATTTTCCACTGCTATCATATGATAGTTATTTTCATGAGTGAGGGGTTACAACTCAGTCCCTAGAAGATCATTTTGTACACTACATTTTATTTTTAGAAAGTGCCTTTTTTAAGGATAGTTTTTTATTTACTGTAACAATTTCTAGTCCACCTGAAAAGAAAAAAAAATGGAGTTCTACAATTGTTTTCTTAGAAACCCAAGCTCTTCAGGGCATAGGGCTTGTGCACCAAATTGTAGCCCAGCGTGAAATTTTACAGCTGAATTATGAACTCCAGCCAATAAAAGTTTACAACAGAACAGCCTGATTTTTCTAGCTGTAACAGCAGAGGTGGAGAAACTATACATGAGCTAACAGATACCATTATCCTGGAGATAAGATAGTGACACAGTTTGCAACTTAAGAATTAAAACGTGAGAAAGGAGTTAATTAGAAATACTTGAGAGATATGCCATTTATTATCCAGGTCCTGTGCATGCTATTTACTTTATACAAATGATTTGACATCTCTTTCAATTTCATAATTAAATTAGAGGATTTGCAAATTCACAGGTTTTAAAATGGAAATAGTATTGACTTTAAATTATCCCTGTTAAGAGAGAAGGTAATAGGATGAATAAATTAAATTCATTCAACACACACGATTTTTGTATCATTAATTTCCCTTCCAAAGATAATTCTTTCTCTATTGAATATGTTTGTACCATGATTACCCAGGCAGTCAATATCCCAAAGAATTAACAAGTGATAGATTTGTTTTAAGTCAGAGGAATATGATTGGATATAATATATTTTGGAGTGGGGTGATGGTGGGGGTGTTACCCAGACAAGTGAATTGAGAGCTTATAAGTAAAATACACTTACTCACACAGTTTGTATTTTTGTAAAATAAAAAAAATGTAATTTTATAAAGTAATTGAAAATCTCTTGAAATGTCCTGACCAAAAAAAAAAAAAAAAAAAAAATCCTCCAAAATATACTATAGACTTTTCATGGGAACCTGTGAATGGCACTGATCTTTAATCTATCTTGCCTACACTAGATCCAGTGCGTTTTTTAAGTTGATGGCAATGGGCTTAGTTAATGGGTACCACTAACCTTCTGGTTAGTATAAGATAGTCCTGAACAGTTCAAGCTGTTTAATGCCCAGAACACATGAAAAAATATGACTTGTAAAACAAAAGTAGGGAGGACACAAGGAGGTTATGAACTTCACTATTAGCTTTGTCACTAGCCACAGTGGTGCTTAGGGAGTTACCTAACTGCCATTTTCCTTGGTCCTCTCCCAACCATGCTCCAAGACAAAAAAATACTTAGACTTAGTCAAGAGAGGTGTAAGTCATCAATGTGATGTTGGGAGGATTTGGATGAGACATTATAATGATACTCATGGTAGAAATAAAGTGCAGAGGAGTGTATTAACAGTGTCTATCTTTAGGACAGAACTAGCCTTATTGTAAGCTGTAACAGCCAGAATAATTTATTTCACAGAGGAATTGGAAATAATAACTGACATCAATGAATAATAAATTTTCCTTACACTCCAGGCAACAGACTGTTGTCTCCTTAGGCTCTTAGGCTATATGCATGTTCACGTTCATTTGTTTAGTAATCACCCAATAAATTGGGTCAAACACTGTGCTTGGTACTGGAAATCCTGGGAACCTTACCCATCTCTGCTCTATGAGCTCATTGTCTTCAATGGAAACCACCAAGAAAGCAAGCAGACATATGGTGCAGATAATGACACTACCATACAGGAATGTTTAGGAAGAATGGAAGTAATAACAGGACAATGCAGCAAAGTGTAGGATGGCAGTCTTTCAAAATAGGACAAAAGGAAGAGGTTTTAGAGATAGTTATATCTGTTTAAGTTCTGAAATTTTAGTGAGGAAAACTCATGGTTAGAGGAATACAGCAGTGTTCTGAGACCTATATATGGCATCTGCTGATGAACCTTGGCAAAGGGGGCACCCAGTGCTGGAGGGTATAGGGATCCAGGAGATGAAATTGTTTAATGGGGCTAGAAGCCTATGTAAAATGGTGAATTTGCATCAACAAAAATAATTCTAGGGATGGAGAGATGGCTCAGCAGTTAATGTACTTTCCCACAAAGCTTAATGATTTGTATTTGATTCTCCAGTACCCACATAAAGCCAGATGCACAAAGTGGTGCATGCATCTGGTGTTCATTTGTAGTGGTTGTAGACTCTGCTGTGCCCATTCACCTCCTCTGTCTTTCTCTCCCTCACTCTGCTTACAAATAAAATATTTTAAAAGTTATTCTATAGAAGTTAATTTATTAAAATAAAGGTAGGGGGAGCATAGAAGCTTTTGCATAATAAGCATGGTTTATCTAGATGTTTCAAAATGTAACACTCAGAACCTGATCACAGTGGCCATGATGGTGTGCCTCTTAGATCTTCCATTGTAGGAAGCCTAACTGACCAAGGATCACAGATGCTGAACTCTCCAGTATGTCACAGCATTGGCTCCAAGGCCACCAGCTCCCTAACAGTGGCTACCTGCTGATAAGTACACAGGACAGGGACATTAAGGGAAGCCAATTCCTGAAAGACAAGGGCTTCACCTATTGGAGAACTTGGCCTCAGGAATCCTGGCAATCTTGCCTACCTTCCATGAGCTGCATGATACCCCTTTTCCCTTTCTCTTGCTCTGAGGAAGGCTTCATTTTCAGTCTTTACACTTTCCCAGCCTTGTCTATTTCCGTCCCACTTTCTTTTATGGGTATATGCCCTGATAAATACTTGCACCTATTATGTCATACTGACAACAGCTTTTTAGAAATCTGAACTTATTTGTTGGCACTGGTATTTCATAAATAAATGTCATGCATATGAATACAAAACTATGATAACTTGAGATTAAGGAAGTCTTGTTGGACCTTATTTTTATCATACTGATGATGAAAAGAAGATAGCCCAAAACTTTTAAAAGAATGATGGAAAGGATATATAAACCTAGAGTTTGTCATACAGCAGAAATTTTCCTCATAATTCAAGGTGATATGTTTGTTATGCAATATTATTTTTCTAAATGGAACCCATTGAGAAGCCCATTGTGTTCTTTTCTTGAATAAACACATCCATACTACATTCTTTATACTTTCCAGTTTTGATTATTTAAAGGTGAATTGAAACTTCAGTCTAAATGCAAACTCTATCCAGTGTTTAATGATTTTTCCCTCAGTATTTGATAGTTGTCTTACTTACAGTATTTTCACATGCATGGTTAGTCTGTTGGGTAAGAATGAATGAAGTCACATAAATGAATATTAGGTATCACATCCTACACTGATGGATAAATATACACACATATATGTATATATGCATAAAGCATACCCATGTATATGTGTATATGTGTATATGTGTGTGCATGTGTGTGGTGTGTATATTGTGTGGTGTGTGTATTGGCAGGAATTATATGTGTTGACATGGATTCCATTCATTTGCTTTGTTTCTGCCTGAGGCAATTTAATTCACAGCTAACTGTGCTAATCATCTTTCCTATTTTCTGTAACAGCAAACTGATTGAGCTTGAGAGAAGTTGATCCCAGTTTGAATGAGATAATTTGTTTCTCACTTATGAACCCAACCTGTCCTCAGAGCAGGCATTTTTCTACCTCTCCACAGGAAGGATTCCCACCTCTGTGGGGAAGGCTACCAGTTGCTCAGCTCAGTGATTAATAGCCCAAGTATATCTGTGAAAACCTGGAATGACATAGTAGATCATGTGTAGTGTGGCTTCTTGGGATCCTTACTTCAAGCTTGGTTTCATTTGCTTAACTCTAATAATTTAATCTCCAGCTACCTAACTTTCATGTCATCATCCTTTTGGAATTGAAATATCCACAGCTCCTACCAGCTTTATAAAATGTACATGATCTTATATGGTCTTCCTATGATAATGGAGCCTTCTTATCTTCTTCTTCCTCCTCTTCTAATTCCCTTGATCCTTCTACCTGGTAAGTGCAATCAAGTTACATGAATTACAGTGTACACTCTTCAGTGTGACTGTCTGGACCCAAACATTATGGAATAAATACAGTGGAATATTAACAACTGGAGTAATTAATGTTAAATCATTGCTATAAGTTTATTATGAGAATGAAACTAGCTAGAATATTCCCATGGGGTTATATATCATTTAATACAAAACAAATATTCAGTGAACAAAGCTGACAAGATAAAATTGATTTTTCCCTGAGTTCCTTATTCTTCTATCTTTACACTCAATCTTTAATAATTTTTTAAAAATTCTTGATCCCAGTGACTTCTATATTTCATTTCCTGTGTCTTTCTGTCTAAGGCTGAACTGTCTCATTTATAACTAATTGTGTTTTTACCTATAAAGTATGCTTGTTTCAATATAGTGTCTGGGATTTTTTTTTTCTGTCATAAACTCTGTTGTTAATCTTCTTTCCCAACTTTCTTTGGCTAATATAAGTATCCACATAAGTCTCCAAAGAATCTAGATATTTCTGTGCTTCAGTCACTTTTCTAATATTGCTGCATACTTGTGAGATCTTCAACATGTGTCCCTCTATCACTTTCACAACCTTGTAATTGATGCCTATGCTTCACACCTTCAACCACTAAATCCATTCGCCTGAATTACATCAATGCTTATTGAATATCTACCATTTGCTATGCATTGTTCAAGGTTCCCAGTAGGCACTTGTAAGTGAGATGAAATATCATATCTACCTCATAATCTCCCAATCAGGTACTGAGGTTCTCATTCTAACCACATATCATAGTTACCTAAAGCTTATCATTTTGGAGCTCATTTACTTTGTATCAATTTTAAAAATCAATACAAAGAATCCCAAAAAGTACACAAAAACACCAGGAAAGATGTTACAATGCTTAGCTCCCAGTCATCTTCATAAATCATTGGTTTTCTTGTGTTGCTTTCCTACCAAAGAAAGCACAGGAGCACTTCACTTTCTACTATCAGTATTAATGTGGCATTGCAGAATTCTTCTTATTTTAATTTCACAGAATACCTCCAACTTTGTTTTAGCCCATTCAGGTATCTGTGCCATTTCCTAAATTAGATCTCATATCCCACACACCCTTCCTTCCCATTTCCAACCACCAACACTTGATTTGTAAGTTATAAGTTTTACCCTCACTGGGAAGCTATTGAACACTGCACACTATGCTAATCTTTCCCTTCTGTGCATGTCTCATGCATTTTGAAGCATGGCAGAGATAGAGGCATTAAATTTGTATTTGGCATTTTTTGTGGTGGATGATCTAAAGCTGGGTACAGTAGGATAGCTCTGGTAACTTATTTCATCAGTCCTTAAAATTTAAAGCTAAACAGTGACTGACAGAAGAAGAGAGGTACAGAGTATTTCTTTCTTTCTTTGTTGTTTATTTTTTTATTTATTTGAGAGCAACAGACAGACAGAGAATGAGGCAGAGAAAGAGAATGGCCATGCCAGGCCCTCCAACCACTGCAAATGAACTCCAGATGTGTGCGCCCCCTTGTGCATCTGGCTTAATGTGGGTCCTGGGGAATAGAGCCTCGAACTGGGTCCTTAGGCTTCACAGGTAAGAGCTTAACCTATAAGCCATCTGTCCTGCCTGGTACAGGGTATTTCTTTGGAAAGCAACACCTTTGTACATGTAAATAAATAGGAGTGGATAAAGACATACCCCCACCTCAATTTAAATTAGAGAATCTTTAAAAATACTAAGCACATTAGTGAGAACACTCTTCCTGGTACAGGAGTCCTGCTGACCTAGGTAAGTGTTCTGCTCTTTTGACTTGAGAGGTCTAAAGCAGAGCTCAAGCTATTCTGTTTTCATAGAAGTTTTGAGGTGGGCAGAAATTGGTGTTTCCTGACAAAGCTTGGAGAAAAAGTCAAACAAACACAGTGAAAAGGGAGGGCAAGAGTAGCAGCAACCAAGACACTGCAAACTTCTCAAGACAGTACACACCATAGGAGGAAACTGTGCTTCTTCTGTCCTGAGAAAGAGCTGTTCATAAAGATCACCTGCCAAAACTGAGAAACCCAAGCTTAAAAGTCTATGTGGGGGGGGGGGAGGGTTGTCAGAGGGATGGACTCCCTGCCAGCAGGCATAATGGTCATTACTCAAAACAGGAAACAGTTCAGTGGAAACTAACTCACCTATAGTCAAATAACTAGGCAGCTAGAGAAAGAAGAGCAGGATCAAGACAGACAAATCCCAAGTGCAGACCCTGGTCCAATATTCATTCTTATGCTTGAGCTGGATCAGAGATGGGTCTGGGGAGAAATTTTAGCTCAATATAGAAATTTAGCCTTTCTTTAGATCAGACATAGAGCTGTTTGTTTAAAGCCCCAAAACAGTTGACTGAAAGGACCAAAAGACTTGTCTCAAGTACTTGTCCAGGGATGTAGTAGAATGAATCAATAGAGTGTGTTTTCAGTGCTGGTGGAGAGCAAAATTAAGTTATCTCCCATTTGTGCCCTGCCAAATCCAGCTATTCAGTTGAATAGGCACAGATGTTCACAGCTTAGTTGATTGTTTCATTTCTTCACCATAATCAAAGTTGTAAAGTGGAAGGAACAGATGCTCACGGTTTCTTTTGAACACTGCCATCTTCACAGAACAGTCATTCCTCCAGACTTGTTGAGGGGTCGCTCCCAGAACTCTCTTTGTGTTAGCCTCATCTTTTCATTAGATTACTTTGCTACTCTCAGGTGGCACTTCCATCATCTCCAGGGTGCCTTGGTAGCCTGACACCTACTGGGAACATAGAAAGCCATAGGCCCCTAGTGGCCACTGAGAACTTCCTGCAGACTGCAAGTTCATACCAAAGGCTTATGAGGTTGCATTCTATTACTCCTTAAAAATAACCTGAATTCTCAATGCTATGAGAAAATTTATTTCTTGAAAAGGTTCCAATAGAGTCTCATTACAAACAAATCTCAAATTAGGAGAGAAAGTCCCTCACCTTCTCCAGCTCCTTTGTGAATGTCTGGCCCCTCTTTTGGAAACAGGTGTATTTACTCTCAAGTTCACTTATTTCCTTCAAACCCCTGCCTCCTGGTGGATTGTTACTCCCAGTTGCCTGTAAGAAAGCTTTTGGATTTGCATTTCCTTAGTCTCTGCTTTTAGGCTGTATAGTTCCCCACAGAGTTCTATACTTTATACATATTTTCTAATTTCCATTTTTACTTTTATAAATGATTCCCAAGAAGTTTATCCCTGCCCCTACCTCTTAACTTTTTTCTTTTTATTACAGTTTGCCAAAGGTTTTTTGTTTTTCCCCCCAAAAGTAAATCTCAAAATAAATTATTTTTATGTACACTTCTTTAAGTTTGTAGAAAGTTAGTTAAATGAACACAACTGTGTCTGTTTCAATTTATGGGATTGATTCAGAAACAGGGAGGCCAGATTTTAGCTGGATTTTAGCTATGCATTCTTTCAACCTTTAGGTCAAAAACAGCTGTGGAGTTCAGTTTCAATGTTCTTCTCTTGAAGACAAGCTAAGTTATCATATTTTTTTGACTCTTTTTAAAAACTTTTTGCAAAAGAGTCTTATGATGTAATATAACCTTATTCAAATTTAAAATCTTCATGTCTGAGCCTCCTGAATGCTGGAATTAAGACTTGACTCACCATCATGACCAGCCTAAAACATCTTAGTGCTTTAGGTTGGTCTGCATATACTATGAGATGTGGGTTTTTTTTCTTTCTCTAATTCAGGCACATGCGCACGCGCGCATGCACACACGCACACACACACACACACACACACACACACACACACAGCTCTCAACACATTGTAGTGTTATGATGAAATGAATATTAACCATTATGTATTAAACCTAGACCCTCAGAAAATAAGACTAGCAAACATGAGGAAAGTGAAATGATTCCTGATCAAATATTGGGTACTCAATTCTGTTATTCTGGAGGAAAATTTAGCTACATATTCCTCTTATGAGGAAAGCCAAGTGGTAATTTCTTGTGAGTCACTTTTCATAATTCTGATAGTATTCTTGGTTGGTACATTCAATTTAGCTGTGATTTTGATTTATAGAACCATAGACCTTTCCAACATGCACAGTGCATATATACACATACATATATGCTTGTTATGATTGAGATGGAGGAGACTCCTTACATATTGTAACATCATTTCGCTGAAGCACCTAATAAGAATGAAGACCTCTATTTTAAGATCATTTCATGTACTTTTGTGCATAAATACTCTAAGAGATAATGTGGTGAATATAACATGGAAAACATGTTAATCCACACGTGACAGACTGATCAGGCTACATGTTCTGTGATTCCAGTTCTTCGTGTGAATGTGGGTCATAGACGATGAAGGTGTGTATTGGTTACATTGCCCTTCGAAAGCCTAACAGGAAGCCAGAGATACAGATAAGAGCAGTGCAAGGGAAAAAGAAGCCCTCTGCAGTTTAGAGATTGTATAGGAATGGGGAGGAACATCAAGGCATAATGTAAAGGAAAAGGAAATGAATGTAGAATGCAGGGGGGACACAGTAAGAGAGGTTTGAAAAGTTATGTAAATAACAAATGATATGAACGCATATTATTTCCCCCTTCAACTGATACACACCAGCAGACAAAGTAGAAGTGCCTCCTAAGCTATGGAAAGAGTAAATAAACATGTAAAAAACTAGGTGTGTCAAAACAGTGAAGAAAACAAACATATCAAGGCCCAGGAGAGATAAAATAGTAAATAAGTAATAGCCCAGTAAATAAAGAAGACAGAGCAAATATGTGTTACATCTAAGTCATTGCATCAACCGTGTCCAATGTGAAGGGAAAGGAATCAAAAGAAAAGAAAAAGTATTTCACAATCAGGGGCTGGAGAGATTGCTTAGTGGTTAAGGCATTTGCCTGCAAAGCCAACGGATCCTGGTTCGATTCTCTAGGACCCATAAGCCAGATGCACAAGGGGTGCATGCATCTGGAGTTTGTTTGTAGTGGCTAGAGGCCCTGTGTGCCCATTCTGTCTGTCTGTCTGTCTCTCTTTCTCACTCTTAAATATATATTTACACAATACAAGAAAAAGTAGTTCACAATCAGATTTATTAGGAATCCTGAGGAGACAGTTGGGGCCAATCCATAGAGTGGCTAGGATGGGCCTCTAGGCTGGACACATCAGGGTTAGAAGAAGAGGAATGCATTAACCCTGATGGTGTCTTGGAGAAAAACCTTTCAGGTAGTAGGTACAGTGAGTGTTTCTGCCTGAAGCAGGAGAGTGAGTAGCCTTTGGAAGTCATGGGGAATTTGTGAAGATAGTAATAACCACACAAAAAGCTAAGGAAGTCTTTTTCCAAGAGTTCTGCATTAGTTATTACCTGCTTAATCCCTCCTGTCTTACATCTTCAATCCTTCCTAAAAATTTTTATTCCTCACCAATATCAAAACTATTATTTTACAAGATTTAAGGTATATGGCTTAGCCCCATTCTAATTTTGGACACAACTTCTGTTTCCTTCACAATGTATTCTCTTGGAGATTTATCTCCTCAGATTGCCTCTTCTTCCCCAGACACCAATCATGGACTCTATGGTCCAAAAGCCACCAGTGAATATGACATTTCTAAACCTGGTAGAAATTTCTGGGTTTTTTTCTTTTATTTTTTTTTTAACTTGGCCTGTCAGCAGCTATTCTTACCTTTCTGACCACTTTCCTCTTAGCTTTCATATATTACCCTGTTTCATGATTCCTTATCCCATCAGATTAAACTACATTCACATCCACGTCCTCCACTTCTCCTCAGCTTAACCTTTAGCAAATGGAGTTCTCTATGGCATACATTGTCTATCATGTCCACATTCCACTAGGTCACTCCTTCAACTCCTATGCCTGAAATACCTTTGCCATGCTTGTAACTCACTTGTGCATTCCCACTTCGATATTCCATGAGCCACAGATAATGCATCCTCTAATTTTGTGACATTTACACTTCATATCAAACAGATCTCTCAAGCAGCTTTCTCTGGCCTACATTTCCACTGAAAATCTCCCTGACTCCAAAAACCTATCCAAAAGCTATTCATGTCTAGGACATGGATATAAATACTACCCTCATGCAATTATTTGCCAAACTTAAAATCGAGGAGTTATTTTCACAACACTCTCTGTCTTTCATCACACATATTCCATTCATTTAAAAAAGAATCTTATTTGACTATTTCTCCAAAACATCTGTTTCCCATCTGTCTAACTTAACCCACCTGCATAGCTTTAATTCTAGTCCAAGTCACTGTCATCTCTTCCTTGAAATACTACAATTGCCTTTCTGTTTGTCTTTCTCCTTTCACACTTGGCCCTCTTCCATCCATTCTCCACAGAGTAATTAAAGTCATATTTTTAAAACATAAAAAGTCTTATGTTCTTTCCATACTTAAATCCCATAAACTGCTTCTGAATTCAAAATCCTTACCATAGCCCAGACAGTTTTGCATGATTTAGCCCTGTCTATTTTACTAACTTTATCTTGGACTATTCTCTCTGTCATGACAAAAACTGAAACATCATATGACCCAGTCATACCATTCCTGACTGTATTCCCTAAGGACTCCTTATCGATGACAGAGATACTTGCACATCGATTTTCATTGCAGTTCTATTTACAATAGCTAGGAAATAGCCTAGCTATATTCTAATTGATGGCTGGATAATAAAAATGTGGTACATATACAGAATGAAATTGTATTCAGCTATAAAGAAAACTCAAAGTTTGAAATTTGTAGGAAAAATAAATGGAACTGGAAAAATTATACTCAATTCAATAATCCATGGCCCCAAAAGCAAAAATTACTTTCTCATATGTAATTCCTAACCCTCAATATTGTGTGATACAAATAAGGTGACATAAGAACAGGTACAAGCTACAAAACAAGACAGGAGACCATAAGAGGGGAGTAAGAAGTGATAAGAAAGGGGGTGGGAGGCCATAAGGATGCATGTGACATGAAAGCTAAAAAAAGGTTATGGTGGGGTGGCAAGTGTAAAGATTAGAAGAAGGGAAAAGAAAACAAATGTAGTTTGAAAAAAATGCCAAAATGAAACTAAATGCTTTTTTTGGTTCATTTTTATTTATTTATTTGCAAGTGACAGGAAGAGAAAGAGGCAGATAGAGAAAGAAGAGAGAAAGGGGGGGAGAGAGAGAGAGAATGGGCATGCCAGGGCCTCCAGCCACTGCAAACAAACTCCATAGGCACGAGCCCCCTTGTGCATCTCGCTAACGTGGGTCTTGGGTAACTGAGCCTCAAAATGGGGTCTTTAGGCTTCATAGGCAAGCGCTTAACTGCTAAGCCATCTCTCCAGCCCTGAAACCATATTCTTTGTATGTAATAACAATAATAAAAACCCAGTGTATGTGTCTCTCCTGCTTATTCTCTTTCTGTACCTTTCTTCTTAAATTCCTAAAACTTCCTTCTTTTTCCACTTACTTGCTTTCTTTTTTATTGTTAATTCAAGTACATGACTCTGTTTTCCTGTGAGTAAAATGCATCAGCCTTTTCAGTACCTGTAACTCCTCAGTCATTTTAATTTAAATTTACCTATCTTTGAGGACTTCTTCAGCTTTATTTATACTAGCTTCTGATGTAAACATACCATGCAAAAGTTTAATGGCTTAAGATAGAAACTTTTTCTTCTGGTTAAGATGGTGGTGTAGGTACCATGCCAAAGAAGCCTAGGGGGAAAAGCCAAAAAAAAAAAAAAAAAAAAAAAAAAACAGCAAAATACACACTTTTACTAAAAAGTGAGGTGTATAGGAAATTGAAACAGCAGTGGAGAAGTAGGGCATATCCAGAGCACCAGAGCCCACATAGGCTGGCAGAAGCGGCTATGGCACATCCACTGGACCATGGCAGCAGTGCATTAGCCAGCCGGCAGGCTCAGCTTGAGCCGCAGGAAAAGCCAAGTGAGGAGATTTTCCACTCACACTGGAGTGCTCTACAAACTCAAGAAACGTGAAGGGAGAACAGCAGAGAACAACTGAGGAGCAGATCACAAGATAGAAGAACACGTGGAACAGTGAGAGAACTAGAGCAGCATCGACAGCCTCCCCTCCCCCACCGCCAGTGCCCAGCTCCCTCGAACAGAGCAGCAGTCCACGGACCCAGCCACGCCTACTTCAACCAACAGCGCACCAAAGAGGGACCCAAGCAGGAGGGCAGCTAACTGAGACCAAAATCATCCCAAAAGGTAACTGGGATTACACCAGGTCAGTACCCGCCTAATAAATCTGGTGTATAGGCCTGAACCAGAAGTGCTAATTGTACCTTCCACATCAGGATAAATTATATGTTAAATCTGATGGATGGTGAGATTTGCCATTTTTAAATAAGATGCATTTTGGGCTTGTTATTTGTTGCTTCTTGATTTATAGCGTCTTTGTTTCCTCTTCTGTTATACATTAGGGAAGGATCTCACCTGGTCACAGGCTGACTTGGATCCTTCTACAGACCAGAAATCTTAACCTACTTGTTGTCAGGATTAAGGGAGTGGGTGAGACACCACATAGCCTAAGGGACAGACAATGACCTGGCTGTCATAATACCTACTCTTGGATAAATACTCTGTACTGTTTTTCATTGAAATTGTACATTGTTTAGTTAAATTTTAGAAACTATCTGTGTTTGGTTCCACTCAGCCTACTTGAATACTCCCATAGCAGGCAAACCCAACACCTAGAGTCACTTTTGTAGATACTCTGAGAGTCTTGAGAGCCACACCTAGCGCCTTAAGCTCCTACCCTGAAGATATATAACATCAGATTGATTGATACATCTAATAATACCCAGCTAACTAGGAAATCCAATCATTAAATAATCCAGGATGCAAAAATATATGCATTATAACACAAGAAGCACCAAAAATCAAGAAAATATAAATCCACCAAAAAGTATTAATGCATCAGAAATGACCTCCAGTGAGAACGTGTTAGAGGAAATGCCTGAGAATGATTTCAAAAGAATGATTATAAATATGTTCAAGAAGTCAAAGAAGAAATCAAAGGAATGAAAGAGGAAATCAAAGGAACCAAGAAAATGCAGGACACCAATTTAATGAAATAAAGTGGTCAATACTAGACATAAATAAGGAAATAGAAATAATAAAGAAAAACCAGTCAGAACTACTACCAATGAAGAACACAGTCAATGAAATAAAATACTCTCTAAAAAAATCTCACAAGTAGAGTAGATGAAGGAGAGGACAGAATATCTAAGGTAGAAGACCAGGTGGCAGACCTAATACAGTCCAACAAAGAGAAAGACAATCTAATAGAAAAGTATGAATGGGAATTTCAAGATATTCAGGACACTATGAAAAGATCAAACATAAGAATTCAGGGCATAGTACAAGGAGAAGAATTTCACCCCAAAGACATAGTTGACGTCTTCAACAAAATCATAGAAGTAAACTTCCCCCAAATTGGGAAAGAGGTGCCAATGCAGATACAGGAATCCTTTAGACCACCAGCCAGAGAAAACCTGGAAGAACCTCTCCTCACCATATTATTATCAAACTACCAAACACACAAACCAAAGAAAAAATATTGAAAGCATTCAGAGAGAAAAATCAAGTTACCTACAAAGGCAAGACTATCAAGATTTCAGCAGATTACTCAACACAAACTTTAAAAGCCAGAAGGGTGTGAAGTGATGTATTCCAAGTTTTGAAAGATAACAGCTGTCAACCAAGGTTACTTTATACTGCAAAGCTATCTATTCAAACAGATAGAGAAATAAGGACATTCCATGACAAAATCAAGCTAAAGGAGTTTCTGAAGACAAAACCAGCTCTACAGAAAATACTTGAAAGAATCCTCCATGCTGAAGAAAAACAAAACACACATATATGGAACCAGGAAAAAACAAACACTATTTGAATACTACTAAACACAGGAGAGCAAAGGTAAATCCGAAAGAACTACAAAAAAATGGCAAAAATGAATACACACCTTTCAATAATATCTCTTAATATCAATGGCCTCAATGCCCCAACCAAAAGACATAGGTTTGCAGACTGGGTTAAAAAGCAGGATCCTTCAATTTGTTGCCTCCAAGAAACCCACCTTTCTATAAAGGATGGACACTATCTTAGGGTGAAAGGTTGGAAAATGGTGTCTCAAGGAAATGGACCTAGGAAACAAGCAGGGGTTGCTGTCCTAATATCTGACAAGATAGACTTCAGTCCAACATTAGTTAAGAAAGATAAGGAAGGCCACTTTATATTGATTAAAGGCACCCTCCAACAGGAGGACATTACAATCCTAAACATATATGCACCTAACATGGAGGCTCCCAAATTCATCAAACAAATGCTACTAGAGCTAAAGTCATAGATAACACCCAACACAGTGGTAGTGGGTGACTTCAACAGCCCACTTTCATCAATTGACACATCATCCTGGGAAAAAATAAACAGGGATGCATCTGGACTAAATGAGGTCATAGAAGGAAGGGACCTAACAGATATATACAGGACATTTCATCCAAATGCTGCAGAATATACATTCTTTTCAGGAGCACATGGCACATTCTCTAAAATAGACCATATATTAGGACACAAAGCAAATCTTAACAAATACAGAAAAATTGAAATAATTCCTTGCATTCTATCTGACCACAATGGAAACAAACTACAAATCAATAGCAAGAAAGGCTATAGAGCATACATAAAGTCATGAAAATTAAACAACACAGTACTAAATGATGAATGAGTCAATGAAGATAGAACCTTTTATTAATCCCCATGATATGGTTCTCTTGATACTGATGATATTGTACTTGTACTTATATTATAAATTATCATTTATAGCCACATTTAATTTGACAAGCCCATTTTTATCTGCCTCATGCCTTTTGTTCTGTGATTTTCATAGTGTCTTCACATTCTCTCTCTAAATGGTCTCTCCAGAAAATCAGCCTGCCTAGAGAGCAAAAGAGGGCAATAGCACAGCTTGCTGTTTTCTTTTCTTTCTTTCTTTTTTTTTTTTTTTTTTTTTTAGGCCTTAGTGCCTTGTTTATTCTGGCACATTCTCTGAGCAAAAGGGACTGCATAAAGATGTGGATATTTAGGAATATGGTTCACTGGAGATGTTTATATATCAGCTTGTGACAATATACCTTCAGTTAAATTAGTGTTATTGAAATGGTGTGCACATAACCTGATGGTACAGAAAAGAATAGAATGAATCTGAAATTTATTGATTGATGTTTCTACACAGGAGGGAAAAAAAGACAAGAAAATAGAATAATAATGGCATGTCTCTTTGTCTTGAGACTTAGAGAGCTGGTTACATTTGGAAAAATATAAAATGTATTGTTTTATTTACAAACTTTTCCAAAGGTCATATAAAGAAACATGGACATTAGGTGCATAATCATAACAGGTTTATATCTTTAGATTGAATTTATCTTATCATGATTTAAGGATTAAAATGACTTCAAAAATAGTTTCCTTAGCATTTTTAATTATATCTTTTGAAATAGTAATGGCAACACTGAAGGCTGTCAGTGTTTCCTTCTAGCAAGCATCAAGTGTATTATTGCTATTGCTGGGATTGTTGGAAGTGGTAATATCAACAGGACACTTACTTCCAATTTGATATAACCAGAGTCACAAAAGCAAAAGTAAACAAACTAACATGCATTTAATACCATGGTTTGCTTGATATGGTGGTCAGGCATCAGTCTGCTGGAGAGAGAAGTAAATGCTTCAACAAATTGTGAACAATATTCCTTATTGCACACCAATTTATCCATTCTGTGGCAAGTGGTGTTTGATGTTAGATATGAACCAGGCACCATGTGGGGTGTATGCTCTTCTCAAAACATGTAACATGTCATGAGTCTATTCCCTTAATAAAGAATTCTTTTACCACATCTTTTGCAATTTCTCATAATTTAATAAGCTTATGAGAGAAGCATGGGACATGAACACATAGAGTAAAATAATCCTACCGAAAGAATCTTTTTTCTTAAGATTAATGACTTAAACAGTTGGGTGTGGTTGTGCACACTTTTAATCCCAGAACGAGGGAAGCTGAGATAATAGGATTGCAGTGAGTTCAAGGCCAGTCTAAGACTACATAGTTAAATCCAGGTCAACTTGTGATAGAATGAGAACCTACCTCAAAATAAATAAATAAATAATGATTTAAATATCTGAAGACATAATTTTGGTATGGTTATTTCTTGTAATTCTCATGTAACTTGTGATTTTTTAGGATATACCTAAAGACTGAAAATACTACTTGGAACTTTTCATTTGTTTATTTCCCAATACTATTTTTGTTTCCTGAAGGCTTATTGACTGTGATAGAATTTCTAAACTATGAAGTGATATTTAAAGAATTAGAATTTCATTGTAATAAATGAAGAAATATTCTCTCAATGGTCATTTGCTAGTTTATGGGGTCATAAAATAGTGGTTTGTAAAGAAAACACTATGTTTGAAATGCCTATATTAACAGTATATACCCAATGTTTAATGTAGTAAATAATATAAAAAATAAATACAATAATTTTCTCTTAGGTAAAGTCAAATATTGTGGCATTGGAATTTTACTACATTTTTGACATATATATGTATGTACTTGAGAATATTTGCTTATTTGGAAGTAAAATAACTCCTGGAAAATAGGTGACAGTTTCTATTTATTAATTAACACTCATTAAGCACATCAATTTATATTCTGCAGTGCTCATTTCAAAGATTCCTGTGGTGGTTTGATTCAGGTGTCCCCCTTAAACTTGGGTGTTCTGAATGCTAGGTTCCCAGCTGATGGAGATTTGGGGATTAGGACCTCCTGGAGGCAGTGGACTGTTGGGGGCAGGCTTAAGGGTGTTATAGCAAGCTTCTCCTTACCAGTGTTTGGCACATTCTTCTGTTGCTATTGTCCACCTGATGTAGGCAAGGAGGTAATGTCCACCCTCTGCTTAAGCTGTCATTTTCCCCTGCCATTGTGGAACTTCCTCTCAAGTCTGTAAGCCAAAATCCAATATTTCTCCCACAAGCTGCTCTTGGTTGGGTGATTTCTGCCATCAATACAAACCAAACTACATAAATTCCCAACTACATTGTGGAAAATATAGTATGATGGGTAGAAGAAAAATGATTAATATAGACTAAATATGGATTAATAACAACTGTAAATTGAAAGACCCAGAAACCAGACTGGTGCCATAACAGGCTTCAGTAAGGTGCTGTCCCAGCTAAGCCTAAGTTTCAAATTCCCACTTAGGCAGAGGACCTGAGTCAGCCCCTAGACATATCCAGGCATGCCCAAGACTTGTCCCTTCTGTCTCTCTGCCCCAGACAATCAAAAGAATACAAGTACAGTTGCTGTTTAAAATGACCAATCATGTAACCATCCCCTACTTCTATGTTCAAAGCCCCATTAAAACCCTGCTCTCCTGCTACTCGGGGCTCTTGCATGGATTCACTGTGCTGGTGAAGTCAAGAGTCCAAGCTTAAGCCCGAAATACAGCTCCTTGCCTTTGCATATGTGTCTGGTTCTCCTTGGAGATTACTGGGGACGTCGAGAACTGGGCATAACATTTGGGGGCTCATCCGTGTGAGCATAACATAAATATCTATAAACAGTATCTTTAATTAAACATTTTTATCTTCAAAATTTACCTGGAAATTGCTTGTAAATGCCTAGTTAATAGTCTTTTTCTTTCCTAACAGCTAAGAAAAATCTCATTTCAGACAAAATTTACTAGAAAATGACAATTCTTGGAATTTATGGCTCTTTTCTGAATTTGTATCCATGCACTTTTAAGCTCTTCCTGGTCTTATTGAATAAAAGCAATGAGCTTTAAAGTCAACCTAACTTCACTCAAGGAATACTTTTAGGCCAGGAGGTACATATCAAAGAATAAATGCATTTTCTTGTCTTCTTTTTTATTTCTTTAATTATGGAAATAAGACCTGTCTTAATTCTATCAGGATAAAATGCTTTTTCTGTGTGTCATCTACAGGGCATCACAATAAAGCATTGCCTAACTCTTACAGAAAACAAATCATTTGGATCTTTATTGGACTGCTTTAGACTGTGCATTTTATTTCACTCTATTGTGGAATAAATCTTACTTAGCATTTTGTGAAGGCCCTCAAAAGTGTTTGAACAGTGTAAGATGGCACTTGCCACATTAGGAATAAGAGCAATCAGTATGCTGAAAGGGCTTCAGTCAACCCAGAATCAAGATAAAAAGCTAAAATGTAAACACACCTGTATGTCATTGTGCTTATAAAATATATTTAATTATTTATAGACTAAAAACAGATAAGCATATTTCTTCTAGTATCTTGACTCAGTTACTAGCCAAAAGATACTTATTTTCTCTTTCTTCCTCAATCATGTAAATCTCTCATTCTTTGCCTTGTAGCTATCAATAAATCACATCCTGGACATTAGGGCTCAAGGTTCATTCTAAAATAACCAGCAGGGTTTTATCCCTCTATAAAGTGTTCTCTGCGATACATTAAGTGTATAAAAGCTGGTGGTTCAGGATATAACAAATGTGTTTTAGGAAGTTTTGTATTGAAAATTCCCTCATGAATTTATGTCTGGTGTTTGTCATATCAGGAAATTATGAAAGTTTGCCAAAAACAAATGTAAAGCTTTATTTTTACCCTATAAACGTATGTCCAAGAAAGCTTGTAATAGACTACAAACTCCTAAGGGGGAAAAGATTATATTTATATTATGTCTCAGTGTTATACACAATGAACCATTATAGTGAATAGGCAAGATAAGAGTTTCCAATTAGAACAACACAGATTAGAATCTGAACTGAGTCATCAAGTAAAACCCTTTGCTTCTTTGAGCAACTAGCTTCTTCATTGGTAAATTGGGAATAATATAAATCTCATAGGTTAGGCAACTGCTTCCTGCAAGTAGGCTATGTAGATACATTTAAAAACTTCCCTTAAGCTAAAAAGATAACTCAACAGTTAAGAGTGCTTTCCACACAAGCATGCAGGCCTAAGGAGGTCTGTGACAGTTTGAGTTTGATTCTTACTTCCCTCTGTAAACAGATGGGCATGACCATGCCTGCCTACAACTCTAGTTCTGTGGGGAGCAAACACCACGTAATCCTTGGGGCTACTGACAATTGGTGAGCTTCAGAATCAATCAGACACAGCAATCAAGCAGATCAGTGATGGAAGAGGGACACCCCATATTTACCTGTGGCATTTTCATCTGCAGGGTACATCATATGCACACACAAATGCATATGCCATACACATGCTCCATAGAAGGCATACCACACCCACTGCTACTACACCACACACACACACACACACACACACACAAATATTAATTCCTTCACTCCATACCAACTACCTCCATCCCACATGTGTTAGTTATTTTCCACAAATTCCTCATGTCTACTTATATGTGATATTCTTGGTTAAAAAACGTCACTAATTTCGCCCTTGCCCATTTGAGGCATATTTTTCATTCTTATTCCTTCATTGAACTATGCATCTTCAGAACAAGTCTTTTAATATTAGAACAAATGGATCAGAGGAAGACTTTCTGGTTGTGAAACATAAAACTACATAAAATGCAGCATATTCATTCATCACTATTGGCTATGAATGCTTTTGTGCATAACTGGAAAGTTGAATACATACAACAGAGACCATGTGGCTGAGAAAACTTAAAAACTTATTTGATGTTTTACAGGAAAAGTTTATTGGCCCAAACTTTATAGAATTTATTTTATTTTTCAACAATGCATTATTAGTAAAATTATTTATAGAATTACCCTCTTCTTAATAAAATATAAACTATAAGATAGACCATTTAGTCTTTACTGGCTTCTTACCATTATTGATCATGGAGTATACTAACCACTCAATAACTGAGGGACAAATAAAATGAGTACAGAGGGCACAAATGAATTAATGAATGAACCAATAGGTAAATATTTTAAAAATTAAAAGTTTTCTTAGCTACATATGAATAGAGACAACATAAAGTTAAAAATCCATGCATCATCAGAATACTGAGATAAAATAACTACAGATTTAATGAGCTGACATGATATAAATTACATGATATTACAGTTAGCATTGTCTAACCTACTTCCCACAGTCAGAATGAGACCTTGGTATAAATTAGCTTTTCATGGGATTCATACATTATAGACTCTATAAAACATGTGTAAATTAAATAACCATTTGTCCCATGTTAAAATACTTCAGTGACATATGAATAATATGTAGGCAAAGGCTAGAGAACTAATTATGGAGGAATTACTTACTTTTAATTCAATTACCTTTGGTATCACCTCTACTGTCTTTCTATGGTGTTGTCTATTATTCCTCCTCCCCTATCTTTACTTTCCATAAACAATATATCAGAAAGCATTTTATAGCAAGTGCCCAGCAGCTTCTGGCCTTGAAGAGCTTATTCACCTAATTGCACATCCCTTGTGGATTTTTCATAATACTTTACAGATCTAATTTAAATACTTTTACAAATTCATCAAATACATTCTCTGAGGCACATTTACTCAGCTTACTTTTGAAACTTCTAATGAATTCTCTCGATATGTAATTTTATACTCAGCATCATGATTTGAATTAAATATTATTGAACAAGGTGTTCATTATTGGATGTGAATTATAATTAGAAATGATAGGCAACCTTAACTATGATAATAGTTTTAGTCAATTTCCTGTGGGACTTCCAGTTTTCAATACAGTACAAAGACCAATACCTTCTGCTAAGAGTCTTCTATAAGGGTTACAAGTAAATTAAACAATGTCACTTCTAGCTGCTTAAAAGCTGGGCTTGGCAGATGATACCATTTAACTCTTAGAAGGAAAAATAACTGGCTGCCTTAGTGCTGCACAATCAGTGCAGGATCACCTACCAGTTTCATATGCAATTTAGCATCCTGATATTGAGAGATGACCTAGATTTTCTAGGAAACACACATTAATCTATGAGTAGATGTTGTGTCTGTTTATTTCATGGATGAATCCACAGAAACAGCAAAGACGGGCTTTTAAGAAAACCTGAGTCACTGACATACTTTCTCCAAAAATACATTCCTCACTTTAATATTACAAAGAGATAACTCGACTACATTTTTTGAAAGGCTTCTATTATAGTAGTTGTATTAATATGATAGAATTGTGGTGAATTTTTTCTTCTCAAAAATTTTAAGTAGAGCTCTCATCCATCATAAGAAAACATTTGAATAAATATTTGAATAAAAGAATATTTGAATAAAATAATAAAAAACAAGTATTTTATAATCATGTATACATGATATAATTTATCTGATGGGCATTTTGATACAATATGAAATGAATTTTTAATAGCATAGTGGTTTTATGCTCACAGAGGCCAAATTGTGTGGGGAGGCTATAATTATCTTTCTAAGTATTTATTGTGTCATTATAAATGACCTAGGACGAGGCCTCACACATAATATGTGTTCATTAAATGTCATCTCCCTTCTCCATTTGTGAATAATTATACATTGGTTATTGTGAGTGAACATGTTAATTTTTTCTCCTTCCTATAACTTTACGTTTTCATTTCTAAATTAATGACCCTGTGGTAAATGTGTCTTTAGCTGTACACCAGCTCATAGTACTGAAGACACAATCTGGAATAAGAAAGAGCTCCTGTCAATGCTACCTTATTCTCTTCAAATCAGTATTTTTACATGACATGATGGGGTCATTTAGGGATTCACTAATGTGGAGCAGACCATGTTCATGACATGTTTATGACACAGTCTGTCACAATAGTTTTACAAAGTAAATCTGGGTCAGCTTCTCTCCCTTCACCTATTTCCTGTAATTTTGTCAACCTGTAATCAGTTCAATTCATTTTTTGTCACAAGCACCCCCTCCAAACGACATTGTAAGTCCAACCTGATATTATGTCTGCTTCTATTACTCCCTTGTCCTCTGTGCTCTGCCTGTACGTATTCTAGAACTTAGATGAAAATAGAATGATTCCTGCTATCTCAGGAACATAGGGACACTCCATTCCTGAATGGTTTGGAGTGAGTTGCTCTATCCTGCTATACGTGAGGAGGGACAAACAAGACTGGTTGATGGGGAGAACCTCATAAATGAGGTAAAAGAATGTTCCATGGTTACTCCTGTGAAGAAAAGAAAGAAAAGAAAACTACATACTAATCATCAAGTATAGTGCTGATTCTGTCCACAACCCTTACCAACAGATCAACACACATTAACACTTACAAGAAAATGCTTCTAAAGATTTTAGAATTTTAAAGATTTAAGCTGATTAGCATAATAAAAACAAAGTTTTCATTTAGCACATACTATACTATATTTGATATGTTTGCTTGCATTTTTACATTTCTTTTTGTTGAAAAAAGAAAAACGATATCCCCTCATTTGTGACCTGGGCACATTGTGTGTGCCCTCAGAACTGGTATATCAGATTGCCTTCTGGATTTAAGGAAGGGAAATAGAGACTTCCCTTCTCAGTGTTGCTTTTTAAAACTTCCAAGAGAAAGGAATTTCTGAAAACCATAGCATAACTTCTGTTGCTTGAGTTACTAGAGAAAACCTTTAGGTTTTTCTTCACAGCAGGGTCTCTAGATATGCAGCAGATGCCCCACTCATCTCACCGCAGTCCTTTCAGAATCTACAGAAACATGGCACATTGAACTGAAGCCAAATCACAATACATAGAAATGCCAGACAAAACATAATACATACTTATTTTCCACCCACAAGAATACTCAAAAGAAGAATGAAAAGCTCTAAGAGCTGGAAATAAAGGAGAGAACTCTAAGGCAGTTTGTAAGCATGTAAGCTGATGCCTCGAGGGGTGCAAGTGGTATAACCACAGATGTAAAACTTTCTGGTGAAGAACCAGGTGATTCAACATTTCTCAATGACTCAAATGGAGCATTGTTAAATCCCACCTTTTACTTCTCTCTTCTTCCCTTTCCCCCAGAGTGGAGAGTCACATATCCCTCACTCACATCCTCTCTTCTTGATTTCACATCTCCCTATTTCCTGGACACTGTAAAGTCTGTCTCTCTCTCTCTCTCTCTCTCTCTCTCTCTCTCTCTCTCCTGTCTTTGCCAGCTCTTAGGAAAATCAGCTTAGACCCTCTCTTCATGCAGGCATTCACTTTTTTCATTCAGCCTCCAAATTTTCATAATGAAGTTGGAACTGATTCAACCATTTCCCAAGACAAAGTTTTGTAGTGAATTTGAAGTTGAGAAATGTGGATATTTACACATAAATAATCCCTGCCCTATTATTCTTTCCCCTTCAGAACATCCTTGTGACTGTAAATGGAGCTCTAATATTCAGGAGAATTCACCAAAACTCCTTCCAGTCTGAACTGTTCCACCTTGCCTTTACTCTTCTTACTGGAGTGGGCAGAATTGCTCAGCATTTTCCACAGTTGATTCTGTTGTGTCCAATAGTGTCCCTTTTGGAAAATCTGGATTTGGAAAATGGGTAAGTAAATCTTCATTTATTAGAAGTGTTTGTTTTTTCTTTTGCCAGCAGATGTCTATAGTCTTATTCTCTCCAGCTCAGTACCCCTCAGCCCTCTTACATTCTCTTGAGGTGTTTGCCCTTCCAGTTACCCTGATTCACTTTCACCTTTCTTGTCAGACATCCTTTGAAAGATGAGAGAAAACAATGCTAAATAGAAATAATAATAAAATATTACCCTAGGGGGGAAAATGAACCAGGTATTGAGCTGGAGAGATGGCTTATCAGTTAAGGTATATGCCTGCAAAGCCAAAGGACCTTGCTTTGATTCCATAGGACCAAGGTAAGCCAGATGCACAAGGTTGCACATGTCTCTGGAGTTCATTTGCAGTGGCTGGAGGCCCACTTTCTCTGCCCCCCCCACTTCTTTCTGTCTCTGTCTCTAATAAATAAATAAATATTAAAATAAGGACCAGGTGTTAATGTCCATGTAGAAATAAAATTGGAGCCTGGTGAGGTGGCACATGCTTTAATACCACACTTGGGAGACAGAAGTCAGAGGAGTGGTATGAGTTTGAAGCCACCCTGAGACTACAATGTGAATTCCAGGTAGGGTCTCGGCTAGAGTAAGACCCTACCTAACAAAAACACATAAACAATCAAACAACAACAATAACAAAAAATTTATCTCTTTACTCAGGAAAAGGAGCTGGAGAGAAATTCTTACAAAAAGCAGAAATGGCAGGAAGCCTTCTTTGAAGGGAAACAGGGACTCACTGTGAACAGGCTTTGGGTGTCTGTAAGGAAGATTTCACCTGCCATACCTCTCACTGAAAATTGAAACCTCAGTGATGTACAAAGTTAAATCTACTTTATACACATTATGGAGGAATAGGTGCTAAATTGAGAAATTAACATAAAACATTTGTCTTGAAATCCCAGGGTTGTTGAGAGAAAAACTACAAAAGTTTTCATTGGGCATAATTCTACAACTCAGGAAGCATGACACAGAGGGAACCCCACATCACTAGAGCCAGGCGCATTGCTGTGAGCCTACAATCCTGGCAAAAGGAGGCAGAGGCCTGAAGGTGGTTCATTCAAAGCCAATCTAGGATAAACTGTGAATCTGACGCTAGCAGGAGCTACCTAATAGGGTTCTGTCTCAAAAAACAAAGGGCTGAGCATGTAGCTCAGTAGTAGAATGTACAAAATGCTATTACCCCTTTCCCAATATTTGTCAATGGGGACAATATAATCACATCTCAATCATGTACTAAACAAAACATTATGGCACCTTCCAGGTAAGATGGTGGTTTAGGAGCCATGCCAAGCCAGCCTATGGAGGGATTTAAGCAAAACCCCAGCAAAATACAGTCTTCTTCTGAAAAGTGAAGGAGTATAGATTATTCTAAGACACAGCAGAGAAGCTGGAGAGACCAAGACCCACCAGAAAGGAGGAAAACAGCCAGTCTCCCTGAGGAGATCTTGGCCCTTGATCCACAGGCCCACCCAGCACAGTCTTGGCAGGCACACAAGGCAGCAGCAGCAGCAGAGACCAAGCAACAGATTTTTCAACTCCATCAGCCTTCTTACCAAGTTAAGAAATCTGAAGGAAAGACAACTGAGGTCAACTAAAGAGCTACTGAAAGTGTGAGCAATTCCAGAAGTCTGAACTCTCCCATCCCCCACCATCAGAAGTGCAAACCTCCAGCATTCAACCCCCAGTGGCAGCACAGCAAACAGAGTGAATCAGAGATACAACTGCACAGCAGAACACTGAGGAAAGCCAACCTAAAAGGTAATAAGGTTGACTGACCAAAAACAACAAACAAACAAACAAACAAACAAAAAACAGGTACATAGCCCTGCAAGAGCAAATCTCTCCTTGTCAGAGCAGGTTATGGGATATGTATTCTTGGTTGGCTTTGGCATTTTCAAATAATCTGTATTGCAGGTTGAATTTTGTTGCCTTTGTGCTTTCACATATATAGGGCCTTTGTTTTTTGCTTCTGTCATTGTTTGAGGCAAGTCTGATCCACATCCAGGTTGACCTGGAACACAATTCAGAACAGAAATCTCTACCTCCCAGCTGACAATATAAAGGCTGTGGAACAACACACACCCTTAGATATTTTGGCTTTATATGACTGCCTATTTGTTTTAATCCCCACAGTTGCATACCTTGTGTTGGTTTTTATTGATTGTATATGTTACTCAGTTGAAGTTTAAAATTTGCCAGTAAATTATTCCACCCAGTACCCTATAATACTTGCTTAGCAAGCAAGCTCAACACCTAGAATTACAGCTGTGGCTTGATTTGGGGGACAAGACCTACACCTGGCACCTTGAACTCATATCCTGAGGGTATATAGAGATGGATTTCCATGTCTGGGAACACTGCAGATAAGTACAAAACCCAAGCATCAAATCAATTCAGGATGCAAAAGTCACTACAATATAATACAAGAAACTTAAAGAATCAATACAGTACAGTCCCACCAAAAACTATAAATCCAGTAGAAATGATCACCAATGGGACTGTTTTATATGAAAAGCTTGACAAAGATTTCAAGAAAATGATGGTATCTATGCTCAAAGAAATCAGAGAGGAAATGAAGTGAATCAAAGAAGAAAACAAAGAAATTAAAGAAGAAACAAACTTCTGAAAGGGAACACAGGAAACCAGCTAACTGAAATAAAGAAGTCATTATAAGACATGAGTAAGGAAACAGAAATACTGAAGAAAAAAAAAAGCCTGAAACCCTAGCTCTGAAGAAAGCAATCAGTGAAATAAAAAAACTCCGAGGACAATCTCGCCAGTAGAATGGATGAAGGAGAGAACAGAATATCTAAACTAGAAGACCAGGTGGCAGACGTAATACAGTTCAACAAAGAGAAAGACAAGCTATCATCAAGGTATGGATGGAGGTTTCAAGATATCCAGGACACTATGAAAAGATCAAACATAAGAATTCAGGGTATAATAGAAGAAGAAGAATTTCAATCCAGAGACTTAGTAGGTGTTATCAACAAAATCATAGAAGAAAATTTTCCTCAAATTGGGAAAGAAATGTCAATGCAGATATAAGAAGCTTTTAGAAGACCAAATAGACAAAATCTAGAAATAACCTCTCCTTGCCATGTTATAATTAAACTATTAAGCATGCAAACCAAAGAAAATATATTGAAAGCAGTTAGAGAGAAGAAGCAAGTCACCTACAAAGGAAAGCCCATCAGAATAACTACAGATTACTCAACACAAACTTTAAAAGCCAGAAGGGCTTCAAATGATGTACTCCAAGTTCTGAAAAATAACAAATGTCAACCAAGATTACTTTATCCTGCAAAGCTATGTATCCAAACTGATGGAGAACTAAGGGCATTCCACAACAAAAACAGGCTAAATGAATTTATGACAATTGAACCATCTCTACAAAACATACTTGAAGGAATTCTTAATGCCAAAGAGAAAGCAAAAAATACACATGAGGAAATAGGAAAAAAACAAACCACACTCAAATAACAGTTAAAACAAATGAGCAAAGGGAAAACAGGAAACACTACAAAATAAGAAGATGGTGAGAATAAATGCATACCTTTCAAATATAACTCATAATATTAATGGCCTCAATGCACGAAAAGAGACAGACTTGCAGATTGGATTAAAAGGCAGGATCCTGCCATTTGTTGCCTCCAGGAAACTCATCTCTCAATAAAAGATAGATAACGCCTTAGGGTGAAAAGATGGAAAATGGTATTTCAAGAAAATGGGCCTAGGAAACAAGCAGGGGTTGCTATCCTAATGTCTGACAGAATAGACTTCAAACCAACATTAGTGAGGAAAGATAAAGAAGGTCATTTTATACTGATTAAAGGATCACTCCAACAGGAGGACATTACAATCCTAAACATATATGCACCTAACATGGGGGCTCTCAGTTTCATCAAACAAACACTATTATACTTAAGGTCACAGATAACATCAAACACAATTGTGGTGGGAGATTTCAATACCCCACTCTCATCAACTGACAGGTCATTCTGGCAAAAAATAAACAGAGAGACATCTGAATTAAATGCTGTCATGGAACAAAAGGACCTAACAGATATCTACAGAACATTCCATCCAAATGCTGCAGAATATACATTTTTCTCAGCAGCACATGGAACATTCTCTAAAACAGACCACATATTAGGACACAAAGCAAATATCTACAAATACAGGAAAATTGAAATAATCTCTTGTACTCTATTTGACCACAATGGGATTAAACTGCAAATCAGCAACAAGAAAAGCTACAGGGCATACAGAAATTCATGGAGATTAAACAGTATACTATCAAATGATCAATGGGTCATTGAAGAAATCAAAAAGGAAATCAATAAATTCATAGAATCAAATGATGATGATAATGCAACATACCAAAACCTATGCGCCACAATGAAGGCAGTCCTAAGAAGGAAATTTATAGCTCTAAATGCCTATATTAGGAAATTAGTGAGTTCATAAATAAACAATTTAATGCTCCACCTTAAGGCCTTGGAAAAAGAAGAACAAGCCAAGCCAAAAAGCAGTAGATGAGAAGAAATCATAAAGATTGGGGCAGAAATTACTGAAATGTAAACCAAAAAAAAAAAAATCCAAAGAAACAATGAAACAAAAGGTTGGTTCTTTGAAATGATAGACAAGATTAATAACCCTTAGCAAATTTGACCAGAAGAAAGAGAGAAGAGACAAAAATTAATAAAATTAGAGATGAAAAAGTCACCATTACAAAACATACCAAAGAAATTCAGACAATTATAAGGACATACTTTAAGAATATATATGCCTCTAAGTTTGAAAATCTGAAAGAAATGGATAATTTCCTTGACACATATGACCTACCCAAATTAAATCAAGATGAGATAAACCATTTAAATAGACCTATAACAAGTACAGAGATCCAAGCAATTATAAAAAGTGTCCCAACTAAAAATAGCCCAGGCACAAATGGATTCACTGGTGAATTTTACCAGACCTTCATGGAAGAACTAACATCAATGCTGCTCAAGATTTTCTATAAAATATAAAAGGAAGGAATTCTACTGGACTCCTTCTATGAAGCCAGCATCACCCACATACCAAAACCAGGCAAAGACAGAAAAAAAAGAAAAAGAAAAAGAAAAAGAAAATTACAGACCAATATCTCTCATGAACATAGATGCAAATATTCTGAACAAAATATTGGCAAACAGAATAAAAGAATATATCAAAAAGATTATTCACACCAACCAAGTTGACTTTATCCCAGGGATGCAGGGATGGTTCAATGTATGCAAATCAATAAATGTAATACATCATATAAATGGTCTGAAGGACAAAAATCACATGATCACTTCAATAGATACAGAAAAGGCATTTAACAAACTCCAACATCCTTTCATGGTACAAGTATTACAGAAAGTTGGACTAGAAGGAACATATCTCAACATGATAAAAGCTATTTATGACAAACCTACAGCCAACATAACAGTAAATGATGAAAAACTCAAAGCTTTTCCACTAAATTTAGGAGCAAAACAAGGGTGTCCACTGTGCTCACTTTTATTTAATATAGTACTAGAAGTCTTAGCTATAGCAATAAGGTAAGAGACACTCATAAAAGGGATACAAATTGGAAAGGAAAATCACTATTTGCAGATGATATGATTCTATATATAAAAGACCCTAAAAACTCTACCAGCAAACTGTTAGTGCTGATAAACACTTTTAGCAATGTAGCAGGATACAAAATAAATACACAGAAATCAGTAGCTTTCCTATATACTAACAACAACCATGCAAAGAAAGAAATCAGGGAATCTCTCTAATTCACAATTGCCAAGATAAATAAATAAATAAATAGACAAATAAATAAATAAAGTACCTAAAGTACAAAGACAGACATGTAGATCAATGGAACAGAATAGAGGACCCAGATGGTAATCCAGGCAGCTACAGCCACCTGATTTTTGACAAAAATGCCAAAAATATTCATTGGAGAAAAGACAGCCTCTTCAACAAGTGGTGCTCGGAAAACTGGATATCTATATGTAGAAAGATGAAAATAGATCCTTGTCTTTCTCCATGCACAAGGATAAAATCAAAGTGGATCAGAGACCTTAATATCAGACCTGAAACTCTGCAATTGCTAGAGGAAAAGGTAGGGTAAACCCTTCAACATACTGGCATAAGTAATGACTTTCTGACTATAACTCCAATTGCTCAGAATATAAAACCACTAATCAACTACTGGGATCCCATGAAATTGCAAAGCTTTTGTACTGCAAAGGACACTGTGAATAGAGCAAAGAGACAACCTACAGAATGGGAGAAAATCTTTTCAAGTTACACATCTGACTGAGGATTAATATCCAGAATATACAAAAAACTCAAAAAACAAAACAATAAGAAATCAAACAACCCAATCAAAAAAAAGGGGGGGGGCTATGGAACTAAATAGAGAGTTCTCACCGGAAGAAATAAAAATGGCATATAAACATCTAAAAACATGTTCTACATACTTAGCCATCAGGGAAATGCAAATTACTACTACCTTGAGATTCCACCTCTCTTGTCAGAATGGCTACCATGAAGAAAACAAATGACAATAAATGTTGGCAAGGATATAGTAAAAGGAGAACCCTTCTGCACTGTTAGATGGAATGTAATCTGGTAAATCCATTGTGGAAATCAGTGTGGATGTTCTTGAGATAGTTAAAAATAGATTTGCCATATGATCCAGCTACTGCACTCCTAGGCGTATATCCTAATGACTCTTCTCACTACCTTAGAGATATCTGCACAACCATGTTTATTGCTGTTCTATTCACAATACCTAGGAAATGGAACCAGCCTAGATGTCAATCCACAGATGAGTGGATAATAAAGATGTAGTACATCTCCACAATGGAATTCTATTCAGCAGTAAAGAAAAGTGAAATTATGAAATTTGCAGGGAAATGGATGGATCTGGAAAGGATTATACTAAGTGAGGTAACCCAGGCCCAGAAAGCCAAATGCCATATATTGTCTCTTATATGTGGATCCTGGCTACAAAAGCATAGAGTTGTGTGTGATCTGGAATCAAAACTCAGTAGCAGAGTCCCATAAGCTAGAAAAAGGCTATAATGGAAGGAGGATAGGGAAGGTCTTAAGAGGATAGTATTGTATGTATGTAAGTAGAAGAACTGACTACAGGGAGGGGAAAGGCCTAAGCGAGGTCAGGAAAAGAGACTGTATAAAAGAAGGGCATGGGGGGGGGGATCAATCAAAATTCAAGCTATTCTGAATAACACATATGAAAATCTACTTTCTTGAATAATGGCACATCCAGAAGCCATAGATTCTTATTAGAAAATTTTCAGTGCCTGACATGGGATACCTTCCAGTGAGTCATTGTCCAGGGACGTCCCTGTTGCCTCCAGAACATTACAGGCTATTGTCAGGGCCCTTGGTCCCCCATGAGAAAGAGATGGTAAGGCCCTATTGCTGAAGACTTCACATGCCTGAGAGGCAAAGTCACTGAGAAATCAAATTGGTGCTGAGCAGAAAATGTTCTCCCTGTAGCCCAGCCAACTGAAAGCTGGAAAAAGCTGCACTGTATGCAGTCTTATTGGAGACAGAAGTCATCAGCGGTAAAAAACAGTGGACACTGGAAACCTCAAATTTGGCCAGACAGGCCAAATGACTGAACAAGTCCAATAGTGGCATGTCTGTTCTGGGGGAAACCAACTGCTCTCTAAGTGTACTGAAGGCCCACTCTATAAGAGGGAATACATGCCTGGTACTGAGAAACTAACCAAAAGACTATGACAGGGAGGTTATGAGCCTTAGGGGTATAAAGCCTGCTATTGTCTGGATAAATGCATATATTACTCTCACCAAATTTCCCTGAAAGCACTACACTTATTATTCATACTCATATATTAATGCTACTCTCACTTTTGGTTAGACAGGCATCTCTTTTCAGATGGCAATGACCACTGGGATGACCCAAAAGGCAACACATGCTGAGAAGAAGGGACAGAGGAGTGTCCAGCACTGAAACATCTCACACCCTCCAAGGCTCAGGGTCCATTGTGGAAGAGGTGGCAGAAAGAATGCAAGAGCCAAAGGAAGGGTACCACTACTTACATACAACTGTCTGGACAAAATTTGGCCTCAATATCCAAGACTTCACAGTGCCTAGCAATACCCACACAAGACTCTCATAATAGAAGAAAAAGATGATGACATCAAATTAAAATAGAGACTAATGGAGAGAGGGAAGGGATATGACAGACAGGAGAGTTATGAAGGAGAAAGTGGGGGAGGGGAGGAGAGGGAAATACCATGGTTTGTTGTCTATAAGTATAGAAGTTGTCAATAATATATATATATATATATATATATATATATATATATATATATATATATATATATATATATTATGGCCTACAATATATCAGCAGATAATCACAAATTTAGAAAACAAGCCTGAAGTGACCAAATAATTTTTAAAACAATCAAAATAGAGGCTGGAATATGGCTCTGCTCAGGAAAGAGTGCATGCTGCACAAGCACGAGGACCTGAGTTAGATCCCCAAAACACATGTAAAATTTGGGCATGTCAGGAATACATGTAACCCTGGGTCCTCAGTTGGGATGGAAACAGAACTGCTTTGTGGGGCTTACTAGTCAGTTATAGTGACCCAAAGATGGTAGCTTTTAGTTAGGAGAAAGACTCTGTCTCAAAGAAAACAATGAGGAAAGAGATAGGAGTACACCTGACATCATAAACTTTACACACATAAACACTGGGCCTGTGTATTTCTGCATACATGTGCATATACTATACATGCACTTGCCACACACACCACACCACACACATATATACAAAAATAAAAATATTTACAAAAACTACTTTTATTGTCTCTTATTCATATTCATGTTTTTACTATTTCTTGGTGAGGCTGTTTAAGACTAGTCAATTTTAAATAAGTGATTATCATACCTTTTACAGTACTTTGTCTTTCTCCATCATAAAGTATGCATAAAAGTATATCAAAATA
The DNA here is from genome assembly GCA_036346955.1 of Dipus sagitta. Lineage (NCBI taxonomy): Eukaryota > Metazoa > Chordata > Mammalia > Rodentia > Dipodidae > Dipus > Dipus sagitta. The sequence continues at coordinate 198,909,000 of CM070770.1, read as the reverse complement.
TGCAATTGTATATATTTACTTAACCATAAAATGAGATCTGCGTAAAATATCTCAGTTACCTTTCAATTCATGATATACCCCAAAGTCCTATTAAATGTGCTTTGTTATTGTGAATTTAAATTATTTTAATCAGGTCTATTATTTTTCAACATTGCCCATTTGAATACATTAATTACCTTCATAACTCTCCTCTCTGTCATATCCGCTCCCTCTCTCCATTAGTCTCTCTTTTAATTTGATGTCATCATCTTTTTCTCCTATTATGAGGGTCTTGTGTGGGTATTGCTAGGCACTGTGAGGTCTTGGATATTGAGGCCAAATTCTGTCCAGACAGTTGTATGTAAGGAGTGGTACCTTTCCTTTGGCTCCTACATTCTTTAAGCAAGTAGTTTAGGAATAACTAAGCTTCAGAATATAGTTTTTATTTTCAATTTTAGTTTTGAATAAACTTTTAAATTATAAAATTAAATATGAACAAAAGAAATTCTGTAATTGGGATACCAAACTTATTATTATATGCCATTAACATTTTTAATAATTGATTTTATTTATTTATTTGAGAGAGGGAAAGAGGCAGAGTGAGAAAGAGAGAAAGAGAAAGAGAGTGAATGGGTGTTACAGGGCTTCCAGCTGATGCAAACAAACTCCAGATGCATGCACCACATTGTGCATTTGGCTTACGTGGGTACTGGGGGATCAAACAGAGGTCCTTTGGTTTTGTAGGCAAGTGCCTTAACTGTTAAGCTATCTCTCCAGCCTGAACCATTCACATTATTAACTTTCTCTTTGTGCAATTCCTGTATTTGTCTATTTTTCTAAGGCTGATTCTGAAATCAGGTATTCAATAATTCCTTAAAAATATTTTTTTGTGGCTTCCAGCCAAGATGGCGACTGCCTAGCTGCACTGCAAATCCCAGGGAAAGAAAGACAGACCAAATGGCTGAACCTTCACCAGGCCTTTACAGGGAACACCTGAACCACAAGACACTGGAGAGGGTAAGATCAAGACTAACCCTTAATCTTCAACATCTTCCCTCCCTCACTTCCCCTCTCCCTCTCTCTCTCTCTCTCTCTCTCTCTTATCTCTAACTCTTGTATATTAGTTATCTATTTCCTCATTTTCTTAGTGGGCACTGACCTGTAACTCCCAGAACCAGCATGGAGCGATCATCCACAATGAGCTTTTGATCAGAGAGACCTACAAGGTTTCCTAAAAGACAGACAGATTTCTGTCAGAGTACTTGATGACCCACCAAAGGCTAGTGGTAAGACCCCACTGCTGAAGACAACTTATGTGATTGACATGCAAATTAGAATGGCATGGCTGGAAGTTGGAAGAGAGTCAGTCCCCAGATAGTCAGCGTGTCTAGTGCCAGAAGGTGCTACATGGGCGACTGGGGGAAAATGACCAATATCTGTCCAAGCAACGCATGGCCTAACCTACTTAGCAGCAAATAACTTGGTGTGATGCCCACACAAGTGCAGTGGTGGCACACAGCCATAGTGGGGAAGCAACTGCTCTCAATTTGGCTAACTGATCCCCTCACTGGTATGGGACCCATAGCTGGAGCTGGGAAACAAGTCAGAACCATATCCAAACATAAGCCCACTCTCCAATATCAAGCTACCATCAATTGTGGGCTACAAGAGGGCCTACACCTATTAAATTCTCTATAAAAAAAAAAAAAGTAAGGGTTATCTCATTTGTCCTGGTGCTAACTTACTCTCCGTTGGAGAATCTGCTTCTCTTTTTCAAATAGATGTAGATCCTAAGGAGAGAGCCACCCCAGCTGGGCCCCGGGCTGAAACTAAGAAAAATTGCAGAAACAAGCAAGGGGGCTGTTTTCCTGATGAACCGTATACCAGCACAAGGGGGAAGGAGATCAGCACAGAGAAAAATCAACTCCTACCAAATCAGAAAGCCAGAGCCTCAGAGGCCCCCAACACCTCATCACTGAAGCAGACCAAAAATGAACCCAAAATGGCTCAGGGAAATTTTGCGGAAGAGGGGGTGGAAAGAATGTCAGAGCCACATGTTGGGTCATGATATGCAGAGACATTTAGCTTACCCATAACTGTGGGCTAACTCCACAATGCATGACCCGTATACCTCAACAAGGAGGGTCCAAGGGGAGGGGGTAGGTCACGGATGAGCCTAACAATGGTACCAAACTGACTGTATTTGCTGAATACAAAACTGACTAATAAAGAAAAAAAATTAAAAAAGAAATTTAAATCATATGAATAAAATATATATATATATATATATATATATATATATATATATATATATTTTGTGTGTTTTCCTGGCTCCTCCCACCTACCTGGTCTGGGTTTCCTGTGCCTGTCTGTGTGGGGGTAGGCATATCAATCTGGAGTGAGTAGGCCAGATCCCTCCTTCCTTGCTCCTCCTGGTTCTGTGGTCCAGTTTGTGTGCTTGAAGGTGCAGCACAGAGTAAGTGGGCCAGATCTCTGTTTTCTGGGTCCTTCCAGTCCCCTGGTCCTGGTAGGAACCACTGGGCCTTGCTTGGGGAGGCCTAGTCCCTGTGTGAGCTGTGGAATTAGGCCTTTTGCTCTGGTATCCTGATTGGCCACTGGGTAACAACATCCCTGTTCACCTTAGTCAGAGGGTGCACAAGCCAAAGGACAAAAAGATGCTTCCTCCTCAATAAAATAAAGAGTCTTCAAAAAATGGATAGACAACAATGTAGAAAAGCCAATGAGGGCTGAAGAGATGGCTTAGTGGTTAAGTGCTTGCCTGTGAAGCCTAAGGACCCCGGTTCGAGGCTCAATTCCCCAGGACCCACGTTAGCCAGATGCACAAGGGGGCGCACGCATCTGGAGTTCATTTACAGAGGCTGGAAGCTCTGACATGCCCATTCTCTCTCTCTTTCTCTCTCTCTCTCTCTCTCTCTCTCTCTCTCTCTCTCTCTCTGCCTCCTTCTCTCTGTCGCTCTCAAATAAATAAATAAAAACAAAAAAATTAAAAAAAAGTAAAAAGCCAATGAAAGTCAGAAAACTGAGACATCTCCACCAAGGATGCCTAGTTCTGCAATGGAAACCTCCAATGAAATCATAGGGAAATCACCAGAAATTCATTCCCCAAATGAAAACATGACAACCAGTGAGACCCTGATCAAAAAAATCACTGAAGTGGAAGCAAACCATCACAGAACCAATAATCATATCAATGAAATTAAACATAATTATCTCCTAGAGCATTCAGCTTTTGACAGTATGCTTAACTTGATTGAAGAAAATGTTAGAACCCCCCAAAGAGATATGAGTAAATTGAAGGTAAGTCAAAAAATGGAAGATCTCAACAACCGGTTGATTAAGCTTAATAAAAACTTGACCAACCTGGTGGTAACTAACTCTCCATTGGAGAATCTGCTTCTCTTTTTCAGATAGATGTAGATCCTAAGGAGAGAGCCACCCCATCATACCTCAAAAGGGCCCCGCCTGAAACTAAAAAAAATTGGCGAAACAAGCAAGGGTGCTGTTTTCCTGATGAAACGTATACCAGCACAAGGGGAAAGGAGATCAACACAGAGAAAAATCAACTCCTACCAAATCAGAGAGCCAGAGCCTCAGAGGCCCCCAACACCTCATCACTGAAGCAGACCAAAAATGAACCCCACATGGCTCAGGGAAATTTTGCGGAAGAGGGGTTGGAAAGAATGTCAGATCACATGTTGGGGCATGATATGCAGAGACATTTATCTTACCCATAACTGTGGGCTAACTCCTCAATGCACGACCCATATACCTCAACAAGAAGGGGCCAAGGGGAGAGGGTAGGTCACAGATGAACCTAATAATGGTACCAAACTGACTGTATTTGCTGAATACAAAACTACTAATAAAGAAAGAAAATTAAAAATGGAAATTTAAATCTTGACCATATAATTAATGATATTATATAGCATATATATATTATATCATATATTTGAATGTGTTAAATGATCCTCCAAACTGGTCTGGTCTGAGCACAAGTCACAACAGAAAACAGGCAATCAATCTGGTTTAGTAGGCCAAAACCTCCTGCCCTGTGTGAGCTGTGGAATTAGGCCTTTTGCTCTGGTATCCTGATTGGCCACTGGTAACAACATCCCTGTTCACCTTAGTCAGAGGGTGCACAAGCCAAAGGACAAAAAGATGCTTCCTCCTCAATAAAATAAAGAGTCTTCAAAAAATGGATAGACAACAATGTAGAAAAGCCAATGAGGGCTGAAGAGATGGCTTAGTGGTTAAGTGCTTGCCTGTGAAGCCTAAGGACCCCGGTTCGAGGCTCAATTCCCCAGGACCCAAGTTAGCCAGAGCACAAGGGGGCACGAATCTGGGAGATATTTACAGAGCTCGTAGCTCTGACATGCCCATTCTCTCTCTCTTTCTCTCTCTCTCTCTCTCTCTCTCTCTCTTCTCTCTCTCTCTCTGCCTCCTTCTCTCTGTCGCTCTCAAATAAATAAATAAAAACAAAAAAATTAAAAAAAAGTAAAAAGCCAATGAAAGTCAGAAAACTGAGACATCTCCACCAAGGATGCCTAGTTCTGCAATGGAAACCTCCAATGAAATCATAGGGAAATCACCAGAAATTCATTCCCCAAATGAAAACATGACAACCAGTGAGACCCTGATCAAAAAATCACTGAAGTGGAAGCAAACCATCACAGAACCAATAATCATATCAATGAAATTAAACATAATTATCTCCTAGAGCATTCAGCTTTTGACAGTATGCTTAACTTGATTGAAGAAAATGTTAGAACCCCCCAAAGAGATATGAGTAAATTGAAGTAAGTCAAAAAATGGAAGATCTCAACAACCGGTTGATTAAGCTTAATAAAAACTTGACCAACCTGGTGGTAACTAACTCTCCATTGGAGAATCTGCTTCTCTTTTTCAGATAGATGTAGATCCTAAGGAGAGAGCCACCCCATCATACCTCAAAAGGGCCCCGCCTGAAACTAAAAAAAATTGGCGAAACAAGCAAGGGTGCTGTTTTCCTGATGAAACGTATACCAGCACAAGGGGAAAGGAGATCAACACAGAGAAAAATCAACTCCTACCAAATCAGAGAGCCAGAGCCTCAGAGGCCCCCAACACCTCATCACTGAAGCAGACCAAAAATGAACCCAAAATGGCTCAGGGAAATTTTGCGGAAGAGGGGTGGAAAGAATGTCAGATCACATGTTGGGGCATGATATGCAGAGACATTTATCTTACCCATAACTGTGGGCTAACTCCACAATGCATGACCCGTATACCTCAACAAGGAGGGTCCAAGGGGAGGGGGTAGGTCACGGATGAGCCTAACAATGGTACCAAACTGACTGTATTTGCTGAATACAAAACTGACTAATAAAGAAAAAAATTAAAAAAGAAATTTAATCATATGAATAAAATATATATATATATATATATATATATATATATATATATATTGTGTGTTTTCCTGGCTCCTCCCACCTACCTGGTCTGGGTTTCCTGTGCCTGCTGTGTGGGGTAGGCATATCAATCTGGAGTGAGTAGGCCGATCCCTCCTTCCTTGCTCCTCCTGGTTCTGTGGTCCAGTTTGTGTGCTTGAAGGTGCAGCACAGAGTAAGTGGGCCAGATCTCTGTTTTCTGGGTCCTTCAGTCCCCTGGTCCTGGTAGGAACCACTGGGCCTTGCTTGGGGAGGCCTAGTCCCTGTGTGAGCTGTGGAATTAGGCCTTTTGCTCTGGTATCCTGATTGGCCACTGGGTAACAACATCCCTGTTCACCTTAGTCAGAGGGTGCACAAGCCAAAGGACAAAAAGATGCTTCCTCCTCAATAAAATAAAGAGTCTTCAAAAAATGGATAGACAACAATGTAGAAAAGCCAATGAGGGCTGAAGAGATGGCTTAGTGGTTAAGTGCTTGCCTGTGAAGCCTAAGGACCCCGGTTCGAGGCTCAATTCCCCAGGACCCACGTTAGCCAGATGCACAAGGGGGCGCACGCATCTGGAGTTCATTTACAGAGGCTGGAAGCTCTGACATGCCCATTCTCTCTCTCTTTCTCTCTCTCTCTCTCTCTCTGCCTCCTTCTCTCTGTCGCTCTCAAATAAATAAATAAAAACAAAAAAATTAAAAAAAAGTAAAAAGCCAATGAAAGTCAGAAAACTGAGACATCTCCACCAAGGATGCCTAGTTCTGCAATGGAAACCTCCAATGAAATCATAGGGAAATCACCAGAAATTCATTCCCCAAATGAAAACATGACAACCAGTGAGACCCTGATCAAAAAAATCACTGAAGTGGAAGCAAACCATCACAGAACCAATAATCATATCAATGAAATTAAACATAATTATCTCCTAGAGCATTCAGCTTTTGACAGTATGCTTAACTTGATTGAAGAAAATGTTAGAACCCCCCAAAGAGATATGAGTAAATTGAAGGTAAGTCAAAAAATGGAAGATCTCAACAACCGGTTGATTAAGCTTAATAAAAACTTGACCAACCTGGTGGTAACTAACTCTCCATTGGAGAATCTGCTTCTCTTTTTCAGATAGATGTAGATCCTAAGGAGAGAGCCACCCCATCATACCTCAAAAGGGCCCCGCCTGAAACTAAAAAAAATTGGCGAAACAAGCAAGGGTGCTGTTTTCCTGATGAAACGTATACCAGCACAAGGGGAAAGGAGATCAACACAGAGAAAAATCAACTCCTACCAAATCAGAGAGCCAGAGCCTCAGAGGCCCCCAACACCTCATCACTGAAGCAGACCAAAAATGAACCCCACATGGCTCAGGGAAATTTTGCGGAAGAGGGGTTGGAAAGAATGTCAGATCACATGTTGGGGCATGATATGCAGAGACATTTATCTTACCCATAACTGTGGGCTAACTCCTCAATGCACGACCCATATACCTCAACAAGAAGGGGCCAAGGGGAGAGGGTAGGTCACAGATGAACCTAATAATGGTACCAAACTGACTGTATTTGCTGAATACAAAACTAACTAATAAAGAAAGAAAAAAAATGAAAAAAAAAACTTGACCAAATGCATTAATGAACTCCAGGAAGCATCAAGAAAATCAGAACTTGAATTGAAATTATACTTCAAAAAAGAGATGGATAGAACGCAAAATAACACAACAGAAAACAAGAATCAAATAGAAATTATAAAAACCTCCCTAGAGCCCCTTACCAACAGAGTTACTCATGTGGAAGACAGAACCACTGACCTGGAAGACAAGACAGAAGAAATTGATCAGGAGGCCAAAACTTTGTTAAGTCCAAAAAAATAAAGTCAACAGAATATTAGCGAACTGTGGGACATCCTACAATGACCAAACATCCTGATCATGGGTATACCAGAGGGAGGGGGAAAGCAGGCTGGAGGCCTGGAGAACATACTCAAAAAAATTATTTAAGAAAATTTTCCCAGTCTCTCAAGAGAGAGGCCTATCCATATATAACAAGTCCATAGAATACCAAACAGACAGGACCAAAGAAGAAACACCCCAAAACACATAATAGTTACAACTCTTAACAACAAAAACAAAGAGAGAGTGCTAAAGCATCAAGAGAGAAGTGGTTCACAGCATAAAAAGACAACCACATTAGAATAACTTCAGACTTTTCACTGGAAACCCAGAAAGCCAGAAGGACCTGGAATGGAACACTTCATAGTCTGGAAAACTATGACTTCCATCCTAAGCTACTCTACCCAGAAAAAGTATATCTCAGAATAGGTGGTGAAAGAAAAACTTTCCATGAAAAAATTCAACTCTATGATTATTTGAACACAAAACCAAACCTACAGAGATTACTTGAGGCAATACTCTGCACAGAATAGTCAAACAACCAATTTCAAGAGCCAACAAGAAGAATATGACAATAACCACAGTAGATCAAGCTCAAAAAAGTACAAAGCACAAGAAAACAAAAAAAAAAATCCATAAAACACCTCATCATAGCAGGAATTAATTCAAACCTTACAGTAATAACCTTAAATATTAATGGTTTTAACTCATTCATCAAAAGACACAGGTTATCAGGATGGATCAAAAAACTGGACCCTTCTATCTGCTGTCTTCAAGAAATCTACCTCACCACTAAAGATAGGCACCTCCTCAGTGTGAAAGTTTAAAAAATGATATTCCAAGCAAAAGGAAATAAAAAAACAAGCAGCTGTTGCTATATTAATATCTGATAAATTAGATTTTAAACAAAAAGTAATCAAAAAGGACAACTGAGGCCACTTCTCACTCCTCAAGGAAATGATCCAATATGAGCACATTATAATCCTAAATACATATGTGCCAGACACTGGTGTACCACAGTTTATACAATGAAATCTACATGACAACAAAACAGAAATAAGCACCAACACCATCATAGTCAGAGACTTCAACACTCCACTATCATCAATAAATAGATCATCTAAGCAGAAAATCAGCAGGGAAATATTAGAACTCAATAGCATCATACATAATGGATATTTACAGAACATTTCACCCCAACTCTACAGAATACACTTCCTTCTCAGCAGCCCACAGAGCCTTCTCCAAAATTGACCATATATTAGACCATAAAGCATACCTTCATAAAGTCAGGTAAATTGAAGTATCTTCCTGTGTAATTTCAGATCACAATGTTTAAAGTTAGAAATTAACAAGAAGACACATCAAGAACTCCACCAGCTCCTGGTGACTAAACACACACTTGTATACAATGAATTAGTTGTTGAAGAAATCAAAAAAGAAATTGTAAAATTCCCAGAATTGAATTATGATGAAAACATAACCTACCAAAACTTATGGGACACAATGAAATCAGTCCTAAGGGGAAAATTCAGAGCCCTAAATGACTTCATTACAAAGACAGAGAGAGTCCAAATTAATAACACAATTTTCCACCTAAAGGCATTGGAAAAACAAGAAGAAACTAACACAAAGAGCTCCAAATGGGAAGAAAGAATCAGGATTAGAGAAGAAATTAATGAATTGGAAACTAAGAAAAAAAAAATGATGAAACGAAGAGCTGGTTCTTCGAAGCAATAAACAAGATTGACAAATGCCTGACCAAACTTACCAAGCAAAAAAAGGGAAGTCGAGATCCGGGTCTCGTGCCGGACAGTGACGTGGTCCATCGGATCCAAAACAGAGCGGGGGAGGAAGCCGGCGGCCCAGAGCAGCAGCGGCGAGTGTTCCGTGGTCTTTCTGCCAAGACGCTGTTCTTCCCAGGTTCTCACCCTCCCCGCCCCGCCGGTTGTTGTCTGGGCGGATTTAAACAGTCAAGTAAAATCAAGCTGGGTAATCATGGCAGAAGGTGGCTTCGATCCCTGTGAATGCGTTTGCTCTCATGAACATGCGGTGAGAAGGCTGATCAATCTGTTGGCAGTCCCAGTCCTACTGTACAGACACAGAGTGTCCCCGGGAATTGCCAGGACCCTCTGGTGACAATGGCACCAGTATCACTATGATCTTGATGGCCTGGATGGTAATGGCGGTGATCTTGTTCTTGCTGAGACCGCCTAATCTAAGAGGATCCAACCTATCTGGGAAGCCAGCCAGTCCTCATAATGGACAGGATCCACCAGCTCCTCCTGTGGACTAATTTTATGATATCGGAAGCAAAGACAGCTAACACCTTGCAAGACCAAATGACTGAAGATGACCAGAGGACTCCTAACACCATTAGAACTGATTTCCTTTTGCACATGCAGTATGGGATGGTATTGTTTTCATGAGCTTCTAGAAATTTCACTTCTAACCTTCTTTTTGCTTCCTATGTTGCCACCATTCCTATTTACAGTATATTTGAGTAAATGATTATATTAAGAAGTTATATGGGGCTGTTTTGGTTGGCCTGAACTTAAAACATTCCACTCATTCTGTTTGTGTGATTATCATTTTTGTGGTGGTTTCTGGCTTAATTGAAGGAAGGTTGAGATTTCTGTATTTAAATATTCTAGTTTTAATAGGGTTTAAGTTTTTCTTTCATCAGGTATTTATAAAGTTGTTTGGGATTATCTGGGCTTGAGAGACAATAAGAATCACCCTGTATTTCCATTACTGTGGCAGTTTATTTCTGGTGGCAGTTTTCTCTAGTTCTTGGGACTATGTCAGCTTTTGGAATATTTTACAAGTTATAGCTGAAATCTGTATCATTCATTACAACTGGTTTATGTGGCTAGAATGGAAAAGGGGAACTGGTTGTTGACTACTTTTTTACTCCCATTAAACATGTCTAATGTGAAGAATGCTTTAAATAAACATGATTGATTAATGTAAAAAAAAAGGGAAGTCTTAAACTTAAAAAAAATCAGAAATAAAAAGAAGACATCCTAGTAGATGTCACTGAAATTGGAAGATTCATCAGGGCATACTTCCAAAGTCTCTCCCTGACAAAATTAAATAATTGGGAGAAAATAAATGAATTCTTGGACATATACCACCTACCCAAACTAAACTCAGAGAAGATTAATCTACTAAATAAACCTATCACATCCATGCAGATTTAAAAGTTAATCAAAAACCTCCCCAGAAGAAAAGTCCAGGACTGGATGGCTTCTCAAATGCTATTAAACCTCCATTGAAGATCTGAAACCATTTTTTTCTCCAACAGTTCTGCATAATTGAATACCAGGAAATCTTCCCCGACTCCTTTTAGGAAGCTAGCACCATCCTAATACCAAAAGCAGACAGAGATGCAACAAGGAAAGAAAACAATAGGCCTACATTCTTAATGAACTTAGACACAAAGATCCTGAACAAAATCCTTTCAAACTGAATTAAACAACACATCAAAAGTATTATCCACTTTAATCAAGTGGGCTTCATCCCAGGGATGCAGGGATTGTTTAACATAAGGAAATCAGTCAAGGCAACACAGCACATAAACTGAAAAATAAGAAACACATGATCATCTCATCTGATGTACAAAAGGAAAGGAAGAAGTTAAGTTAGCTCTATTTGCAAATGACTTGATCTGACATGTAAGTTTTCCAAAACTCTACAACTCAAAACTTCTAAAGGTGATAAATTCCTTCAGCAAAGTAGCAGAATACAAAATTAATGTACAAAATCGATTCCTTTTATATAGGCAAAGGACAAATATACAGAGAAAAAAATCAGTGAAGCTGTTACATATTCAACAGCAAGAAAAAAAATTATCATGGAATAACACTAACTGAGGATGTGAAAGATTCATATAATGAAAACATTCAAGGAAGCAATAGAGGACTTGAGAAGATGGAATGTCCTCCCATGCTCCTGGATAGGTAGAATTAATATTGTGAAAATTTCAATTCTTCCAAAAGCAATACACAGATTTAATGTAATACCAATAAAAATACCAGCATCATTCTTCCCATAGATTGAAATAATTATCTCAAAATTCATATGAAATGGCAGAAGGCCAAACATATCCTCAGCAACCCCGCCCCCCAAAGAAAAACAACCTCTGGTGGTATCAACATCACCATACCTGATTTATACATATATTAGAAAGCCATAGTGACAAAAACAGCCTGGTACTGGAATAAAAACAGAAACATGGACCAATGGAACAAAATTGAAGACCCAGACCTTAGGTCAAGTAACTACAGCTGCTTGATCTTTGACAAATGTGTTAATAATGTAGACTGGAGAAATGACAGCATCTTCAACAAATGGTGTTGGACAAATTAAATGACCATATACAGAAAAATGAAATCCAACCCACTCATTTCACCAAACACATAAATCAAGTCCAAGTGGATTAAAAACCTCAATATAAGACCTGAAACTCTTGAACTACTGTAACAAGAAATAGGAGGCACTCTCCAAGCTATAGCACTGGGAAAAGACTTCCTGAAAAAAACCCCAATAGCCCAGGAAATTAAACAAGCACTCAACCATGTGATCTCATGAAGCTAAAGAGCTTTTGTGCAGCTGAACATACCATAAGCAGAGCCCAGTAGATAACCCACTGATTGGGAGAAAATCTCTGTCAGCTATACCCCTAGTGGAAGCCTAATATCTAGAATCTATAAAGAACTCAAAAAACTAAACAATAAAGAAGTCAAACAGCCCATTCCAAAAGTGGTGCAGATAACTAAATAGGGAGTTCTCAGAGGAAGAATTACAAATGGCTCACCCACACTTAAGAAAATGGTCAACATACCTAACCATAAAGGAAATGGAAATCAAAACAACTATGAGATTCCATCTTATCCCAGGAAGGATAGCAAACATTAAAAAATCATTTGAAAAAAAATGTTGGTGAGGATTTGGAGAAATAGGAACACTCATTCACTGATGTTGGGAATGTAAGCTGGTACAACCATGGAAATCAATATGGAGACTCCTGAAATAGATGAATGTAAAGTTACAAACATACCCTGTTATTCCCTTATTGGGCATTAACCCTAAAAGCTCCACATTTCAGTTTAAAGATATTTGTTCAACCATGTTTATAGCTGCTCAATTCATAATACTTAAGAGCTGGAATCAACCCAGGTGCCCATCATTGGATGAATGAGTAACCAAGGCGTGGTATACCTACATGGTGGAATTCTACTCACCGGTAAGAAAAAAATGACAATGAAGCTTGTAGAAAGATGATTGGACTTGGAACAGATCATTCTGTCAGAAAGACAACCGTCACATGGTCTCACTCATCTTGAGTTCCTAACCTGGATCAGTCCAAATTGCTGAGGTATATGAATAGCATTCTGAGGCTTGGACAATAAGGAGGGCAGGGCTTGGGGGTAAAGGAAGAGTGGGGAGGGACAGAAAACTGTACCCAAATTGAACTGGTATCATAGAATCCTATATCCTAGAAATCAGACTAAGAGACGGAACACTCAAGAGGACCTTAGGGGGTTGCACCTGAATCAAAGGGCCCTGGAGAGGGTGAGATGAAACCTATTCTTAAATTTCTACTGTTTATCTTTCTTCTCTGTCTTTTTCTTTTTTCTTTTCCTTGGAAATGGCCTATAATTCCATGCACCAGGATGTGGTTTATATCCACAATGAGGTGTTGATCAGAGAGACCTACTAGATCTCCCAAAACAAACAAGACATACTTCTGCTAGAGCACTTGACTACCCACCAGAGGTTACGGGAAGACTCCATTGCTGTAAACACCATACGCTGTTAGCACAGACCATGGGGAGACATGGTTGGAATCTGGAGGAGAGACAGTCCCCAGACAATTAGTCCATCTAGTGCTGTTAAGTGCTACATGAGCTACCTGAGGAAAGTGGCCAACATCTGTCTAAGCAATTCAAAATCTAAGCAACTCAGAAGCCAACAACCTGACATGATGCTCACATACATACAATAGTGGCACACAGCCATGGTGTCCAACCATTTGCTGTCTGATTGACAAACAGATCCTTTCAGTGGAAAGGCAACCTTACCTGGAACTGGGAAACAAGTCAATACCATATACAGATAATGATTCTGATTTCCATTATCAAGCTACCATTAATTGTGGGCTACAAGAGGGCCTACACCTATTTAATTCTCTCTAAAATAATAATGGTTATCCCATTTATCTGCTGCTGACTTCACTCTCCATTGGAAAATCTGATTAGTTTTTTCAGATGGGAGATGGAAATGAGGAGATAATCCAGTGCACTCCACCTGGCCCCAGCTGAATCCACAGAGGAACTGAAGCAATGAGCAAGATTCTTAATGAATCTGACATCAGCACAAGGGTAAGGAGATAGACACTGAGGACACTCAACACCTACCAAACCAGAGATCCAGAGGCTCCTAAGTCCCCATCACTGAAGTAGACTTAAAATGCTCCAATCATGGCTCAGAGAATTTTGCTGAAGAGGGGGCACAAAGATTGTTAGAGCCGCAAGTTGGAACATTTTGCACAGAGTCATTGCCTCCCCACCCCATAATGCATGATCCACAATCCCCATGGGATTGACCTGCATCCCCAATGAGGAAGGCCTCTTCAGAAAAGGGTCAGGGAGGAAGGAAAGGGGAAGAGTGGTATCAACATGTGTTGGTTACATACTAAATATGTCCATATCTAATAAAAAGCAATCAAATACTTTTTTGGTGTACATAGTAACTAGCCATTCTACTAACATATAATCCTGAATTTTCATATTCTTGGCTGAGTAATTACCTTAGGTTTCTCAAATATAATGCCTTTGATGTATCTTCTAAAATCACTGAAACAGTAAGTTTTGGTTCATATCCTATACCTGAAATCTTTTTCTCTTGAAAGAGCATTTTCGTAACAAGTTTGCATATTTAAGTTTCTCATATATTCATATGCCAAGTGTCCTAATCTTTCTTCTCTAGCTAATCAGTAATTGCAATTTATCCACAAACATTTTTCTCCAGAAGCTCTCAATTATATTGGGTTGGTATTAGATAGTGTATTTACTCATTTAGTGTATAACAGTAAAAGATGTCAAAACTACAAGCTTATCATTTAAGTTAGCAATATTTAAAAGGCAAAAGATTTATGCGATCTGAAGAGAAACCAGAGTATGAGTTAGCAATATTTAAAGAACAATTCAGGATTAACATTAACTATTTTAATAGCTCATAAGTTACTTTGCTTTTCAAACCAGAAAAGCTGAGGTGGGACTATGGTTCAGTGTTAGCACACTTGCCCAACATACAGAAATCTTTGGATTCAATCCGGAGCACACAAACAACAGAACAGCATGTCCTTGGCAATTAAAATGTCATCCTCTAATAGCAATATTCTGAAAGCACTTACCAAGATCTAAGCACCTTATCAGACAGCACAGCTGGGTATTCCATTAGTAAAAGAGACTAGATAAAACTTTAGATGCAATTACCAAAATTAGAGTTCATCAATTCAACCATATAAAAACACCAGGAAGGCATACCTATGAAATGATATTACACATGTCTAGAGAGGACCTATACATTTAGCTTTACTACTGGCTCCTAAAATGGGATTGATTTCCAGACAATATTTGAGAATCATTGAATTAGGCTTGACATAGCCAGATGTTAAGTGATCTTGGAACAAGTCACTAGAAATAGAATGGGATTAAATCTGAATTTTGTCACACTAGTTCAAAGTAGATTTCTGTATTAATCATAATTTTTATTCTAGTCCTTATAGAGAAAAAAAAGAAGATAGAGAAAAAGGGAGAGGAAGAGAGAGAGACAGAGAGAGAGAGAGAGAGGAAGGAAGAGACAGAGTAAGAAAGAGATAAGAGAGTGTGTTAACTTATGGAATGTCAAAATATCATGTAAAAATGACCAACCCAGATGTTAGCCTAAAATTCAGGAATATAGCCTCAAACACTGAATTATAAGCATTTATTTCATCAGATGAGATTGATACCTAGAAAACCCAGTGATATTTGTCTTTTGAAATCAAACGACATTGTCTGTGATGGCCTGAAATTCACTGTGATTTGAGGAGTGATCATATGGCCACTTGCTGAGTCTATTGCCTGTAATGTCCAGGTGTCATTACTGTGTAATCAAAGAAGTATCAAGGTATCACACTGCTGTTTCTTTCCCTTTTCCCTGAAGTGTATCCCTTTCTTGTAAATAATGATGAGCCAGTTGCAATATTATTGCTTTAAGAGCAATGCTTTTGTAGAATGAAAAGAAAGAAAAGTGTGATATTTCCAGCCATATTTCCAATGCAGACTTAACAGGAGCACTCTTTTGGGGGGAGTCTCCAATTGCAGCAGGAATTCTTTGTGTATTCAAATTTCAGAGAATGCTTACCTATGCATACATTGACATTACCTGATTACATAGAAGCAGAAACAATTTGACACACAGTATGTTTAATAACTATTCAAAGAAGCAATGGACAGATAAGCAAGTGATACTTGATCCTTTTAAAAGTAAGGTGTCATAAATAAATGTGACACAAATAGTAAGATATTAAAACATTAGAAATTCCAGAAGATTTATGGAATAAATCACTGTGGCATAAAATGTGCTTTTAGCTGTATAACCAAAAAAATGATTGGCAACTTAAATTAGACAAACAAAAGAAAGTTGGCTGTTTATTTCCAGTAAGACTGTAATTTAAACTTTGCCTTTGAATGCATTATAAAGCTGAAGCTTATGAAATGGCCCAAGTTGCAGAAAAGTATTATACCACTTTCATTCATATGTTGAAACCTAAACTACAATGTAAAGTTACCAAGAAGTGGGGTCAGAAGAGGTGATTAGAACATGATTGTAAATCTATCATGAATGGGATCATATCCTTATGAAAGAGAACTTGGTAACTTGGCCCCTTCTTACACCATGATGACACAGTGAAAAGATGTCCATCTATGTCCATGATGCCAGCCTTCTGCTCCAGACATCTTTACTTCAGTCTTGTCACACTTAGGACTTATGAATGAGAAATATTTGTCCATGGTAATTTTGTAATAGCAAACTCAAGCAGCCTAAGTATATGTTATAACACAGAAGAACCAGTAAACCATGCATATCCACCAACCTCCTTATCAAGAAACCCATGAACTGAGGTTCATTTTCTCTCCATTTTCCATATAAGAAAATTAGATTTTCCTTGAGTGGGGCAGTGAAAACTTCACATGTACTACTTCCAGTTAAAAACTTCTTCCTACATTCCAGTTCTTCATTTGTGTTTCCAGGTAACCCCATGTCTACAACTTTCTTGACAGTATCTTTTGTATAGAGGACTTACAGTGAGGAGAGAACAAGTTCTGTGGAAGGCAGGGGTTAGTTCTGACACCTTCCTGGAAATGAAACCACTCTGCCACATATTACATTCATAAGTAACTACATGGTGATTAATTGTTAATTATTCTGGAAATAAACTTGAACAACTCTAGAATTCTACCATTTTGTAGAAGAGAGGTAAGTGCACATTGAAGGTAGTTGATATATTTGATTTGTTTCTTTTTTAATTTAAATTAAGTGAATACCAGTAAAGTTATTTATTTGTGTCTGCCATCACAGTCTTATGACACATGGAATAAAGAATTGGAAGGTAATCTTTTATTTTTTCTGACTCTCAATGTTACATAAATGTTAAGACATTTTCTTGCAGAGAGATACTATATAGAACATTTTGAAAGTTTTTGATTCCAGAACTCCTGGTTCATCCCCACTCCCAATTACCTATTCCCTATACCCCTGCTGCTGGCTTGGGACTACCTGGACCCTGCTTGTATGCAAAACAAAACAAAACAGTACTCAGAAAACTGACAGACTTCAACCAAGGATGTCAAATCCCACAATGGAAGCCTTCAATGAAATCATAGAGAAAACAACAGAAATTGAATCCCAAAATGAAAACACAACAAGCTATGTGACCCTGATCAAGGGAATTGCTAAACTGGAAGCGAATAATCAATAAACCAACAATTATATAAATGAAATTGAGAACAGTCTTCTCTTAGAGCAGAATATATAAAATATGAGGGAAATGTGGGATACCCCAAAATGACCAAACATCTGGATTATGAGTATACCAGAAGGGGAATAAATCCAAGCCAGAGTCATAGAAAATATGGTCAAGAAAATTATTGAAGAAAATTTTCCCTATCTTACAAAAGAGATGCCTATTCAGATACAAGAAGCTCACAGAATACCAAACAAGACCAAAGAAGAAATTCTCCAAAGCATATCATAGTTAAAATTCTTAACAATGAAAACAAAGAGAGAGTATTTAAAGCATCAAGAGCCAGGCATGGTGGCACACGCCTTTAACCCTAGCACTCAGCAGGCAGAGGTAGGAGGGTCACTGTGAGTTCAAGGCCACCCTAAGAACACATAGTAAACTCCAGGTCAGCCTGGGCTACAGTGAGACTCCACTTCAAAAAACTAAAAAAAAACTAAAAAAAAAAAAGAAGAAGCAGGTGAGAAACAACTCACTATATACAAAGATCAGGATTACCTCAGATTTCTCAAAGGAAACAGTGAAAATCAGAAGGGCCTGGAATGGAACATTTCAGTCTAAAATATGATGGCTTCCAACCCAAACTTCTATACCCAGAGAATGTATCCCTCATAATAGGTGGTAAAAGAAAAACTTTCCATGAAAAAAAGGTAAGTCTGTGATTATTGGAACACAAAGCCAAACCTACAGAAAATACTTCAGGGAATGCTCCACACAGAAGAGTCAAACAACCAATATCAGGAGTCCACAATAAGATTACAATAACCAAATTAGAGCAGATTCAAAAATGTACAGAACTCAAGAAAGCACCAAACCCCATAAAGCACCCCATCATGGCAGGGATTAAACTTAACCTCACAGTTATAACCTTAAATATTAACAATCTTACTTCACCCATCAAAAGGCACAAGTTAACAGAATGGATCACAAAAAATGGACCCTTCTATCTGCTATCTTAAGAAACTCACCTTGCCACTCAGGACAGATACCTTCTAAGGGAAAAAGGTTGGAAAATGATATTCCAAGCAAACAGGAATTAGAAATAAGCAGGTGTTGCTATATTAATTTCTGATAAAAATAGACTTCAAACAAAAAGTAATCAAAAAGGGCTACTACTTACTCATCAAGTATATGATTCAGAGCTACAGAGATGGCTTACTGATCAAGGCACTTGTCTGCAAAGCCAAAGTAGTTCAGTTCAATTCCCCCCAGTACAAGATGCACAAGGTGGTGCATAAATCTGGAGTTTGTTTGAAGTGGCTTGAAGTCCTGGCACATGCACTCACTCTCTCTCCCTCTTCCTTTTTCTTCTCTCAAAAAAATAAAATAAAATAAAATAATATGATCCAAAATGAGATCATCATAATCATAAATCTATATGCACTAAACACAAGTGTGCCACAGTTTATAAAACAAAAACTACTTGACAACAATACTGTAATAAACACCAACACAATCATAGTTGGGGACTTCAATACTCCACTATCATTAATAGACAGATCTTCCAGGCCAAAAATCAACAGGGAAATAACAAAGCTAAACAAACTGTAGATCAACTAGATCTAAAGGACTTCTACAGAACATTCCACCTCAATACTACAGACTATACATTCTTCTCAGCAGCCCATGGAAGTCTCCAAAATAGATCATATATTAGGCCATAAAGTATACCTCCATAAATTCAAGAAAATTCACATAACTATCTGCATCATATCATATCATAAATCTTTAAAGCTAGAAATTAACATCAAGGGACACATCATGAAATCCACCAGCTCCTGTAGATCTAACACCAAACTTTTAAACAATGGATGGGATGTGGAAGAAATTTTTAAAAATTGTAAAATTCCAACAATTGAAGGATAATGAAACACAGCTTACCAAAATTTATGGGAGACAATAAAGGCAGTCCTACAGGGGAAAATTCATAGCTCTAGATGCCTTCATAACAAAGACAGACAGATCTGAAATCAATATGCTAACCATCCAGCTAAAGGCTTTGGAAAATCAAGAAGAATCCAACCCTAAGAACTCCAGAAAGAAAGAAACAATCAAAATCAAAGCAGAAATTAATGAATTGAAATATAAGAAAACAATTTAGAAAATCGATGTAATGATGAGCTTATTCTTTGAAAAAATAAACAAGATTGATAAACCCTTGAACAATTTGATCAAACAAAGAAAAAAGAGAAGTCTCAAATTAAAATCAGAAATGGAAAAGGAACGGTCACAACAGACATCAATGAAATTGGAAGAATCATTAGTACATACTTCCAAAACCTGTACTCCACAAAATTGGATTATCTGAAATAAATAGATAAATTCCTAGCCACATATCACCTACCCAAACTAAATTCAGTGAAGATTAATCTCCTAAACAAACCTGTCATTTTCATGAAGATTGAAAAGGTAATCAAAAACCTCCCCCAAAAGAAAACTCTTAGACAAGATGGCTTCTTGGCCAAATTCTACAGAACCTTCATTGGAGAATAGAACTTTTCTTACACTGTTTCACATAATCAGAGAAAAAGGAATCCTCCCTAACTCCTTTTAAGAAGCTGGTATCACTGTTATACCAAAACCAGGCAGAGATACAATAAGAAATGAAAACTATAGGCCTATATACCTGATGAACTTAGATGCAAAGATCATAAACACATTCCTCAAAAACCAGCTTCAACAATACATCACAAGAATTATCCATCTTGATTAAGCAGGATTCATCCCAGGTATACAGAGATTGTTCAATGAATGCAAATTGGTCAATATAAAACACAACATAAATAAGCTTAATCATAAGAACCTCATGTTCATTTCAATCGATGCAGAGAAAGCCTTTGACAATATACAACATCAATTCATGATCCAAAAGCTGGAGAGAAAAGGCATGGGGGATTTGTATCTCAACACAATAAAAGCTATATATAAAGTACCAAAAGACCCAATAATAATAGGGAAAGGCTCAAGGAGTTTCCACTGAGATTGGGAAAAAGACAGGAGTGCCCACTCTCAGCACTGTTCTTCAACATAGTACTAGTATCCTAGCCCAAGCAATAAGACAGTAAAAGTAAATAAAAGGGACACAAATTGGAAAGGAAGAAATCAAGATAGCTATATTTGCAGAGGACATGATCCTACTAATAGGTGACCTTAAAGTCTCCATCTCAAAACTTCTAAAGGTGATTATTTCCTTCAGCAAAATGGAAGTATATAAAGTCAACACACAAAAATAGGTAGCGGTTGTATATGCAAAGGTAAAATATACAGAGAAAGAAATCCGTGAGGCTGTCCCATTTTCAATAGCTACAAAAAATTCAGTACCTTGGAATAATACTAGCCAAAAATGTGAAAGACCTATATAATGAAACTATAAAAACACTCAAGATACAAATTGAGGAGAACTTGAGCAGATGAAAAGACCTCCCATGCTCCAGGATAGGTAGATTTAATATTGTGAAAATGGAAATTCTACCAAATATTATACATATACATATACATATACATATACATATACATACATATATATATATATACATATATATATATATATTTCCAATAAAATTGATCATTCTTTATAGAGGGATAGAGAAGGTGATATCAAAATTCATATGGAATCATAGCAGGCCTCATATATCCAAACATATCTTCTGCAAAAGAAACATCTCTGGAGATATAAGCATACATTATCTAAAGCTATTATACAAAGCCATAGTAAAAAAATATATATATAGCATGGTACTAGCATAAAAACAGAAATATAGACCAATGGAACAGAATTGAAGATCCAGACTTTAGTAGCTACTTGACCTTTGACAAAAGTGCTAATAACATAGACTTGAGAAAACAGCATTTTCAACAAATGGTGCTGGACAAATTGGATAACCACATGTAGAAAAATGAAAGTAGACCCACTGATCTCACCATATACAAAAATGAACTACAAATGGATTAAGGACCTTAATATAAGACCTGAAACTCTTCTCCTACTGGAAGAAAAATAGGAGGAACTCTCCATGATATAGGAATGGAGATAGCCTTTTTGGATAATACCCCAGTAGCGCAGGATTATAAATAATCACTCAACCAATGGGATCTCATGAAGCTAAAAGGTTTTGCACAGACAAACATATCATAAACTGAGCCAAAAATTACCCAGAGAATGGGAGAAAATTTTCGCTAGTTATACCACTGACAGAAGCCTAATATCTATAATCTACAAAAAAACTAAAAAACAACTCCCCCCCCAAAAAAAACTAAGCAATAAAAAAATTAAACACCCACTCAAAAAATGGTGTAGACAACTGAATAGGGAATTCTCAGAAGAAGAAATCCAAATTGCTAACGCATGCTTAAGCAAATGTTCAACATCCCTAACCATCAGGGAAATGCAAATTAAATTATAAGATTCCCTCTTACTCCATTAAAGATGGCAATCATTAAAAGAAAATCAAATGACAACAAAACTTGGCAAGAATGTGGGGAAATAGGAACCATCATTCACATTTGGTGGGAATTCAGACTTTTACAACCACTTTGGAAATCAATATGGAGATTGATGAAAAAGATGGAGATAGAACTACCAGTAGACCCACTTATTCCCTTACCCTAAATGCTCCACGCTTCACTACAAAGATATTTGCTTGAATATGTTTATATTTGTTCAATTCACAATAGCTAAGAACTAGAATTAACCCAGATGCCCATGTATAACAAAGTTGTGGTGGTACATACACACAATGGATTTTGCAGGAAAATGGATGGACTTATAACATACCATATTCAGGGAACACACACAATCACAGAAAGACAAATGCCACATATTCTCACTCATCTGTGGTTCCTAATGTGGATAAGCTTGACTTGCTGGGATACCAGATAGTCAGCTTGGAGCCTAGACAATAGGGAAGAAAGGGTTTGGGAGGAAGGGAAGGGAAGAATTGGAAAAAACAAACACAAAACTAAACCTAAAATGAAAGGGTACTATAGAAACTTTTCTCTTTCAGGAAGACTAAAAGATGTAACCCTGAACAGGAGTATAGGTGGACTGCTGGAAAGAAAGGGCCCTGGACTGTGAGCTAACTCCACCCATATACCTCAACAAGGAGGGGCCAAGGGAAGGGGATAGGGCATGGAGGAGGCTAACAATGGTACCAACTTGACTGTATTCACTGAGCACAAAACTAATTAATAAAAAAAAATGATAACAAGAAGAAAGGGCCGGGCTGGAGAGATGGCTTAGCGGTTAAGAGCTTGCCTTTGAAGCCTAAGGACCCCGGTTCAAGGCCTGATTCCCCAGGACTCACGTTAGCCAGATGCACAAGGGGGCGCACCGACTGGAGTTCGTTTGCAGAGGCTGGAAGCTCTGGCGCGCCCATTCTCTCTCTCTCTCTCTCTCTCTCTCTCTCTCTCTCTCTGCCTCCTTCTCTCTGTTGCTCTCAACTAAATAAATAAACAAACAAAAAAATTAAAAAACAAAAAGAAAGGGCCCTGGAGAGGGTGGGTTGAAGCCTAACCTTAAAATATTTTGGCTCTGACATGTAAATCACAGTAACAGATATTGTTGCTACTCACATTGACCTGTTCATCCTAAACATATAAAGTCTCCAAGTCAAGACAGGCTTCTGTCAATGCACTTGATTACCCACCTGTGGTAAAAGGTAAGACCCTATTTCTCAAGACACTACATTCTCCCTGTACAAAACACAGAGAAACCTGGCTGGAGTCTGGAAGAGAGCCAGTCCCTAGACAATTAGTCCATTTAGTGCTGGAAACTTAGAACACATGAAGTACTGGGGGAAGGTGGCCAACAACAGTGTGAGAAACCAGGGGTCTCAATTACTCAGAATCAACAAGCCTGACAAGAAGTACACACCAGTGCAATAGTGGCACACAGCCTTGGTGGATAACCAATGACTATCTGATTGGCTAAGAGATTTGTTCACTGGAAAGAAACCCATATCTGGAACTGAGAGCCAGGTTTAAATACTATGGAGACACAGATTATGCTCTCATTGTCAAGCTTCCACTATTGTTTGGCTAAAAGCAGAGCTACATGCATCAAAATCTACCTAAAGTAATACTGCATACCCAATTTAACCTGTGCTGACTTCACTCTCCATTGGAGAATCTGATTTTCTTTATCAGACGGTAACAAGATCCTAGGCGACACACCACCCCTCACATCTCAGTCAAGGCCTAGGCAAAATCACAGAGGAAGTGGGGAGATGAGCAAGAGTACTACTTCCATGGTGAGCCTGATAATCAGTGCCAGGTTGAAGGAGAAAGATGTTAAGGATACTCAACACATACTCAAGCAGAAATACAGAGGCTCCTAAGAGCTCATCACTGAAACAGACTTAAAACTCACTTACAAAAGCTCAGGGAATTTTGTGGAATAGGGAGCAGAAAGACTGTAAGAGCCAAAGGTTGGGATGTCATGCCTAGAGGTATTATCTTCCCTTGTTCACTGACTACGACACCCACAACACATAACCCAAAACCCCATGGGGAATACCAGCAACCCCACTGATAACAGCCCCCTGTGGCATGGGGGCAGGGAGGAGGGAAAAGATGTATCCATACAAAGTATGTTCCCAATAAAAAAAAAACAGTAATCACATGGTTATCATAAAAGATTTCTGACTCAAAAATCTTTTTTTTCAATCACAATTTTGCTTTGTTATTGGGCACAATGGTTTGGCATCTTTGTATTGTGATATAATGTTTTGCCAATTCTGAAAGCTATACTGGCCTCAGATAATTAAATTTTCTCCATTTTTATTCTATTGCTTTACTCATCATATGATTTCTTCAATGTTCAAGAAGATTTTGCCTTATAAGTACGTATGTCTTTCATAGTGTATTCTCAAAAAAATTATGTTCACAATTTATTTTCTGTACCAAAATTCATAGGACATCTCTTTTGTTGAATATTTTATTTTTATTTATTTATGAAAGAGAGAGAGCGAGAGAGCACATGCCAGGACTTCCAGGCAATACAAATGAACTCCAGATGCATGTGCCATCTTGTACATCTGGCTTACGTGGGACCTGGGGTATCAAACCTGGGTCCTTTGGCTTTGCAGGCAAGTTCCTTAATGGCTAAGCCATCTCTCCACCCCTGGACATCACTTCTATGTACATAAAATGAAAGAAATCCTAGAGGCCTGTTATTCATATGCTAGCAACAGCTAGTCAAGCATTCTTTAGCACATCTCTGCTGCATGTAAGAGAGTTCAACATCTAGATTGTCAAAGATGTGTGGAAAGTAGCATTCATATATGCTGCAACTACAAAGTTTAGATCAGAAGAGGTGATACTCCTTAGAGAACTATTTATCATGCACTTCTGCCTCTGGGTATCTATGCTGATTGACTACTGCTCTCTCTGTCTGTCATCTATCTCATCTGTCTATCTATCTATCCATCTGTCTGTCATCTTTATTCTTACCTACATACATATATTGGGTTTTTCATTAAAAAATATTTAAAAAGAAAAAAAATGTCTATTGGACTCATTGAATGTCACATGATCATGTAAAATATGTAATAGTACAATATGCAATAAGAATAATAAATTAAATAGAAAGCTATCAACTGCATATTATATGATAACAAACAAGTTCAGAGAACACATTTTGTAGAGGAATATGTGTTTCTGGCAATGTAGGATCTTCAGACATCATAGAGATCACCTAGGTAAATACTCATAGTGTATGTGTTATTTATTTATGCTGGTACAGAAAAATAAGCCATACATTCTTCCTCTTAAAAACCCACATGGGAAATTTTACTTGCAGAAAAGGAAATAAGGCAATGTAGCAACAGAACAGCATCTTTCTCATGGTAGCAGAGTCAAGAGTGTAATACGAGCAAAGCACACTCCTTTATGATCGGGCTTTATTTGGTGAATCCACTTTGTGTTCATACTCTATAATGAAACGACTATACATGGTCATACTGTTTTTCTATTTTAGGAACAAAATAATAAATTTGGTAAGAAGAGGTACTATAACAGTATTTGTGGGATTTATTTCATATTTGGAAAGTAATCAAATTATTTCTAAGTGTTGAATGTTTCCTGGATTGGACAAATTACTATATCTAAAAATATTAAGCCAAATCTACCAGTCTTATAGATGGTTGGTTTATCCTATGAATATTAATGTTGATTTAGCTGCATTAGAAAACTTACTTTGTGCCACTATTTTATATTGGCATATGCACTTGTTCATAAAATTTTGACATCAATAAATTGTTCTATTTCTTCCACTTTGCATTGATTATTTCATTTTTGGTACAAGTCCATGAATCCAAGAGTATTTATTAGCTTTAACTGATTGATTGAATCTTAGTTACTTAAAGGCTACATCTTACTAGCTGTTGCTTTTTTAGTCAGGCAATTATAACTTGACTTTGTAAATGTACCTTTGAAAGTAGTGAATGAAGAAAAAAATCACAAAATGGTTCAAGATTTCAAAAGATGCAATTCAACATAATTACAGCATGTAATTACAAAATGTCTACTTCATGAATCTGAATAGATTATTTATAATCACATTAGTTTGCTGGTAGCCTGGTTGTATAAAGCACAGTGATGTTGAAGCTTTAACATGCTTTCTCACCCCAACTAACCATGGTCTATCATTTTAAAAATAGGAACAGAAATAAATGCCATGGCAATTTCAGTCTTCTGCTTCAATCACTTTCTACATCATTAAGATTTTGCAGGTAGGGGGTATCGTCTCATGCTGGAGGCTTTTAAAGATTTCCTTCTGCATCAGAATCACACCTGGCAACTGCTGGGAGGTGGGTTATGACTTCTAGTTTTTGTTCTCATCCCTTTGGGTTTAATAGGACAACTAATAGGTCAAGTGGGATGTTCTGAAATGTAATTTTTTAAATTGCTTTAAGTACTTCTGACCAAAACCCATTAACCTTCACACATCTCTACCAGAAAAGCAGAAAAAGACTCTTCTGAGGCTTGGCAACACTGTGCCAGCCAAGTGCTCCCAGCACTTCGTGGCACATTTAGTGGCTTTGTGATAATGAGAAGGATGCCTTTTGCTGATGCCCAGAGTTTGCAGATAAGCAAGTGAGAGAAAACAATGATTAAAAACTCAAGCTTGTATTTGGGCTAATAGAAGCTAGCTTTAATTCAAATTTAATTAGCTTATATCATAGAAGGACACAAAGTTAGTTTTGTCAAATCTTCAATTGTCACAATAGCTCTGGTTAAGCTTCTAGAAATAAGCATAATGGTTTTGGCCAATACGAATGTGTAATTTAAACATGATAGGTGAATTGTACATTTACTCATATCTTGTGGTAGAAATTAATATATAAATTTGACAGACATTAAAATTTGTATCATGTCACACAATACCTCGGAAGGTAATATCATCCTCTTTGTACCCTTCTGAGAGTTTCCTAAAAAACACACGGGGATAAAACACTTTCACCAGATATGCTACTGTTCTTAGCCCAAGGCTCCATTTGGCTGAAGTTTCTATACTAATTCATATCTCAGAGACAACTTGTAACCTTTGATGTTTAACTAAGGAATGACATACTTAATTCAAGCATATGAGGAAGAAAGAATAAATAAAACGTCTAATTGCACATAAAGAAGTTTTGGTGATTTTTTTTGATATGGTAAAGGGAATAAGGACTTCAAAGTTTAAAGAGGCAAATTTCTACCTAAGAAAATACATAGACTGAAAATTTCATACTAAAATATAATTCAAACCCCTAAATTATCCATTTTAATTTATTTTTAAAATATTGGCATGATCTTCAGCATTCTGAATGGAACCTACAGCCTAACATAAGCTTCTTTAATTAGCTAAGTAGATTTGCAATCTCTCTTTTACTGGGGGAATTCCAATTTTATTTCACTTGGAACATTGCCTGTATCTAAGATCATTTGAAAAAGCTGTATTAGTCTCAAAAATATTAATAGGTACTCTAAAACTGCATACATTATTAATACTGCCTAATGCTACATGTGATTGCTAATACTTTTTGTGAGCAACTAATGAATATTCATAAAAGCAAACTGACACAAATAACCATGAACAGAGATTCTTTTAATGGAACCACATCATCTATAAAACAAATGTGGTAAACAGTGAAATTAGGAAATACTTTTATCATGATGTACATTGACAAAAGGTTTAATTTTTTGTTAAAATCAAATACCACTTAAAAATTTGTAGCTTTGGGAGAAATCTCTTAATATTTAGTATATATATACTGATAAATAATATTTCCAATAGAAATAATGGGCAAATAATTATTGCTTACCTTAATCATGTCAAATGTGTTATGCAAAATTCAGGGGAGTAAATCAGAGGAAGCAAAAAAAAAAATTAAATAAAGGTTATGTACCATAGGCACAAAATTATTCTGACTCAGTGCATTTCAAATAGCTTATTTTATTTTATACACATTAAAAACTCTTCCTATTAAGCAGGCTTCTTTATTTTTATAATTAAATTGTTTGTACCATGGATCAGGAGATTTCCTTTGTAAAAGAAATCAGCATATATGTGCATAGCTTATACATGACTTAAATGAGGAAAACACATACTGCTTCCTAACACACACTAAAACTACACTCAATATGTTATCCAAATGCTCATTTGATTCCAAACAATAGATACTCATAAGTGTGATACAATTCTAAGATTAAAAAAAAAAAAAAAAAAGGAATGTTGGTCTGGGTAAATGTTGGGCTGGGTGAATGTTGGGCTGGAGAGATGGATTAGCAGTTAAGGCACTTGCCTGCAAAGCCAAAGTACACAGGTTTGATTCCCCAGTAACAAAGTAAAGCCAGATGCACGATATGGCATATGCATCTGGACTTCATTTGCAGAGGCTGGAGTCCATGGCATGTCCATTTTCTCTGTTTGTCTCTCTTCTCTCTATCTCTCTCTGATTACAAATGAATAAACAACTAAAAATGAATATTATTTACATTTTACAGTGGTGACAAAAGGCTGAATTTTTACTTTCTATAATAATTATAGACCAAACATTATCCAATACAAGTTTTAAAGATCATTGCTGAAAACATAACAAAGATGTTTGAGATCAAAATCAAGGTTAACCACATAAATGTGACTCAACTGTTCCCATATGTAGGCTACACCTACTCTTATAGAATAAGAGGAAGGTTGTTAACATTTCTCTTCTTTCTCTGTCTCAGAGTTTTCCTAGGGATTGCCTAAGAAGTTTTACCTTTAAAAAATTTTTCTTTCTTTCTTTTTTTATTCTTATTTTATTTTTATTTATTTGAGAGTGACAGACAGAGAGAAAGAGGCAGATAGATAGAGAATGGGCACACCAGGGCCTCCAGCCACTGCAAAGGAACTCCAGACATGTGCACCCCCTTGTGCATCTGGCTTATGTGTGTGCTGGAGAGTCAAGCCTCGAACCAGGGTCCTTAGGCTTCACAGGCAAGTGCTTAACCACTACACTGTCTCTCCAGCCCAAGTTTTACCTTTCTAGGTTTAAAGATATCTAAATGAGTTTGGGTTAAGTGGTCTTAGGGAAATGAGATTGGTGAGAACAAGGTCAAAGGAAATGGGTCTGGCAAGTGGCATATTCCTAGAAACCCAGTACTCAAGAGGTAGGCAGGCATATCTCAAGTTTAAGGCTATTCCTGGGTGCCATAGCAAGACTCTTCCTCAGAAGGGGTAGGAATGGCAGGGGACGTAATTGTGTCAGTGGTAGGCCTCTTGGGTAAAATGATCATTGTCATGGGTTCCACCCACAGTATCTCAAAAACAAAATCAAGACAGAACAAAGCAAACCACCTTCCAATATCCACTTATGGACTTACAGTTAAGGTAGCGGTGTAGGTACCACACAAAAGCAGCCTGGGCGGGGGGCGGGGGGAGGAAGCCAAAAAAAAACCAGCAAAAATATACACTTTTACTAAAAAGTGAGGTGTATAGGAAATTGAAAGAGCAGCAGAGAAGTAGGAGAGATCCATAGTATGCAGAGCCCACCAGCGGGCCTCCAGGCTCAGCTTGAGCCACAGGAAATGCCAGGTGAGGGAGAACAGCAGAGAACAATGGAGGAGCAGATCACAAGATAGAAGAACAGCGAGAGAACTAGAGCAGCCTCCCCTCCCCCACCACCAGTTCCCCACTCCTGCAAACAGAGCAGCAGACCAGGGACCCGGCCACGCCTACTTGAACGAACAGCACACCAAAGAGGGACCCAAGCAGGAGGGCAGCTAACTGAGACCAAATTCATCCCAAAAGGTAACTGGGATTATACCAGGTCAGTACCCGCCTAATAAATCTGGTGTATAGGCCTGAACCAGAAGTGCTAATTGCACCTTCCATATCAGGATAAATTATATGTTAAATCTCATGTATGGCCAGATTTGCCATTTTTAAATGAGATGCATTTTGGGCTTGTTACTTGTTGCTTCTTGATTTATAGCATCTTTGTTTCCTCTTCTGTTATACATTAGGGAAGGATCTCACCTGGTCACAGGCTGACTTGGATCCTTCTACAGACCAGAAATCAACCTACTTGTTGTCAGGATTAAGGGAGTGGGTGAGACACCACACAGCCTAAGGGACAGACAGATGACCTGGCTGTCATAATACCTACTCTTGGATAAATACTCTGTACTGTTTTTCATTGAAATTGTACATTGTTTAGTTAAATTTTAGAAACTATCTGTATTTGGTTCCACTCAGCCTACTTGAATATTCCCATAGCAGGCAAACCCAACACCTAGAGTCACTTTTGTAGATACTCTGAGAGTCTTGAGAGCCACACCTAGCGCCTTAAGCTCCTACCCTGAAGATATATAACATCAGATTGATTGATACATCTAATAATAACCAGCTAACTAGGAAATCCAATCATTAAATAATCCAGGATACAAAAATATATACATTATAACACAAGAAACACCAAAAATCAAGACAATATAAATCCACCAAAAAGTATTAATGCATCAGAAATGACCTCCGGTGAGAATGAGCTAGAGGAAATGCCTGAAAAAGATTTCAAAAGAATGATTTTAAATATGATCAAAGAACTCAAAGAAGAAATCAAAGGAAGCAAAGAAGACACAGGACACCAATTTAATGCAAAAAAGAGGTCAATAATAGACATAAAAAAGGAAATAGAAATAATAAAGAAAAACCAGTTAGAATTACTAGCAATGAAGAACACAGTTAATGAAATTAAAAACTCTGTAGAAAATCTCACCAGTAGAATGGATGAAGGAGAGGACAGAATATCTAAGCTAGAAGACCAGGTGGCAGATCTAATACAGACCAACAAAGAGAAAGACACACTAATAGAAAAGCATGAGTGGGAATTTCAAGATATTCAGGACACTATGAAAAGATGAAACATAAGAATTCAGGGCATATTACAAGGAGAAGAATTTCACCCCAAAGACATAGTTGACGTCTTCAACAAAATCATAGAAATAATCTTCCCCCAAGTTGGTAAAGAGTTGCCAATGCAGATACTGGAATCCTTTAGAACACCAGCCAGAGAAAACCTGGAAGAACCTCTCCTTGCCATATTATAATCAAACTATCAAACACACAAACCAAAGAAAAAATATTGAAAGCAGTCAGAGAGAAAAATCAAGTTACCTACAAAGGCAAGCCTATCAGGATTACAGCAGATTTTAAACTTTAAAAGGCAGAAGAGCATGGAGTGTTATATTCCAAGTTCTGAAAGATAACAACTGTCAACCAAGGTTACTTTATCCTGCAAATCTATCCATTCAAATAGATGGAGAAATAAGGACATTCCACAACAAAAGCAAGCTAAAGGAGTATTTGAAGAAAAAACAGCTCTACAGAAAATACTTGAAAGAATCCTCCATGCTGAAGAAAAAGAAAAACACACATATATGCAACCAGGAAAAAACAAACAATACTCAAATACTAGTTAACACAAGAGAGCAAAGTTAAACTGGAAGAAAAAAAATGGCAAAAATTAATACATGCCTTTCAATAATATCTCTTAATATCAATGACCTTAATGCCCCAAGCAAAAGACATAGGTTTGCAGACTGGGTTAAAAAGGCAGGATCCTTCAATTTGTTGCCTCCAAAAAACCCACCTTTCTATAAAGGATGGACACTATCTTAGGGTGAAAGGTTGGAAAATGGTGTCTCAAGGAAATGGACCTAGGAAATAAGCAGGGGTTGCTATCCTAATATCTGACAAGATAGACTTCAGTCCAACATTAGTTAAGAAAGATAAGGAAAGCCACTTTATATTTATTAAAAGCACCCTCCAACAGGAGGACATTACAATCCTAAACATATATGCAGCTAACATGGGGGCCCCCAAATTCATCAAACAAATGCTATTAGAACTAAGGTCACAGATAACATAAAACACAGTGGTAGTGGGGACTTTAACACCCCACGTTCATCAATTGACAGGTCATCCCAGGAAAATATAAACAAAGAAGCAGCTAGACTAAATGAGGTCATAGAAGGAACGGACCTAACAGATATATACAGGACATTTCATTCAAATGCTGCAGATTATACCTTCTTTTCAGGAGCACATGGAACGTTTTCTACAATAGGCCACATATTAGGACACAAAGCAAATCTTCACAAATACAGAAAAATTGAAATAATTCCTTGCATTCTATCTGACCACAATGGAATCAAACTACAAATCAATAGCAAGAAAGGCTATAGAGAATACACAAAATCATGGAAATTAAACAACACTCTACTAAATGAAGAATGAGTCGGGGCTAGAGAGATGGCTTAGTGGTTAAGCACTTTCCTGTGAAGCCTAAGAACCCCGGTTCAAGGCTCAAATCCCCAGGACCCACGTTAGCCAGATGCACAAGGGGGCGTACACATCTGGAGTTCATTTGCAGAGGCTGGATGCTCTGGCATGCCCATTCTCTCTCTCTCTCTCTCTCTCTCTCTCTCTCTCTCTGTCTCTCTCTATATATATCTATCTCCCTTGTTCTCTCTGTTGCTCTCAAATAAATAAATAAACAAACAAACAAAAAAGAATAAGCCAATGAAGAAATCGAGAAGGAAATCAAAAAATTTATAGACTTAAATGATAATGAGAACACAACATACCAAAGTCTCTGGGACATGATGAAGGTAGTCCTAAGAGGTAAATTTATAGCTTTAAGTTCCTATATAAAGAAATTAGAAAGGTCAGAAGTAAACAACCTAATGCTTCACCTTAAAGCCTTGGAAAAAGAAGAACAAGGCAAACCAAAAATCAGTAGATGGGAAGAAGTAATAAAGGTTTGGGCAGAAATTAATGAAATAGAAACCAAAACAACAATCCAAAGAATCAATAAAACAAAGAGTTGGTTCTTTGAAAGGATAAACAAGATTGATAAACCCTTAGCAAATCTGACCAAAAGAAAGAGAGAAAAGACAGAAATTAATAAAATTAGAGATGAAAAAGGTAACATCACAACAGATGCCATAGAAACTCAAAAAATCATAGGGACATACTATAAAAGCATATACTCCACAAAGTATGAAAATCTGAAAGAAAAGGATGACTTCCTTGATTTATATGACCTACCTAAATTAAATCAAGATGAGATTAATTACTTAAATAGACCTATAACAATCATGGAGATCCAAGCAGTTATTAAAAATCTCCCAACTAAAAAGAGCCCAGCCCCAGATGGATTTTACCAGACCTTCAGGGAAGAACTAACATCATTGCTTCTTAAGCTTTTCGATAAAATAGAAGAAGAAGTAATCCTACCAAACTCCTTCTATGAAGCCAGCATCACCCTTATACCAAAACCAGGAAAAGATAGAACAAAAAAAGGAAATTACAGACCAATCTCCCTCATGAACATAGGTGCAAAAATTCTCAACAAAATATTGGCAAACAGAATACAAGAATATATCAGAAAGATCATTCACCCTGACCAAGTAGGCTTTATCCCAGAGACGCAGGGATGGTTCAACATATGCAAATCGATAAGTGTAATACATTAAATAAATGGTTTGAAGGAAAAAAAAATCACACTATCATCTCATTGGATGCAGAGAAAGTGTTTGACAAAATCCAACATCCCCTCATGATAAAAGTCCTACAGAGACTGGGAATAAAAGGAACATATCTCAATATAATAAAGGATATTTATGACAAGCCTCCAACAAATATATTTCTTAAATATTTCTAAATGGGGAAAAACTGGACGCTTTTCCACTAAAATCAGGAACAAGACAAGGGTGTCCCCTGACCCCACTTTTATTTAATATAGTACCAGAAGTCTTAGCCATAGCAATAAGGCAAGAGAAACACATAAAAGGATACAAATTGTAAAGGAAGAGATTAAGTTATCATTATTTCCAGATGGCATGATTCTATGTATAAAGAACCCTAAAGACTCTACCAGCAAACTGTTAGAGCTGATAAATACCTACAGCCATGTAGCAGGATACAAAATAAATACACTGAAATCAGTAGCCTTTGTACATGTTAACAACAAACACACAGAGGATGAAATCAGGGAATCACTCCCATTCACAATTGCATCAAAGAAAATAAAGTTCCTTGAAATAAACCTAACCAAGGAAGTAAAGGATTTCTGCAATGAAAACTATAAAACACTCAAGCAAGAAATTGCAGAAGACACTAGGAAGTGGAAAAGCATCCCTTGTTCCTGGAATGGAAGACTCAATATTGTGAAAATGGCAATCTTACCAAAGGCAATCTACACATTTAATGCAATCCCCATCAAAATCCCAATGGCATTCTTCACAGAAATAGAAAAAAATAATCCAAAAATTCATTTGTAATCACAAAAACCTCAAATATCTAAAATAATACTGAGCAACAAAAATAAGGCTGGTGATATCACCATACCTGATTTTAAGCTATACTACAGAGCCATAGTAACAAAAACAGCACGGTACTTGCACAAAAACACACATGTAGATCAATGGAACAGAATACAGGACCCAGATGTAAGTCCAGGTAGCTATAGACACCTGATATTTGATAAAAATGCCAAAAATACTCATTGGAGAAAAGACAGCCTCTTCAGCAAATGGTGTTGGGAAAACTGGATATATATGTGTAGAAGGATGAAAATAGATTCTTCTTTCTCTCCATGCACAAGAATTAAGTCCAAAAGGATTAAAGACCTTAACATCAGACCAGAAACTCTGAAACTGCTGGAGGAAAAAGTAGGGGAAACCCTTCAACATATTGGTCTTGGCAAAGACTTTCTGAATAGAACTCCAATTACTCAGGCAATAAAACTACAGATTAACCACTGCGACCTCATGAAATTACAAAGATTTTCTACTGCAAAGAACACTGTGAGTAAAGCAAAGAGGCAACCTACAGAATGGGAAAAAAATCTTTGCCAGCTATATATCTGATAGAGGATTAATATCTAGGATATACAAAGAACTCAAAAAGTTAAATAATAAGAGATAAATATCCACTTATATTGCATGTAAAATCACACCCACATTTCACTTATTGGTATTATTTAAACATCTAGTATTTGAAACAAATCTTTCTAAAATGATTTTTTATTCTAATATCATTTTTTTTGAATGGCTACTATTTATTGAACATCTACTCTGTGTCAGCCATTGGGAATACAGTGGTCTATTCTTTCTTTCTTTCTTTCTTATTGACAGCTTGCATACTTACATACAATAAACCATATTAATTCCATCCCCTCCCCCACATTCCTCTTCACAAATCTACACTCTGTCATATCCCCTCCCTCTCTCTATTACTCTCTCATTTTGATGTCATCATCTTTTCCTCCTATTATGAGGGTCTTGTGAAGATAGTGCTAGGCACTGCAAGGTTATGGATATCAAGGCCAATTTCTGTCTGGTGGATTGCATTGTAAGCAGTTCTACCCTTCCTTCGCTGCTTACATTATTTCTGCCACTTCTTCTACAATGGACCCTGAGCCTTGGAAGGTATGATAGAGATGTTTCAGTGCTGAACATTTCTCTGTCATGTCTTCTCAGCACTATAGTGCTTTGTGGGTCACCACCATCTGAAAAGAGAAGCTTCTCTAACCAAAAGTGAGAGTAGCATTAATATATGGGAATGAACATTATGTAAAGTGCTTACAGGGCAGTGTGTTGAGCATAACATATGCATTTAGCCAGACAAAAGCAGGCATTGCACTCCTAATGCTCATGACCTCCCCTACAATAGGCTTTTGATTAAGTTTTCAATGCCAGACATGTACTCCCTCCTATATACCAGGTCTCCAGTCCATTTAGAGAGCAGTTGGTTTTCCTGATAAGAGACATGCCACTATTGCATCCATTGGCTTACTTGGCCTGACTGGCCAAACTTGAGGCTTGCAGTGTACACTGTTTTCATCACTGATGGCTTCTGTCTTCCATAAGATTGCATGCAAAGCAATTTATTCCAGCTTTCTGTCAGCTGGTCTATTGGGAGAAGGTTTTCAGCTCATCCCCAGTTTGATTTCTCAGTGACCTTGCAGCACAGGCATGTCGAGTCTTCAGCAACAGGGTCTTATCATCTATTCCTGGTGGGAAACCAAGAGCCTTAGCAATAGTCTGTTATGTTTTGTGGGCATCAGGGGCTTGCCTGGCCACCAACTCACTGGAAGGTATCACATCCCTGGCACTGAACATTTTCTAGTAATAGTCTATGGCTTCTGGGTGTGCCATTATCCAAAAAAGTAGGTTATCATGTGGCTTATTTACAATATCTTGACTTTTGATCACCCTTCCCCCACACTCATTCAACTCATCTCTTCCTCTGACCTCACTTAGGCCATGTCACCCACAGTAATCTGTCCATCTACTTACATATATATATTACCATGTTCTTAAGTCCACCCCTTTCCTCCCTCCCTTATAGCTCTTTTCTAGCTTACTGGCCTCTCTCCTGATTTTTACTCCAACTTGCACACGAGTCTGAACATTTGTAGCTAAGATCCACATATGAGACAGAACATGTGATGTTTGGCTTTCTGGGCCTGGGTTACCTCACTTAATATAATCCTTTGCAGATCCATCCATTTCCCTGCAAATTTCATAATTTCATTTTTCTTTTCTGATAAATAGAACTCCATTATGTAAATGTACATCATGTTTATCACCCATTCATCTGTTGAGGGACATCTAGGCTGGTTTAATTTCCTAATTATTGTGAATATAGCAGCAATAAACATTGTTGTGGAAGTATCTTTAAGGCAGTGAGAAGAGTACTTGGGATATATTCCTAGGAGTGCTATAGCCCAGTCATATAGTAAATCTATTTTTAGCTGTCTCAGGAACCTCCATGCTAATTTCCACAATTTCTCTACTAGACTACATTCCCACCAACAATGTAGAAGGGTTCCCCGTTTTCCACATCCTCACCAACATTTATTGTCATTTGTTTTCTTGATGATAGCCATTCTGAAAGGAGTGTGATGGAATCTTAGATTAGCTTTAATTTGTATTTCCCTGATGGCTAAGGATGTAGAACACTTTTTTAGATATTTATATGTCATCTGTATTTCTTCTTTTGAGAACTCTCTCAAAAGTTTAGTTCCATAATCCATTTTTTAATTGGGTTGTTTGATTTCTTTTTGCTTAGTTTTGTGAGTTCTTTTTAAAATCAGCTTTTAAAGTTTGCTGAAATCCATGCCATGTTCCATGAAAAAGGCTCATTTTTTTTTTCTTTTCTTTTATGCTATCTAGAATCTATATCCTGATCAATTTACAAATGATTTATAGAAATCCTCCCTTATGTTTTTCTGTATTGGTTTTGCAGTTCTGTTGTTGCTAACACACAATCTGCTTCTTGTTCATAAATGTTAATCTGCACAACTCCTTACATTTCTGAGACTCTCATGTATGTAAAAGTGAATTAAATTCACACATCTGGGATCCTAGATATCCACCTCCTACCCCTTCTTAGCACTCTAATTCACTAATTACCCCCAGAAAAAGGCTGATCCTAGGAAAAAGATTCCCTCAGCATAGCAAATGCAATGTTTAAACTCTGCAATGTTCTTTCTGCCACATTAGCTGGTAGGGTTCCAGTCATTGCCACCAATATAAACACGTATATCACATTTCAATTTCTCTCCATTCAAAGAATTCTCACTAATTATATTTTCTTATGGTAACTGTCTCCTTTTCCACTTTGCTGCATGAAACTTATCTAAATTTATTAATTATTAGTTTCTTTCAATTAAATCTGCTGGGTATACTGTATCTACAATTATGATATGCTTGACTCATTTGTGCCAATCACAGAGTTTCTTGGTAGAAACATAAATTTAATTGTTTTGGGTTGGCCTCTAACATAGCACCAAGTATACATGAAACACTTGTAAAGCATTCAATTCATTTAATCACCTATTCCTTGAATCATTTACCTAATAATTGCTTTTTTTTGAAAAAAACTAGCATCTTACTATAGCATACGCTGACCTGGAATTCACTTTGTAGATCAGGGTGGCCTTGAATTCATGGTGACCTTTCTACCTAGCCTTCTAAGTGCTGGGATTAAAGACATGCACCACCATGCCTAGAAATAATTACTTTTCATGTTTTTGACAGATCAAGGGGCCAGGGGATTGTTTTCAATGCCTTTGTAAATTATCAAATGCTAGTGTTAGGTAATCTTGCTGACATGCATTGGGTAGCATATTCAAAAGTAGAGGAAGAAGAGACAGTAAACATTTGGGTCTTTCAAAGGGATAAAGGGATCAGTCATGAGATAAACTATGAAGAGAAGGTATAGTGTCAGACTTCTTCTGTGCCTGGACACTGTGGTTCCTGGGCTGTCCAGTTCTTTTTAAGTAATTACCATTTATTAATTGTTGGACAAATGAAGCTCAAATTTTCATATGGCTAAGTTAAGGGACTGGAGTGCCAAGTGTAAGTTTGTCACAAACTACATAAAAATTCTATGTGCTTGCTTCAGTATCACATATACTAAAATTGGAACGATACAGAGAAGATTAGCATGGCCCTTGCGCAAGAATGACACGCAAATTCATGAAGCGTTCCATATTTTTAAAAAGAAAAAAATCTATAAACACAATATTTTCCAAATGATTTTGTATATGTCACTAAATTTTATATTATTGAATATTCATATAGAATGGGGATCTTTGCTTAGCTTAATTTTCTACTAAATTGCTGCACATTAGTGAAGAAGCTAAAATGGGCTTGGGATGTAGCACAGTGGTAGAGAGATTGCATAGCATCCCACATGGGCAGAGATAGGAAGAGAGAGAGAGAGAGGAAGAGAAAGGCAAAGAAGAGAGGAGATCCTTAAAATATGACACCTACTATGAAATCTCTCCTTCCAATAGTGTTTCCCTTTGAACAGATGTACATAAACCCACATTGTGGAGTATTAACTCTTTCAAGTGCAAGGTCATTATATTTAGTGTATGGATGTCCTATCTTATTGAATAGAAATCATATAGTCCACCGAGTTTATGGCAAGGCCCCAAGGTGATGCTAAGAGACCCACAGGACCTCTGTGAGTTATAAATTTTCCAAGACCTAGACTGAGAAGGCATCCAACACCAGATCTGGTTTGCTCTGCTTAGGAGAACAATAGGGCTATACTTCCAACAATGCCAGCTCTTTGCCTCTTTGCCTGTATGTTCTGCTTTAAAGGTAGTAATAACTGTGAGCAGGGCTGGGATTCAGGGACTCTAGTTTACAAACACCCATTTACTGAAGATGTTTCACACTAATAACTAAGTTCGAAAATGAGTCAAACAGAAATGGAATGCTGAACAATTAAGATTCTCTCCCCATAAGCCCATCTCTATCATTTTATTAAAGGCTACTGGGAAAACCCTTACTGAATAACTAATTCTAAATTATATTCTATGAAAACAAATTAATGTAATAATTTTCTTTCTGAAATTAATTTAAGTCTCTGTGGATGCTGCAACAAATTTAGTCTTTACTATGTATACAAAAAGTTATGAAAAGCCTTATTGCTTTTGCCGCTTTAGGCTAAGATTCATTGTTTCACAGTCACTGGTAATAGCGACTCATTCAATTTAACAAGCTTTCTCTAATCAATCATCTTTGCCTATTTAGCTTAAATAGTTAGATTTATCTGTATTTTGTCAGTAGGGATTGTAGACTAGCTGACACGCAATTGGTAACCCTGTGTGTAAGTTTAATTGTAGACATTCTTCCCATGTATATTCTTTTTATGATGTGATACTTGTCATGAAGTTCAAAAGAAATATTCCATCTTCCTACATATTTTAAAGTATAAATATTGCTTTTAGTCTAAAATGCTTTAAGTACAAAATGAATTATCTATATCCATAATGGGCTATTCCACTTAAGTAACTACCTCCTTTTTCACTTTATAAATGTTTCAAATTGATATTGTGTCTGAACATCTACACTAAAGTTGTGCTTATCCTCCTGTTAATCAAAATAGTGCAATTAGTAGGATTTTAATGTGAATTCAAATCAAATGCATTTTGAGTAAGTATTAAAATCCATTTTTATTGTATATAACAGTAACCTTTAGTAGTATGGAAATGCAAATTACAGAGCAATTTAATGAAATATTTTTGATGATATGAGAAAGGGAACTATTAGAAACAAATTAGAATGTAAAAACATTTAGGGGTAGAGAGAGCAGTCCTATACAATTCTAGGAGAGGGGCCCAGAAAAATATGTCAATTTAAAAAATTAAATATATTTTATTTATTTATTTATTTGACAGAGAGAAAGAGAGAGAGGGAGAATGGGCATGTCAGGGCTTCTAGCCACTGCAAACAAACTCCAGATGCATGTGCCCCCTTGTGCATATGGCTGGCTAGCATGGGTCCTAGAGAGTGAAACTGGGATCCCTTGGCTTTGCAGGCAAGCGCTTTAACCGCTAAGCCAACTCTCCAGCCCAAGTATGTCATTTATAAATATATACTTAGGATGGAGCTTTCTAGTTAGGAAATAGAAGAATGCCTCTTTCTAGTTGTTAGTCTCAGGGTAGCCTATGTGACATCATAACAATTCCCTTATCCCTCATGTCTTCTGCTTGTAAGTACCTGGAGGGTTCTTGTGAAAAAACAATAGATGACCCTCATTTCAATACAAGATAAAACCATAACCTTGACATTGTCCTGGCTAAACTATACCATACCATACCATACCATACCATACTATACTATACTATACTACTTGATGCTTACCATGGCTCCATTTAATTGAAAACCTTGAACTGAGATATTCTTCTTAACCTATAAGCATATTTGGATTGGAGGCTGAATGGTCTCTGTTCAGAAATAGAGAAGATCTGTGATCGCGTCCTCTGTAGATAGGTGCTGAGAACACAGCATGTTGAGGATGTGTGAAGTGTCTACCAGAAAAAAATCCACTCTGTTTTTTGTGTTTTTTTTTTTTTTTACCATTTACACAGACTGATATTAGCTGCATATAGATGCAATAAAAAGATAAAACCAATACTACCTATGAACTACTTCCTTTATTTTCATATTATC
Source organism: Dipus sagitta (assembly GCA_036346955.1). NCBI lineage: Eukaryota > Metazoa > Chordata > Mammalia > Rodentia > Dipodidae > Dipus > Dipus sagitta. The sequence continues at coordinate 198,868,133 of CM070770.1, read as the reverse complement.
TTTCTTCCTTCTTTCCTTACTTTAAACTCTATGTTCTTGTAGTCTCAAGTTGTGGCCTATGAGTGAAAGAAAGCCACTATAATTCTTTTTTGTTTGAGACAGGGTCCCACATAGCCCAGGCTGATTTAGAACTTTCTCTGTAGTCAAGGATAACTCTGAAATCTTGATCATCTTACCTTGCCCTCAAAAATTCTGGGATTATAGGCATCTGCCACAAAAATATCCAAAGTATATAAAGGGTTAAAGATTGACCAGGGCATTAGGATCTTATAGTCCAGATTTAGTAGGTGTGTTCAGAGAAGTTGGAGCTCTGGCTATAGGTTTTCTTCCACCATTGATGGTGTTCCCTCTGGATTGAAATGAACCCTTTCTCCCCATAAACTGCTTTTGATTGTATGTTTGTCCAACAATAAGCACATAAATGCAACATGGTTCTTCCTGTGTTTGGCATGACACTTAAAGAAGACCAGGACAACCCCAGAGCCATCAGAAAACCATGCATAGTAAGAAAACAATAATCATCCCTTGGATATAAGAGTAATAATGTTACAAAGAATATCAGAGTTCAGGGGCTGGGTAGAGCCACCTAACAATCAGAGTTCATATCCCAAGGAACCATGTAAATCCGGGTATGGTAACTAGAATCTCTAATACCAGCATGCCTATGGTGGGGTGGGAGCTGGAGACAAAAGATTTATGAAGCTCATGGGCCAATCAACCTGGTATAGGCAGTGCTAAAGAGAAGAGAACCTGTGTCAAGGTGAAAGATGAGGGCCTATACACAAAGTTGTACTCTGACCTCTACACATGCAACATGGCCAAGACATGCCTTCACATACAGTACCACTCACATTCATAAACACACACACACACTAAAAGAAAGAATCCCAGAGTCTGCAGATGACAAGAGTATTACATAAGGGTGTCACAATTCCATACTAAACTGAAAATAATTGCAGAAGATCATCCTTAATACAATGAAATTATAGACTTTAATACCAAGAATACTAATGCTATATTTAAAATTATTTATAGCAGTATTGATGCTTAGCCAAGTAAGAATGAAAAACCATTATTAAAGAGATCAGGTGGGCCGTAATCACCCTTTACATTCATGGCTCTGTGCTCAAAGTCCATGCTGGTGAAAATGTTTTCCAGTTGTAATATGGATACACATGGAAAACAGCAGCAGGTCCTTAGTAATAGATGTTTAATTCCATCAAACTCTTGAGGCAACTGATAAGAATTAATATTTATGCTAACAATCAGTTCTAAACTTATTCCTAGCCATGAAATGAACCAATTTACAACTCTGTATATCTCAGTGATGACTCTATGCTTATTTAACCATAAAATCTATAAAACTTATCCATAAGCTACAAGAAGTTCGTCAGTAGTAAAGGCTATAGAAATTGCTGGAGATCATTGATGAAATATTACCGAACATGATCCCATTCTTTTTTTTTTCTCCATTCTTATTCAGGTAAATGCTGTACCCATTTGTCTGTGAACTCTTTCCAGCCTCTTTCAATTTTCTCTCAATAAAAGAGGACATAATCCCTTGCCATATACTTTTGCTTTAATGACAGCATTAATTTGAATTCTCAGAACATTGGCTACAATGTGTTAGTTTATGAGGCAATAATACTTGGAGTCACTTCATCAACCAAAGTTAATATTCTTTGTGTATTTAATTAGATCTGACAAAAAATAAAAGGTAGGTATAAATGCAAAACTTACTCCAAACATAATTTCAAACCTGGCTTAGATCAAATAGGGTAGGGATCAAATCTAATATTGAGTGCACCATGGAGTTAATTGTTGGATAGTTAAGATACATTGTTGAAAATTGTGGAACAGACCTAGAGTTGCAAGTTGCACTACAGTAAAAGGCTTGATTTTGAAGGTATTTCTTTAATTATAGATTATTACAGTTTTATATATATTATTGCAGCCTTACATATTAGTTACATTTAACTAATGGCTTGCTAAAGCAAGCAGTGTATACTCCCTTAGAATTAATTAATATATACAAACTGCATTATCTTAAAACGGAGATGCGTAATTTGATTTAATGACGAATCATTTTTGAGTAATAGAAATTGTAATGATTACTTTAAGAAGGTAATTTTTCTTGTGATTTTATTCTTTTGTGGTGTGAACTGCTTTAAGCAAATGTTTTTAGAAAATGTTTTATTTCATTTTATTTATTGAGAGAAGAGAGCAAGAGAGGCAGATATATAGAGAGAAAATGGGCCCATGGCCTTCAGCCACTGAAAACGAATTCCAGATTTATGTGGCACTTTGTTGCATCTGAGTTATGTGGGTGCTATGGAATTGAAGCTGGGTCCTTTGGCTTTGCAGCAAAGTGCCTTAACCACTAAGCAGTCTCTCCATTCCTAAACAAGGTTTTGAATAAACAATAGTGAAGTCAAAGCATGAAGGTGTTGCTCAGCATGTTCCTAGCCATACTAGCCAGGACACAGCTCATACTGAACAGTGAGATTAATCAATTAAATATCATTAGAACTGATATAAAATATCACCAACTTCTCATTAACTGTCACCAAAACTAATAATAAAACTTCCTTCCTTCTATTTTGTCTTGAAGGTATCATTCCGCTAATGTATATATTACAGATTCAGTTCCATTGAGAGGAAGTGCATTATTTCCTATTCACAGGTTTTCCAAGGGGTGGGCCACATGCTCAATATTTCAGTTCAAGGGTTTTCTTTTACATTGAATTCTCTTAGCTGAAGTTAGCTTTTATTTTTCTTGATGCTTAACTGTCATCCAAATTCTTCTGTAATTTATGATCATATATTCTTGGAGAAACAGTAAACATTATTTAAAGGAACTAAATAAATTTTTAGGTATTTGGACACTGTAATGTTATTTCTTTTTAAAGTCAGGTGGTCAATTAGCTGAATACAGTCAATTTATACTCTTTTAAAATTTTACCCAAAATAATGCTACTAACAATATCACTATTAATATATCTGCTACTTCCACAAATAACAAAGATGTGATATTTACTTGAGAGATGAACAGTTACAAACAATTTAAAAATGTTTAAATTATTAGGGCATTTCATCCTCATGATAATTCTGTGAAGTGAGGATTAATGTTCCCTGCACTTTCAAATAAAGAAATAGAAGCACAGCATTTTGAATTATTTGCAACCCCTTGGTATTTGGCTGTCATTCAAGCCAAAGTTTCATGATGCTACTCACCCTTTAAACTAGTATGGCATGTAAAGCATATAGGATAAATTATACAACATAGTCAAGGATTACAATATTAGAACTGAAAATATGCATTAAGCTATCTCAATACCATAATAATGAAGTGTGTGTTATATGTGACAGTTGTTATTTTATTGTATAAATAAAAAGTAACTAGCTGGGACCTAAGGAAGTGAAGTATTTTATTAATATTATCTACTACTCATCAAAGTCAAGGCTGTCATGGAATAATTGAATTGCATTACTACTATTGAGATATTATCAGACATTTAACTCATCTCCAATAAGTTATTTTTAAATTATTTGGTTGGGTATCGAATATTTTAATATTAATAATTTTATTGGGTTTAAATTTACTATATAAACATAATGTAATTTGGTCATGTTCACATCACATTAGCCTCTTTTGTTCCATTTTCCCAAACTTATTCCACTAAGGTACAACCTCTTTCAACGTAGTCCTTCTGTTGTAGTCAGTTTTTTGTTACTCCAATGAACATCCAACCACACACAGTTTGTGGGATGAATGGATTTCTACCTGCTTACAGATCCAAGGGAAGTTCCATCAATGGCAGACGAAGCTCATTACTTTCATAGATCCAAGTGGAGAGAAACAATTGCAGCAAGAAAACACCAACAAGCAGCAAGTCACAAACCACCAGAGCTCAAACTTGCTGTCTCCACACATTTGGGCTGGAATCAGATCTTCCGCTAGTAAAATACCCACCTCTTACTTCCCAACTCCCGCAGCAGGAATCTGCCTGCTGGGGGCTGAAGTTGCAAACTTAATTTTAATAAAACATCTGAGTCTATGGGGCCACACATTACACTATCACATTCAAACTACCACACCTTCCTAATTCTTTCTTTTTTTGTCTCATTCCTTTGATCCTCCTCTGTCCTCTATATCAAAATGTTTATGGGTTCAAAACAGTGAAGATCATGTGGGGGTATTGGTAATCACTGTGGGGTCATCAATACCTTAGTAGAGTCATGTTGGTAGGAAAGTGCCACAATGTACATCATTGTGGCTCTTGCATTCTTTCCAACCTCTTTGGCAATGTTCCCTGAGCACTGGCAAGTGAGTTAGAAATATCCTTTAGTGTTAAATTTTCAACAGCCTAATGTATTCTGCTTTGATGAATTTTGAATCTCCTTAGGGTCTATTGCCACCTGCATAGAGATGGTTCTCTGGCTCGCAGTAGGAGTAGTGCTCATATTCAATATGCTACTTCCTCTGCAATGTTCCCTGGGCCGTGATGGGTATGATATAGATGAATCATCCAGTGCAAAGCAACCGGCTTGGGTCTCCCGGGTATTCACCACCATCTGTAAAACCAGGTTCTCTAACCCAGAGTGATAGCAGTGTTTATGATAGGGAATAAACATTCACACTTAGAAGGCCTTGTGATGGGCAAAAGGTCTCCATTTAACCAAAGCACAGTGGAAGCTACCATCAAAGGTCTATGACCTTCCAAACCATAGGCTTTTGACTCAGTTTTGAGTTTCAAGCATGTATCAACCTTTCACTGAGCATGCCTTATAGCCAATCACAGAGAAGTTGCTCATGCCATAACTTATGCACCACTATTGCATCCATGTCATATCTTACCTAGCTGGTTGATTTTGTAGTTTTCAGAATCCACTATTTGTTTAGATTGCTGTTCAGAATTTTATCTCCTACCTCCCTGCCTGCCAGCAGTTCACATAGTACTTTCCAGCACTATGACAGCAAGCTGACAGGGAGATGGTGTTCATCTTGGTTCCAATTTGATTTCTCAGTGTCCTGCAAATACAGCCTCGATGTCTTCATCATTAAAATATTACCATCTAGTTCTGGTGTATAAACAAGCACATTCACCGGCCTGACCCATAGCTCACTGTGGGAGGGGGGATTTACCTATTACTTCAGGGTAAAACATTTCTGCCCTAGCAGGGTACTTCAACACAATCTCTCTCTCTTTCTCTTTCTCTTTCTCTCTCTCTCTCTAAGAAGTTTATACATTTTAATGAGCTAATGAAGAAGTTTCTATAGTACTTATTCACACCATCTACACTTTTGTGTTTCCCTCCATCTCCCATTCCTTTATCACATATTAGACCTTTCTACCCTTGTGTATACTTGTCTACTATTCTCTCCCCCTGAACACTCTCTGTTTCTCCTCTCAGACTTAATTACATAAAGTTTTTGAAAAAAATATGTGAGAGAAAGAGACAGAAAGAATCATAGAAAATGAGCACACAGGGCCACTTGCTATTGCAAAATAAATCGAGATGCATATGCCACTTTCTGCAACTAGTTTTACATGGATATTGAGGAATTGAACTTGGTCCATTAGGCTTTGCAAACAAGTCCTTTAAATTACATTGCCATCTCTCCAGCCCTCAAACTTAATTTCTAAGTCAGCATGCAAAGTACTGAGCTTCATGATAACATTTTATACATATATGCTCTTATAATCTGTTTTTCTCATAGCCTTCTACTCTAATTTTGCCCACCATTCCAGTTCCCTCACTTTCCTAGGTCTCTTCATACCTCCAAATAGTTCCTCCTTCTGCTTTCATATATATATATGATATATATATATATCTTCCCATGATCCATCTCTTTAAGATTTTTTTTTGAGGTAGGGTCTTGCTTTAGCAGACTTAACTGGAATTAAGTATATAGTGTAAGAGTATTCTCAGAATAACAGTAATCCCCCACCTCTGCTGGGATTAAAGGCATGCACCCCCGCACCTGGCCATCTTTTAAGATCATGTCTTTCCCTTTAATAGCTCTCTTTCCCAATGCTCTAGACTTATGCAAACACATACTTTTATATACATAAACACTTATGTTCATATAGATTCTGCACATGAGAGAAAAATTGGAGTGATTTTTTTGTTCTGAATCTGACTTACTTTGCTTAGCATTAAGATTTCAAGTTCTAGGTGCTCCCTCTAAGATCCTGTTGAATGTTCAACATTTTTGATCTATCTTCCAGGATATAGGATATTATGATACCAGTTCCATTTGGGTTCAATTTTATGTCTCCCTCCCCCCGAACTTTTCTCTCCTCTGAAGTCCTATCCACCCTATTGTCTTGGCCTCGAGATGAATTTAAGGACCCTGGAGAGGGTGAGATGAATCCTAACATTAAATTTTGTCTGTTTATTTCTTTTGATTTCTTTTTTTATTTCTTTTCCCTTGGCGCTGGCTGGTCACTATGAGGATGTGTTAACACCCATAATGAGCTGTTGATCAGAGTGACCTACATGGTTTCCCAAAACAAGACAGACTTCTGTCAGAGCACTTGATTAGCCACCAGAGGTTAATGGTAAGACCCTACACCTGAAGACACTATATTCTGTCAGTAAGGAACAGGGAGTGAACTGGCTGGAATATGCAAGAGAGCCAGTCCCAAGTCATCCCATTTAGTGCTAGAACATGCTACATGAGCTACTGAGGGAAAATGACCAACATCTGTCTGAGCAACTTGAGGTCTAAGCTACTCAGAAGCAAACAACCTGATGTGATGCTCATGCAAGTGCAATAGTGGCACACAGCCATGGTGGGTAACCAACTGCTGTTAGATTGTCTAAAATAACATGCTCAGTGGAAAGAAACCCATATCTGGAACTGGGAAATAAGTCAGAATCGTATCTAGATAATGATTTTTCTTTCCAATATCAAGCTCCCACTAATCTTGGGCTATAAGAGGGCCTTCATCCATTAAATTCTCTCTAAATTAATAATGGTTACCCCATTTAACCTATGCTGACTTCACTCTCCATTGGAGAATCAGCTTCACTTTTTCAGATGGGAGCAGGAACTGAGGACAGAAAGGACCCTCCAAACCTTACCACAGACCGTGCTGAAACCACAGAAGAATTGGGGAAATGAGCAAGAGTTCTGCTTTCTCAATGGACCTGATATCAGCACAAAGGTGTAGGAGATAGACACTGAAGACACCTACAAAACCAGAGATCCAGAGGCTCTTAAGAGCCCCTCACTGAAGCTGACTTAAAACATACCCAACATGGCTCAGGGAATTTTGTGAGAGAAGGGGGGAAATGTTAGAACTACAAGTTAGGACATTATGCTCAGAGACATTGACTCTCCCCATAACTGATGGCTTACCCACAATGCATGACCCACAATCTCCATGGAGATGACCTGCAGTCCCAGTGAGGAAGGTCCTTTTGGAAAGGGGCAGGGATGAGGGTACCAACATGTGCTGTTTACATACCAAGTATGTCCATAAATAAAAATATAAATATTTTATATTTATACTGGGAAAAAAGATTTCTGGTTCCATTAATTTTCTTGTAAATTTCATGATTTCATTTTTAAGTGACTGAGTAAATAAACATTATGAATATGTGTATTTGATTTATCCTATTCATATATAAAATGTAAACTTAGATTGGTTCCAAGTCTTAGTGAATAGTGACGAGTACAGCAATAGATGTGGATGCATAAATATCTCTGTGTAATGCTGACTTAGAATATTTCTAGTAAGTTTTGATCAGTCATGGAATGTGGCCTCTTGATAGCACTATGTCTCCTGGTATTCAGGTCATTTTACAATCTCCCTATAGCAGTTACATTCTTAAATGCTAGGACAAATATGTAAACAGAAGCTGCCTATGAGATGAAAAGGTTTTGTTTAGGCTCAGATTTGAGAACAGGAGTTCCATTGCAGTATAGCAGAAAAGAGGCTGTGCATCCCCTCTTGCCACAGTAGCTAGGAGGTAACAGCATGAGCTAGTTCTGACAAGGAATAGTTGAGCTATAACAACACAAAGCCTGACCACATCAAGACACCTCATCAATACTTCACCTCCAAAACTGACCTCAGCTAGGGACTGAGTATGAAGTGGACTTACTTATTTCTGATGGATGAGGTGGTAGTGATTAATGTCACTTCTAAGATTAGATTATGCAGACATGTGCCTTATACCCTGGGCTCTTTGATTTCTCTCTTTTTTTCTGTGAGCTCTCACTGTGGGCCATATGTCACGGTGAGAGTGGCCCAGTAGAGGCACACGCAGAGCAAGAAAATATTTCTTGTTAATAATGGAAAAGATCATGGATACCAACAATAAGCACACAAGTGAGCTTAGCCCAGTATTATCTCTCTTGCCCCTAAACTGAGATGTCTGTAAAGTTGGCTAGATCTGGTCACAGCCTCATGAGAATTCTGAACCAGCATCATATATAGAAGCTGCATCCAGATTCCTGATCCTCAAATGCTAAAGCATTTGGAATCATTTCTCTGCAGTAATGTGATATAGAAACATACATAAATATATAAAATCAGAGAAAATGCACTTGAAATGGCATGACTTTAGAACAAAATGCTATTATACTTAAGTCAATAAAATTATTTTATTTCCCCAAAGTGTTTCCATTCATTCCAAATCAGATAAAAAATAAACTATGTACAAAAAATTAATTTAGGTTTAATAAACAAGTTATTCTTGAAATGTAGGGGCCAGTGATTAAAGAATAGATCTTGATAGTACAACTTGGAAAGAGCCAATATTTTTCCCAAATTAAAAAGTTTCTTTCCTAAAACATTTAAAAATTAGTGAAGCTCACATATTGCATTTATGAAAACATAGCCATAGTTTGTACAGTAAACTACAATGTTTTCCTATGGAAAGTGTAAGAGAATTATTGTGTTAAGCTGAGTAAATGTATCTAGTTGGGAAGTCTATTTTCATAGTGGATCAATGCCTGAGCCCCAATAATCTCAAGTCACTTGTAATGTGTATGTCTCTTCAGGATTTTTAGAATTAAGGTATAATTTTTAGAATTTAAAATTCAGGCAAACTAATAAAATGGATCTCTGTAAACTCAATGATATCTGAAAAGTTCATACTCCGTCCTTAATCATATCTTATAAAGCTCACATACAGAATTAAGATTTAAACCCAATTTAAGAGTTTTCTTTAAAATCAGATTTAAAATTATATTATTTATAAAGGACATTTCTGCCAATATGCTTATACAAATCAAATTTCATAGGCAAAATATTTATTCATGTGATTTACATGTGAGTCTCTGGAAATCAGCTTGGTAAAGTACAATAACTATTTTAGAAAATGAATCTATAAATTAAGTTACAAAAATGTATTAGGCACAATCAAAATAATTATTAGATTGCATTTTTAAAACATTTACTTTCCCCCTATAAAATAGATGTTATAATTGTGTAGTTTATCAGAAATGATGAAATAGTTTCTGATATAGTTACAGTCCATAATGGTCCTGCTTAAGCTCACGGCTCTGCATTTGGAAAATAGTGTTGATTGTGCATATGAAACTGAGCTTTCTAAACTGGCTATTTCAAAATCTCAGATGTTAAGAATCTTTTTCACTGCACATGTATCTGGTTATTTTATTTTATTTCATCTTATAGATGAATAATTAGAAAACACTGTAAATGAAATGACTACTGTTTCTTCACAACACTTTGATGTCATCTGCTGGAAGAAACAAGGAAAATGAGAACATGGTTGAGACTTGAGAGTATAGTAGAAGACATGGTTATGAAAAATAATATTTTAACTCCCTGTACCTTTGCACATGGGATTATCCTTATATAAAAAGGCCACATGTGATATAACACAAAAAGAAAGTTTTCTCCTACAAATTATAAGCAAATGTATGCACTAAAATATATGTCATATGTAAGTATGTATACTAGTTAAGTAATAAGATCCAAAAAGCAAATTAGACCAAAGCTGTATTTGTAATACAGATTTGAACTGTTAAAAAATTCACCCAGAAAATACCTTTCAAACTTATAAATTATGAAATTCACAAGTCAAATATTTTACAATCAAGTAAATTATAACAATGGCTAATTATTTGGAAGGCAATGATAGAGAATTCTACTTGCAGTTTAATATGTAAGTATAATAACTTATCAAGTGAATCCTGCTACATTGCAAAATAAATCGAGATGCAAATTATGCCACTTTCTGCAATAGTTTTACATGGCTATTGAGGAATTGAACTTGGTCCATTAGGCTTTGCAAAACTAGTCCTTTAAAGTACATTGCCATCTCTCCAGTCCCTCAAACTTATTTTCTACGTCAGCTTGCAAAGTTTTGAGCTTCATGTATAACATTTTTTACATATTTGCTCTTTTAATCTGTTTGTTCTCTTAGCCTCTACTCTCTAATTTTGCCACCCATTCCAGTTCCTCACTTTCCTAGGTCTATTCTTCCTACCCTAATAGATCCTCCTTCTGCTTTAATATATCTATATGATATTTTATATATTTCCATGATCCATCTTTCTAAGATTTTTTTTTGAGGTAGGGTCTTGCTTTAGCAGGACTTAACTGGTATTATAGTATATAGTGTAAGAGTATTCTCAGAATAACAGTAATCCCCCACCTCTGCTGGGATTAAAGGCATGCACCCCCGCACCTGGCCATCTTTTAAGATCATGTCTTTCCCTTTAATAGCTCTCTTTCCCAATGCTCTAGACTTATGCAAACACATACTTTTATATACATAAACACTTATGTTCATATAGATTCTGCACATGAGAGAAAAATTGGAGTGATTTTTTTGTTCTGAATCTGACTTACTTTGCTTAGCATTAAGATTTCAAGTTCTAGGTGCTCCCTCTAAGATCCTGTTGAATGTTCAACATTTTTGATCTATCTTCCAGGATATAGGATATTATGATACCAGTTCCATTTGGGTTCAATTTTATGTCTCCCTCCCCCCGAACTTTTCTCTCCTCTGAAGTCCTATCCACCCTATTGTCTTGGCCTCGAGATGAATTTAAGGACCCTGGAGAGGGTGAGATGAATCCTAACATTAAATTTTGTCTGTTTATTTCTTTTGATTTCTTTTTTTATTTCTTTTCCCTTGGCGCTGGCTGGTCACTATGAGGATGTGTTAACACCCATAATGAGCTGTTGATCAGAGTGACCTACATGGTTTCCCAAAACAAGACAGACTTCTGTCAGAGCACTTGATTAGCCACCAGAGGTTAATGGTAAGACCCTACACCTGAAGACACTATATTCTGTCAGTAAGGAACAGGGAGTGAACTGGCTGGAATATGCAAGAGAGCCAGTCCCAAGTCATCCCATTTAGTGCTAGAACATGCTACATGAGCTACTGAGGGAAAATGACCAACATCTGTCTGAGCAACTTGAGGTCTAAGCTACTCAGAAGCAAACAACCTGATGTGATGCTCATGCAAGTGCAATAGTGGCACACAGCCATGGTGGGTAACCAACTGCTGTTAGATTGTCTAAAATAACATGCTCAGTGGAAAGAAACCCATATCTGGAACTGGGAAATAAGTCAGAATCGTATCTAGATAATGATTTTTCTTTCCAATATCAAGCTCCCACTAATCTTGGGCTATAAGAGGGCCTTCATCCATTAAATTCTCTCTAAATTAATAATGGTTACCCCATTTAACCTATGCTGACTTCACTCTCCATTGGAGAATCAGCTTCACTTTTTCAGATGGGAGCAGGAACTGAGGACAGAAAGGACCCTCCAAACCTTACCACAGACCGTGCTGAAACCACAGAAGAATTGGGGAAATGAGCAAGAGTTCTGCTTTCTCAATGGACCTGATATCAGCACAAAGGTGTAGGAGATAGACACTGAAGACACCTACAAAACCAGAGATCCAGAGGCTCTTAAGAGCCCCTCACTGAAGCTGACTTAAAACATACCCAACATGGCTCAGGGAATTTTGTGAGAGAAGGGGGGAAATGTTAGAACTACAAGTTAGGACATTATGCTCAGAGACATTGACTCTCCCCATAACTGATGGCTTACCCACAATGCATGACCCACAATCTCCATGGAGATGACCTGCAGTCCCAGTGAGGAAGGTCCTTTTGGAAAGGGGCAGGGATGAGGGTACCAACATGTGCTGTTTACATACCAAGTATGTCCATAAATAAAAATATAAATATTTTATATTTATACTGGGAAAAAAGATTTCTGGTTCCATTAATTTTCTTGTAAATTTCATGATTTCATTTTTAAGTGACTGAGTAAATAAACATTATGAATATGTGTATTTGATTTATCCTATTCATATATAAAATGTAAACTTAGATTGGTTCCAAGTCTTAGTGAATAGTGACGAGTACAGCAATAGATGTGGATGCATAAATATCTCTGTGTAATGCTGACTTAGAATATTTCTAGTAAGTTTTGATCAGTCATGGAATGTGGCCTCTTGATAGCACTATGTCTCCTGGTATTCAGGTCATTTTACAATCTCCCTATAGCAGTTACATTCTTAAATGCTAGGACAAATATGTAAACAGAAGCTGCCTATGAGATGAAAAGGTTTTGTTTAGGCTCAGATTTGAGAACAGGAGTTCCATTGCAGTATAGCAGAAAAGAGGCTGTGCATCCCCTCTTGCCACAGTAGCTAGGAGGTAACAGCATGAGCTAGTTCTGACAAGGAATAGTTGAGCTATAACAACACAAAGCCTGACCACATCAAGACACCTCATCAATACTTCACCTCCAAAACTGACCTCAGCTAGGGACTGAGTATGAAGTGGACTTACTTATTTCTGATGGATGAGGTGGTAGTGATTAATGTCACTTCTAAGATTAGATTATGCAGACATGTGCCTTATACCCTGGGCTCTTTGATTTCTCTCTTTTTTTCTGTGAGCTCTCACTGTGGGCCATATGTCACGGTGAGAGTGGCCCAGTAGAGGCACACGCAGAGCAAGAAAATATTTCTTGTTAATAATGGAAAAGATCATGGATACCAACAATAAGCACACAAGTGAGCTTAGCCCAGTATTATCTCTCTTGCCCCTAAACTGAGATGTCTGTAAAGTTGGCTAGATCTGGTCACAGCCTCATGAGAATTCTGAACCAGCATCATATATAGAAGCTGCATCCAGATTCCTGATCCTCAAATGCTAAAGCATTTGGAATCATTTCTCTGCAGTAATGTGATATAGAAACATACATAAATATATAAAATCAGAGAAAATGCACTTGAAATGGCATGACTTTAGAACAAAATGCTATTATACTTAAGTCAATAAAATTATTTTATTTCCCCAAAGTGTTTCCATTCATTCCAAATCAGATAAAAAATAAACTATGTACAAAAAATTAATTTAGGTTTAATAAACAAGTTATTCTTGAAATGTAGGGGCCAGTGATTAAAGAATAGATCTTGATAGTACAACTTGGAAAGAGCCAATATTTTTCCCAAATTAAAAAGTTTCTTTCCTAAAACATTTAAAAATTAGTGAAGCTCACATATTGCATTTATGAAAACATAGCCATAGTTTGTACAGTAAACTACAATGTTTTCCTATGGAAAGTGTAAGAGAATTATTGTGTTAAGCTGAGTAAATGTATCTAGTTGGGAAGTCTATTTTCATAGTGGATCAATGCCTGAGCCCCAATAATCTCAAGTCACTTGTAATGTGTATGTCTCTTCAGGATTTTTAGAATTAAGGTATAATTTTTAGAATTTAAAATTCAGGCAAACTAATAAAATGGATCTCTGTAAACTCAATGATATCTGAAAAGTTCATACTCCGTCCTTAATCATATCTTATAAAGCTCACATACAGAATTAAGATTTAAACCCAATTTAAGAGTTTTCTTTAAAATCAGATTTAAAATTATATTATTTATAAAGGACATTTCTGCCAATATGCTTATACAAATCAAATTTCATAGGCAAAATATTTATTCATGTGATTTACATGTGAGTCTCTGGAAATCAGCTTGGTAAAGTACAATAACTATTTTAGAAAATGAATCTATAAATTAAGTTACAAAAATGTATTAGGCACAATCAAAATAATTATTAGATTGCATTTTTAAAACATTTACTTTCCCCCTATAAAATAGATGTTATAATTGTGTAGTTTATCAGAAATGATGAAATAGTTTCTGATATAGTTACAGTCCATAATGGTCCTGCTTAAGCTCACGGCTCTGCATTTGGAAAATAGTGTTGATTGTGCATATGAAACTGAGCTTTCTAAACTGGCTATTTCAAAATCTCAGATGTTAAGAATCTTTTTCACTGCACATGTATCTGGTTATTTTATTTTATTTCATCTTATAGATGAATAATTAGAAAACACTGTAAATGAAATGACTACTGTTTCTTCACAACACTTTGATGTCATCTGCTGGAAGAAACAAGGAAAATGAGAACATGGTTGAGACTTGAGAGTATAGTAGAAGACATGGTTATGAAAAATAATATTTTAACTCCCTGTACCTTTGCACATGGGATTATCCTTATATAAAAAGGCCACATGTGATATAACACAAAAAGAAAGTTTTCTCCTACAAATTATAAGCAAATGTATGCACTAAAATATATGTCATATGTAAGTATGTATACTAGTTAAGTAATAAGATCCAAAAAGCAAATTAGACCAAAGCTGTATTTGTAATACAGATTTGAACTGTTAAAAAATTCACCCAGAAAATACCTTTCAAACTTATAAATTATGAAATTCACAAGTCAAATATTTTACAATCAAGTAAATTATAACAATGGCTAATTATTTTGGAAGGCAATGATAGAGAATTCTACTTGCAGTTTAATATGTAAGTATAATAACTTATCAAGTGAATCCTGCTACATTGCCTTATAAGAGAGAAACAAATGAAGATAATTTAATTATTGCATATTTTAACTCTATTGCCATGATTGCATCGTCATTTGTTAAAAATATACTCAGGACACAGAATCTTGTACTTTTTGGCTTTCCCTAAAATTTTCTTAATTCTTTGGAAGATATCCTCTATAAACAAAATGTTGGACAAAATTTACCAGCAAAAGTACTTTTACATCATGATTTTCATATCTGTTATATCTTTAGAATTTTAAATCTATACAAAATTTTAAAGATTTCCTTGGAGGTAAAAGTGCACTATTTTTTTGTTGCATGATGCCCAATGATTTCGAATTCTACCACAGAATGGTACAGCTCTCAGAAGTTGGTAATCACAGAGCATATGGTCCTAATTATGTAAAATGCAGTAGACAATAAAGAATATTCAGAATAATTAATATGAACACATATGTAAATATGTGCAAAGTAATATGAAAATGCTCACATATTTGTCACCTATTTAGAAACAACACAATAAGCACATGTTTAAATGCATATTATGTGTATACTATTTTATGTATGACACATCCTTCAACACTAAAATAAATTCAATAGAACACATGCTCTGTAATGTAAGGCTTGATTAACAAGATTACTGTTTTTTTTTTTTTTTTGAGGTAGGGTCTCATGCTAGACCAGGGTAACCTAGAACTCACTTTGTAGTCCCAGGCAGGCTATACCTGAACTCACAGAGATCCTTCTACCTCTGCCTCTAGAGTGCTGGCATTAAAGACAAGTGCCACCACACCCAGCTAACAAGATTATTTTTCAGCCACAGTATTCTACTTGAATGATATATTAATACCATTAAAGATAGAGGGAGAGATGATGTTTGCATTTGTTCTACAGCCAAACATTTTCCATTGGCTATTTTAGGAATAAAAATTCCACATATTAAATATAATATCAATTCCATCTTTAGAATGACAATGGTCTATCCTTTCCCAATTAACTTTCATCCTAAGATTATTTTCCTAAAAAAGCTATTACAGATACTGATTGCTGTGCACATTAAACATTTTATAATACGCCTGCATCAAGAGGTGGAATAACTCACAAATGCATCCTTATGTATTTGTTACAGCATCCCAAAATTATGTAAAAGACTAATATGTCCTAATGGTGCAAATGAGCAGACATAAAATCACAGGATGGAGCATCCACTGCTGTCATACACCACAGTTTATTTAGTATCTCCTGGTTAAACCCTGTTTCACCGTGTTCCATAATGCCAGCACAGTGAACAGACATTCAAACGTTATCCAATGGGTTAAGAACTGCAATGGCTGTATAAAATAATATTAACTTTGTAACTTATACATATTTAAAACAGCTTAAAGTATAGTAATGTGTAAGGTATAAACTACAATAAACGTTAATAAATTATTAATGGCACATTCAGACAAGAATTAAAGATGGGCTTGATTCAAATAGAATTCCTACAGGGGAAAACATGCACATTTTATTTTATGATTTAAATTCTGTAGAGAGCACAGTTTGATATACAACACTTCAGAGAATTACAAGCTCCAGAAATAATCAACTTTCATTCCAAATGATAAAAATTAATATAGATGTAATTTTAAATTAAATCTGAAGCATTTTATAGGCAGAAAAAAAGATTGTCAAAATTATGAGCCTTAAAATACTTGTAATCCACCAAAGATGATAGGTTAAATTGCAATGAACCTGTCATAGTAATTTTCTTCTTTAAAAAATATATGTTAAGAATCAATTTTGGTTCAGAAAGTCTCTTTGTCAACTTTTGTTCCAAATTAAAGCTTGTAAGATTGACAATTTATAGATCACAACGTGAAGCTTCATAATATACCAAAAGTCTCTTGGGAAAAATTAAGGAAACATTACTGTATAAAAGTTAAGGAAAAAATAGTTATGGTACAGAAAGCAAATCATTGGCAAGAGAAAAAAATTAAAAATCTACACTCATTCCTGTGCAAACTGACATTTTCACTCATATTGAATATAAAATAGTTTTGTGTAAATTTCATGTAACAAACTAGTTATCCAATGGATTATATGAGAGTGTGAAATAATTTATCTTATACATAATCCTGAAAGGTAAATATAACTTAAAATATCCCTACATTCATGTCTGGCTTTATTAAAACTGAGAGAAAACCACAGATATCAAACAGTACACGTTGTATGAGGAAGAACTTATACACCTTCCATGATGAAAGTTGAAGAAGGTCACATGTTGGGATCCTGTGGTCTCTTTTCTCCAGGACTGGACAACAACAACAAAAAAAATCTCACATTCTTTTCATACTCCGTGCTGATGAACATCAATAAAATGTAAGAAAGTTTGCAAGGGGAAAATCTAACCTTCATGTGTAGCCAGATTTTCATCGACTGCTTTTTGGAATAGTAGATAAAATGCATATGAGACAAAGGTATATATTGACCCATTACAGGCTTTATAGTAAAGGATGTAATGAATTTTACACCAAATCTTATAATTTATAATTTTAAAATCATTGTAACTTATCTTCTGATACTAAGATATATAGTACACAGTATACCTTGGAGTCCAAGAGCAAATACTTTAGGATATTTTAGTAAATGGGCCATTGTACCACATTTAACTGCCTTTAAATGCTTGAAATAGATAAACAGTAAAACAGTAATAACCTCACTTATTGTATATGGTAAATTAAAATGAAATAGATACATTTGGATGTGGAACTATAATTTCTAGCTACTTGGTTATTTGTCATTTTGGATATTTGTAAGAAAATAAAATATATCCCACTAAGATTTGATATATGTTTTATCAGAAAGACTTTAGAGAACTATTTTTTTGGCCTTTATATAAGCATAAAATAATCTGGAAATTAACAGGGAAATATTTTTTCTCATATTTTACTTTTGTTTGTAGAGAAGGGTAAAATATATATTAATAGCTTTGTTGGAAAACTATTTGGATCACCAGGCCTTTTGAGGTTGTGACTGTAAGTGACTCAGTTTATAGCCACAGAATTTTAAGATAGAAACTGGAACATAAAAGTAAGTTGGCGTTTTAGTATTTTTATAATACTATGGCTTATATAGGAGGATCTGCAAATGTGAGAGTATTATAGGAAGAAATGGATATCTGTATTCCACATAGTACTTTACTTTAGAACTTGGCTCACCTTAGATATTGGGACTGCTCAACATTTTTCTTAATTTACATAATAGTAACAAAAATTTATTTATTCCTTTTAGATGTTCTAATTTATACCAGTGCTTGGGTTGCATAAAGCTACATAAGAAAAAACTGCTGCAGCAATGAAATCCTTTCAGCAGAGGTTCTGACAAAACTCACAGGAGGGGAACTTCCCATAAAAATAAGCTCATACTTATATTTTATTTTCAGCTGCTTTTGTTTAACAAGTGAACTCACTTATTTTTATAGGATGATGAGACTATATTAGGATAATGGATTTTATATTTCATGCATAAGAAAATAATTTTTAGTGTATCCTCATTTTTATTAGGAATTATTGCTGAAAAAATAATAACAAATAGATTTTACTTTCACTGCTAACAACAAAGTTATTTTGACCATAGATTATGGTGAATTTTGAAATAGACATAGGCATAATCTGTTGGAGAGTCTCTTCTAAGAGCAATGACCTCCTGAATTATTTGAATAATCACAAGTAAAATGCAATGACACTTAGTGAGAGAAGTATCCAAGTTAATAGTATGAGGAAAACATAAAAAGGTAAAAGGGCCTGGCATGGTGGCACATGTCTTTAATCCCAACACTTGGGAGGCAGAGGTAGAAGGATCACTATGAGTTCGAGGACATTCTGGGACTACATAGTCAATTCCAGGTCAGCCTGGTTTAGAGTGAGAACCAACCTCAAAAAACAAACAAAACAAAACAGACATAAATTTCTGCATCAAACCATTTCATCTCTTGAAGTGAGGTGTTATATTCCATAATCATTTGGAGAATGTATAGAATTATGAAGTCATTAAAGCTATAAATAAATTAAAAATAGAGGAGTTTAGTGATTTTTATCTGACATTTTATTCTGTTAGTAGCTTTTGTAACTTCCTAATAAGATCTCTGTTCTGAATGTACTTTTAATATTACTCAACTATGATAAATTGGCATGGCTGGAAGTTGGAAGAGAGTCAGTCCCCAGATAGTCAGCATGTCTAGTGCCAAAAGGTGCTACATGGGTGACTGGGGGAAAATGACCAAGTAGCTCATGGTCTAACGTACTTAGCAGCAAATAACCTGTTGTGAATGCTCACACAAGTGCAATAGTGGCACACAGCCATGGTGGGGAACCAACTGCTCTTGATTTGGCTAACTGATCTGCTCAGTGGAACGAGACCCATAGCTGGAGTTGGGAAACAAGTCAGAATGATATCCAAACATGAGCCTGCTCTCCAATATCAAGCTACCATCAATTGTGGGCTACAAGAGGTTCTACACCTATTAAATTCTCTATAAAAAATAAGAGTTATCTCATTTGTCTGGTGGTAACTTTACTCACCATTGGATAATCTGCTTCTTTTTTTCAGATAGACACAGATCCTAAGGAGAGCACCACCCCATCATACCTCAAAAGGGCCCTAGCTGAAACAGAATAATTGGCAAAACAAACAAGGGTGCTGTTTTCTTGGTGAACCAGGTACCAGCACAAGGGTGAAGGAGATCAACACAGAGAACAATCAACTCCTACCAAATCAGATATCCAGAGACACAGAGGCTCCCAACATCTAATCACTGAAGCAGACCAAAAATGAACCCAACATGGCTCAGGAAAATTTTGTGGAAGAGGGGGCAGAAAGAATGTCAGAGCCACATGTTGGGTCATGATACACAGAGACATTTCTGCTACCCATAACTGTGGGCTAACTCCACAATGCATGACCCATATACCTCAACAAGGAGGGGCCAGGGGAGGGGGTAGGACATGGACGAGCCTCACAGTGGTACCAATTTGACTGTATTCACTGAATACAAAACTAATTAACAAAAAATAAATAAATTATATAAAAATACTATCTATATTAGAAAAAAATAGAAATGAAAAACTGTATTTTGCTTAATTTCTTATTCTTCATTTTTTTTAATTACAAAGCTTAGACAAGAATTGGACTCATCCTTTTAACTATGATTTAACTATTTGCATAATGAGTAAAGGTTAGAGATCATATGGTTTTTCACAGATTACTATACTAGGTACTGAATTCATTTAGTCAATCTTTATTTCATAGTTAATAAAAGCTATCAGAGTGGAATATATAAAATTGCAAGTAAATATTTTTTTAAATATTATAAAATTTTTGAGTCCAAAATCATCAATCATTTATTTTTCCAAATAATTGTCAAGATTGAATACTTTTAAACTGTTTCAGAAAACACAAATTGATATGCTGGTAAAGTACATTGGACTGTGAGTAAAGAATCCTGCATTTTATTGAGATATAAAGTGAAATATCCCTGACTACAAAACACAAACACCACATGTCACAGCACATATAGAGTTCAAAACCTCAAATTTTAGATTTGTATCTAAGTGGGAGTGATAGGAGAAGCCAGCATGGTAGAAAGAGCTGAATGGAAAGTGTGAGTAAGGAGGACTTAAGAACAGGGGATAGCAAAAATGTAAGTAGAAGGGTGGAGCACTGGGATAGAAATGTTTAATTGTGGCCAGGGAAACAAATGGAAGAGGGAAGTTGAGGGGTGTTAACAAAACTAAAGACCTTAAAAAGGAAACAAACAGGTAAACCCACTTCATTCTCAGCTGATTAAAACATTTATAAGGGCTACAAAGATTGCTCAGTGGTTAAGGTGCTTGCCCACAAAACCCAACAACCTGAGTTTGATTTTCCAGTATCCATGTAAAGCCAGATGCACAAAGGAGCACATGCATCTGGAGTTTGTTTTCAGTGGTGGCTAGATGACCTGGCACACCCATTCTATGTCCCTGTCTCTCTGTGTCTGTCTCTCTCTGCTTGCAAATAAATAAATAAATATTAAAAATATTTAACATCAAAAAATTGAGTGTTTGTGCAAAAACCCTCTTTTGGTGTGGACAATATTGCTCTTTGAACTCATATATTGGTACAGGAAAACCACAGCACCAGGGGTAGCATATCTTCCAGTGAGTGGTTGGTCAGTGTGGCCCCTGAGATCTTTAACACAATACAGGATACTGCCGGTGCTTGTGATTATTATCCATCAGAATTATTTGGTAAGACTCTACTTCTGTTGATACAACATGTATCAGTGGCAGGAAACTCAGTGATCACACTGGAACTGACCTGGAATCCTCCTCCCTGCCGACTAGCTGTCATAAAGCTGGAAAGTGTTATGTAGGTTGTTAAATGAGAAAAGTTCTCAGTAGTCTTACCCACCAGTAAGAAGCATAATATACAAGTTCTACCAGTAATTTTAGATTACCTGGTGAAAAAGTGACATGACTATTATGGGGGTAATGAAATTCTCTCTTATTGAACCTGAGCATGCTCCGCCAGAAGGAATTCATGCCTAATAGTGAAAACTTAGTCAACACCCTGTGACAGAGAAGGTCATAGGCCCTAGGAGGGAAGCAACAAATTATCCTCTAAGCATTTATATTATGTTAATGCCAGCAGATGAGTGCTGCTCTCACCTTTCGTCAAAGAAGATTCCATTTGTGCATGGCAGTGAACACTGAGGGAACTACAAATTCATCAAAGGGCTGAGAATAAGTACCTGTTGGGTACTTCTTGTTAAATGAGACATTTTATCACACCCCTAAGGTTCTGAGACACTATGGAAAAGGGGCCAGAAAAAAAAAAATAAAGAGCCAGAAGGGTTGGGGAGGGGGTGACATATTATGGTTCAATATCCTGTAGACATGATGTGACTCATTCATGACCTCATAGCAGTTGCCATTATCTACACAAGACCTGCATGATAATGAGTCCAGTAATATTTTCACATAAACTACAGGGGAGGGTAAAAAAAGATACCAAAATAGAAGAAGGAATGGATGGAAAGGCAGCAGAGTTTAATTTTCCCCTTGCTCTTTTCCAGTCCTATAGAAGAGAGACCACAGAACTGAACGGCTAGGGAGATGGATTACCAGTTTAGAACTTGTAGCTTAAGTATGAGAAACTCTCAGGTCAGAGACCACCAAGGTCAGCTCCTCAGAATCCATGCCAGGGCTCACTGACAGTCAGCAAGTCAGCAACTCCAGGCAGAAGGAGAGACATATCTCAAGGAAATATGCAGAGAAGTGATAAGAGAAGGATGTGTGACATTCTTCTTTGGTCTTTGCATGTATACCCATGGGATGTGCATATCTACACACACACACACACACACACATTCACCTTGACTAATATGACATTAATACAGAAATAAAATTACCTTGAAGAGATATTCTTTACAGGTGTTCTCTCAATGGCTTTACAATCTAATATGAACTTTTTTCAGTGTGTAAAAAGACATGATCATGAACTGATGAAGTCACATAGCTCAGGAGAAGCATCAGTTCCATGATGTATGGCTAGAAGATATCATGAAGCATGATTGTTAGGAACAAAGCAGGCTTTATTGCACTCTGTGCTTCCTCAAAGGTCAGTCCTGTCATCCAGCTCATATGGAGGTCTCTACACAGACGTATTATATTGTATATTAATAATGAACTAATCCTTGGTATTAATAAAACAATAAACAGACTGCGGTGATGAATTAGAGGAACTTCTCTCTAGTGCACTCCGAATCTAAGGCACTTAGATGTGAAGATTTCCATTTGCCATGTACCTATTTGTTATTTTAAAACACCTTGGTATCTGCAGTCACACCTTAGAACACATTTATAATGAAATCCCAAGAAGGTAATTCATCAAATTGCAGTGTGAATTGAAACAAGCTTGTTTGTGCAAGCTTCATTGTAAAAGAAGTCCAAAAAGCCACCATGAATAGTACTTTACAAGAACCACAGACTCGGGTAATTTAAAATAAAGTTTCCTGCTAACAGCATTTCAAAGCTCCTTAAAACAATAAATGGAGTATCGGAAGAGTCATTTGCTTAGAAAGACATGAGCAGTGGCTCACATAGGCAGGAGAGTCAAAGAGCTCCTGCATGAGCAGACCAGCCCACTGGGCTCAGCACCAGGGTATAAATAAAAACCAAGGATGTCAGAATGATTAGGTTTCTTTCTTATGTTTCATTATTTATTTAACGAATGTTCAAACATAGACTACATATCCCTTGACCACAATTTTCCATAGATTAGCTTTTAATTTTCAGTCAGTGGTCTTACCTACTGCTGGTCTTAATATTGAAAATAAGCAGTGGTTCTGATTGGAATGAAATGTTATGGCAATATTTCATACTGGGATCAGTTTCTGCAGATGTTTTCATTTTATTTTCTGTTTACTCAACCTTGCAGGGAAGCCAATATTAGCAATACACATGATATAATTCAAGATTAGTTTTTTTTTTTGTTTTAGAAACCATTTGAAAGGGTATGCAATTATATTCAAGGTTATGTTTATATAGAAAAATTGCATAGCCAATTTATGCAAAATGAAGGGAAGTCATTAGCTTGCATGATTTGAGAGGCACAGTAATGTTATGATTGCATTTGTATAAGTATTCCAAGGCTGCTTAATTACTGAATTTTATTTATTTTAATTCTGAGAAAAAAATACTATTCTCCAATGTGTATAATAATCTCATTTAATGTGGTGTGTCTTATTGGAGGATTTAGTAACTTTTACAGTTGTTTGAAATGATATTTTTTATCTTGTAACTTGTCCCGAAATCCAATATGCAATCCTCATAGAAAATACTATTTGGTATGCTACCAAAAACTTTAAAAGTCCAAACCACAAATCCAAAAATGACTTAAGGGCAAATAATATTTTATATAATTTGCATATTGACTCCTATCATGGAAATTATTTCAAAGAAACTAAGAATGGTCTCATGTCAGTGTCATATTTAAAATCACTTTTTCATTGGCCAGTTGTGTAAATATCTGTCTAAACCTATAAAAGAAAGAGGAACTGTGGTTGAGGGTGATTAAGTGAGAGATACTAGAATATATGTATGCATATACCCACTTAGAAATATAATTTTGTTGCAATATGATGCTTGAAATATATTACTTCTAAGTATCACCAGTTCTAAGTGAAAAAAAACAATATGAATCTGTTTAAATGTTGTTCTGGGCTATACTTTCAGTGTAGGTATAAAACTAATATGATGATGGAAATAATACTATGAAGAGGACACTTTTGCTCAATGCAAAAATTAGGTCTTTCTTGTCTGTTTATTGTTCTTAAAAGTTTGAAAATGTAGAAAAAGGGCAATTGTGAGTGTTATTCTATAATAGATAGCATGTAGGTTAATTTCATTAGGCCACATACCTGCTCCTTAAAAAAGATATATACATCTTTAATCTGAGCAGTTGAGAGGCTGAGCTATGAGGATCACTGTGAGTCTGTGAGTTTGAGGCCAGCCTGAAACTACATAGTGAATTCCAGGTCAGCCTGGGCTAGAGCAAGAACCTACCTTGAAAAAAACAAGGATATACTGCGGAAATTAAATTCAAAATGAGCATATACCCTACATAGAAATCTTTATCCTTGGAGATAGACTAAAAGATATAACTCTGAAAAGGAGTGAAGGGGGGGGTACCTGAAAAGTAGGGCTCTGGTGAGGGTGGGAGGAACCCTAACCTTACAAGAATTCTTTTTCTTTTCTATCTCTGACCTGCCACTCCCAGTACCAGAGTTGGTTGCTACCCACACTGAGCTGTTGATTGCAGAGACCTACAAGGTCCCCAAATTAAGACAGATTTCTGTCAAAGCACTTGACTACCTGCCTAAGGAAAAATGCTAGGACACTATTGTTGAGGACACCATATTCTGCTGACCCAGATCATGGAGAGAACTGGGTGGAATTCAAAAGAAAGCCAGTCCCCAGATAGTTAGCCTATCTAGTGCTGGAAAGTGCAACATGAGCTACTGGGGAAAATAGCCAACAATAGTGTGAGCATCTGGAGGTCTAAGCTAGAAAAAACCCTGACACAATGTAAATGTCAGTGCAATAGTGGCACACAGCCTCAGTTGGTAACCAATAGCTTTCTGATTGGCTAACAGATCCATGCAGTGTAAAGGAACCCATATCTAGAATTGGGAACCATATCATAATCCTATGGAGACAAAGATTATGTTTTTCAGTGTCAAGCTCTTACTAGTATTTGGCTAAAAGAGTGGTTACATACATCAAATTCTCACTAAATTAATAATTCTTATCCCATTTAAACTATGCTGACTTCACGCTCAGTTGAGGAATCTGGTCTTCTTTTTCAGAAGGTAATAAGACCAGAGGAGGTAAATTACCCCTCACACTTCAACCAAGCCACAGCTGAATCCACAGAGGAATGGGGAGATGAGCAAGAGTGCTGCTTCTATGCTGTTCCTGATAATTAGCACCAGGGAGTAGGAGACAGATCCTGAGGATACTCAACACCTACCAAAGTAGAGATCCAGAAGCTTCACCACTGAAGTAGACTTAAAACTCAACTACCATTGTTCAGAGAATTTTGTGGAAGAAGGGGTAGAAAAATTGTAAGAGCCAAAGGTTGAGAGATCATGCCAGAGGCATTCCCTCCCCTCCAAAAATAACTATCTACTGCTCCCACAATGCATAAACTAAAACCCTGTGGGGAATACCTGCAACCCTACTGAGGAGTGAACACAATGGAATGGGGACAGGGATGAGGTAAAGCAGGGTACTAACACATGATGTAGCCATACAAAACATCTTGTTAATAATAACAAATAATAACTAATAGTAAATAAATAATAATAAAGCACCTTTTTTCCTAATTAGGGAATATGCAGAAATCCAAACAAAAAAATTGGTATACAGTCTGAAACAGTACAGTCACAACTGAGGAGCAATCAGTCCTTCTAGCTTCTCAAAGAAGGGAAAACCATTTTGCCAGCATGGCCCTGACTCATCCTAACAGACAGAAAACACCAGCAAGCTCTAGGACTACTTCTGAATCCCTAAATTCTCCTTTGGAGAGCCATTAGTGACCTCTAAAATTAATCCTTGATTAAATTTTGGCTATTTGCTTGGTCTTGAACACTCAGAGAGAAATGTATAACCAAAGATAAAGAAATACCTCAAATATGTGAATGGCCTATTATGTAATACAAGAACTTTCCAAGAGGGGGAAACAAGCAAGGCCTTAAGACATGTTGTCCCCAGCTCTAATAGTTATAATGAAGAACAACCTTAGATGTCAAGAGGGTTATTTTTAAATCTGGAATAGGTAGGTAGGTAGGTAGGTAGATAGATAGATAGATAGATAGATAGATAGATAGATAGATAGATGACTCTGATCAAAGGTCACTTAATTCAAAAGACTTCCTTATACTGGAAACAATGGTGAATCTCTTCTAACTTGAGCCAGAACATCCTTAAATAAGTCCCAAGACCAAAAATATATTTACACAGCCTTTAATGGCACCTAAAGGCTCTATACTACCAACCTTTGGACCTGGCTACCCCAGGATAAATTTAAAAAGGCACACTCTGGAAGGCTATTATACAAAAGATGGTATCAAAGTTATGTTCCTGATAACTCTGCTAATATCTCATCTGTTTTATAAGCCATACAGAAACAGATCCAGGCCATGTCAGACATTACTGTGTTATTCAATGAACAGTTCTAGAAGAAAATCTCCCTACCTTGCGCTCAGATGGTCCCAACAATCAATTCCATCTACCTGGGTTTCCTCAAATGCAACTAAAGGCCTACAAGTTCACAAGAAGGACAACCCTGAAGGCAACCAGATCACTGTGTGCTCACTTCTTATTAACTCCTTACTTTTATTCTTTCCCCCCAATATTGTCTTCCAGGACTATCTTCCTGCACTTCATCAATATACTTTTGGGCTCCTTTAGAGTAGTTCCCCTCTCTGTGAGAGACTCTCTAACTGCCACAAAAAAAAAAAAGAAAAAAAAAAAAAAAAAACAACTTTGTGCCCCATTCAGCAGGAAACAAGGATCTGAGGTCATCACCCCTTGTCCTCTAACAGGAATTAGAGTGTCTTCTCTTGAGAGGGGGAAGTGAAAGGGGGTAGAGTTAGGGTAACTGGAACCCTGAAGGTGAAAAGCACAGTAAAGTTTGCACTTGTTAGAAATCAAGGATGACCTGATGACTTTTTATCTCTTGCTTAGTTCCCTAGAGACCCTCTGTTTCTACAAACAATCAGGACCCCTCCTGGGAGGGAGGTCTTTAATAGGATTTAAACATTGTGGTTGGTCAAATTCAGCCCCCAAAATTTGGTGCCAGAACTAATCACTTCCTAAAACAGCCCCTAGCCCTAACCAACCAGCTGTCCCTCTGAGCCAGCCTACCACTAGAGGTTATAAACACCTTTCAAAGGGAGGGCAGATTCTCTCTCTCTCTCTGATCACTTGGGAACTTCCAGTTCTTGGTGAGTATTTCCCTCTGCTCATCCTGGGCTCAGGCAGGCCCAGGCTTAGTTGGGAGGGAGCCCCTATCCCTTATTCTCTGAATGGGATCTTTATCCCCTCCAGCTCCCCATATGACAGGAGTTTCTTGAACTTTCTTTTCTCTTTTCTTCCCATGCCCCTCCCCTCCCCCCGGGGCATAGGCCCCCCACATGGGATCTCTAGTCACTTGGGTGCCTTTCCTTGGCTCTACTTCCCTCAATAAATATAATAATTTATTAATTAAAATGATAAAAATAAACACAAAAATCATAACAAAAATTACAATAAAAATGAAGAAAAAAATCTCCTAGAAGTACAACCAAATTGAAACCATGCCTTTTGAATTCTTCTTTCATCATTATTATCAGTTATAATACCTTTGTAATATTTGAAACCTCATTTGCTCACTTGCTATTGAATGATATCCATAACTGTTTTCAGATACTATTACAGCATTGTGACTCAATTTAAATGTTTAATTTTGCTTTTATGCTTTTTCAACAGACACACTCAAAGTCATCCAGAAATCTAAACAAGGTATAACTTGCCTACAGCCATCATGATCTAGTGATTATTCCAACTCTCTCCAATTCTTTATTAGTAGGGTCATCCCAAAGCTGTAGTTCAGCTGTGTACAGAAAAATGCATGTCATGTCTTTCTCCACTAGCAAACACTGCACAAAATGTTACAGTTTATCTTTGTGAAGATTTCTCTTAGGAGCTTTTAAAAAAGTGTGAGCATAGGCAGAAATGCATATAGCTATGATGTCTGTGTTCATATTTGTAGCAAGATCTTTTTTAATGTACCTATTACTGGGAGCTAAACAGTTTGAATGCTGAAAGGAAGGGGCATGCAATTGATGTATAGTTCAACAGTCAATAGAACGAGGAGCTCATTAAATGCAATACATTTAATAGAGTGTCTTGAATTGCAGATAGTTCTGAGACCTTGGAGCTTACATATTTCCAACATAGTTGTGCTAGTTAAAAATAAAGAAGCAATTGTAAATGTGCATACTCTTTGCTCTCCTTCACATAATTCACAAAATGTATGCAAACTAAAACTTTGAATTCACCCTCAACAAAATATGATGGTTTATTCAAGGAAGAAATCTGATTGATTTAGAGTGGTTACAAATTGTAAATTTTTTTTTTTACAAAGAAATTATTTCCTACCAGGTGTGTGATTAGTATGTGCTCTGTGATACCAACCTGTGTACCTAACAGATACAAGGAAGGCTTTGTCCAAAGTTAACCCTGGGGGAAACAAATTGGGTTCCTGCCTAGGGCCTAGAAATTTTGGAAAAGATTTAGAATTAAAGAGCTTACTGCAGGTATTGCTGTCCATTTCATGAAATTACTTGTGGCTGTCTTTGACAATCCTCCTAGAAGCTGTAAGCCTCCATAGTTAGAAGCTGCATCTAGACATCTTGACATATATTGGGTATAGGGTGCCTCAGGGCAACCTTGAAGCAGAGGGAAGGTTATTGTGGCTAAATGTATGAAACCAGACAAAAAGAAAATGTCAGAGGTTTAGAAAGAGGAAGATGATTCTATGTTTTAGGCATATCATTTCAGGAAAAGTGGTCACACAAGCATAGGATTATATGTCTAGTATAGGATTATATGTCTGTTAAATATAACCTGACTTTGGATCCCACAAGCAATATTTATTTAGAACTTAACAGTGTGACAATGATCATCTGTACATTGTCTGTCACTTTACTATTTGTGAGTCCTATAATCAAGTGACCATAGTTATGCTCCAGTCTATAAACTCCCTGAATTTACAACTCTGTTTACTGATACTCATTTTAAAACCGGGAAGAAAATTTCTCTCTCTCTTTTTCTCCTTCTCTGTCTCTCTCTCTCTCTCTCTCTCTCATGCTAAAGTTTGAACCTAGGGCCTTGAACATGCCAAACACATTTTCTGCTAATGATCTACATCTCAGTCCTGTATTTTTACTTTGTGTTGATTTTCTAAAAAAAAAAAAAAAAAAACAAAAACAAAAAAAAACATTTTTATTTATTTTAGAGAGAGAGAGAGAGAGAATGAGTTGCCAGGGCCTCTAGCCACTGCAAATGAACTCCAGATGCATGTGCCACCTTGTGCATCTGGCTTACTTGGCAACTGGGGAATTGAAAGTGGGTCCTTAGGCTTTGCAGGCAAGTGCCTTAAGTGCTAAGCTATCTCTCCAGCCTCTCCTTTAAAAGTACTTTTTATTTACTCCTTTGTGTTGATTTTAATGGAAATTTATACTGTATGTTACAAATAACTTGTAAACTTATACCATTTTACCTTTAAAAATAAAAAATATAAAAATAGTATACTAAAAGCAACTGTGATTAATATCTAAATAGTAAAATTATAATCCAGTAGTACACACAGACACACACAGACACACACACACACACCACACACACACACAGAGTTGCACCTGATTTCCTATTTTGTAACTTAGGAGCTGTCTTTATAAACTTCAGCCTTAAAAATATATGTTCATTTATTTTTTTGTGTGGAGATAGAGAGTGAGAGAGAGAACGAATGGATTATTCCAGGGTTTCTTCTTTTGCCACTACAAAGGAACTTCAGATGCTTGCACTCTTTTGTGCATCTAACTTTATGTAGGTACTAGGGAATCAAACCTTGACCAGCAGGATTTGTAAGCAAATGCCTTTAACTGCTAGAGCATCTTTCCAGTCCTACCTATTATACATTTATAAAAGAAAGTTCTCTAGGTATATAAGCAAGTTAGGGGATAGGGTTTTCAAAACAAATTGTCTTGAGAGGAATTATGAAACTACCAATCCACATGCCTAAGAAATATAGAGAATTCTTCAATAATTGGCATAGGTTGGAGATAGCTATGCAGACAGTCAGATTTGAGGGCAGCTATTTCCTCTAGAATAGGTATGCATTTTTGTTGCTTTGAGAAAAAATGTAAGAAGGGAATACAAAATATTATTTTATCTCATCTGTAAAGAGTGAGCTCTTTTCAGGACTCACTGAAAAATTACTATTATATCATTTTCCCCTATTCTTTCATTTCTGTTTCTGTGTAAATCGGGAATACAGAAACCCTTTCTCCTGTTCCCTCTACCACAGAGTTAGCTTGCTCATCTTGAATAAGATTGTATTGCAGGCCATGGCTCTTACCTATAAAAGAGAAGAAGTACAGCAAACTATCTGGGAGTGTTTTAATTTTGTCACATCAACAAAATCTTTATAAGGAAATGAAAGTAGAAATAACCAGCAACAGTTTCCTGTCATAGATAGTCATTTGCATAACATAACTCAAAAAATACCAGGAAAACCTTCTACTATTACCTTCTCCAACAAGGTAGAATAATCTCAACTCTGACAATGCAAGCAGTCTTGAGAATATGGCTGTGATATTTTGGTGAAAATCACTTTTGTTTTTAAAAAATTATAAGATTTGATGATCACACAGGAAAAAAGTAAGAATTAGTGTTGGGCATGAGCCTACAGGTTATTAACTCCTCACAAAAATCTCTTGAGTTAAGTAACATTTATTATCTGCATTTTACAGATGAAATATGTTGATTTAATGAGGTGAGGTAAATTGCAAGTAGCCATTAAGAATTATGTATCATATAAATTTCTATGGAATTACTAATGCCAAAAGTTATGCTTTTGGTTGAAATGCAGCAACTGAAACAACAAAGACTCATTGGGATTCAAATCCTCCTAAACATAGGAAAGAGATCAGGAAATGGAAGGAATTTCCAAAAAATTAAGTAAGAACTGATATCATATTTTGATCTATGGTGGATTTAACTTGTGGATACCATAGAAATTACTTCTCAGTTAGAATGGAAATCATCTGTACTGGAATATCAAAAAAATGTTATTAGATGAAAGTCAACAAATATTTGGTAAGAGATTCATAATAAGTGTGAATAAATTCATAAATGTAAGATGTTCCAGGAAGAAACCCTAGGAGCAATCAGCATCTCTCTGATCATGAGCAGTAGATAAGGTGACAGACGTGGAGGACTAGGAGAAAAGGATAGATGTGACAAGTCATGCTCACACTCAAATCCATATGACCACAGTGCTTCTAATACAAAGGTAAAATTAAACCATTATTACAGGGAGAAAAACATCATCAAAATTTGAATAATAATTTGAAAGTAACCCTTAGAAAGGAACTTCATAATATAATCTTATGGAATAAGTATTCTTTTATGGGTATACAAAAGCATTTGTCGCATATTTGACATACATAGCTTAAAGTGAAATATAACTTTTCATTTATTAGAATGGGAAAGTCTACAGGAAGCCTTTTAATCATTTCTATTCACCACAGACCTTATGATTTCTACGTCATTTGAATGAAATGGTAGCCCTGCATACATCTGTGGACTTGAGTTCTAAAATTAGGTAAATTATTAGTATATTGATGTAATCACTGCTAATTTGGAATTATTCCAAGCATTTAAGTATAAATACAAATATTTATAGTACCAACTAAATGTTTAGAAGTTACTTTTGTGTCCATATTAGAAAATAAATTAGACATAATTCACTGCATGGTTTCTTTAGATTTGTCCTATTATATCCCCAGTGATCTAATATCTATTCAGCTATTAGCAAAAATAAGATGATAACATAAAGCTGAAACTGGGCATCTCTTTCTGATTATCAAAAGATCTCATAGCTTAATGGCATTGTTCAGCCTTTGTTAAGTCAACAGGAACTGTGTTTGTTCTCTAACATATAAAAAAAGCCAGAAAAGTACTTTACTTTGGTGCTCACCATGAAAGAAGATAATTTATAAACTGACTTGACCAGGATGTTACAAAAAATGTCTACAAAAAAATCTTCAGATTTCAGATAATGTTTCACCATGAAGATGCAAATTCATAATTCACTAATACTTCCCTGCAACCATTATTAGTAAAATTGGTGCAGATATACAAATTATGTTACAATTTTAAAATACTATTAATTCCATTTGCCTCAAACTGAAAAGATGCATTGGCAATTAATTTTTTCACAACTATTTTTCTTTAATAACTATGCTGTGAAATAAGCACAAATGTAATTTTCAGTTAAGATTTTCTGTTGACCCACTGCTATTGTTTGAAGATTTCTGTTCCCCATCTGCAAATATCCCATTGAAATTCTAACCCTCTAGAAGATGTGACTGTGCATGAGGCATGAGAGAGAGGTATGAGAGAGGTATATGAGGCAGAGAATGTGGAAGGTATTAGATGAATGGTGGTGCCCTCAGAAACAGAAAAACAAAACAAAACAAACAAAAAAAAAAACTTATCAAAGAGCCTTGGAGCCTTGGAGCCTTGGTAGCCCTTTCTTCCATGGATAGACCCAGCAGTGACTATCTATGAGCCAGAAATCCAGCACTCACCACAGCAAATTTACTGCCCTGCCCCTATTAGTTTGGACCTTCAGCGTCAGAACTCAAGAAATGAAATATTGTTGTTTGTGTGCCACCTAGATTATACCGCTTTGTTCTATCATTAAACAAAAATGGACTAAGGCACATATCATCAATCCTCTTAATGCTTGATGTATCACACAGGATCAAATGAAAATTTAAAGAAAAGTCCAATGGGATATGGTTATTTAAAAATGCAAAGAGCAAAGAGAATGCACTTTAGATGATTTGAACAACAATTGGCTCTAAAGTTAGCTGAGAGTTTGAGGAATTAAAATAGCCTCTTTGATCTTTAATTTGATTGAGTATAAACTTGAGAAGTAATTTTCAGTTTTAAGACTATCAGAAAAAAGAAATAATATATGCATCATCATTCAATGAATACTGATTGATCATCTACAAAAATACTTTTTTTGTCCTGGTGAATATGATCTTAAACATGGTAAGACCCAACTTTGTAGGTTAAAACATACAAAACAGACAAACAAACAAATAAACAAAAATGTGTGAGTAAAACTTAGCTTTGCAAGTAAATTCAAGCCTGGAGCTAAATCCAAGTGTGGTGGTTTGATTCAGGAGTCCCTTATAAACTTAGGTATTCTGAATGTTAGGTTTCTAGTTGATGGACATTAGGGAACTAACACTTCCTGGAGGCAATGTATTTTGGGGGTGAGCTAATGGGTATTATAGACATTTTCCCCTTGCCAGTGTTTGGAACACTCTTCTGATCCTGTTGTCCACCTGATGTTGGCCCAGAGGTGGTGTCCACCCTATGCTCATGCCATCATTTTCCCCTGCCATCATGGAGTTTACCCTCAAGTCTGTAATCCAAAATAAACCTCTCCCTACTGTCCGCTGCCATCAAGGTCCGCTTCTTTTGGTGATTTCTGCCAGCAATGCGAACCTGACTGCAACAGAAATCTTGGTACTGAGGAGTCATGTCATTTGCTGCTAGACACCTGGCTGGATGACTTTGGCCCTTTGGGGTTGATTTTCAAGAGAAATATGGAAGGATTTGAAATCTTGGCTCAAGAGATGCCTTGCAGTGCAGTAAGTACAGCTTGATGGACTATTCTGGTGGGAGTTGGAAGACCTGAATACAATAAGAACTATGGACTCTGAGGTTTGGCTTGTGAGGGTGAAAAAGAGCTTTGCCTGGACTAGGCCAGAAGAAGTTTGTGTGAGAGGCTTGCTGTTATGCCCATGTCCTGAGAATTTGTGCAGGGTGGCATTGCATAGAAATAGACTGGTGTGAACAGAGGGATATGGCACAGAAAGAAATCTTTAGGCTGAACCTATTGTCTGTTCAGCTGCAATTGAGAGATTATAACCATTGGGATTGGGCCAGCTGAACTGCACTGGAGCAACAGGAAGAATGTAGACTATTTTGAAGGGGGCTGATTGCTCAAGGAGTGTCCTATTCTTCAAAGTCTGTTTAATTATTCCCTGGAATAACAAATTTGCATCCTACCTGGTATTATGGCATATATGAAATGCAGGAAAGTGAGGGTCATTGAATTTGCAGTACATTCTTGTGTTTTGGAAATGGTCATGGGCAATGTGAAGCAGGTTTTCTGGATGTCTGCATGGAGACTCAATGTAGCCATGAGGATTACCCGTTGGTTGCAGTACAGACCCAGTGGAGAGGCCATGAACATGAGATGGCTGCTAAGTAGAGCTGCCTGCCCAGATGAAGTTTTCCAGGGCTGTGAGTATCCTTGCTGGAGGGACAGAATTGGAATTCCAGAGATTGTTGCTGGTTAGAATTACTGGATTTTGAGATTTGTCACTGACTGGAGTTGTTGGACTTGGAGATAAAGAGTGTGATGTTTTCCCTGCTTAAATCCTGTATTTGTTGAATATTTCTTTACTATGTGCAATGCCATCTTTTGCAGTGTGTTTGTTCTGTGTCATTTTGGTTTTGGGGGGGAGATTTTTGGGGCAGTATGGCCCAGTTAAAAGACCTTGGATTATGGGAATGTTTTAACATCATTAGGATTAATAAAAAATGTGGGGACTTTGAAAGTTGGACTGAATTACATCATCGATGATTATCAGATTATGGGGATTGGGGTGGAATGTGGTGGTTTGATTCAGGTGTCCCCCATAAACTTAGGTGTGCTGAATGGTAGGTTCCCAGCTGATGGAGAGTTGGGAATTAATGCCTCCTGGAGGCAGTGTATTGTTGGGGGGCTGGCTTATGGGTATTATAGCCAATGTCCCCTTGCCAGTGTTTGGCACACTCTTCTGTTCCTATTGTCAACCTGATGGTGTCCAGGAGGTGGTGTCCATTCTATGCTTATGCCATTATTTTCCCCTGATATCATGGAGCTTTCCCCTCAAGCCTCTAAGCCAAAATAAGCCTGCCACCCCCCCCCAAGCTGCTCTTGGTTGGGTGATTTCTACCAGCAATGCAAACCTGACTGCAATACCAAGCATTAGATTTAAAACCCAGCTTGTGGGTAAAACCTGGCTTTGTAGATGAAACATTTTTTTTTACTATATTTTTTAAAGAGAGAGAGAGAATGGGCATGCCAGGGCCTTCAGCCATTGTGAATGAACCCCAGACCCATTCACCCCTTCTGTGCATGTGTGCCATTGCATGCTTGTGTCACTATGTTTCTGGCTTACTTGGGACCTAGAAATTCAACCATGAGTTGCTAGCGTTTGCAAGCAAGTGCCTAAACCACTAAGCCATTTCTCCAGCCCAGGTAACAGTTGACAGCATATATGCCATAGAGATATACATATACACATACATACCTATATGTATATATTCAAATTCATATTATAATACAATGTTAGCAGTAAATGCAATCAAAGAGTGAAAAGAGTGATAGCTGGTATTGGTATTATATAACCCGTTTTAAATATGTTCAAATATTAGTTTATGTTCTTTCATCCTTCTAAATTTTATCTTTTATAGTGTGTGTGTGTATATGTGTGTGTGTGTATTATGCATGCATGTGTATATGGAGAGTGGGTAGATGCATACATGTGTGTGTGTAGTGGTCATATGTCAAAACCAGATGCCATTTTCAATTGAATTCTGTCTTCTTGTCTTTCTTGTCCTTTCATTTCTCTCTTGTCTTTTGTTCCTTTCCTCTTTCTTCCTTCCTTCCTTCCTTCCTTCCTTCCTTCCTTCCTTCCTTCCTTTCTTCTTCTTCTTTTTTTTTTTTTTTTGAGACAGGATCTCTCACTGAACTTGTATCTCACTGATTGGTCTAGAGTAGCTAGGCAGTAAGCATCAAGGATTCTCCAGTCTGCCTCTCCAGCACTGGGCTTTTAAATAGGTGCTGGGAATCCAATCTCACATCCAAATGCAACTCATGAAGCACTTTGCCAACTAAGCAGTCTACTCAGGCTCATGACAGAGATTAAATTCAAAATCGTGCATAGAATCATATATACATAAATATGTTATATGTTAGTTGAGATTCTATCAATGCATTGCTCTATAAGTTAATAATATTCTTCTTAGCTATTTTTGTCTTTTTGTAAACATATTTTCTTTTCATATTTGGTCAAGAATTTTGAGGTGGAAAGTATGTCCATGGCTTTCTATTGGTTTACCTATAGTACTGTATCTTGTACTTTGACATTTAGCATGGCTACATGCAGGTGTCTAGTTTATTGTCTATACTTAGTAAATAAAAAGAGGTACATTGAAAAACAGAATTTAGGCTTACTTTTTAAAAGATGTTTCTTGACCAATCAGTTTTGTTTTCTTTCTTTACTTACCTCAAATCATGATTTTTTTAAAACATCATATGTGTGTGAGGCTTTTGGTTTGTCATATAAATTCCATTACTTAAATGTTTGTCACTATTCTTTAAAATTACTGTGTATGTAGTTAATACAATTCCTAATCACATGTGTTTGTCAATATTGTGAATTGACTTTGAGTGTACAATTATAAAATCCACAATATATTTGTTTTAAACTTTATACACACACACACACACACACACACACACACACACACGGAAAGGGCTTGATTAAACACACAGTCCTTGCTCCTTGCTCAATTCATGCAATTTCATTGCAACTGAGTTTTTCAATTTCTAGCTGCTACTAGGAAACTCTCTAAAATGAACATTCAGGTATGTCACTCCTTGTAACATTTCTTCATTGCTTCGTCATGGAACACAGAATCCTTATGTTTAGTGTCACTTTTCAGTGGCACGTATCTCATTCTTTTCTGGGTAGTCCCAGCAGTCTGCTTGTCTGCCCATTTTATAGCTAATACTGTATTACAAATTACTCAGTTTGTCACTTTGCCTCCCTACATACATTGTGGACTACTGTCATTCCCCTATGTTAGCAAGTGTTCAGTTATCTCTAGTAAATAAAAAGACAGTTGATGGTGCCTACACAAATAAAATATTTGACAACTACAAGCTTCAGAGAAAACAGCAACCTTTTAAAAATATTTTTTAATAATCTGTTTACTTGATAGTCACTTTTGCATGAACCCATTTTTTTTCTCTCCTACTTTCTCTCTCTGTTACTCTCAAATAAATAAAAATAAACAAAAAATTTAAAAATCAATGTATCAATATTGCCTAAAATTAGAAGGAAGGATTCTGAAAATTTTACCATAAGAAATAAAAATATATACAAAATGTAATGCATGTTCTAGGATTCATACTTGTTTAACCTGATTTCATTAAATAAAGAGTATATATGTATTCAAGCATCATATGATACTCCTTTAATATCTGTAAATTTAATGTGTTTATGCAGCAGTTAAAATAAATTCAATTTAAAACAATAAAAAAGTCATGTCCCTATAATTTTATCTCCTTGATGAAATTAAGCAAAGAGGCTTGAGACCAGCCTAGGCAATATGAGAAAGATTTTACTTTAAAAATAAACAGAAAATATAAAACAACAGTATTTTATGAACTTTTTACTATATTTAATTTGAGTAATGTATAACTTTCCAGGAAGTTCTGCAAAGGAAAAACATTCTTATATTCTTAGTTGGATATTTGCATGTAAATTGAGAAATGATTTTTAAAATCCCCCAGCCAGAGGTAAAATAAAATACCAATTTTATGTGAAATCAGCCAGGATAATGTACTAAAATAGACTCTAAAAGATGTCACAGCAAATATATCAATATCTCTCTAAATTATATTTTAACAGAATCCATTCTGTTTCTTGGGATGTAGCATGTATAATTCAGTGCTTTACTGAAAATTAAGTCTGTTTTTAAGTTACTAAAGATATTTCAGGTAGCTTTTATCACAAATAATAGAGGTTCAGTTACATAGCCCCTTCAAGGAGATGAGGGGCAGCAATCAGCAGTAGAGAACATTGTTCCAGGCTTTTCGAACGAAACCCGGAAGATTGGGGGAATGATATTTATTTAGATGTTTCATTCTTTGCCATTTTTTTCAAAGTTGTCAGTGAATTCAAGACATTTTGGTGCAAGTTGTAATGGCATATATTAAGCTAAAAATAAGAATTTAAGCAACCTGACTTTTGCATATGCACATTATATAAAATTAAATCTTACTAAAATTAAGATAAATATATGGACTGACATTACCTACTTCTTTCTACATGTGTCTTTGATGATTAGAACAGAACTGGGTACCAGCTGTGAGAAGTTTACTAATATTTTTATTTCTCACCATTGAAAAGCACACATGAGATATGGATATGCATGTACATGCACATTCACACTCACACAAACACATGTAAACACACACTTGGTCCTTAAAATTCATAATAGCTCTGACTGAATGTAGTTGAGGAAATATTAGGTGTTGTGTAATTTTTAACCATTGCTTTCTTTCTTATTTCTATTATGAAGGGTGTTCAAGTCTCCTTTAATGATTGATAATGTTTACTT
This sequence comes from Dipus sagitta, assembly GCA_036346955.1. Lineage (NCBI taxonomy): Eukaryota > Metazoa > Chordata > Mammalia > Rodentia > Dipodidae > Dipus > Dipus sagitta. Next base: position 198,829,435 of record CM070770.1, on the reverse strand, counting down.
TTAATATTATTCTATATAAAGATTGATTTTGGTACGAAATCTATATTGCAGATAGCCTATGTGTTCATTTCTTTTTTCAACATTACTTTTGGTTTTTTGTTTTGTTTTGTTTTTGTTTTTTTCGGGTTAGGGTCTCACTCTAGCCCAGGCTGACTTGAAATTCACTATGTAATCTCATGGTGGCCTCTAACTCATGGTGATCCTCCTACCTCTGCCTCCCAGGTGCTGGGATTAAAGGCATGCACCACCACGCCCAGCTCAACATTACTTTTATTTAGAGGCAAGAAGAGCTTTACAATGTCTCTAATGGGATAACTGATTAGCTGGTGGCCTTTCATTGCAGGGCTTCCTTTATATCGGTAATCACTTCTGAATACAGAAAAGTGAAAGCTGAGACTAGATTCCGAAAGTCAGATGAAAAGCCCGCCTTGAATACTCCTGTGAGACTATAGAAGAAAATTTCTTTGTTCTTCCTTGAGACTTTGTCTTTGGAAAAGGAACAGGGGTAAAAGACAGGCTAAAAGAATAACTAAATATATTTGATATATTATTCTATGTAAGAATTCTGAAAAGATAGATGCTTCTTGTTATCTTCACAAACAGTAGACCATGTTTCCTAAACTACTTTACCAGATCATTGTGGTCCAAGGGAAGAGGAATTTCCCCTGAGATAAGAGCAAACACACTCTTTGAAAGTAATCCCAGGTATGAGGATTAGAAAGATAAATTGAAGCTTCATTTCTTTTATCTTATCACATCTTTGCTCCCTCAGAGGAGTATAAGTGATAAGTTCTGTTTAAAAGAACACCACATTGGAGCTGTGCAGGCAAAGGCAAAAATTTCTTCCCAACCTGGTATGGGCAGTAAGGAAAGAGAGACTAGGCCTTACTAATGCTAAGAAAGTTTATATAATTTAGGAAAGTGAAATGCCCTGCTTTAAAACTGTGCTTAAATCTAGCAATAACAAACCATAACACATTTGCAGTTAATGATTTTTACATTTTAGCAGAGAGATAGTGCATTTTGGTATATGTGCTATGAAGAAAGAATCTATAATTCAAGAACAGGAAGTAAATTTCCATATATGGGTTTTTTTTAATATTAAAGATGAGAAAGTACCTAAAACTGCATCTCTTCATTTGCGAATAACATTCTCTTCTTTAAAAAAAAAAACTACTTATTGGTTATCAAAGAATGAATTATGATGTTTACATGCAAAAATGGTCTCAGAACTGTAGAGGTAGTTCAGTGACTGATGTGGTTGACACACAAACATGAGGTCCTGAATTTGGAACAATACCCATGTGAATACAAGGTGTGGTGGAGGCAGAGACAGAAAAGGCTGGATCCCTTTGGCAAGATCTGGTTCATAGAGAGACCTTGTCTCAATAAAATAAGGGGGAAAGCAAATGACATCAACTTCATCTCCACATGTATTTGTACACATGTGTACCCACAAGTTTATATACTATATCCACACAAAACATACAAACATATGTGTATATGTCTGTGTGAGAGAGAGAGAGAGAGAAAGAGAGGAGAGAGAGAAAGAGAGAGAGAGACAGAATATGACATTAACCAGAGTTCCAAGGCATACTGGGGCCTAGGAGTCATCTTGAACCATCCACTTTAATTTGTGAAGAGAAATGCTAACTTGTTTTTCATTTGTCTTAATTTTTTAGGGGTCCAAATAAGAAAATACACATACAGTAATTTTATTGATGCTGTAAAAAGACAAAATTGATTTATGGTAATGATAATACAGGAGAATGAGTGCTTTATGAATAGCATTACAAATATTTTAGAAGCACAAAAGAAAGTTTTTAAGAGTAGACTTGAGAACTAATATTTTTAATTGAGAGGAATCTTGGGAGACATATTTTTATATTAGTCAACTTTACTTACAGAACTCTACAATGTTACTTCATACAGTTTAAATCAAAATATAGTACATTATGACATTATTAATGTATATTAATTACAGGATCCACATCAAAATATATGTGTTTATGTAGATGAAGGGCAAGCATAAATAAAAAACTGAAAAATTTTATGAATTGTTTAGAAGGAGCAGGACTTCCAGGTGTTAAATACTAGGGAGACCTAATATAATTCTATTAGCTTGAGACAGGAAATTAAGCACATTGGTATTGGACATTATTCAGAGCATTTAATTACTAAGTCACTGGAAGTGCCCATTCTGTGATGACCTCACTTGTAAGGTAATTCCATGGCATGAACTCAAGGACATTATTACAGCAAGATTCATAACAAATAAGTCAAATCCATTTTCATCAGTGATTTATTTGAGGCCTTCAAGAGACAGAGCTTGTATCATTTCTTTTAATTTTATTTATATTGCATATTTTATCAATATGAATGAATGCCATGGTCAATTAAATATGAAGTATTAAAGTTTTTATGTTTCTTGAATATATTGGACTTGAAAGCAAATATTATTTTATAGTGGCAGAGCAGATTCAAGAGCGATTCCAACCATAACCTTTACACACATTAGCACAGTTCATTTACATATGGGAATGCTCATGAAAGGACTAAAATATTCTTTACTTATGATTGGAATCCTGCTTCTTCAAAATTCCTTTACGCATATAGATGTGAAGTCTATATTGTGAATTAAAAAAAAAAACACAACGCATGTTGCGTTCAGCTTTGTGTTGCTGGATCAATCATGCAACCATAATCTAGCTTATGGAAGGAAAGGGTTTATTTGAACCTCACAAAATCCAGGTGAGCACCATCTATCAGTGGAAGAAACTTGCTCACTTCCCAAGATGCACAGCAGAGATATTCCATTAAACATGCAGTCAGACCAACACCAGCAAGCATAAACTGCCCGCGTTCTAGGTGTTATCCACATACCTTAGGGCTGGAGTCCAAGATCTGCCCCCAAACACATCTTAGGGGTGGACTCCAAGGTCCATCCCTAGTGACATACTTCTTCCGCAGTAGGGCTCTATCTACTAGAAACTCAAGATTCAAGTTTGAGTCTATGGAGCCACACATTTCAACCACTAGAGTTGGTTTGAAACATGAAAATAATGCAATTTCTAATAGATCTAAGGTTTTATTTTGACATCAAATATGGCAGTCAAGAAGAGAAGCAGGGACAGATGACAGGTGAGAGTACTTGACGGGAAAATAGAGGCATAGAATACAGGATATGGACTTGGGTAAATGAGTGATAGAAAGGGGAGATGCACAAATCTAATGATGGCATGAAGTATTACCATAGAAACCTTCCTCTTGATAAACTAATTAAAAGATATAATGAGAGACAGGGAGATATTTGATGCTGCTGATGATAGATAGATGATGACAAATACATAGATAGATGATAGATAGATAGATAGATAGGCCCACACCTTTAATCCCAGCACTTGGGAGGCAGAGATAGGAGGATCGTGGTGAGTTCGAGGCCACCCTGAGACTACATAGTGAATTCCAGGTCAGCCTGGGCTAGAGTAAGACACTACCTCAAGATAAACAGAAAAAGAAAAAAGAAAAAAAAAGTTACCAGTGGTATGAACCAGCAGTCAACCTACAAAATCATCCAGCTAGGGAAGATGTATACACTGGTGAAATAGTGGTACATAGGTTATAGGGGTAATCAACTATTCTCTGATTGAATATGAAGCCAAATCAGTGAGAGGGCATTCATACCTGCTACTGAAAACCATCACTATGAAATCTATGACTTTGGAGAGTCACAGACCCTACTTGGAAGCTTCCACAGTTCTTTGTCTAAAAGGAAAGGTTATGCTGTTAAAAAGTCTTCTAAAGTTCTATGTGCATTCCTTTTATTATATTGCTCCCACTTGTGGCTTGAGAATCTACGTTTTACAAATGGCAAAAAAAAAAAAAAAAAAATACCAGAGAGGCCCAAGACCCATCAGTACAATAAGCAAAGAAAGTCATCTGCCTAGCACAAAATGGGTCATCTCTATCACATTTTCCAGGGCCCAGGAAACATTAGCAAAGAAATTAAAAATTATACATGAGAAGTCTTGCTGAGAGCCGGCGTGAAGACCGGGGGAGAGCCATGCCTGGGGAGCCCGTGCGTGCCAGCTTGATACTCATGGACATTGGATGGGCCAGAGGCAGGAATGGTCGGCTACGACACCAAAGCTGATGTCAGGAGTACCTCCAAGTTCGAGGCAGCACTGGCAGAATTTGTGTCTGGATTTGTCTCTTGGGCGCTGATTAGCCCTTTGGATGTCATCAAGATCCGTTTCCAGCTTCAGATTGAACGCCTGTCTAGCAGTGACCCAAATGCAAAGTACCATGGAATCTTCCAGGCCAGCAAGCAGATCCTGAAGGAGGAGGGCCCAGCTGCATTCTGGAAAGGACACATTCCAGCCCAGATTCTCTCCACAGGCTATGGAGCTGTCCAAGTCTATAAGACCCTGCAGGAGGCTGTGACGACTATGTACAGGACTGAGGGTCCCTTCGTCTTCTACAAAGGCTTAGCCCCCACCATGATGGCCATCTTCCCATATGCCGGGCTCCAGTTCTCCTGTTAAGGCTTCTCGAAGCACATCTACGATTGGGTCCTTCCAGGAGATGGAAAGCAGAAGGGTTCAGGGAATCTCAGAAGCCTGCTTTGTGGCTGTGGACCTGGAGTCATCAGCAAGTCTCTTACATATCCCCTGGACCTCTTCAAGAAGCGCTTGCAGGTCTCGGGCTTTGAACAAGCCCGATCGACCTTTGGTCAGGTGCGGAGCTTATAGGGGCCTCATGGATTGCACCGAGCAGGTGCTTCAGGATGAAAGCACGCAGGGCTTCTTCAAGGGCCTGTCCCCCAGTCTGCTGAAGGATTCCCTCTCCACAGGCTTCATGTTCTTCTGGTACAAATTCTTCTGCAACCTGTTCCACTGCATGAGGGAGGCAGACAGATAGCCATGAGGGCGGAAGGCTGCCACCCTAAGGAAGCGTGACTCTGCCTCTGAGCTCATGTTGCGCCAGTGGTGCTGCTGTCTGGCTTTCCTAGCCAGCTGTTCTGAACATGAAGAGCCATCAGGAGCCAGGGGCAGGAGGCCAAGAACCTTGACCTTGACAAAAACACTGGGAGAAGGAAGCACTTGGGCTGCGGAAAGGACACCACCAAGAAGGAGCCTGCCATCGTTTCGCAGTCCAGCCCCAACCCCAAAGGAATTGAACACCATCCTTTACTTTGTAGTCATCTTGGGGAGAACACACCCGGTTCTGGGCGAGTCACAGCTCGCATGGACTGAGCTCTGTGTAGGAGTCTGGCTCTCGCAACTTGAGTTGTTTCTTTTTCTGTTTTTTATTTTATTTTATTTTTTTATTTATTTAACAGAGAAAGAGGGAGCAAGAGAGAGAGAGAGAGAGAGAGAGAGAGAGAGAGAGAATGGGCACATGCCAGGACCTCCAGCCAATGCAAACGAACTCCAGACATGTGTGTCCCCTTGTGCAGCTGTCTAACGTGGGTCCTGGGGAATCGAACCTGTGTCCTTTGGCTTTGCACACCAATGCCTTAACCACTAAGCCATCCTCCAGCCCTTGAGTTATTTCTTTACACCAACTTAATTAATAGACATTAAAGCTAAACACACATTTTGTTATTTGTGTACATGTGTGCAGGCATACATGTGTGTGTGAGAGCCAGGTTCTCATGCTGCTGTAATCGAATGCCTCTCTGGCTTTATGCGCATGGCTGGGAAATTGGACAGGCTGGCAAGCAGGCTTTGCAAGCAAGTGCCTTTAACTAGTGAGCCATTTTCCCAGGGCCGAAAAGCACATTATTGTTATTATTATTTGTCTCTAGCCCAGGCTGACCTGGAATTCATTCTGTATTCTCTGGGTGGCCTTGAACTCATGGTGATCCTCCTACCTCTGCCTCCTGAATGCTGGGGTTAAAGGTGTGTGCCCCACACCCAGCCATAACCATTTTTATATTTTTATAAAAAAAATTATATTTGAATGATACTCTCACAGCTAGCCTGAGAAACTCCTCTAGGGAGATGGTGGGTACTAAGGAGACTCAAAACTCCTTAAAGCAGAAAATCAGAGGGTGTTGAGAGCTCAACACTATAGATTTATAAAAGACCCTCCAAGGCTCAGGGAATATTGTTGAAGAGGGAGAGGAATGATTATAAGAGACACAGGGTGTACTCTATGGCATTGTCCCACCCCTCTCACAGAGACTGAATAGTGCATGCATTACTCAACAGAGAATGCCAATAACCCTATCAAGGACGGCCCACAGGAGGGAATGGGGATAGGAAAGAGTGAACAAGAGTATAACCCAATAGGAATATGACAATCATCCAATATGTTCATACAACAAATTTATTGATAATAGAGGCATCTAGAAGATTTGTTCTCTGAAATTATTGACCAAGAATTTTTTTTAAATTTTATAAAAACTGACTCGAATATCCAAGCTACTCTTAATATTTTATTTAACTTGAAACTCTAATAAATAAAGCACAGTGTCAAAATTTACTATGTGAGTCAGACCCATCTCATGGGATTGATGCCATTGTTCCTAATAAACCAAAGAAAAAAGTTCTAAAATAAGAATTCATTCTTAACTTCTTTAGCTTATAGATGCATTAAGACTTTTTTATGATTTTTGCTTCCTACTTTTTTGTTTTTTAATGTCATGTTGTCAATAAGTATGATTATTTTGTGTGATTGTTTCATTAACATCAAGATCTTTGTCTTTGAGTATAGTTGTATAATGTTAAGTCTAATAAGCACTTGATTGATTTTTTTTCTTGCCTTATAAGGTTACTATGACATCAAAAATTTAAATCAAGTTGACCTATTATACTTTAAAGTAGGTATTCTATTTAGCTCCTAATAAAATTCTGTTACCATAATCAGCTATCATTCTTATAGCTCCTATGATATAATGATTTTATGAGTTTGAGCAATCCATGAAATTAAAAAAAAAAACTTAACCATTACTATTACAGTTTAAATGTCCTCATTGGTAAAATCATTTAGTCTTAGTTCCATGAGATCAAACCTAGAAAAGCCCTAAGAGTTGTATATTGCTCACCAAAATGCTTCAGGCTTTCAATGCTTGTGGATTTTAAAAGTTTAAATTTTAAAATATTTTTAATATCCGGTGAGATCTTGTGGTGATGGGACTTGTTGCAGTTTTAAGCTAAAATGTTCCCTAAAGACTCATGGGTAAAGTTTGTTTGCTAGTTGATAGATTTTTGATAGGGAAGAGTGAGGGATTGGTTAGATCATGTATGACCTAAATTTTAGCATTAGACTAACAAATTGAGGGATTAATAACTTGAGGACATTACTGCAAAGTGGTAGGAACCAGATAATACAGCCAGTTGGAAACAAGTGAGTCAGTGGGAGGATATCCTGAAATGACAGAGCTTCAACAACATTTTTCTTACCCTCTTCCTCTTTATTTTCCTTCTTCTCTCTTCTCTCTTTCTCTCATCCTTTCTCTCTTTTCTGGAATTAGATGTGCTGCCCCATGTTACCTAGAATGATGATCTCCCTCATTTCAGCCCAGGGACAGTGGATCCACTTGACCATGTACTTAAAACTCTAAAACTTTGAGCAAAAATAAACCTTTAAGATAGTTTTCTTCCACAAGGATTCTGACATGTCTATGAACAGCTGACTAACATAGGTGCCAACATTGAACACAAATGCCATTTATGTCTTCTGTATAATGTATGAATGTAATATGAAGATCTAATTTTATACAATAATTTTAGTGTGCCTATGTTTTGGCTGTAACATGTCATATGAAGTATGGTGACATTTTCCAGTTGTGGCATATTAGTATTCCTGATTTATAAACATTTCAGATTTTGGCTTTTTTGTTTAGATATGTTAAATCGGTATATGCAATACTGTTGTGGATGACACATAATATAATTGGGAATATACCATTAATTACAGATTGCTTTATAAAATGCTGAACCATCACAAATTCTTTTTCTTTTGATATGAAAGCATATTAGTAAATGAGTCTTACACTTAGAAAAATATCATCATAGAAATTGATTCTTAAAATGTTGTTGTCATTATATAGTTTTCAATATTATTCTCACAATACAGGTTTTTTTTAAATAACTGCATTCATATATTTTCAAAATAATCTCCATGTAACTCATGAATGGAACCTAATATTCAAAGTAAATTCTCCTTCATTCACAGGTAATTCTTAGTGTAGGAGAAGGTGAAATGGAGAGCTTCAAAATGAATGAATGCATCAATGAAAGTCATCTTCTTAAAAGACAGGAGTGTGCTTGCTTGAAAATTGAAGTTTTCTTGAATATTTCTATTTCAAATTGACATTATAAAGCACATCAGTATCTATTGAGGGAGTACTAGGTCACTCTGTACTAGATAGATGACCCACTTACTAGAATTGCATATTTATGCACAAAAACAGGTATGAGAAATAGTGACACCTTTGCTGATTCAAACATTATTAAAAACTGGCTCAAAGTGGTCAGAGAAGAACAGAGGACTTCCATTGATGGATGCTTTTCAAATTCCTTCTACATATACCCAGTTACAAACAGAAAATCAAAGCACCATGATTCTGTCAGAGAACTTGATTACCCACCAGAGCTTAAAGGAAAGACCCTACTGCTAAAGACAACATATGCTATCATCATGGAACACACGGAGAGTCCTGGCTGGAACCTGGAAGAGAGCCAGACCCTACATAGATAGCCAGTCTAGTGCTGGAAGGTACCACATTAGCTCCTGGGGGAAAGTGGCCAACATCTGTCTGATCAAACTGAGGTCTAAGCTACTCAGAAGCAAACAACCTGATGTGATGCTCAAACAAGTGCAATTGTGGCACACAGCCTTGGTGGGTAACAAACTGCTTTCAGATTAGCTAACAGATCCTCTCAGTGGAAAGGAATCTATATCTCGAACTGGGAAGCAAGTCGAAATTATATTCAGACAATGATTTTGCTCTCCAATATCAAGCTCCCACTAATCTTGGGCTATATGAGGGACTACACCCATTAAATTTTCTCTAAATTAATAATGTCCATCCCATTTAACCTGTGCTGACAGCACTCATCATTAGATAATCTGCTTCTCTTTTTCAGATGGGAGGGGGAAATGAGGAGAGAAACTACCATTGCATTTCAGCCCTGTCCCAACTGAAACAACAGAGGAATTGGGGAGATGAGCAAGACTACTTCTTTCTCTGTGAACTTGATATCAGCACAAGGTTGAAGGAGATAGATGCTGATGACACTCAAAACCTTCCAAAGCAGAGATCCAGTAGCTCCTAAGAACTCATCACTAAAGTAGACTTAAAACACACCTAACATGGCCCAGGGAATTTTGTGCAAGAGGGGCCCAAAATATTGTTAGAGCCACAAGTTGGGATATTGTGCCCAGCGGCATTGCCTCACCCCAGTATCTGACAGTTGCTCCCACAGTGCACAAACCACAATCCCTATGGGGATAATCTGTGTCCCCAGTGAGGAAGTGTCCTTCAGAAAAGGAGCAGGGATGAGGGAAAGGATGGTACCAACATGTGATGTTTCCATACTAAATATTTCCATAACTAATAAAATATTTTTAAATGATATAAAAATGAAATGTGGATATTTATCTGCAATATTCAAATAAAGGCTCTATTTAGTTACACTTGAATCTGCATCTTATACAAATCATATTGTTAATTAAAAATGTTACTTTAGTACAGTGTACTTATTTGATAGGTTGTAATTTGATCCATAGACTTTCTGCTTTATGAAACTTTCTCTTACATTGGGGTAAATTATTGTTCTAATAAAAATTATTGTTCTTATAAAAAAATGAAGTTACATTTGGTGGTTTGAATGTAAAATGACATCCATATACTTATATGTTTGAATAATTTATTCCCAGTTGGTGGCACTGTTTGGGAAGGTTTCAGAATCTTTAGGAAGTGGAGCCTTGATGTCACTAGGAGTAGCCTTAGTCGAGTATATTCTCAATCTCTCTCTCTCTCTCTCTCTCTCCCCTACATGTTGATAGGAAGACATGACATAGACTTCATGCCCCTGCCCTGCTCCCCCTGCTAAGATGGTTGCTTCACTTCAAAGCTGACAGCACAAATCAATCCTTTCCTTTATCAAGCTGCTTCTGATCAGTTACTCCCACACACCCAGCAATGAGGTAACTGAAACATACAGAATAATTAGCCTTGAATTATATGAATTATCAAATCATGCAGATATTTTCTGCAGGCCCATAGATTATTTGCATGCCACAGTATTTCTACCAAGATTACTCACTCAGGCGCCTCATGTCTTCTTACATTTGTGCTGACTCGCTTGACATTCTACATTGCCCTCTTCTCTGAACCAAATCCTACCTTATCAAAGATGTTTCTAAATTTTGAACTTACATTACTGAAGAAATCATAATGGAACGTGTTTTTGCAGAAAAAGGGAAATGAAGAAATTGAGAGAGAAGGAAACACCAATGAAAGTGCTGAGATGACAGGTCAGCATAGCAGAGGAGGCACATATTTGTTTACTTTTGGATGTTTCAGAAGTAACAGCTAAGTGAAGACTTTTCAGTATGATTATTACTTGCAATTATGCAGGGGGATGAGTCACTATTCATGGAAAGGTTCAGATGTGAAAGGATATATGATGTTCCTACGGATTTCAAATATTTCCTATCGTCAAATCAGAGAGAATGTCAGGGTAGACCAGATCTTGTGAGACAGGAGTCGGACCTTGTTGAATTTAAAGATGCCTCAGTAATCCAAGGAGCAGACCCAGTGACACCTTGTTCTGTGAGATGGTAGAAAGGTCTGGGAAACAAGTAGACACATTTAAGGAAGATAAATTTCTGGTGAATTGTTGAATATGGATGTCATAGAAGGTAACCTTCATATTCCTGGGTGGTACTTCTGTGTGAAAAAGTACATCTTACAATGATACTAGTGAACAGAATGGAAGGGAAAATTCAGAAAGGAGGAAGTTAAACAAATATCTTCTATCATAATTTGTTTGAATTATACCAAAGAGCTTCTTATTATTGTACCGACACACTAATGTTCATTCAGTTTCTTAATACCTCCTTTATCAGACATATTTTCTATGTGTATATGTATGTGCTGGGAATTAAACCCAGGGTCTCACACATAAGAGAATTTCTTTATCACTAAGCAAAAATCTCAGCCCTGTGAAGCATTTTTAAAATTCTTGCTTAATGTGAAGAACTTAAAACAGGAAGCGGATTTTTATACACATTAACATTCAACCAGAAACCTGAAAACTCTTGTCAGTTCATTTTGTTTTACTCCACAAACCTTAACTACATTTAAAGATAGTCTAAGTTCATTAAGGAGTGAGAGTATTAAGGTCTATTCTCATTGCTTTTCTCATATTAGCCAAAAAGTTGGAAACAATAGGCCACAGCTATGACTAGAGCACATATATCTAATGCTAGACACAATTTCAAGTTAAATAAATATTCATATTCTTGGATAAACAGTGCCTAAGCCAAATTACATACTAATACAGTGGAGACAAATAAACATAGCTGTTTATTTAGTTGTAATAAATTGCTGCTTTTAAAATTAAAGTCTACCCAATTCATGCCTCATGTATTTTGCCAAAAAATATTTTATCTAATATCCATTGCTCAAAGAGTAATTGAAATAGAATAGCTCTCCAGGATGTTGCTAGGTAATGGAATCTCCCCCTAAGCACTTTGATCTACATGGCTTTTTTTGCCAAAAGAATTTTTGAGCTTTGTCGACATCAGTTAAAACAAAGAACTGTCCCAAAGATTGAAGGCTCTTTGAAATGCAGTAATGCTTTATTGTAGAAAGGACACAGAAACCTTTGTTAAAATTGGCTATTAGTATATATGCTATTATCTAAAGGGAGATATAGATTGGATTTTATGTTTCCTACATTAAAACTTTGAATAAGGAAAAAGCTCCTGTGGTCAAGATTTAATAATATATGTCATTAAAGGTTTTTGTCCTTTCATTCATTTTATTAATGTAACCCAATGCCCGTAAGAAAACTCTCTGGTATTTTTATGACATTTTTGTAAAGTTTTAATTATCATGCTTAATCATATTATTGATAAAATAGAAGGTTAACTAGATAAAATGCTTATTTCAGTTTATAATTATTTATTAAATTGTATTTCTTATTTAAATCAACATAGTCAGTGGAAGAAATAAATTTGGCAAGGGAAAAGTACCAAAATTATAAAATCAACATTACAATACATTATTGGGCTTATATGAGGAAATTTTTTATTTGAAAATCAATAACTTATTGAAAATATTTAATAATTTGACAGTTTGCCAAGGTATTTAAAATATTTTAGAGAAAGATAAATTTTCCTAAAATATTCTTTTAAATTGTATTTCTAACTCTTCTTATTATTGAAAGCAAAATATTAATCTTTCAAATTAAACTGAATTAAAAACATTTTAAAATAACACTATGGACAGTACTATTTCTTACCAAGCCTAGATACTTAGGTAATGTTGTAGTCAATAAGATTCTATTAACATTGTCAAGATCATTTTGTGTTTTCTATTACAATTCACATGGTTCCCATGCCATATTGTCTAGTTTTGTTATTCCGTTAAGTGTTTTTGTTCATTTTTCTTTGCTCAAGACTGAAAAATGAAACAGGATATTCCCACCATGTATAAGGGAGACTTTCATTTTTGTCATGAAGCAGTTCCAAAATCATCAGAGGAAAGCTGTCATGAATCTGCTTTCAGTGCACTTTATCTTAAAAATGATAGCCCCAACCTCTTTATTTGCACATGTCTGCAATACTCTCTTTATAAAACACTCTGAGTTTTTTTTTTTTTTTAACAATCCTTGATGTTTGTTTTAGTTTAATAATTACTTATAATCTGTATATATTGTGAACTTCTCTACTGGCCTAGCCTATGTTCTTTCCTAAAACGTAAAGTGAATCTCTGTCTTGATCATTAAAGCCCAGGAATCTCCCAGGAAACAAACAACCTGCTTCTGTTCCGACAATGTGGCCACACACAGAAAAAGAAGCTGTTCTCATGCCTTAGGTTGTCTTCCTTTTAGTTCATTTTCAGTGTGCCAGGGAGCCAACTTACTTACATTCATATAAGAGGTATAGCATCTCTGAGGGGAAAAAATTAATGGATCAATTGAGGGTATTTAGTTAAATGGTGAAAATTGTAGATGAGTTAAGTAGCATTTAAAAGGCAGTTTCATGCCTTAGAATCTATTTAGATAGGATCTTCTCAATAGTCCTTATCTGGCACTAAAAATTATGGGAAGTGGATAGATTCTCTGATCTTATCACACTATGTTTGCAGTAAGAACATATCTGAAACTTTTTAGATACATATAACAAGCTAATTGGCTTATTTATTTAGGTACTCAGTATTTGTTGACTTACTACAAATACAGCTAAACAAAACATGTATGATAATAATATTCATTAATTTTAAAGTGTTTTTTAACAACTTTGCTGATCTGCTTTTTGGAAGACATATAAAATTATACTTTTGTGATGTTACACATGCATATGAATGAAAAGTCTTCTTACATATTTAAGCCCTTGATTTTATAACATCCTTTATATCTTTAAAGAGACCTGTCCACAAAATCATTTGTAGTTTTAGCCTTTTGAGGATCTTGCTATTGATTTATGTGAGGCAAACCAATAAACAATTGCTAATTTAAGTTTGCAGGGACAATCTGGTTTACAGACAAAGGAATTATATAACAAACACCAAATTCTGTGTTATATATTACAAAATTGACTTAGAAAGTAAATAAACTATGACATTTTATTCATCAAAGGAAATGAAAGAATGAATGTGTGTGTGTGTGTGTGTGTGTGTGTGTGTGTGTGTGTAAAGGAGAGGAAAAAAAATCTACTAAAACCTAAGGATTTTTATGCATATATATATATATATATATATATATATATATATATATATATAATTACTAAAATGATTTGAATTTGAAATGAAAAATAACACAAATATATTTTTATTAAATAACAATTGTTGATAGCTATCTCAAAAACTATGAATTTTAGGGCTGGAGAGATGGCTTAGAAGTTAAGGCATTTATCTGTGAAGCCTAAGGACCCAGGTTCAATTTGGTAGATCCTGCATAAGCCACATGCACAAGGTGATGCATGTGTCTGGAGTTCTTTGTAGTGAGTAGAGACCCTGGTGTGCCCATTTTCTCTCACTATCTCACAGTCTCTCTCTCTCTCCCCCTGCCTCTCCGTGGCTCTAATAAATAAATAAACAAATCAATAAAAACTTGGTGTGTGTGGGCTAGCACAGTGGTGTGGAGTAAAAGGGCAGACCCTGTTTCTGGGCTCCTCCCGCCTCACTGGTCTGGGTTCCCTGCACCAGTCTGTGTGAAGGTATAGTAGTCTGGAGTGAATAGGCCAAACCCCTCCTTCCTGGTTCCTCTCAGTTCCCTGGTCCAAGTACCCTGAGCCAGTCTGTGTAGTGGAGGGCTTGGTGTGGAGTGACTTGGCCATATTCCTGTCCTCTGGCTCCTCCCAGTTCCCTGGTCCTGGTAGGTCCCATTGTGACTTGCTTGCAGAGACATGGTCCTGGTATGAGCTGTGGAATCATGCCTTTTCTTCTGGTGTCCTGACTGGCCACTGGATATCAGCATCCCTATTCACCTGAGTTAGAGGGTGTATGTGCCAAAGGACAAAAACTTGCCTTCTTCTCATTAAAATAAAGAGTCTTCCTAAAATGGGTAGACAACAATGCAAAAAAGCCAATGAAAGCCAGAAAACTGAGAGATGCCTAGTCCTACAAGGGAAGCCTCCAATGAAACATTAGACCCTGTAGGTCTCTCTGATCAAAAGCTCATTGTGGATGACAGCAACATGCTGGTACTGGGAGTTACAGGTCAGTGCCCACTAAGAGAAGGAAGAAAAAGCTAGCTAATATAAAAGAGTTTAGAGAAGAGAGAGAGAGAGAGAGATGCTGTAGAAGATTAAGGTCAGTCTTCATTGTACCCTCTCCAGTGCCTTATGGTTCAACATATGGAAATCTGTCAATGCAATACACCACATAAACAAGGTTAAACAGAAAAAACACATGATCATTTCAATAGATGCAGAAAAGGCCTTTGACAAAATATAACATCACCTCATGATCAAAACATTGGAGAGAATTGGCATGGTTGGTTCATATCTTAACATAATAAAGGCAATATACAAAGCTCCTAAGGCCCAAATAATACTTAATGGAGAGAGACTGGAGGAATTCCCATTGAGATCAGGAACAAGACAGGGTTGTCCACTCTCATCTCTGATCTTCAATATAGTACTGGAAGTTCTAGCTCAAGCAATAAGATAGGAGAAAGAAATAAAAGGGATACAATTTGGAAAGGAAGAAGTTAAGTTAGCTCTATTCGGTGATGACATGATTGTATACATAAGACACCCAAGAGACTCCATCCCAAAACTCTTGAAGGTGATTAACTCCTGTAGCAAAGTAGCAGGATACAAAATCAATGCACAAAAATCAGTAGCCTTTCTATATGCAAATGACAAAGATACAGAGAAAGAAATAAGGGACATGATCCCATTTTCAATAGCAACAAAATAAGATAAAATAAAATAAAATAAAATAAAACAAAATACCTTGGAATAACGTTAACCAAGGGAGTAAAAGATCTATATAAGAAAAACATGAAAACATTCAAAAAAGAAATTGAGGAGGACTTGAGAAAATGAAAAGACTTCCCATACTCCTGGATAGGCAGAATTAACATTGTAAAGATGTGAAGAAAGGCAATATACAGATTTAATGCAATTCCAATTAAAATCCCAACATTGTTCTTCACAGAGATAGAAAAAATAATTTCAAAATTCATATGGAAAGGCAGAAGGCCTCGGGTAGCCAAGAATATCCTCAGCAAAAGAAATAACTCTGGAGGCATCACCATACCTAATCTAAAGCTATATTACAAAGCCATAGTAATAAAAACAGCATGGTACTGGCATAAAAACAGGAGTATAGACCAATGGAATAGAATTGAGGATCCAGACTTTGGGTGAAGCAACTACAGCTACTTGATATTTGACAAAGGCCCTAACAATATAGGCTGGAAAAAAGACAGCATCTTCAAAAAACTGGTGCTGGACAAACTGGATAACCATATGCAGGAAATTGAAAGTTCATCCACACAACTTGCCATGCACAACACTCAAGTCCAAATGGATCACAGACCTCAATATAAGACCAGAAACTCAGCTACTACTGGAAGAAAATATAGGAGGAATTTTCCATGATATAGGAATGGAAAAAGACTTCCTGAAGGAAACCCCAGTAACACATGATCTTTAACAGTCATTCAACCAATGGGATCACATGAAACTGAAGAGTTTCTTTACAGACAAGCATACAATAAGCAAAGCCTATAGATTACCCACAGAATGGGAGAAAATATTTGTTGAATATCCAACTGACAGAGACCTAATCTCTAGAATCTACAAAGAACTCAAAAACCTAAACATTAAAAAGTCAAACAACCTACTCACAAAATGGGGCAAAGGGCTGGACAGGCAGTTCACAGAGAAAGAAACACAAATAGCAAACACATACTTAAGAAAATGTTAATCATTCCTAATCATCAGGGAATGCAAATTAAAACAACTATGAGATTCCACCTTACCCCAGTAAGGACAGAAAACATCAAAAAAATAAAATGAAAATAAATGCTGGTGAAGATGTGGAGAAATAGGAACCTTCATCCACTGTTGGTGGGAATGTAAGATGGTACAACCACTTTGGAAAGCAATATGGAGACTCTTGAAAAAGCTGACTATAGACTTACCAACAGACCCAGTTATGCCCTTACTGGGCATGAACCCTAAAACCTTTAAACCTCAGTCCAGGAGATTTTCTCAACCATGTTTATAGTGGCTCAATTCATAATATCTAAGAGCTGGAATCAACCCAGATGTCCATCACTTCAAGAATGGATAACTAAGATGTGGTATATCTACACAATGGAATTCTATACAGCAATAAGAGAAAAATGACACAATGAAATTTGAAGAAAAATGGTTGAACCTGGAACAGATCATTCTCAGTGAACTTACCCAATCACAGAATGATAATCGCCACATAGTCTCACTCATCTACAGCACCTAACCTGAATCTACCCAAGATGTTGATATACACAGCAAGAATCTTGAGGTCTAGACAATAGGGTGGGTAGGGAGGGAGGTGAGGGCAAGGGAGGGGGTGGGATACACAAATCTAGACCCAAGTGACAATGGGACCATAAAATTCTACATCCTAAAAGGCAGACCAAATGGTTGAACCTTTACCAGGCCCTTAGAGGGAACACCTGAGCTACAAGGCACTAGAGAGGGTATGATAAAGACTGACCTTAATCTTCTACAGTTTCTCTCTCTCTCTCTCTCTCTCTCTCTCTCTCTCTGTCTGTCTTCTCTCTAACTCTTATATTAGCTATCTTTTCCTTCCTTCCCTTAGTGGGCACTGACCTGGAACTCCCAGTACCAGCATGTGGCTATCATCCACAATGAGCTTTTGATCAGAGAGACCTACTAGATTTCCTAAAAGAAAGACAGATTTCTGTCAGACTATTGATGACCCACCAAAGGTTACTGGTAAGACCCTACTGCTGAAGACACCATACACAGTTGACACATAAAATGGAATGACATAGCTGGAAGCTGGAAGAGAGTCAGTCCCCAGACAGCGCATCTAGTGCCAGAAGGTGCTACATGGGCGGCTGGAGGAAAATGACCAATATATGTCCAACCAACTCATGGTCTAACTTACTTAGCAGCAAATAACCTGTCATGATGCTCACACAAGTGTAATAGTGGCACACAGCCATGGTGGGAAACCAACTGCTTTTGATTTGGCTAACCGATCCACTCAGTGGAACTGGACCCATAGCTGGAGCTGGGAGACAAGTCAGAAACATATTCAAACATGAGCCCACTCTCCATTATCAAGCTACCACTAATTGTGGCCTACAAAAGGGCCTAAACCTATTAAACTCTCTATAAAAAAATAAGGGTTATCCCATTTGTCTGGTGCCAACTTTACTCTCTGTTGGAGAATCTTCTTCTCTTTTTCAGATAGACACAAATTCTAAGGTGAGAACCAGCTCATCATCCCTCAAAAGGGCCCCAGCTGAAACTAAAAATAATTTGTGAAACAAGCAAAGGTGCTGCTTTCTTGGTGAACTGGGTACCAGCACAAGGGTGAAGGATATCAACTCAGAGAACAATCAACTCCTACTAAATCAGATATCCAGAGACACAGAGGCTCCCAACACCTCATCACTGAAGCAGATCAAATGAACCCAACATGGCTCCGGGAAATTTTGTGGAAGAGGGAGCAGAAAGAATGTCAGAGCCACAGGTTGGGTCATGATAAGCAGAGACATTTCTCCTACCCATAACTTTGGGCTAACTCCACAATGCATGACCCATATACCTCAACAAGGAGGTGTCAGTGGGAGGGGGTAGTACATGGACGAGCCTAACAATGGTACCAACTTGACTGTATTCCCTGAGTACAAAACTAATTAATAAAAAAAGTCAGAAAACATCTATTAGATTCCAACTTACCCCAGGAATGATAGCAAACATTAAAAAAAAATCAAATGAAAACTAATGTTGGTGAAGATATGGAGAAATAGGAATATTCAGTCACAGTTGGTGGGAACTGTACTGGTACAACCACTATGGAAGTCAATATAGAAGCTTCTGGGAAAGATGAATAGAAAGTTATCAACAGTTCCTTTTATTCCATTAATGAGCATTTACCTAAAAGCTCCACATCTCAGTTCAGAGATATTTGCTCAACCATGTTTATATCTGCTCAATTCATAATAGCTAAAAGCTGGAATCAACCCAGGTTCCTGTCATTGGATGAATGGATAACCAAGATGTGGTAAATCTACACGATGTAATTCTACTCAGCAGTAAGATAAAATAACACAATGAAATTTGTAGAAAAATGGTCAAACTTGGAGCAGACCACTCTAAGTGTATTCACACAATCACAGAAAGACAACCATTGTATGGTCTCACTCATCTGTGGTTCCTAACCTGGATCAGCCCAAGTTACTGACATACCTGAATAGCACCTCAAGGCTTGAACAATAGGTGGCATAGGTCTTGGGGAAATGGAAAGGATAGGAGGTCAGAAAACTGAGCCCAAATTGAACTGGTACCATAAAATCCTATTTCCAGGATGTCATACTAAAAGGTGGAACCCTCAAAAGGACCTTAGGGGGGTACCTGAATCTAAGGACTCTGGAGAGGGTGAGAGGAAAACTAACCTTAAATTTCTCCACTTCTGTTTCTTTGTCTTTTTGTTTTTTTTTTTTTTTCTTTTTTTCTTTTCCCTTCACAGTGGCCTGTAATTTCCTCTACCAGGATGTGCTTTACATCCACAATGAGCTGTTGCTCAGAGAGACCTACTAAATGTCCCAAAACAAATAAGACTGACTTATGACAGAGCACTTGATTAGCCACCAGATGTTAATGGTAAGACCCTACTGTGGAAGACACCATATGGTGTTAAAACAGAAGAGAGCCAGTCTCCAGACAATAAGCCTATCTATTGCTGGAAAGTGCTACATGACCTACTGGGAGGAAAGTGGCCAACATTTGTCCAAGAAACTCAAAATCTAAGTGACTCAGAAGCTAACAACCTGACATGAAGCTCATACAAGTGTAATAATGGCACACATCCATGGTGGGTAACCAAGTGCTCTTGGATTAGGTAACAGATCAGCTCAGTGGAAAGGAAATCATATCTGGAACTTGGAAACAAGTCAGAATCATGTCCAAATAATGATTCTACTTTCTCTTAGTGGGTTAGCTTCCACTAACCTTGAGCTATAAGAGGGTCTACACCCTTTAAATTCTCTCTAAATTAATAAAGGTTATCCCATTTAACCGGTGTTGACTTCACTTCGTGTTGGATAATCTGCTTCTATTTTTAAGAAGAGTGCTGGACCTGAGGAGATACAGGACTCAGTGCACTCCATCTCAGCCCCAGAAAAAACCACAGAGAAATTGAGGAAATAAGCAAGAGTGCTGCTTTCTTAATGAATCTGATATCAGCTCAAGGGTGAAGGTGATATCAGCTCAAGGGTGAAGGAGATAGGCACTGAGGACACTCAACACCTACCAAACCAGAGATACAGAGGCTCCTAAGTACCCATCACTGGCTTAAAATGCTCCCAGCATGGCTCAGGGAATTTTGTAGAAAAGGGGGCTGGAAGATTGTCAGAGCCACAAGTTGGGTCATTTTGCACAAAGACATTGCCTCTCTCCCTCATAATGCATGAACCATAATTCCCATGGAATTGGCCTGCATCCCCAGTGAGGAAGGCCTCTTCAGAAAAGGAGCAGGGAGGAGAGAAAGGATAGTACTAACATGTGTTGTTTATGTACTAAATATGTCCATATATAATAAAAATAAAAAAATTAAAAAGGAAAAAAATAAAAACTTTAAGCATGCTTTAAAAACTATGAATTTAAACTTTATCTTGCAATAAAATTTATGTAGAGATAGGTTAAAAATTATTAAGTTCAAGACACGATATTTGTTTCTATAAAACTTCTACCTCCCTAGGGGTGTAAGATCTGCTAATGTCTGGAAAAATGTATATACTATGCTTATCACACTGCCCAGTAAGCACTTCTCTTAATATTTATAACCTTATATTAATGCTACTCTCACTTTGGGTAGAGAATCTTCTCTTTTCAATTGGCAGTGACTTTGGGATGACTCAGAAGGTATCATAGTGCTGGAAAGAAGTGACTGGAGTACTGAGTAATATCGCGATCACACCTTCCAAGGCTCAGGGTCCATTGCAGAAGAGGTGGTGGAAAGAATGTAAGAGCCAAAGGAGGGGTAGGACACCTTACAATGTGCTCCCTCCAGACATAAAATGGCCTGGATATCCATGACCTCATAGTGCCTGACACTACCTACACAAGACCATCATAAGAGCAGGAAAAGATCATGACATCAAAATAAAAGAGAGACTGATTGAGAGGGGGAAGAGATATGATGGAGAACGGAATTTCAAAGGGGAAAGTGGGGGAAGGGAGGGTATAACCGTGGGATAATTTTTATAATCATGGAAAATGTTAATAAAAATTGAGAAAAAAAACTTCTACCAATAATGAATACATGTAAATTTCTAAATGAGTTTAAGTTATCAAAATATATAGTTCTGACAAATGAAATAGTAGTACATTTTAAGTGATACTACATACATAAGATAACTACTTGGAACCAGCTTTAACACCACAAATCAAATAGGAGAACAGTAACATTTTTAATAATATGGTAATAATTTTAAACTGTAAATAATTTGTTAAATTTGGGGATTACATCTTATTTCAAAATTTTCACATTTAAGTGACATATTAGTTTCCCTGAAACTGATGATATTCCAGTTATGGTATTTTAGCAACTATTCTACATTATTATTAGATTTAATTTACTGTATAAAAGGATAGGTAGCCTCCAAGTTCTATCAATATGAGATGTAGAAAAAGAAAAAAAAAACAGGAAAAATAAAATGGGAGAAAGGAAATGTTATTTGAAAAATAAATTCATTTTTAACATTCCTGAAATACAGTTCACAGAAAAGAATCAGCAAAACAATGAAATGTATATTTGGTTTATAAAATTATTTATTTATTTATTTGACAAAGAGAGACAGAAGGTATATTGGTGCACAAGGGTTTCTAACTCCAGAGGCATGCAAGCACCACCACATTGTATATCTGGCTTTATTACGTAAATACTGGGGAATTTAACCCAGGTTGGTAGGCTTTGCAAGCAAGCACATGCCTTTAATGGAGCCCTTTCCTCAACCTGAAGAGGAAGATTTTTTTTTTTTTTTTTTTTTTTTTTTTTTTGGTTTTTCGAGGTAGGGTCTCACTCTAGCCCAGGCTGACCTGGAATTCACTATGTAGTCTCAGGGTGGCCTCGAACTCATGGCAATCCTCCTACCTCTGCCTCCCGAGTGCTGGGATTAAAGGCGTGCGCCACCACGCCCGGCAGATTTTTTAAATATTTATTTTCCTTTTTTTAATTTGAGAAACAGAAACAAAGAGGAGAGAGAGAGAGGGAGAGAATGGGTGTTCCAGCTCCTTCTTCCCCTGTAAACAAACTTCAGACACATATGCCACCTTGTGCATATGGCTTACATGGGCACTGGGGAATTGAACCTGGATCATATGGCTTCACAGGAAATGCCTTAACTGCTAAGTTATCTCTCCAGGAGGAGAGCTTTAATTTGATAAACAGTATTTCGAACAAGATTGGAATGTGTCTGACATCAGTTTTCAGATAATTGTTTTTTTTTTTCTTTTTTTAAATGGAGAAATACTTAGCTTTGGAGGTTTTGCTCGTACACCAAGACTGTTGTAGTGTATTGTTGTAAATCTCTACCATGTTCTTAATTACTTTTGGAGGCAGTTCTTTTCTCAATCTCTTCCTAACTAGATCATCTTTGAGAGCTCCTAGTTGGACCTAGGACATACTTACTGTGTGAAGCATAGTGATTCTATCTAAAATTGGTTCCTTTGTGTATTTTAATAATGCACACTTGATGCGAAGTATACACTTACACACATCAATCAAAGTAGTGACATTAATATTTAAAAATTATTTTCATCATCTGGACATGATGCCATCCATTACTAATAATAGCACTCAGAGGTTGAAGAAAGGGATTGCATAGGATACACAGTAAGTTTAAGTCTAGGCCACATATTAAGACCCCATTTCAAATAAAAACAAACAATTTTTCACATTTTTATAATTTTACATTTCCTCTGTTTAAAATGCTTTTCCTCTCCTCACAGATCCTTGTACTTCATAGAATTGTTTAAGTGTAAAATTATTACCAAAAATCAATAACAGTAATCATTCAAATTCTATTTTAAAGCATAATATTCTGAAGATAGATAACTTTTAAACTTCCAGTTAAGTGCAGTTTTGAGCTTTAATACATACATGCATGCATGAATAACTGAATAAGTAATTAAAGTTTTTATTTTAATGTAATTTGGAAATTTAGATGTGAGTATATACTGTTAGAAAAGCTTATTTTTAAAATCAAATGTAACAAAAATGTTCATTCAGAATTCTCAAGAATAGTTACAAGTCTCCAGTGTTAAGTGTCATTTTCCACATGAATAAAGAAAAACTACCAGAGGTGGTGGTGCATGCCTTTAATCCCAGCACTCCAGAGGCAGAGATAGGAGGATCATCGTGAGTTCAAGGCCACCCTGAGACTACATAGTGAATTCCAGGTCAGCCTGGACTACAGTGAAACCCTACCTCAAAAAAAAAAAAAAAAAATTAAGAATATATACTGTTGTCAGAATTTATATAACTATATATCTAGACCATATATGGCTAGGCATTGTTATCTTTTCAATGTTTTTTTTTGTTTTGTTTTGGTCTAAAAATTGATCCAAAGTCATTTGAAGCAAAAGTTATTTCTGTTATAAAAAAATCAGAAGCCGGGCATGGTGGTGCACGCCTTTAATCCCAGCACTTGGGAGGCAGAGGTAGGAGGATCGCTTTGAGTTCAAGACCACCCTGAGACTCCATAGTGAATCCCAGGTCAGCCTGGGTTAGAGTGAGACCCTACCTTGAAACAACAACAACAACAAATCAGATATTGCAAGCCCTTCATTGGTTGATAATAACTAGCAAGTTATCGTCCTTGTTTACATTTAGTTATTTCATTATTATTTTCTTCCTCTATTATTCTAATTTTTCCTTTGACCTAAAGGGTCTCTGACTGCTTGCTGCAATAACTGTTGCTTCACACTTTCTGTTGTTAGGTTGAGGAATATGAAACAATGCTTGTTCTTGTTAAAGTAAAACATCAAGGAGTGATGAGAGCGTTCCTTCTGAGGTGGGAAGTTAAGGAAATGATTTAGTAAGTTGTGAGTGGTGATAAGAAGTCAAGATATCTTCTGTTTCCTAGTCCATTGGGCTTTTCTTAATGCTCTATTACATTTTTTACATTCTGTCCCACACTCCACACCATACTAAGAGAGGAAACATTGAAATACTGCAAATATACGGATATATGAACAGTGTGTAATTGTAAATTCGACTTTCTTTTGATCAAATGAGGCCAGACTCTTTAAAATAACACATGTGCTTCCAAGCTATTTGAGTCTGCAAAATAATAAAACAATGCTGGTTCTTGTTTCCTGGGGTTACAGTGAGAACCCTTTTGTCCCTTAATTTCCCTAATTAGTCTCAATTGTTTTCTCCCTGTAAGTTTGCAGGCCAGGATGGTATCTGTTTTATTGCCATGGGAGGAAAACTTGCTCATAGTGAGCTTTATTAGACACTCCGCTCTCTCATTTAGAATCCTATTAAGTTTCCCCTTGGCATTTTCTAAATCAATTAGTTTTAGCCTTACCCTTCTTAATATGCTCCTTTTGGAGGCTCCCTGTTTTAGCCCTTAACCGTGGTGTTCGCAGTTGCCATTCTCTTTTCTTTTGGGCAAAGATTTCAATCAATTTTCCCTGCAATACTGCTTCGCTAGCATCCCACAGAGTCATATCTGTGACCTCACTATTATCACTGTCTGCTAAATATTCAGCCCATATGTCTTGGAGCTTTTCCCTAAACTATTGCTGCTGAAGGAAGTAATTATGACTTTATCATCGTAGCACTCCCTTGATGCTTTTCAAGGGAAATAATTCCACACCCAAGCGAATCATTGTAGTGTCCGAAACTAGAATCTTGTCAATAGAATAGCAACTTTGCCCTCAGTCTCTACTGGGCATAGAAAAAATAATAATAATGGTTTGGGAAAAGGAAGAAGAGTTTATAGAACAAAATGTGAGTTTTGGGCATCAGGGTACTTGCTCCTTTTTGTTTATGTTATGACAATTAATGGAAATGTCAAGTATATTGTAGGGCTGCAAAGAAACAAAATGATGAAATTATAGCACTATGAATTACAATCCTACAGTGCTTACATTACAATTTATGTATTTGCTTATACAAATACATATGAGTTACATGCACAGTAAAACCTTAATTCAATAAAATGAATGGGGTAAAAAACCTAGAAATATCTCTAAGTATGATTAGTTGTGAAACCTTTTCACTTTCAAACTAGTGTCTTCCCAAATTCTCTGAAAGATTAAAAAAAAAATTGTCCTGAAGTGTTATGTTAATATGTGTATTTGAGAATTAAACAAAACAAGAAATACACTTATCTATGAAGCTACAAATGTTTAGTCCAATTCTTTTGACTTTATTCTGTTTCTAGGGAATATGCTTTTATTTATGTTTCTTTTTCTTTTGGAAATAATGGTTCATCACAGGTTCTAGTAGTAAGTACATAAGGTTAGACTAATACTTGAGATATAAGACTGGAAAAAGTAAAGGAATTTTGGGAAATATTAGCCTCAAAATATACATACATATAAATATCCATATATAATAAAACCAATGATTGATATGACCAGAATAAGAATTATTACTTTTAAAGTATATTTTTAAAGGTGAAGAAATAATGGAGTAGGTGTCATGTTTTCATAAGATTACACCCTTTGAGACATATGCTTACAAGGTATGCTCTAGAGTATCCTATATTGCTATATACATTGCCAGCACTGGCAGGGAGGGACACTCTTCCATATTCCAATACAGTATATTTTGGATAGTAAGAGAGCATACAATAAAAATCATAACATATTTCTTTCAAAATTTGGGTGATGTTCACTTGTAAAAGCCCTGCAGTAACAGCTGCCACCAAACTAGTGTTAGTGTTCGGAATGCTAAGCATTACAGTGACATGTGTGCATGCATTCCTTCTAGAACCTTCTTTACTAAGGATATTTCTCTTCACACACAATTCCTGTATTGCCATTTTATTTACATCATGAAATATTTTTAATATTGTTTTTAAAAATATTTTATGTATTTGTGAGTGTGTGTGTGTGTGTGTGTGTGTGTGTGTGAGAGAGAGAGAGAGAGAGAGAGAGAGAGAGAATGGGCACACCAGGGCCTCCAGCCACTGCAGAAGAACTTCAGACACATTCACCACCTTGTGCATCTGACTTACATGGGTACTAGGGAATCAAACCTGAGTCCTTAGGCTTCACAGGCAAGCTCCTTAAACGATAAGCTACCTCTTTGGCCCTCATGAAAAATTTGTATCCATTGAAATTTAATATTCCCACATGATTGTGGTTTCCAGGTCTCATATTAACTGAAAGCAAATTATATCACAGTTATTTTGCATTTTGTTTTTTTTCTTTGAATTTTGATATTGGTTGTCAGATACAGAATGGAAGTCACTGAATTAGAATTTTGTGAGAGGAACCAAAATATCTACCCCTGCATCCTTCAAATATTTATTTCAACTGGGCTTGACAAGTTTCTAAAATTTGAATCTTGGAGATATATATATATAGAGAGAGAGATAGAGAGAGAGAGAGAGAGAGAGAGAGAGTTTGTATCTCAAGAAAAATAAATCAGTATTCTTGTTCTATAGTATACACCAAATATTTTTGTTTCATATGTTCAATATTTTCTCCTACTTTTTGAAGGCATGATGAGAAGAATAAATTAGGCACTTATTAGCTTTGTTCTATATTGAAGCAGAACTGTTAGGAAAATGATATAAGGGCACATTGAATTATAAGTTCTAGAGATGAAATGGAAACCTATAGAAATTTTACTTTTGCTATAGTATTTTCACATGTGATACAAAACAATTTATATAAGTTTAGAGTCAGTGTTTAGTCTGTATGAATTTAATGAAAATATGCTATGAAGGCACATTTAGATATTGAAATTATTGTATTACAATGTTTAGAAAAAGCTTTCTAAAATTCCCCATTAAAGTACTGTATATATTTCATGTAAATTTTTCAGAATCCATGCCATCTTACATGCATGATGGCTACCCCCATATTTTGATAGAGAAACCTATATTTATGCATTAAGAAATTTCTACAATGCCATGTAAATATCATTCTAATCCACCTAGTGTCCCTCTGTACTCCTCATTCTCAGCAATTGTAGTGTATTCTTTTGGTTTATTTTCATTAGAGCTTCAAAATATACAAAAGACAAATTGGCAGAGGTGTAAATATGGCTAAATTTACCACCTATATAGAAAAATAAATTTGTAAAATTGTGTGAATAAAACAGCAGAATTAAATAAAGATAGATGTGCAAATTATAAGATTAAAAGTTATAAATAGATATCTCTTAATAAAATAACTGGAATATATAGTGTTTCTAATACAGAGAAAGTTAAGAAAAAAGCAATGTTTTATGTCAGTGGTTCTGATAGGTTGGTGCTCAGACTAGAATTATTTATGAAGACGTGTTTGCAATATATGCTTAAACCCATTCAGGAGCTGAAAGCAAGGACTGATAATTTTAGAATCACTTGACTGTTATAGCAAAAGCATACTCAGTGTACAATTGGGATTTTATGATTAGAAGTATATCCTCTGGGTGCATCTACAATAACAGTCTTTTAACAATTTTTTCCAACTATCAATTAATACATTGCTAACATTATCTAGGCATTTTTATAATTAAAAAATCAACTGGCCACCTTGTCACAGAAAAATGTGAATTATTTAAAGGACATTCATTAATTTTTATTATCTATATGATAATATGGAACTCAATTATATACAGCTATCAGTGGATGCTAAGATCATGTGCAGGTAATTGATAATGTGGAAAATGCAGAATAAACATAGTATTCTCACAAGGTAACAACCAAGTCTAGTTTAACACTAGTATCAGAAGTGAACTGTGGACAAACTATTTTTACTGTAAGCAGAGAGGAAGATGCCTTTGTCATTTATTGGCAAAGTTCTAATTTTTAAGCTGAATTTTAGACACACAGGTCCATAACAGAGAAAGATGCTTATTCATTGTATATAATATAATTGTTTAACATAGTTCATAATAACATTGAAATCTGATATTAAGAATACAAGTAGGCCAGGCGTGGTGGCACATGCCTTTAATCCCAGCACTCAGGAGGCAGAGGTAGGAGGATTGCTGTGAGTTTCAGGCCACCCTGAGACTACATAGTGAATTCCAGGTCAGCCTGAGCTAGAGTGAGACCCTACCTGGAAAAAAAAAAAAATACAAGTAGACCTTCCAAAAATCTGACAAGGAAGATGCTGTCATGAACATGCCTTTAGATTTTTTAATGTACTAGGGCATTATAGAGTTCTGGATTTAAATTGATTGTTTTTATTTATTTATTTACTTATTTTATTTTGTTATTTATTTATTTACTTATTTATTTATTTTGAGGTAGGGTTTCACACTAGCTCAGGCTGACCTGGAATTCACTATGTAGTCTCAGGGTGGCCTCGAACTCATGGCAATCCTCCTACCTCTGCCTCCCGAGTGCTGGGATTAAAGGTGTGTGCCACCATGCCTGGCTCTAAATTGATTATTTTTAATAAAAATGAAGACTCAGGGATGGAGAGATGGCTTAGTGGTTAAATCGTGTGCTTATGAAGACTAAGGACTCATGTTTGTTGCTCCACATTCTATATAAGACAGATGCACAAAGGTAAGGCAAGCACACGGGTGCACACGCCCACTAGGTGGCATAAGCATCAGGAGATCCTGGGGCACCAATTTTCTCTCTCTCTAAAATAAAACTAAATCAATGAAGATTTGCTTTTTGCTTATTGATATTTGTATGAATACACTATTCAAAAGATGCTGCAATTTATTTTTGGAGATTGGGTAGTGTTTCTGCCAATGGAGGTAGGGAGGAAAGCTACTTCAGAAAAGCTTTTCTAGAAACTATCAAGTTGCATATTATACAATGTCAAATACACAGGAACTATTACTAGATGTTAAGAATGAAAGAGCCCAAACAATAAAAATTGCAAAGAGGTTGCTTACTATTAAAATGGTATTTAACTAGGTAAAAGTGGTGGAGAACTTTACTGAAGAGAAAACTTGATGTGAAAACATTGTTTACTCCACAGGGCCCATTCTTTAATGAACATTAAGCTAGGACAACATAGGCGCACTGTGCTGGCACAGAGAACCACAGAGACCCTTAGGCATATATCTGTATCTGGAAGCAGGAGCAAAAACAGAAAACATGAAAATGTAAACAAAACAAAACAAAAACAAAAAGAGGGAGATGAGGCAACTGAAATAAATTGTATTTGGAAATATAAGAATAAATGATAGCTGAACTCTCTGACTCCTAACTAAAAATATAAAGTTAAATGAACAAAAACAAATAAATAAATAAATCCCATTCACAGATCCCTGATGACAATTCATGGCTTGTTTTGTTTCAAAACTATGTTAATATGTTAAATAAAATTTATTAATAAAATATAAATCCATCTGAAAAGAATAACCATTTTTATTGTTTTCAGAACATGTATGAAATGTGTTTTTCTGTTGCCTTATAGGCAACAATAATTAACCTGAGATCTTAAAGTGAATAAACTAGAATTATGCTTGTCACCACTAATGATAAGAACATGTTTAAACTTCACAAACAAACTACTAACTTGTTTTTAATTCTGGCTCTGAATTGTGAATAGTAAGACTTCATTATTGTGATATCAGATAGCTCTTCGCTGGTAATTAAGGACATATATGTGGCTATTAACACCAGACATTCTACTATGTAGAGGAGAAAGGGAGAATTGTTCCCCTCTCAGCAACCAGAACATGTAATAGAAATACCAATTGAATATATCATAATTGCATATTTAAAACAATTGAATCTAGTGTCAGGCAAAAGAAACTTGATTTGAGCAGTACCAATGATTACAAAATTTTGTTTGGGGGAAGTATCCTAATTACAGTGGCTTGTTAATCTGACATAAACCATATGAGCTCAGTAAAGTTCTTTTGAACCATCACCTGACTTATAACACTTAAAATATTTTATGTACATGCAATATCCATGATACATATATGCCCTATATATCCAATTCCAAGATATTTCCAAGAATTTCATCTGTTGGTTTATTGCTCAGTCATTTTTATTTGAACAGTAGTTGTCAATAGTATTTTTTCTCATCTTTTTATTTATTAGCCCCTGCTTGCTTCTCCTGTTTACAGTAAAACAAACCTCAAAAGGCACAAATCCATTTACTAGTTGTCTTAAGGATGAATACAGGCTGTGTGCATAGGCAGTCAGTAGGTGTAAGTAGTGAACACGCAGCTAGAATAAGCTGACCCAATGACACAGGACTGGAAATAAATGGAAAGGAGAGAAGGTTTGGCTGAAGTACAGCATTTACAGGAAGAGAAACCCCAATGGAGAGCATTTGTAGATTAGAAAAGAAGGGAAAAAATAATGCCACTGGAATGGAAACAGTGACAAACACTAATTTACCTTGGAAGAAAATGAATAGATGAACCTGTTTGAGCTATTTGCTTTAGAAACACTGTCTTCCGGAAAATGTGACGTATGGATAGGTGTTGCAGTTACAAAACATCTGGCAGTTTATGAGTGGGAAGGGTTTATTTCAGTTTATAATTTAGAAGGGAAGATTCATCATGGCAGGGGAAGCATAACAGAGCAGAGGCTGTGTAACACATCTTGTCACAACAACCTAAGGTAGCAGCAATATTGAGCTAGATAGTGTTGCTGGAATAATAAACCTCAAGATCTAACCGAGTGAAAGCTAGGCCCTACATCTCAAAGGCTCTACCAGATGGGGATTAATTATGAGGCTCCATCAGGAACACAAGGCTATACGGGGACATTACAAAGTCAAACCACCATAACAACTGACTAAACTCAACCTGAAAAAAACTATACTATAATAGTATCGAGTTCCTATGTATAGCTCAGGAGAGAGGGTTCATGAAAGAAAATTATATATATATATATATATATTGTATTTTTTAAGAGAGTGAGAGGAAAGAGAAAGAGAGAGAGAGAAGTGGCACGGAAGGGCCTCCAACCATTACAATAAAACTCCAGACACCTGTGCTATCTTGGGCACATGTGTGACCTTGCATGCTTGTGTCACCTTGTACAGCTGGTTTATGTGGGACCTGGAGAGTCCAACACAGGTCCTTAGGCTTTGCAAGCAAGTGCCTTTACCACTAAGCCATCTCTCCAGCCTGAGAGTGCAAATATTTTAATTGTAGGCTATTAGGTGGCCATAGCTCTAGCAATTGATTTCCCCCTAAATATTTATACAAAATCTTAACACAATAAGGAAAACAAAACTACTAAGTGAACCAATGAGAAATTGCTAATTAACCTGCCATCAGAAGTCTCCACAAGATGCATAATAGAATTCTACACATACTTTGTTTCCACAGACAGGTCAGTTTCACAAAATCTCATTAATGTGCATGTCTGTAACTCTCCTGCATCCAGTTCATGAATGATACTCTGCTCACATAAACTCTGGTAAACATATTTAGCCTAAAGTTTTTTTTAACAAATATTATAGACAAAAGGTGAATATTAGTAGTACCAGGAAGAATAAAGAACACCTGAGCTTGTACTCTGACTTCTACATGCACGCATACTACACAGTATACATGACCTAAACACGCATGTGCATGTAGAAACATGTGAATATGCTCCCACATGTATATGCATTCATGGAAAAACTTCTTGCATGTACATTCCCACTTGGTGTTTCCATGGATATTATTGTTTGTCTTCAAATTTTCCTCTATCTTATATCACCTCTTTCCATTCACAGATGAAATACTATACAAACAATTATAAACTAATATGAGACATCTGATTTTTATTACTAATGCAAATCATTTTTAACTTATTTTCACACTTTTTCTTCATGGCTATCACTATAAACTCTGCAGCCACTGGAGTCTTTCACATAGCAAATTCATAGTAAAAATATTAAATGAATACATAAACTTTTGTTGTGGTTGCTGCTGTTGTTTTCAAGACAAGGGCTCAGTCTGTAGCCCAGGTTGGTTTCAGACTCATGGTGTTCCTCCTAGCTCAGCTACCTGAGTACAGTGTATGTTTTCAATTTTAAAATGACAGGTAGCATAATTTATCCTGTGACATCTAGAAAGTCTAAAGTAACAATACATGTCTATGCCCTGGATTAATTATTTGCTTTCTCACTCTCCATGTCAGAGAGATAGGTGTGATATTTGGGTATGAACATTTCCTATTCAGGTCCTTGGACTCCTGTGTCATTTCCACTCAAGGAAATAGATACTGAAAAACAAAAGACAAAGGAAAAAAAACATACACATATTTGTAATCCAATAGTCACAGTAACTTCTTGCTCCTCTGATCTCACTTCTTCATATATTTGTGTAATAGTTGGTTAACATTCCCCATACACTGAGCTCTTGCTTCATCTTTTCCATGTCATACAGTTTGTGAATAATGTTGTAGTTATTAGGCATATGTATTAGAACAAAGTCTATGAAGTTTTATTATCATGCAAAATAGTCAGATTTTAAGCACAACACTTAGACATGTATATATTTATCCAAAACATTAAAAAGTACTTTTTTAAAACAGCTCTGGAGAAAAGAAGAAATTGGGAAGAATAATCTTAAAACATTTATCACTATCTAAAAAATTAATAGTCAGTGATATTTTGACAAGGATGTTTGGCACTCTGTAATATGTGCATCTAATGCTGTATCTGAATAGGGTTGAAGAACCAATCATAGTTGTCACGAGGAAATGTTCCCTAGAGTCCTGTAATAGACAGCATCCCTCCCCAGTGAATTAGATACAGAGGTGTAATCACTGAAGTAAAGTTTATCATGGTCATCTATCAGCTGTGCAAACAACTAGGTCTTACCCAATCCTCTGCCAGCCCAGTGGACTTTACTATTTAAACATCACACCAATCCAGTACATTAGAAAATGTCAATCTCTATCTAGTTACCTGACCGAGAGAATGAGGTTTGAAACTAACATAGATAACATGGCTGGGAATAGCACAATCAATGTGTTCATTATTCTTACTGGGGAAATATGCCTTCAGCATAAAATTAAGGCTATCAGATTACCTATGATCAACTGAGAATGAATTAATAGTAAAACATCTGAAGATTTTGTTAAGGTTGAAAGCATGAGGACCTAAATGTTACTGTTTCCAATAAACAAGATACACAGTTAAAATGTAACAAACAAAAAATGTCTGTGCTTGAGAAATTTAGATATGAGATTTTTACTTTATTAGTTGTGAGACACAAAGTAGTTAGAACACACAAAGTTTTAATCCTATGATAATACTATTCAAATATTTAGATCACCTGTTTCTTTAGTGGAGTTATTACCTCAGCATTTGAGTTGATATTTGCTAGGCCACTCATGCTGGGATATATCTTAGGTACAAAACAAAAAAGTTTAGTGGGTTTTTTTTTTTTTGTACCTAACCTTGAAAATGTTAGGTACAAAACTTGAAAAATCCTTTTCAAGTAAATTTACTTATTTATTTATTTTCAGTCAAGTTTACACCATATATTTCAAGCTAGCCTAGAACTTAAAATCCTGTTTTAAACATTACTATTTTATATAACATTACAGATGTGCCTATGCAGAAGATGTTTTCTGATGTAATGTTGTGAAGTCAAGTGTAAAGTCAGGGCAGTCACCTATATCACTGAACAGTTTAGCAAATCCATTAAGTGCAGTGGCTTATATAGTGATGGCATATAGTTCCCTTCTTCATAAGTTATAATTTACTCTGCCACCCTTCACCTCTCACTAAAGAGGATCATAATAATGAGTTCCAAAAAAAAACATTTATTATTTGGTATAAAGCTTATTCACTCTTTTAGGTTAAACACAGTTATTCCTCAGGCTTCAAAGAGTGATAAACCTCTTTCATATTCAAATTCCAAAGCCTTTATTCATAAAACAGTTTTCTCAGTCAGAAACATGAGTGGTAAGATATATTAGCTCAAGCTAATGGTACAAGGTACCATTAACTGGGTGGTTTACAAACAAATTCATTTTTCCCTGTTCTGGAGTCTGAGAATCTGAAGTCACAGTAGTAGGGTGGCCAAGATTGCATGAAGAGTTTCTGGGTTGCACACGCTTGTTTCTCATCGTCTCTGTATATGTTGGAATGAGAACTAGCTCTAGGAATCTTCTTATATGAGACAACCAATAACATTCAGAAATGGTCCACCCTCATAACTAAATACCATTCACAGCTCCCACCTAGAATATTATTTCACTGGGTTAGTATTTTATCATATGAGTTTTGGTATGGGAGTACAGTAAACATTCAATCCATTGCAGATGAGGAAATTGAAGAGTATATTTATCCAAATTAAATTGCAAGAGACAGAGGTAATCAATACCAGGAAATAGCTACAAAATAGAGAGGGAAGAATAATATTTGAAAGCAGAATATCAGAAATTTGGGGAGGAACATGGAATTTTGATAACTAATTTATTACTTTATTCTTATGCCACTGATAATATTTTGAAGTCAGTTCTTATTTTTAAAAACTATATATTACAGTAACATATCTCCATTGTGGCCTTGGTTTGAGAGGGTAGCAAGAGATTTTCATTGAAGAATGCATGTAAAGTTAAAAGGAGGGAACTTATTTGAAAGTTTGCTTAAATAGATTATCAATGAAAATCTGGAAATGTGTAGTAGATTATCTTTATTGTCTACAGTAAACATTTTATTTCCTTTGCTAAGTGAAAAATAAAGAAGTAAATTGTAATGCACATGAAGGTATGCCTAAAGCTATGATAATAATGTTATGCAATGGGAAATTTAAATATTTTAATTTAGTCATACCTGGCTTGCAGTGCTAGGCTTAATGTTAGGTACTGATACCCACCAAATACCTTATCTTTTCAATATTTTAATATCCTTTGCTTTATTACCCCAAGCCAATCAAAATCTCTTTACAGTTACCGTCATTTATCACTTAAGAAAAATCTGATAAATATAATTTACTCAGTGGCTGATGTCACTAAACAGCACCACAGAAGATAGTTATAACCGAATTGGATAATACAACTCAAGTAATGATTCTCAAATATGAGAATGTCTGTCATCTAGGAAAAAGTGGAGACAGATGACAAAAAAAACCCACAAAATTCCCATTGATTACTCTGTAACTTATGTCTAGATCCAAGACTAGTCTAACTTCAGTATATATTTTCAAGCTTTTTGATTGATCACATGGTGAACATTTTATAGGCAAGAATATCTTGGCAGTAACATGCTAAATATTATTATCAATATGATGCCATTTCAAATTTTTATTTACTATGCAATATTTATTCAAAATTCCATACTGTACTTAGGGTATAGATATAATTATGTTTATACAATATGTATCTGACTGATACTTAATGACTTAATGTAATTCTAATATTTATGTGGGGAGTTCATTCATAATTTTACATACAGGATTAACTGAATAGATTATTTTAACCTTTACATATTTAAGCAGCTTTGAAATACAGGTTTTTTTTTTCTTTTTTGCAACTAAAGAGGTCTTTCTGCAGAAACCAGTATTGTCAGCAAATAGCATCACATTCTTGCCAGAGAAGGGATTATAGAGAGGTGTAGAATTCATTTTGCTGAAGGGTATGAGCTGATTTGCTTTATCTGGAATCAGGGTCTATAGTTCTACAGGTGAGCATGGCTGACAACATGTACAATATTTTCATTCATATCACTGGAAACCAAAATATCTTTAGTAAGACCTGCACTAATTGATAACCTTTACCCACTGCATTATATTAATTAAACAGTTTAGTGGGTACCACACTCTCACAGTGAGGCTTTCAGGGTCAGTGAAGCCGACACAAAGCATTTTGTTCCATATGCGTATTTCTGTAAGCCTGGAGTAATTGATAACCTTTACACTAGTCAACTCAGTCAAAACAGTAAATTGTTGCAGAATATATTTCTCAATGAGCACACCAAACTGTCCATAAATTAAACTCATCATCACTCTTAGTTCTTTGTAAATAAATATGGCATTTGGATGAAGATAATTTTTAAAAATAATAGGATGAACTGCTTTGAAGTAAATATTGATTCTATTTACTGGCACTAAATGAGCATTTTTCCTAATGAACAACTTATCAAAACATGTAAAGCAGCTGAAAGTGGCATTACTGATTAGGTTAAGCTTTACTTAAAGTACTTGGTTTAATTACAGTGATTAAGCTGCCTACTGAGGATTCAATTTTTAATGACTTAATTTAATGTGCTGTCCATTAAAATGTCACTTTGCAAAGTTTTGTCATTATCCTGTTATCAACTTATTGTGCACCCACCCAAAGATAAACATCATCTCACAAAACAACTATAGAAGCAAGTATGAATTTTAGCCTAAAAATTGTTGTGCAATTCAATTTTCCTCTTATGAGATGAATTTCTGAGTTTGAGGCTGCATTTTAGGGTGATGTGAAGATAAAAGTGAAAATATAATCACAACACACTACATTACTTTCAAAGTTTCATTACCACCAGCCCCCAAAGCCCAGGGCTAATGGCAGTGGTTCACTGGAATCCGGTCATACTGGCTCCCAGGGTTGCTTATAAAAGTGAAAAACAGGGAACAAATGGATACCCTGTAATATTCCATTGAGGTATTCTTATACCAGGGAACACAAGAAGTAATACAAATTAGGGCTCTCCTCAAAAGTGGATGTGAAACTTTTACCAAGTCACTACATCTTCCAGCTGACCAGTAGTAACCAAAATACATCTCTTTAAATCCCTTTTGTAATTTTTATAGACTGAATTATACCTGCCTCTCCTAAGTCACATGTTGAGGCTTTGATTCCCAATATAACTATGTTGGGAGAGAGGCCTTTAAAGAAGTAATTATGTTTAAGTCGGCTTGGTAAGAGGGAGACAGTGAATAAGCCAAGGAGGCATATGCACAGAAGAAAGGATATACAAGGATACAACAAATAGAAGAAATGCCAGGGAAAATCAAATGTCTCATCACCTTGGCCGTGGACTCCCAGCCATCTGAACCGTGAGAAAAGTGCATCTGAGTTTTGGATTGCATGTTCTTGTGCCATGACTGGAATTGTAATTTTACCCAGAGTATTTGAGGCTATGAGGAGTATCATTGCACAAGTCATAGCCCTGCTGCCTTGTGTTAACAGATGACACACATGAACATTATATATTGAAAATGTTTTTTTGGATCCATGTATCTGTGACATTTGTTTACTGTCTTCCATTTGTCCCTGGTCTCTTACATTCTCATATTTTGTTCATCTTATTTTCATTTTATTCTATACCATGTTTAAGAAAAAGGATAAACTTTAGATACAGCATCCCTTTGTAAAAGAGATAATTTTCAGCAAAATGCTTACCCTGCAATTCAGGGGAATATAAATATCTGAAATGTGGCAGTAAGGTGCGAAGGAAATGAGAAGCATATGTGATGTGAAATGCCGCTGGCTCACAGATATAAACAATTGAAAGGACAAAATACTTCTGTATTGATGATCCACAGGCTTTTCTCACTCATGATAGGTAGCATTTTTTTTTTATAAAAGAAGTTGTCAGCATTTCAAAGTATCACTGACTATAACTTTATGGAACATGGTATATCAGGAGACTCTCCCAAACTCTTTCTCATGTCAAGAAGTGATCTTTGTCACATGTAGTCTTTTGCTTCAAGCAGAGGTATGAGATGGAGCTATGTCTCCATGACTCCATTGGATATTGCTTTATCTACCCCAAAGCCATTTCAATTCTAATATCAACTCTAATATGTTTAAGATATCACAAAATGAACTACTAAATCAAAAGTTTCATCTATAGGCTCTACATATTCCCTAAAGATTCTTTAATTTGTGATGGAATTATTTTTCAAGACACTTAATGTGTGAGTCATTAGACTAACAATTAACAAAACCTCCAGATAGGAAAAGTTTACAAAATGAAAACAAATATGTCTGTGCTCACAGGTTGCTTGTTTGAAGGGAAGAGAAGGCAAAATAATTTTTCTAATTTTTGTTATTTATATCAATAAATAATTACAAGTAATTGCTATAACTACTTGGATAATCTTTGCAGCATGTTAAATGAAAAATATATATATATATAGCCTGCAGACTCTCCTTTTGTAGTTGGAAATTTAGAGGTTTTACTTAAAATCTAGTAATGCAAGTTCTTGAAAATTCTGCATTTTAACAACTTGTCCTTGTGATTTGTAGGCATATAAAATAGGAGAATTACAGTTTTAAGGCAAACCTCATTTCTAGATTTTATTTATGTAAAACCATTAGGATATAAAGGGGTGCATTTGCAGTATTTCTTAGAATTTACATAGGTTCCACAATGCAAAGAATGCTAAGTCTAAGTAAACAATGTTTTTCTTTTAGCTCATTTCAGTTGGGAAAATGAAATGTGTCTCTGCGTCACTAATTAATTAAATTTACACTATATACCATCTACTCTGTGATACAGAATAAAACAACAAGCAAAAGCTGACCCAGTTTGCTCTAATTCAGTGCTGAACTGCATACCCCTCAAATTCATATGGTGAAGCACGAGCCATAATCAAGATGCTATTTGGAAATGAGGGTGTCTGTGTGAATGTGCATGCAAGCACATGCATACACTTATATACACATTCAAACAACGAAAGAAATCAGAAGTATTTGGCAGTGCTCCATATATTTTAAACATAATAAATACACATTACAGCATGTCATTAGGATATTTATATATAAGCACTTGTATGCTGAAAAAATATAATTTGTCAGCTTTTGTGAAGATTTTAAGGATTTATAACCAGAATATAAGTTTTAATGCTTACCTCACTCACATTTATGAGGCTATACAGGTGGATTAAAAACTTGTCTAAGGTAGGTCAGGCATCTCGGCTGTGGTTGTCTGAGCCTTGCTTTTTCACCTTAGGAAAAGTGTTCCCTGGTCATAAAAGAGAACTTACTGTGAAAGTTGTATCTAAATGTTGAGTCTGCACAGTTCTTCCTCCACTTCCCATCCTTTTTTTAAAACTGTTCTTATTTTCAAGATAGGCAAAAACAAAATTAAATGGACAGGATGTGATATGCACTACTTACCATATGCTGTGCATTAACATCATATCTTCTAATAACCCTGCACATGCAATGAAGCAAGGCATGAGGAGTTCATTGCTCACACATTACGAGGCACAGTACATTCTTGCCTTATCATAAAGCACAATTCTTATTCCATATATGACAAACATTCTCAGCAGCTCCCTCCTTATAGCAAGTTCTCTGATCTCCCTTAATTACCCAACCCAGGCAGGAGTATCTATCTTCATGACATCCCACCAGGCTTTGAAGGAAGCTTCCTGAACAAGTACACAAAGAAAAATCTTATAACCTGTGTTCAGTGACCTCCAGTTGTTGAGTACACTCTTACTGGAAAAAAATCATTGTCAACCCTTCCTTTTCCATTGTCCCTGCAGAACAACATTTATCCCCATATATTTCTTTGAACCAACAATGCTCAGGCTGATCTCAAAAGTCTTTTCAGCTATCAGCAGTCAGATCTTCTTTTCTTCAAAAACTCGTTCACACTGGGAGATTCTTGAAGACTGTTTTTGGATGTTCACGCATTTCCTTCTTCCTCCGTTAATTGGAGTCCTTGTTTGAGCCCACATACTCTCCTTTTCATGCTACTGACATTATGCGATGATCTAAAGTTCTGTTTTTTCCATATTTTTCCCCTTTGGAGGATTCTTTTAACTCCTCTTCTTCTCCCTTTGATTCCTGATGTCCCAACTTCCCCTAATCTCAAGTTCTGAGTACCCTCCCCTTTCACTCTTTTATTCTCACACTTTAGTAATAGCCACACCTGAACTGCTGCTCTCCCCTTTAGTCATTTCCCCCTTTAATTTCTCAACATACTCCCTGTACCTCCCTCCCATGTGTGTCTATAGATTTCAGATAAAATGATTTCTTCCAACAGAAGTGTTTTATGACTCCTTTTTTGTTCCTTCAAGGCTTTTCCTTTTCCCTGCTGTTTTCTTACTAAACCTCATTCATCCCAAGATTCATCTTGGCTGCTTCTCCTTTTGTCTGTTGATATAACTTGAAGCCCCTGGTCTTTATTTACCCTCTCTTTATGAAGCCTTGTCTCAACTCAAAGTCCTCTCTGAGGCTAGGTCTTTGGCTTCTGTATTTCTCTTGAACATTGCATCTACCACACTTGTGCCTATTAAGACTTATGCTCACCTTGTTCACATACATATGGCCATTTTTATCACAGAGGTTATATATGATATGCTTTTCCAGTAAACATCTTTTTACTCTTGTTTTACATAAGTAAAATAATACTTCCTTTCACGTGCTCATTTCTTTTAACTGGTACGTGCACAGACATTGAGGCTTCATACTTTGAATTGGAGGTCAATCTCATTCTGATTTTGTCACTTTTACTTTAATTTTGTGTTGAGACTCATCTGTATTTAAAATGAAGTAGTTCACATAAAAACAAATTACTAACAAGTTCACTCAATTTTCCACTTTTATTGTGTTGCTAGACAAAAGAAATATTACTCCTTATCCCTTTCTTGGAAAATAGAATGATGCAGTTTTCTTGATTTTCCTGTTTTTTATTTGTTTTTTTTTTTTAATCTTTGTTGCTTCTACAGCCAATTTCATCTAAAATTACTTGCTTCGGAGGTACTTGAATTAAAACACTTCACAGTAAGTCGTTATAAGTAAATGAATGATGAATAGCTAGAATCTCTCATTAAGACTTTATTGTCACAAAATTATTTTCATTCTTTTCTTTTCTTTCACTTTTTGAGGTAGGGTTTCACTCTAGCCTAGCCCAGGCTGTCCTAGAACTCACATTAATCCACCTACCTCAGCCTCCAGAGTGATGGAATTAGAAGTGTGCTCCACAATGCCCAGTCATTTTTATTCTTTTAATGAAAAAAAAAACACCCCTACCAATCTAATGTTTAAGTTTAAACATTTCCTTGATTCTTTTGTTTTGTTTTGTCTTGTTTTTTGAGGTAGGGACTCACTCTAGGCCAGGGTGACCTGAAACTCAGTTTGTAGTCCGAGAATGACCTCAAACTCATGACAATCCACCTACCTCTACTTCCTGAGTGTTGGGATTACAGGTGTGCTCAACCAAGCCTGGCTCTTGAAACATTTTTAAATTAAGCAGAATATTATAGCAGTGAGCCTGTGTTGAAAATGAGAGTAAGTCAGGTAGCTTTGTTAGGCAGTTAGGGTAAGTGGGCCCCTGAAAGTAAGAAGCAGGAATGTCTTGGGCCTATCCTTGCAGTCTCTCCTTTGTTTAATCTGACTGTTCCCTAGATCTGGTTTTTCACAAACAACATGGGGCCCTCCTGGGAGGAAAGTGTCTCCTAGGACTAAAATCTAGCCCTTTACAGTCTTACTTTATTCATGTATTTGGTTAAAAGTAAACATGAATCTAGGTTTTGGGGTTCAAGGAATTTCCTGAACTCCTTACACCCCATTTCAAGATGATCTACTTGAATTTCCTCCATTTATTTCACACAAAAATATTAATTTCAAAATAATTTGTGATTCTGTTAGTACCTACAATCTTAGGCAAAAAAGCAATTACACAAATCAATTTGCTTTTATTCTTTATTTCTTCTGTTTTCTTTAGTATTTCTAAAATGTTGACTTTCAAATATTTTTATTTTAAAAAACTTTTTAAAAATTTTAACTGAAAAATCATAATGATAGAAAGGTAAGAATATTTGGTTTGTTATGTCTAAATTCTCTAAAATATACAAAATAATACATTTGCTCAACTCTTGGTTTATCAACTCTGCTACTTATAGTATCACCTATCTTAGTTCTTTATTTCCACCATTATATCCAGCTGGATGCTTTTCTTTACACTAACCACTGAGTTAAGGTAATTGATAATCACTGAATTTTTTTCTTTGTACATGTTTATTGTCACATGATTCTTGTTGTTTACTTATTTTTTTTAATTCAATGAGACTTAAATCCATCTATAGTATAAACAGATATCAAAGCTATCACTTATAATGTGAGCATTACTTGTCTTAAGTTTAGAAAATCACAGATTATTATTCTTCATGGGATAACTGAAAATTTGAAAACAGAAAAATTAAGTAATTAGATTGAGTGTCTCAAGAAAATTATTAAAAATCCATGACTGAATCCTACCTGTCTCAGAAGGACAGGTTCCAGGACACCAAACCCATTAAAGACTTTCCAGATTCTACTCTCTGCCTTATGTGCTGAAAACCATCCAGGTAATTAAATAGTCTCCTCTCTCTCCAACAGAGTTTTAGTGCATATTTTGTGTTTTACTATACCATTTCTTCATTCTTAACACATATATTTCAGTAATTAAACATAAAGTTTTTGAGGTTGTTTATTCATTCTTTTCTGGTGTTATGTTTTTGTTCTTGATCTTTTTCATTGTTACTTTTTCCAGACAAGAAAAATTTATGTATACATAAATGTACCTCCTTTTGCTGGGTAGTTTTCATATACAAATCATAGTTTTAATAGAATGCTTCATATATATACCCCATATATATGCCACAAGGATTTATGGTATGTACCAGTTAAAAGTAAATTTGATTCAGTGGGAAAAAAGAGTGAGAATAAACACTCAAGGAAGTGCACCAAACTTGCACAATGCTGCATCCCAAAGGTCAGTGCCTTTGTCCCCACCCCCCACCACCATGCTCCAAGGCTGAAGCAATGTTAAGTTAGATGAAACCAATGTAGAGAATGACCACAGAAACAATGCCCAAAGTTGTCTACTCAGCCATGTCCCCCAAAGGCAGACCCAAATCTAGAAAGGTGCCAGAGAGAAGGTACTGGAAGGGGGAAGAGGAAAGGGAGTACTGTCAAGGATGGGAACAGACCCATCAGAAATGGAGATGCCCAAGAACCAGGCACTGACAGCTCTAGGTGGTGGAGATGCCAAGTGAAGTATGTGCATTTTGATAACTGTACTTCTGCTGCCTGTATGTTTTGCAATAGTATTTTTATCAAGTTTTATAAAACATACAGAATTTTTATTTCTGCTTTTTAAAAGTTATATGTTTAGAACACGGAATAACTCATGATTGGGAAGAAGGACCATGCATCACTAACAAAATGTCCCCCTAAGGCTGGGGAGATAGCTTAGTGGTTATGGTGCTTAACTATGAAGCCTAAGGACCAACGTTTGATTCCCCACAATCCACATAAGAAAGATGTACAAGGTGGCATATGTGTCTGGAGTTTGTTTGCAGTGGCTGGAGGCCCTGGCATACCCATTCTCATTCTCTCTCTTTCTCTCTCATAAATAAATAAATAAATATCTTAAAAATGTTTTGAAAAAGCCACCCCTCATTGCTGGTCTACTGTGAATGACAATGTCTTTCCCTGGATGGTCTTGGACCACTCCCCTTGGATCCCAACAGGAGAGATTTTGTGATGTTGACACATATATTAATTAGGGCAGAAATGTCTTATTGTGTGGAAAAATTCAAAATTTATATTTCTGTTCTCCTCCTCCACCATCAGCACAAGTTTATCTCCCTGATGCCAGAGATATATTGGGACCTAACCACTCAAAATTGATTTGATCAGAATGGCAGGTAATCTCAACTTTCCCCTGACATTACAGATATGGAAGTCCTAAAAGGAGAGTGGCTCATTTTCTAAAAGATTGTGAATCTTCTGACTGGTAATTCTGCCATTTCTATTTAATTTCCTGAAAGTTCAACTGATGAAAACTTGTTAAACAACACAGTATGAAAAGTCAACCCTCAACCTAGACTTTCCTTGTTCAGAGCATCACATGAACATTTCATTTTATTTTATTGTGGTTTGTGATTTTGGTAGTCATATAAGAAGGGAGCTTGAATGCTCTTGTGTACTGTTGATGATCATCTGCCCATGTGCTACCTGAAATACCATGATTGTTTATAAAAAGCATTTGTATTAAAACCAGATATACCTTGGCTTAGAAGAATAAATTAAAAATATAATTCTTTTAAATAGAATTTTTGTTCTTGAATTAATTAAAACATTCAAAAATATTCCATGTATCCTCACTAGAAAAAGCAACAATAAAAGAGAACAAGAACACAAATAAATACCAAAAAAAAAAAAACCCAAATGAATAAACAAGAAACCATTTATGTCTCTGGTTGTTTGGGTATGTGTTATTTGCAAAAATTACAATCTGACTCTTTGTATATAAAAGTCACACAGAAATATTAGGACAATAAGTTTAATGTTCATTAAATATTACTTTGAATGGATTCCCTAAGGACATTCTGTCTGTTTAGTTTCTGAAAGTAGTGGAAATCTGACAAGTACTTGTGGGAAGAGTAGACATGCAGAGAAGTAGACAGAAAAGGAAAGGAGGCACACCCAATGAATTTACAAACACCCACAAGGTTTGAGTTTGAAAAGGAGCAGACAAACAGGTTTAAATAAGGTAACCAAATCAGTTATAGTGCAGAATTCTCATAAAAAGAACCAATATAGAAATAAGAGTTTGTAAACATTTTATTTTAAACTCTATAAAAACTAAAGCCAAAATGAATTAGTATCATAGAAACCCTTCTTGTGGATAGCAGACTAAAAGATATAACCCTCAATAGGAGTATGGGGGGATCAATGAAGCCTAATCCTC
The DNA here is from genome assembly GCA_036346955.1 of Dipus sagitta. Lineage (NCBI taxonomy): Eukaryota > Metazoa > Chordata > Mammalia > Rodentia > Dipodidae > Dipus > Dipus sagitta. The sequence goes on along the minus strand of CM070770.1, from coordinate 198,784,765 downwards.
AAACAACTAGATCTAGCTTGTAACTCCCAGTGCCAGAAATCATTTACACCCCACGTTGACCAGTTGGAATAAGGGACCTATGAGGTCACCAAAACAAAATAGGCTTCTGTCCAAGCACTTGATCACACACCTGAGGTAAAATGTAAGAGCCTATTGTGGAAGACACCTCTTGCTGCCACCACAGAACCTAGAGAGATTATCCTAGAATCTGGAAGGAAGCCAGTTCCCTGATAGCTAGCCCACATAATGCTGGGAAGTGCTATATGAGCTGATGGGGGTAAATGACCAATAATGTTGTGAGCAAGCAGGGCACCCTCTTATATGAAATCAACCAGCTGAGCTGGACAAGATGTACACCCCTGTGCAATAGTGGCACTCAGCCTAGGCAGATAACCAACAGCTCTTTGAAAGGATAAAAGACCTGCTCAGTGGGAAGAATTCATAGTTGAGACTGGGAACCAAGTCAGAATCCTAAGGGAGCAAGCAAGAATCATGGACTCCAGAGAGAAGCTCCCACTAGTCTTTGGCCAAAACAGAGGCTACACTCATCAAAATCTCACTTAACTAAACTTCTCTCATTTGACATATGTTGTTCTCATTCTTCTTTAGAGAATATGTTGTTCTTTAAAAATGGCAGTAAAAAGCCGGGCGTGGTGGCGCATGCCTTTAATCCCAGCACTCGGGAGGCAGAGGTAGGAGGATCGCCGTGAGTTCGAGGCCACCCTGAGACTCCATAGTGAATTCCAGGTCAGCCTGGGCTAGAGTGAGACCCTACCTCAAAAAAAAAAAAAAAAAAAAATGGCAGTAAAAGCTGGGCATGGTGGCACACGCCTTTAAACCTTTAATCCCAGCACTCAGGAGGCAGAGGTAGGAGGATTTTGGGGTTTTTTTTAGAGATAGAGAGGGGGAAGGAGAGAGAATTTGTATGCCAGTGCCTCAGCCACTGAAATTGGACTCCAGAAACTTGTGCCACCTAGTGGGCATGTTTGACCTTGCACTTGCCTCACTTTATGTCAGGTTTGCCTGAGTTCTGGAGAGTTGAACATTGGTCCTTAGGCTTCAAAGCCAAGTGCTTTAACTGCTAAGCCATCTCTCTAGCCATGAATTTTTAATATAATGTATAATACACATCAGGAGCAGACACATATGCCTGGCCTACAGAAAAGGGTCTTGACAAAAAACTACAACTATTTCAGCACTACTGTTTTCTTCAAATCAAAGGCTAAATATTCGGCAAGATAGGTGGCTCAGTGGTTAAGCAGTTTTCTTACAAAGCTTGCTAAGCTGAGGGCTGTTTCCTACGCACCCATATAAAGCCAAATGCACAGAGTGGCACATGTCTGGAGTTTGTATGCTGCAGCAAGGTGCCCTGCCAGAACTATACTTTCTATTTCTCTTTCTCCTTCTCTCTCTCTCTCTTTCTCTCCCTTGCTCCTACTCTCAAATACACAGATATTTTAAAAGGCTAACTATTATTTATAAAGCCATTGACATTCTACTATTAATTCAAACCTCTATGATATATTAAACTTTCATAAGTGTAATTAAATTGTGTGATTGAATAATTTTAAATACATTTCTGATAAATGAGCTTTACAAAATAAAGGCATATTATGCCTTTGTGGTAAAACCAGGTTGTCCTTTACTTTCATACATGTCCTCTTACTATCTAAACAAATACTAGTGATGCCTTACTGACTTGGATGCACTGTCAATCATACAGGGCAGAGCATGTATTCATGAAGCATCAGTCCAATTCCATTAATGACTGGAAGCACTGATAGACTGAGTGGAACACACTTAGGAATGTACAAATATTTGTCTAAGTCGTTTGATTTTGGAAAATAGGTGAAAAGCATCCAAAATAAATTCTTGAAATTTAAAAATATAAATACAAAAAAATGGATGTAATTAAAATGCCATTTATAATATAATTTGGGGCGGGAGAGATAGCTTAATAGTTAAAGTGCTTGTCTGCAAAGTCAAAGGATCTAGGTTCAATTCCCCAGGACCCACATAAGCCAGATACACAAGGTGGTACATGTGTCTGGAGTTCATTTGCAGAGGTTGAAGGTCCTGGTACACCCATTCTCTCCCCTTCTATCTGCCTCTCCTCTCTCTCTCTCTCTCTCTCTCTCTTTATTTCCTTCTACCTCATTAGTAAGTAAACTTGCTTATAATTCACTTTGTTCAATTTCATTGTTACATATATGAATTTTAATCCACAGTAGTAAGCATGTAGACTTATATGTATTTTGTATATTTTAAGAAATTACCCTAGCATTGAACACAACTGAAATGATTTAGATTCCTCAAGAAGAGAAACTGCTATGTGGAAAATCAGTTCAAGTCAAGTATTCTGGAAAAAAAAAAAAAAAAAAAAAACCTTCAGTCAACTGTAGCTATTTTATGCGTTACAAGCTATGACTGATTGTGGATTTTTTTTCTCTCTCTCTTTAGTGGTTGTATTGAACTACTGTGCTGAGCATGGATAGTTGCATGTTATTTGGAGCTAATCCAGACACATTAGATGGACCTTTGAATAACTCAGGCAATTATGCTAATTTCTTTTAGAATATACTTCTTTTAATCATGTTTCATTTTCCTCCCAAATTTCATGACATGCTTATGGAAATCAAGTATAATTTCTTAAGGTGCCTCTACATTGCCAAACAAATTTCCTAGTGGTGTTTGGCACTAGCATTTGCATCTGTAAGATTTCTAGTCAAATAAAGTGGCCATTAAGTTATCACGTGATTTTAATATCTGTTTGTCTTGTTCTTTGAACTATGATATTTTAAAGTTAGTGCCAAGATGAGTACACCTAGATTCCTGTGACCACATAAACATTTTTAAGTTCAAAGAAAATGATCATAAACATATTATAAGATGCATTCTCTGACCATAATTAATGATGTAGAATCAGAAAATCACACTCCTGCATGCCATATGAATTTTCTTAGTAGTGAAATATGTGCAGTTTTAAATTAGGGTTGTAAAGAATATTCACGCTAGAAATACACCATTAAATGATGAAAGGATTATATATTCAGCTCAGACATTTGTACTTAGAGTTGATCTAAAATGAGGAACAGTACTTTTAGAAAAGTAATGAGTGTCTTCAGCATAAGATTAACAGTTTTCTGAAGGTATATAAAAACATTGAAATATTCTTGTTGCTTTTTTCCCCTTTAACAACAATTTCCAGCCCAAGGACAAACATAAGACAGAGCAGACATAAAAAAAAAAAAATCTCAGCACCACAGTTTTAATTTCTGGCATTCACAGCATTTAGCAGTGGAAAGTCTCAAAGGAAAACAACTACTTTCATTTTTGCCTCCTGCAGACACCCTGTCAGGGGAGAGGTCTGTGCTCAGGAAATGCAGCTCATTAAAATGAAGGATTTTCCCAGACTTTGATATTCTCAGTTCACTGGGGATATACTACCTGTTCACTGAACTATTTTGTCTGGAAGGGGGTTGCAACATGGTGGACCATGCCTTAATTAGAAAGTGTTACTTAAATTCACTACTTCTCTAACATTTATAAAGCATGTTGAGTTATAATACTCATATTCTTAGTATATATATTTTTAATTTACAGGTTCTCTCTTCCCTTGTTTATTTGGTGCAGTGAGTGATATTCAAAACAATACTTTTATCTACCTTATAAATGCCTCACTGGCAAGCAAGTGACATATTCTTTGAATTTTCTGACAAACAGCTTTCAGTTGACGATAGTTCCTAAGCCAATACGTTTAGGTTTCAGAGGCTCTGTCTGACACTAGAGAATTTGTCATTCAAATTTGAATTTTCTAAAATATTTTTATAAAAAGCCTTAAATAATTACTTCTAACTTGGTCACTGTGTTAAAACTGGGGCAGAAAATCTTAAGCCACTGTGAACACACATTCACAGCAATACATTAATAGGGCACTAAATGTCCATAGTATAGATACTGGGTTCCACATATATCTGCCATATGGGTTTTGTAGGCAAACTGAGTCCCTTGTGTTTCTGAAATATTTTTTGCTCTTTCTTTTTATCTGAATAATGTTGTCTTCTGGCCCCAAATGATTTTTTTTTTTTTTTTTGTGGATTCTGCTGCATTGTAGTTGAGAAACTGAAATTTCTAAGGCACAGCATAGAGAGCCACAAAACTCTCACCTTAACTGCAGACATTCATTTGTAAAATGATAGCCAATATTATATAAATATATATTATTCTGGGAAACATTCAATAAAAATACTATTTTAAAAGTCAAAGAGGGAGACACCTGCATTAAATTTTGGCTAAATACCCTCACAGTCAATAGAGGAATCTTAAAGAGATATCTGTTATGCATAGCATGAATTTTTTCCCAGAGGAAACAAGTATAAATATAGCTCATCTTGTTATTAAATTTATACTTAATCTACTTTAGATATTTACATATTATGTATATCTATATATAATGTAAAAGAGAATCAATAGAAGTGTTTGGAGAAATGAAAAATATTTTCAGAGGAGCTCAACATAGTTGAAGATAAGCTTAAAACCAAAGTCAATATGGGTGAGACTCTTGTGTCTGGCTTCAGTATTAGTAATTTTATTGTTTTAGGCTTTATTAAGTCAATGAATATTTCTGAGTGGCAAATTGGCAAAACAGAAGTAGTTAGGGTCAATAATCTGGTCATAGTTCACAGAAAAGATTAGAACATGAAAAATAGTGTCAAAAACTTAATTTGGGGATAATGATAATTACTCTAATGTGAAGAGACCTGAGGCTTTATTAAAATCACACAGAATGAGAGTGTAGGGATAGAAGATACTCTGCAGGAAAAGAATCTACAACATTGAAAATGAAGAGATATGTGTCTATTTATGAATAAAAAGTGGAAGTAAATTGTAAAATACAATTAGTTTTTTGTAAGAATAGAGGGTATCTCTAAAAAGAAAGGACAAAAGAAAAGAATTTCACAATTTAATTTTGGAAATAGTCTTCATCTGGTAAGAAACAGAAACATAAAATTGAGGAGACACCAAATTATTAATAATATCAGGAGGAAGATTTGGCATTCTTATAAACACTTAGAAAAGAAAGAACCTTAGTACAAAAATAAGACTAAAATTCAAAGAGGGACAAAAATTAAGGCAAGAAATTATCCAAAGACTTAGAAATATGGATACTATAAGCAAATTCTGTGACAGAAGAGTGGAAAAGACCAAAAGAAAGTATACAAGCTTAGGACCTGTAGGTAGTAATGAATGGATAATAGAGATGTGCCACAAGTAACACAATGGAGTTTTATTCATCTTTAAAGAAAATTAAAATTGTGAATTTCAAAGGAAAATGGATGGATCTGGGAAATATTACACTAAGTGAGGTAACCCCTGGCTTATAAAGATAAATGCCCCATCTTCTCTCTCATAATGAAATCCTAGTATTGAATTTTTAGATTTGTATGTAAGTTGAAGTTAGTGTCAGTAGAGGTCAGGAAAATTAAAGGGACAAGGAAGGAGGAAGGCTTAGGAAGGATAATGGATATACAAGTATATTGATAGAATACATGGGGTGGAAAGGCCTAAAAGTGATTAGGAAAAGGAGATATAGAAGAGAAAGGGGCAAAGAATGGATACACAAAACTAAAGACATTACAAATTAGCCATACTGAAACTGAGCTCTTTAGCTTATTTAAAAAAATAATAACAAATTGGATAACTATATGCAGAAAAATGAAACTAGACTCACACATCTCACCATGGACAAATACCAAGCCCATATGGATTAAAGACCTCAATATAAGACCTAAAATTCTTCTACTTAAAAAAAAAAAAAAAGGAGGAGCTCTTCATGATATAGCAGTGGGGAATGACTTCCGGGGGGGGGGGGGAGACTCAGTAGCCCAGAAACTTAAACAATCACTTAACCCATGGGATCTCATGAAGCTAAAAAAAAGCTTTTGCACAGACAATCATGTCATAATCAGAACCAATAGATTACCCACAGAATAGAAGAAACTTTTTTTCCAATTACACCACTGACAGAGGCCTACTATCTACAATCTACAAAGAACTCAAAAAAACTAAACAATAAAAAAATCAAATAACCCACTCCAAAAATGGGCAAAGAACGAATAGAGATTTCTCAGAAAAAGAAACCCAAATGGCTAACACACACACTGAAGGATTTGTTCAACATCCCTAACCACTAGGGAAATGCAAATTAAAACAACTATGAGATTCCACTATGTCGAAAATGTTTCAATCAAAGGCCTGCATGAGAGCACTTCCAGAGACAACATAAACAAGGGACAGCCAAGGTCTCCAGCTCAAAATAGTGGGTGCATTAACAGTAGAGAGGCTGAGAATAGAAAAAAGATCAGCATGAGGCAGAAAAAGGAAAAGGGAGAAGGGAGAAAAGCATAGCTAAGGAGAGCCAGGGAATATAATGTTAATTACAGATAATTTTTCAGTTTGGGTAGAATGATTATATTTTTCCCAACACTAATGTCTGTACTAAAAATAAGATAGCTAACAAGGTCTGAGGTATTCAGAATTGACAAGAGCTGAAACAGTATATATGGAAGACATTATAAAATATTGCAATAGAGTGCTGTTTATGCAGACAGGATTTTCTATTTTGGGTGATGGAGATAATTCTTTTTGGGAGAGGTATGCTGCTAGGTGACTTCACTTTCAATGCAATAGTAGATGTACTTCAGTACTCCAAGGACAATGTTCTCGTCTCCCACCTTTGTGAAAGGGATAATAATTATATATGAGGGTAGTTGGAAGATTTTACACATGAAAGAGCAACAGAAATATATTCCTGTCAATTACTGTTGTGATATGAAAATATAATTTCCTGCTAATTGCTCATTATTTTGGCATACAACTGTTTTATAAATAGCTAAATGTAGGCTTAGAGGATGAAAACTTTAACATTATATTTTACCTACCCACTGGAAATACACAATGAAGCACTGCCATATTTGGTAGCTTTAATTCATTCAGTTATACTTTATTGAATCCAATATTCTATGTTTCCCAATAATCAAATATTTTAATAAACTTTTATTGCTAAAACTTATCATGTATACTTTTCAGTAACTACTACTATCATCTGCATCCAGTCCAACATCAAAGAATATCATCAGTGTCCCTTCAATATAATTTGTAGTAAGTGCTCCCTGGGACCAGTGCCAATGTAAAAATGTTTACACCCTGGGCAGTGTTTGAGTGTTGAGAGTACACCACTCCTTTACAGTCTTATTCCATCCATCAACATCGGGTAGGAAATAAACAAACATTATGTTATAGGCAATAAACTCCATGTGGAAATGATTCTATATTGCTTAAGATGATATTATCATTTAGTTTACAATTCAGAAAAAAATGTAGATGCATGCTCAAAGTCCCCCATTTATTCCAGATAATTACATTTATATTTGAATAAATACTGCTTTTTCTTCTAAAATGTTTAAAGGGATACTCTCTTAGACCTAACAGTAAGAACTATAGTTTTTTTCTTCTTTCTTTTTTATTCTTTTAGTTATTTAGAGTTGTAGAGCTTTAGAGGCTGAAATATATTTAGAGAAATAATCTAAAACTTATTTTTCAGAATGAATAAATTAAAGAAAAGTTAGGAAATGGATTTGCTAGTACTAGATAGGTGAGTTAGTGAAACAGCTGATATGTAAACCCTCATGTCTTATGTAAGTAAGCATTTGCCCTAACTTGTTTGTATCCATTCAAGTAATACACAAATGTACTATTTACCAGTAATAATTAGTTACGTTGTCTGAAATGACACTAGTAGAGCCATGTTGGTATTCCTAGGTATCAAAAGCAAACATACATTCCAACAATGCAAAGGTTCTCATAGTCTTGGAGACTCTAACACAATTCTTTGGAGTTGTATTGACCTCCCTTTAAAGAAAGAATTGCTGGCTTTCCTTTTAACAAGACTTGGGGCCTGGGATGATGGCTTTGCAGTTAAAGGCAGTTGCTAGCAAAGTCTATCTTCTCAGGGCCAATTCCAAAGAAACATAAAGCTAGACACAAAAACGTGCTATAAGTCTGGAATTTGTGTGTAGCTGCAAGGCATCCTGCTGTGTGCATGCACATATGGGCACACACATGTGTGCATGCACACACACACACACACACACACACACAAATTGTTATATATTTACAACAAATAATTTTCAATCTATTTCAGTTTTTCACAATTTGCATGTAAGGGAAGTTTTATAAGAAGATGAGCATCTTGTGACTTTTAAGTCATGAATATCAAATTTATCCATTAATTGTATAACTAAATTTATATAAAAATTAAATAAATTTTAAAAGATGATTTTGATAGATTTTACTTTATAGGTATACTTATAGCAATTGTCTTATATTGAACATGCGTTATCAATTTACAGGGTTTCATCTATTCTTTATGACACATGAACATTTATCTCACACTCAATGCATGCATACACACTTGCACACACATTCATACTCCTCAATGAATAAATCTTCAGTTTTATCAAATCTCTGGTCTTGACTCTTCTCTTAGGACACTAAAAATTGAGTGTTTTAGTTTATTTTTCAAAGAACCAGATGAATTAACTTTTTAAATAATGTACTTAAAATGTCATTGAGCTGGAGCAATGGCTCACTAAATAAAGCATTTGTTTCACAAGCATGAGGATCTGAGTTTGGATCTCTAGCAACCATAAAAGTTCTGGATGGGCACACCTGTAAACACAGTACTGGCATGAAGAGGCAAGTTGGGACAAGTTGGTTAGCTAGTCCAGTGGAACTCTAATGAGTTCTGGGTGCAGCTGAAAGACTCTGTCTCAATAACTAAGGTGAAGAATAATCAAGGAAGACACCCAACGTCAAACTTTCTCCTCTATACATACAGAACATGTGACCCCAACACAAAAACATGCATTCATATAAGCACACATAGTTCACACACAAATTGTTCTCTACTTACAATGAATGATTTTCTATCTAGTTAGGTTTTTCACAATTTGTATGTAAGGAAAGTTTTACAAGAAGATGAGCATCTTATGATTTTTAAATCATGATTATCAAATTTATCCATTAATTATATAATATCTAAGATAAGTAACAGTTCTATCTTCCTAAAGTATAGCTTTCAGATAAAATATTTAATTTTAAAATAAAACTAATTTTTGTTACTAAACAAGGAAAACATTTTGATATACCTTTACTTCAACAAACTAGAAATTAATTTACTCAATATACTCCTCAGTACTTTTACAGGGACTTCATAAACATTCATAGCTGTGGTTGGATCAGGATCCTATATATCCCTTCAACAATCCAAACATTGTATTTCTAAGCATTAAATTTAAAGCTTCTTATCTCAATTTAAATGTTTATTCATCAGTTTAGCATTTCAGCCCACACATTCTAATTTATTTTTTCACAAATTGAAAGTAAGACTATTTGAGGAGTTCTCCTCAACTCTGAAGTATTTTCTATGCAAGGTCCACAAATTGGGTTGTTTGGAGTTTATTCCCTAATTAAAAATTAATAATAATAATAAAATTAATTACTCACTTTAGAATAATATTTTATAATGAGACTTTCTGTAGATATGGAAATGTTTGGCATGTGCTCCACCTAATACTGTCCCTGAGTGCTATCTGAATGTACCTATGCAATACATGGGGCATGCTTACTATGACACAGAAACTGAAGTTTCACCTTCATTTAAGTTTCACTTAAATTTGAGTAGTTACATTTCACTTATGGTTACTATGTTAAAGAAAATGTATCAAAGCTATGGATTCCATATTTTAGGATGTTTGAATAGATTTTACAAAAAGATACAATCTTTATGTCCAATTTTATTACTATATCATAAATAATTTATAAAATATTTGCTTGAGTGAGCTAGAATATACTGAAAATGAAAAGATTTTTCTTGAGTAGGAACATTCCTATCCTGAAAAATCTCTTGATAATTTAAAATATTTATTTATTTGAGAAAGAGGTATATATACATATATAGAGAGAGAGAGGGAGAGGGAGAGAAAGAAAGAGAGAACGGGTGTGTCAGGGCCTCTAGCCACTGAAAATGAACTCCAGATGTGCGTGCCACATTGTGTACCTGGCTTAGGTGGGTACTGGGAAATTGAACCTGGGTCCTTAGGCTTTTCAGGCAAGTGCCTTACCTGCTCAGCCATCTCTCCAGTTCTCTTGATTTTTTTAAATACATTTTTGAAAGTATTTTTTCTCCTTTCTGTTTTGAAAGGCACTAAGTGATACCTTATAAGCATATCATAGATTTTAAATGACATATATGAGTATATATATATTTGTGTTTTGTGAAGGTAAGTAATAAAACTAGAAGGGTAGAACATGAAAACAGAAGAAGAAGTTTTAAAGAAAAATTAGAGTATAATGGAACAAATGTGAGATGAAAGCGGAATGTGTGCTATTTTGGGGCAGACCAGCAAGGGGATAGGAAGAGAACAGGGAACAATGAGTGGAAAACAAATAAGAACAAAGCATTATGAAACTTACAAATGAGCCCCAATATTTTGTATGATAAAAATACTCAAAGTAGTACTAAAAATAAGGGAGGCTGAATGACACTGAAAAATAAAAAGACTGCTGTCCAAATTTCTTAGCACTCGAAAATAAAAACTAAATAGATATAAGCAAATACTATATGCTCTGATATAACAGTTTCTCCTTATGTCTTCTCCTGAATGTTTTCTGTACTATTTTTTTCTTTCCATTCTAACTAAAGACTGCCCATTCAGTCCAGAAAAAAAATCTTTTGTAAGAAATGTCTCCTCTCTTTATAATCTTATGATACTTACTATCATTTTAATTTTATTTTTATTTATTTATTTATTTATTTCTTCATTTGACAGAGAAAGAGGGAGGGAGAGAGAGAGAGAGAATGGGCAATCCAGGGCTTCCAGCCACTGCAAACAAACTCCAGACACGTGTTCCCCTTGTGCATTTGGCTATCGTGGGTCCTGAGGAATCAAACCTGGGTCCTTTGGCTTCACAGGCAACAGACTTATCTGCTAAGCCATTTCTTCAGCCCATGCTTACTATCTTTTTGACTATTCTACTTTTTGGACACTTGTTGATCTCTTCCAAGATTGTCCTGTTGCTTAAACAGACCTTATTGGAATGACCAATTTTAGTGTCCTCTCCATTATATTAGATGTTTTCTCCTCTTTAACTTAGTATTTTCTTGCTGCCTGTGTTTTGTGTCCAATGAGCACTAGCCATTGAGGGAAAATAATAAGTATCTTTGATTGTATAAAATAGTTCTATGTTTTGAAGGCCTCAATGAACAATCTTTAACAAGGCACTATTGTTAAGTTCACCATCTCCTTTTGCATCTACTCTACATGCACTGTGATATAAAAGAACACTTTTATTGTTTTTCCTTGAGACAAACTAGGTTGTTGCAGTCTGCTCCTTGTCGCTGTGATGAACACCCAACCACACACAGTTTATGGGAGGAAAGGGGTTTATTTCAGGCAAACAAATTTAGGGAAGGTCCCATGAATGGCAAAGAAGCTGACTCCCTTTCATACACTGAAGCAGACAGAAACCACCAACAGCCAGCAGCATAAGTAACAGCCAGTGCTCAACATGCTCTCTCTACACTTTTGGGTGGAATCAAGATGCACCCTAAAACACACCTTAGGGCTAGACCCCATGATCTTCCCCCAGTGACACCTCCTCTAGCTGGTGTCTAGAGACTCATGTTACAGGATTAATTTTAATAAAATAGCTGACTATATGAAGCCAAAATTTACACTCTCACACTCAAACTATTATATAGGTAGACTTATTTTTTTCAAATAATTCCTAAATGTTAAATTGACAAAATTTACTTGGATTAAATATATTTGGCCATTGAAAATACACATTTTAATATAATATTTCATAACCTACAAGATACTTTTGGAGGAGGTGATTAAATCATGAGGATGGAGCCCTCATGTTTGGAATCAATGCCCTGATAAGAGAGAACACAGACAGTTAGGGCTCTCCAACATGTGATTACACAGGGAAAAAAAAAATCAACCTCCATGACACAGAATACAGACCTGTATGTGAAATTGGCTGTGGTTTGATCTTGCAGTTCCCATACTCCCTCACTGAGATTTAAATGTCTTTTGTTTGTCCACCACACAGCTTATAGTATTTTTGTTGTGTAGTGTCCAAACAGACAAAAGCTAATTCTTACTTTTTATTATTATGAAGTTATATATTTTTCTCTTAGCAAACTAATTAATTTGCTAACTGGTGGTATATATTTGTCTATATAAGTAAAATTTTAGCATTTTATGAAGATATCATTGAATCACATGTAATAAAATATTAGTTAAAATATAATTTGTAATTAGAAAAAGGAGAGGGATGAATGAGGAATGGGATATTACTATCCTCAAAAACTAACATCAAAAATTGTAAAGTTTATCTCAGTATGATCAACTTTAAAGAAAAAAATGAAAAAAGGGAACTAAATTTCTTTCTTTTCAGCAACAATGAAATAAAGAATGAGGTTACTTGTGCTGGATTGTAAACTTCCAGTTCTGAGGAGTGTTTTACATGACTTAAGATTTGATACTTAGAGCAAAAATCCCTTCAACAGCACCCAATGGCCAAAGCATAGAAGAGACAATAGTTACTGGCCACTTTCCCATGTGAAGTTCCAGGAAGTGCTAGTTTAGGTCATTTCTAAGAAACTTAGCAAATGTCTTGGAAAGCGTAAGTTCATTATACAAATAGTCCACAGCCATAGGAACAGTCCAGTGAGAAACTACTATAAAACACTGTGTTCAGTAGAACGTATGGGTCAGAGTATATTTAAGCCATAAATAATGCCATAATGAGCATTTGCATATGTATTCCAAAGGATTGAAGTGTATTGTCATCAGAGAACCTGCCATATTTAGATAAGGTTAATTTTTATCTGAAAGCAACTCCAGAAAGGGAAAAAGAGAATAAGAAAAGTTCTGTGCTCTATTCTCTCTTAAGTAAAAGATATATTTAAGTTCATTTTAAAGTGACTTTGATCCATGTCTATGGGAACCTTGTACAAAACCCTTGAAGTTAGCATGGAAATCGTGCACTGATGCTGACTCTCTCCAACAACATTTCTGTTCCCATGAACAGCTTGGGTGATTTTTTAGTCTCCAAGGCATTACTGTCTTTCACATATTTCCTATTAGTCACCAATTCCTACTACTTCTACATCTGAACACATAAGAATTTCCTAATCTCTTTATACATTGAATTCTTCTAGTTCAGTGATAGATTCCTTTCTCATCTTCCTGTATCATATATGATCACCTATCATCTCCTATTTTCAAAACAATGAGATTAAAAACCTCTTAATATTTTGATAAACAATTTCAAAGATTCCATCAAGCAATTAAAATTTCCTTAACTTGGTATTACAGCATTTTTTTGCAGCTGCTATGAAGCCACTGTCTAGATTCTTCTTGGGTTGTTAAATTCATTGCTGAGATAGAGATCAAAGAATAGAAAAACAATGTTGGATATAGTCTATTGAGATCTTCCATTCAATGAAAGAAAGAGGTTTTCAAAAGTATCTTGGAAAGCATGCTGATAGAATTGTCAAAATATGTCATAGCAAACATGATGTTTTGTAGAATGTTGAAAGGTCTTTTCAGCAGGTAAACGAAAACAATACGAGCAAAGGGATGCAGTAGGAAATAACTCCCTATCTCCTAGAAATTATCCACTGTCTATAATTCTGAGAGGTTGGGTTTTGACATTTCTTCTGAGTATGAGTCATGTGCTTATGTCCCATTTCAGTAGAGTAACCTTTTACTTTTTCAGAATCCCAAATCATAATGATGGTCTAATTGTGAAGTGATGTTGGACTTTTACCCACAAAGACCACAGTGATTTCATTTGTACACAAGTTGATTATACAATTAGAGTAATAAGACCTGCTAAAGTGTGGTAGAAGGGCAAATGAAGCTATTTTTGGTACTGTCTCATCAACTTAAAACATAACTCACTGTTTTAACAGTTTCATCAGCCGGGCGTGGTGGCACATGTCTTTAATTCCAGCACTCAGGAAGCTGAGGTAGAAGGATCACTATGAGTTCAAGGCCATCCTGAGACTACATAGAGAATTCCAGGTCAGCCTGAGCTAGAGTGAGACCCTACCTTGAAAAACCAAATAAAATAAAATAAAATAAAAATTTCATTAAAAACCCATACAAAGTGGTGCATGTATATAATGCCAACCCTGAGGAGGCAGATGCAGGAGAATCAGAATTCATGACCATCCTCAGTTACATAGTCTAGCTTCAGCCTAGCTTAGGCTATATTAAAACCAGACTCAAAAAATTAAAATAAAATGCAATAAAAGTTTCTTGAGGGTAATAAATATACATTGGTATTTAAAAAGATGATTACTAAAATATATAATAGTGTGTATCTGCACATTTTGTTCTCTATTCATGTATAAAGTCAAGCTGAAGTCAATTGTATTTAGGATTGACTAGGGTAATGGGATGGTTAGAATTTAGAAAGGAAAGTCCTTTGTGTTTTCAAAAGCAATTTAATTTTCACAGGTCATTTATGTCAGCCCTTGGTCTAAATGGCCTTTGTTAATAATAAGGTGACTTGAGGCTGTCATTTATATATATATATCCCTTCTGCTTTGGTAGATGAGAGGGACAGAGAGGTGTTGTGAATACTTAGATTGAAACTGTAAATGGACAGATGTTCAGGAACCCACACAAGTTATAGTAATGATGCACATAAGGAAGTGCTCTAGGAACATTCAGGGACTTAAAACAGAATTACATTTGTTTAGCCAATGCTGACAAGGCAAAACTACATAGAAATTTTAAGAGTATAGAACACAGAATCTAATTCTAATTCTTTTTTTTAATTTTTATTTATTTGAGGGTGACAGACAGAGAAAGAGGCAGATAGAGAGAGGCAGAGAATGGGCACGCCAGGGCCTCCAGCCACTGCAAACGAACTCCAGACGCGTGCGCCCCCTTGTGCATCTGGCTAACGTGGGTCCTGGGGAATTGAGCCTTGAACCAGGGTCCTTAGGCTTCACAGGCAAGCGCTTAACCGCTAAGCCATTTCTCCAGCCCCTCTAATTCTAATTCTTGATGTGTATTCTAAGGAAATAGACCTGTCTTAGTTCTTTGGGACCCAGTTAGTGGTTCAGTACTTGACATTTCTTTTGGCAGTACATTTCCCCAGCCTTGGTCCACTGCAGTCTGTTGCCCATGCAGCCTGTCAAATCCTGACATGGGCTTCAATTATTTATACACACTGAAGAGAATAGACTCTCAATATTTCTATTTAAACAGGTACTTTTACTCTATTCACAAAGGTAAAAAAGGAACATTGAGAAAGTATTTAAGGCATAAATAGGGTAAATATGGATTTTTAATGAAGTTTTATGGTTTGGATATGGTTTTGGTATATAGTCTGAAGGTTCATCTTTTAGAAGCTTGGTCTACAATCGTATAGTAGAGATGAGGGAGTGGGATCTTCAAGTGTAAGGTTCTCAGATTACTGAGGTACTATCCAAGACAGAAGTATTACTCTTCTGGGTAAAATTCTCATGCAAGTAAGTTGTCATAAAAGCATGATAGGCTGGAGAGATGGCTTAGCAATTAAGGCACTCACTTATGAAACCTAAGGACCCAGGTTTGATTTACCAGGATCCATGTAAGCCAGATGCACAAGGTAGCACATGCATCTGGAGTTAGTTTGCAGTGACGGGAGGTCCTGGTGTGTCCATTTTCTTTGTCTTTCTGGGTCTTCCTTTCTGTCTCTCTCCCTCTTGTAAATAAATAAATTCCCCAGCATGATGCTGGCCTCTGTCTCTCTGCCTTTATCTCTCTCATTTCCTGCTCAGTGTTATTGTTAGAGATGCTCCTATGGTCAGAGAATGACACATAGTACATAGAATATTGGTAAGGCAATGCTTACTTCAGCAGAAGTGTGTATAGACATAAAGTGCATATAGCCATAAAGAGTCCAGACATGCAAAGGTCACCAGCAGGACATCTGTGAGACCCTCAAAGTCAGAGCAGGACACCTCATATGCTAACACTTTGCCTAAATTTTTAAAATCATAGAGGTTCCAGTATAATCCTAAAGAAATAAATGACTGATTTAGGGACACTTTACTAAACACAGAAATAGAGGCTTTGCTATCAAAGTCTGTTGACTCTTCTGGTCTCAAGAACCACTGAATTTGGCATAAAGGATGGTGATTCAAGAAGGAGACTTCCCACAGAATTGCATTCTTCCAAAGTTGAGTTTATTTTTATAACCATATGACACAAAAGATAGCATTTCTCTCTTTCCCTCCACTCCTCCTCTCTCTCTTTCCCATTCTCTCCTTCTCTCTCATATTTATTATAATGTAATCACTTCATTTTAGAAACTCACATCATTTCTTAATGTCCAGATTTGTGAGCTGTTTTGTTCAAACACAGATTGCTTCTTTTGTGTGTGTTATATGTGTGTGTGTGTGTGTGTGTGTGTGTGTGTATAATTTTTGTTTTTTTGAGGTAGGGTGTCACAATGGCCCAGGTTGTCCTGGAGTTCACTATGTAGTCTCAGGCTAGCCTTCAACTCACAGCTATCCTCCTCCCTCCGCCTCCTGAGTGCAGAAATTAAAGGCATATGTGACTATGCCTAGCTGTATATTTTATTATGTTAATGTAAAACATAACAAAATCAGTTTAAGAAGGACCATAGCTGTAAAATCATGCTATTTTATTATATTTATTTTCTTTTATAATATTTTATTTTTGTAGAGCTAAGAAATAAGCTCAGAGCCTTATACTGTCTGTTAAGATTTCTACCCCTAGGCAAAATAGTCAACCCTGCCATCTTATTTTGTGAGATTAACTTCATGCCTATATATATATATATATATATATATATATATATATATATATATATATATTTAATTTCATAGTAGAACACAGGCTCAAGTTTATGTACATAACAGTAAGATCTAATGAAAACATATGTGATATTAAAATATAAGTAGGGCTGGAGAAATGGCTCAGCAGTTAAGGCAGGTAACTGCAAAGGTTAACAACCCAGGATTAATTCCTCAGTACCTAGGTAAAGCCAGCTAGACCTGGCACACCCATTCTCTCTCCCTCCCTCTCTCTCTCTCTCTCTCTCTCTCCCTCTCTCTGTCTGTCTCCTTCGGCTTGTAAATAAAAATATATTTAAATGTAATTATTTTATTTGTTAATATATATGTATATTTCAAATTGATGGATTACACAAAATTTAATTTTAATGAATTTAATTTCAACACATTTCTATTCTAATGACAATCACTTACCATAACAGATTTAAATGCCAAGAACAGATTATTTCAAAACATTACACAATATTATCCATCTACACTTAGGGTAACTCACTGATTTTATATAAGGGAAGATACACACAATAATTATTTTGTTAACTTAAAAAAAATTATTCCTTTATTTATTTGAGAGGGAGAGAAAGAGAGAGGCAGAAAGAAAGAGAGAAGGGGCATGCCAGAGCCTCCAGCCACTGCACACGAACTCCAGACACATGCACCCCCCTGTGCATCTGGCTTACATAGGGCCTGGGGAATTGAACTGGGGTCCTTAGACTTCACAGGCAAATGCCTTAACTGCTAAGCCATTTTCCCAGCCCTATTTTGTTAACATTTTTCTGACAACTTCCATGATTGTAAACAATATCCCATGGTAATTCCCTCCCTCCCCCCACTTTCCCCTTTGAAACTCCACTCTCTATCATATCCCTCCCCCTCTCAATCAGTCTCTCTTTTATTTTGATGTTAAAATCTTTTCTTCCTGTTAAGATGGTTTTGTGCAGGTAGTGTCAGGCATTGTGAGGTCATGGATAATCAGACCATTTTGTGTCTGGAGGAGAATGTTGTAAGGAGTTCTACCCTTCTTTGGCTCTTACATTGTTTCTACTACCTCTTCCACAATGGACCTTGAGCCTTGGAAGCTGTGATAGAGATATTTCAGTGCTGAGCACTCCTCTATCACTTCTCAGCACCATTATCTTCTGAGCCATCTGAAAAGAGAAAGTTCTCTAACCAAAAGTGAGAGAAGCATTAATATATGGGTATGAACATTAAGAGAAGTGCTTACGGGGCAGTTAGGTGAGCATAATATATACATTTAGCTGGACAGAAGCAGATGTTATACCCCTAGGGCTCATGACTACCCTTATTGTAAGTTTTTATTATCATGGATATATTCCCTCCCATGGAGCAGGCCTCCAGTCAAATTAGAGAGCAGTTGGTGCCACTATTGCACCCGTTGTCTCATTTGGCCTGGCTGGCCAATTATTAGGCTCACAATGTCCACTGTTGAGTATCTTCACTGGTGGTGTCTCTTTCTCCCATTGAACTGCATGCAGCATGGCTTCTTCTAGCTTTCTGTCAGCTGGTCTACATGGAGGAGGTTAACACCTCAGTTCCAGGAGGATTTCTCAGTGACCTTGCAGCCCAAGTATGCAGAGTCTTCAGCAATATGGTCTTACCATCTATTCCTGGTGGGAAACCAAGGGCCTCGGCAATGGCCTGTAATGTTTGGGGGGCATCAGGGACTTCCCTGGCCAACAACTACCTGGAAGGTATCCCCTCCCTGGCACTGAAATTTTTCTAGACAATTTATGTCTCCTGTGTGTTCCATTGTCCAAAACAGTAGGTTTCCATATGATTTATTTATATCCTCTTAGATTTTGATTAGCCCTCGCTCCACCTTTCCTTTACTCAATCTCTTCCCCTGACCTCACTCAGGCCACCTTTTGCATCTGGCTTATACAGGATATTGAACTTGGGCCATTAGGCTTTGCAGATAAGTGCCTTTACCATTGAACCATCTCTCCATCCCACACATGTTATTTTAATCCACTACAAACTTTTCAAAAATCTATTAATAAAATCTCCATAAATTCTTATTATCTTTTATTACTAGCAGAGTAAAATGAAACTTATACTTTCTTTTGATATTTTGATAAGGTGTTCCTGATTTTTTTTATCTGAGTGTTTATCAAATTGGAAACTGTTTTATAAATCTATGAAGAAAAATCAAACAGTGCTAAACCCATGAATATATATATATATACATATATAATATATATATGTATATGTATATATGGCTAATTAACTGTAATGTAGAACATGTTCAACATTTAATGTGACTTTCTTTGATCACACAGTTCAAATTCACCTGTGCCCTTACTGTTTAACTCATACAAATGAAACTTTTACTATAAAGCTTAAAACTCTATACCTAGAAAACTTTAAAATATAGGCATATTTAATATTGTATGTCAATTTTATAATTGCACCACCTAGCCAATTGGTAGCACTGTGCTAATCCTTAATAACTGGTTCATGAGTTCATAAAACAGAGTTCAAAGTCTCTACAATGAAGATTATGACACTGTCAAATAAAACAATTCAGTCACATTTAATACATGATAAATAAGCTACAGTCTTATCAGGAAAGGAAAATAGGCCTATATCTGATTTTTCCAAAGATACTATAGGACATCATTCAGGTTACTTTCAAAATATATATTTTATCATATTTTTATTATCTGAGTAAAGTCACAAATTCATTTCTTTTTCATAAAGCAGTCTGGGTCACTTTGAAAATGGTAAACCACCCCTTTTAAAATCATCTAAACCTATGTCTTAGGTAACAGACTTCAAAACCTTACAACTTTTGCATGTTTTTTTTTAATTTATGAAATGTATGTAGTTTAATCATTCATTAGATGACACAAAAATGTGGCATAAGATAGTGTCCCACAAATAAGGCTATTTCTTTCATAAATATTTGGAAAGGCAGATGAAAAGGTAATTTTAAAGTATGTGGCTGCAATCAATAAAATAATTGCCTGCATGTTTTATAAGGCAACTCTATCTTTTAACAAAATGAAGCTCTGAGCATCAAGCCACAGGATTAATTAACATGGTTGCAAAGCATTTGAACTAGAGCATAGGGCTGATGAAGATGATTTGTGCAGAGAGATGCTGCTTCGAATTTCACAAGAAAAATATTCTAAAGTCACCTGAATGGACAGACTGTGGTGTAAAAGATTTGATAAGCCTCCACACATACAACTTCTTTAAAAATTTTACTGTTTGAAAACATGTTTCTTTTACTCTTAGATTGCACTTCAAAATTAAAATTTTTATGGGACAGATCATTTTAGCTAGTTAATTATACAATGATTCATTGATATGAAATAAATGTATATGCCTACTTTCCCTAATTCATTTGTTGAAATCCTAAATCCCAGTGTGACTATATTTTGAGTAAGGGGGTGAAGAAGTTGTAATGAAGTCATAGTGGTTGAGCCTTTGTCTTACAGAACTAGTATCTTTATGGAAATAAAATCACTCATGCTTCCCATATCTCTCTTCCCCAAAGGTAAAGCAGGAAGGCAACTCTGAAACTTAAGGAGAGAACCCTCTCTACACATTCACCTTTTCATGCCTGTGTGTTGGAATCATAGTCCAGAGAGCTGGAAGAAAATGCATTTTGTTTTTTGATCCAGGAAGTATGAACTAATTTGTTATTAGCAAGTTGAGCACTCTAAGACATGCACGTGCCTCACTCACCATCTTATCACACACCCCAGGGAATGCAGAGGGAAGTATTAATACGAGCAAATATAGGTGTTATGAGCTTTTCCTAAAATATTTTAAAGTCAGCATTTATTTATATTTTTATGCAAGAGAGTGTGAGTGAGAGAGCAAGAAAGGGACAGAGAGAATCAGTGCGCCAGGGCCTCCAGCAACTGCAATTGAACTCTAGATGTGTATTCCATCCTGGGTGCATGTGTGACCATGCATGCTTGCATCTCTTTGTGTCTGGCTTACATTGGAACTGGAGAGTTGAACATGAGTACTTAGGATTTGCAGGCCTTAACTGATAAGCCATCTCTCTAGCCCTTAACATTTATTAAATTGAATAAATATTAAAGGAACACAGGATGCCATTTTTCTTCCAAAAGTATGCAAATATTCTGTTAGTAAATCTGCCACCCCAAGTTTTCATTCATTCAGCTATTCTACATGAAGGGACTAACTCTAGATTATATTATAGTTACCAAAAGTCTAATTGGTTTATGAGAGACCATTTAGATGATTGACCACAGTACAGTATGACATTATATGTTTTAGTAAGTACCATGAGAGTAAATGTCACATGAGACCAAAACACATACAAATTTTGTTTTCTGGAGTAATGAAGGCTTCACAGAGGAGATAAAATCTCAGTTTAGCTGGGAAGCATGGTTATGATCTCTCCATATGGAAAAGAACTAGGTAGAGATAAGGGTTGGTATAATATGAAATCATTAAAGAAAATGGCATGCTTGTTGAATAGAAAATAGTTTGCAATGAAAAGAATTTAAGGATTATGAAATGGACAAGTGAGACATGAGGTTGAAAGGTAATACAGGGAGCCTGGTAAGAATGTTAATGTATCAAAATAAGAGTTTGGATTTTCTCACTGTATAACTTGAAGTATTAGACCAAAGCACAGAATGTCAGAGATTTATGTAGAATCACTCTAACCAGCTGTACAGAGAAGGAAATGTCTTCAGAATAGAGCTTAATAGGGAAAACAGGGAGAGGACTCTAAGAAAGACAATGGGATGAAGATGATTGTGCCTGAGGGAGGTGATAGAAGTTTAAGCACTAGAAACATTCAAACAGAATATGTTGCAATGATTCAAAATTGTAGGCAGTTAATTAGGCAACAAACAGGTTTGAATTACTTTATAAATTATGTATATCGTTAATGAAGAAGAATAAATGAAATCAATTTTTGAATGCATATTTTTAAAATGACAGACAATATTCTCAGCACAATATTTGAAGTATATATCCACAAAACAATTTTATCAAACTTGTTTTATGATTTTAATTGTAAAGCTGAAATTATAATCAAATAGAAGATGATCAATGTATAAATACTTAGAAAGTATCTGGTAATGAAAACATTCAGATCCTCTGTAATGAAAAAAGTAAAATTGTGTGTAAAAATGAGCTTCTTGTGTTTGATTTCCATAAAGTTCAGTACAGCCTACATTTCAAATGGGGTAGCATACAGCAGGGAGAAAAAGGACATATGGACAAATGGCTCATGGTGTTAGCATATGAGTAAATATTATGAGTAAAACATTTCTAGAAACCTGTAAATTACAGCCAACCACAATCATCTTTTTCAATTAAACAGTGACTTTCTTAACACACTTAGTCTTTTATGATGACTAATTTTAGCAAGCAAAAATTATTATCAATATTATTGTAGAAAATGTGTCTCATATTTTTGGCAGAACAGGATGTCTCCCACTGAGACACACAGTAAATATCTATTAGAGAGAATCTTCAGCACTCCATGTGTATTTTAATAGGATGGGGAGTAATGCTGAACTCACATTGCCTGTCTCCATTTGGACAGGCTGATATAGTTTTATTTATTTAATGTAAATCTATGCTCTATCCATGATCTTCTGCTCATACTTGTACAGCAACTGTAGGCATATTCACTCCATAATCATGAATTTGAAGCTGGGTTCATCACTGGGTAAATATCTATGTAGAATAAGCATCTTCATTCAACAACAGAAACTTACAAACTGGCTTTTAATCAAAGTATTGCAGATAGAACATTTATTTTTAATTTCTTGGGTGCTGCACATGGGCCATTTTTTTTTCTGCTTATCTTGATCCTTTAGTGAGAGGTGACAAAATAAACCAAAGCTATTGTCTCAGCTGCACTAATTTTAGTTCTGTAATGATAATAAGGCTCATTAAGTGCTTGTATTCATTATGTCTTATGCATATGCATATATATTATTAATAATTTTTTCAGTACCAGCTTGACGTTAAATATTTCGAGTCCTGTTGTAGATAGGCATTGAAGGAACCACTTCACATCCAGCTTCCCTGTTAACTCTAGAAAGGGAAGAGTCACTTTCTTCTGCAGAGTATTGGGTGGAGCATGTCAATCACTCTTGGTTAGGAGATCATTCCTCCCTCACCTACAACTTGCTGAAGAGGCTGGAGGAAGATTTATCCCTTAATGAGATTATATACTATACTCTTAAGAAGCCCCTCCCTTAGTGCAATTGCTCACAGTCCCTCTCTGTGGAAACTATCTGCTTTTGAATTGCAATGAAAAAAAAACATAACTTTTCCTTTTATCCCCTGCCCCATTTTGTTTTTCTCGTCTTTGGATGTCCATAGAATCCCTAACCATTCTTGCTGTGACAGTTCGAGAATCTTCCTGTCTTTCTCAGCCGCCCAAGTGCTGGGAAATATAGGCACAGCCCAACCAAAAAGGTAGTGTACATGGGTTCTTGGGATTGCACTCAGCCATGCACTTTTGTGTTTGCACTGATTTTTTGTTTGTGATTGCACTGATTGTGTTATCTCCCTGCCTTCTTGCATAGCTCATTTTCCCATTTTGTTAATATTAAGTATTTGAGAGAGTGAGCAAAAGACAGAGAGAGGGTGGGAGATAGAAACAAAGTGTGTATACGTGCTCCAGGGCCTCTTGCCATGGATATGAACTCCAGACATGTGCCACTTTGTGCATTTGGCTTTTACTTGGTTACTGGTGAATCAAATGTGGCCATCATGCATTTGCAATCAATTGCCTTTAATCACTGAGCAATCTCTCAAGCCCCATAAATCATTTCTTACTGGACTCCACATTGCACCATACAACTTAGTTTATGACAAGTATCAGTTTACTTCCACTTCAAGGTGAATCGAAAAAAAATGGTAAGTCAAAAGTATTTTTATGAATTATGATCTGTCAGAGAAGCACTAAGTGAAGGCTAGATTCTGTAATGATGATTCAGGATGAATATGTATCATATGTATGGAAAGATAAGTAGAGAAGGAAAAGTAAAATATATTCTCTTTCAAGAACTCTACAATG
Source organism: Dipus sagitta (assembly GCA_036346955.1). NCBI lineage: Eukaryota > Metazoa > Chordata > Mammalia > Rodentia > Dipodidae > Dipus > Dipus sagitta. The sequence continues at coordinate 198,760,763 of CM070770.1, read as the reverse complement.
TATACAGAAATAGGTAGAAGATGAATATTAAAGTATAGTAGTGTTAGGTAGGACAAGAGTCTCAAAGTGAGCTGACACTCTTTGCCACTTTCCTCCTTCCTCCTTTCTGCTGAGCTTCCTCAGCCATCCTCAGAGAGGAGCTGACAATTTCATCCTTTCTCTACCTACCCACCTTCCCTCTCTCCCCTCTCCTTCTGCGATCTTGTCTTTCACTGCCAGCTGCTCACTTTTTCTGGAGCACAGATACCCACCTTGCCCATTAAGAGGATAAACTGCTGTCAGCCTGACTTAAACAGCCTTTGCCTGTGTGGGAGGTGAAGGCCCCATTCGCCCTCACAGACCAGGGCATCATACTGGTGTTTTCCTCTGTAAACCCAGCTTGACCTCTAGTTCTTTCTTCTTATTCTCATTTCCCTCCTTTCCTCCTCATGAAAGCCTGCTCTTACACCCTCTTCTCCTCCTGTCATCTGAAATAGGAAATCAGGCTTTCAAAACTGTCCCTATTACCCCACTAGCTTGTCTCCTTCAAACTTAAAGAAATTAAGGCTCCAGGATGATATCAAACCTCACCATTTAATCTTTTATTACAACATGCCTGACCTCAATATAGATTGAACAATGGGTCCAAATGGCCTAAAACAATACTTTTAATTTTCAAATCCTTACTGGTTTAGATAACTTCTGTGACAGCACAGGCAATTGTTCCAAGATACCCCATATTCAAGCATTTGTTTTTCTCTGCACACCTGTTCTCTCTGCTCTGCTTGCCCTATTCACCAGATTCTTCTAGCCAAGGTAAGACTGGCCCAGTTTAGATAGAAAAGAAATTAATGGGAATAGCTAGGGAAAAAACTGTTTTAAACTCTGAATGATTGTGCGTGAATGTGAGATTGAACACTGACCTGAATTTCAGATACTAATGATCAGTGCTGCTTTGTGGGAAATGCAGATCCTGGCTGTGCTGGTGCGGGTTTGCAGCAGTGCTGCGGAACACAGATTCAAACAGCATGCACAGTCACACGGACCAGACTCCATGTAAGACCCTGCATGTGGGGATGTGCTGTGTGTGGAATATACAAACACAGCAAGTCTGTGAGCCATGCTAGAAGGCAAACAGCGATAGGATGGTGCCAAAGAGACCCCATGCCATAGCCAGACACACAGCTTCAAAGAACACGTGCGGTACTAAAGTCGGCTAGGTAAAGGCTAAAAGCCTAGCTCCTAGGAAATGGTAGGTTTGATCAATGTTCAGAGATATTCATAAGTGATTGTTTCTACTTCACTATAATGTGAATTAAATTAATTGTGATATGCTATTTAAATTTATGGTAAGCTGGATCCTGAGAAATAGGTTGCCCCCTCCCCAACTTAGACCCCAAGCACATTTAAAACTCTGTGTCATTCACAGCTTGTCCTTAGGCAAATTGGCCTATTGCCTCTGGACAAGAAAAGGAAAAATGACAAACAGCATATAATTTTTGTTTGCTCTCAATTTTTCTCTTGTCTAAGATCCCTAAAGTCTTATTAGAATACAGTCCTCAGTCTTAAAATAAGCATAACAAACAAGCAACAAACAGATCTAACTAGGCTTCACAAGTTAGAATTTTATGCTTTAACAATAGGAACAGATAATTCAGTTTGTTATATCATAATATAGTTCAGATTTGTCATTACTAATAAAACCATTTCCAGATATGTATATTATCACCAGGGAAGCTATCAAGTTTTACCTACATTTATAAATCCATGCTTTTAAAATGTGCTTCATAGGATCATAAAAAGAAAAGTCTCAAATCAACAGGTTATAAAATCTAAAATTCAATTTACTGATATCATTTTGCTCATGGTGACAGTTATAACAGCTGCCTTCAAATGTTTAATTAAGCTGATAATGCCTATATGCTAAATTTTAACTACTGAAAAAAACAGCCTTAATAAGATTAAGAAGTAATTGTTAGTTGACTGATTTTTCTTTTCTAAAGCCAATTCTACTAAATAGTCATGTTTATAACTCAGGTTTTAGAAAGGATATAATCTAATTTCATTTTTATAAAATATATAATCTAATTTCATTCACTGTAACTTTTGTTCTTAGGGAGACAAGAAAGTCTCCCCATATTCTGACAACTGTGTAAACTGTGTGCTTTCTCAATTTTTGAGGAGTTCTATTCACAATTCTTGGGCCAAGATGAGTTGCAATGCTAGAATCTATTATTTACTAACAATTTAATTTAAACAAAAACTATCAGATATCTGGTCATGAGTAACAAGAATAATGAGACCTAAAATTGATTTATGTTTATCAAGTAACCCTAAGCAAGGTGCATCAGATTAACTGTTATAGAATTCTCTATCAGGACTGTTTATATAGGTCAGTTTAGACAGAAAGATTAAAGCCACTAAAATGTGCACAGGTACATAGGTATATTTAACTGATGACTAACCCCACAATGCACAACCCACATTCCCCAATGAGGAGGGTCCCTGAGGAGGCAGGAGGACAGGGAAGAGGCTAACAATGGTAATCTCATTTCTGTATACACATGTGTACATAACTAATAAAAGTGTAAGGCTTTCAGTTTAAATTTATTTATTCTTACCTTTTCAGTTTTGAGGCATATTTCAAATATTCATATCTGTATAATGTATTTTGATACATTCTCATTTATGTTCATTTTATATCTTTCTTACTTATCATATACAAATACACAAATTTCTTTCTTATTCAGAAGTCAAATAGAATATGCATGGTGTTACTGAACACGCTATGTAATGAATAGCACAACATTCAGCATTTTTATATGCAATTTCTGTTTTGTAGCATAATTTTCTGCTCTTCACTAAAGTTCTAACTAATGATTCCTGATCTTGTTTGGTATTTTTTCAGCCCCAAGATCAGTTCTACATGTTTTTGTTTTTGTTTTTGTTTTCCTATTCAGTTACAGTTTTCTAAATTATACTAGGGTTACTTGATAAGATTATTAATGCTTTCTTGTTGAAATTAAGATCTAGCTTCATTAGCATATTCAGATATAATCTACTTAATTATAAGCACTATGAACTTGAACAGGTTGATTATCTATGGTGCATGCTAGTATTTGTCCCTCTGCAAAATGAAGGTAACACTAGAATCTTCCACAACCACTGAATTGCTTTGATGGTGAGCATTTGACACAAGAAACATATTTTGTGTGAACGTTACTGACCATTTCCACTAATTCTACAACTATAACTTCTGCTAGTATTAGTATGTTCTATTAAATTATCTTAAAGCTTTCCTTTTGCCAAAGCATGTAATTGTTGTCCACTCCTTAAGTCTCGATATGTAGCTCAGACTTCCACAATGCTGAGAGAAAATAGAAGCTGCTGGGACAGAAGCTTTAAGTCTTCACAGTCCCTCAGACTGGCCAGAGACCTCATCTCTTTCTCATCTTCCCTGAAGCATGTCCTCCTATTCCTATTATTTCCTTTAACTTTGTTCTTAAATCTTATTTTCAAAGAAATCGGGAAATAAACAACACCACTTCTCCTGTAAGTTATCTCTTTCTTAGTTTGTACAATAAGAGTTCTTAGAACTCAAATCTATATTTCTCACCTTCTGGCTTTCTTGTTTGAAGTAATTGGTTCTTAGAGATACAAGTCTGATGCAGTCACCCTCTTCTCTTTTGTACTATTTGCTAGAGACTTTGAACATGTTCCAACTCTCACATTGTAAGGACATTACTTTTATGCTTTATCATAGTGAATCTCTTGCTATATGTGTGATGGTTGGACCACATCCTTCATTACCTCATGCTTCATTCATGGATCGCTGACACTTTGCTCACCCTCTTTTCCTCATTATATCTTTTTTTCTTCTTATCTCTGTCCTCATTATTTTCCATTCAATTTTAAATGTGTAGATTTCTCTTAAGAAAGGTGAAATTCAAAAATGCTTTAAGATAATATTTTCAATATTCTTTTTTCAATTTCCTGCATTTTCTATTTTACCTTATCTTTAAGTGGATGCTGCAGATCTTTAATTCTGATCCATACATTTTCTTATACATTGAGCATATCCATTGTGTCTTTTAAAATCCAGCTCCTAATGTTCTTCATGATGCTCTCATACTCATTGTGGCCCCTTCTAAATCCTATTTTTCAGTTATGCCTAGACATATTTCAAAGCACTTTTATCACATTACTTGTGTGGTGACCAATCTGGAGTGTCAAACTAAATGGATGGAGGCATGTCTAATGTAATGGTCTGAATATGAAGTCTCCCTAAATTTTCTCATGCATTAGAGTTTTAGTTGACACCTGTTGGGGTTTGTGGGCAGTGATTGGACCATAAAAGCTCTGAGTCCATTACTGGATTGATGTATTGATGGATTGAAATATATGGGCGTTGTTAGGTAGCTGTAGAAAATTGAGGATGGAGAAAGCAAGTCCCTGAGGGTGTTTCAATGAAGTATTCAACTTGTCCTCTGCCCCTTCTGCTTTCATACTTCCTAGTCACCATACAGGGAGTATACACCATGATATACTTCCAGAGTATACACAAACAATGGAATGAGTTGCCCAGAGACTGAAATCTCTGAAACCATGATTCAAAAGAAATCTGTCCTCCTTTTAAATTGTTTCAAATATTTTCTCACCAGCACTAACACAATTTTACTTTAATGTTATTAAATACCTAGCATGCAATGGCTTAGTGTTCAGCATCTAATGGCTTAGTGTTCAATGCATCTTTTCTATGAGACATCTGCATATATAAGATTACTATATTATTGCTTGATTGTTCAAAACTATATAGACTGTAAAGTTACCTTCTCTGGAATCTTTTCTCTCTTCACTTTCCTAATTCCTACATACCTAAGTCATAGAATAGCTTATTTCAGACTTTTTTCATGTGTGGCTTCTTCTTAGTGTTTTCTCCTTAAGAACACAATCACTTCTGGACAGCACCAGTGTATAATATCTGGATTATCACTGGTAATGTATCATCTCACCTATCTCTCAAGGATATTCTCCTATAACAGATTGTATTCTCATCTTTAGTAAGAAGCAGACACCTTAACTATTCACTAATGAAAGAAAGAAACATGATCTATTGAGTTCTCATTAAACTGTCAGTTCAGAATCACTCAATTTTGTAAGTATTTCAAAATACTGATGAGCATCTGCTTGCTTTTTAGTTGTGGCAAACATGTACATGTAAATACTTTACTGTATTTACTCAATATTCTCAATGACCTTGTGAGGCAGCTACCGAGAAAGAGTAGTCAGTACGTTTCCTTATGTGTAAATGTTTATGTGGAAAAATACATAGTTGTGTCAAGACATGGAATTTAAGCCACTGTTCAATATTGTACTATGACTATAGAAAGTACACAGTGTTTTATAAAAAATGTAATTTAATTGCTGTGAGTATATTTGTGTTTTGATTTTCTACAGAAATATTTTTGAAAGGGAATCATTCTAAATATCTGAGGAATTTCAGTTCTAAAGGAAATAATTCATATCATCTCACTAACATTAAATCTTTTATATACAGCCTCCAAGGAATCAAATATTTGAGGATATATTAACTACAGGATTTAAATTACATAGCATAGTTTAACAAAAAATTAATAGAAGAACTTTTAAGAAAATCGTGTTCTTCAATATATGTCACTATCTAGGGGCAAAGACTAGCTGGAGGGCTTATTATGGATAAGGCTTTTACAAACTACCCTAGGATTTTCTGTAAATAATATATGTACCTACAATGTTACTCTTTAATTTTTCTTTAAATTCTATAAAGTATAATGAGTTTTCTGATTAAATTTCTCTAGAATACTACTTTTTGCATTACATTAAAAAATATCTTATCTGTTTTAAACCCTACAGGGGATATACTTCCTGGAGATATTAAATAATACAGTAATATTTTATTCTAGTAAAGCTAAATTCTGTCTTCAGTAAGTCCCATTTATGTTTAAATACATGATATTTCTGTAAAGAGAGCAAAATGTTATATTTCCTCTACATTTCTTTATATCTAGCCTAGAGTAATATAGAAGTCAGGAGACTGTTGATGGCAGACAAAGGGGAGGCTCTGAAAATAGCAGGTAAACAAGTGCCTCTGTTAAGAAGAATAGCATTTCCTGGGGCCTGCATTGTTGAGCAAACTCCTTAAGATAAGCAAAACTCTGTTGCTATTGAAAATGGGACTATGTCCCTTATTTCTTTCTCTGTATCTTTGTCATTTCCATGAAGGAAGGCTGCTGATTTTTGTTCATTGATTTTGTATCCTGCTACTTTGCTATACGAGTTAATCACCTTCAGGAGTTTTGGGATGGAGTCTCTCGGGTCTCTTACATATATAATCATGTCATCAGCGAATAAAGCTAACTTAACTTCTTCCTTTCCAAATTGTATCCCTTTTATTTCTTCTCCTGTCTTATTGCTTGAGCTAGGACTTCCAATACTATATTGAAAAGCAGAGGTGAGAGTGGACAACCCTGTCTTGTTCCTGATCTTATTGGGAATTCCTCTAGTCTCTCTCCATTAAGTATTATTTGGGCCTTCGGAGCTTCGTATATTGCCTTTATTAGGTTAAGATATGAACCAACCATGCCAATTCTCTCCATTGTTTTGAACATGAAGTGATGTTGAATCTTGTCAAAGGCCTTTTCTGCACCTATTGAAATGATCATGTGGTTTTTATGTTTAACCTTGTTTATGTGGTGTATTACATTGACAGATTTCCGTATGTTGAACCACCCCTGTGTTCCTGGGATGAATCCCACTTGGTCAAGGTGGATAATGCTTTTGATGTGTTGTTGGATTCGGTTTGCGAGGATTTTGTTTAGGATCTTTGCATCTAAATTCATCAGGGAAATAGGCCTGGTAGTTATCTTTTCTTGTGGCATCTCTGCCTGGTTTTGGAATTAGGGTGATGCTAGCTTCATAAAAGGAGTTGGGTAGCTTTCCCTGTTCACCCACCTTGGAATAACGTTAACCAAGGAAGGGAAAGATCTATACAACGAAAACATAAAAACACTCGAAAAAGAAATTGAGGAGGACTTGAGAAAATGGAAAGACCTCCCATGTTCCTGGATAGGCGGAATTAACATTGTGAAGATGACAATCCTACCAAAGGCCATATACAGATTTAATTCAATTCCAATTAAAATCCCTACAGTGAGCCGGGCGTGGTGGCGCACGCCTTTAATCCCAGCACTCGGGAGGCAGAGGTAGGAGGATCGCCGAGAGTTCGAGGCCACCCTGAGACTACAGAGTGAATTCCAGGTCAGCTTGAGCTCGAGTGAGACCCTACCTCAAAAAACAAAAAAAAAAAAAAAAAAAAAAAAAAAAAATCCCTACAGTGTTCTTCACAGAGATAGAAAAAAATGATCTCAAATTTCATATGGAAAGGCAGAAGGCCTTGCATTTCCAAACATATCCTCTGTAAAAGAAATACCTCTGGAGGCATCACCATATCTGATCTAAAGCTATATTACAAAGCCATAGTAATAAAAACAGCATGGTACTGGCATATATATAGACCAATGGAATAGACTTGAGGACCCAGACTTTGGGTCAAGCAACTATAGCTACTTGATATTCAATAAAGGCCCAAACAATATAGGCTGGAAAAAAGACAGCATCTTCAACAAATGGTGCTGGACAAACTGGATCACCATATGCAGGAGACTGAAACTTGATCCACACACTTCACGATGCACTACACTCAAGTCCAAATGGATCAAAGACCTCAATATAAGGCCAGAAACTCAGATACTACTGGAAGAAAATTTAGGATGTACTTTCCATGATATAGGAATGGAAAAAGACTTCCTGAACAAAACCCCAGTAGCTCACGAACTAAAACCGTCACTCAACCAATGGGATCACATGAAGCTGAAGAGTTTACTTTACAGACAAGCATACAATAAGCAAAGCCAATAGATTACCCACAGAATGGGAGAAAATATTTGCAGGGTTATCCAACTGATAGAGGCCTAATCTCTAGAATCTACAAGGAACTCAAAAATCTAAACAGTAAGAAGTCAAACACCCCACTCACAAAATGGGGCAAAGAGCTGAACAGGCAGTTCACAGAGGAAGAAATAGAAATGACAAACATACACTTAAGAAAATGTTCATCATCCCTAAACATCAGGGAAATGCAAATTAAAACAAATATGAGATTCCACCTTACCCCAATAAGGATAGCAAACATCAAAAAATCAAATAAAAATAAATGCTGGCAAGGATGAGGAGAAGTAGGAATACTCATCCACTGTTGGTGGGAATGTAGGATGGTACAACCACTTTGGAAAGCAATATGGAGAATTTTGAAAAAGCTGAGTATAGAGAAACCAACAGACCCAGTTATTCCCTTACTGGGCATCTACCCTAAAACCTTCAAACCACAGGCTAGAGAGATTTGCTCAACCATGTTTGTAGCAGCTCAATTTGTAATAGCTAAGAGCTGGAATCAACCCAGATGTCCATCACTAGAAGAATGATAACTAAGATGTGGTATATCTACACAATGGAATTCTATGCAGCAGTAAGAAAAAAATGACACAATGAAATTTGAGGAAAAATGGTTGAACCTGGAATAGATCATTCTCAGTGAACTTACCCAATCACAGAAAAAAAAATCACCACATAGTCTCACTCACCTACAGCACCTAACCTGAATCTACCCAAGATACCTTACATACGCAGCAAGCATCTCCTGGACTAGACACTAGGATGGAAGGGGAGGGAGGAGAGGGCATCAAAGGGGTTGGAAACACAAAGCTAGACGCAAACGGCCATGGTACCATAATTTTCTGCTTACTAAAAGACAGACCAAATGGCTGGTCCTTCACCAGGCCCTTATAGGGAACACTTGAACCACAAGACACTGGAGAGGGTAGGATCAAGACTGACCTTAATCTTCTACATCTTCCCTCCCTCACTTCCCCTCTCCCTCTCTCTCTCTCTCTCTCTTCTCTCTAACTCTTGTATATTAGTTATCTTTTTCCTCGTTTTCTAAGTGGGCACTGACTTGTAACTCCCAGAACCAGCATGGGGCTATCATCCACAATGAGCTTTTGATCAGAGAGACCTACAAGGTTTCCTAAAAGACAGACGGATTTCTGTCAGAGTACTTGATGACCCACCAAAGGTTCGTGGTAAGACCCTACTGCTGAAGACACCTTATGTGATTGACATGCAAAATAGAATGGCATGGCTGGAAGTTGGAAGAGAGTCAGTCCCCAGACAGTCAGTGCGTCTAGTGCCAGAAGGTGCTACATGGGCGACTGGGGGAAAATGACCAATATCTCTCCAAGCAATGCATGGTGTAACCTACTTAGCAGCAAATAACTTATTGTGATGCCCACACAAGTGCAGTAGTGGCACACAGCCATGGTGGGGAAGCAACTGCTCTCAATTTGGCTAACTGATCCCCTCAGTGGTACGGGACCCCTAGCTGGAGCTGGGAAACAAGTAAGAACCATATCCAAACATAAGCCCACTCTCCAATATCAAGCTATCATCAATTGTGGGCTACAAGAGGGACTATACCTATTAAATTCTCTATAAAAAAAAATAGTAAGGGTTATCTCATTTGTCGTGGTGCTAACTTACTCTCCGTTGGAGAATCTGCTTCTCATTTTCAGATAGATGTAGATCCTAAGGAGAGAGCCACCCCATCATACCTCCAAAGGGCCCTGGCTGAAACTAAGAAAAATTGGCGAAACAAGCAAGGGTGCTGTTTTCCTGATGAGCCGGATACCAGCACAAGGGGGAAGGAGATCAGCACAGAGAAAAATCAACTCCTACCAAATCAAAGAGGCAGAGCCTCAGAGGCCCCCAACACCTCATCACTGAAGTAGACCAAAAATAAACCCAACATGGCTCAGGGAAATTTTGCGGAAGAGGGAGCGGAAGAATGTCAGAGCCACATGTTGGGTCATGATATGCAGAGACATTTAGCTTACCCATAACTGTGGGCTAACTCCACGATGCATGACCCGTATACCTCAACAAGGAGGGTCCAAGGGGAGGGGTTAGGTCACAGATGAGCCTAAAAATGGTACCAAACTGACTGTATTTGCTGAATACAAAACTAACTAATAAAGAAAAAAAGAGAAAAAAAAAAGAGAGGCTAATTGAGAGGGGGAGGGGATGTGATGGTGAATGGAGTTTCAAAGGAGAAAGTGGGTAGAGGGACATGGTATATTGTTTACAATCATGGAAGTTGTCAATGAAATTAACAACAACAACAAAAAAAAAAAAAAGACAAGCAAATCTCCTGGTCACAGGCCTACCTCACACCCCCAGGTGGTGCTTCCTGTAACTGACCAGTAGATCTGTTTACAAGTTTTTTGTGGGTTTTTTTTTTTTTTTTTTTTTTTTACTTTTATGGTTTTAATTGTTACATGTAAATTGTGATTTAGGGTTTAACTCCCATTCTGTTTTTTTTTGTTGTTGTTGTTTTTTTTTTTTTTTTTTTCCTAATATCATGTGGTCATCCCAATAAAAGCTGCCACTCTGAACAGTCCATGGCCATCCCCCAACACCCACCCCAAGATTCCCTCTGGGGGCAGACTTGTTATACCAGACCTTCTTTATCTCTTTTACCCAATAAAACTTTGCCTCACATTCCATGAGTCAATGGTCTTACTTGTGCAACACTGGACCCCATAACATTTCAACATATCTGTATGTTCATGTTATAACTCTCAAAAGCTTGTATAGTATGCTCTAGAAGACAGTGATAGATATATGTGCTCCTTTCTTATAATTGTTTCTTCCCAAACTACACTGATTCTGTCTTTAATTTCATACCCAGATTTAAGATTTGACAGCAGGCCGGGCGTGGTGTCACACGCCTTTAATCCCAGCACTGGGGAAGAAGCAGAGGTAGGAGGATCGCCATGAGTTAGAAGCCACCCTGAGACTCCATAGTGAATTCCAGGTCAGCCTGAGCGAGAGTGAGACCCTACCTCGAAAAACAAAAACAAAAACAAAAACAACAAAAAAAAAGTTTTGACAGCAGAAACAGTTCTTGCATAGTATAATGTAAGTTTATATTGAAAGACTAAAAGTTCTTGTTTTTGCTTTTGCTAAACATGCTCTATTCAGCTTCTGTAACATTGCTTGCTTGCTTCCGCTAAATAAAAAGAACTGCCATTTTATGTTAGTTAACCTGAAAAATGAAAACCTGACCTTTCGCCAGTTGATAAGTTGCCTAGGATATGCTTTGTTCTTTTGCCAGTTAATGGTCACCTAAGATATGCCTTGCTCAACCGCCCATTCCATGAAGCCTGCCCCCGTTTTCTGGAGCCACCCCCCTGCCTGCGGTTATGCCTGACTCAATTAAGGGACACCAGGTGGATCCGACCAATCAGGACTCACTCTATATGGAAAGTCCCCAAAGCAGGATCCCCTCCCTAAAGCAACTCTCAAGGTTCCCGCGTGCGCCTTCTTAGAACCAGTCATTTTAAAGGATACAATATGACGTAACCCCTTTGTCTCTTTCCTGCCCTTCTCCCTTTATAAACCCTTTCCTTCAGGGGGTCGGGGCTCTTCACCCCTCCTGCGTGAGGACTCTCTGTCGAGCCCTGGTGCACTGGTCCCTCAATAAAAATCCTCATGCTGTTTGCATCAAGACCGCTTCTCGTGAGTGATTTGGGGTGCCGTCTTTCCTGAGACTGAGCCCGGGGAGTCCCCCAGAGCGGGACTTACAATATCACATTACTTTTTTTCAAATTTTAATTATATTTATTTTTATCTGTTAGAAAAGTAAAATCTGATATAATAGGGAAGTAACATATAATGTTGTAATACATGTATACATTGTATAATTTGCAAATCAGGTTAAGTGTATCTATTTCCTCAAGCATTTATAATTTCTTTATGGTAAAGACAGTTAAAATATTTTCTCCTTACTTTTTGAAATATATAGCACAGCATTAATATCCATAGTTTGCTTCTCATGAATCTCCATGCAAACTTCCTACTCCTTTTGAGAGACCAAATATGACCATTTTAAGTAAAAAGGCCGAGGCCTGACTTAGATAGAGAACTAGCCAGCTAACGTGCTGACCTGTGCTTCTGTAAACTTTGCTTGCTTGCTCAATTGCTGCCTTTCTCCCTAAAGTTTCTGGGGAATCTCCATTTCAAGGACATTCCAGAAACACTCCACTGCGGGGCCTCAGGCCTCCAACCATCTGCTTAGATAAGAAACTGAGGAATCTCCACTGCAAGGGCCTTCCAGAAACGCCCCACTGCAGGGGAGGGGGGGCTCTGCCATAGACTACCTGCATAGACTGTTTGCTTAGCCCATCACAATTGAGATTACCTCATCTGCCTGGAGTGCCCCTAGCTCCTGCCCCCAACTTTGCCCGCTGAATCCCCAAGCCAATCAGAACTGTTTAAATCAACCAATCATGTATCTATCCCCTACTTCTTTTTTCGAATTCCTATATGAACCCCTTCCCCCAAAAGAAAGGTGCTCTCTCTCTCACTACCACTGTTCCAGAATGTAGGGATGGAGCCCAGGCCCAGGCTTACAACAAAGAAAACTGTTGCTTTTACATTCGAGTGTCTCGGCTTCTGTGGTGGTTCTCTGGATGACTCCTGGGTGACCGGGGGTCTTGGCTCCTGGTCAGGGGTCTTCGCACAACACTATCTATTTGTAACTTAGTACTCATTGATTTATTTCCTTTTAAACCTACACATAAGTAAAAGAACATAAGCGACCAAAAGAGTCAAAAAGATGTCCTTCCTGGAAGATATAATTCAAGAACAGTGATCACTTACATAAATAAATGAGGTTTTACTTTCCGTTTATCAACCCACTCTGGCAACAGAACAGTATCCTTGATGTGAGATTTTTAAAAATCCAGGATCTATGATTACTTATCAGTCATATTGTTTAATAGCTGAATAATTTCAACCTAAATGTAATATACATGATTTTGTACCTTCATAAATTCCCCAGTGGTCTTCCATCCAACTTAGAGGATGTGACCTGGTATCCATTTCCCCTTGAGCTCCAGCCATGCTGGTCTCATTATTTTCACCTCTAGCAGAAAAGCATTTCAAGCAGGTGATCCATGTGGCCTAATCCATCACCTCCTGTTAGTTTTTAGCCAATGTTACTAATGCCCTTGTTCTACTTGTTAAATCATCACAGTTTCATTTTCTCTTCTTCCACTAGACTGCAAATTCAGTAAGCAACCAGACCCAGATAATACTCTAAAACACAGTTTCTCTTGTATAAACCTTTACTGGGCAACAACATGACCCCAAGTCTCCTCCCTACCTATGCAGTTGCACCCCACTTGTATAGTTAGTGCAGCGATAGTCACAAATACCCCTGAACCAAACAGCTTTCTATTCTTCATTTATACTTCTTTTTTAAAATCACTGACTGGTTGCTAAGGAATTTTCTGTTTGTATCCTGTTGCTGTCAGGTTCACATTGCTAGCAGAAAACACACAACCAAGAGCAATTTATAGGAGAGAAGTGTTTATTTTGGCTTTCAGACTTGAGAGGAAGCTCCATGATGGCAGAGGGAAATGATGGCATGAGCAGAAGTGGTATCCAACCACTTCCTGGACAACATCAGATGGGCAATAGCAATAGGAGAGTGTGCCAAACACTGGCAAGGAGAAACTGTCCTTACACCCATAAGCTTGCCCCCAACAATACACTACCTCCAGGAGGCTTTAATTCCCAAATTGCCATCATCTGGGGACCTAGCATTCAGAACTCCTAAGTTTATGGGGGACACCTGAATTAAACCACCACATGTCACTAAATCATGTTACCTTAGAAATGTGTAGCCCACCAAATGTAAAGAATTCAAGGTGATGTCAGACTGCTTGTCATAGTTGTCTAGAAAGCCTCTGTGCTATCAGTGCTCTGTATTCAGGCTTTGGAAATTATTTACCTGAGTCCATGTCAAGATGAATAAATTTTCTGATTATCCACTCTATCTCTGGTACCATGTGTGTGTGTGGCCCAGTTTCTTGTAGCAAATGTATTAAAAAATAACTCAATTTTACCTAAAATTCAGTTACCAGCTAATAATAATCCTATCACTATTGTTTTTCTAGTGGGAGTGGACAATGGAATGTGAAAGGAAGGGGCCGATCCCTCTATGCAATGCAGATGTTTACTACTGCCCAAGGAATGGGATGATCCCTCTATGCAATGTACCATGAATTCCCTGTATCTTTTTGTTTCTAGAGATCTTTGTGATTACATAGCATAGAATGTCTCTTGCCTCAGTTCTGCCTATGTGACCTATGTAACCTTGTGACTTCTTGTAATATCCCCCCTTATTTAACAGTACACAAGGCAACTTTGCAGTTTAACTTGCAATCCTGTTTTTACTATATACATCATTTGGCTATTTCCAATAAAAGCTGACACTGCCAACAGATCAGGACTGCATCTTGAGATCCCCTGAACTCTGAGATGCAGACCTGGTGCACCTGCTTTCCTCTTTTTCTTTCTTCCTACCCAATAAAACTTGGCATCACATTCCGTTCCATGAGTCAATGGTCTTACTTGTGCAACACCAGACCCCATAATATCTTGGGGGCTCGCCTAGATCCACATTTCAAGACCTCCTCCCTGACTCTGGGGTGACCAAACCTGGGAAAGACCCCTAATCTTGGCCTGAGAACCATATCTCCATCTGTCTGCATGTTCCTGGTTTTGGAGTTGGTCCCTTCCTTTATTGGATAAGAAATCTCCGAAGGTGCTTTCACTACTCTTTTTGTTTTTGTTTTTCTTTTTCTTTCTTTCTTTTTTTTTTTTTTCTGGCTTTGCACACTTGTCTGGGTCCAAGAGGGAAGCTGGATGCAGCATTAATTCCCTTGGACGAAGGATCAAAGAGACGCCCTTGACCTTCTCTGGCTCTGTTTGGAGACTTCAAATGGAGGTCTGTTTCTGGTTCAGTTCTGGTTTGACAGTGCATCTGTTTCTGGTTTAGTTTTGGTTTGGCAGCCATGTGGCAATGTCAGGAGAACCATTATTGCTAGCATGTTTGTGTTTGGTGTTGTGTTCGTTTGTCTTGTCCTCATCTTTGAAGATATGGGTCAAAATCATTGTGTTGAAAAATCTCCTTTAAAACTGGTCAAAAAGCATTTTGAAGATCTTGAAAAAAAGAAAGTTAAACATTAAAATGAGCTAATGAGCTAGGCCTATTATCTTAGCTACTTGGGAAGCTGAGACAGGTGGATCTCCAATTCAAAGTTCCAATGTGATAGCCTGACTCCACATTTTAAAGCATGTAAATTTTAAATTGCTTGATAAAAATAAATAAATAATTAATTTGGACTGTGCCTTATATTTCCTTTTTGTTTTGGGCTTTTCACAATTAATATATTTGGTTTCTTTATTAATCTGGATAGTCCAAGAGGTCTTTCCTAATACTTTTGTGGGCATTTGATTTATTTCAAGGTTTTTTGGTTTTTGTCTTTATTTGCCTTAGTTACTTCTAATAAAAAAAAATTTCCAAATATGGTAGAGGTATTGATAAAGATGATACCCAAAGTGGTTGTCATGTTTTGCCTATATTCATAGAAAATGTATTTCATGGAGTTTATTAATGGGAGCTATTTCAAATCAATGGGTTATATAAAACCTGAAGGTTTATATACTGGTATTATAAAACAAGTATGTTTATCAGGTAGAGACTTTTTGGTAACCTAAATAATAAAGAAGGCTTTTTCTCTGCAAATTTCCAATAGTAAAATGGATAACTCGTTGAAGCCAGACTACTTGCTCCTTTGTCAGTAGGTACGAAGATTAATCAATCTGGTGTAGGTTTTATTAATAGTCTTATAAGAAAGATAATTAATTATGGGTTGAGATGAGATGATTGCAAGAACTGGGAAGGTATTTTTCAATTTTGGACATAGAATACTTGTTAAAAGTGCTTCTGGAATGGAACTTAGATCAGAATGTTAAAGTATGTAGATGAAGATGTGCATATGTAGAAAAGATGTAAGACATCTAAAAAGACCAAGTTTTGCCTAAAGTTAGTTTCCTTTAAAAGGAACAGAAAGCTAGTTTGCAGGCTAAACCTAAACACCATGCCTAAAGTTAAAGATTTTTTTCAACTGTTCACACACTTTTAAGGATGCTCTAAGAGTTTTATATAGGGACATAGACTTAATGTAAATTCAGCTTACATTAGACACAGGTGATATTCTATGCTACGTGGGTCATAAAGTCATAAGCACAGATGTAATTCATGTTCTTTGGAAGTCTAACCAGGTTATACATAAACAAGACCCTATCACCTTCGGTATTACAAATGGGAAAAATAAATTTACTAGGCAAAAACAAACAACTTCAGAGTAAGACAAGGAATGTTAGGATGCTTAGCTCTCTGCTCTGCCATTTCCTTTTGCTCTTGCTTATTGTTACATGCTATTTAAAGTCAGGGCAAACTGGACTCTAGAAAAATGATGACACCCCTTTATCTAAGACCTCATGCAAGTTTAAGCCATGTGTCCCCTTGACCCTGTCCAGAGACAAAATGGCCAATTGTCTCTGACAAGATAAAGGGAATGACAAATGGCATATAACTTTGTTTCTCTTTATAGATTTTCTCTTTTGAATGCCTAAAGTCACATCTCAGTAGACAAACAGTTAAATAGGTAAACTGAGTCAAGGTACTTGATCAAGTTATAAACTCCTTACCTAAGGCAAACATCAGACTTACCTGAAATATATATCAGGATATAAACAGATGATTAAAAAAAAAACAAAAAAACAGGCATCAAGTAAATGATGGCTTAATGGTTGAGGTGCTTATCTGCGAAGCCTAAAGACCTAGCTTCAATTCCTCAGGGCACCTATTCTTATTGTTAAACCTAAATCTGATTCAAAGCAGGTTCTCTGATATCCCTTCTCAAGGCAGTCTTCTATACCCATCAGCCCACATGGGAGGACTGTCAGGAACTCTGGTGGACCCTCTTCACCACCACAGAGGAACATGAGAAAATCTGAGCAGAAGCCAAGAAACTAGTGTTGGGAGCCAATGGCCACCTCATAGGGAACCCTAATGTTCTTGATGTGATCTTCCGTTCCATGAGACTGGACTGGGATCCCAACACTGCAGAAGGTAGGGAGCCCCTTAACCACTCTTGCTGGACTCTGATGGATGCTCTCCAGGCAGCAGCTCATTTGGCACCCTACAAATTTGTCTAAGGTGAATGAGGTAACCCAAGTGCCCACAGACTCCCGGGCTGCTTTCCTAGAAAGGTTTCAGGAAGCATATAGGACATATCCCCCCCCCCCATGGATCCTGAGGCCCCTGAGAATAGGTGAGCTATTGTGTTTGCAACTCTGTCCACAACACATGCTAGAAAGGAGATTCAGAAAATAGAAAGCTTTGAGGGTAAATTTATTTCAGCATTGATAGAGATTGTTGCAAGGGTACATAATAATAGAGACACCCCAGAAGATAGACAGGCTAAGAAAATGGCTAAGGTTATGGTGGCCACCTTCCAGAAAGCACAAGGTGCTATGAGACAGCCCTTATACTTTGCTCACTATGATTCCACCTGAAAGGCAAATATATACTGTGCTGGACCTAAAAGATGATTTCTTTAGTATCCCATTGGCAAAGGGAAGTCAACCTAATTTTTGCCTTTAAATGGACAGACCTGGAACAAGGGCTCAGTGGGCAACTGGTCTTCCACGGAGATTTAAAAATTTCCCCACCCTCTTTGATAAGGCTCTTCATAGAGACTTGCAGGCCTTTCACAAGAAACCGCCTAAGGCAACTCTCCTACAATAGGTGGAGGACCTCCTCCTAGCTGCAGAAATGAAGGAGGCATGACTCTCTGCCACAGAGCATCTTCTGGATAACTTACAACATCTGGGCTATCGTGTATCAGCCAGGAAGGTTCAACTGTGTGTGCATAAGGCAACCTACTTGGGACACGAACTCCAAGAAGGTCAGAGTATGCTGTCAGCTTCTAGGGTTCAGAGCATCACTCAAATCCCTACCAGGAGACAGATCCGAGAATTCCTCAGAGCTGTAGGGTATTGCAGAATTTGGATTCTGTGGTTTTCGAAGTTAGCCAAGCCTCTATATGAGGCCACAAGAGGAAGATTTGAATTGGACTGAAAATGAGAAACAAACATTTTAAGAACTAAAGTCAGCTCTGACATCAGCCCCTGCCCTGACACTTCCAGACTTAACCAAACACTTCCACTTGTATAAAAAGAAGGGGATGGACAGGAGCATACTAACTCAAAGACTGGGGCCATGGTGTTGCCCAATGGCCTACTTGTCTAAAAAGCTAGACCCAGTAGCTGCTGGTTGGCCCCCTTGTCTCCGGACTATTGCAGCAGCTGCTGCTATTATGATGGAGGAATCTGACAAACTAACCTTGGGCCAGACTTAATCAATTATGGCTCCACATATGATAGAGATGCTTTTAAATAGCCCCCAGACTGATGGCTCTCCAACTATCACATAACCCACTATCAGGCCTTACTTTAAATGAATGAAGGATATATTTTTCTAAACTGAAGCTTGAACCCAGCCTCCCTGCTTCCAGAAACTGATGAGGCATCAACCCCTCTGCATGACTGCCTAGAGATCACCTCTGCCTCCATGGACTCTGCCCAGACCTGACAGATGTGGCGTGGCCGGACCCTGATCTGGTGATGTATTCTGATGACAGCAACTTGGTCACGGACAGAATCAGGTATGCAGAGGTGGCTGTAATGACTTTGAAAGAAACCCTATGGGCTGAGGCCCTACCTCAGGGTACATAAGTTCAGAAAGTTGAACTGATAGCACTGACCAAAGGATCTAATAGTGGGAAAAGACTAGTCAGTAAATACCTACCCAGATGGTCATTATGCCTTTACCAAGGCACATGTACATGGGGCCATCTACTTGGAATGAGGGCTATTAAGAAGCCAAAAATAAAAATATTAAAAATAAAAAATGAAATTTGGACTTATTGGCTACTATTTGGGCACCTGCTAAAGTAGCCATAATCCATTGTCTGGGTCATCAGAAAGGGGAGACCACAGAAGCAAGAGAGGACAGACTGGCAGACCTAGTAGCAAAGAGTGCTGCCTTTCAGCATCCGCCAGATTGTCTGGTCACCCTCCTGGCACTTACACTTCATGAGTGACCAACATACATGGAACAGAACCTACAGCTCACCTCTCATCTGATAAAGGAACAGACCCCCAAAATATGGTATCAACTGGAGAATGGATGACTGTTGCTGCCCCAGGCCCTAGGGCAGAAACTGGCTAAGCAACTAACTCACTTAGGAAACAGCAAGTTAGCTGAGCTAATAAGGAGAGTTTTTCTTCCCAGGTATGGACTCCATCATCAAGGACATCACCACCCACCGTCAGGCCTGCCAACAGACAAATGCCTCCTCTGGTAAGGTACCACCAATGGAGATCAGGGAACAGAGCCAGATAGATAATGGAAAGCTGAATTTACCAAGGTAAAGCCAGATCAGTATGGATATAAATATTTACTTGTTTATGTTGATACCTTTTCAGGATGGGTGGAAGCTTTCCTGACCATGTCTGAGACAGCCCAAACAGTGACTAAGGAATTGTTAGAGGAGATAATTCCCCTCCTTTGGGTTGTGCCTCAGGATAAGATCAGATAATGGGCCTACCTTTGTGTCTAAAATCACTAGGGAATTAACCTAGATGTTGAAGATTAATTGGAAATTACATTGTGCCTAAGATCCCCAAAGTTCAGGACAGGTAGAAAGGATAAATCGGACTTTGAAGGAGATTTTAACTAAATTAACCCTAGAGACCAGTGCAGGATGAGTGTGACTCCTTCCCTTCGTCCCTGTTAAGGGCCAGGTGTACCCTTTATGTAAAAGGAATTACTCCATTTAAAATTATGTATGGAACCTCTTCCCTCATCCTGCCCAGGATGGGTCTTGAGCAGATAACTAACTTACTAATGAAAGGCTTCTTTCTATCCAAGTCTTACAAAGAGTCCAGGAGTCCATTCTTCCAGCAATCAAGGCTGTTTTTCAGACACACCCTGTTTGCACCCATTCCTTTCAGCTTGCCAACAGAGTTCGGATGAAGAGACACTGTGTTGGGACATTGGAACTAGGGGGCCTATGTATGGCTCTAGGTAAAACTTGTTGCTTTTATGCTAGTCAGAAATAATCTGAAATACACTAGCTTTAGTTAGAGAAAAATCACAAGAAAGATAACTTCAGAGATGGGCCACTAATAATTGGTTATGTTTACTTGGTCTCCATGGCTAACTTCCCTTGTCTCTTCTATTGCTGGCCCCCTGATACTACTGCTCTCAGGCCTTACCATAGGATCCTGCCTTATTAATGCTTTAAGTAGATATATAAAGAATAGAATAAATTCTGTGAAACTCATGGTATTGTGGACACAATACACCCCCTTAGGTGAAAACACCCTAGACACTGTTATTCACAAAGATTTGACTTAGTGTCATATCAGAGGGGGAAATGGAAAATGGAATGTGAAAGGAAGGGGATGATCCCTCTAAGCAATGTACCATGAACTACCTGTATCTCTGTTTCTAGAGATCTTTATGACTATTTAGCATAGAATGTCTCTTGCCTCAGTTCTGCCTATGTGACCTATGTAACCTTGTGACTTCTTGTAATATCCCCCCTTGTTGAACAGTATGCAAGCTTGTGGTTTAACTCACGATCCTGTTTGTACTATAAACATCATGTGGCTATTTCCAATAAAAGCTGACACTCCCAACAGATCTTGAGATCCTGAACTCTGAGATGCAGACCTGGTGCACCAAGCTTTCTTTCCTCTTCTTCTTTCTTTCTACCCAATAAAACTTGGTCTCACATTCCATTCCATGAGTCAATGATTTTACTTGGGTGACACCAGACCCCATAACAGGAGTTTGGGCTCTAATGGCTTTAATATGGATGCTAACTGGTGCGAAATGGTGTTTTCCAGAAATAAGTCTAACCAGAGTTCAGGGACAGAAGTAAAGAATACTGTAAAAAGAGTATTGTAATGATCTTCTGAGAGACAATGGTGATTTAAATAATGTTCTAGAACATGTGAAAATATAGTGATGAACATTGCCCCCTATCACTGCTGTTTTCCCAATAAGTTTGGGTTTAACACTACCAGTTGACTATAGAAATTATGGGAAAGCACAGATCTATAAAGGAGTTTGAGTCTATTGCTATATTAATCTGTGCATCTAGGAAGTGCATAAAGGGGTATGTGTCATATGAATATTGTGAATCACAAACAGGGCACCTGATAGAATAATCTTGAATTGTTTTAGAATTGTTATTAGTATTACTATGTTTTGGGAATATGCATGGGAATATGGAGAGTTTAATTTCATGTTTAGGTTTAGCCAAATGATTGCAGGAAGAGTTAAAGATACGAGGAAGTTGGTTGTGCCTGTGACTTGGTGTAATTAAGACTAGCCAAGTTTACGTTCAGTAAGAAGAAAAGTTATAGCATGAATTTTGATTTTGAGGAGGAGAGTGAAAGCTATTAGAATTAAAGAATGTGTATTTGCAGCTAGCACTATGGCTTAGTAGTTAAAGGAGCTTGCTTATAAAACCTGTCAGCCAGAGTTCAATTCCCCATCCACTCACATAAAGTCTGAGTAGCAGTTGTTTGCAGCAGCAAGAGACACTGTCATACACACTACACAAACACAGAAATATATATATATATATTTTAATTAATGTGTATTCCTAGAGTAAAAATATCACTGAAACATGGAAGTGATAAAGGGAAGGTATACTCGAAATTGGGACAACTCAAATGTTTATCATTTTGGTAACAACAAAGTCAAAGTGTGGATGTATGAATGAAGTGTGACTAATCACATTTTGTCTAACAAACACTATTATAGCCAGATTTGTATCGCTATATGAAGTGTTTGAGAAAATATATGATGAGTTTTATTTTTGTTGTTTTGTTTTGTTTTGTCTTCCAATGTTGGAGTTTCTAATCTGTGATGGAGTTGGGGCACCTGGAAAGCAGAGGTGGGAGCCCATGGAAAAGCAAAACTGCCATCGTCATGGTCAGGAAGCCAGTGCAGGGAGAATATACAACCAGGATCCTATTATTATGCAGGCCCCAGTGACTTAAATAGCTCTGACTAGGGTTGAAAGATTTAAAGGTTCCATCACCTTCCAATAGAACCTCCCTGGGGGTCATGTCTTTATCCCATGGACTTTGATGGATATTCAAAACCTAAGCTGTAGTAATCACCTACATTTAACACTAGAATCACCAGGAATCATGACTGGAGAAGCAGATAGTGATAGTAAACTAGGCGATAAATCTTCATAAATGACAGGGTAAGAGGAGTACTGAGGGGACTTGAGAATGCAGGACTGGCACAATAACAGACCTTCAGTTTAGAATTAACTGTTCTTTTCATTGTTCCTAGCCATGATGGCTGTAAAGTGATCTTACTTACATTAATCTGATGAATACATGTGGTCAAGGAAAAAAGAAATAGGGAGTATTCAGTCAACTCACAGTGTGTTCCGCAGCAACCACTTACACAGCCTCAAATAAGACAATAAGGGTTTCAGAAAATGCATTCTAAAGAATACCAATGACTTAAAGAATTCTTCCATAACTGAAGTTCAGATAATTCTGAGCTAACACATCCTAAAGTTGCTTATTTATGTCAGTACTTCTTACAGTCCTTAATATGTTAATGTGCAGTATGAATCACCCAAAGAGAGATTCAGTATGTACTTCCTAAACTTTATCGACCATTTCACAGTTTTATTCAAGAGCAATTATTCATATCCATTATATGCTAGATTTCCTTAAAACACAGTTTGGGACAGACTATTGAAGATAATATCCATTGTTCTCAAGGGCACAAGGCTGGCTACTGAACAGTGGAGGAAGTAGTAAAATAGTTAACCTATTCACTAACATATAGTTTTCTCTTCTACATGATATTTTGCACATATAAGTACCCCTGCCCAGGCATAACTTGTTCACGTTCACTGAAACATGTTGTAAAGACATCAAATATAAAGTGAATGCATATTAATAAGCTTCTGTTTATGAAAATTATGATGAACCATCTAATAGGTACCTGTGAGGCAATTTACCCTTGGCAGCACTAAAACCTGCAAAAAATTGGGGTGAGGCTGGACATCACCTCTTTGCCTCAACAGGTGAAAAATGGCAGCAGGAGAGTTAGCCAAGCTTTAGCAAGGTGGCAATGTCTGTAACACTTCAAAGCCTGCCCTAATCAACACAGATCTGTGAGCTAGCTTAGCTCTACCTCCCAAATACCATCAGCTTGGGATGAAACAAGAATTCAATATGCATGAGTTTATGGAGGACATCAAATTTAAGCCACCATATTTTATAAGAAAGAAAAGCATTTATATAAAATTAGTCATGCCATATTTTTTACTTGAGTTTTACATGACTCTGAAATGAGAAATAAAAGAGAACCTGTAAAACACACACACACACACAAATTTCAAATGAAACTGAAAGAAATCTCTATTCAAGTGGAATAGTTAATGAAAAACCTTGGTCCACTTCTTATTTCTCCATTTCTGATTTTAAGACAAGGAAAAACTATGCTTACCCATAACAACTCCAAGCATATGTGCTTTCTTAATCTACTTTACAACAAAAGATGGTATATTTGTATCTTCCATTATACTATTGTCAAGTCAGAATATTAGAATTGAAGTAAGTAAAATAATTTTCAAAGTTAAGCAGCTTTTATTGTTCACATATAATTAATGTGAGACAACATTTTTAAGTTGCATAAGCTAAATGTAGCATTCATCATACCTACTGGAAACAAATTACAAGTCAAACACTTGGAAATTATGTAGTACACCAACCTTTGAGTCTTTCTCTTAGTCTACATTGTATTTTCTCTAGAATAGCAGAATGACACAAATACAGAGCAAAAACTCAGTCATTGTTAATTTATTAACTGTAATTTAAAAATTCTACATATATAAACATAATCCATAACACATTTGACCAAAACTCAAGTTTTTTATGTCAAATATCTCAATGAATAATTGAGCTCAACTTACATAAATAATAATTCTAGAAAAAAAATTTAAAGATGCTCAATAAGCCTTCATTTGGAGAATTGTCAATGTAATAGGACAGGGCCTAGAATCTCTGATGTAACTGCTTGTCAACTTCACAGGACCTAGGATCACCAGTGAGGGATTGTCTTGATTAGGTTAATTTGGTGAAAATACCATGTTAGCCATGTTTGGCAACATCCCATGTGCAGAGATCCTCCCCTGAATAAATAGGATAAAGCAAGCTGAGCAACAGCGTTGATCACTCTCTGCTTCCTGACCATGGACTGAATGTGACCAGATGTCTGAAGCTCCTGCCTCCATGCCTTTTCTACCATGATGGACTTTAACCTCCTGGAGTTGTAATCCTAACTAAGCCCTTCCTCTCTCAAAATACTGTTTGTCAATTATTTTGTCTCAATAATGAAATATGAAACTAATATGGGCATATAATTCCTTAAAAATGATCTAACTGCTTATTTCTGCAAATTATTTGGATAAGTGGGGACATATAGGCACTACTTCTAGTGTTAAGTCTTCTAACCAATATTACACATAATCACCTCAATGATCTTTCCAAAATGCAAACCTAACCATTTAATTTTCCTATTTTAACTTGTTTATGGTTCTATTGTCCGTGGAATAAAATCCATAAGCATTAAGCATAACATTTCAATCTCTTTAAGATACTCCTTCTACCTAAAGTTTTGGACTGATCTTTATACCTCCTTTCTGCCCCTTTAGTTTACTCTGAAGTTTAACAGTATTTTGTTTCTGGAAGGTCTTTTACTTATTTAATTTTTCAGAGAAGTCTAACCTCATGATTACCCTACTAAAAAATTACAGTATTTTGTTTATTTAATTGCCTCTGATACTACCCTCTTTATTAGAAAGGAGCAGTGACATTTATATTTACGTCCCCAGGGATATTCATTGCGTTTCAGATTACTTAGGACTTATAGTCATTATATATACATGTATATATTCATATATATATATATATATATATATATATATATATATTACATATAAATATATGTATCTTATCTATCATCTATTTATCAATGTTTCTATCAAACTATCTTCCTTATCATCTATTTATCTATCTATCTATCTCTCTATCTATCTATCATCAGCCTGTATTAGACTACAGGTCTAGCTCATTGATTCAATCTGCAGTACCAAAATGAGCAAATGAATGAATGAATAAAAAGAATAAATAAGAAGATGACTATAAAATTTATTTGACTTTCTGGTCATTTTTCCAAAAATGATGTCATCATCTTTTCCTCCTCTTTTAATGGTCTTGTGTAGGTAGTGCCAAGAATTTTTATCAGGAACCTGGAAATTCACTACTCTGTGACATGTGAAGGTATGACCATACAAGTAACCACATCTCATTAAATAACCATAAAAGTTGTGATTCAATAATCCCCAATTCCAAATTTTATCTCATCTATAGTTCTTGTAGACACAAGCCTCCTCTATCTCTCATTAAGCCTGTGATATAGTCAGTTTGTAGTATAAGAGTCATTAAAAACTCAAAACACAGTTTTTTTTCATATTTTCTGTGATATTCCATATTACTGCAATTAAAGAGCCCCATTCTATGTTAGCAAAAGGAAGATTCACTATTGCATTATGGATTTAAAAGCCACTTCTTCAACTGCATGCTTCCTGGCAGTTAAGATGTCATTTACAAACATGTAAAAAAGTAACCAGTGCTGATTTCTTGCTCATGCATTGTACTCATTCTGTTTCTTACCAATGAATTGACTATAAGTCAACGTGATCAAACTGTACTGTATGTATAAAGAGCCCCACTGCTAGCTACCCCATTTTCCCAGTATTTAAATAAGTATGCAATGCTTGTGCTTGGATATAATCTTCCCATTTACATTTCAGATATACAGAACGAATAATGTATAGACATAGCTGAGGAAAAATAGGTTACCCTACCACATTTACTTTCCCTTTTTTCATTTCTGTGACTTTGGATTATTCAAGCTGCTCAGATGATTAAACAGTGAGTCCAGCTGACTTAAAAATATAGAAATATGCCACACAGACTCTTTCAGAAAACTCTTCAGAGCTTCTATTATCTACTGAAGGACTAATGCACTTTCTTAATTGTGCCTGCTGGGTGATCAGGCACAACTGGCTGAGAATTCAGGCCCACAGAAATTCAAGGCTGTGAAAAGGACATTTGCTCAGCGAGAAAGGTTGCAAAAGGCCTTTGACAAATGAGACTAAATAAGCTAAGTAATAATAGAAGGGCTTTTTGAACATTTTCAGTAATTTGGTTATAACTAACTCTAGAGTGCATTAGCAGAAGAGTCTTAATCAGGCCCTGCTTTTCCATTAGAGAGACTAATTGCAGTGTGTCTTTTATTGGTAGATTTATTTTTCCTCTATGAAAATGCTTAACAAACATAAACTAATTTATTTGAATTTCCTTTTGTCTATATCTCTGTTTCCTGAATAGGCCTGCTGCTGTCAAATGAAAGACTACACACACAGAGGGCACTGTTCACTAAGTAATCCCCTTTTGCAGGCAAATGATTAAACCAAATCCACATTAGCATTAGATCAACTTCCATTCCTCACATTTCCTATTGGTTGTAAAATCTTGTTCTTACAAGCATGGTTGAATTCCACTATCTTAATTCTGTTTCTTTTATAAAAGATGGCTTTCAATCTGGGAGATTTATTTTTCTCCACTGAATATATCTGTTGCTAGACCAGTGATCTGCTTAGGAAGACATCTAAATTATGAGCCTGCCGTGGTAGAAGGGGTGACTCATGCCTAAGTAACTAAGATCACAGTTAATCCAATAATTTTTTTTTCTTTGACAGACATTCCCTCTAAAAGCAGAGTAACCCATGTGTTGCAGGTATCATCTTAAAAATATTACTTACAGAACAAAAGAAAGCATCTTTGTTTCCCTGCCTGAGTCAATTTTACTTGCTCTATTCAACAATGCAGAATCAGTGGGTTTTAGTTTGTACATCTAACATTAAAGGAATGGCAACTTGTATAATCTAAAATCAGCCTACATGAAAACAATGCAATGGTTGTAATAGCTTATACAGGGAAACTAAGCAATGACATCATAAAAATAATATCTAGAATTTTTATCTAATTTTTAAAAAGTAGCTGGTGCTAGAGAGATAGCCTAGCAGTTAAGTCACTTGCTTGCAATGCCAAAGGACCTCGGTTTAATTCCCCAGGACCCATGAAAACCAGATGTACAAGGTCATACATGTATCTGGAGTTCTGTTGCAGTGGCTGGAGGCCCTCTCTCTTTGCCTCTTTCTCTCCCTCAAATAAATAACTAAAAATAAAATATTAAAAAATGAAGCTGGGTTTAGGGGCACACACCTTTATTCCCAACACTCAGGAGGCAGAGGTAGGGCATCACTGTCAGTCCAAGGCCAGCCTGGGCTACAGAGTGAGTTCTAGGTCACCCTTGGCTAAAGAGAGACACTACACAGAAAGTGTACTTTGGCTACTAGAACATCTCAATTATTTTGTTGAAGTTATGATATTTTATTATTATTATAAGTTACTATTGCTAATATCTCTGTACCTTATTGATAAATGTAAATTTATTATTGGTCCATATTTATGTATAGAAAAACACAAGTAGGAATTTGGTACTATTCATGACTTCAGGCATCACTGAAATGTCTTGAAAGATATCTCTGATGGATAAGGGAATGTGATGGATAAGGAAATGTTATGAAGAAATATTACCTGTGGTATGCAGGATGTGGTACCTTGCTAATGTTATCTTTGTTATGCAGAATACCAGGACATCTGCTTGAATGAGATAACCCCTAAACTTTTCCTTCACCTTTGTAACTAGGCTTGTGACTATTGTACATAGACTTGTTTATCAATTTGCAATTATAAACCCTGACCAGATGTAACTAGGGGCTGCACTCACAAATTTCCCGCTCAAAGTGTAGTCCTGGACAGAAACAGATGCCTCTATTTATTAATATCATATTCGTGTTAGACTGGTGAATCTCTGAGTGACCCCAGACCTACTACAACCTCCTACATATGGGGGACTTTTGTACTAAGGCTTTCCCACTGAATCCTTCAATCTTCTAACAAATTTTGTTGTATATTAAATCAGTATATTTATTTCCCTCTAAATGGCCAAATTATTTTGAAGAATGCTAGGGAAAAAAGATGTCAATATCAAGTATATTTCCAGTATTTCATAATATCATATTATCAAACAACTTGACATATGTAAAGCTTTAAATAAAAGATGGTGAGGGATAAGCATCTCTAGAATTTCTTATACAATAAAGGCTTTAGTGCCACTCTATAAAGCATATAACATAGGAGCAACTCATTTAGAGGAAAGATAGCATATAGGCTTTTGAATTATTATAATTTGTGATATTTAATAAAATTATCCATTAAGTAAATATGGTTGAAACTGTGACTAAAAGCATATATTATTCCTAATTTTGTAGAATTGCTAAATAACTGATATGCAGATTTGGGAGAAAACAGCATACAGTTTGCTATGGCAGAGAGAGCCTCAGTAAAGTTGTTAAGAGGTCCAGGAATGTGGCACAATAGTCTTGGGTTGTCATTGACCCCATACATGGTTATTCACAGAGTATGTTGTCACCTTCCTAAGAAACTTTCATTCATCTGAATGCTGATTTTCTTTCACTCTGCAATTGAAGTTTACTTTATAAACTATAAGGCCCAATACATGGCTTTGTAAATTAGTCTTCCAAGAATTAGGTTTTCATTGTAAATAAAATGAAGAGTCTAATACATTAGATTTTTATCAGTAATTAAAACCACATATGAAATTGAGGTTAAATGATTTCTTCTCTATAAAGTAGCTTCCATTGGGTCAATGAGAGTAGACAAAGAACACTGCTGAAATATTGTCTTTATCATGCCTCACATTTCTGGGAGGACAGAGTTCAGAAAATAATGTAATCCCAGCATTTCAGAAGCTGAGACAGGAGGATCAAGAACTCTATACCAGTCTGTTACATGGGTCAGGATAAACTCTTGGTGGAAGAGAGAGTAAGGGGTAGGATGGTATAGTGCCTATAGCTTTTGAAGTTCAGCCCATTTTATATCATTAGTCTCTTTAGATAATTCTGTCTTTTCAATACCAGAATGTGTGTGTGTGTGTGTGTGTGTGTGTGTGTGTGTGTGTGTGTGTGTGTGTATGAAGAACCCTGTGGGTATGAGCTATAAGAACAAACTGGAAATAAACTATGAGAATGAACTGTGGGAAACATGGGAATGATTCTTATGGACCCTTACAAATAGCTTTTGTAATATTATTGCCATGAGATGCTAAATTTCTTACTTGTAATTTAATTCCAAGTTAAATTTGCAA
The DNA here is from genome assembly GCA_036346955.1 of Dipus sagitta. Classification (NCBI taxonomy): domain Eukaryota; kingdom Metazoa; phylum Chordata; class Mammalia; order Rodentia; family Dipodidae; genus Dipus; species Dipus sagitta. The sequence goes on along the minus strand of CM070770.1, from coordinate 198,731,299 downwards.
CTGTGTAATCCACGGGCTTAAATCAGCATGACTAGGTTTCCTCTGCCTTGGAGAACCTTTGGCCTGAACAATACAGCTGACCAATGTTCACAAGCAAGGTTTATTGATGCTGATTGGTTTTAAGCTGTGCTCCTTTTCTTAGAGGCCTGGGTAAGAAGAACTGATCATAGTGTTAAAGACAATGAGGTCAATAACTATGGGTTCACAGCTTGGCTAAAGATCACAGGTGGGCTTAATGTGATTGCCTTTGTGATCAGAATGTATATGTGTTCTAGATCAGCAAAGTCCAAAAGGTCATACCCCTAAATCCCTTCCTTTCCCAGATCTTTAAGGATTATCCAATGTTGAAAGTTCCTTACCCTCTGCTCATACATTGTTCACATACTACTAGTTTTTCACTGTGTGCCGGAGAGGAAGCCACAGCCATGGTACAATCAGAACAGCAGTGACAGCGGATACAGCAAGTTTACTGGTAGTTTCCACTAAACCTCTGCAGCTTTCTTTCTCCCCAGTTTGCTGCTATAGGCATCTTGCTCACTCCTGGGATGGGGATGCCAAGAATTAGCTCTCTTACCTCTCAGGCTCTGTTTCTAGAAGCAGTTTCTCCAATTTTGAATAGGATAGTTCCAGAGGTTAGCTTTCTCTAAAATTAGGGCTTTGTTCCCCCAATAGGGCAAAATGTATTCCTCTCCCTAGTGCAGGATGATAATATTTTATCACACTGGTCAATTGGAAAACTGTGAATCTGTCTATGGGGATTAGTTCACAAATGTCTGTGACCTAATATATGCCAATAAAAATTAGGTCTAAAATTTGAGGCCAAATTCTTGAGAAAGAATGATAACTCTACTCCATTTGGAACCTGGGAGGAAGCTAAGCCAGAGATGCCAGATGTTATAGTATAAGGAACATCTCTATGGTAATGAAGTCAACATGAAGGCAAGAAAGCCAGGGAATGGAGGGGAACTGGACTTACTGTCTGTCTGTTTGTTTAGTGTCAAGTAACCTAGGCTGACCTTGAACTCACAATATAGCTAGGGATGACTTTCAAATCCTGACTTTCCTCTTCAGGGGCTGGAATTAAAGGCATATACCCCCACAGCTGTTCTCTTAATTATATTTTAAACCTATGCTAAAAATTTTTAGCGACATGGACATGAGTTTGTTGGATTTCAGTAAGACTCAAGAAATCTTTATGAACACTTCTCTATACATAGTGACCGTGAGGTTGATGGATAGAGGAAAGTGGGAAGTTATTAATTTATATCCTTCATAGGTAGGCATTGCAAAATGAAAAACTGCTTGAGAGGTCATAGAATTTAGGAATATCACTAGTCGAGTTAATCTATTGATTTTCATTGGGCACAGGCTTACAAAATAAGAGTATTTTTAGATTATAGACTCAAAAGGGAAGCCATTATGAAACCTCAGGTCATTTAAAGTACATTTCTCTTCTTGCATCTATATCAGAACTATATGGGTGATAAATGTGACTTCTATTGCATTCACAGACTGCCATCATTTTTCACACCTTCTCACTAAAATTCTCTATTCCTACCTGTGCATTTTATAAATGTATTCAAAACTTACTTCAATTGGAAAATCATCCTTAGAAAATAAATCATTTTTACAGCCTATGTTTTCAATCATAGCTTCCTGAAATGTCCCTTTTCACATTTTCCCATAGAGAGTATCTTCCATTAAGCCCTGACTAAATACTATTATTTCAATGAGATTTTGCTAACATAGCTGATCTTCTGCTTCATTCCCCAAGGTCCTATAGCCACCATCTTTCCCTCTACTTCTGTATCAATGAGCTCTTGAGTAACATCATTCTCTCCCAGCTCACATTGTAAAGCACATATATATTCAACTGTTTTCCTGTCCATAAATATCAATTATTAATGTATCAAATGTTACGTGAACTACTGTAGCTATTTTAAAGGCAAGAATATATTTCTGCCTTAATTGAGGGGACAACAAATTTGTATGCTAGCATTTCAATAACACTTTTAAAAACTCCCAAATATACTATTACAAATGAGAAACTCAGAAGAAAACAGGAGATGTGTGATGGTGAGTCTCAGAGGTAAGTGGGCAGAGATCCTATCAAAGCAGAATGGAGACATAAGGTCATCAGAATAACTTCCTGCTCACTAGCAAAGTAGATTCTATCATGAAAGCAATGCAGAAGGACTGACAGATCTTGAGCTGTGTGCACCATCACCAGGTAACATTTCAATTGTTCACCTCAGCATTAGCCAGAATGGAGTTTGAATAAGGTTATCTTTCATTCTGATTTGTCTGAATCACTTTTGGTCCATGATAGTTGTACTGGTGCAGTCAATGATTGCCTTTCTTCATTCTCAGATACATCTTCTTGTAGAGAGCACATTATCTTTTTCCCCTGAGAGGATCAGCTTGAGAGAGGAAAGGGAGGCCTGTCAGGAAATGTTTTACAATAACTCAACACAGAGAAGAAAGTACCTAAAGAAAGTTGATGGTCAGAGAGATGGAAAAAAAAAAACAAAACATGGCAGCATTGTGTTCAAGTATATCAATTAACTGTACCTTTATTTTGGAATTAATGTAATATAGTCTGTGTTTGTATTGATTATCTATATGTTTACTGTTTCTGTTAAATGTTAGATGAATTCAGGGCAAGAGCTACCTCCTCATGCTCTGTTCACTTATCAGTTATTTCTGCCCAATGTCTGGAATAAACAGTTTGCTGAATTAACAATTCACTGAAGTCCTTTTTTATATTCACCAACAGTCATGGGAAATAGAATTATGGCCACACAAGACAGTGATATGAAGAAGGACATGGTCTTCACCTTCTTCTTAGATGACTTCACCATATTAGTCTGCCAAAGGTTGGCTAACATAGGAGATAGCTTAGTTGCCAAGGACTCCACATGTCCTAGAAAATAATGATTAATAATTTTGTTTTCTAAATAATGTACCTAGCCACCGGTTGGAAATTTCCACACACTACATCAAGCTGGACAGGCACCCTATTCCAATTAATGTAATATCTCACTTTTCCCCTACTGGCCATCAGTTACTCCACTTTGTGATTAGTTCCTGTTTAACCATGTCTTAGCTATAGCTATGTTTGGAACAGCAGAGGACTATTCAGCCTGAACTGTTTCTAGTTACATATGCAATAAAACAAACTATGTGCCTAAAGTGATTTTTTATGGAGAAACCCCTATTTACCATCTTTTGACAATGCATAACTGGATGTACATGATTAAGATGAATTACAGGAAGAGACATGTACAGTAGAAAATGGTTATATAAACAAAAATTAAAAATCACACTATAGCAATAACAAACTATGCTACTATCAACTAACTTCTCTTTCTGGTAGATTCCTTAAAAATTCCATGGGGAAAAAATAAAAGAAAGATAAAAACCCAGGCATGGTATTTCATGCCATTAATCCCAGCACTTGCTAGGCAGAAGTAGAAGGATTACTGTGAGTTTGAGGCCAACCCAAGCTACAGCGAGACCCTCTCTTATAAAAACTGAAAGAGTGCGAGAGAGATAGAGAGAAGAAAAAGAAGAAGGAGAAGGAGGAGGAGGAGAACAAGCCATGGGTAGTAACAAGGGCCAATTAGTATTATCCCACTAAGGTGGCCTGTTGTAACTCTAACCAGTAGATTATTACTCTACTCTCAATGAAGTTTTCAGCTGCTTTGTATTTTTGTATTTTTTCCTTTTTTCCCAATTCTTTGAAGAATGCATCAATGACTTGGTAACACGCAGAGACCACTAGCAACAACCAGATGTCTAAAAATTAAATATAATGAGAAGTCTAACCATCAAGAAAAGATGAACCTATATTCAACTAATGGCAGGAGTGCAGTGTTATTGCTTAGTAGTAGAATTTCAAAGAAATAATTAAATGAATAACTGAACTCCATTTTGTATAATATACACACATTAGCCTTTGTTGTTTCATACTGTTTCTATATTAACATATGTATTCTGTCTTACACAGAAGAAAATGTTGTATGATGTGCTTTCAAGCTCCTCAAAGTAGCTGCTCGAGGGAAGGATAATAGCTCATGTATTATTACATTCCAATTACCTTAAAGATTTCTCAGTATTCAGTCAATATTTTATTCCTCTGGAGGTACTGAAATTTAAGTGCCTCCAGAGGAATAAAAGTTTATTAACTTTATGGAGATATGATACTTTAACTGAAAGTATGTAAATAATAATAATTCTTTTAAACATTGTCAAATTATACAGTACAGTTTTAGGATTACAAATGTATTAGTATATAAAATAAGTAAGCATTACAGAAGGTTGTCTGCCTACTATTCATGTTGTAATAAGTATATCCCTCTGTGCTGTCATAATTAATATGTGCTATAAACTTTCACTCTTCAACTGAGGTTTCTTCTCATATTAAATTTTTCATGACTTCCAGGGGAATTTCTGTCTAAAGTTTATCAGTAAGACAAGTGTAATCCTATAGACAAAATACTCCACTAGGTAACAAATTCAACAGTTTTGTCTTTATTCTCTGTTAAAGGTTTTCTACATCAGAAATAGATACAATTCAACAACATGTATGGTGGGTGCTATATAATGTATAACATTAAGAAGCATAATTACTGGCAGATATCCTCAGTAAAAAATCATGCTAACACATTTTATATTTTATTACCACACTTACTTATTTTCTAGTGGCATTTCTGCAACTCAATAAAAATTATTTATGCCCAAAACTTCAAGACAAACCTTACACCTCCCTCATATTTTAACCTATTCCCCCCGCCCCATACCTTAAAAGGTCCTGACTTCTATTATCCAAATCTTGATGCAGATGGAAGTTCAGATGAGATTTTAATTAAGTGAAAACCTTTCTGTAATTATACATCTTCATTATTTAATGAGAATCTTTCTATAATTAGAAATTTATTTGGACACTTAAAGATTTCACAGGCGGTAGCCATGGTGTCCTGTTTCAAACATTTCTCATTCATGAGGGGGGCAAAGATCTCTTCCCTATCAATGTATCACTGCCAAGGGAAATTTCTCCTTTAATTAAGTGTATAATATTGAAGAATGATGAATCACAAAACTCAATTTTCATTCCATTATTTTATATTTTAAAATATGACAAAGACTCATACCTAATGAGGTACAATGATTTCATACTTTCTGTTGAGTTATTCATTAGTGCCCTAATAAATGTGAAATTATTATTTAAGACAAATTTTTATCAAATAATGCTTTAGAAAGAACCAGAAACCCTTTCAGGTTTTTAAAAGATCAGAGGACAGAAACAAAGAGCAGAATGTGGAGTACCTTCATGAGTAAATGCCATTAACTGGCTACTACCTGGTATTGGACAGGAAGAAGGAACCAGAGAAGTCTGTTTACCTTGATGTTGTCTTCTCCAGGGCTTACTGTACCTTATAATTTATGCCTCTGGCTTACATAAATTTTTATGAATTACTTTTCAGAAATACTGTGTCATTACTGCCTTCTCAGTACACTAGAGAAATCACACACCCACAACCAAAATTATAGCCACTACTAGAGGGTTCCATTAAGGAAACAATGGTTAAACGTGACTCAAAAAAAAATATCATATGATCCCTACGAAACAACTGGAAAGAATATGAATAGGTTTTTCCATGTTTTTAAGATTTTAAGGTCTCTGTTAGGAATGTCTGCTATAACAGGGGCTTAGCATGTATGAGGTGAGTGTTATATCTTCAAAACCAAAGAACGAAAGGAGGAAGGAAAAAAGGAGGGCAGGGAGGGAGAAAGGGAGGGAAGGGGGAGGGGAAGGAAAGAAATGGAAAGGGAGTAAAAAGAAAGAATGAATGAGAGAAAGAGAGCTGAGAAGATGGCTCAGCAGTTAAAGGTATTTGCTTTCACAATCTGATGCCTGGGTTCAATTACCCAGCACCCACATAAAGCCAGATTCACAGAGTGGTGCATGCATCTGGAGTTCATTTGCAGTGGTAAGAGCCTCTGGCGTGCCAATTCTCTCTCTCTCTCTCTCTCTCTCTCTCTTTCTCTCTCCCCTTACAAATAAATAAAGAAGAAGAAATAAAGGAAGGTAGAAACAAACAAATGAAAGAAAGAAAGAAAGAAAGAAAGAAAGAAAGAAAGAAAGAAAGAGAAAGAAAGAAAGGACAGAAGGAGGGAGGGAGGGAGGGAGGGAGGGAGGGAGGATGCAGAAAGGAAAGGAAAGGCTTCTGGGGATGTGAGCTGCTACAGCAGTGCACTGACCTAACTTTGCTTGTCTTCTGAAGAGGCAAAATGTTCTCCATGGAAGAAAATGTAAATTGCATTGTTTCTATAATGTGCAAGCTTTGATAACTTTAATAAAATTACTTCATTTTAAGTGTATATAAAAATAGCCACACATGCTATTTGAAGGATTAAATATTTATGTATTTATTCATATATTTTTAAACTTTTTTATTGGCAACTTACCTAAATAAAAAAAAAAGTCGTGATCATAATCCCCTCCTACCACATTCTTTATCCACCTTCCAAATTCTCCCTACACCGAATCCCTCCTGTGCAACTAGTCTCTCTTCTACATTGATATCATCAAATTTTCTTCTATTATGCAGGACCTGTATAAGTAGCCATTGTGAAGTCATGAATAACAAGATCACCTTCTGTCTGGAAGACAGTATTATAAGCAATCCTCCCTTTCCTTTGGCTCCTAAATCCTTTCCACTACTTCTTTTCCACAAAGTTCCCTAAGCTTGGAAGGGTGTGATAGAGGTGACTAATATAATGCTTCCCACTCCACTTCTCAGTACTTCAGTGAGCTTTCTGTCACACCAATAGTCACTGCCATTTAAAACAAGAAGCCTCTCTTACCAAAAGTGAGAGTAGAATTAATGTCTAAGTATAAACATAAGTATTTACAGGGCAGTCTGATTGGTGAAATATATTCAGTTTTCCATAAAATAGTAGTAGTAGTAGTCACTCCTGCCTCTCAAGGGATGATGACCTCCCAAGCTAATGGCTTTTGATCAGTTTTTCAGTACCAGGCAGGGATTTCCTCCCATGGAGCAGACCTCAGTTCCAATCAGAAAATAGTGTGCTTCCCCTAAAACAGATGTAGCACCATTGCACCAGTTGGTGTATTTGGTTTGGATGGCCAGCTCTAAAGTTTGTAGCATCTAATGCTGGATAACACCATTGATGCTTTTCTCTTCCCAGCAACAGGCTATAAGGGTCTTCCCAGCATGCATACAGCTAGTCAACAGGGATTTTTATGCTTCCAGGTTAGTTGCAGCTTCATTTCTCAGTGACCTGCAATCTAAGCATATAGAATCTTCAACAAAAGAGTATTACCATCTAGTCCTGGTAGGCAACCAAAAGCACTGGCAATGACCTGTAATGTTCAGGGGGAATTGGTGACTTCCCTGGCCCTCTGACACTAAATTTTTTCTAATAACAAGCTATGGCTTCTGGTCACAACATTATCCACTTCCTCACAATACTCCTTCACAAACTCTTTCTTTTTTTAGCATATATAACATATATCATTAGCTAGTAAAAAAAAAAAGTGGGTTTCCATGTGTGGCTTGTTCATAAATCTTAAATTTGGATTAACCTTCCTCCCAATTAAATATATAAATAATATTGTAGCTGTGACACTGAACTTTAAAATAAAATTAGACTTTTAATCTTAATATACACTTAAATATTTGGAAGTTTGTAAATGAATCATACAAAACTTCCTTTATAATACTTACTGAGTATCTATTTAGAAAATAATACATATGTAGGAACTTACATCCCGTTTGTTTACCTGGTATTTCTTTGGTTCCTAAGTGTCAGTCTTTAGAAATTTACTTTAATTTGCTGTGAAATTTCTGACAATTTATTTCATGTGTATCCTCCCTATTACAGTTTTAAGTAATGTAAGAAAGAGGATATGTTTTCTTTTATATTTCCTATGGAGCCAAGGAAAGGGATGGGAAGGAGTGGAGAGTTCTTTGTTGGAGGCCAGTTCAGTAATTTAAAAGGATTCTCTTTTACTGAATTATTTCACAGTACTCAACCTTATAAGAAAGAAAACGCCGTTGTAGTGAAACCAAGTGTTTTTGCTTATGTTTTTCAATCCATCTGAAATTTTCTTATGTCTAGAAGATATCTGGATAGTTTTATTATTCTAAATAGAAATAAATGTTACCCTATGTTAGAACTTAAATTAACTCTGCAGAACGATGCCTATTATCAGATCTACAATATTAAAGAGATGTTTTAAATTCTTTGCCTTTCAATTTATTTTCTTCATTGACTATTATTTACCCCAAGAGAAAGTTCAAGTTTATGGATAACATCATTTATTTATGACAGAATAAATCTTTTAAATCTGATAAAAATTACAAGGTTATAAAGTATATTAAGTTCCTCCAACAGATGACTTAACTTCTACACTTTATGACATTTTCTGCAATAACATTTTATTTTAAATGTCAACCATACATAAATTCAATCTTGTCACAGACACTGAGATGTTCAAAAGTTCTCAATTTTAGACAGAGGGTAGGAAGGTGGGAGGGGAAACAGGCCACAGAGAGAAAGAATAACTTTTAAAACCTGCATTGGAAAATGTCTCAAAAATTTCCATCCCTCTGCAAGCTGATTTTTTAAAGGGCAGCCTGAAATTGAAATAAATTATGCAAGGCATCATAAATTTTGAATTGCCCATTTTAATTGTGGCACAATGTTTCAGAACAATGCCATAGAAAAGAAACATCAAATACCATTGCTTATATGTTTATGATATAACGTCTTTATATTTCAATGGGAACGAATAGCACACATTTAAATTAAACTATCCGTATATCTGGAAATAGGTGATTCTTCAGGTATTCAAATGAGCATGATTTACTTCTCATTTTATAAGTTTTAAAGATCAATTTGTATGTGCCACAAGAGCTTATAGCTACTTCCCATAGGTTAGAGAATTACAAGTCTATATTACTATAATTACTATAAATGATTGATAATATATTTGAATATTAATGTTAATTATGAAGTACTTTTAAGTTTTCAATATTATCTAAACAAAGTGACAAGATATTTTATTTTAAAATCTGTAGATAATAACAAAAGTAGAATGAACAGTTGTTGACACCACATATCTATATTCCTTAGGTTGCCATTCAGTGTCCTAACCTTTATTATAGTTCAGATAAATTGCTAAGCTTGATCTCTGTTTCTATTCACTTTTTTCCCTGCTGGGGGCAATGTCCCTCCTCCATTACTATTTGTGAAATCACTACACATTAGCTATCTGTTAGAGAAAAGGGATACCCTTTAAACCAGGATCCTCAGTCTCTGAATTAAAGTGAAGGCAAAAAGCCAAATATATGCCCTAATAAACCATCCTAATGATTTCAAATGGGTGAAATTTTGTAGATTATTTCTACAGCCTGCAAAGTTTTTCAAAAATGATGCAATGATGAATAGAAATGAACTGCTTTGTCCTGCCTGCACAATAATTTTATACAAAAGGTGTTTATTACAGTAATCCTTAGAGCCTCTTAAAACTAACTGTGAATTTCTTTCTGATGCTTCTTATGTGATAATGAATAACATGGGAGAATATAAGATCAGATGGGAAAAATAATATTATTTAGAAAATAAGAAAATCCTTATAATCTACGTAGTTACATTCTTATTTAGCATGCTAAACATATGATTTTCTGTTTGACTTCAATTGCATGAATTTAAAATTTATTTTCAAATGGCCATGGTCATTCAAAGGTGATATATATATAGTGATATATAGTATACTTTGTTTCCTGTATGCTGAGGATTAAAAACTCACTACAGAAACATTTCTGACTTGTCATACTTAAACATACACACACCAAGGCTAGATCACAGATTTAAAAATAATACAGATAAACATTGAACAAATAGTATGAAATAGTAAAACCTGAGAAAATTTGAGAGTTAATATTCATACAAATGGCAGCAGCAATCAGAAGCGTGCTTAGCACACATGCATGAAGACAGAAAATCACGAATCAAACCAGGTAATAATGTTCATTCCCAGCTATAGTGTCTATCCTTTACTGTGTGTTAGTGATTATAGATGCATGGTTTGCCTAATTTTGTTTTCTACAGAATTTGATTTTTTTCTTAGATGGGAGGAAATTCTAAGCCATGGTGAAACTATTCAGTAAATGCGTTATCACGGACTGTAGCACTATTTCTAGAACCCTAAACACAAGGTCTGAATGAAAGTGTTTCTGTTAATCACTGTCTAAGAACTCTCTAAAATATTCTTTTATGGCATGGGAAAGGGAGCTGTGGGTGTTTGTGTTTCGAAACAGGGTCTCTGCCTCCAACTCACTATGTAGCCAAAGATGACCCTGAAATTCTAATACTCCTGTCTATATCTGCTACTTTTTGAATTTTATGTGCACTCCATCATGCCTGCATTAGGTGCTGCTGGGGATAGAATCCAGGCTTCCTACACACTAAACTTGTAACTGCAACCCCAGCCCAAGGGTGATGCCATAATGAATCATTTTAAGTCCTTAGGACACTGTGCTATCTATATTGCACTGGATAAATGAAAATGAAGTTATTAAATATTTAGAACATTCAATTAAATCTTCTTATTTTAATTCTTACATGCCAAGCATAATTCTATGTGTAAAAGTGGCATTAAGTCAGACAGTAGTATTGCTGATATTCTAAACATGGGCTGGTTATGTAACTTTACGTTTAATAGAATAAGATCCAAAGGGTCATAATTCTACTGAGAATGTTTCTGTCTATAAGTTTATTTTGAATTATTATGAGACACAGACAGTAGTTGAAAAGACTAAACTTTTTTATGTATACCAAGGCAGTTCAAGCAAAATGGAATGTTAGATACCACATGAATTTGTTATTTCATAGCTAAGATCAATGACAATTAGGATAGTGTGGTTAAATTGAAAGGCCAATTTGTGGGATGAAGGTAGTGAAATTACATGTAGCTTTCTTCCTTCCTACATCAATAGCATTTTCCTTCTCAAAAACATAACAGTTCTTAAACATAAATTGGAATATTGATGACTGTGTTGATTTTATAATGTAATAGTAAGATATTTGTTTATTAGAACTATAAAATAAAGAACATAAATATTTATAAATATATGTTGAATGTAATATTCATGTGTTGTGGATAGGTTTCTCCCTGTAGCATAAGTTGTAAATCTATCCTTTTAATTTATTGATCTTTTTATACAAAGGTTGCCCACACTGACCCCTTTCTCCCCTGTACCAGTTCTGATGAAGGTCTTTGGTATTTTCTTTTTAATTTTATTTATTCATTTGAGAGAGTCAGAGAGAAAGAAGGCAGACAGACAGACAGAGAGAGAGAGAGAGAGAGAGAGAGAGAATGGGTTTGCCAGGGCCTCCAGCCACAGGAAACGAACTCCAGATGCATGCACCACCTTGTGTATCTGGCTTACGTGGGTCCTGGGGAATAGAACCGAGGTCCTTTGCCTTTGCAGGCAAGTGCCTTAACCACTAAGCCATCTCTCCAGCCCTCTTCGCTTTTTTTTTTTTAACTTTATTTTTATTTATTTATTTGAGAGAGAGGGAATTCTAGGGCCTCCAGCCACTGTAAATGAACTCCAGAAGTATGTGCCTCCTTGTGCATCTGGTTTATGTGGGTCCTGGGGAATTGAACCAGTTTTGGCTTTGCAAGCAAAGGCCTTAGCTGCTAAGCCATCTTCCCAGCTCCGTCTTTGGCTTTTTAATAATTCAGCTTTACTTTGTAAACTTTTAAAATATTTTTATTTTATTTATTTATTTATTTATTTATTTATTTATTTAAGAGAGAGAGAAAGACAGAGAGAGAGAGAGAGAGAGAATGGGCACATCAGGGCATCCAGCCACTGCAAACAAATTCCAGATGCTTGTGCCCCCTTATTCATCTGGCTTACATGGGTCCTGGAGAATTGAACCAGGATCTTTTGGCTTTGCAGGCAAATGCCTTAACTGCTAAGCCATCCCTCCAGCCCCTACTTAGTAAAATTTTGATTTTTTAAATTATTTTTGTTTATTTTTATTTATTTATTTGAGAGCAACAGACACAGAGAGAAAGAGATAGAGACAGAGAGAGAGAGAATGGGCGTGCCAGGGCTTCCAGCCACTGCGAACGAACTCCAGATGCGTGCGCCCCTTTGTGCATCTGGCTAACGTGGGTCCTGGGGAATAGAGCCTCGAACCAGGTTCCTTAGGCTTCACAGTCAAGCACTTAACCGCTAAGCCACTTCTCCAGCCCTAAAATTTCGATTTTTATGAAATATACATTATATAGTGTTTCTTTTACCAGTTAGAAAAAAATACTGATTTTAGAGAAATGTTATTTTTAATTGAGGTACAGGTAAATGTCATTAGAAATTACATGTGCATGTTAATGTTTCCTTTCCATGAAGAGAACAAATGTCTAGTTAAGCACAAAATTGAAGAACATGAGTTCTAGTAGGCAAAAAACTCCTCTATGAACTAGAGAAAATTAGATTTATATAATATTATTTTCAAAACACTTTATGTTTTACAGAAGTTTTGTGTAGCTACTTGAGTACATGGTTCTATCTGTAACTTTTCATCCTTAGGTAAATGTCTCTTCTTTCCCTCAAGTATTTAATACATGTCTACTCACTCATTGAGACCACTGGCTGAGATCACTGGAACTTTCTTACTTTACAGTGAGAAATTATGACATCTATCTTTTGTTATTATTATTAACAACATAATTTGTAGGGATACATCATATGTTGGTATACTCTTTTTCCTCATCTCTGTCCCCACTCCACTGGGGACATCCTCAGTATTATAGGAAGATTTTCAGGAGCACAGACAGTGTCTTCATTTGTGTAATTGGTCCATGTTTACCACACACTATTACATGGCATTTTCATTGAAAGAATATAACTTTTCTCCCTTTGAACTGAATGTTAAACTCTCTTGCAAATGGAATCTTCTATGCCATTCTCGCTTGCTATAATAACTAGCTTTCTACAGTTCATATTAAACATGAAAGGAATGTTCTCTGAATACAAGAGCTGGCTGAGACTCTAAAAGAGTGAATTGGTGAGAGTAACTAAGAAGTGGCACTGATCAAGCAAAGTTTCCTCAGCTAATTCACATAAAATTGTCATGGCACATTGGAATATCCTAAGGTTTCAAAATAAGGTAAGTAATAAAAATTATTCCTTCAAAAATGCAGTGCTTAAATAACTTCATTGAGCCTGCTAAGAGATAAAATTCATACAACAAAATGTTAATCAATGTCACTGTATGGATTAACACAAATTAGAAAGCTAAAATGACATTTTTTTTTATTACTGAGTTGTGTGTTTGAAGCAGGTGGAGGAAAAACCTCAGACTAGCATGTGAGCAGCCAGAAGAACCCAGACTTCTAACAGTATGACCGGTTCCATCAGTAGCACCAGTGCCCTGTCTGTCCTCCCTCAAACATCACCTTGATATCCAGAACTTAGTGTGGACTTGTGTGACATTGTCCATAGTCATTCTTTCTCTTGGCTGCTAAAGTGTGGTTAGCCTCCTCAGAATGTCAGTGTGACAGGAAGATGCCATCAGCCAATGATAAGCTGTAACACATATCCCAGCAGTTTATGTTTTTGTAGTATAAGTCTCTATTGGTGGTTTTACTTTCTTTTCAGTATCCCACATTGAGACAGGATTCTTCTTGATCATATTATTACCTTGATGGATATTATATTCCCATTCATTTATTAAATAACAATTAGGTAATTTTTAGAATACAGATCACTTTTGACATACATTATTTGTACTCAAAATATTATCACCATGTGATCTTCAGTGAAAAGCAATCAAAGGCTAGTCACATTGTCACACACCTGTAATATCTATAACCACAATATAGGATAGAGAGACAAGTAGTTCCAAATTATCTTGGGTTACATAGGAAGATCAAGGCCAGACTAAGCTATGTAAGGAGAGCTTGTTGCTAAAAAGTGTAGGAGGAGAGTCTGAGGCATAGCTCAGTGTATAGTACTTGCCAAGCTTGAGCAAGGCCTCCTTTTATTTTCCATTGCTCCTTCTTTTTATTCATGTATGTATATGCACATACTTGTGAATTCAGGGCCCAAGTGCATGTGTGTATACCTGAATATAGACGCTGGAGGATAACCTTATGTATCATCCTCAGGGACCCCATCCATCTTTGTTGTCACAGAGTTTCCTATTGGCCTAGAACTCATAAATTTAGGCTAGATTAATTGAGGCTAGGTCATTGAACCCCAGTATTACTCCTTTATCTGCCTCTACAACTCTGGAATTGCAGGCATATGCCACCACACTTGGCATATTATGAAAGTACTGGAGATCAAAGTGAAGCTATAATTTTTCTGAAGCAAGAACTTTACTGACTGAGCAATCTCCTCAGCCTCACCTCATATGTTGGTATTAAATGAGTCTTCCACATCACTTCCACCACGACTCACGGAATATTGTACAGAGAATGCATAAATTGTATACTTGTCAGAAGGTAGGGAAGAGTACTTTGGGATGCACTCTTGTGTACATTGGACATTGCACTCATGTCCTAACAGTTACTGTTACTACCTGTGCAAGACTTAAATAATATTGGGTCCATCAACATTCCAGATTATTTTAATATGCTCACTTAAAAACCTATTTTAAGCCTTATTATTCTTCATTTATTTTCCACTGACAGACAATAAACTCCTATATATCCTAAATGTTTCTTATTTCACTGTATGACTAGTTTGCTCTTGTCTTCACATTTATAAGTGAACAGTAGATTATGCTTAATGTACAGCTTTCTAATTGCTTTACTACTGCAAAGGTAGTTTAACAAGGAGAAAAAAAAATGAAACAACTGAGTTAGTATTAGAATAGTTTTCATATGAATAAGAAAAAAAATAAAAATACAAGGAGTGCTGGAGAGATCGCTTAGCAGTTAAGGTGTTTGCCAGCAAAGCCAAAACACCCAGGTTTGAATCCCCAGGACCCATGTAAACCAGATTCTCAAGGTGGCACATGCCTCTGGAGTTTGTTTACAGTGGATAAAGGCCCATATTCTCTCCCTCCCCCCCCTCTCTCTCTTTCCTTTCTCCCTCTCAAATAAATAATAAAATTTTTAAAAGGTAAAAACAAAAACATAATGATATAATACTACATTTTTCAATTTTTTTTCTGCTAATTCAATGAAAGTTTTATCATATACCTGCAAATTGTATTTAGTTTATCATACAAGTATGAATTATGTCTTGGTACATAGTCTTTTGAATTTTATAAGTAATGTTACCTGAAGAATGGTTTTCCAATCTGGGCATGGTGGCAAACACTTTAAATTTCAGTACTTGGGAGGCAGAGGTAGGAGGATCACTGTGAGTTCAAGGCCGCCCTGAGACTACATAGTGAATTCAAGATCATCCTGGGGTCGAGTGAGACCCTAACTCAAACCAAACAAATAAACACACAATAAAGAATGGTTTTCCAGTTGAAACATAAAAATTTCTCATGTGTATTAATATGATATATTATTTTCATTTATAGAAATTTTCCTTCATTTTTTCATGCTTTCGTTCAACCACATGAGCTATGTAGCTAATGACTGGCATTGTTCTTACTAAGAAAGAGAGAAGCTATGTGATATTAAGAATTTAACAGTCTAGTGATTTATTTTTAAACTTAACTTCATATTATGAATGCTAAAGTAATACAAATGTCAAATTTAACTCTTGTTATCTAAAAGATTTTATGGGAAATATATGAACATGAGTATATAGAACATTTTGGTAAAAAGCTGAAATGTTATTGGGATAGTTGTTCAAAGATTTATAAAATTTTTCCCATTAGGAAGATGGTTATAATGAAGTAATTGATGCCTTTGGACATTTATTAAAGGAATAGCATGTCTTTATATTTATTTTTATCTGAAACATTAATTGCAACAGATTTATGAATGACCTAATTCTGTGTTGAGTTTTAGCAATAAAAACTTTATTGCAACACTTGTTATGAGAAATGTGACATAAAATTTTAAAAAGCCATTCTCAAATACTGTGTTTATAGTCTCTGCTTTCAAAAACATTTTTCTATGATTAGCATGCCTATGTAATTTTGAGCACTTCTCCAGTTCATGTTAAATTGTATGTTTAATAATTTAGTTAAGTACAAATGCTAAGAATTCAATTAAAATATATATTCCCTTTACTGCACCAAAAGATCCATGAATCTATTAAAATAAATGTTTATATTTTAACCATTGAAAGGTTTGTTCAAAATATGTTAAATAATAAAATTTATAACATATACATCTTTCAGGCTTTGAGCCTTCAAATTAGTCCTTGTTTCTTAAAATCACTAAAACATGATACAATATAATATTATTATTACTAATAGGTTATTCTTAACTTTGGACAATTACTTGTGTGATCTCAGTTAGGAAATACTAAAATCATTGCAACACTACACTATCATAGGAAATAAACCGGATGAAGTACATGAACATCAAATTATTTAATAAATTAATCTAGTCAATGCAATTTTAAAGAATTAGATAGAAATGCTGATTTTTAACTCATGTGAATATGTATACTAATATACAGTGTCTTTCAGCCACGAGAAAAGTCTTAGTTGGTCCTAAAGAGATAAAACTAAGGCCAATATGTAAATGCTGTAACACAATGCACAATCCCAAAGGATAACAAATACCCTTTATTTTCTTTGTTTCCAGAATTTCTGTTCCAGAGTGGGCCAGAGCAGATGTCACTCAGCCAATGTTGATTAAGTGATCTGTGTGATAGGAAGTAGCTAGTGGAGAAAGGATGAACTCATAACGGGGAACAGCATACAAAATCCCTCATGGGTAAATGTTTCATCAGTTTGAAATTGTACCCAATGAGAAGCATATATGTCACTCTTGATAAGACAGAGCTGTATAATGAATGTCATTACTGGATCTATTTGTGACAGTAGATACTGGTTATCATCATTTCTTTAGAAACCCAATATTCATTATTCACTTACAGATTTAGAGGAGGTCTGGATTTATGATTTATAACAGTGTCTTCTGTTTATATTTGGGATACTTGCCTTACACTTACTTGGTAGAAGAAAATAAAAAGCCAGGACCTGCAGTGTCTTTCAGAAGCAGGTTCGTATAACTACTTTCATTTGTAGGAAAGAAAAGAGGAAAAGACCAAGTGAGGGTCAAAATGGATTTACTGATGCTGGCTGTTAATTGCAGGACTTGCAGAAATCATTTTATGTTTGTTCTGTTACAATTCCAAAAACTTTCTGGGAACAAGTTCAGCTTTCTGGCTACAGACTAGGAGACCTGGGGGTATTTCCCCAGCCACAAAGCAAGTAATTAACAAAGGCAAGGCAGAGAATTCACTTTCTCATCCTGCTGTACCCTGACAGCTTTTCAACAAAGCTGGCATAGATTTTGAAAGAAAGCATTTTTTTTTGTCTGTGAACACCTATATGATGTGTGTGTGTGTGTGTGTGTGTGTGTGTGTGTGTGTGTGTGTGTGCAATGATAAAATTCAAGAACTTATAGTAAGAAAACTCGTACCTGCAAGTATTACAGCAGCCCCCATATCCCAGGTTAGGTTAGGAGATGGAGTTGGCAACATACAAATACACAAGAGCTGGCAGAACAGAGCCATCCTGACCTTGATAAATTGACCCTATTTCTGAGACACAAATTATAACAGCATCGAAGAGGATGAGGCTGTACCATCAGAACAGGCAGACATCAGTTCTTATCTGACTCCCTGTGGATGTTTCTGACATGCCAAGATATTTGTTTTTGAAACCGCACTCATGTTATGTTTTCTGTACTCATTCTGACTTCACTGTGACTTATCTATTTCAAATATATTTTCTTATGAGTCTTTTTGTAGCCACTTCTACTATAAAATAATTATTAGATAAGCTTACAATTCTCTTTGGGGATCAACAGAAAAGCTTGCTCATGTAGATAGTCAATATACAGAGGGTGGGTAGCCAGTAGGCTCCTTCAATTCACAAACATAGCCTTTGAACAATAACTCATTTCAAAAAGATAATTTTCATTAAGATTTTCTCTGTTGTTTGGCCACTATCTGAAATGCCACTGGTATTTGTCAAAAAGTTCTCTTAAATGCTGATTAAAAATTCTTCCCTCAGAGAACTTGTTTTGATACATTTACTTTGTATTAGTACTGTCTTTACATGCAAAACTATATGTTTAATAAATTTCCCTTTTCTTTATGTGATATGCATTGCTTGCCAACAACATTGTAATTTTTTGAAAAGAGGGAATATGTTTCATTTATTTTGAAAGATATATATTTTACGTACTCTACAGGCTTACTATTTTTTTTTACAAAAAGCAAATTATATCTCTATGCTTATTCTATGTCACAAAGAATGATATATATATGCACACACACACAAACACACACACACACACATATATATATAAATGATAAATTTTAATTCACAAACTATATGTAAAATCATATAGCTTTTTTCTTTGCTTATGCATACATTTGCATACTAGGGCATTTTTTCTTTTTACAAAGTTCAACTTAGAATGGCTTATATGCAGGGGGCTGGAGAGATTATTCAGTGGTTAAAGCACTTACCTACAAAGTCTAATGATACAGGTTCCATTCCTGATTATCTACATAAAGTCAGATACACCATGTGAATTTTGAGTTTAATTGCAGCAGCTGGAGACCCTGACACGCCCATATTTTTTCTCTCTCTCTCTTCTTTCTATCTTGCTTTTCTTGTAAATAGATACGAAAAATATTTAAAGTGAGAAAAAATACAATGTACTGTATGCAAAGAACAGTATTTAATGGGATTAAAGAAAGAGAAATAAAGGCATAATTCATCCTGAAGCATGATGACAGGTGCTATCAGAAATGTGTACATAGGTTGGTAGGAGATGGTGAGAACAATGGTGACTTACAAATAGGACACTAAAAGTCATTAAAAATACTGACCATGTTATATGTATCATGAGAACTGGCTAGCATACCAGAAACATTTCCTGGAGTAGGCATGTTTTTGTGAGCTTTACATGTCTAATATCAAATCATATGGCTAGTAAACTTACAAATAAACCATGAGAAGCCATCTATTTTGCTTATTATTTGCATTGAGTTTTAAGAGCATGTTTCATCTAAGAATTTTAGCAATTCTATACAAATGTAACCACTTCCTAAATGGTGTGTTTTGTATTCTTATAGTATAGCTTACTATGTGCAGTTTATATCTGGTATAGATTTCCTATGGGCACTAAATATATCATATTCTTAATTTACTTGTTCATGTGTATGTGTATGTATGGTGTATGTATGTGTTTTCATGGCTGGTGGTGGAGTGTGTGTGTTGTGTGCATGTGTGCGCATGTGCATGCACATGTGTGCCTGTGCAGATAAAAGAACAACCTCAGGTGTTATCCTCAGGAATGTCATCTACCACTTTTTGAGAGTACCTCAGTGATTGGAGATAGAGTCTTTAGATCTCACTGAGTAGGCTGGATTGTGTGGCTAGTGAGTTGTAGAGATTTACATGTCTTCCCCTCTCCAATGTGAGATTATAACTTAGGTACTAAAGATGAAACTCAGTCCCCATGCTTGTGAGAGCAGTACTTTAGTGACTAAGCTGTCTCTCAAGTCCCCACATACTTCTTTTTAAGGTCCTTATAGTACCAAGTAGAATGCACATCCTATAATTTTTTTTCTGTTTCATTATCCACTTGGCAATAGAACTACCAACTTACTGATTGCTAAGCCTCATTCCATCCACTTGATTCAGGAGGAATTGGAATTCTAAGTAAGAAGCTCAAGTGATTCTCATGAACACTACGAAATGAGAGCTATTACTAGAAAGGTTGCTAAGTTCACACTGCACTGACTGATGTACCGCAAGGATATTGCTGGAGGTTGTAAAGTCATTGTCTTGAACATGTCGTGATTAACATCTGCTTCAAGCCAGCATTGTGCAGTGTGGGCTGATTCAAAATTATTGCAAGAGAGGAAGGGGCTGGCAAGTAAACAAACAGTAGAGTCTGACTATGTACTGTGCACCAACTCTCAACTAGTTCTCCAGCACTGCCTCCTCAGAGACAGAATGCAGTATGGAGAAACACAGATTTGTTCACTAAACTCTACAAATTGTGATTACATTCATCCATTCTTATATTGACTAAGAAATAAGCACGTTGGGCTAGGAACGTCAAGGAACAACTTTGAAAAGAGAAACCCTTAGGTATCCTCTGATTACTTCAGTGTGAATGAGGAATGCTACAAAGCTTTACAAGACATGATATCACCATAGGCCTAAAGCAATAACATGGGAACACACTACTGCATGAGTGGAACTGACTTTGTATGAGGTTATTGGTAAAGTCTATAGGACAGAGAGCCATTTACACTACCACCAAGAAATGCTGCATGTGATCCATGGCAACATCTCTACTAGAGTAACATGTTTATAGGCCACAAAGCAGGATAAAAACGAACACTGAAACACCAAAAATGAACCACAGCTGAAAAACAAACCATTCTTTAAAAATAGGACTCAAAATAAAACACTATGTAAAAGCCTGTATAAAGGTTCTTTAGTCCTCACTAAATGAGTGTAGCAAAGAGATCCAGGGTTATCACAGAAGAATAAAAGTGAACATGACAGAGTGGAAAAGAAGACATGAAGGAAGGAGAAAAAGAGAATAAACATGACAAAAATAAAACATGTAATAAAAAGATGAATTAATTGTTTTGAAATTTAAGAAAAGAAGAGAAACACCCATTCTAGTGAGGTTCCAGTTCTGATACAGTGCAATAGTAATGTCTGTTTAATATGATTGTGTTAAAAGATCAAAAGAAGCAAATAATAGAAAAGGGGGAAAAAAAGGAAAATTGAAAGCCCAGGTATTTATGTATGGAACCAAAGTAATTACCACAGCTGTTGTGACCAGAACTTTCTCAGGAGCTTCAAAATTTTAGGATCCTGTTTTCCACAGCATAAATTAGTAGATCTTTGGTGCACCCTGGGCCTTGGGATTTGAAAAATCTCTTCTTGTGGTTCTATAATTTGGACATAATTGAGAAGCATTGAATTGAATAGGCCTAATGTATTAGACATGCATGGAACACAAATGGTGGATAGGGAACCTGTACAAATTCCTAATAAATAAGCAGAATAAAAGTAAGTCATTGGACCAGCTAGTAGAGTATGATGTAAGTAGAGGACAAAAAAGACCCTGCATTAGCGTGACCAAGTTCCTTGAAGCAGAGGCCATTAAGAAAGAAAATGCTAATCCATTTGTACAGCTGATAATATAGAGACATGTTGGGCATTACACAAATGAAAATTTCAAATATGAGAATCAGTATCAAGAACCAGACAGGGCGAATATCAACATGTAGAGAGAAAAAGCCAACTTACAGAGACAAGTGTGGCATGTTCACCCTCACATGTGGATGGTAGTGGGTAAAAAAGACACGAAAGTAAAAGAGGAAGAGTACAAAGTCAGAGGAGGGACAAGAAAGGACAATAAAATAGCTCAATATAAGCAAAGATTGTTAAATGCACTATATTTGAATATGCATTTTTCATGTATTTGAAATGTATAAAAACTCCACTATAAATTATTTAATTAGTACCATTATTATAGACTTAAACAAAAATCACTATCAAGATATCTACCATGTATATTATTATTATTATTATTATTATTTTAAATTTTGTTTATTTTTATTTATTTATTTAAGAGTGACAGACAGAGAGAGAAAGAGGCAGAGAGAGAGAGAGAGATAATGGGGGTGCCAGGGCCTCCAGCCACTGCAAACGAACTCCAGACACGTGCGCGCCCTTGTGCATCTGGATAATGTAGGTCCTGGGGAATCGAGCCTTGAACTGGGGTCCTTAGGCTTCACAGGCAAGCACTTAACCACTAAGCCATCTCTACAGCCCACTATGTATATTATTTGACTATAATATTTCTTCAGAGAAAACTAATGAACCATTAACTATGTTTCAAAAGTCACTCATGAAATCAAAATCACTACCTCAAAATTAATTGTGAGCATTGATCAAATTGGTAGAGAAGTCTAGGCCCAAAGAACTGTATGGGGGAAAAAAAGCCTTATTATGGCTTTAGCAGTATATGTAATATTGATGTAAAACAATTTCACATTTAATTATATCACATTTTTGAATAAATATTCTGGACATTCACTATGACTCCTTAAATAAAAAAAAGTTCTTTATAAGGAAAAAGAATGGCAGGTAAACTTTTTTGATAAAAGGCCAAGTAGTAAATATTATAAATTATGTGGCAATGTAGAAACTTACCCTGTAGTTGCGATGAAAAGCAGCCATGTTTGTTTACAGATACTGATATTTGTATTTGTATAGTTTTTAAAGTGCTACAAATGTTATTTTCCAAGCACATTAAAAGATTCTAAAGCCAGGACTCCTGCCACCACCCTGGTCTGAGTTCCTTGCACAGACCGTGTGGGCAGGCACAGCTGTCTGCAGTGAGTAGTCTGGATCCATTTCTGGACTCCTCCCACCTCCTCCTGGGTCTGAGCTCCTTGCTCCATAAAGTCAGGTAAATTGAAGTAACTTCCTGCATAATTTCAGATCACAATGCTTTAAAGCTGGAAATTAACAAGAGGCACATCAAGAACTCCTCCAGCTCCTGGTGACTAAACAGCACACTTCTAAACAATGAATGAAACTGACTGCTGCCCCCATAATGCATGACCCACAAACCCCACCGGGATTGACCTGCATCCCCAATGACGAAGGCCTCTTCAGAAAAGGGGCAGGGAGGAGAGAAGAAATGGCATCAACATTTGATGTTTACATACAAAATATGTCCATATGTAATAATAAAAGTAAATAAACAAAACGTTTTTAAAGCCATTATCACGTCATCAGCCCAGAGCTGTTTGCCACACTCTTTTCTCGGCACCCCGTGTGACTTCTGCTGTTCAGCACAAGTCACATTTGGGGCTGGTTGTGGAAAACTATTGTACACATCTAAGCAGCAGCTCTTGTTCTATTCATTGGCAACTAACAGCATCTGTAAGACATTACCAAAGGCATCCTGTTGAGAATCATGACTGGCCTCATATGAATAAAATATGTCATTCCAGTTGAAAGCCTTATTACAAGAGGATTTAGACAGAATCTTCATACATTTGAACACTAAATTCAGTTATAATTCTCACAAGAAAGGTAAGTGATAAATGCATTTGTATTAGTTGCAATAATGCATGGCATATCATACAATTTAGTTGACTTTGGAATCTGATTTTATCATTTCCTACAAATAATTTTAATATAGCTTTACATTTCAATTATACTTCAGTCATTATCCACAAATTGATGATTTTATTCACACATTTAGTTCATACTATTTAAGAAGAAGCTATGTTCTGGGCACTGTGCTTGGTATAGGTAAATCTGATGTGGAATTTAGACACCCCAGTGTTAGCAGGATACTTCGAGTCTAACAGCAGAGCTAGGTATAGTGAAATTACTATAGTCTTCTCACTAAGATGAGCGGTAAATCTGACTTCAAAATGGTGTGACTTTTTCTTCTGTTTCTTGCTACTCATTATTACTTTCTATTTCCATTCCACGTGCCCAAAATAAATAATTTTTGTACTTCCACTCTTTTCCCTAGTTACTGGATAGCTTTTCTAGTTGGTGGGCTAGAAATTTGTAGTGTTTTGGATACCCAAGGTACGACATGGCCTATTGTTGGGAGTTTATATGCTGCTGGTAAATTTTAATAAAAAAATTTCCTTGAGCCAAGTGTAATGAAACATGTCTTTAATCCCAGCACTCAGGAGGCAGAGGTAGGAGGAATGTTGTGAGTTTGAAGCCAGCCTGAAACTACATAGTGAATTCCAGGTCAGCCTGGGCTAGAGTGAGATACTACCTCAAAAAACAAAACAAGAAAACAAACAAACAAACAAACAAAAAAAAAAACACAACTTGGACTTACACAATTCTAATATATGTCATCTTCAAAATATAAAATAAATATATTTACTTTTAAAAAGTCATCACGCTTCATGTTACTCTGACCTCTAAAACATAATCCACAGAAACCATTTTCCCAGGGCTGGCAGAAGTCTAATTGTGAATTGTATATATTACTTGCCAAATCCAACAGCCTCTCTCAGTGATTTTCCATAATTTTGGAGTAATTTAGGGCAACATATAATTTTCAGGATGAAGAACCTACTCAGGAAAATGCTATAGAAAATAAATTAAGAAATATGGTTCAATGGATGGTGAAAATCAATGATGGGGAAGTGGACCATTTTTGCCTCAGATTTTTCACTGCTCATTGAGTCAAGCTCATCTGCTTCTGTTTGTTAAGTTGGCAGTTTCTCCACTTTGTTAAGTCCTTTGGTGTCATTTATGGACACCTGCTATTAATTAACCATGAGCCAACTTCACCCTGGTTGATGTGGTGGAGAAGAGGCACACATTTTGAAAATGCTACTAAATTCCAATGGAAGGGCTTTTTTTCTTGATATAGTTCTGTAAATATTAATATTGAGAAATAATTTAGAAGATTTCAAGTAATTTTTTAAATAATAATTTTGGGGGCTGGTGAGATTGCAGGCAGTTAAGGATCTTGCCTGCAAAGCCTGACAGCCAGGGTTTGATAGCCCAGTACCCACATAAAGTTGGATACACAAAATGGCACATGCATATGGAATTTAGATGCAATGGCTAGAGGCACTGACATGCCCATTCTCTCTCCTTTTTTCTCTGTCTCCTCTCTGTGCTTGCAAATGAATAAATAAAATATTTAAATGAAATATATAATTTTGATAATTAACTCTTTTTGTACCATTATGACCTAGAGTTTTTTCATATCAGTATTTTAAGGTATCTCTTTTAATCTTGACTTTCCTAGAATTATTTTTGACACACTTCCCCTTCATAAGGCATGTATTTCAGCTTGAATGGTCACTCCAGTGTGTGATTCCAATTATGATATTGATTTTTCTTAAGAAGTGATAGTTGAGTTGTAACTTTATCCATAAACAAATCCTATAAAGTTTTGCCTTTTAAAGAAAAAAATTGTTTGATGAAGAATGATTATATATATATATATATATATATATATATGTATATATATATATATAATCATTCTTCATCAAACAATTTTTTCTATATAGATAGATAGATAGATAGATAGATAGATAGATAGAGAGAGAGAGAGAGAGAGAGATTCAGAACTCTTCATAATCATCATTGGTTTCTTCATATCACCCTTGGGAAGAGGTGCTAAGATGTTTAATGAGCTGAATTCAGAACAGTTTCCTTGCAAATTTTGAAGATTTCTGCTCAGAAATTAGCTGACTCAGAATTCATCCTAAAGCAGACTTTGCAACATGCTTTCTATGCACTTATGATGAAGCAAGGCATAGAGTTATGTTTCTCTTCTGGTGAGAGGTGACTGAGAGACAAGTGCAGGAGAGCTTTCTAGTTACAGAGTTGCTATTATTGCAGCATCTCTAAAGATGTAGCCTCTGGGAAGTAGCTCAGGGCTAAGTGCCATGGTCTCCTTTTCAAGTTAATAATGCCTCAGCCTCATGGAGCTTCCTATAGGATGTCTCCAGAGTCCTTGTTGCCCCAGGTTCTCAGCATCACGACTATAGGCAACCTTTCTTTCACTACCTTGTTTAGAATCAATTTTTTTTCTCATATATATTCAATAGTGAAATCTGTTATGATTTTCACTTAGAATGAGAAATTAAATCAAGAAATTTATTACATTATTTTTATTTTGTCTTCACCTGTATTCCTATAGAATAACTTGAGGATGAAAATCTTAATAAAAATATAACTGAAGAATTTTTTAAATTTTGCTTAATATCTCCTAAACTATTGGATGATTGTACTAATTTAATGATTGAAAAATATCAATATATACATTATTTGTTCATTTCAGGTATCATAACAACAATGGAAAGGCAACTGAAACATTTTTGCCATTCACTGATATAGACAATGTGAAAATGCAGTGGCGAATAGGATACCAGGAATACCAAGAGAACTTGAAGTTAAGCATCAGGGGAAAAATACAAATAATATCATGGAATATCATGTGCTAAATGGTATAATGTCAACATTTGTACCCAACAGAGGTACTCAAAGATAGACTAAACAGAATTAAATTTATATTTGCAATTTCATTAATTGAATCTAATGCAGAAGAATTTATAATCATATAAAATGAATAAAAGCAAGTTGTAAATTTTGGAAGAACTAGGATGGGGTGTGATGGTTAATCATGTCAACTTAAAGTAATTTAGAATCACCATGGAAAAATATCTTGACTGGGTCTATGACAAATGTTTCCAGAAAGGTTGAACTGAGCAGAATAGATCCAGTCTTTGTGGGTGGCACCATTCCATGGGCTTGGGGTCCCTGACAGAATAAAAAGAACAACAAAAAAAAAGTTTTGAGCATCAGGATCATCCTCTTCTGCTTTCTATAGATAGATGACCCATGGCCTGCTGCCTCCTGGTCGTGATGATTTGCTTTCCCCACCATGATGGATTGTATCTCTTAAACTGTAAACAGAAAACACACACACACAAAAACTTCCTCCTTGAATTTGATTCATATCAAGTATTTGTTCATAGCAACAAGAAACATAACTGATATAGGAGTGCATACAAAGACCAGAGAGAAGCCCAGTCAAAAGTAGTAGTGAGGGCTAGAGAGATGGCTTAGTGGTTAAGGTGTTTGCCTGCCAAGCCTAAGGACTGATTTATATACATTACATAATTTATATACATAATATATAAATATTATGTGCTTCATTTATATTTTAGGAAGAGATGGATAGATGACCAAATCTACACACTCAACGAACCATAACTTGAGTCATGTTTTCTATTTCACATTGATTTAGGAAGAATCTAGCATTAATAATTACTTAACAACATCCAGAAAATGTTAGATAGAATCCTCATAATAGTGTTTTCTTTAATATACAGCTAGGGAAAATTAGTGTATTTGTGTTCTTTCATGTCCAAAAAATGTGTGTATGGTTATATATGTTGGGTTGGCAACATATTTAAAAATTTAAGCTTCAAAGGAAAAAAAAAGTAGATCCATGGATAAAATAGGAAAAGATATGTAAGTAACTATAATGCTGTTCTTGTGATCTTCTTCCTGTTTTCTGTGAAATTAGGACATACTAAAAAAAATATTAGGACATACTGCTTCTTCCATGTGAGAACATGTTTTAAGTAGGGAGAAGAAAATTAAAAATAATGGTTTGAAGCATGAGATCAAACCTCAGAGAGGACACGAGTGAATGGGGCTGATAACAGCTGGAGCTATCACATGTGAAGAGGAATTGGTTAACACATGGATGTTTATAGTTTCCAGGAAAGATGGAGACGAAGTTGAGGGAATCTTCCTCCTGTTGGTCTTTATTTTCCTGATAAAGTTGGAAGAGGTAGAGGTCATTTCAAATGAATGATGGACAAATGGGTACGATACAGGAGTCTGAGAAAAAATAAAAGTCCCTTTGTCACTTTCCCTTGTACTCTTTCTTTCCTTTCTGAGCCAGCGTGTGACGGTGGTGCCCTGGACCCTCCAAGGAGCTCTGTGGCTCACCTTGTCTCACATGTGCACTGGGGTGGTGCTGGTGTTATCAGCTTCAGTCCCACACCCTTCTCTGTCTGCTTTAGCCCCTTGTGACCACCCTAATTTCCTGCCCTTTGTCCTCCATGCTCTCCCTGGAGTGTTCTGCTGACATGCACACTCCTCCGCTGGCTTCTTTCCTGACCTCCAACCCCACTGTCTGAGACAAAGCTAAAGGTTCTCTTTGAAGAGGTTGAAAATAATCTTATTTCATCCAAAATAGCTTACCAAAAAAAAAAAAAAAGAAAAAAGAAAAAGACACAAGAATGAAGAGGCTGACACTAAGACTAAGTAACCAAAAATTCTATAAAAATAATTTCAAAATATTTGGGTTATTACTATAGTACTATTTATTATTTGAGAAATGTGTTTATTTTAAAGAATAACAATACTGTTTAAAATTAAACTGTTATTTCATTTCAAATTAACGTATTTAGCTACTACGTGTTTGGTGACCATGAAATGCTTTTTTATTTTCCTCAAAATTCCATAACTATTGGTTTATTCCAAATTATAGTTAACACATTCCAGTATTTTTGACTATACTATTATTTATGCCAGTGAAATACTTGTCTGTTTTCCATAATTATTTCATTTCTGCAAATACCCCTTGCTTCTCAATATCACATTATAAAAATTGCTTGATATTTCAGTTGGATAAATTTTCTGAAATCAACAAAGAACAAAATTTTGACATGGACCAATTTTGCTTTCTTTTTATAGAAAGTGGATGTAGACTTATTTGCTTTTCAGGAGTAGTATGACCTATATAAATTGTGTGTGCCTGTGATATTTCTCATTTTCTCTAGTGAGAGGGTGAGATATCCCCTCCCCCAGTGTCTCCCCACTGCTACAGAAAGGGATAAAATGATCACAGGAGCTTTGAATATAATTTTTGTTGAGCTTGTGTTTTTTTTTTTTTCTCTCACCTCAGGTGACTAGATCGATAGACAGTCCAGCAGCTATGAAAAAAAAAAAAATCAGACAACTGGACTATTGCCACAGGCAGTTTATCTCATATAGCAATAGTCCATTCTGATATCACAAATTTGAAAACAAATGGCATATACAGATATCCTCCTTTCTCATTAAATTTAAAAAGGAAATGTTAATACTAATATAACTCATAATCATAGTAATAATATCAGAATCAGTCTTCCATAAAAATACATTAAAATGAAACTGTTTCAAAGGCCATGCTTAAAATTATTTGTCTTAGGCGCTAGCTAGATTGCTGACAGGGTTACGGTGCTTGCTTTCAAAGTCTAACAACCCAGATTTGATTCTCCAGTACCTACCTAAGCCACATGTAATAAATGGAGCCTGTTTCTGGAGTTCATTTGTATTGGCTAGAGGCCCTGGCACACCCATTCTCTCTGTCTCTCTTAAATGAGTAATGAATAAAAGTACAAAAAAGGACAAAAAAGTATTTGTTTTAGCCCTGCATGGTGGTTCGTTTCTTTCATCTCAGCACTCAGTAGGCTGAGGTAGGAAGAGAGCCAAGGGGTTAATGGCCAACTTGAGCTAAAGAGCGAGTTCTAGGTAGCCTGCCATAATAAAACTAAACCAAACCAAACCAAAAAATGCTGTGCCCAGGAACCTCCGTGAAAGCCAGATATGCTGAAGAATACCTGAATGAATCAGTGAAGTTCCCGGAATGGAGAAGAAGATTGGATGCATTTTCCTAGACTTAGTCAAGTTTTATGAATTGAGTCTTTTGGAAACAGGTAAGAAAGATTATACGTGTGTGTGTGTGTGTGTGTGTGTGTGTGTGTGTGTGTGTGTATCTATCTAATCTAGATATATGATAGATGAAACAACATAATTATCATAATTATATTTTTCTGTAAAGTCTTTGAGGTGCTAGAGATTGAACCCAGGGTCTTAGACATACTAGGCAAGTCCTATAACATCAATCTATATCTACTTTGAAATTTGTTTTTGCTTTTATTAGAGAGACCTTTATTATGTAGCCTAGACTGGCCTAGACCTCACCATATGACTCAGTCTCTCCTTGAACTCATGGTAATTCTCTTGCTTCAGCCATTTAAGGGTTACACGTGTGCCCCCAGCACCAGGCTTGTTGCCCCTTTTGTAAGGTCTTAGCTGACTGGTTGCCAGCAAATCTCCCACAACTGTTGAGACATATCTTGTATAAATATTTTCATATTCTGATTTATACTACAATATTAAGATAAATAATGAGAACAATTGTGTGGGCTGGAGAGTTGGCTCAGTAGTTAAAGGGAACTTGCTTGCAAAGCCTAATGGCTCAGGTTCAGTTCCTTGGTACCAAAGTAGAGGCAGATACACAAAGTGGCACATGCATCCGGAGTTCCTTCCCAATGGAAGGAACCCTGTGGTGCCCATTCTCTCTCTCTCTCTTAAATAAATTAAAATATTTTAAAAGATATAATTGTGCTGAATTATATTGTCTAGTTTATGTCATGTATAACAAGTATAATGCTATTTGTATTAAATCATTTAACAATTGCAGTTGTTCTCATTCCTAGTAAGAATGTCTCTCCTTGATGGCACAGTGCTAGATGGACTCAAGTCATCCGAAATAGCCATGTTCGTCCCTAAATAATTACAGGACAAGGATATTTACAAAGCCCTAACACACACCTCCAGTCTCATCATCATCTGAAGGAAAGAACAGTGGTGAGCTTTCTTAGACTTGCTGATTTGCTCCCAATGTGACTATCCACTTCCCTGTCTTGTATTGAAGAATCCCTGAAAGTTGTATTGTTATGTTTCATGTGATAGCTCCTATTGGTAACTAATTAAACAGGACTTAGGACCATCTAGGAAACGAGCCTCTGGACATGTCTATGAGGACTATGTCCATTAGACTGGCCACTTGTAATGCCAATGAGGAATTATCTTGATTATGTTAACTGAAGTGGGAAGACCCCCTTCACTGTGGGCAGCACTATTCCAGGTGCTGGACTGAATAAAAAGGAGAAAGTTAACATTTGGCATTGCATTGGAAGATATATTCACTATCCACAATATCTTGATGCCTCCTTACTGTGTTTAAATGGAAAAAGAGCTAATTATATACTGTAAGTTTCATATGATATGTATATGCATACTGTATTGATAAAATAAGTTATATATTTGTAACATATTTATATGTATGTATATATATTCAAGTATTTGAATATTAAAAATGCATATCTAATGCTATTTTAGTTATCAAAAATGGAATGTTACAGCGATTTTCTTTTGTTTTGAAAGAATTTTAAGAATATTTCTGCAATGTGTATTCACCACACAGTTATATATATATATATATATATATATATATATATATATATATTTCTTAATTTTTGTACATTTTTAAAAAATTATTTATTTGAGAGTGACAGACAGAGAAAGAAATGCAGAGAGAGAGAGAGAGAGAGAGAGAGAGAGAGAGAATGGGCACACCAAGGCCTCTAGCCACTGCAAACGAACTCCAGATGTGTGCACCCTCTTGTGCATCTGGCTAACATGGGTCCTGGGGAATCAAGCCTTGAACCGGGGTCCTTAGGCTTCACAGGCAAGCACTTAACTACTAAGCCATCTCTCCAGCCCTTAAAATATATTTAATAAGCAATTAAAGTAGTCAGATGTTGGATCCATTTGCTGAAGCTATGTCTCCACTAAGGTTTTAGAGTATGTGTTTTATCTACCACATTCTAATTCCAGGAATTAGTATGGCAATTTTTTTCTCTTCAAAGGAGAAAAAGGAGAGGTGTAAATGTTGTCTGGAGGCATGTTGGAATTTCAAACTTTAGCTGATACACTGGAATAGTGTAAAAACTGAGGTAAATTTCATCCTTAGCAGTTCAGAAATCTATCTTTAATCTCAGTAAGGTTATAATTTCCCGTTAAGTTTAGCATTTTAAGTACATTTGGTTTTTTAACCACATAGAAAAATAATTTAATAATTGTGTTTAGAAAAACCTGCAATGGGACTGGATAGATGGCTGGCTCAATGGATAAAAGCACTTGCTTACAAAGCCTGATGGCCTGGGTTCAATTGTCCAGTACCCAATGTAAAGCCAGATGCACAAAGTGGTGCATACATCTGGGATTTTTTGAAATGGCAAGAGGGCCTGATGTGTCCATTCTCTCTCTCTCTCTCTCTACTTGCAAATAAATATAAAATATTCAAAACATAAGGAGAAACCTACAATGGACATAAAAACATAACTAGGCAATGTTAGGTTTTTATCACATATAATTTGATAAAAGCACATGCTCATAGAAAAGTTCTCAATTCAAGTGTTATTCCCAGATGACTATTCTAAAATTACTCTTTAATGGGAGCACTTCATAGTGTTACCATCATTAAGGGTAAAAGCAAGTAAACTTACAATATTCATGTATGATAAACTCAAATAATAGTGATAAATATTCATTCATTTTAATTCTGCCATGAAAAGTTAATCTCAATGTAATGAGCCACTATTATTTATTTCAAATACAAATTATTAAAAATGCATTCATTGCTGGAAGGCCTTTGGGAACACACTGAAAAACACAAAAATAGATGAATTAAATTAAATACATGAGCAGCATAACTCCTTGTTAAAGAAAATGAATTGAAACGATGCCACACCAGAAATTTTGTGAATTCTCTATATATATTTAATTATGATAGCTTGATAACTGTATTTTCTTTACTGGGATTGACATAAGGACCTCATTTAATTCTAATGTTGTTGGTGGAGATGAGTCAATGCAAAATAAGAAGTATATCCAAGTAATGACATAGCTATTGGCCATCAACAGAAAAATTAACATGGAGTTTTTCTGACACTCCAGAAACATCTATTCAAGCTCTGTACAGAGAATAGCTTCTGACCACCTTTTTACTTTTGAATGTTAGCACACAAAATTCTTACTCTTCTGTTCTCCCTGGCACAGAGTTAGTTGCGGACTCTATTAACAGACTGAACATATGCAGCCTCACAGTAAAGAAGAGACCTGTTAGGAGAACAGCATACACAGAAATCTCTTTCCTTTTCTGTGTCAGGTTTAACAGGTCTGGTATGCCCCAATTATCTTTGCTGCTGGTTTTACATGACTCTCAAATGTTCTGACATGAGCCCAAATAAATAAATAAACACACACAAAAATTAGTCATTATGCATTATATGTTGTACAAAACAATGGAAGGGAGATGGTGAGCTAGTCTTTTCAACTGGCAGAATTATAGAGATGAACATATCAAGTGGTCTAGCTTTCACAAGGGGAAGTCGTGATCAGTACCCTGAAAGAATTGATCATATAGGTTTAGGTAGTGATGGGATAGGATATATGTGAAAAAACAGCCTTCAGCAGTGTGTTGAAGGCGTCTAATAAAATAGAAAGAGGAAGAATTTAAAGTGAGAGGGAAATAGGTCAGAGGGGGAAGAAAAAGATTGAAATAAATCTCTTCTTACTTCTCAATTTCAGGGCTAACCCTGATCTCATACCATATTTTTCTAGTTTTTGTCATATAAGCAATAAACTTCATATATTATAATTAAAATGCAATGTTAAATAAATCTTTAAAACAATTAGAATGGGACCTAGGACCCTGCAAATAACTTTCTCAGTTCCTGTAAGCCTCACCATGCTCAGGTGAATGGCTGAGGCTAGTAGAGTAGCTCCTCATTTTGAGAAGCTGCAAAATCTAATATTACTCACACATGGTATAGGACAACGGGGACCATGAAGACTAAGTATGCGAAAAATACAGAAATCATAGACTGTCAAAGCTTATGGAAAGGACTTAAGGTGGCAGGTCCCCAGACTCCGTATGACCGTCCAGTGCTTTCTGAAACTCTCTGTCAAGTTGTCACCAGCATATACCGAATGTCTTGGAACCATGAATGTCAGGTGACTAAGTGTCCCTTCCTGGTCAGGCTCCTGGTTATTTCTACTATATTTTGCTTTACTGCTTGCCTACATCAGCTTACTCTGATAACAGATATACTATTATCTGATTGTACACATATATTTTGGGCAGGTATATCGAAGGCATATATTATGCCCTGTTCTCTCTTTAAATGCCAATAAACTCAATTTTAAAGGTCACTGAGGACAAGAGAGATGGCTAAGAAATTAAGGCACTTGCTATGAAGCCTAGGGACTCATGTTTGACTGTCCAGGTCCCATGTGAGCCAGATGCACAAGTGACACAGCTCAAGATCACACATGTGCACAAGGGGGCACAAGCATCTGGAGTTCAATTGTAGTGGCTGGAGGCCCTGGTGTGCCAGTTCTCTCTGTCTCACTCTCTCATTCTTGCTCTCTTGCATAACAAAGGCAAGTCTGCTGGGCTTGCCTCAAAAATTAAAAGGCCACTGAAGGCTAGAGAGATGGCTCAACAGTTATGGCACTTGCCAACAAAGTCCAATGACCCAGGTTTGATTCCCCAGTATCCACATAAAACCAGATGCACAAGGTGGCACATGTTTCTGGAGTTCTTTTGCAGTGGGTAGAGGCCCTGGTGTGCCAATTCTCTCTCTCTTTCTCTCTCTCTCTCTCTCAAATAAATAAAAACTTTTAAAAGGCCACTGACAATAGTTCTAAAAGTATAATCTATGGCTTTCTATTCTTCCTTCCAATATCAAAGACCCATTACCAACTGCCTGGATTCAAGAGAGTTTCTAGTTGACAGAGACACCTGGCTGCTAACTTATCACATTAGGTCTTACGTTAGTACATTTGATTTCAATGTCAGAGCTGGATGGTATGTCTAAAATCCATTCAATGTCATTCCTCTCCTTGATAATATTATGAATGCTTTCATCTTATTTCCATCATTTAACTTCTAAACACTTTGGCACTTCTGTCTTCAACTTCATCAGTTCTAACTTCTTTGACCATTCAGAATAACTGACATATGAGTCTTTCCCCTACAAATTGTTTACTGATCGACTTGAAGTATATTAGGCATTTCAGTAGGACTGTTCATTATTTTCTTCCATGAAATAATTTCATATCACATTTTATCTACTTAATTACTTGTTTACTAGTAATTTAGGACTACAAACACTCTGAATTCAAAGAACATTTCTACCTTGCTAATCACTTTGCCACCATAGTGTTGCTTCAAAGTAACTTTACAATTGAACACATATTGTTAAAGATGGAAGGAATTCAACCCTGAATCTCTAGATGTCACTTTAATCTTGGTTAGGGCATTTTGAAGTAATTTGATAAATAAAATTGATTCACCCTAGCACTCTTAAATTTGTCAGTTGTTGTCTTGAAACAGTAGAATCTGGACAATGAAATGTGTTTGAACAGACTATATAAGTGTTTTCTGTCTTGTTTTGTGGTGAGTAGGAAATACAGACCAGGCACTCTTCTAGGTGCTCAAAAGGAGTGTTGCAAACAAGACAGATGAGCTCTCTGCTGTTTGAGCTTACACTGGGTTTATATTGAATTTAGGGAAAAAGACCAGGAGAGGTATAAATGAATGCTGTTAGGCTTCCATGGAGAAACTAGCACAGGGAGCTGTGAGACAAAATCTCAGGGAAGGTCACATATATTTGCAGGACAGTTAGTAAAGTCTTTTCTTCCCTAATGACAGCATGTTTGTTCTGAATGACAATGTAAATGCATGTGTGAAATTTCTAAGGAGTTTTCCTACAAGATGCCTTTTGTGATAATGTAATTGATTTGTCAACAGGCAATAAAGGTGGTATAATCAAAATATTGACAGAAATGAGTCATGGGACCGGATTCTATACAACCCTATAGCCATTGTGAATAAAGCATTTTGTCACTGGGTGCATGGCTCTCTATGATCTTACAGTGGTTAGTACTCTGCATTGTGAATGCAGCATTTTATTTTAAGTAGAACGGGAACCATTGACATAGGCATCTCCTTAAGGACCAAAAATCATCTACACGGAGTCCAGTAGTTTTCAAAACTAATACGGTGATCCAACTAGCTCACATATCTGGTATTACTTCAGATGAGTAACTCATAAATCACTATAATTAGGAGGCTAGTGAAAGCAATGCACTCTTTACTCCCCCGGCACTTCTCTCTTTCTTTTCCTTTTATTCAAGAAGTTCTGAAGTAAGAAGCCTTGCGGGGGAGGGGGATAAGGTGATGAATAACCTCATTCAATTCAAACAACAACAACAACAAAAATACCCAGCTAATGGTTCATTGAAAATGGCAAATCGTCATTGTTTAGTGGATGAGGTTTCTGCTGTTTAGTATCCAGGAAATGACTAATGATTTTCCTCCAAAGTTCCCACTTTTAAAAGAATGAATAAGCCCCAAAGGCCTCAGAGAGATAAGCATTACTTTCCTCCTGGTAGCTCCTGGTGGCATGAGTGAGATGGAAAAAGAAACTGGCCGATATCTCAAAGCAAAGACCTATAAATGTGATGGTGGATACAGCACTTCTATACTCCTACACTGTTTGCTACTCACATGGCTCTTACGCCCTCCTTTGCATATTCTGCCTCATCTGAAAACTCACTCATTTGCAGTGGGCTTGCTTAGAATACATTTCTGGCTGCCTTAACTGAGGATAACTGCATTCACTGTGCATCCAAGAAGAAAACCACCCTTAAGGCCTTACCCACTGCTCAAGGAGTATTGTGAAATCTGATGACTAGGAGCTAAATTTTGTAAGTAACAATTCTATCATCCTTAAGTATTTATTTACATAGTTTTACTTTCTAGGGATAACTTTAAAAATGCTATAAAAATAATAACTGGCCTTTTTGAAGCTAAAACCCGCATTTAATGCTAATGGCAGGTTCAGTACATTGGTTGCTTTGATTCTATCATCTCAGAACCAATGTCATGGGTTAATATATTTGTGCCCCAGTGAAAGTTAAAAAGGAAACAAAATACTCAGTGCAGTAATGAGGCCAGGTGATAATGGGGCAAGGTCATGTAGATCGTGTAAAATAAATATGGCACTATGGTAGCCAAAGGGGATTCAACTCAATGGTGGATGGTGTTTGAATAATGTTTATTTTTGATATGGAAAGGAAATAGAAATAGAGTATTCTGTGTGCTGTAAATGATAAGTAAGATCAGAAACAAGATTAGAAAGCAAAAACACTCATTTGACAAGTGGCATCATCATTGTTCAAGGACTGGGTGAAGACATGGCAATATTTGGGGTTGATGGTAGAATCCATTGTCCAGGTTTGACGAGTGGACCTTGGGTGAACTAATAAAAGTGAACCAAACATTAGTACCTCAGGTTTAATAAAGCATGTTGTACAGAGGCAAAAAAAAAAAAAAAAAAAAAAAAAACTACATGGAATAAACCTATTTTAATCAGTTAAAAATTAAGAGTAATAGTTCTTGAAATGAACCCCATTGACAAGTTTTGTATGTGATTAATTCCAACTCAATTTTGGAAAAATAAATGTGGTTTGAGATTTTTTTTTTTTAGAATTCCCATTTTTTATGTTTAAATATTGTATTTATATTTATTTATTTATTTGACAGAAAAGATGGGGGGAGAGAGAGAGGGAGAATGGGTGTGCCAGGGCCTCCAGCCACTGCAAACAAAGTCCAGATGCATATGCCCCCTTGGACATCTGGCTAATGTGGGTCCTTGGAAATCAAACCTGGGTCCTTTGGTTTTGCAGGGAAATGCCTTAACTGCTTAGCCATCCCTCTAGCCCAACCCCCATTTTTTAAATTATATTTTACTTATTTATTTGAGAGGGAGAGAATGGGCAGACCAGATCATCCAGCCACTACAAACGAACTCCAGATGCATGCGCCCCCTTGTGTATCTGGCTTACATGAGTCCTGGTGAATCAAACCAGGGTCCTTTGGCTTTGCAGACAAACACCTTAACTGCTAAGCCATTTCTAGCCCTAGAAGTCCCATTTTTAAATAAGCACTTTGAGCAGGTGTTGGGTTAAAATAGAACATATTATCCCTAATATTATAATAATTATCTACTATGATTATTATTGAAATCATTAATATGTTCCTCACCTTAAATGTTTAATATATATTACATTAAACAATGGAAACTTTAGTGATTAACTATAGAAAATTTGCTATTTATAAACATGCTTAGCTTAGGAAATTAATTTTAAAACAGAGGACAAGTAAATGACAGTAATTTTATAATATATTAAAGCTTTCAACACTAATGAAAACATGAGTAAGGAATTTAAATCAGGTTACTTAAAAACATATTTATAGGGCTGGAGTGATGGTTTAGAGGTTAAGACACTTGCTTGCAAAGCCAAAAGACCCAGGTTAGATTCCCCAGTCCCACATAAAGCCAGATGCACAAGGTGGTACATGTGTCTGGAGTTCATTTGCAGTGGCTAGAGGCCTTGGAGTGTTCATTCTCTGTCTCTCTCTGTCTTTCTCTGTCTCTCTTTAAAATAAATAAATAACATATTTCTTAAAACTTTAATAAAAGTAATTATAAGAATTAAGAAAATAGGCATAAAAGAAGTATTGAGAGTTATAAGAGTCAAAATGTCTTTTATGAGGGTGATAACTCATAGGTATTCAAATGCCAACTGCCTTTAGTAGACAAATATGGTAAGAAATTCTAAACAGTTCAATATCTAGCAATTGAACTAGCAAAGCACTAGTGCTAAACAATGTAAAAATAGAAACCGAATGACATAAATCAGAATACTGATAATAGTGAATGTTTGAAAATATGTAAAGCATCCAAAAAGAATGAATTTATGTGGGGAACCATTGGGCACCAGGAAAGCAAAAGTGCCTCCATCTTAAATAATGACTCCATTTTGTAATAAGCCGTCTGTTCTGGAAAGTCACAAGATCTGCAGTTGTTTGCTAACCCACAAAGAATGAGAAAGTCGTTGTCTCGTGGCCTTGGGGCTGGGGCCAGGGGCAAAGGTCTGCAGTTGTTTCTTAACCCATACACAGAGAAAGAACAATGTAACCCATAAAGTCGTTATCTCTTGGCTTTGGGGCTGGGGCCTTATCCTGTGGAACATCTTGTGGTTCGGGGGCTGGTGAAACAGAACTGTAACAATACCTAAACTGCTGACAAACTCCTCTGTTCTGCTGTATAAAAGGCACCCTGAGAAAAATAAAATTTGGCAGCTTGATCAGACTCCTGTCTTGCTGTCGGTTCCTTGTGTCTCTTGTCCCTTTCATTCCAGGTTTTCTGGGGTCCGTGCTCCCGTTGTAGCCCCGCTGGCCAGGGGCAAATTTATACACTTTTGTCATATCTGTGTAACAAAATACCATTCAGTCATTAAAAATAATGCTGTGTTTTGGTGACGGTATGAGAGGTTTTCAATTGTTGGTGCTGATATTCACATCAGCTCTGTTAATTAGTAATTATCCCTGGATTCTACTTCTCTTATTTTGTTTCTTCAGTGTGGAGAAATGACCCATTACAATGAGCAAGTTTTGTCCTGGAAAAGGGGGTCAGAGCCTTATATTTTCCTCTCATGGGTGTGTCTTCATACAGAGAGCATTGGCTCTGTTTGAATTCCTTGATATTTAAAATTGCCCTGATTGGAACCCTGTAAAGAAAGACTTACAACAACTCAGAACCATATTTGATGGGTGAGTATGCTGTTTGATTTGGAATTAATGGCTTTTTGCAAATGTATGTGTATGTAGGGGGTTCATGTGGGATCAGGTAGTGTATGTGTTTGGGAGTGCAGCATCACATGTCTTCTTCAGTAGGTTTCCATGTCACTAGATCTCTCACTAAAGCTAGAGCCTATTGATCTGGCTATATTAAGATAATACTGATTTTTGTCCAGGAAAGCCCTGGA
The DNA here is from genome assembly GCA_036346955.1 of Dipus sagitta. Taxonomy (NCBI): domain Eukaryota; kingdom Metazoa; phylum Chordata; class Mammalia; order Rodentia; family Dipodidae; genus Dipus; species Dipus sagitta. The sequence goes on along the minus strand of CM070770.1, from coordinate 198,691,798 downwards.
CATCAAGCACCAACGTTTACCTGTCTCAAACTTCTAAATCCTGGGTTACAGATGCATACCACCAATGCAGACTGGAATTCTGAACTAAGGTCCTATGTTTGTATGGCAAATACTTTACCCAATGACCCATCCCCCTAGCCCAAGGCTTCAATATTCATAAGCCATTGTGTTAATGAGTTTATGTTGCATTGACAAATTCCTGACAGAAACAATTATAAGGAGGAAAGATTTATTTTGACTCATCTTCAAGGATTTCAATCCACTCATATTTACAGGGTTAATTTTTTTTTTTTTTTTTTTTGGTTTTGCAAGGTAGGGTCTCACTCTAGCCCAGGCTGACCTGGTATTCACTATAGAGCCTCAGGGTGGCCTCAAACTCACGGCAATCCTCCTATCTCTGCCTCCCGAGTGCTGGGATTAAAGGCATGTGCCACCATGCCTGGCGGCAAGGTTCTTTAGCTATGGTGGCACAGTACTTTATGGACATCAGAAAGCAAGGTACATGAGACAAGAAGGGGCCAGAGACACGATGTTCACTGCCTTCTAAGTGATCTTAGTCTTTACTATATCTTAATAAAGCCAACTTGTCATGAAGCCATCATGTCTGAGCCTCAAATCACTTCCTAGATATCTATCAGCTGAAAACCAAGACCATAACACATACCCTATTTGGAAAATACTTCCATATATCAGCTACATCTTTTCACCAGTCTTTAGCAGTTTAAAACATTGGTTATAAAAATAATAAATAAATAACTGTTGATTGCCCCCTCAACAATTACCATAGCAGAGAAAATATTTTACATCATAGAAGTATTCACAATCCTTCATTAGCATAAAAATGGATGAATTTGAAGACCTTAGAGTGTAAGATTTTACGCAAAATATTCTAACAATATTTATCGCTTCAAAAACCAACAAACTGAGATATCTCCACCAAGGTTGCCCAATTCCACAATGGAAGTCTCTAATGAAAACAAAGAGGAGACAACAGAAATGGAATACCAAAAGGCAATAAGTTATGTGACCCTGACCAAGCAAGTTTCTGAACTGGAAGCAAATCATCAAAAACCCACAATCATATAAATGAAATGCAATAGGATCATCTCTTAGGGCACACAGCTGTCATCACTAGACTTAATTGAGGAAAAAAAATAGAGACACGTCAAAAGAGAGATAAATGAATTGATGTTGAGTTAACAAGCAGAGGATCTCAATAACAAGATGATTGGGCTTAATGAAGACATGATTAAATGCAAGAATGAATTCCTGACATTGGAATGCATCAAAGGAATGGACATAATACAGAAAAATTCAACAATAAACAAAGGTCAAATTCAGCCTATCTAAGAGCCCTTGCTAACGGAGTTACTCATATGGAGGACAGAACCTCAGAAGGCAAGGCAGAAGAAATTGTTCAGGAGCCCAAAACTTTGCAAAAAAATTTGTAAATAGGATATGAGGGACTTGTGGGATACCCTGAAATGACCAAACACTCAAATATGGGTATACAGAAAGGAAAAACCTTGAGGCCAAAGACATGAAGTACATATTCAACAAAATTATTGAAGAAAACTTTCCCATCCTCTTAAAAAAGAGGTCTATACAGATCTAAGAAGCTCACAGAACACCAGACTGGAGCAAAGAAGAAATTCTCTAAGCCTCATTGTAGTTAAAATTCTAAATGACAAAAACAAAGAGAGAGTGCTAAAAGCAGAAAAAGAGAAACAACCTCATGTTTTTCAATAGTAACCCTAAAAGCCAGAAAGGATAGGACTGCAGCAAGTCTGAAAAATTATGGTTTCCAACCCAAACTACTATACACACTGGAAATATCCCTCATAATAGATGGTTAAAGGAAAACTTTCCATGAAAACAACCAGTTCTATGATTATATGAACAGAAACCAAACCGACAGAGAACACATCAGGGAATACTCCACACAGGAGAGTTGAACAAACAACCTCAAGAGAAGAACACAATGACCAAAACCAGAGCAGGCACAAAATGTACAAATCTCAAGAAAGCACCAAACCCCACAAAGCCTCAAACATGGCAGGGATTAAATCAAACCTCACAGTTATATCCTTAAATATTAACAGTCTAAACTCAGACATAAAAGACAGAAGTTAAAACCGTGGATCAGATAAAAATGGACCCTTCCATCTGCTGCCTTCAAGAAACCCACTTCCCTGTAAGTATAGATACCTCCTCAGAGTAAAAGGATGGAAAATGATTTTCCAATCAAATGTAAATAAGAAATAAGCAACTGTGGCCATAATAATATCCGACAAAATTGACTGCAAACCAAAAGTAATTAAAAAGGACAAAGAAGGCCACTTTTTAACTCATCAAGGCAATGATCTAAACAAGCAATAGGGCATCGCAATCATAAATCTATATGCATTAAACACAGGGGTACCACATTTTATAAACAAATAAACAAATGAATTACTTGGTAGCTGGGCATGGTGGCACATACCTTTAATCCCAGCACTCAGGAGGCAGAAGTAGGAGGATCACAAAAAAAAAAAAAAAAAAAAAAAAAAAAAAAAAAACCTACTTGGTATCAAACCAGAAATACTATCATAGTAGTAGGGAGGGATCTTCAGTACACAGAATCATCATCAATAGACATATCATCCAAGCAGAAAAGCAACAGAAAATAATGGATCTTAACAATACCATAGATCAACTAGACCTAAGAGACATCTGCAGAACATTCCACCCTCGTTCTACAGAATACACATTTTCTCAGCAGCCCATCAAACTTCTGCAAAATAGATCATATATTAGGGCATCAAGCATGCCCCAATAAATTCAGGATAATTGATGCAACTTTCTACAATACATCAGATGACAAGGCATCAAAGCTAGAAATTAATAAGAGAAACACCAGAAATTAAACCAGCTTCTCAAGACTGGACAATTCATTATTAAATAATGAGTGGGTCATGGAAAAAATCAAAAAGGAAATTTTAAAATTTCTAGGACTGAATGATAACAAAAATACAACATTCCAAAACTTATGAGACAAAATGAAGGTAATCCTTAGGGGAAAATTCATAACACTCAATGCCTTCATAACAAAGACAGTGATCTCAAATTTATCATGTAACCATCTACCTAAAGGAATTGGGAAAACAAGAACAATCCAAACCTATGAATTCCAAACAGAGAAGTAAAAAGATAATTAAGATCAGAACAGAAATTAATGAATTAGAAATTAAGAAAATCACTTTTAAATATTTATTTATTTATTTATTTATTTATTTTATTTCAGGAGAGATAAAGACAGAAAGTGAAAGACACAGAGAGAGTATGGACACTTCAGGATCTCCTGCCACTGTAAATAATCTCAAGATGTATGCTTTACTTTTTGCATCAGGTTTTTGTGTGGGTAATTAGGAGTTGAGCTCTCAGGCTTTCCAAACAAGTGCCTTTAATCACTGATCCTTCTCTCCAGACCCCAAAAAGTTTTTGTATGAAGAAGAAAAATAAGCAGGGGATGAGACAACAAGTTGGATAAACTTAAATGCATCCTAGAACTATGAACAGTCACTATCTATTTGATGAATTAGGTAACAAGGACATCATGTATGCATTTTCATATTGGTTTTGGGCAATTTTCACAGAGCAAAACTGAATATGTGTGGAATTCTAACTTCCTAGTGGGTTCATTATCTGTTCAGAGCTGTGAGGTATAATGACCCTATGGTTAGATTTACCCAACAGCTCATCTCTATGCATATCTTGATAGTTAGATTCAATGGAATGCTTCAGATTTTTGTTCAAAGGTAGACATTTCTTTTTAAAATGCAATTCTTTAGAAATTTTTTTGTTCATCAACTATTTGAAAAGATTTTGAATGCTAGCATTTTTCTTTCATGAATGCATGCATTAGATTTTACAGTATGGCCACAAGTTTAGACTGGAAAATCTTCAGTAAATCTTTAAGGAGAGCTTTTCTTTTTGTTTTTTCCCTAACTCTGTTCAACCTATCCCAGGTTTGTCTGGTAACAAGCTCTCAGAAATACACATTTATAAATGTTTCATGAACAAGTTTAAATTTCAATAACTCTGGGTATGCACATGTTAAGAAAACATGATCACATAAGAACATAACTAACAAAGTTTAAAAACAGTACATTTTAAAAGCTTTAGGCTTTCATACAATTTGTATACTTTTTATGATATAGTCAATCTAGTTTCCCAACTTGAAAATGTTTCTGATTGTTACTGCACAGTTTCAAAAAGTGAATACATAATCCTGATTCTGTGTTTTTCTCAATGTGGCCGGCTATGAGTGAATAGCAATTTAATTTGCTTGTATTAATAATATTTCCAATCAGAAAAACAAATTAAGACTTAAAACAACAGGAATGTACTGAATGAAAACAATTTCAGCATGTTTTCTATAGAAATATGAAGGTTTTTTTCTGTAGAAATATGAACACTGGCCCAGACCCAGTGTTCAATTTGCCAGGACCCACATAAAGCCAGATGTACAACATGGCACATGCATACAGAGTTCTTTTGCAGTGGTAAGAAGCCCTGATACAATGTTTCAGTTATTAAACTGAGTCCTTTTTACCTTGGAGAAAGTGGATTTTAGGGCAAAAGCACACTATGGTACAGACAACACATTGCACAACTTCCGGACCATACCCATCCACAAAAGAGAGTGAAGTATAATTCCAAAGTCACTGATAGAGTTCTACTGGGTTGTAACAACCTGTGAATCCACTCACAAATCTTTCCTAAGTTTATACTATCCATCTCTGCTAGTTATCTTTAAAAAAATTGACTCATTTATTTGAGAGAATGTGGGGAAGGAAGAGAGAATAAGAGAGAAAGAGAGAGTAGGTGGAAAGGAAGAGAGAGAAAAAGAGAGAGAGGAGGAAGGGAGAGAGAATGAATATGGGCATGTCAGGGCCTCCAGCCACTGCAAACAAATTTTAAACACAAGTGCAACTTTGTGTGGTTTGCTCTATGTAGGTACTAGGGAATAGAAAACAGGTCATTAGGTTTTTGAAAGCAAGTGTCTTTAACCACTGAGTCATCTCTCCATCCCCTGCTAGTTATCTTTATTAAGATAATTGCCTCCAGATTTTCACAATAGTGACAGAGAGCTGAATTATATATTATTTTTCACTTTCATCTTTAGCTCCAGGGTTACATGTTAACTTTTATCACTATTTGCAAGGTGTGGTGGTTTGAATAGAATAGATGGCCCCCAATATATTCAGTTGTTTATTTGTTTGTAGTTTGCATCTCTAGCCATCTGGCTGGAGGCAATGCCATTGTGTGGATCTTAAGGTGTGGTGGTGGGTTTGAGATTTCAATCTAAAGATATGCAAAGTGTGCCTAGCTGGAGTTCCTGAAGTGTGCTCTGGCTTTTGTCTTTAGGCTTATGCTTCTCTCTCTCTTCTTGGGCCTGTGAAAGCAGGCCAGCTTCTTCTGCCATTATGGAACTTCCCCTGGATCTGTAAGCTTCAATAAATATCCCTTCCTCCATAACTGTGCCTGGTCTGGAAGTTCATCTCAGTGAACCTGAAGCTGTCTGCTACAGAATTTGGTACTGAGGAGTGGGGTGAGATGAACCTTACTATGTGGATGTTGATCTTGTGGAACCTTTGTTTTGGAGGAATAGGCATGGACTTGGTGCTTGCAACTGAAGATGTCTTCTGGAGTGGTAAGCCAAGTTTTATGGACTATTCTGATGAGAGTCTGAGAATGCTAAGTGCAGACAGCATTGAACTTCGAGGCTTGGCTTATGAGCTTTCTAAGGGGAAGGAAAGACTGCAGAGGACTTTGTTGGAACTGGGCTACTGGCATAAGGGCTGGCTGCATCCTGCTGCCCAGGCCCAGAGAGTTTGATCAAGGTTAAATTTGTAATGGACTGATGTGCTTGGCTAGAGATATTGGACTGAGAGATTTAAGATTTTAAGCTGGAAAACCTCAAGCAAGTTAAAATTACAGGCACAGAGACTGGTTTTAGGTTACTGAACCTGCTTATTGTCAAACACATTAGCAATCTTAAGGAAGATGGTCCAACTGCTTTACATTAAAACAATGGAAAGGATGCCTGAGAAAGGACTCTCATAGAAATGCAAACTCTTTTGGAAAGAGTTGACTGGAGGAGGGACCTGCTTTTCAAGATTATGATTTATTTCATCTGTGAATTAAGAACATGGCTGTGTCCTGTGCACCTGGTATTGGTTTCAGAAGCATGAAAAATGTGAGGAGTGGTCGTGAATTGCACATGCTTCCAGGAGCTGAGGCTGAGATGTGGCATGAGGTAGGGCCTGATGCCCTGATAGGCTGAAAGAGCCTTTGGAAAATGTGAGGAGTGGTCATGAATTGCACATGGTTCCAGGACCTGCTGCTGAGATGCAGCATGAGGCAGGGCATGATGCCCTGATAGGCTGAAAGAGCCTTTGGAAGATGGACCATGGTTTGCATGAAGACCTCAAGATGTTTTGTATATACCAGGACTGTGCAAGGGCTACCATAGAGCACACTGTTGGCCTGGGATGGAAGTGTTCCCCGGGTACTCTGCCCAGCTGGAGGGGCGGAATTGGAATGTCTGGAGACTGTTAATCTCTGGGTATATTGAACTTGAACTGCAGAAGTTTGATGTTTGTTTGATGGTGGTTGAGTTTGCATTGTTTTAGTCTCTCCTTGCTGTGTCTTATACCAGTTGAAAATGTTTACTCTGTGCCTTTATATGTTAGAAGTGTTTAACTTGTTTGATTTTACAGGTCTTCATATCTTAAATTGGTCAAGATTGTGGGGACCTTTGAAATTGAACTGAGTACAATTTATGATGTGTGATGGTTATAAATCTATTGGGGACCAGGGGCAGAATATGGTGGTTTGAATAGAATAGATGGCCCCCAATATATTCAGTTGTTTATTTGTTTGTAGTTTGCATCTCTAGCCATCTGGCTGGAGGCAATGCCATTGTGTGGATCTTAAGGTGTGGTGGTGGGTTTGAGATTTCAATCTAAAGATATGCAAAGTGTGCCTAACTGGAGTTCCTGAAGTGTGCTCTGGCTTTTGTCTTTAGGCTTGTGCTTCTCTCTTTCTGCTTGGGCCTGTGAAGGCAGGCCAGCTTCTGCCATTATGGAACTTCCCCTGGATCTGTAAGCTTCAATAAATATCCCTTCCTCCATAACTGTGCCTAGTCTGGAAGTTCATCTCAGTGAACCTGAAGCTGTCTGCTACACAAGGCCAGAAAGATAGGCAGACAAGAAAGCATCAAACTAACTGTGTTCAGTTATCCAAATACTTACACCTGCATACAATTGCACTAAAATGTCCTGTGTTAATTTTAAAATTTGATGTATGATATTATCAACAGATCAGGAAATTACTTCCACTGAAGGGAGATAGTCATGCTTATCGTCGTCCTGAGGAATAGACATTCCATACCATGGAAAAGGAGGGTATGGGAAAGAACCAGAGTCTGTTAAAAGTCAAAAAGGCAAAACTGAACTATGGGAAAGAGCTACTATCAGAGTTTCAATGGGAAAGGTAGAAAAAAAGGCTTAAGGTTGTAGCATAGGTTCTGATGGATGGGCGTTCTCACTAGCTGTGTGCTACTTGGTCCATGGATAACCAGGTTATGTGTATAATGAATGACACACAACGTGAGACTTCAGCAAAAGAGGGGACTGGTAATATGCACCTAGATTGGTTGATTTTCATTTGAAGGTATGAACTAAGTGGTACTCTATGTTGATTACTGTTTTAGGCCAAATATATTTTGATTCATAATAACCTCATAGCACTTTACCAAAAAGAATTTACTGATCTTTATGGATTTGATAATGATAGGCACAGAAAAATTGTAACGAAATAATGCAATAGAAGAAAATACAAAAGATGTAGGGGCAAATGAAAGAAAGTCCCTATCCATAGGTCAACAGGCATTTCTAGGGTACAGCTAAGCTAACAGGAAGTCCATTGTGATCAAAGGAGATTTTTAAAAATGATTTTATAGTGCTGATTTGCAGTGATGTGCAAAATTCAAATTTCTTCTCACTGATGGGAATTTGCATTTTGTTTAGTTTTTCTTTGTTGGCATGGCCTTAGACACCTATTTAAATGAATAATTTCAACATATTATTAAAAACAAATATCAAGAGAAGAAACAGTAATTTTCACTTTATCATTGGATTAGATTTTGGCAGGAGGCTTAATATTTGAGGTTAAGAGAGCAGTAAAATACAAGGACTATCACTCATTTCTGCCGAAAGCACAGCTAACCAAGGACCAAGATCTATAAAATGAAAAAGACTGTCTGATTAATTTATTCCATCTCACTATATTCCAAAGGGCATTAAAATATCCAGCACCTTCATGCTTTCTCCCTTTTTATGTCTAAATCTATTTAAGTAAATGATTTTTACAAAAATATAGTTAGCCAAGAAGTGGATGGGGTTGGTTTAATTCCCTCTATCTGTATCTTCCCTCAGGTTGTTAATGACAAATGTATTATAGTTATTTATTACAAATAGATTAAAGTGTCAGTAAGGCTCAATTCATAGAAATATTATACTTTCAAAATGCATGGGAAACTGTGTTTCTTCCCCATGCTGACCATGCATATGACTATTTTCAGGGGGCACTGGATTTCTTGGGAGTATTTTTCTTTATGTTTATTATTTTAACAAATGAAGGTACCATCTGCTCTTGCCTTGTAGTTATTTAAATTGTTCAGAACGATAGGTCATAATGAGACAAACTACCGTGTACTTCCATGTGGTTAATCTCATCTGCAAATAATTAGCTATGTATTCTTTTTTTTAGCCCTGAAATAGATGAAATAATATCTAATGATGTATTGAAGCAGCATATTTTTGAGGACCGATATGCATTGTAGACCTTGCTATGTGATCTTACATTGCAATAGAAAGTGGTGATTGGCTGGGCGTGGTGGCGCACGCCTTTAATCCCAGCACTCGGGAGGCAAAGGTAGGAGGATCGCCTTGAGTTCGAGGCCACCCTGAGACTACATAGTGAATTCCAGGTCAGCCTGGACTAGAGTGAGACCCTACCTCAAAAAACCAAAACCAAAAAAAAAAAAAAAAAAGAAAGTGGTGATTGGTTATTGTGTATCTTCAGCACTATGTATATACATGATTAATACAAGTAAAGTTCTCTATGATTAATTTATACCACATAATGTTAGAAAGATATGTTACTGAAATAGTTTAGAACAGATTATGGACAGAACAGAAGGTACATTACACAGAAATGATAATAATTTTCTATAACTGCAAATTTATTTTATAAGAAACAAAATTATTTACACAAGGCATTTCATAGGAGATATACAGTCTGTATTTTTCTCATTGTTGGCTAAATAATGTAAATAGTCAAAATATAGAATAAAGAGCATATTAACTGAATTGTAACTTTTTTCTAATCTGGGATTTATGAGTATCCTGAAATTATGTACATAATTTGATATTTTCTTGAATATATATATTTTTCATTCCTGAAATGAATCCAACCATATGATTCGTCAGAGCTTTTAAGTTGATATTCATTAACAAATGAAATATACAATGTGCTATAGTAAAACAGTGTTATTGCTCATTACTCTATCATTTTAAAGTTTATTCAAAGTAATGGGACTATTAAAGTAACCAATGTACTGCTATGGAGATGTCGCAGTGAGTGAGCATTGGTCTCACAAACATGAGGGCCTGTGAGGCCCTAACTTACCCTGAGTTCAAATCCCTAGCATAGCACAAACAGCTGTGGATGGACATTCATGCCTGTAACCCAGTCTTGTGGGGAGTGGTGACCAGAGGATGGCTGGTATTAGAGGTTAGGAGCAAGGTCACTTTGTTTTGCAGGTGTCAGTAAGCGACTCTATCCCCAGCATTAATCAGAGACACCACTCTGTCGTGGCAAGACAAAACTCTAGTCTGATTCAATCTGATACAAGTGATGGCAAGGAAAAGCTTCCTGATTCTTCCATCTCAATTTTGGTGGTCTTTTCCCCCCACAGATGGATCCTTTCTGAGTCTGCACTCTCCTCCTGGGTCCACTAACCAATCAAGATCCTTCATATACATTTGACCTAGGCAATGAGACTCATCCCAGTTGGATGTATTATTTATAAAATGAACTGCCTCAAGTTGCATAATGAATTTTCTAGCTTTCTCTCTGAGACCTCTTTGCAGCTTGGGTGCTGGGTGTGGCACACCACTCAGTTTGGGAGCTTCTCTGCTTCTATTCTCTCTTATTTGTGCTCTCTCTTAAAATGAATCTCTCATAACTTAACCTTCATGTCTATATTTTTCAATTATTTGCTCATTGTAACACCAAAGAACTTGTGACACAACAGCAAGTAGCTTACGGATTTCAAACCCATCCAGAGTTGAGAAAGGCATTGTGGACTCTCAACCCTGTTATACTGGGGTTCACTGGTCATTTGGTTTTACCAAAACAGTAACAAAATAAGACCACTCCAGACTGTTTCAAAGAAACAAGTGGATGAGCAATAGAGCAGGACACCTGACATTCTTCTCTGATTTCCACGTGTTCATTCACTTGGTGTGTGAATCTATACACAGATGCGTACACCACACTCTCTTCCCCCTCAATACTCCAAAACACACAAATAATATAGAGGACAATCGAACTCAGTGCTGTCTATCTTTACTAAAATGGGTGGGAAACTGAAGAAAACAGGGAATTTATTTGTTTATTTATGTGTATACGTATACTGGTGCACAGGCTTATGTGTAGGCATGATTTTATATATGTGAGCACCAGTACATGTGTGTGTCTGTGTGCACATGAGCATGCACGCACACATGCTGGGGCATGCGCATATGTGGCATTCAGTGGGCAACCTCAATGTCATTCTTTAAGAATGACATCAACTTTCTTTCAGAGACAGTCTTTTGTTGATTTGGTGTGAGCCAGTTAAGGTAGATAGACTTGCCCATATATTTAAGGGATTATTGCATCTTTGCCTCCCTAGAGCTGGGAGTATAGTCATGTTTCACAACTTCTGGCATTTGCATTGGTACTAGGGGTCAAACTCAAGCCTTCTCTTTTGTGAGGCAAGCACTTTACTGATTGAGTCATCTCCTCAACCCCCCCCCCATGGGAGTTTAATAAAGAGAAATTTTGCATCAGCATACAAACTTTTAGACAAATAAACTCAAACCTGAGAACTAGTTCTGTGTACTCTTCTAAGCAAAAAATAGACTCAACTCATACCTATGGTGCAATAGAATTTCATATCTAAGATAATAATGAGTTTGTACCATATTGTGTGTGACCCATTCCCACACAGGTATTAAAGAGGTAGCTTAATTAGCATCATTGCTTACATTCAAATTATTGCATACATTCAGTGATTGAAATGAGTGGCTTACATCTCTTTTTATTTTAACCCTTTTTTATGTTGCATGCTAAGATATCTTCATCAGTTAAATGATTGTATTGCCATATCTTTCTGTGCTCAAAGGAAAATTATATCATAATCTGTGCACTCAGAGGAAAGAGGTATGCATAAGCATTATTTTTAAGAAACAGACACACCTGGGGGATTAGTGGGTGATCGAGATTAAAGATTAAGCACTGTACATCATGGCTTAATCCTTCCTAATAAGTATTAAACAAATATCTATATCATATCTATATTTGACATTGCTGTGTTAAATGCTTATTAAACCATGGAGAGAGAGAGGGGGCTGGGGGAATATGAGCTCAGGTGAAACATTTGCTTTCCTAGCTCCTAGCTGTAATCCAATCGAAGTTTAACTCCTGTTCCCTAGTCCAGGGCCAGATATCTGTATTCTTTTTTAAAGCAATTACAATATTTGTCACTAATATTTAATTTTCTCCTCTAATGTTACCTGTTCCAGTAAATATACACGAGAGAAGGAATCTGACTGTTAATATAGTCTAAAGTGCACGATGCCTTGGAACATGTGCACAGTGTTTTGGCTAAAACTTGCATGACGTGGTTTGAACATACTTGAACATATAATAAAAGCATGTTTTCCAACAGATATCCAAGTAGATGTATCAGTCCATTCTTAATTTTTTTTTGCAATTTACCCAGAAATGGTTATGTTGGCTCATATGATGATTTCCTGTTTAAGTTTTAAAATTTCTGTGTTTATTACATCACATTGTTTTCTGCATTATCAGCTTATACCTTCAACTCTCTTTTTAGTACATGAGGCTTCTGCTTTCTTCTCAGTACCAATGGTGCTTTAGAAAACCGTTCAAATCCTTGTATTAAATGACCATAATATCTTTAGTGCTTTCTACATGGGAAGCCTCATTCTGTTGTTTCTGACTCTATAAAATACACCAAAGTGGTTTTTTCATGAAGTATGTTCATAGTCATGACTTTGACATGGTATCTTCTTCTGTATCTTTGCTTGTTTCTATTAAGTACTATTTTATATGAGCAATATTTTTGGTGAAATAATGAAAAGCTATGCCACGTGGCATATATGGAACCTTTATTACTTCCTTACCATCAATTTGTTGTCACATTAGAATGGGTGGAATGAACTGGAGGTCAGCTACTTCATTTTGCTGATGCGCAGCACTTCTGGAAGCAGTGAAGATTTTCACAGTGTGTCTTATAATAAAAATGTGAGAATATATATAACATGGAAAATATGGTGCATTCTTTCCAAATTCTATAATTTGAATATGACACCACCAAAACATACATGCTGAAAATAAGTGACGCATTTGTTGTGTAACATTGTCCTCAGAGAAAAACTGTTGCTATATTTATTAAAAGCAGCATTCTCATGAGAGACTCAAGATTGGTCTAGTTGATGTTCCCCATGGAGCGATGGGGGTGTTATCAGAACCTCATCTGAGATGTTAGCCATCCTGGGGCAAGCTGTTATGAAATGGTAGATGAGGTCTCACAGTCTCAGGGGAGATGGAGTATATAGATGGTGAAAAATCAAGGGATGGGAGTGAATTCTGTCTATGCAGCTCTGGGTGGGGGAGGGGTTGTCATCAGTGCTTGGATAAGACCTTTCAATGTGCTTGTTTTGGGTTCTCCACTTCATATAAGTAAACACTCACTTATACTCTGTGACAAAGTCCAATAAACTCCTTGATTTGCCAAAGAAAACTCTGGTGGTTTCAGCCATGAACTTGTCGGGTGCGCTGCCTAGGTGAGCAAATGCTCCCCAGGAAAGAGTTCGTACAACAGTGTATTTCAGAGGTGATTAAGGCATGATAGGTCCTTCCTGTAAGTGGAATTTATTAAAAAACCCAAAAAGGAGGCTTCACAGAGCATTTTGCAGGCCTGGCCTCCTGTCTGCCACCATGCAAAGGCTCAATTGCAAGGAGCTACCTTGGAATCAGAGAGAATATGCCATGCTAACCAGTGACCTGCCAGTACCTTGGAGTTGGACATCACAGAAGATGAATCTGAGAAACATATATTTTGTTTTTCTACAGTACATAGTTTCAGGTACTTTGTTATAATGACATAAACAGACAAAGGCACTATTTACTTATATTAACTTCATAAGGTCAAAATCACAGCAGTAGCATCCAAACAAAATATCTCTAGTCACTATTCTGTCAAAGATAAAATAGGTAAAAGAAAGAAAAAGTAAAAATGGCACTGGTTGAACACCTACCTACTGTCCATCATGATCAGAAGTATATTAGGCAATTTACACATTTTCTCATTTGTTCCTCCCCAAACAGTGTGACAGCAAAGATGCCTATATAACACATGTCAAAGTGGAGTGTGAAGACACTGGTAGATGGCCCAGTTCATGGAATTAACAACAGCACAAGCAGTAGTGTTACTCTGCTCACGTATCACCTCATATTATCCAATTAACATACATGGTACAGACAGCATAGGACACCTGATGGGTGAGTCCCATCTCTCTGCTTAATCATATTTAAAGTCTCTAGATCAATGATTTCCAAGAGAATCAACTTTAATATTGTTTAAAACATTTTGTTTTCTAAACATTATTCATTTTTCTTATAAATTTTTACTGTTATTTTGTCTTGTTTCTTATCAATTTTTCAATTTTACTTGAAATATTTTTCGGTCTTTTTTTTGTTTTAGTTTTTTTGAAGTAGTGTTGTAGTCAGGTTTGCATCGCTGGTAGAACTCACCCAACCAAGAGCAGATTGTGGGGAACAAAAGGGGTTTATTTTGGCTTACAGGCTCAAGGGGGAAGCTCCATGACTGCAGAATAATGATGGCATGAGCAGAGCGTGGACATCACCCCCTGGCCAACATCAGGTGAACAACAGCAATAGGAGAGTGTGCCAAACACCAGCAAGGGGGAGCTGGCTATAACACACATAAGACCACCCCCAACAATACTCTGCCTCCAGGAGGCACTAATTCCCAAATCTCCATCACCTGAGAATCTAGCATTCAGAATACCTAAGTTTATGGGGGACACCTGAATCAAACCACCACATTCCACCTCTGGACCCCATAAACTGACATCCATACGTAATATAAAATACAATTCATTCAGTCCAACTTTAAAAGTCCTCATAGTTTTTAATCAATCCTAATGATATTCAAGCACACTCACAGGCCAAGGTCTTTTAACTGAGCCATAATACCAAAAAATCCTAAAAACAAACAAAGAAAACATAATAGCACAGAATAAACATTCACACTGAAAAAGATGGCATTGGGCATAGCAATGAAGTATTCAACCAATACAAGATTTAAATAGAGCAAACATCAAACTCTGTAGCTCCAAGTCCAACAACTCTAGTCAATGCAAATCTTCAAGTCTGATAAGACTAACCACCAATAAGACTCTGGCATTCCAATTCTGCCCCTCCAGCTAGGCTACTCACAGCCCTGAAAAACCATCTGGGGCTGACAGCTTTCTTTAGCAGCCATCTCATGGTCCTGACATCTCCACTGCAGTCCACAGTTCATTCTCATGGCCCCATGGGGTCTCCATGCAGGCATCCAGCAAACCTGCTACACACTGCCTAGGGCTATTTCCAAAACACAAAGACTGTGTTACAAACTCAATGACCCTCTCTTTCCTGCATTTCTTATACACCACAATAGCAGGTAGTGTGCCAGTTTGTAAATCCAGGGGGAAATAAAGCAGACTTTGAAGAATAGGACACTCCTTTAGCACTCAGGCCCCTTCAAAAAGGTCTACATTCTTCCTTTGCCCCAGTGCAGGTCATCTGGCCCAATCTCAAAGGTTTTAATCTCTCAATTGCAGCTGAATGGGCAGCAGTTCACCCAAAGATTTTTTTTTTTTTTCTATGCCATAGCCCTCTGCTCACACCAGTTCATTTCTGTTGAAAGCAACCCTGTACAACTTCTGAGGCCATGGGCATAGCAGCAAGTTTTCACACAAACTTCTAGCCCAGTCCAAGTAAAGTTCTTTCTCACCCTTATAAGCCAAACCTCACAGTCCATAGTTCTTACTGCATTCAGGTCTTTCAACTCTGACCAGAATAGTCCATTAAGGTGTACTTACAGCACTGCAAGGCATCTCTTAAACCAAGGTTTTAAATCCTTCCATATTCCTCTTGAAAATCAGCTCCAAAAGGCCAAAACCACACTGTCAGGTGTCTAGCAGCAATCCCACTCCTAGGTACCACACTTTACTGTTGCAGTCAGGTTTGCATTGCTGGTAGAAATCGCTGAACCATGGGACTGGGGAAATGGCTTAGAGGTTACAGAATTTGACTGTGAAGCCTAAGGACCCAGGTTCAATTCCCCAGGACCCACGTAAGCCAGATGCACAAGGGGGCACATGTATCTGGAATTCGTATGCAGTGGCTAGAGACCCTGCCATGCCCTTTCTCTCTGTCTCTTTCTCCATTAAAAAATAAAAATAAAATAACAGAAAGAAATCACCCAGCCAAGAACAGCTTGTGGGGGAAAAAAAATAGGTTAATTTTGGCTTACAAGCTCAAGGGGGAAGCTCCATGTTGGTAAGGAAAACGAAGGCATCAGCAAAGGGTGGACATCACCCCTTGGCCAACATCAGGTGGACAATAGCAATAGGAGAGTATGCTAAACACCAGCAAGGGGGAGCTGACCCATAAGCCTGCCCCCAACAATACCCTGCCTCCAAGAGGCATTAATTCCCAAATCTCTATCACCCGGGAACCTAGCATTCAGAATACCTAAGTTTATGGGGACACCTGAATCCAACCACCACAAGTAGGGTCTCACTCTAGCCCAGGCTGACCTAGAATTCACTTTGAATTCAAGGTGGCCCCAAACTCATAGAGATCTGCCTACCTTTGCTTCCTAAGTGCTGGGATTACAGACATGTGCCACTGTACCCAGGTTCCTTATTTACATATTTATTTTTTTTAAACTTTGGGTGCCAGGGACTGAACCTAATGTATATGCTAGGCACAACCTCCATCAATGAGCTAAATACCCAACCTCTTAAACTATATTTTAAAATGTGTATTTTAGAGGTTTTACTTGAAATCTCAGGTGACCAGCCAAGGAGTTGCAGATCTGTAATTATCCTTAACTAATTAACTAATTAGGAGTTAATAAGGCAATAAAGTGCCAGTAGCATGTATACTAATTATCTTTTAAAATGCATGCACTGGGGCGCTAAAGAGATGACTTGGTGGTTAAGGCCATTGCCTGCAAAGCCAATGGACTCAGGTTTGATTCCCCAGGACCCACGTAAGCCAGATTCACAAGGTGGCTATGCATCTGGAGTTCTTTTTCTGTGGCTGAAGGCCCTGACATGCTCATTCTCTCTCTCTCTCTCAAATAAATAATTTAATAACCTAAAAAAAATAATCCGGGCGTGGTGGCACACATCTTTAATCCCAACACTTGGGGGTCAAAGGTAGGAGGATCACCATGAGTTCATGGCCACCCTGAGACTACATAGTGAATTCCTGGTCAGCCTGGACTAGATCAAAACCCTACTTCAAAAAAATAAAATAAAATAAGGTGCATGCATTAAATTATATTAACTTTAATAAATTTATTTCAGGGATAGAAAAAGGTACATTCTAGATAATACCTGTAAGCAATATGGTATTTGATCATCTCTAATATTATAATTGTGTAATTTGCTAAAATTTATTGTACCAAATTTACAGTCTATTTCTTATTTATGAATTTGATATTTTCTATTTTGTATAGGATTTTAGCAATAACAATTCCTATATTTCTGACTGATGAAATAACAAGTGAGAGAGAAGTTGAAAAAAACTGAATTGAAATTAACTACATTCTCAACCTGGCATTTGGCCTCAATGATATGTATGAGTAATAAATTAATTCCACATTTAAATGGAAAAATAACAAATAAAAATTCATTCTGTATGGACATAGCATGAGTGACAAAGAACAACTATGGTAATGATTTAGTATTCATTCTTTTCATTAAAGCTTAGAATTTTTATCTTTGTATTACGTATAATGTGTCTTCTTACTATATTCAAGTTCTTAAAGAGATTAATTTATATTTTTGGATAGCTATAATCAAGTTTTGATTACATTTGCTTGAAAACTAAAGCTGAAGTACATGTCAATAATTTATAAAGGTATATGCATATATTTTATAAGAAATTAATAAATAAAGAAATTGATGCACTTGTACATGCATACTTTTAAATATATACATTGTATCTGATTTTAAATATGCTTCTCAGACACCCTCTCCCTCAGATATCCTTCAGCTAGGACCTTATCCTACAGATCTCTGCTTAGTCAATATTCTTCATTTAAAGAGAATATGCATATTACAAAGTATCTCAGATATTCAGTAAATACTACAGTAGACACTTATTACCTCAATTCAACAGAAATTAAAAATTGGTGATGTTTGGCTTGGTTTACCTTTATATAAATCTGAAAATACAGCTGTGTTTAGTAATGCAGTACCTTTCTTTTAAGTCTGTGGCACTTTCATTTTAATAAGGATTTATTATTTACTTAGCGCTCCCCTGATATTGTTAAGTTATATGAAGATAAACACTAAAAATTCAAAGACATATTCTATGCTCCAAAAATCACACAGTATTTTAGCAATGAGGTATTCTTCTCTGAAACTAACATATTTGGTAGACTTCATTTAATTCTAACACCCTGCTCTTGCCTAATAAATTGGTCATTACCTGGTCTGTGTATCAGACTTCAGTAGTAATTAATAAATCATAAGTCTGAGCAACTTCAAATAATGCTTACATAGTTGCTTATTTTTTGGTCTTTGTTTCCAAATATCTGGGTGACTAAATATTAAGTTTACTTTTATAGCTATTTGCCTCTAATGACAGAAAGCCTTCCATGTGTAACAAGAAGCCATATCTCCTAAAGCAGAAATCATACTCATGATAATGGCCTGCATAAATGTAAAATTGAACATATATACAGGATGGCAAGAAGTCAAAGATAAATTAATGAGAATTCTTATAATTACATTTATGTGTTTCCCTATAATAAATTTTGAAATGAAAATGCATATCCGATTTGTCCATATGCTTAATGAAGGGGAAAATTCAATCTAATTACATTGCAGTTGAATATTTACTCTGAATGCAAATGTTTTCAGTTTTTCAATACTTTTCTCTAAATGATCATTTCAATAAATGTAGTATATCAAACCAGAAAATGTAGTTTTCTCCCAAGCTAATAATGTTATCTTTATTATATTATGCATTAAAACTTACTAAACATGAAAATATTTTAAATCTGTTATATAACCCTAAGGAAATATATTCATGATCTTCTTACAGAGATAATTTAAAAAAACTATTTAAAATAAGTCATTGTTTTACAATTTATTCAATATACATTATTAAATTTTTTATTTGACTATACTATTAATAAACAGCATTCACCAACTAGAATTTGATCTTTTAAAAAAATTTGTTACTTTTATTTATTTGAGAGCGACAGACAGAGAGAGAAAGAGGCAGATAGAGAGAGAGAATAGGCGCACCAGGGCCTCCAGCCACTGCAAAGGAACTTCAGATGCATGTGCCCCCTTGTGCATCTGGCTAACATGGGTCCTGGAGAATTGAGCCTGGAACTAGGGTCCTTAGGCTTCACAGGCAAGTGCTTAACCACTAAGCCATCTCTCCTGACCTAGAATTTGATCTTTTAATTTTACTTTTATATTGCTTCTGTTAATTATAAAGTGGTAATAAGTATATTTTTCATGTGAATATATTAGATTACTAGATAGAGTTTTGGCTTCTTTTAATGTATATAACCTAATGATTATATCTTACAAAATTTTTTTCAACTTAAATTAAATCCACTTCTTTTACCTAATTTATCTTCAAATCCTGTTCCTTCAAAGAAAAATATGTGTTTAGATGAAAAATCAATATTATATGCATCTGGGACAAAGGTAAACAAATTTCTCTATAAAGTTAGAATCTTATCAAAAATTTATTTTTATCCCCATATAAAGGCAAATGGTGTATACACAGCTGGATTTCATATCAATTGTGATTCATTTTCCCTTCTGCCATATGCTATCTTCAAGGCAATATTGATGTGATAATAGAAAGGAATGTTACAATCAAATGAGATCCACTGGTAATACACACTGCTGTTTCAAATCACTCTCTTTTAACATTATCCTTCCTTTCCACATTTCATTCTAAAAATTAAATAAGTGGGGGAGAAGTGATAGGGAAACAAAGCAAACCACTTGAGATGAAGCCAATTGTGAAGAAATAAGGCACAGAGTTCTATTTTTTGAAGATACAATACATTTTTAATTATTAGGTATTTTTTAACCACCTTAAACAATGTTTTGTAATTTTCATTTAGTATTCTTTCACTTCTTTAGTTATATCAATTATTAAGTATCTGTTGGTTTTGATCCTATATAAATAATATAGTTTTATTAGTTATCTCTGTTAATTGGCTTAGTATAAAATATAAATTACTTTTGAACATTTGTCTTAAATACTAAAATTTTGATGATCTTATAGTTTTGTGTGAATTCTTAAAATGTTTTATATATACCCTTTAGAATGACCTCTATGTATTTCTTCTGTGAATAAAGATATTTCTACTTATTTTTCTAGTTTGAAAAAAAAAGATTAAAAAGTAAAGGTAAATTAAAACGGGATATATTTCCCTCCTTTGATTCCTATCCCAGTTAATCAGCAAAGTCGTTTTTATGATGATATATTTAATTTTTAAAAATTCATCCAAATACCATTCACTCAACATGTGACAAGACATGCAGTTAGTTCTAGTTGAGACAGACAGTTCAGTTTCCTAGGTTTAAATCCAGCATCTTTTCTATCACTGAAAGCAACATAAGGTAGCAAACACTTGCTGAAGTATTCAGTAAGTTACCTTTTACTACATCACAACTTTAAGTTGAAAGTCTAGTGAATTTATAAACATAAGCTTGTTCTATCAGTTACCTTCTAATTTATAGGGGAAAAAAAAAAACATCCAACTAGAAGCAGCTTATGGGGAAAAAAAAGAAGGTTATATTTCTTTCTTATTTATTTTTGGCTTATAGTTTTGAGGGAAAGTATCTTCATGGCAGGGAAATAATGGAAGAAGCAATAGGCTGGATATTATTTAATTTCACATCAGCAGGGAGGAATCAGCAAGAGTGAGCTAAATGGAACAAAAGAAAAGAAAAGAAGAAACAAAAAAGCAGAGCATGGTGGCACATGCCTTTAATCCCCAGTGCTCCAGAGATATAGGTAGGAGGATCGCCATGAGTTCAAGGCCACCCTGAGACTACAAAGTGAATTTCAGGCCAGCCCAGGCTAGAGTGAGACTCTACCTGGAAAAAAAAAAAAAAGAATGAGCTAAATAACAATAGCAAGTGGGGCTAAATTATAAAATCCCAAGGCCTCCTTTGTCACACCTCTTTCAGGAGGCTCTACCCTCCAAAGGTTGCACTAGCTGGCGATAACATATAAATCATAATCACAAGCACATGAGGTTATAGGGGACACTTTACTTTCAAATGACTAAACTTAAACCAATGACTTAACAAATTTCTTTTTTCATACTTTTGTGTATGGCCAGATTTAGCACATACACCACTTATTCTATTTTTTTTTTCATTTACCTCTGTACTGAGGGTGGCTGGATGAAGTAAAATTAGATCTGAATTAAAGATGAATAATGAATGAATATTATTTTATAAAACCCAGAGACAGATTTTATAAAACTCAAGAGTATATGTATTTTAGAAAGCTGACAATGCTATCCATGTATCCTATATTGTCTTATAATTTATTGGTGTATTTTCCTTATGCACTTCTGCTTAGAATGTCAGAACTTTTATTGTGAAATGTTTAATTTATGTCCCTTTTAAAAAAGTTTCCAAAATTGGGGCTAGGGAGATTTCTCAGTTGTTAAAAGTGCTTGCTTGCAAAGCCTATGGACATTCAATTTTCTAGCACCTACATAAACACAGATGCACAAAGTGCTTCATGCATCTGGATTGTATCTGTTGCAGAAAGGTACTACTGTGCCCATCTTCCTCTCCTTCTCCCTTTTTCTCCTCTCTATATTAAATAAAATATTTTTAATTCCAAAATGTCTAAATACTGAGGTGCATGTTTGATGACAGAATAGAACAGGAAGAGAAACCAAAGGTGGTCAGTCATTGAATTTCATTCTTATTGCAGGAATTCTATGGATGGTATCAGAAATATCAAAATTATAACAAATTTAACAATTTGTTCTTGGTATTTAAACAGGCTGAGTTATCAAGCTAAGTGATTTTAATGAACATAAAATACAGTGATCCAATATAGAGCTCTATTTACTTTCTCATCTTTATTATATTGCCAATTCTGTTTTTATTCTGTTAAATTTCTCTTTGACTCTTAAGGAATATTGACAAGTCCTCTTATCTAGTCATTGCTTATACTCCAAATTGAAAATAAAATTCTATAGAACAGAGTTGGTTATTGTCATCATATGGTATATGTGATCATCATAAATTGTAGCTGTTTTTCTGCTAACATCTTTTACTAGTGTTTCCAACAGTAACAGAAGTATTCAGGGCTTATGTGTAATTTGATTAAGAAAATAAAAATAGATGATCTTTGTTGATGAATCTGTTTTGTGATTATTTGAATTTTCCCAGAAAAGTGAAGCCTCCACTTCAGACATGATTCTATCCTCATTCTTTTTAGATGAAAGCAATGTTACTGTTTTTAAAATAAGAGCTACCACTGTTGTGCCAAGTCCCCTGACCAGGAACCAAGACCCCCAGTCACCCAGGAGTCACCCAGAGAACTGCCACAGAAGCCGAGACACTCGAATGTAAAAGCAGCAGGTTTCTTTATTGCAAGCCTAGGCCTGGGCTCTGTCCACACAGTCCAGCACAGTGGTAGTGAGGGAGAGAGCCCAGACCCTCAGAGGGAAGGGTTTCATCTAGGAATTCGAACAAAGAAGTAGGGGATAGATACATGATTGGTTGATTTAAATAGTTCTGATTGGCTTGGGGTTTCAGCGGGCAAAGTTGGGGGCAGGAGCTAGGGGCTCTCCAGGCAGATGAGGTAATCTCCATTGTGATGGGCTAAGCAAACAGTCTATGCAGGTAGTGGGAGGCCAGAGGCCCCCCGCAGTGGGGTGTTTCTGGAAAGCCCTTGAAGTGGAGATTCCTCAGTTTCTTATCTAAGCAGATGGTCGGAGGCCCGAGGCCCCATAGTGGAGTGTTTCTGGAATGTCCTTGAAATGGAGATTCCCCACAAACTTTAGGGAGAAAGGCAGCAATTGAGCAAGCAAGCAAAGGTTACAGAGCCAGAGGTCAGCACATTAGCTGGCTAGTTCTCTAAGTGAGGCCTGGGCCTTTTTACTTAAAATGGTTATATTTGGTATTTGGTCTGTCACCACGAGACAGAATGAGAGAGAGAGAGAGAGAGAGAGAGAGAGAGAAAACAATGATACATGAAAGTGGGCCAGATGCTAAGACTTGAATATTCGTAAAGTCGAATTTTTCTTTAAGTTGAATTACTTATTTATGTGTTGATGTTTGGTACCACGAGCTATGAGTGTGTCTCCATTTCTGCCACATTGCTTTGTAACTGGAAATTGTAATATTGAATAATTATCAAAGTATATGTAGTTTTAAATAAAATAAAAATATTTATTCAAGGAAATTTGTTGTCTCCAAAAACATTAACAAATGCATGTGTGTGTGTGTGTGTGTGTGTGTATGTGTATATATATATATATATATATATATATATATATATAGTTTTTTTTTCTTGTCTTTTTCCCTAAGGTGTTAAGAAATATCTACAGGAAAATCCTGTTACCTGGATGTGGCTTTTCTTACACCCCTTCTCTGTATTATCACCTACATGTTAAATTACCATGTCTAGTCCCTGGTTTTGGTAACAGCTTCTTATATGAGCACAGGGTGAGAATGTCTCCACACAACTCACAAAAGCTTAGAGCAGAATTAAGACCTAACCTATTTTTAGCCTTCTTGATGCACAAGACACTAATTTCACAGCTATTTTTTTTCCTGGTACCTACTGAGTCCTCTCCACCTTCATCTACAGAATGTCTATTCTTTCTTTTAAATCTAGTTTGTAGTTTGTATGTTCAACTTAATCTTTGGCCCACATTTACTTACAATTAGTAAAAGACCTACTTCTTTCCCATACTCTCATGAATAATTTCTGCATAGATGTATCTTAAATATGTTTAATCAAATTCTTCACACCAAGCAACAAATATTATTTTATCAATTACATATTGTAAGATTTGAAACTCTCAGAACTTTGCAAAACAAACCTTAATAGTTGCATTCACAACAAAAGATGATGAGTAGAGAAAAGTCCAAAATCTATGATCTGATAAAATATTTTATTTTCATTTGACAATAAGAGAAAGAACAAGCATATCACTGGCATGCTATGATACCAATCTAATTACAATACTATAAATATACTAATTAAATATGTTTGCCTATCTATTTGTATATTCTTACTTGAAACAGAAAATTATTGGCAAATATAAGTAATACATAAATATAATTTATTACCATTCAAATTGACAGGTCAAAATATGAAAGAAGGCTTACAGTCATGTCCATATCCTAAAACATTATTTGCATAATTAATTTATTATCCATGTGGTGCTTTCTCCATATCCTTGTTACTTGACATCGACAAAAGTTTCTATTATTTTGCAATCCATTTTAATTAACTATTTTAGTAATCATTATTTTACAATGAGTAACATCTGAATTTTATCTCTTCGTTCTTTGTCTTCTTTTTCTTCCAATAGCAAGGATAGACGCTTGAATCTATCAGACATTCCTTTCTCTAATCAAGAATTTTCTTAGATGTTTTTAGATGATCAATATTTTTTGACTTTGCAAAGGAACTTTGCTCATTACTCACTGGTGTTCAATATTATTTGGCTTCTGAGCTCTGCTGAGGGGGAAGACTTCTATGTTTTCTTTCTTCTCAGTTACTTTCTATTCAGTTCTGAACCTTGAAAACTTATAGCTTACATTTTTTTGTTTTGTTAATTTGCTTTTCATTTCTTTTTTTGTATGCATGACTAATTAGACAGAAACTATGCCAAATTCCCAAAAATTCAAACACTACATGCCTAGTCAAAATTAGATGCACATTAGTATTACATCTTGTCTTGAATAAAGTATGATAAGTCTCCCATTTTTTGTAAGCATCCACTTGAAAAATAAGTATCAATGTGTAACTTTCAATAATTCTCATTCAGCATGTCTTCAGCATAATTCAAGCTGAAAAGCAATGCTGATGATCTGGTTTCCTCTCTAAGCCTATCTGTGTTAGCAGTAATGTCACAGTGACCAAGGATCAAGATATGCTGACCTTTCTCACTGTTGCTCCACTCCAGTGCTCACTAACTTGGATGAATAATTCTTGCATGACCATCAAAAGTCTCTTTGAGTAAACTTTCTTACCCTAAAATATATTTGCATTAAAATATGACAAGATATTTAAAAGTTGTCTCTCATTTTGGAGTTTGTATCAAAAATAATTTTCAAAAAATTTCAACTTCACTAACTCTGCATAGGACTGAAATGGACACCATTTTTACAAATATTTTTATAGAAATAGCATTATCTATTCAACATGTATATCCATGGCAAAAGAGTGAAGCCATAGTGCTTGGAAACAGTTCTAAGTTGGCCACTTTTCTGCTGCCAGTATGAGAGAAAGAGAAAAAAGAGAGTAAAAGAACATTTTTGAACTGTCACAGAACCATTAATTGTGTTTCATATAAACTTTCTAGTACAACTTTGTGATTTCTACACTCTGATCATATTGCTTTGCTATACAATGCTAGCCAATGATTAAGCTTTCTTAGAGGTGGGTGTGGAGACACATATTTGAGATCCAAGCCCATTGGATGCTGAAGCAGATAGATTGTGATTTCAGGGGGCCAGGACTACTGGAAGGGTCAGGGATAGTTGGGGAGATACAGTTTCAAAGATAAAATCTAGCCAGGAAGAAGATAATCTACAGGTAGTATATAAGATACGGCATCTGCTGGTCTAGTGTAGTCAAGCTCTGCTGAGTTAGGGCCAATGTACTACTACTGCACATTTGAAGAGTCTCTCATTCACTGACAGCTGAACTAGCTGGGCACTATTCACTGCACCTTTGGAAATCACGTCAGTCTATGAATCAAAGACTGTCATGACTGTCTGAGTAATTCTTTGGCCCTGAAATTGGATCAATAAGGCAATTATTCAATGACCTTGTATTTAAAAGTCCTTTCTATTCACACTTGGTGAAGACACACTGTTCTGTCAATATGGACCAAATACAACAAATGGAACTTGAGTTACAGGAATTGTCTGCTGACCATCACCTGTGTTACAGCTTCAACGTGCACCTTGTTTTGAATCTTCATGTTAATGAAACCATTATTTTGGGACCATTGACCACTCCTACTTGAAACATTTTCTTGATTAAACTGTCCATAACACCATATATTCCTAGCTTGCTTCCTAATTCTGTTGCCTTTTGCTCCCTTCCCTTTGTTTCTCCTTAACTCTCTACCCTCAAAGGTTAGGGTTCCCCAGTGCTCAGCCTAAGGATTTTTACTTGTTTTTATTTAATCAATTTTCAGGCCACAAATAACATTTAGGTATTAGGCCAACAAGACTAATAGCACATGTTTTTAAATAGGGGGAGCCTGGATTGTGAGTATCTTTCCACTCTGCTGCCTCCTTTCCTATACTATCCTTATCCTCTACCTTCAAATTACCCATGTCCAGTGTTTGCTTGGCTTGGAGTTTGTTGTGCATTTCCATAATTATATTAACTTTCTCCTGTGAATGATGATTTTTAAAATCTCCCTCTGCTTCCTGTGAGAAGCCCAAGGTAGTTATATTTAGCCTCCCATTCAATTTATTCTGTCTTGTCTTCCAGGTGAGAGGCTCTGTGTTCCAAATGTGTAACTCTGTTAGTCAGGGGCTTTAGAGAGGTTTTTATGAGCTCTATTTGATTTTTGTTTTCCGTTACATTATTTTGCAGCCTGTCTACCTCTTTCTTGAGATATGATTTCAGTTCAAGTTCTGATTTTCTTGATGTTTCCAGGAATTCATTCTTACATTTGATCAAGTCTTCATAAAGTTTGATTAATCAGTTACTGAGATCTTACATTTCTTGACTCACCTCCAATTTATTCATATCTCTTTTCAGAGTTCTAAAATTTTCTTCAATCAAGTTAAGCCTACTGTCAAAAGCTGAATGTTCCAAGTTATAATTCCATTCATTATCATTGATACGATTGTTAGTTTTTTGATGGTTTGCTTCCAGTTCAGGCAATCTTTTGATGTGGGTCTCATTGGTTGTTGTGCTCTCATTTTGGCATTGAATTTCTGCTGTTTTTTTCTATAATTCCATTGGAGGCTTTCATTGTGGGACTAGGCATCCTTGGTGGAGATCTCTCAGTTTTCTGACTTTCTTTGGCTTTTTTGCATTGCTGTCTACCCATCTTGGTGAGGTGCTTTATTCTATTGAGGAGGAAGCAATTTTTTGTCCTTGTAGGATCTTCAGAGGGTGTTCTGTTTTAAATGTGAACCAGATTAGTGCTTTTATACAGTGGATTTATAACCAGAGATATGCAGATGGTGGAGATTGCAGGTACATCAAAGGTACCTGGGAAACTGGGAACTCTGGCATACTCACTCCACTTGCATGTACTATTCTGCACATGGGGATCACAGGTTGGGTAATCAGGACCCAAGCAGGTGTAGAGCCAGAGGCAAGAGGTCAGCCCCTACAGTGGCCCATGCATCCCCTAATTCAGAGGAATAGGGATATTGTTACCCAGGGGCCAGTTAGGGTACCAGAGCAAAGGGCCTGCTTCCACATCCCCCACACAGGGACCAAGCCTCACCAAGCCACTTTCAGGGGGATCTACCAAGTCCACGGAACTGGAAGGAACCAGGGAATAGGGATATGGACTACTCACTCTGTGCCTCCAAACTCACCCTCAGGCACAGGGTATCCAGGAATTGGGGATGCAGGAGCACTTTAATCAGAAAGGTGGAGCAACAGGTCTGCTTCCACAGCAAGCTTGCAGAGTCCAAGCAGCCCCAATACAGCTCCCCATAATTATATTTAGAATTCAGTGTAATAATCAGGGATACTCTTTCCACATCAATAGATTTACCTTAACCTTGCCAAAATAAACATTTTTTATCATATAAAATAATTATCATAGACTACAGGTATTAAGATTTGGCTTTTTGTGAGTCAGTGTGCAATCTACTTTGTCCACCATTTTTTACCTCAAATATAAATTCTTATATGTATTCATCTTATTAATTCTTGACTTAAATGAAAATTGAAAGTAATTTTTATTACATTTATTAAATATTATCAATATTGTGCCAAAATTTATTTTAAACCATGATTTCTAAGTGTTTATGATTTTTTATTCATGTGGATGACTCTTTTTGGAATATGTGTGTGTGTATGCATATAGATATATTTCAGATTGTAATTTATTGATGGATACAGATGAAATTGTCTATTAATCTGTAACTTTCAAATGTCCAATTTTGTATGCATGCTTTCTTTTTCATAAGTATATAATATAACATATAATTCTAAAGGTTTAATGAAAATGGAAAAATTCTATTAGACCATTTCAGCTCCACAGTCCTGTATGAAAATCATTTGCATGGTATTTTCAATATTGTTATTACATTTTTGGCCACAAAAATGAAGTGTCAGATTTTTATTGTCTGACATATACTGGAAGTTAGAATCACTTGCCCTTCCTCTCTGACCTTTAGCCATATTTTGCATTTTGATTAGATAACCTTTCTATTTTTTCTTTCTATTTGTATCTCTTTCAAATGAAGAGAAACAGGTGAAATGTCCAGCCAGTAAATACACAGAATAGCAGAAGGTCAAACTGATAGAACAGGTGACCAAATCATGCATAAGATATAGAATGTTCTAATGCCAAGTCCTTGTACTTATGTAAAAACTCAAATAAGCATGCAGAATAGCATAACTGAATCCATCCTGTGAAAATGAATAGAAGAAATGCAGAAAATTTAAGCTACTCTCCATAAGGTTGCAATTCCCAAGTCTTTCATGAAAATATCATGGAAAGATTACATGAGGTCACAAAGTCAGTTTTCATTAGCACTAATGCAATGCACACATACATTTGTTTCTTCAGCCCTGTATATGGAAAGCTATTTCAGAGCTTTCATCATTCTTGCTTGATACAAAATCACAGATCGATTATGAGTTTTGTGACAATGTGTGCTAATGGACTCATGGCAAAACTACAAATCTGCTTAGAAAAGACTTAAGAATTTTACTGTAAATAGCAAGCATCACCATCAAAGATTCTTCACACTTTCTTTGAAAGTCAATATTTTACTTAAAAGTATCTACTATATTTTGTATATATAGCTATTCACATCTTTTACTTTTTCATATTATTTTCTTTACATTTGCAATTAGAACATATTACTACTAAAAATTGCTGCCTAAATTTAGAATAAACTATCTTATGGTTACTACAAAATGCTTAGATATTTAATTAAAAATAAATCTAATTTTTCCAGATTTGCACATAATAGAAATTAAGGTCAACAGCATGTATGTATACTTTTTTAACAAATGAAACAATGTAATATCTAAAAAAAGTGTACTCATTCTACCTTATATACACTTTTAAAAACTGGCATTAAACAAAATAAAAAGCAAATAATCAATTATAGTTTCTTTTATAGCATAGTTCATTATGTCTGGAGCTAATGTTGATGGGATTATATTTAAATCTGAAGTAAATATATAATTATTTAAGTTTCAAATTCTTTTCACAGGAAGATCTTTTCAGAGAGCACTGTTTGTTTAAAAATGATATGCATTTGTGATAGTGATACAGTGCATTAGTAGAATGCAGGCCTTCCTTGTGCCAGGCCCTGGGTTTATTTAAGTCTCCAGGCCCAGAAAAGTTCATGTATTAAAAAAAGTAAAGATATATATTGATTAGCCTGTTAATGGAAAATAATAGGTTTACATTTTGCCATCTTTGATTTCAAGCAAGATAAGAAGGACACACCATTTTAGTATTATATAATTATAATTCCCTAGAAACAACTGCTTGATTTCACAAGTTAAAAAAACAAAAAAGAGTTCATAGGATGTGGTGTAGAGCCAGATACATTGATCCCAAACTTGAAAAGAGAAAGGTAAATTATTTTATTTTTTTAATTTATTTTTTGTAAGCAGAGAGAGAGAAACAGAAAGATAGAATGCATGTGCTAGGGGCTCTAGCTGCTGAAAATGAATTACAGATGCATGTGTTACTTTGTGCATCTGGATTTATATAGGTACTGGGGAATTGAACACAGGTTGTTGGCCTTTGCAGGCAAGTCCCTAAATTGCTGGGCCATCCCTCCAGCCCAAGACAAAGATAATTTTCAACTTTTATTACTTAGTATTTATTTCACTTATATTCAATTTTAATTAATTTTCATCTTTTTATTATACAAGTTTTAACTGTATCAACATTTTGAGTCAAAAAAGAAAGAATATCCTCCTTAGTGAATGATGGAGGTAACTTAAGGTTGATGAAAGGTTTTTCATTGCTGACAGAAATAAGTAGCAAAATAATTGGATTTATTCATTTTTTCTTAGAGATATGGCAACATCATCAATATGATCATTATATATGCATATATATATATATATACACATATATATATATATATAATGTTTTATCTAAGACCAAGACTTAAAGTTTTACAAAGCTCTAGAATTAACTGCTGTTGGATATAAGAGTATGTTCTGGTATTATCATTACATGGATTCATATCATTTGACAGTTGACAGCTATAACTAATACTACGCCATTATTATTTGTATTCATTATGCTTCCAATGCTCACCCTAGGAACCAATAGGGCAAATTAATCCTGGCACAGTACAGCATTAACTATGCTTGGCCTGAGGTAATCATACAGAAATTTCAAACTTTGCAATACAGTATATACTTTCCTCTATCATCTCCTGTTTATCACATGGCAATTGCCCTCAAGCCAGCTAACAGGGATGTGACTACCAACTTAAATGAGTCCAGATCATTACTCAAACTTATTTCAAGAATGATAACAAGGGAGGTGAGTTATATCAAATTAATAAACTTCATGCCAGGTAAGAAATGATGGGTGAGATAGAGGTTACTAAGGAATTAGGATACCAAAAAAGGTGATTTAAAGGATGAAAGGCTTGCAGAAAGCATAAGGGAAAGGCTACAGGTTGGCTGCTGGAGGAGTGATAGCATTTACCAAGGGGAGCAACCTGGAACAACAGTAATAAAAAATAAAGAGATAGAATCTAACTTATTTTGGAACAGGATAGACTCAAAGATCCTTGGATAATTGACTAAAGAAACATTTTGTTATTTAGACTAGATATACAATTGTACACATTTGAGCAAACAAAAATGGTGGTATTATTTGTAAAATTTAGCCATATATTAATTTGTATAGGAGAAGTAACTACATAAACAAAGAGAATGATTATGAAGCAGTCGATTTTTTACTGCTATTGAAATTCATTTTTAAATGTTAAGGTAGAATTACAATAAAAGAACTGCTTTGTCTAAAAGATGATGCATAAAAATATGAAAGATGATATATAACTATATAGTAGTGCTAGACAAGTTTCCCAATGCAAATAACTAATAGTCAAAAGTGACAAGATTAAAAAAAGGATTGTTCTGTGCAAAGGAGGCAGAGGCTGAAGTTGTTCATTAACTCTACCTATTTCTGTTTCTAGTATATTCTAACACCCCCAATATCTTATTTGCAAATAATGGTAAAAGAAGGTCAGGTTCTGTGTTTATAATGAATATGTCACCAGGTGGGAAATAGCCTTTAATTTACAAACAACAATGAATGAACTAAAATTGTGTGCAATTAAAACAGAACATTAAAGCAGGGTGTGGTGGTGCACGCCTTTAATCCCAGAATTTGGGAGGCAGGTGTAGGAGAACCACCATGAGTTTGAGGCTGCTCTGATACTAGATAGTGAATTCCAGGTCAGCATGGGCTAGAGTGAGACCCTACCTTGAAAACAAAACAAAACAAAGAAAACGGAAGGCTATTTTTACTTTTCTCTGTAAGATCAAAATATACATATTTGGTTACATTGTTATTAAAGGGATATATTCCATATATATTCCTATGGCCTATATGCAGGTAAGATACATTTTAAATGGTCAGAGACAGTGAGCTACATACATCATGGGGACTGAAATAATGTACTTAAATGAAATTTTGTAACTTCATATATTTTCATCTTTAATGACTAGAATCAATGAACACTTGTGATTAATAATAATATATTTTGATTTTTAAAAAGTATTAAGAAAATAAGATCTGTTAAGAAAATGATCTTGTCCTAGGGTAAACTTTTTGATTTCTTACTGTGGTCTATTTTCAATTCTTACTGTAAATTCAATTCAATTCTTATTGTCATAAGAAGCAGGGACCATTTTGGCATGCCCATTTGCAACAGAATAGAAACATTATTTGATTACTAAATTTGGGAATTTAAAATTGTCTCATTCAATAAAAATCCAAATGTTCTTTACAAGATTATTAACAGAATATTGATAAATCTGATATCATTCCACTTCCAAAATTGTTTCATGGGCAAAATTTTTAAATATACTTAATTATGTATATGAATTTATGACTTAAAACTGCAAAATTAGTGTTCTGCAAAACTCGTTATGATCAAAACATGACTGTTCACTATATCTGTTATCAAATGGAGTAACCACTCACCACACTTGGATATTTAGCATTTGCAAAGTGATGAGTGCCACTGGGGAGTTAATTTAGTAAAATTAATGAAATTAATTAATTTTAATTTTATAGTCACATGAGGCTACTAGCACTGCATTGATACTTGAATGGGGAAATGATCATAGCCTTTATAGCAAACAGGTCCTGAACTGGGGTCCACAGCCACACCATGATACCACCAGGGAATGAGTGCAAGAGCAAAGGGTTCTAAGTTAAATTAAATCTTTCTGCTCTTGAAAGTATTTATTTAAGAACAAGCTTCTCTTTATTCTAGGCCATTTCAGTGAGTTATTATCCTGTGACTTATCTTCTTTTAGTGGGAAAGATAACCTCAAATAACAAACCTGGTCTCCAAGCTATAATATGTTCATTCCATCCTAGCCCTGCATTCAGTTCCTTTGGCCAGTCTACCATGGTGAACTCTTGGAACTGCTGCAGTCATTTCCCACTATGTATTTTCTCTCTCTCTCTCTCTCTCTCTCTCTCTGTGTGTGTGTGTGTGAGTGTGTGTGCTTCAGCTGTGGCTTTTCTTCTTTTGTTCACCCTTCTTCAGAATTATTGCTCAGATTTGGTACCACTGTTGACATTCCCAAATATAACTCCAACATACCTCACCTGTATAAAATCTATGTCGACAGATATCATTTCTGGCCTGCTGCTCTGTGACATTTATTCTGTACTCTCTCTGAAAACGTACTACTCTCTTGTCATCTTGATCTGGCTACATACTGTATATGTATAAAGCTTTCCTTTCCCTTCAAAGACTAAGTATTGTCACAGACTTACTTCCTAGTTCTTTCTGCTCACCATCTGCCCTCCACCTTCAGTCCCACACCACACTACCAGCAGCATCATTTCAGTTGTAGTTACATATTGTGGCTCAAGGAAAAGCTTCTATACAAAACAATCCTTGACCCTCAAGAGCTCAGAGTGCCCTCCTCTTCACTCTCTATATCTTAACTACTTTTCAAAATAAATAGATATTGATAGATACATAGATGGATGACAGATAGATGACAGATAGGTAGAGATGACAGATGATAGATACATAGATGATAGAATAGATAGATAGATAGATGATAGAGAAGTATATAAATATATGTGTGCAGCAGATCCTCTTGCTGCTGCAAACTAATTTCAGATACATGAAAGATTTTGCACATCTTGCTTTACATGGGAATTGAATCCATGTCTGTAGGCTTTGCACACAAGTGCCTCAACTACTGAACAATCTCTCCATCCCTGCATCCAGACTTCTGTCATATTCAACTTCTACTATGAGCAAAGGGAAACATTGCTGAGAGTTTATATTATCTCTTTTAGCATGGGAAAAGCTAGAAGACATCTTTGGTATCTTCTAGGATCTTTTAAAAGAAGAGCATGTACTTCATTTGCTAATATTTTGTAAATCCATGAATAAATGACAGAATAGGAAAAGATTTAAACAGAAAATTAAGATGTATGAAAATTTGATAATTCAAAATTAAATAAAATTATCTGTGAGTATTCTATTTTGTGAGTATTGCTGTTTTGAGGTCTAAAGAAAACATAAATTTGATGTGCACATTATATACACATATATACACCTGTACATGTAAATACTTCTCAAGAAAAGATATATTTATATATATTTTATACAAACATGTATATATATATATACATTTATATATATTGCATATGTATAAGGGAAATATTTATATTAGATTGCTCCTAGAGATTTTTAGAAATGAAAACAGACCATAAATAATTTTGGAAGAATGTATAAAATATGCCTCTCTAGTACTGGTAAACTCTGGTGATTACTGTATGAGAAAGTGAACCTTGTGCTTATTCTTTAAAAGGATACCTTTCCTGCCTTTCTCCAATTCCCTGCCTACAATTAGACAAAAAGCAGTTTCAGTTATTTAACCTTTAATTTCATATCATCTTTATATTCTCGTATCTATGGCTAGAAAGTTCATAGGCCTTAGTATGGAAGCTACTATTGTTGTTTGGCTAAACAGATATATTGTGCCCAATAATTTCTCCTCTAAATATTGATGCGTATGCCCACAGATTAGTGCTTCTCTCATCTTTGGTCAGAAAGCCTTGTTTTTTTGCCATTGTCAGTGACTACTACAGAGATTCAAAACATATCAAAATATTGATGAAAAGAGACAAGTGCTCAGAGCTAAATGGAACATACCTATCATACCATGCAAGGCACAGGGAACAATGTGCAAGACAGGTTGGACAGAATGTAAGAAGCAAAGGATGGTGAGAAGTGCTGTGGAGATCTGACTTCTGGACATAAAGTAGACTTTGCATTCAACCTCACAGAGACTGCAGTTATCTGTACAATGTTGGGGTTAATCAACATTCCATCATGGATGTTGGATAAGGCAGAAAAAAAAGACATCAAAGTAGAAGATGGACTCATGGTTAAAAGGAAGACTTTAATGGAAGAGATTGGGAGAAGAGAGGCATAAGAGAAGATAATGGGAGGGGATTAGGATCAAAACACTCTATGCACATTTATGAAAATTATCAATAAAATGATTGCAAATATAAATAAACTTTTTCATTAACCTGTATTATCAAATTATACTGTGTTCATAAAATAACAGAAAAGTTTTTTTCACAAAATAAAAAGTAATTTTCTTTCAATACAGTTTAATTTTGAATTAGCCATATTAGTATTTGATAAGAATAACCACTGCTATCTAGTCTATAAAATGGAGACACTAATTTATTAGACTCCAGTAAGACACTCTGATTGCTAGTAGAAAACAGGTTAAATTGAAAATCACTGGCAGCACTATTGCCAAAAATGAAAATGAGTCAGTGTGTGATCTAAGAAATACTACCAAAGAATACAAACCAGACAGCACCCAAGACTGTACAACAGAGCAGAAGTCCACTTGAGCAGATAAAATAACATAAAACAAAGAATTCACAATTTGTAGAGCATTTTTGTACCACTGAAATTGGTACCTTAGCAAAGGAAATGTTTCTTCTAATAAAACAGTTCCCATTGCAAACCTTACATTTTAAATTGCTTTAATTCCTGGGTGATCAAAGAGCTTGTTACATGCTGATATTTGCCTAGTTCATTTAGAAAAGTGATAATTCCCATGTAAAGAAAAGGATGCAGATAACACAAAAGGCCTCCCAAAGTTGCATATGGTCACATTTGAAATAATCAGATTTAAGCCACAATGAAAATTATATGACTGAACAGCCATGTTGCTCCATGTCACTCTACCACTGAAGCCCAATTCATAGAAAAATCTTACCCAGTAAGATTATCCAGTCATATTCTTATGCAAACAATTTAATATTCAACATTATTAAATATATGGCCTGTTGTAAAATAAATTATGGAAGATAAGGGTTCCACACCCAAAATGTTCATTTTCAAAAACTGCCCACAGAAAACTGAGAATTGCTATAAATCAGCTCATCAAAGAGAAAATTAATGGTGTGAAATGTACATAACAAAACTGGCATAAATAGACAAATTTGAAAGTATCAGGATTGATATGGCTCAAATATTGAAATTACTTAAATTTAACATATTAGACTTATATGATAAATATTATTCAATGAAAAAATTTCTTCAAAATTATTATAGCATAAATTTAAGCAATTATATTAACTTCCTTTTCATGAATTTAAGGCAGAGTGAAATCCTGACTTTGAGGTATTGACGTTTTTAAGAAGTTATTGTATATGAATAAGAACTTACTGTTATTTCTGTGCAGCAAAATCTATATCCACCACAGGAGTTTGAAATTATGGTCTGTTAAAAGTCACAAAAACATGAATATGTTAATTTAAAGCACAATAAACTCTAAATTGGAATAACTAATAAGATTCCTTTATGTTCATAAATAAGTGATAGTGGAACTGTAACATTCTTGTTTTCATTTATTTTCATGAATGAAAAACTACAAAAGGTCAATAGAAATTATATCTCAATGTGGACTATAAGTTGAAAACTACTACTCACACAGAAAAAAGTAGTTTTTCATTACAGAAAAAAAACTCAAAGCATTCTAATTGGGGTAAACAACATATTCATTTCCCTAATATACATAAGTAAAATTATCATCTCATTTTTATATTGAGTGAATAAATAATAGTTTTAATTTCATTCCCATTAGAGACATTTTTGTGTCTATCCAAAATTCTTTTTATTCAACAAATCTTTTCTAACTTTTCAAATTAATTTGAAAATAACAGTGAGAAGAAATTCAACAAATTAGAGACACTACTTCTGAACAGAAGATACATGAAACAGTCCACAGATAAAGAACACTATTTTACTCAATATTTGACTGACTTTCTGAAGAAAAAGATAAATCATTAATCCTGTAGTATCTAAATATTTCACCTAAAATAGTGAAATTATATAATTTTCCAGTTGCTCAGGGTAAAAGACCAGCTTCCAAGAATTACTTAGCTCACTGGAGCAAGTATTCCTAGAGCAGCATTTTTCTTAAATTATTTCCTAAAGTATTATTTTCACTTTTTAATATCAGAATGAACCAAACACAGTAAGAAGGGACATGGCTTGAAGTAAATCCTACTGTCAGGCATATAATCATTGGAAAATATTTTAATACAAAATACAAATGCAAAGTTTCTTCTACAGCAGATAATACTTTCAATGAAAATATGCTTAATTATATTAATATTTGATTTATGCTAAAATATTTTATTATAATTAAATAATTCCATTTAACTGCTTATCAAATTCAACTTATTTTCTTTTTCTATCAAATGTTAAAATTAACAGCCAACTATTGAAATTCATTTAAATAATATATTCAATGTCATATTTAAAAGATACATCTTGCCAAAATATTCCCTTCTGTAGAAAAAAAAAATTGAAGTATGTTATTTTGTTGAAAAAAAAACCTTATTTTTAATAATCAACATCTGCTGACATTGTGTATTCTAAATATCTAATATCTTACTTGCATATTTCTCTACTCTAAAAAACAGCAAATAAAAACAACTTAAGGGGCTGGAGAGATAGCACAGTGGCTAAGGCATTTGCCTGCAGAGCCTAACAACCTGAAATTCAGTTCCCCAGTACCCTTGTAAAGCCAGATGCACAAAGTAGTGTGTGCATTTTGAGTTTGTTTGCAGTGGCTAAAGGCCCTGGCACACCCATTCTATCCTCCTCTCTGTCTCTGTCTTTCTTTCTTTGCTTTCAAATAAATAAGTAAATAAAATATTTTTTAAAGCATCTTAAAATTGAGGCAAGCAAGAAATGTTTAAAAATTTTTACCATAAATGTAAAATGGTCTTTCATCCTACAGAAAAAAAAATGTATTTCTTAATGGTAATAGGTTACTCAACAAAAAAATAATAAAATCCCTTATTTAAGTAGTGATTTAGTAGCAATTAATTTAAGGTTTAACTAAGAAAATGTGGATAGAAATACTAATCAGTGACTTCTACAATTTAACATTTTTAATGCTCAAATTTGCTTTCATTTTAATAAACATTAAAGTTATCTGTATAGGAACATTTTTTTTTCTTTTCTGTATTTCTTAAGAGAGAGAGAGAAAGAGAGAAAGAATTGGTGTGCCAGGACCTCCAGCCACCACAGTGGAAGTCCAGACACGTGCAACATCTTGTGTGCATGTGTAACTTTTTGCCCTTGCTTCACCTTGTGTGTCTGGCTTATTTGGGATCTGGAAAGTAGAACATGGGTTCCTAGGCTTTGCAGGAAAGTACGTTAACAGCTACCTGACTCTTCAGGCCAGCAATATTTTTTATTAAGAAGCAATATAGTTAGCATCACTTCCTATACATACCACTGTTTATATTTATTAAAAATCTTAAAAAATATACATTATAAATTAATTTTCTTTTAAAGTTAATAGAGCATAATATTTATGGGTGAAGAGATACCAAGTAACTCTGTATATGATGTAGAAAATATCTTATTCTGCTGCATGTAATTAAATTTTTAGACACATATGTAATTGACTTATATGTATTTCTTTAGGACAACAGAAGTGACATCATTTTAGATAATTCTTACTTTTTATCATTAGCATTGTCATTCATTTTTTTAAATTCCACTCAGTCATTACTGAGTAGCAGTGCACTATTTTATAAAGTGTAAAATCCTTCCTGGAAACATGTGGAGAGCAGAAGATACTGTTAAATGGAAAGAATGTGGTTCATGATGTTTGAATTCCCATTTTGGAGAGCTGGGGAAATGGCTCAGTGAGTAAGAATAGTAGCTGCACAATCATAAGGACCTGAATTCAATATGCTAGCACCCACAGAGAAAGCTGTAAGTGGAAGGAGAACACTCAATATTGATCTCTAGCTTCTGCCCATGTGTTCAGGAGGAATGTACATCTCTGTACATACACACACAAACACACACACACTCACTCACACACATACATATATGCACACATGTTCATTACACCATACACACAGAAATAAAAATAAATAAGTTTATGTCAGATGTGATGTAGTTAAAGGAAATCTGTTCTTGGTAAACACATACACGCACACACACTCACACACTGCATAAGTATTCAAGAATCTCCTCACTTTTCTGTATCATTATGATTTTTTTTTCAGTCAAATTCCCAACATAGCAAACTCTACCCAAGAGCACTGTGTATTCTATTGGTGATGACCTATTTGAATCTGTGAAGATCAATTTTTTAGATGAACTATTATTGGAGATGGCTGCTATGGAATTTGGAATAGGGATTCCAGAGAACTGTTTTTTATTATTATTATTAATATTATTATTAGTAGTAGTATTGTACTTGCATCTTCTCTCTACCACTGTCTGAGAGATCACTTTTATGAAAACTCTAGATTTTCAGGTAAAAATATCTAAAATCTATTGCCTTTTAAAACTGTCAGAGAGAAGGCATGAGAAACCACAGGTTTATTGGTAATGAAAAGAGAAATGCAGGACTAGAAAAGATGCACCAATGTTGGAAAACATACAAAAGTGTTTCTGTGAAAATTTGCAGTCTCAGTACACTGGATAGTAAACATAACTCGGAAATGAAGGGAGAAAAGAAATAAACACACACAACACACAAAATGAAACAGTACAGAAAACTTTGCAACTTGATTCACCCAAATACATCTGTAATTTAAATCTCCTGTTTTCTGATATTTTAAATTTACATGACCAGCATAATTCTATCTGAGAAAGAATTTCATAATGAGTCTCCCAAAAGTAAAACTACAAAATGAAAACTCACTCCTAATCTTTCAACGACCTCTACTGATCCTTTTATTTTCCTAATTGATTAATTCCAGAGGTCAATGAGGTAGGTATATACACTGCTTCATATAGTAGAACTCTGCATCCTAAAATGTAAATGTAGTTTTGGATATAGGCATGACCCTTTTGACATGCCTTTTATTGTTAAACAAACTAATATCTAATTATATTTGGAAGAAAAAGTGACTAAATGGAGGAAAGGACTGATATTCACATATAGCTACTCTGAGATTCAACTTAAAAAATCCCAGAGTTTGCACAAGGGTTTTTTGGCTCTTGTCACCATCACTTCTCTCATGTAGAATGTTTGGAAGCTTGTCAAAAGGCTTGCTAATTTCTTGGGATCCTTTTGTTGGCTATTAGTAGATCATTTGACAATGTGCTGCCAAGGTAACAGAGTTCATGAATGGCTCTCAGGTTTTGTTTGCCAATGAGGTTTGCTGCATGCTATGCTAGCCTCTGAAGATTGATCTGTAATATTTGTCTTGTAAAGCACAATGTCTCAAAGCAGGACTGATGCTACACAACAATCCATAATGAGACCAAGGGCTCCAGACATAAGCTACCTCCCAGACATTGCTGGAAAGGCCATTAGCTACTTTGCCATTAAACTTGGATATCTCATGGAAATACATATGCATATGTAATCCCATCTTATACTCTTTGGTTTGAGGAATGGATAAGGAATGTAATCACTGATGTTTAGCTTTTATAATAGCTCAATATGGGAAAAATCCAGATTTTGACAACATTCTTCATATAGTCATTTTCAGAGGCAAAGTTTGTGGGACATAACTATGCAGTTGGCTCAGTAAAGAAAAATCTTTTTTTTTTTTATTTTTAAGGTTTATATTTATTGTGTGTGTGTGTGTGTGTGTGTGTGTGTGTGTACAGATTTGTGTGCATATATGGCCACATGTGTACTACAGTGTGTGAATGAAGGTCAGTAGAAAACCTCAGTCCTGTTGGTCCTTGCCTCCTACCTTTTTTGAGAGGGTCTCTCTTGTTTATCCATTGCAAAAGAAAGAAGAGTTGGCTCACAATTTTAGGATTCTCCTGACTCGAACCTCCAATTGCTGTAGCCATGCCGGAATTATACTCGTGTGCTATTTACATGTGGGTTCTGGGGATTTGAAGTCCAATTATCTTGCTTGTGTAACAAGTACTTTTAATCACTGAGCCATCTACCCATGGCCAGGAAAAAAATGTCTAAATATTTTTAACCAGTATATTTCTTTAAATTTTTACTTATGAGAGAGAGAATGGTTGCACCAGGGTCTCTAAGCACTGCAAACAAACTCCAGATGCATGCGAACTCCATGTGCATCTGGCTTACATGGGTTCTGGGGAATCAAACCTGGGTCTTAAACACTAAGCTATCTCTCCAGCCCAGTAAACCAATATTTTGTTATATAATTTTAGCAAAAAATTAGCATAACTTCTGATATTTCAACTACATTTTAACATCACATAATTACATTGTATCCAAGTATTCTATAGCTACCTACTAAAAATTGTTTAACAGGGCTGGAGAGATTGCTTAGCAGTTAAGGCACTTGCCTGCAAAGCCAAAGGACCTAGATTTAATTCCCCAGGACCCACATAAGCCAGATGCACAAGGGGGTGCATGCATCTGGACTTCATTTGCAGTGGCTGGAGACACTGGTGCACCCATTCTCTGTGTCTGTCTGTCTGTCTGTCTGTCTGTCTCTCTCTAACTCTCTCAAATAAATAAGTAAAACTAAAAAAATTTTAACATTCTTATTGTAGTGTAAGTATAATAAGAAAAAGTTTAAGAATTTTTGATTTTCCTAATGGAACCAAAGTCACGGAGTCACTGTTCTTGAGGACGGCTGGGCTCCAGGATGTAGAGCAGACTAGCCCTTGCATTCTTTCTTATGATAATAATAAGAGAATGGACATGTATCTGGGTAAGTAAGGCAATCACACTGGAAAGAAATTCAAAAAATAATACTATATTATCTTGTGTGGACTGAAGAAGAAAAATAAGCATAATATTGAGCTAGGGAAGTGGATTTCAACTACAGTTCATTTTGTCCTTCTGAAAACATTTGTAAATGTCTGAGAAATTTTTCATTCTCATAACTGATGGCTACTAATGACATACAGAGAACAGAGGCCAGAAATGGTGCCAAACAAATTCTTATATACAGAACAACCCTTGAGTCCCAACATCCACAGTATGATCTGCTCCAAAATGTCAGCAGTGTTGAACTTGAGACACTGAGCTGGGAGGAGAGCACAAGCCATCTTTACCTACAGTCTACTTAACACCTTGCTTATAGGAATGAGTGCAAAATCAACTGGTAAAGAGACTTAGATTTTAGGCTTTAGGAAGGCATTACTTCAGAAGAATTTCATGAAGAAAAACATTGAATCCCATTATGAAGTAGAGAAATGGGAGCATAGATAACACTATATTTTTAATTTTTTTGTTTATTTATTTGAGAGTGACAAACAGAGAAAGAGGCAGAGAGAGAGAGAGAGAGGGAGAAAGGGAGAGAATGGGAGTGCCAGGGCCTCCAGCCACTGCTAACGAACTCCAGACGCATGCGTCCCCCTGTGTATCTGGCTTACATGGGTCTTGGGGAATCCAGCCTTGAACTGGGGTACTTAGGCTTCACAGGCAAGCATTTAACTGCTAAGCCATCTCTCCTGGCCCAACACTATTGTTGTTATGGAATATGAGTGACCCTTAGAACTAGTGAACCACAAAGGATCCATCAGGGAAAAGGCCAGGCATTAGTTCAGAAAGGAAAAGAGTTCACAGCTCTGTGTCCAGCATCTTGTCAAAGTCATTTTTCAAGTCTTCTCCACCTCACTTTACTAATTTGCTATCTTAGGTGATGATTTATAAATATCTTAGTATTCTCAGTGAGTTACTAAATTATTGTACAACCTTGACTGGGCATTTTCATTTGAATAATTAGAAATCTCTCATATTAAATACTGCCCCATCCAAAGAGATACATGATGGGCCTTAGTAAGATTTACAACATAAAGGTGCAGATTTTTAAAGAATAAATCTTTTCTGAATTTAAATAACAGTCTTTTATGAAGAATATGCAGCATTCAGGGCTGGAAAGATGGCTCAGTGGTGAGCAGCACTTGCCATTTAAGCATGAGGGCCTCTTGGACAAGATACCTCAAAGTTCAACTCCCAGAGCATATGTAACAAGTTAGGAATGTCCTTACATGTCTGTAATCCCAGTCCACAGTGGGAAGTGACTGGAGAATCACTGAGGCTCACTGAGGCAACTCAATGTTGAAGGAGACACCATAACAAAGAAAGAAATACTTATATGAGTGATAAGAGGAGGATACCAAATTTTCTATGGCCCCCACATGCATACGCATAGGGCATGCACATCATACACACAACATCCATAGATTTTACACACACACACACACACACACACACACACACACTAATATGCATTACTCAGGCAGACATGTTAGCACCTTTCTCTAATCTCAGCAGGAAGGTCAGAGTTCAAGTTAACCCTTAGCTACATAGCAATTTCAAGGCCAGTGTAGGCAGTATGACATTCTTTTTTCGGTCTCAAAAGAACAATCAGAAAGTATATACAACACCGTTTCATTAACATCACTAGCATATTTTCCTTCCATTCTTCCTCCACTCATTTGATTTCTTCTTTCATCCCTAAGTCCTGCACATTTATGGGATTCTAGCCCTGTACTAGAGTGCTGTGGTAGCTTGTATGCAGGATGTTTCTCACAGCATCATGTGTTCGTGATTAAACCTTATACTCAATCCCCTACTAGTGGACCTTTGGGAGCTGGAGCTTGACTGGAGGAGGTATGCCTAGGGACTACCCTTGTGATTTCATTGCCCAGCTCACTTGCCAGTGCTAGCCATCTCATTCTTACTGTTTCTTCCCTGTTGCTGTTATGCGAAGGTATGAGCCCGCTTTCTGCTCATATCATACTGACTCTGTCCTGATGAAATGTCCTCTCATAACTGTGAAGCAGAAATAAACCCTTTCTTTCCATAAATTACATCTGATCAGGTATATTGTTCCAGAGACAAGAATTTAACAGCTATGGTTAATAAAATATGAAGACAAAAAATGTTTGGCCTTCTACTCATAAGATAAGAAATTAGGAATGGAGAGAATATAGCTACAACACATGGGAGAACATAGTATTTTAATCTGTTAAATATAATTACCAACAGAATATTCTTCATATTTGTTAAGAATCTGTTTATATTGAAGGTTGTTTTCTGTGTTTGACCGTGTTGTTTTTGAGTGTTTCATTTTGTTCTAAACTGAGTTCTAAGTGTGTGATTTGTGTGTGGGTGGTCATGTGTAT
Source organism: Dipus sagitta (assembly GCA_036346955.1). NCBI lineage: Eukaryota > Metazoa > Chordata > Mammalia > Rodentia > Dipodidae > Dipus > Dipus sagitta. The sequence continues at coordinate 198,647,855 of CM070770.1, read as the reverse complement.
GAGGGTGAAATTTGTGTTTTCCATGAACACATGTGCATATGTCTACAGAGACCAGAGAATAATCTTGGATGTTATCAGGTGCTCTCCAGTCCACCTTTTTTATGAAACAGTGTCTTACTGGACTGGAACTTGCCAATTAGGCTAGACTGGCTAGCAAGTGAGCATCAGGGATCCTCTGGTATCTGGTCCCCTCCCTTGTATTGCCAGCATGTCTCATTATATTTAGCTTTAAAAATACTTATTTATTTGCAAGGTCAGGGACAGGGAGGGAGGGAGAGAGAGAGAGAGAAAGAGAGAGAGAGAGAATAGGCACACTAGGAACTCTTCCACTGCAAACAAACTCAACATGCATGTGCCACCTTGTTCATGTGGCTTGACTAGGTACTGGAGAATCAATCTAAGCACTCAGGCTTTGCAAGGAAGCATCTTTAACAGCTGAGCCATCTATCTAGCTCCTATATTTGGCTTTTTTATGTTATGATAGTTCTGTGAATGGAGCTCAGGTCCTCATGCTATAAGGCAAGCACATTACCAACTTAACCCCCAACTTAATTATGTATTTGTGTGTGTTCATATATGTTTGCACATATGTGAGTGTAGAAGACAAAGACTAATGCAGGGTATCTCCCTCAATCATTCTCCATCATATTTGGAGATAAGATGTCCCACGGAACCTTGAGCTCACCATTTTGGGTGCACAAACTAGCCAGAAAGCCCTAGGGGTCCTCCTATTTTACCTCCCTAGTACTGGTATTATGTATGTGTGCTGTCAAGATTGACTTTTACTTGGTGGCTGGGGATCTGAGTGCATGTGCCCAGGCTTATGCATCAAGGACTTTACTCACTAAGCCACCCCCAAATTATGTCTCAAGTAATATATTTCAGCAATGTGATAACTTCAGTAACATATGAGAGAAATCCACACCTAATTCAGGGATAATTTTTTTTCTAATTATCATTTAAGAACAAGATCAAAAGGCATAATAAGCTAGTACTTATAACAAGTATCACAACGTAAGTAATAGGGTGTCAGAATAACCTCCCTCACCCTGTAGAAATGGAGTTACAGATGAACATCTTTTCTGACTTTCATCTAAACCCCAAAGCAGGCACAAAACACCCAGAAAGTGGCAGATAGTGTTATCTTTACGCATGTTTTGTAAAAGAAAAAATGACTTCTACTCTTACAACACTTTAAGTAGACACATATTTTGTTTTGAAGTTCTGAAAATCCATCAAAGAAAAAGTTAACTAACACTTTTAGTTCATCTGAAGGCAATTCAAAACCTTAGTTTGTGAATTGTTTATATAGTTTGCAATGGTGACAGTTTTAAATCTTGTGAAATCTTTTTATGCTAATGAAGCCCAAGTAATTGGGCCAATTCTCATGGGTGGTGGTTGGCTGCAGAATGAGCAATTAAATGACCCTGCATTTTTTCCCTTTATACTTGTATTGAGAAAATGAGACTGAAAATTGACAGAATGCTTTCCCCCAGATAGCTTGCTAAAATACCATCACAAACAACATGTGAGGCCTGTCCACAGACAAAAAACAAGATTGCAGTCATAGCAGCTAAGAGAGTATATTAATGAAGCCTGTCAAATACATCCAGCAACAAAATAGGCTTCTTTATTTTCCATATGATTTTGTCTAGGTCTGATAAATGATATTTACTATTATCCCTTTTTTATCTAATAACTTTTTTATCTAATAACTACAGAATTAAGATTTACTTGTATCTTCCACCATTCTACAATATTGTTACTTAATTGGCTTTGGATTTTAATAAGACCTTAAGGCCTGAATATGGTGTAGATTTTACTAATTCATTGAAATCAATAAAGAATATTTATAATTTTAAAAAGCTGAAGAGATAGGTTAGCAGTTTATACACTTGTCTGTGAAGCCAAAGGACCTAGATTTGGTGCCCCAGTACCCATGTAACCCTGATACACATGATGGTGCATGTGTCTGTAGTTCATTTGAAGTGACTAGAGGCCCTGGTGTGCCCATTCTTTCCTTCCTCTCCCCCTCGCAAATAAATAAATAATGAAAATATTTTTAAAAGAATAATTATAAACAGTCACTGACATTATTTTGACTACTGTAAAATAATGGTAGTGTCACTACTAATGTAATTCTAGAAGTTTCATTTTATTTTAGTTTTTTAAGACAAGCTTTTGAGACTGGCCTTTTTAAAAAAATGATAGTGAAAGTGTGAGAGAGAATTGGCACATCAGGGCATCCAGCCACTATAATCAGACTCCATATGTGTATGCCACTTTGTGCACATGTGCAACCTTGTGCATAGGTCACCATGTACATCTGGTTTGTGTGGGATCTCGGGAGTTGAACATGGGTCCTTAGGCTTTGCAGGAAAGTACCTTAACCACTAAGCAATCTCTCCAGTCCTAGAAGTTTGATTTTAATATTTTATTCTTTAAGAATATATGAAAAAAATATATTTAAGTATGTGACCTCATATTGAGCCTTCAAATTCAAGATAAAAAATCATACCATAATGGAAACAATGGAAATTTTGGGGTTCATACTGTATTAGACTCTAAGGCTACTATTTTCCAAATGACTTAACTGCAAAGCTTTGCCACATTAAAGAAATAGACATAATACTATAGAAAGTAAAGAAAAGTTGGAGGAGTGGCACTATGTCTTCATGATTTACCATATAGACACAGTAATTAAGACAGCACAGGATGGTGAAATATTACACAAATAGATCAGTGGCCCAGAATAGGGAGCTCAGAGATAGACTCCCATATAGCTAAGTGATCTTTTACAAAGGCACAGAGACAATGCAATAGAGCAAAGACAGTCTTTTCAACAAATGTGATGTAACAACTGGGCAACTGTTTGAAAAAGAAAAGGAAGAAAGAAATCTCAATAGAGACCTCACAGCTTTCAGAAAAGTTAACTCAAAATGGATTATCTGATGTAAAAGGCAAAGCAAAGCAAAACTTTAAAACAATTGGAAGATAATACATGAGGAAGTTTAGGTGGCTTTGGGTATAGCAGTAACTTTTTAGGTATATCACTGAAGATATGATCCAAGAGTAAAATAAATAGCAAGCTGAAATTCACCATTTTTAAGTTAGTTGTGCATAAGAAAAGGCAAGACAGGAAAATACAAACCATATATTGGAAAAGCATAAAGATAGAAGACATACCCGATAAAAAGTGAGTTACCCAAAACACACAAAATGAACTCAGAAACTACAAGAAATGAATGAATCTCACAGGGCAAGTTAGCACTGGCTTGTAATACTAGCCATAAGGAAGTTGAGGAAGGAGAATCTTTTCAAGTCAGTGGTCAACCAGACCTACACAATGAATTCAAGGTTAGGCTGGATGGTGTCCAAAAAATAATAAAATAAGTACAAGAAATAAAAATAAAACATTGTTAATGACTTTGGTAGGCATCTCACACTCACAGAAAGATAACTATATATGGTACAATAGCATGGGAAAGATGTTCCCCAGCAATTCCATCAAGAGATTTCAATAAACACAAGGAGATATCACCTTACACCAAGCAAGAACACTAAGAGCATCAAGTTCCAATGAAAATATGGAAAAATGGGGACTCAAAACAGCCACTTGGGAATATAGCCTACTAGTTTCTTACAAACAGCATATATTTTCCCTTTATAACTCAGCATCCAAAGGAGATGACAAGTTGCAGGAACTTTATCTGCAATGGTCTAAACGTGGAAGCAAGGTTTGCCCTTCAGTCAAGCAAAACACACATAAACTGCCATAAATGCAGACAAGGGGATATTTCAACTTTAAACAGAATTAACTATTAAGCCATGAGAAAACATGGTAAATTTGTAAATGCCTATCACTAATTAAAAGAAGATAATGTTGAAAGTTTGCATAATGTGCAGTTATGACATTCTGCATGAGACAAAACTCTGGAGACATTGAAAAGATCAAGTGTTGCCAGTGTTTTAAGGGAATGGTGAATGAATGGAGAACAAAGAAGATGAAAGTATTTCTTCTTATGTTACAATGGTGGATTCTTGTCATTTAAAATTTGTTCACACTCATATACAACACAAAGAGTGAATACTTATGTAAACTATGCACTCTGGGTGGCAATGATATGATGTTGTATGATGTGCTTTTAGAAACTGACCAATTGTAACAAATGCTCCATTTCTGGAAGGGGATGTAAGTAATATGTTTGGTTGGTTTAGTGAGGTAAGGGAAACCTCTGTATTTTCTACTCAATTTCACTATATATTTATGTCCCCAATTAAAAAAAAAAACATACTATTGCTAATTGGGCTGTGTGTGTGCGTGGTGTGTGTGTGTGTGTGTGTGTGTGTGTGTGTGTGTGTTTGCATATGCACATGCACACATGTGAGTGCAGGGTCAATCATGTAATAGCATGCATGTGGATGTCAAAGGACAAGTTTTAGGTCAGTGCCAAACCTAGCTTGTCCACCTTCTCTGAGGTAGGTTTCTTCCTCTGGGTTTTCTTTCTGCTGTTCTTTGTTGTGCTCTTCATGAGTTCCTTGAAAATTCTGTCTCTTCATCTCACTGTCATCTTCAGCATGCTGGGATTATGGAAGCCTACCATAGGTTCTGCTTTATTTTACATAGGGTCTGGGGACCAAACTCAGGTACCCCAGCTTAATGATGAGTGCTATTTCCACTGACCTGTATCCCCAGCCCCTCTGAAAATACCTTTAAGTAAATGAAAAGAAGAAGAAAGAGGAGAAGGAGGAGGAGAAATAAGGTATTTCACAGGAATTTGTAATATGCTTCCAAATAAGAACTAGTTTTGCTTAGAAAAATGTATATAACTTTTAAAATTTTAAGTATTTGTAATAATAATTTCTAATATCAAAATAGTCAAAATCATATATCTATGCAATTTAATATAGCTTTGTGGACTAATGGAGAAATATGTAGCAATTAAGTATAAAATACAAATTAATAAAAATTCATTTAAAATAACATGTAGGATTGAATGCCTATTCTGTTGCTCCTGCCTTTAAAAGTTAGGCATGATAATCTCTAACATCTTCAGTTTCTGCATCATTATAATGTAACAATTAAACTTTTTATATGTATGTAGTCTTTTTGGAAAAGAAATGATAAAATACAGGATAGTAACTTTGAACAGGTACTATCAGAGTCAGTCAGGATTTGATGAATGCTACTAAAACGCTCATATATTTTTTTAATCATGAAAATATTCTTTTCAAACCTTGACCTGACCAGCAGCACAAGTAATAGTGATGTAGATAGTTCAATTTGTTGTCCTTTAAAGTAGATCACCCACCAAAAAAAAAAAAAATCCCTTCTCAGACAATAAGCAAATCCTGTTATACTTCAAGGAACATCATTCTTATACAGAGCAGATTGCGCTAAACAATGCTGTGCTTTGAAAACCCCACAAGAGCAGCTGGTCATGGCGACATCTGCCTCTAACCAAAGCACTGCAGGCAGAAGAATTTCAGAAAGGTGAAGGCTAGCCTTGCCACATAGTAAGATCCAAACCAGTCAAATCCTATATCAAAAAGTAACAAAGCAGCAAATAAATAAATAAATAAACCTCAATAATTACATTATTATTTGGATATTGGGACTTGCTCTTTAACAGATGCAAATGTCATTAGAATTGGGCACAGTTTTTTTTTAACATATTTTATTTATTTATTTATTTATTTATTTATTTATTTATTTATGAGAGAGAATGAGGCAGAGAGAGAGAGAGAGAATGGGCATGCCAGGGCATCCAGCCACTGCAGACACACTCCAGATGCATGCACTCCCTTGTGTATCTGGCTTACATGTGTCCTGGAGAACTGGCTTACATGCGTCCTGGAGAACCACTAAGCCATCTCTCCAGCCTAGAATTAGGCACAGTTTTACACTTCCTGATGAAATAGCAAACTCTAACTCTAAATGTCTGACTAGCCTATTTTTAAAGCAAACATTTTAAAAAAAAATAATAGGAATAGGCTTCTGGTCAACATAGCATCTGCCTAACCATGCCTCACCTCTTGGGGAAAGAAAAGAAAGTTCTTTGGGGTTTTTAGGGGGTTGCAGATCCTAGAAGACTTCCAATGGGAAGGCATGGAGGAGCAAAGTAAGGAATCCACTGATTCCCATGCTCTCTGAGCAGACAGACCCTATTGACATCAGAAGCCTAATCACAGCAAACATAAAAGGGAATAATCACTGAAGACACTTCAATGGTAAACTACTGCTTCCTTCTAAATTAAATAAGATTCCTACACTGTGATGGGCAGACCACAGCACAGAAGGAATAACATTAAAAATCAAATTCAAGTTAATCCAACAAGATTGCTCCGTCCCACGATGGATGTCTCTAATCAAAACATAGAAGAGACAATAAGAACAGAACCCTAAAATGAAGATACCAGCTATGAAATCCTGGCCAAGCAAATAGCTGAGCTTACAGAAAATCAACAAAGGGCCAATAATTGTATGAATGCTGTCTTCACTAGATTAGACCTAAGAGAAAATAGCCAGGAAGGATTCCAAATATAGTTAAATGATCTGAGGGAGAGCAAAAAGAAAGAGGACCTCAATAACCAGCTGGCCAAGCTCAATGCAGACATAAATAAATTCAAAGATGAATTCCAAGAAGCATTATGAAAATCAGAAAAGGAAATGAAAAGGGAAGTTGACAGAGGGATGGAATATATATATATATATATATATATATATATATATATATATATATGCAGTAGAACATACAAACAAAATTGAACAAGCCAAAAACTCCATAAAAATTATCATTAAGACTCTAAATATCAAAAATGAAGAGAAAGTCCTAAAAGTAGCTAGGGAGAAACAATACATTACATATACAGATAACACCATCAGAATTACTTCAGACTTCTCAGTGGAAACCCTGAAAGCCAGAAGGGCCTGGAATGAAACACGGCAAAGTCTAACAACTTATGGCTTAAATCCCAAACTACTCTACCACACAAAAGTATCCCTCATGATAGGTGGTGAAAGAAAAATTTTCCACGATAAAAATCAGCATTACAATTATATGAACACAAAGCCAAACCTACAGAGAGTACTTCAGGGAAGTCTCCACACAGAAGAATCAAATAACCAACCTCAAGTGCATACAAGAAGCAGATCACAATAACAAAACTCAGAGAAGGCACAAAAAAGCTACAAAGTCCAAGAAAACACAAAATCACATAAAACACCCAAATATGGCAACAATTAAGTCAAGCCTCACAGTTATTACCCTAAACATTAATGGCCTTAATTCACCCATCAAGAGACATAAGCTAACAGGGTGGATCATAAAATTAGAGCCCTCAATCTGCTGACTTCAAGAAACCCACCTCACCACTAAAGACAGACACTTCCTCAGGGTGAAAAGGTAGAAAATGATATTCCAAGCAAGCGGAAATAAGAAATAAGCAGGCATATCTATACTAATATCAGATAAAATAGTCTTCAAATCAAAAGTAATAAAAAAAGACAAAGAAGGCTACTTCTTACTTACCAAGGGAATGATCCAACAAGAGGATATCACAATAATCAATCTTTATGCACCAAACATGGGTGCACCACAATTCATAAAACAAAACCTATTTGAAAACAAAACAGAAATAACCACCAACACCATAATAGTCTGGGACTTCAATACCCTACTATCAGCAATAGATAGACCATCCAAACAAAAAATTAACAGGGAACTAAGAGAGCTTAATAGCACCATAGATCAATTAAACCTAATTGACATCTACAGAACATTCTACCCCAAATCAACAGACTACACATTCTTCTCAGCAGCCCATGGAACCTTCTCTAAAATAGATCATATCCTGGGTCATAAAGCCTGCCTTCATATATTTAGAGAGAATGACATAATTTCCTTCATGATATCAGATCATAATGCTATATTGCTAGAAATTAACAACAAAAGATGTGTCAAGAATCCCACTAGCTCCTGGAAATTTAACAACACACTTTTAAACAATAAATGGGTAGTGGATGAAATAAAAAATGATATTGCAAAATTTCTAGACATGAATGACAGTGAGAAAACAATGTACCACATCTTATGGGACACAAAGAAAGCAGTCCTCAGGGAAAATCAATTGCACTAAATGCCTTCATAACAAAGACAGAGAGATCCCAAATCAGTAACTTAATCATCCACCTAACAGAAAAAAAAAGCTCCATATGGAAAGAAATATTCAAGATCAGAAATTAGTGAATTGGAAACTAAGAAAACAATTAAGAAACATGATGAAACAAAGAACTGGTCTTTGAAAAAATATGATGGGTAAACTTCTGGCCAATCTGATCAATTCAAAAAAAGAGGAGCTTCAAATTTAGCAAAATGAGAAATGAAAAAAGGAGAGATCACAATGGACATAAGTGAAATTGGGAGAATCATCAGGACTAATTTCAAAAACGTCTATGCTATGAAGCTGGAAAATTTGGAGAAAATGGATAAATTCCTGGACACATACCACCACCAAATCTAAACTCATAGCAAATTAATCTCCTAAACAAACCTATCATAGCCATTGAGAGTGAAAAGGTAGTCAAAAGCCAGGCAATGTGGCCCACATCTTTAATCCCAGCACTTGGGAGGCAGAGGAAGGAGGATTGCCTTGTTTTCAAGGCCACCCTGAGACTACATAGTGATTTCCAGGTTAGTCTGAGCTAGAGTGAGATCCTACCTTGAAAACTCAAAACCAAAAAAATAAGGTAATCAAAAACCTCCCCAAAAAGAAGAGTCCAGGACCAGATGGCTTCTCAGCTAAATTCTATATAACCTTCATGCAAGAACTGAAACAATGTTTCTCAAACTGTGCCACATAATCAGAGAACAGGGAAAGCTCCCCAATTCCTTTTCTGAAGTGATTATCACCCTAATACCAAAACCAGGCAGACATGCCACAAGAAAAGAAAACTATAGGCCTATTTCCCTGATGAACTTAGATGCAAAGACCCTGAACACAATCCTTGCTCCCACCACTTGTGGGATACAAGAGGGCCTACATCTATTAAATTCCCTCTAAAATAATAATGGTTATCCCCATTGACTTCACTCTCCATTGGAGAAACTACTTCCCTTTTTTAGAAGGATGTAGAAGCTGAGGAGAGATTCAGCCCATCGCACCTCACCAGCTGAAACCATAGAGTAATTGGGGAAATAAGCAAGAATACTGCTTTCTTGGCAAGCCTGGTACTAACACAAGGGTGAAGGAGATAGACATAGAGAACACTCAGCTCCTACCAAACCAGATATCCAGAGACACAGAAGTTCCCAAGAACTAATCACTGAAGTAGCTCTAAAAGGAACCAAACATGGCTGAGGGAAATTCATGAAAGAGGGGTCAGAAAGATTGTTAGGGCCACAAATTGGGACATTATGCACAGAGACATTGCCTCTTCCCCATCACTGACGGCTACCCCCACAGTGCTTATCACACAATCGCCAATGAGGTGGGTACCTCCCGAGGAGGGAGGACAGGGATGATGCCAGTTATAGTACCAACGTGGCTATTTACACACTGAGTATGCACATAACTAATAAAGAAAAAAAAAGATTTAAGAAAGAAAAAATACTAGAAACAGCCATAGGATTTTTTTTTTTTTTTGCTATGTAGAGTTCAGGAAATAATAATAAAGATACAACTTGCCATAGTCAATCCAGTACTAGTGGGTTTTAACTACAGTCTAACACTCCTAAATGTCATATCCTGAAAACTTGCAGCTTTTAAAAGTTGATTTTTTTTGTTTTCTCTTTTATCTTGTGCAGCTTCCTAAAATGATGTCAAATATGCATGCCAAGGAAATGTTCATATCATGTCCATATTTTAATGTGGCTTATGGAAATATTAAAAAGGTTAATTTAATATTTTAGAACTATTTAAAAGGAAACAAACAAAAAATTAATAGTAAAATAACTTCTTAACATTAGAATGTTTTTAAAAGAAAGTTTTAGCTCACTGACTTGTGAATGAACCAAATAAGTTATGGTGATCATACCAAAATTAAGTGAATACCCCTTCTAAACAAGTTTGATTTAAAATTTAAAAAGTGAATGCTATAGCTAAAGAATTGCATATTACACAGTGGAAAATACAGAAGAATATGTGAACTCCCTGAAAATTGAAAATATTCTGACTCTAGGAAAGCTGTTCCTCAAGTTCTGATTTTCATCTATCACTGTCCAAAAACTGACATCATTAATGTTACTTTAAATGATGATCACCAAAAGGCAGTATCTCTCAAAGCCAATATAACTGTTAGGAAAAGATAGCCCTCCTAGGGCCAATGAAACATTGCTTGTGATATAGAATCACTGCTCAGTTATAGACATGGTAGTGTAAAATGTTGCTGGGGCATCTAAGTAGAGGACCATGTAAAATATAGTAAGATGTTGTCTTTGGTATAGGAGGAAGAATCATTAATGGCATCATAAAGGACTTCTGATATAGTCTTTATCTGGAGTCCCCATAATCACCTATTTCTGATGAATTTCTCAACTCTAGTAGTGGCCAAGATTACCAAGTAATTCAAATCTTACTCTATCAATGTTCAGAGTCATTTTATTGAAGGTGAGTAAGAGGTAATAGAGGAAAAATTATTAATACAATTAATTCTTTTGTGGACATAATCTACAAAAAGGCTATTTTTAAATACCAATAAAGTATTATGAATACTCTCACAGTAATCTGTGATAGATGGGCTTTTAGTAGCCAGACCTGCTCATGTATCTTATTTAATGTTCTTGCTTTCATTTAAAACTGTTTTTGACACTGTGAAGTCATAGCATCTGACTGACCGTGCAACAGTGTAGGCTATCCCCATGTCCATAACAAAATGATGCAGTGTAGAAAACAAAAAAGGAAATGTGAAATCCATTTTCCAGTTGTCCATTTCATTACTGAGGTGCTTTAGACAGACACCTTAATCAACTTTCAGGCACCTTCCCTATAAAAGACATATTTATAAGCACTTTCCTACTTGTGAGTTTTCTTGATAAATTAAGAACAATGTTTCATTGCCAACTGTAGCAGAGAGTTTCAGGTTTGCTGAGATGAACTTCCAGACCAGGCACAGTTATGGAGGAAGGGATTTATTGAAGCTTATAGATCCATCAGAAGTTCAATAATGGCAGAAGAAGCTGGTCTGCTTTCATAGGACTAAAAACAGAGAGAGAAGCACACACCTAAAAGCCAAGAAGCCTCACAGCACAGCACACTTCAGGAACTCCAGCTAGGCACACTTTGCATATCTTTATATTGAAATCTCAAACCCACCACCACACCTTAAGATTTCCCCAGTGACACCACACCAAATCAGGTGGCTGAAGATGCAAACTACAAACTAATAAAACACTGAATATATTGGGGGCCATCTATTCAAATGGCCACACCAACCATAAAGAAGTTAGCAAAAAATTAGCAACTATTGCTACTAGTAGTTATATAATAATGACTACTATTAACACTAGTAGCAGCAGTTTAGAATGGTAGGGATTATTAATAACAGCTTCAATAATACTTCAAAAATAGCAAAAGCCCTTCATACAGCTGGGAATGCAAGAAAGTAACAGTTCTATAAGCAAAATATGAGTGTGCTCATGAAAAGACACAGGCACAAGGTACAATCACTGGGAAATTTCATCTTATGTGTCAGTTTGCTCAAATGGTACAGTGGATATGTATGTGAAGGTGGCTGTTGTTGTTACCTTCTCATTGCAGGGACTAAACACCTAGTGAAAAGTAGCTCATGGGAGAAAAGTTTTGATTTTGGCTTACAGTCTTGAGGGGAAGCTTCATGATGGAATGGCAAAGCCAGGCATGAGACAGGATGGACATCACCCTCCACCACAGCACATGGAAAACATCTAAAGAGTGATCTGAATTCTAGCAAGAGGAGCAATCCATAACATATCTAAGCCTGTCCCAACAACACACTTCCTCTAGCAAGGCTCCACCTTCCAAAGTACCATTAGCTTTGCACTAAGCATTCAGAACACATGAATTTTCAAGGAACATCTGATTCAAATCACCATATTCTTCCCATGAAGTTTATAAATTTATTACAATATTAATATAAAAATCATTCAGTCCAACTTTAAAAATCATAATAGTTTTTATCAATTCCAGCAATGTTCAAACTTTAGCACTATGAGCCTGTAAATCCCAAACTAAGGTAGTGGTACAAAGTAAACATTCTTCCTTAAAAATTAGTATTGCAATAAAAGATTGAATAAATGCAAGATATAAAATATATAGGGCAAACATCAAATACCGTTCTCTAAATCTGATATCTGTAACCAGTCTCTGGGGTTCCAATTTTGCAAATAAATTGGGGTTCCAATTTAGCTGGGAGGCTCAAAAACCAAGGAGCCATCCATCTTGATCTGTCAGCTCTGTTTGGAAGTCATTCCATAGTCCTGGTATTATAAAAATTCTGGAGTCTCTATGCAACCATCTACCCCATGACTGCCACGGAATTTGTTCAGGGTTGTTGAACTGGCACCATATCACCTAGGGTCTAACTCTATATAACCATGTGGCAAACCAATGACCCTTTCCTTCCTGCATTTGTTATAGTTACTTATACAAGATGGACTACCAAATTTGTTAATTCAAGGTGGAATAAATCCATTTTTGCAGAGCATTAAAACTTCCTCAGGATTCCTCCTTCAAGCCACCCTATTTTTAAAAGAGTCATTATTCCTCCTGTCCCAATGAAGAACAGCTGCCCCAATCCTGACAGTGGCAATTTAGCAAATAATTGCAACTGAAGCAAGCTGCTGTTTCCTGCCCAAAGCTTTCATTTCTTTCTGTGCCATATTCATTTGCTCACACCAATCCATTTCTTCCAAACTCAACCCTGCAAATGTTCTCAGGACATAGGCAGTACAAAGCTAGCCTCTCACACAAACTGCCTCTAGCTCAGTACAGACAGAGCTCTTTCTTCCCCACATAAACCGAGCTCACACACTCCATAGTTCTCTCTACAGTTTGATCTTTCAACACTGACCAGAATGGTCCCTCAAACTTTGCTTGGAGCATTGAAAGCCATCTCTTATGCCAAGGATTCAAATCATTCCATATTTCTCCAATAAATGAGTTCCAAAAGTGTAAATGCTATAGCATTAGATTCCTAGTAGCAATAAACCCACTCTTCTGGTATCAATTTTCTGTTGTAGTTACCTTTCCATTGCTGGGAGATAGCACCCAACTAAAAGCAGCTGATGAGTGGAGAGTGTCTGCTTTGTTTACAGTTTCAAGTAGAAGGTTCATGATGGCAGATAAAAGGATAGTATGAGCAAAGACTAGACACCACTTCTGCCACAATAGGTGGAAGACAGCAGCAGGAGAATGAGTCAAGCTCTGGCAAGGGGGTATTGGTTCATAATACCTCTAAGGCTCTTCCCAACACAGCTCCTCCAGCAAGGCCCCACTTTCAAAATAGTCGCCACCTGGAGAGCAAGTATTCTGAAAACATGAGTTTATGGGAGATATCTGATTCAAATCAATGCAGTGTCTTTTGATGGGGTTAATAAGTTCTGTGGATTTTACTTTTTAATACTTGTTTTATAAGTACCATTGACTGTTATAATCTCAGGAGTTAATTACAATTGTGCAGACATGATTATGAGAATAGTACCACACATATTCTACACCAGCCTGGAAATTTTGAGCTCTGTAGCTTGCTTTTTCCTCTCTTTTTTTTTTTTTTTTTTTCCTTTTGCTTTCCTCTAAACAAGCTGAGCATAAAACAAGTTTGTGGTACTTGTAAGCCCTTGATGACTACTAGTTGAATGAACCATGGGTGAATTATAAAAGCATTTTCCATGGAAAAGAAACCATGTTAACCAAATTCAAGATTCTTTATCTGATTATTTGAATAATATTTGAGAAGTTTTGTGGAAAGGGTTAGAATTTTTTAAATAACATAAAAGAATAAATTCATTTTTTCTAAATTTATATTTAACAAACAGAAAAGCAATGAAACAAACAACATAACAAAAAAATAAGGACAATGGTAAGACTGGATTTAAAAATAATTGTATTCTCTTCAAGCTAAGTACTGTTCAGACTTGATGTTAAAAAGAAAATAAGCAAGTTTATCCTCATCCATTAGAATCATTTTTCAAACCACTTTTTATTTTCATTATTTAAGACCTTTATTAACATGTTCTTTCAGTTTGTGGACTTTTTTCTTTTCCTTTTGAAAAAAATCAACCTGTAAGCTTTTTATAACAAATTAAAAATCTCAACTTGACCAGATGTGAAACAATTTAAAAACCTTTAAAGGTGTGTTGAGAAAAAAACAGGCTTAAAAAAAAATCACGTTTGTCATTACCAGATAGAGACATCTTTAGATTAAAATTTAAAAATTAAAATTTAAAAAAACCGTACTGTGTAGACAATGCAGATAGTACTAGTTTATCTGGCCTGCAGGCAAAAGGCAAGCACTTAAGGTCTTCAGCGCCAATCTTTTGTTCATTTCTTATTGCTGGAATTTCATATTCATTTCTTCTTGTTGGATGACTAAACCGGATGATGGTAAAGATGATAAGCCTGCATTTACTCAGCCCCGCATGCTCAGCCTCGGGAGAAGACGAATTTTCAGCTGGTGGATTGGCTGCCTTTGTCTCTTTGCCATGTTGTGGCTTAGGGTTCTCTGGGCATCTAAGTCAGTAATTGAAGTAATTGCAGTTGCGGGTACAGAGGTGGCTGCTGACCTTGGGTGTCATCTTGATTTTCCTTGTCCTTTTCATTGCTGTCCTCTCTAGCTGTCTTTGGCGAGGAGGACCCCCGCGGAATCATGGATTCTGTCTCACTGGTCCACCTTGCTGTCCTGTACCCTGGTTGTGGACACCCTCCATCCATGCTCCCGGTACAGGAGGTGGGATACTGTGGTCCAGGCCTCCTCATGTAATAAGGCGTGAACCTTTGACTGCCATAAGGTGTTGTTGAGCGGGGCCTGCAGGAGCACTCCAATCCTTCATTCTTTTCCCCACTCTCACTATTATGGTAATTCTGCTGGTAATTAGGTGGAGGGAGGACCCCTAGGACATGGATGGCCTGATAATGGTTATGTTATGCTGCATCTTTAGTGCCTTGACCCGGAGCTCCACCAGGGCCTGTAGCATTCGCTGCTTCTGCATCCTTTTCTCCTTCAACAACACCAAACTCCACAGTCTCTCCATCACCTCCTACACTGCGAAGGTACTTCCCCTAGTTATTCTTCTTTATGGCAGTCTGGTGTACAAATACATCTCCTTGGTGTCCTCCGTGTTGATGAAACTATATCCATTCCTTACATTGAACCGTTTTACCATTCCCAAAACCTTCCTTGCAATGAGCTTCTTCTTGTCCGAGGTAAGGCCTTGGTGGGGGGGGGGGGTGCTCCATGCCCTGGTGTGGGGCTTGGTGTGGGCGGCGCTGAGGGTGGGCGGCTGCTGGGTCTAGGCCTGGCTGCTCAAGGTGATGCTGCTCAGGGATCTTTGGGGTCCACTCTCGGCTCCTGCTACCGATGAAACTCTCAAACCACTTTTTAAAATGTTCCATCCATAAAAGATATCCTTAAAGTCCAAAATGAATTTCTAATTACAAAAATAATAGGTGGAAAGTTTTTCTACTTTGAAGTACATATAATGCTGCTTTTATATAATAAATGAAGACACTTATTGCTTTAGGATATTTTTGTATTTACTCTTGATTTATTTCTGCACACATATGCTATCAAGTAGCAATTCTCCAAGAATAGGGGCAAAATTAAATATCTACAATTTCCATTAGCATTTGTCAAGAAGAAACTAATTGATGTGATTAGAGAAACCCAGTTTTCATCCTGTGATAATCAATGGCCTGCGGTACCTCCAACAGATAATGAACTGAAGATCTGAGCAGTAGGGTGAACATGCCTTACTGTGTTCTGCCCACACCCCTCAATAGCATGTCTGTTACTCTCTATCTCTTTTAAACATGGCTTTATTATAGCTACCTCTTCATATTAAAAAATTACAGTTGCCTAGACACTATATAAAAACATAGGAAAGTAATTCCAGGTTTCTATCTTCTAATTGTTTAAGATTATATCAACAAAAAGAATTAGAAGCTTATTTATATAAAATAGGACTAATAACTTTTTCTTTTTAAAATATTCAGGGTATGTTTACATATATTCAATGTATACATGGGTAGTAATGTGTGCTCAAACTAAAATATTTATCAGCATGATACATTGTATATTATGCACATATGCACATAAATAAACAGAACCAGACAGAATGTGTCCTGACAACCCTCAAACAAACAAAGTTGGTGGTTTCACAAAATATATTGGCTGGTTCTGTCCCATTCCCACATATAGTTCTAACTTAACTTTGAAAATGAACATGTTTGCATTAAACTTTTGTGTAATGGGTTTTTATTACATATATAGCACAGTCTGGTGAATACAGTGTTTATTCCAATATCAGATTGGAACTTAGTTGAAAATCTTTCACAGTATAAAAATCTTACATCAGAAGAAACATACACTTGAATGTCATTGTAAAATAATTCACAGTAAGATGAGAATTCTGGGAGAAAATTGGAAAAGGAAAGAGTTTACTTTGGACTCCCTTCAAAGAAATCCATTTACAGAAAATTGAGAAGACCACTACTGCAGGGAGCTCCCTGTGGCTTCAGAGTGGGATTCCCATGTGCTTTTAACAACAGTAAACTTCCATAAGCCCCAACATTCCTAGCATTCACAGGGGAACAGAGAACAGGGGAGACATTGATTTTTTTCTTTTTTATTGACATTTTTTATATGTATGTATGTTGCATTTTATTATAATCCCCTCCAATTACCTTCTTTGGTCCCATTCATTTTGAACCTATTTCTTCTTCCCAAGCGGTTCCTCTTCTATTTTGGTGTCTCTGTGGGTGACCCACTCAGTTTAACTTGGGTTACTTGCATGAGTATATCTGGGGTTTACTGAAGTTTCTCTTAGAAACCCAGTTAAAGAAGTTTTTGTGTTTTTTTTTTTCATATATTGCAATGTTCTGGGTTTAGTAGGGTTAAATCTATGTGTCTGTCTATCATTCTTGAGGGAGGAATTTTGGTACTAGCTACTGTCTAGAGAACAAAGCAGGAAACAGACTGAGATTTGCTTCTTGCTTCAGTGATTGCATTCTTGCAGCTGGATATTTACTTAGTGAATTCATATTTTTTGAGAACTTTACTATATAGACACCTTGCATATTGGCCATATTCTCATCAGGATATACTTTGATGTTTCCACTCTCTTGCCCCATTCCAAAGTGGGCCTACCTCAGTCGGGTTATTGGTGTTACTTACTGTAGGTCACAGATGCACAAGTCAGTCTCTGTTGAGGGTTGGCAATGCTTCAGAATACACCTTCCTATCCTGTGGTTACATTGTTTCTGCCCCTTCTTCATCTTCTTGTGACATGACATTCTTAAGGCTTTTGTGTGGGGGTGGAGTGGGGACTTTGCATTAACTTGAGAAATAACATCCTGAGGTAACATTGAAGACCCTGTGTATCTCAGTTGAAGGAGGCTGAAAGTGAGGGTGAATCAGTGTGCAGTTCAAAGTAACCAAGGTCATCTCCACAGCTTTATCTCCTGAATGTCACTCATGTTCCTACTAATTGGGGGTGGCACAGGGTGCCTTATCCACATGGCACTGTTTTAAAATCAAAGGTAGGGCTGCCTTTGATTGCTTAAGCAAGTGTAAAGTGATAAGCAAATAAGAATTATCATGATGTAGTCTTGAATATAGAGGAATAGCAAATACTGTTGTCCTATGCAAATATTATGTATGCTTTGAATACATTGGAAACTCAGGGAACCTAGTTACCTTCAGCTGATATTCTAAGCCCTTTGCCACATAATCTTATTTGCTGACACTGATGAATCAGGCTTTACTGACTCACTCGAGTAGCAATGTCTGCCTCAGCAATGGGGAACAGTGTGTACTTAATGGTAGGCAGCAGCAGCTGCCAGAACCTACTGTGCACAGATCCACACAAGCATAAAAATCTCCCTATGAACACCATGGAGAGAAACTAACAGTGTGTTCAGGGAAACACTTTGCATCTCATGAGTATTGCTCATGTGACTTTCAGTGCCTTCAGCCTGTGTGCTGATACGATGCTGGCTGTCAATCAACTCCAGTCATTTACAGTGTTGACTCAAGATACTGTAGTAGGAAAATGACTTCATATTTGGCCTCTGGAAAGCTTCATGCCAATTTCATTTAGTAGAACAAACCTGACAGGAGGGCCTATGAACATGTCAATGAACCCTATGGTCTCAGAGTTCAAGTAAACTTTTGATCTTAATAATTTTAGTCAGAATATTTCAGGGGGAATGTCTAAGCAGAAAATCAGAAGTAGACTATTCCTTGTAGATTACCATAGTCTTTTCTATAATAACATAAAATATCAATGCCTATGCAACTGAAACACCATGTTAAATAATGATGTATCTCAAAGCCTTGTGGTTTGCTTTCTACTCTCTGCCTACATGTATCCTGCATTCATAAAAACAACAGTAACCACCACAATAACTCCTGCCATATTTAGATCTCATAGTAGCTATGTGGATCTAAGTTATTCTTCTGCCATATATTTGTGGCATATCGTATACACTTGTTACTGCCACATTTTTGGACTTTACTCACTAACTCCTCCTTGCAACAGTTTCATTAAGACTTATGCCAATGGAAAACATGAAAACACATGCCACCATATTTCATAATCTTCTGATTGTCATGTAAATCTCCAAAGTCTATTATGTAGCTGGTGCACCTTAGATTTAGATGAAGCAGTATATGAATTGCACAACCAAAATAATAATGCTGAATGTTGGGCAGTGGGGAGAGAAAAGGAATAGTGACTACACTTTGACCTGAAACGTGAGTGCTAGGAAGTGTGGTTACTAAGAGTTGAGACAATTAGGAAGAGCTGTCCATTAGTTCTAAGGAAGGAAAAAGCATGTTTACTTTGGTATAAATTCATGAAGTATTAGACTATTAGGAGAGATTACCCCAGGATGCTGAACAAAGTTCCAAAGCAGTGGTGGTGTTGGTGGTGTTGGTGGTGGTAGTAGTGGATCAGGTATTTGAAGGTTTTGATTTACTGCATCAGAATATGTTCAAAGCTCAATTGTATAAAGAAGAATTATTATAAGAAAATAGGAGGCAAATAGCTTTGCTGAGGTATTCCAAGAAATTACACAGAAATGAGAATATTTTAAGGAGAATTATGTAGCTCAAACTGCTGCATATAGCACAATTCTATAAGGTCCCAACTACAATGGAGTCATCATAGGTTCCCTGTATAATGGTACTGCGATCTTGATGGAAAGAGCCTTCTTCCTAACTTGTTGAAAGAGATAACAGACTAGAAAGGATGTAGCCTGAAAGAGCATCCAAATCCTGAATTCCCTCACTTACATTTTCAGATAGTCATAAGTTATAACACTGATTTGACCATATTCTATAGTAACCCATTAAAACATCTTAACTAGATTTATTCAATCTAATGAGTATACTTTAAACTCTTTAGAATGACAAGCAGAATCCACCTCCTCTTCTTTCTGAATGATGCTTTCCAGAAAAAGTCGACCTTTCACTCCACACCAGGTACACATGGGATTTCAGATGTCTGGACTTCATAGTGTGATTCATACTGTACCATAACTAGTTTAGAGATGACTTAGCAAAAACTTATATTAAGTCTATGCCATGTTATTCATGTTTTTATAACATTAATATAAAACCTGTGTATTTATTAAATAAGTTGATTATGTATTAGCTAATTCATTTAAATTTGAGATATGTATATAACTTAAATTTATTATCATTCTTCAATCAATTTATACCAAAACAAAAGTCTCTGTTCAAGAAAAACAAAAAGTAGGGCTGGAAAGATGGCTTAGAGATTAAGGAGCTTGCTTGTGAAGCCTAAGGACCCAGGTTCAGTTCCCCAGAACCCACATAATACAGATGTGCATGGTGGCTCATAAGTCTGGAGGTCATTTGTACTGGCTAGAGGCCATGGTGTGCCTATTCATGTTCTCTCTCTCTCTCTCTCTTCTTTTCTCTCTCTCTCTCCCTGTATCACAAATAAATAAATGAATAAATATTTTTTTAAAAAGAAAGAAAATCAAAATAATCCATTTTGGACATGGCATAGCTCTATGAAGCATACTTCTGACTACTTAGATATTCCTTTAGTATTCATGCAAATAAACCAATTAAAGATTCCACTACTCAGGATCAGCTTTCATTTGTCACTATGGAAAATGATCAATGAAGCCAGTCATTCACTCACTGTTTCTGGTATAAAATATAAAAATATAAAATGATGTATTTTGTATGATATTCCAGCTTCATACAGAGATGAACATCATTTTACCATATGATATAGAAACTTTGCTTCTAAGCATGTACTCAAATATATGCAAAATTTATGCCTACACAAAAATCCACACATAAAAGATTATAACAGATTTAGGCATATTTGAAAAATATTAAAGTAAATCTGGATGCCAGCAGATAGATGGATGGCTAAGTTATGTGCATTCAGACAATAGAATATTCAGTGATAAAATGAAATGAGATATCAACCATGAAATGACATGACAGACTCTTAAATGTATAGTGCTAATTGAAATAAATCAGTCTGAAAATGCTATATTCTGACTCTGTTATATTCAGAACAAAAGGAAAAATTATAAAGAACAAGAAAAAAAAAGATCAGTTTTTGGAAGGAATGGGACTGGAGGGAAAGAGGATGAATGAATAGATTAAAGCAGAGATGTTTTAAATTGAACCTATTCTGTGGATATTGGACTGGGCGCCACCTGACAAACTATGGGGAAACTCATGAAAACATACAACAAAGAGTGAACTCTGCTTATATAATTATCCTTAGTAAACATTAACAAATTTTTCCATCAGTTGTCACAATGTACCCTGTCATATTTAGTGATAGCAGTGGAATGTACTGTAGATAGGGATAAAGTATTAGATAATTTCTATTCCCCTCTATTCAGTCTTCTGGTGATTTCAACATTGCTTATGAAGGAAATCTATCTTTATCTGTCTATATTTACTACCTTAAAAAAAATCAGGGCTGGAGAGTTTGCTAAGTGGTTAAGGTGCTTTCAAGAAAAGCCAAAGGACTGGTTCTATTCCCTAGTACCTAAGTAAAGCCAGATACACAGGAGATGCATGTGTCTGGAGTCCATTTTCAGTGGCTAGAGGCCACAGAGTGCCCATATTATATTTTCTCCCCCTTTCTCTTTTGCTCTCTCTTCCTCTCTCACATGAATAAATAATATTTTTAATAATTCAGATTCAAATCATTATAATGTAAAATCCCATGAAATACTTCTCACAGAATGGAAGTAGCACAGAGGACAAGGACAATTCTGAGAGTTATGGCAGTTTTCTTCTCTGATGGTACCATTTTCTACTGAGCTGTGGTGGTTTGAATTAGGTGTGCCCTATAAACTCATGTGTTCTGACTGCTAGGTCCCCAGCTGGTACCACTTTGTGAATTGGAGCCAGACAATTTGACAGTGAATATGCCAGACATCTGTGTTATTGGGGGAAGGCATATGGATGTTTTAGCCAGCTTCTCCTGGGCAGTTTTTGGCTTTCTCTCCTGCTGATGTTAGCCACAATATGACGTCCATTCTCTGTGCATGCCAGGCTTTCCCCTGACATCATGGAGCTTCTCTTCCAATATGTAAGCCAAAGTAAAACCTTTCCTTTCACAAGCTACTTTTGGTCAGGTGTTTTGTGCCAGCAACAGGAAAGTGACTAAAACACCTTTCTATAAAATTAATGATGCATTTATTCCCTGTTTTTGAACAAGAAGAGATTCTTTAATATAGACTTGCATTCCCCTGAGACTTTCCATGTCCTTAAGATACTTCACTTGAAGTTGCTTCGCTTAGCAAAAATCTATCTTCACAGGGCTTACTGAGTTATCAGACAGTTCTCAGAGCCTGACTTATGTAGAAGTGTGGAGAGCGGGTGTGGATGGCCACCCGGGCTTCCTGCCAAGGGCGCCGCGGGCTTCCTGCCAAGGTCGCTGCCCCAAGGCCGCCCGGGCTTCCTGCCAAGTCTCCGTGAGTATGGCGGCCATTACAAGATGGCGCCTGGGCTGGCTGCCAAGTATCATGACTAAGCATCACTTCCTGCTTCCCCTTCGTACACACTGCAAAGTGCGCATGTACAGCGCTACGTATGATTAGATCACCATCAGGTGGTTGACTGCGCCCTGTTGCTTACGCCCACGTGGCAGCTGCTGATTAGGTTAGGCGGGCTATTTAGAGGGAGGAGGGCTTGGTATCGGGGCCCCACACCCAGATGTCAAGGATTCCTGAATAAACTGCTTCGAGAAGGGTTCCGATTGCCGTTGCCTTATTCTGCTGGACGGGAAGGGTAGCGACAAGTGGTGGCCCGTACGGGGACTCAGAACTCGAAGTAGTCAGGGCAGCTAGACTGCAGCTAGCTGGTAAGTTCCCAGGTAAGTTGGGACTTAGTGTTCAGTTCTCAGTAAGGAGAACCTTCCTATATAAGTTCAGTTCTCAGTAAGGAGAACCTTCCTATATAAGTTCAGTTCTCAGTAAGGAGAACCTTCCTATATAAGTTCAGTTCTCAGTAAGGAGAACCTACCTATAAAATAAGTGATAAGTACTATAAAATAAGTGATAAGTATAAGTTCTCGGTAAAGAGAAACTATCTATAAAATAAGTGATAAGTTCAAGTTCTCGGTAAAGAGAACCTATCTATAAACTAAGGGATAAGCATATAAAATAAGAGATAAGTATTATAAAATAAGAAATAAATATTATAAAATAAGAGATAAGCATTATAATATAAGAAATAAGTATTATAAAATGGGTAATACTTCTTCTAGTAGAACTGCGGCATCTGTACTGAAAGATCTATTGAAAGCAAAAGGACTAGGGCTGAAGAGTGCCACTATACAGAGATTCATAGACGCTGTAGATGAGATTGCTCCTTGGTTTGTAGCTTCTGGACACTTAACTATTGCTGGTTGGGATAAATTAGGGAGAAATATAAATTTTACACAAGACCAGGGACTGACTCTTCCAGGAATAAAATCTATCTGGAAACTTGCTCGTTCTTGTTTGACTGACCGAGAAGGGAAGTGCGCAGCAGAAATTGAAAGAGGCAAGGAAGTCTTAGAACAGTTGAAAGAGGAGCGATCCCAGGAGTCTGGGAAAGGGAAAAGTTCAGAGGAGGAAGACTCAGATGAAGAGCTGGAAAAGTTAGTGGAGAGAGTGGATTCAATTAAATTAGAGGTTCCATCATCTTCTCCAGGGCCTCCATGGCCGCCGCCTTGTGCTCCCGGTCAGCCGGATGGATGGAGCTTATCCTACAAAAGGAACTGTTATGGCTTATATAACACCACCCTACGCTATATTGTCTGGGAATACTAAATTTACTTGGATTAATGATGTAGAGGGTATATTTAATGTCACATGTACTAATTGCTCATTGTCTAATTGTATTACTTCTTCTAGTAGCTCAATGATAATAGTTAAACAACCTGTTTTTGCTATGATACCTGTTAAGCTCACTAAGCTTTGGTATTCAGAGAAAGGACTACAAATCATAGAGGAAGTTAAAAATAGTTTGACTAGACAGAAAAGAGTTGTAGGATTGATCATTGCCGGTATTGTGGCCTTCATTACTTTATTAGCTTCTACTACTATAGCTGCTGTTGCACTTTCACAAGAAGTTCATACTGCGCATTTCGTGAATAATTTAGCTAAAAATGTTTCAATTACATTAGGGACACAAGAAAGTACTGATAGAAAGATAGAGGAAAAGTTGGATGCTTTATTTGACACTGTTGAATTTTGGGGGGAAGAAATACAAGGATTCAAAGTTAAAACTAGGTTACAATGCCATGCTGATTTTCAATGGATTTGTGTTACACCTAAAACATTTAATTCTAATTGGGAAAAGGTAAAAATGCATTTGGAAGGAATATGGCATCATGATAATATTTCTTTAGATTTAATTAATTTACATTCAGAAGTTTTGGCAATACAGGATACTCATCTTAATTTTGATGCTGCTCAGGCAGCTAATGATTTACTTACAGCTCTTAAGTCAGCAATACCTGATTGGGGATCTTTTCATGCCTGGATTGGACATTTCATCACATTTGGGGTTTGTTTTGTAGTTCTTATGTGCTTGTTACCTGCTCTCTTACGATTCTTACTTCAACGAATTGCAAATATCCGTGATGAAGCTCATGGCATTCGCCTCCGCACTCATACTTGGCTTCCTCCAACTTTGACATAACAATTTGGCTAATTTGTCTTGAGTTCTTTCCAGTTATCTTACAGGCAGTTGGTCTCGTGAATTTGATGTGCTCGTGAGAGACCTGCGATTGTCCATCATCCACATCAACTCTACCAGAGTGGATGCGTCCCTTGCTGCAGGATTGTCTACTTGGATTCACCTTGAAGGAATGGGTGGGCATAGGGACTATGGCCTTTTGTCTGATTCTGATTAGCGGCTTCATGCTGTGGTGTATGTGCAACATGTGGGCAAAGCATAACGAGATCGAGCGCTCACAGTACAAGCCTTGCAGGTGTGGCTCGGCATGCTAGAGAAGTAGCCAGTGACGGGTAAGATTCCTTGACCATACTACCAACCTAAGACAGGGAACAAACCTCGAGCTGTTTGTCGCCCAATGACGGGTAAGGAGTATTGGTCCTTGGGACAACCTAAGACAGGCATTCTCTCTGCCATTTTTAGTAAAGAAGGGGGATATGTGGAGAGCGGGTGTGGATGGCCACCCGGGCTTCCTGCCAAGGGCGCCGCAGGCTTCCTGCCAAGGTCGCTGCCCCAAGGCCGCCCGGGCTTCCTGCCAAGTCTCCGCGAGTATGGCGGCCATTACAAGATGGCGCCTGGGCTGGCTGCCAAGTATCATGACTAAGCATCACTTCCTGCTTCCCCTTCGTACACACTGCAAAGTGCGCATGTACAGCGCTACGTATGATTAGATCACCATCAGGTGGTTGACTGCGCCCTGTTGCTTACGCCCACGTGGCAGCTGCTGATTAGGTTAGGCGGGCTATTTAGAGGGAGGAGGGCTTGGTATCGGGGCCCCACACCCAGATGTCAAGGATTCCTGAATAAACTGCTTCGAGAAGGGTTCCGATTGCCGTTGCCTTATTCTGCTGGACAGGAAGGGTAGCGACATAGAAGATGTCAGAAAACCAGTTCCAGAAATGATGACTTGACTAATCAGCATATTTCTGCTTCATTTTCATTATGTCATCCTTAATACTTTAAAGTTTTAAAATCATTGGTTCTTTATCACTTCTTATTGCTTTTGGAAACAATGTGTAGATAATAAGAATATAAACATTCCTTTCCTGAGATCATAATGCTCCATGTTTGTTAAACTCTCAAACAATGCTCCCTCTATAAAATATATAGTTAATGTTCTTAGGTTATTTATAGCCAGCAGATCAATTGCACTTACCTGTTCAATAGTGATATTTGTTTGTCTTGCTCACTTGTGAGATAAAAATCACCAGTAATCTAATTCTTAAGTGATCTTACATGAATCTTTCTCTTTAATTTACAGAAATATTTCTACCATATTTTCTTTAATATTCCAAATGTGAATTCAGAATAATTATGTATAAGAAATAATTAGACATATTTTTTTAAATATTTCTTTAAAATGTGACAAGGAATATTCAATCATTGTTGGCTTAAGCAGTGAGACAGTTTGCATTCTCAAGAACACACTTTGATCTTTGACTCTTATAAAAGCAAATTTTCCTGTCTTCTCTTAAGTATGTGTCCTGCATTTTGGTGTCACTGTAGGTAATGTCATTCAGCACATGGCTGCACCAGACATCTGGTTGGATTCACTTAGCAATAATGTCACTGGAGAAAGTAAGGAAAGCAAAAGAGGAAGAGAAGGAGGAAGGAGAGAAGAGTTGGGCCAGAGAGGGGACTAGTTGTATATATTCTTGGGAGGCCACACAGACCACGAAGCAATTTCAAAATATCTAATGTTTCTTAATATAAATGAACTAGGTATCAGCCCAATAGCTTTGAAAATAACCAATGACTCTGAAAACCACAATTACCTGCTACAAACTTAATTCCTGCTTTATCTCTCTGTTGCTATGAGATCCCAAGAAAATGACTGTCCCTTGATTCCATGGGGCCTTGTCTTTAGATTAATATGAATATCATTTTCACACACTGATTTGGAAATTGAAGAGACCAACCTGATGCCATGACAGGTTTCAGCAAAGTGCCACTCTAACTAGGCCTAAGTTTCAGTTTTCTGGAGAGGCAGGCAAGACTTCTGGGAAAGCGCGGGCTGTTAATCAACAGTGACGCTGACATGTGGTCTGAGAAGATAGCTGCACAAGGGCTGAGTCAGTTCCCACAGACATGTCCAAACATGCCCTTTAGCGCCTTTCACAACCCTTTTGCCCCAACCAAAGACGTACAACTATATCTGCTGTTTGCCTAGCCAATCATTTTAAAAGATTACCTAATGCTGCCTGAAATTCCCCTAGCTGTACTTAAAAGGGGCCTGTGTGCTCCTCATAGGGTTGCCATTTTCTATGAATAGTTGACCCCCATATGGTGGCTGACTCTGTAGAATGAGCGCTCTTTGCTTTTACATACTATTTGAGTCCGAGGTCTTCAGCGATTTTCAGACCCTTACATTTGGGGGCTCATCCAGGATTTCTGAGGACCCCCCACTCTGACCCCAGACTCAATAGTGGAGCATTTTTAGGGGAACAATTGCTTCTCCACTGATTGGTGAGTTGGGGTGCCCGTCTGTACTGTGTGTCTTTGTTCTGCTCTGTTCTTTGTTTTTCAGGTAAATCTGGTTCTGGTGTCTGGATACAATCTGGAGGCCCACAAAGGTCAGGCGGAGACACCAATTAACACCTGCTCAGGATTCCCATACACAATATCTCTAACTTTGTAAATGGTGGGGATGTGGAAGGGGCCTCCCTCTGGTCATCCCACACTGTAAGTCAGCCATTCATTCCTGCAAAAGATGGTTAGTCTTCCTGACCATACTGTTAAACCCAAATTGTCTGCCAGGTGTCAGAAATCCTTTAAATGTGACTGGACCAGGTCCAATGAGGTAGAACTCACTGCCTGTCCCATGGTGTCTCACAAGAAAGTAAAACAGGGTGAACAAGACACAAACACACAGATCCAGAAAGAAATTTCATAGGAAATGAAAAAGAAACCAAAATGAAGCTGACGGCGGCCTATCCCATGAACGGGCTCCTCCAGACGGGCATGACCCATCAGTATTTATCAAAACCAGAGTCAGACTGGAGCTCTCAGGTTCCAGCAGATGGGGGTCTGGAGCATCCTTGGAATCCCCTGACACAGAGGAGGACCTCTACCTGCCTCCCTAAGTACCTGCCCATGCGCCAGAACCTGCACCACAAGTGGTAATTGCCAATCTGGGCCCAGGAAAAGAAGGAGGAAACATGATGAGTCTTCCAAATAGAGGGGCCCAGACTGCGAGGCAGGCAGACTCCACAAAAAAATGCACTACCTCTATGGGAAACTGATACCCCTGATCAGGATAGCCAACAGTTTGTGACTCATATCCCTTTTTCTACCACTGACTTATAATTGGAAGATGTAGAATCCAAAGTTTTCTGAGAAGCCCTCAGCCCTCCTAGACTTGTTAGATTCCATAATGAAAACCCATCAGCCCATTTGGGATGATTGTCAGCAGCTCTTACAGGTTCTTTTTACTACAAAGAAAAGGGAGTGAATTCTAGCCACTGCCCTCAAGCTGGTTCCTGGACCTAACTGTCAGCCCACAACTGTGCAGGCTGACCTGGATGCAGCCTTTCCCTTAACCCACCCAGATTGGTATCCCAACAGCCCTGCAGGTAAGGAGAGAGTCTACAGCCAGATTCTTTTTTTTTTTTTTTAAGATTTTATTCATTTATTAGAGAATAACAGACAGAGAGAGAAAGAGGCAGAGAGAAAGAGAGAGAGAATGGGCGTGCCAGGGCTTCCAGTGACTGCAAATGAACTCCAGACGTGGGCGCCCCCTTGTGCATCTGGCTAACGTGGGTCCTGGGGAATTGAGCCTCGAACCAGGGTCCTTAGGCTTCACAGGCAAGCGCTTAACCACTAAGCCAGCTCTCAAGCCCAAGAGAGTCTACAGCCAGATTCTGATGGGGGTCTCCGAGAGGCTGCAAGGAAGCCCACAAATTTATTTAAGGTAGGACAGGTTATACAAGGTAAGGAAAAAAACCCAGGGGCCTTTGTAAAGAGACTATTAGAAGCATACTAGACCTGTATGCCCCTGGACCTGGAAGCAAGAGAAAACCAGTCTACAGTGAACCAGGCAGCAACAGACATCCGAAGGAAACTCCAATGACTGGACGGTCTCATGTGTACACGGTGCTGGACCTTAAAGATGCATTCTTCAGTCTGACTCTGGCCCTGGCCAGCCAGCCTCTGTTTGCCTTTGGATGGAGTGATACAGAATGTGGATTCAATGGACAATTAACATGGACTAGTTTGCCACAGGGATTCAATAACTCACCACTATTTTTGATGAAGCACTCCATGAGGATTTGGGTGAGTACTGTCATGTCCATCCCCAAATAACCCTCTTGTAGTACATAGATGACCTCCTTATAACAGCCTCAGAAGAAGGAGCCTGCCACTCAGCCACAGAGGCCTTGCTAAGAGAATTGGACTGCATGGGATACCAAGTTTCAGCCAGAAAGGCACAGCTCTGCCAGAGGAAAGTAACTTATCTTGGGAACATACTCAACGGGGGCCAATGCCTGTTGTCTCAAGCCCACAAAGAGACAATCCTCAACATCCCCACCCCATAACCTGGTGACAGGTATGTGAGTTCTTGGGGTCAGTGGGGCTGTGTAGACTGGATACCAAGATTCACAGAAATTGCCAACCCTCTCTATGAGGCCACAAGGGCACAAAAAAGCTCCCTTGAATAGACCCCAGAAATGGAGGCCTGCCTCCAATTGAAAGAGGCCCCCCTTGAAGCCCTGGCATTGGCTTTGCAAGATATCCACAAACCTTTCCATCTTTATGTTGATGAAAACAAAGGCATAGCCAAAGCGGTATTGACTCAAACTCTTGGCCCTTGGAAGAGGATGGTTGCTTACCTTTCAAAAAAAATTAGACCCAATGACAACGGGATGGCCCTTGTGCCTCGGAATAATAACAGCCACTGCCTTATTGGTCAAAGACTCAGATAAACTCACTTTGGGCCAAACCCTGAGAGTAACAACTCCTATTGAAGGAGTACTGAGCCAGCCCCCTGACAGGTGGTTGTCCAATGCCAGACTGACTCATTACCAAGATCTTCTTCTCAACCCCTCATGGGTCCAATTTGTCACCAGTCAAGCCCTGAATCCTGCACCACTGTTACCTGAGCTGGACCTGGACAGTCCTATACATGACTGCTCAGAGACCTGGAGCAGTTTACACGGGACCCGACCAGATCTCAAGGATGTTCCCCTTGAAGGGGCAGAGCTAACCTGGTATACAGACAGTAGCAGTTTCCTTAAAAATGATGTCAGGTATATGGTAGCTGCAGTGACAGCTGAAGAGACAACTGTATGGTAAGAAGCCCTCCCTCCAGGTATGTCTGCCTAGAAAGCTAAATTGATAGCCCTAACCAAGGCCTTACATTGAGGCCAAGGAAAGAGACTTAGTATCTATACTGATAGCTGTTATGCCTTTGCAATGATACATGTTCATGGGGCCATTTATAAAAAGAGGAGACTATTGACAGCAGAAAGAAAAACTATTAAAAACAAACAGGAGATTTTAGATCTCCTGTAAGCCATATATATGGTTGCCTAGGGAGGTATCAATCATGTATTGCCCAGACACCAAAAAGGAGGTGAGCCTACCTCTAAGGGAAATAACAGAGCTGACAATGTGGCATGAGAGGCAGGCATCCAGGTTGCTATTACCCTGGGGGCAAAATTGCCTCCAATGATGATGCCAACATTGCCAGAGACACCAAACTATACTGATACAGAACAAAGGAGGATTAAGACCTGCACAGCAGCCTATAAGAAACAAGGATGGTACAAGACCCCTGATGGAAGGATCATCCTCCTATCAGACTTTCAGACTTTGCTAGCCAACTCATTAGACAAATGCACCAGAGTACTCATCTAGGACAACAGAATATTGAGGACTTACTTAGGTGGGCCCACCTTAAAGTTTTTGACTTGAGGCAAAAGGCAGCAGAAGCTGTAGCCTGATGCCATGCTTGCTGCCTGGTAAATGTAAAGAGTGGAGTTTCTCAGTTTAGAATTGGGGAAAGCGGAACCTGACCAGGAGCAAATTAGGAAATTGACTTTACAGAGATAAAACCTGGTTTGTATGGATACAACTATTTACTGGTATATAAAGACACCTTTGCAGGATGGACTGAGACTTTTCCAACCAAGAATGAGACTGCCATAACTGTGGCCAAAAAAAAAAACAAAACAAAACAAACAAACAAACAAACAAAAAACTATTGTATGGCATCATTCTAAGGTATGGTTTGCCTGTTCTTTTGGGGTCAGACAATGGAGTAGCCTTTATCTCACAGATAACCCAAGCCATAGTTAAAACTGTGGGGACAAATTGGAAACTACATTGTGTGTATTGTCCCCAGAGTTCAGGACAGGTAGAAAGAATGAATTGGATCCTAAAGGAGACCCAAACTAAACTAACCCTTGAAACTAGCAGTGACTGGGTGTCTCCCCTTCCCTTTGCCCTATTCCAAGTTCAAAACTCCCCCTACACTATGGGGCTGACTCCCTTTGAAATCATGTATGCAAGAACCCCACCCTTGTTGTCTAATATAAAAACAGAAATGTTAACTGAATTTGAGAATGAGAGATTTCTTTCCTCCTTACAAGCTTTATTTCAGGTGCAAGAATGTCTCTGGCTTCAACTGCGGGCCATCTATGAAAAAGACACCTCCACCTACACCCCACGGGTTCAGACCAGGTGACCTAGTACTTGTCAAAAGACACCAGAAGGGGACTCTTGAACCCTGCTGTAAGGGACCTCACACCATGATTCTGACCACTCCAATGGCCATCAAGATAGAAGGCATCCCAGCCTGGATAGATCATTCACATGTGAAGCCTGTTGACCCACACATGTACCCAGATGACTATGCACCTGAAGAGAAGCCAGGACTGTGGTGAGCCATTGCACACCCACAGGACCCACTCAAATTGAGGATCCATAAACTGGAGACTCAATGATGAAAATCTCTATTCACCTGATGCTTGTGATGGCCCTGCTTGGGGTTCAGACCACATCAGATGCTCACCTGCATCAAGCTGTTACTACCAAATGGATACTTCGGGGCCCTGAGACTTCCCCAGGTGACCTAGGGAGAGTAGTGCAGACTTTGACATTAACCGGTTTGGTGAATACCAGTTTCTCCGTCTTCCACCTAGATCTTTGTGCCCTAGCTGGTACCATATGGAAACATTTGAGTCCAAAGGGTGGGAATTGTCGGTCCTATCAAGACTGACAAAATGCCATGGCAACCTGCGGAGATGACTGCCAGGAACCAAAACTTGCAGCTGTGAAATTTTATGTTTGCCCAGGGACAAATGACTATGGGACTTGTGGGGGAACAGAAAGTTTCTTTTGCTATAAATGGGGATGTGAGACCAATGGCCCCTGGGTAAAGAATAATAGAGATCTTATCCAGATCAGTACAACAAAAAACCAGACATCAGAGGGAAGAAAAACCCCATCTCCATCCCATCTCCATCTCATTGACAAAAAAGGAACAAATTAGCAGAGGATGGGAAGTGAGAAGAATTTGGGGCCTAAGGTTGTATGCATCAGGATCAGATAGGGGACTCCTCTTTCAGGTCCAGAAACAGGCTATTCTGACAGCGTCTCCCCCCCCCCCCCCCGAGCAGGGCCAGCAGCTCCAGCTTTGCCCATTTTAAAACCTGCAGCATAGTTCTTAGTTTCAGGCACCTTATCCCCCATGGACCCAGTCACCCCCTGGTTAATCACAACCCCACCCAGTATCCCTGATTCATCCATTTTATTTGGGTTACTCAATTGCACCTTTAATTTCCTCAATTCCACCATTAGCTTCACCAGAGAGGACTGTTGGCTCTGCTTAGACCCCGGGCCCCCATACTATACTGGCTGGGCTACCACAGGAAACCTGTCAACTCCTTCAGAAAGCCCACTGATATGCTCTTGGGGAAGGTCCCTGGGCCTTACCCTTCAAGATATAACTGAAAAAAGGCTATGTGTGATAGGAACAAGGAGAAAACTAGATAGCTTCCCTCACCTTAAACATCTCTGTAATCATACTGTCACTGCAAATGCTAGTAAGTCCTACCTTGTGCCCCCTAATGGAACCTGGTTTGCATGCACCACTGGCTTAACCCCTGGCATCCACCCACTGTTACTTCAGAATTCCAGCATATGTGTTCTAGTAACACTGTTACCTCAGGCTTATTACCTTCCCCTCAGCTCCTACATGGAGACAGTCTCAGACCATCATAGAGAAAAACAAGATTTTGGAACCTCAGCGATCCTTCTCACAGTGTTAGCAGGGGCTGGCATAACAGCAGGAATTGACACTGGTACAACAGCCTTAATCAGGGTGGATCAGACTTTCCAAGCTCTAAGTAACCTTATAGACTCTTATCTCCTTCAATTAGAGAGGTCTGTCTGTTACCTAGAGTGGTCACTGGACTCACTAGCTGAAGTAGGACTGAAAAATAGAAGGGGATTAGACCTGCTCTTTCTACATCAAGGAGGGATTGCCAGGCCCTGGGAGAACAATGCTGCTTTTATATCAACAACTCAGGCATTGTCAGAGACAGCCTAGCCATGGTCTGCAAGAGGCTAGAAGAAAGGGCTAAACTTAGCAAAATATAAACTGGTATGAATCTATGTTCAGTTGGTCCCCTAATTTCTTCCCTGACAGGTCCCCTTATCCTCTTGTTGCTGGCCCTCACTTGTGGGCCTTGCTTTATTAATGCTTTGGTCAAATCTGTTAAGGATCATTTAGCCACAATACAACTAATGGTCCTAAGGCAACAATACTAACCTTTAGATACATCTCAAGGATTCCAGATGGGGCCGTACTTAAGGGGGAAATGAAGGGACCAAACTTACACCATGACAGGCTTCAGTAAAGTGCCACCTTATCCAGGCCTAAGTTTCAGTTTCCCAGAGAGGCAGGCAAGACTTCTGGGAAAGTGCGGGCTGTTAATCAACAGTGACCCTGACATGTGACCTGAGAAGATAGCTACACAGGGGCTGAGTCAGTTCCCGGAGACATGTCCAAACATGCCCAGACATGTCTCCTTAGTGCCTTTCACCACCCTTTTGTGCCTTTGTTCCCAACCAATCAAAGACGTACAACTGTAATTGCTGCTTGCCTAGCCAATCATTTTAAAAGATTACCTAACCCCACCTGAAGTTCCCCTAGTTGTGCTTAAAAGGGGGCTGCATGCTCCTCTCATAGTTGCCATTTTGTATGAATGGTTGACCCCTGCATGCTGGCTGATTCTGCAGAATAAATGCTCTTTGCTTTTACATACTATTTGAGTTTGGGGTCTTTCTTCAGTGATTTTCGGACCCTTACATAAATATCATCCAATGTATGCTAGCTTATGTAAGTAGTTAATGGGTAGTAGTAAGGGGGTAGTAATGACAAATATTGTATTCTTAATTTCCTATACCCTATTTTCCCTACTAGATTTCTCAAAGTTTATTTTATTTTATTTTTTCCTTTATAGGGTCTTCTTACGAACAGAAGTTTTAGGAAATACACTCTGAGGGATGAGGTTGTCAGGAGCCATAAAGCAAAAGCCTCTCCATTTTGCCTGGGCCTGTTCTTAAGTTGACTCATTCACCAGAAAGCTGGTCCATCCAGCTTGCAGTTAGGAATGTGGTCTGCAGAATCTTATCTTTTGCAAAAGGCCAGTTTACGATCAGGATGTCAAGCCTTAAGGCAAGATTAGAAAAACACCCGGATACATCTCCTCTAGGTTCCCTAAGATTAGATAAACACCCAGTTACATCTCCTCTTAGTTTCCTAATAATTCTGGCCCTAAATCACATCATTCCCCCCCCCTTTTCTTCCCCTATATAACCACTGTGTAAAAAATAAAGTTAGAGACCTTGATCAGACTCTAGACTTGGTCTCCTTCTTGTGTCTGTTTGCCTTCTCCCATTCAGGTTAACTTCCCCTCAGGTCCTTGTTCAACTCCCCGCTGGTCGGGGCATGAGGTCAATTCCATTAGAACCTGTGACATTAAATTCTGCTGTTAGCTTGATTAGATTAGGCATCAAGTCACAGGCATGTCTCTTGGATGGGTGTTTGAGGGAGTTTCCTGAAAGCATAAACTGAGGAAGATTTTCCTCTAGAGTGATAAACTATAAGTGAACAAGCTTCAGGGGAGTACTGAGTCTTTGGCTGGGCTGCTCATGATGCTCTCTGAGGCTTGCATCCACCCTGTTAACACTGTTCATTGACATCAAAACCCAGATTCTACACTCTTCAGAAATGAGCTAACTTCTTTAACTCTAAAATCGAAAGACAGATAGTGTTAGACAGTCCAGTTCATATCCTGTGAGATAATCTAATAAATCCCTTTTATAATGCACGTTCATTCTACTGTATCTGTTTCTCTTGAGAACCCTGAATAATTATCTATGGAAAAACTCCTTTGAGCAGAGGAGTCAGGATTCTGTAATCCTTAAACTTTATAGGACTCAGTTCTGACCTTTACAATTATTGTAGAGTTTCTCTTTAAAACCCAGGAGCCCATTATTGGATGAATAGATAATGAAGATGTGGTACATTTACACAGTGGAATTCTCCACAGTTATAAGAAAGAATGATGCAATGAAATTTGTAGGAAAATGCACAGACTTGTAACAGATCACACTCAGAGAACTCACATAGTCACAGGGAAAAAAAATGCCAGAAGTTCTCACTCCTCCATGGTTCTTGGAAAAGCTTGAGTTGCTAACATACCAGACAGACAACTGGAGGCCTAGACAATAGAGATGCAAAGTTTTGGTATGGAGAAGGGAAGGTTGTGGTGAAATAAACACAAAACTAAACCCAAAACAAACCTTTCTCTTTGAAGGCAAACTAAAGGATATAGCCCTCAACAGGAGCATGGTAGGTGGGGATAGTCTGCAAAGAATGGGCCTAGAAAGGAAGCCTAACCTTAATACATTTGGCTGTGGTCTGTGACTCCTAGTAACAGAAATTGTTGCTACCCACATTGAGCTATTGACCAAAGAGACCTAGGAGGTCTCCAAAACAAGACAGGCCCAAGCTATCAAAGCACTTGATTACCTTCCTGAGGTAAAAGGAAGACCTTATTGCTGGAAACACTATATGCTGCTGACACAGTACACTGAGAAATCAAACTGGAATATGGAAGGGAGCCAGTACCCAAATGGTTAGCCCATTTAGTTCTGGAAAGCTCTACATGAGCTACTAGGGGAAAGTATCCAACAAGGGTGTGAGCAAGCAGCGGTCAAAGATGATCAGAAGCAACCATTCTGACATGATATACACACCAGTGCAATGGCGGAACATAGACTTGGTTGCGTAGCCAAAAACTTTCTGATTGGCTAAGAAATAGGCTCAGTGGAAAGCAACCCATGGCTAGAACTGGGAACCAGGTCAGAATCCTCTGGAAACCAAGATTATGGTCACGAACAAAATACTCCCACTAGACTTTGGCCAAAAAAGGGGCTACATCCATCAAAATCTCCCTAAATTAAGAATGCTCATCCCATTCAACCTATGTGACTTCATTCTCAACTAGAGAATCTGTTTATCTTTTTCAGAAGGTAGCAAGGCCGAAGGAAACAAACCACTGCTGGCATTTTAGCTAAGGCTCAGGTGAAACCACAGAGGAAGTGGGGAGACAGCAAGAGTGCTGCTTCCATGAGGAGCCTGAAAATCAGTGCCAGGGTGAAGGAGACAGACACTGAGGATACACAACACATAGGGAAGCAGAGGTACTGAGGCTCCTGAGAGCTTTTCACTGAAATAGTCTTAAAATACACCCACCATGGCTCAGGGCATTTTGCAGAAGAGGGGGGTGAAAAGACTGTAAGAGCCTCAGGTTAGGATGACATACTCAGAGGCATTGCTCCCCTTCCCCAATGACGGACTGCTGATCTTACAACTCTTAATTTACCACCCCATGGGGAATACCAGTAACCTCACTAAGGAGGTGCCCTCAAGTGGAATGGGGACAGGGAGGAGGAAAATGAGGGTAACAGTACATCATGTTCATACAAAGTATATTCATAATAAAAATAAAAATGATATAAAGGACACATTAATTTAAATTATTTATAATGAAACTAGAGGTTGAAGCTAAAAAAGCAAATATAAAGTCACCATGTGTAAAAGTTACTGTTTTAGAACTTGCTTCATTTTGCCTATTCCTGACAATGTCCCATAATAATTAATATCATATGTCTAAATCCTCAGACAACTTTGAATTAATCCTAATTTATTATATTTCATATCTAATATATGAAACAAATATATATCGTATAAAATCTTGATATTTTTATTATATATATTATTTATATATATTTATATTATATATACATATATACACATATATATACATATATATGTATATATGTGTATATATATATATATATATATATATATATATATGTGCACACACATATACAGTAACAAATGGATATAGCAATCTAGGTACATATATGTAGAAATCTTTTATGCTATCTGTAATGAATCATTAATCATATTGATGTTGCATAACAAATTTTATTTAATCTTTCTGCTTGAAGCATAACTTTCTTCTCAAGGACAAGACTCTTAGATCTCTTTTCCTTCATGCTGTGCTACAAAAATTGCAGACCCAGTATTCATAGAGTTCTTTTCTTGAAGTTTGGCTTCCTCATTTACTGGCTGTCTTATGTTAGCAAGTTGCAGGAATTCTATGAAGTTCAGATTCCTGCTTGAAGTAGTGTGTGAGGATCAAAGTAAAGATATGTGTCTACAGCACCAAGCATCTTCACTGCTCTTAATTAATCATGGTTGTTACCATGTTTTTATTTGTTTAATCTCTACATTTACTGACCATATTAGTACTCACCTTGATTTTGAGAAAAACATATCCATTGACAACATGTCTTAATGTGAGCAAAATGTGCCCGATGTTGGACATTATGGTAGCTGGTAGAATTATAGAAATGACTTCAAGATTCTGGCTTCTTAGTTTATTCAGTTAAACAGTGAACTATGGACTGCAGCAATTTTAAAACCCTAAGTTCACTAGTGTCAAAATACAGAGATAGACTAATACCTGATTTAAACACCTATGTTCTTTAAAGAAGCAAATGAAGTAGGCTCACAGGAAGGTGAGCAGATTCATAGTATAAGTTGCTCTGATGCACCATCACTGGTTTTGAGGATGTGAGGAGATACAAGACAAGGAATGCGAATGGCTTCTGGAAACCTGTATCTCCTTATGGCCAACTGTCAGCAGGGAGGCAGGGACCACCGTCCTATAGCTGCTAGTAGCTGAGTGCTGCAAACAAAGTGAATGAGTGACTCTTTGACATGATGACAGAGAACAGCTAGACTAGTCAAAACTTTAAGTGTTAACTGGACAAAGAAGAACATACCTGTAATTTTAGAACTCAAACAGCATATGTAGAATGAAGGTGAGTTCAAGGTCAGAGGTGAGCCTGAGTTCCAGAGACAGATTCAATCTCAGAAAACAATACAAGCAAGTGCAACAGCACAAGAACAAACAGAAACCTTCACTGTGGTTCTGTGAGACCCTAAGAAAAGGGCCTTGCATTTTTTTTAATGTTTAAGTCAAGGTTTCATTCTGTAGCCCAAGCTGACCTGGAACTCACTGTGTAGCCCAGGCTAACCTCAAATTTGCAGAAATCCTAGGCTCCAAATTGCTCAGATTACTGGTATGAGTCATCAATCCTAGTTGTTCTACATAATTGTGAACTAATAAAGAAGAATTATTTTGTTTGTCTGCTAACAATATGTTATGCCACAATGGGGCATGAATAGGCATGCCTTAGTTCTAGTGTGTTCCATCCTGTAGTCCCTATTTTTTGAAGTGCTCCATAAATGTCAGTGTGTGGAATATCACTATGCTGGCAAAATACCTGTTCTTTTTTTTTCTTTTCCCTTCTTTTTGTTTTTTTCTTTTTTTAAATTTTTTTAATGGACAACTTCCATAATTGTAAACAATATCCCATGGCAATTCCCTCCCTCTGCCCCCTTTTGAAACTCCACTCTCCTCATATCCCCTCCCCCTCTCAATCAGTCTCTCTTTTATTTTGATGTCATGATCTTTTCTTCCTATTATGATGGCCTTGTGTAGGTAGTGTCAGGCACTGTGAGGTCATGGATATCCAGGCCCTTTTGTATCTGGAGGAGCACCTTGTAAGGAGTCCCACCCCTCCTTTGGCTCTTACATTCTTTCTGCCACCTCTTCCTCAATGGACCCTGAGCCTTGGAAGGTGTGACAGAGATATCTCAGTGCTGAGCACTCTCTGTCACTTCTTCTTAGCACCATGGTGCCTTCTGAGTCATCCCAATGTCATTGCCAAGTACCCTTTTCATAATTTTCATGGATCCCACTCCTGAAGAGGAAGTTAAGCAAAAATTCAAATACATACCTTTCTACATTTCTATCTGCAGATACTGACATTTGTCTCCTCTGGGCATCTGGAGTTTAAATAACCTAGCTTAAGGACACCTGGGTAAAATTTCCTATGTGCTTCATACTCTCTTTCTAGTATTTCAAAATTACATGAAAATAAATCTGAATTTCTACATTATTGATTGTGTTTGTGTGTGTGTGTGTGTGTGTGTGTGTGTGTGTGTGTGTGTGTGTTAGGTGGTGTGTGCACATGCATGTGTTCTTGTAGTGGCCCATATACTCATCTGTTTCTGGGATGAGGGTGCTCAGTTGTGATGGCCAGTACAGAACACTGGATGTCCAGCTCCATTGCTTTTTCTCCCTGTTCTTATTTGAACCAGTCTCTTATTAACACCAGAGCTTGCTGGCTGTTTATCTGGAGCCCAGGCAGTTCCCTGTTCTCAGTCCCCTTTTTGGGATTGGGTTACAGACAAGTGTGTTCATGCACAGCTATTCATTCAGGATCTAGAGATTTGAACTTGGGCAGTTTCAAGCTCCCTGAGGCCTTCATGCACACTTAACAACTGAGCCATTTTTCCAGCCCTCTACATTGTCTTTTATGCAATGTCATGGAACCTGTAAATATCCCGTTATCAATTACCAATTATTCTACCTTTATTGAATGTTTACTTATTTGAATTTTATATTAAATACATGTATATCCTATTAAAATTTGTCCAGGTCATGTTTATGAAGGCTCTTTTAGAAACAATTTTAAGAAAATAGTGATTCCCTTGAGTTTGAAACTGTTCTATGACTGATAGGTATATAACCTTGTGTAAATTGATATCCAACTCTGTCTCCTAGTAATCACGTACAGAAATAAGAATTAATCATCATGTTGACTTCAAAGGTTGGTTTAGAGAGAAATAAAGTCAATATGAGTGAAGCCCTTACAACCGCACCTGAAACCATAAGAAATGTACAGCTACATTGTATCATTATTTTTATGCAGCTGTTCATATTCTATCATGTTTATGTAGGAACTATGCACTTCTATGTGTTCCTGTGGCTCTTTTATGTATTATTTCACTTATTTTCTCCCCAAATGTTAACAAAATGCTTTGATGATCTTTTTAAAATATTCTGGTGTGTGAAAGTATCCACATTCCAAAGAAAATTTATAATAAAATAGTTCAAACTCTCATTATAAGAATAGCATGATTTTAGAAAATTAAAAAATGTATGAATTCAAATTCCAAATGCCAGTATCTGCAGATAGAAATGTAGAAAGACATTTATTTGAATTTTCGCTTAACTTCCTTTCAGCAGTGGAATCCATGACAACTTATGAAAAGGGTGCCTGCGCTAAATCACGAGAACACGTACTTAGCCAGCCGGTCAGCGCGGAGAGAGCAGTCAGGAATCTGGTCAGCTGACAGCACTGGCAATACTCTTCAAAATTACCACCACCGAACAACGTGCACATGTTCCAGGACCGAATGATTTTAAATTTAAATTTCCTTTCTAGGGATGGAAGGATGGTGCACCACTGCCACCTAGCTGTCCAAGTACAATGTGCTGCTTATTTATTGCAAGTGCCACTAAGCTGCTGTGACAAGGGAGAACGTGAAATCTTATTTTATTTTTTTACCATTGACACAACCTATTTATTTTAACAAATGCTCAGCTTCTGAAAGTGATAAAAAGATAAAGCCAATGTTCTTTATAAGGTGAATGTGTCTCATATTTAACTGTACTTATCCAAAATATCCAATTTCACAGCCTAATTTTCAATTATTTGCTCTAATTTTGCTAGTATCTGCATTGTTTAACACATCTGTCACATCAGCATTTATTAATAATATATTACTGAATGTCCTAGATTAAAGATTCAAAAAGAGACTTTTTAATTAAAATTAAGGCAATGTATTGGGTCTTATGGTGCTAAAAATAATACATTTTGTCACATGTTGCATGAGAATTACATGTTGATATTACGATAGAATACACAAAGTAAATGGCCTATATTTTTACTGACCCTGAAAAATAAATGGAGATGGCCACTGTACAGTAGAATAACTGATATATTCTTATCATAGTAGGATGGTTCTGTAAGGCAGAAAGACCTCAAGTTGTGTCGTGTGTACATGGAAATTGAACAGCTAAATGGATTGTCCTGGGCATGGTTGGATGAGGGCTTAGGAACTGAGATGTGGGCAAAAAGTTGCCGAAAGTCAGCTCAACTCAGTACAGGCACCCAGTGTTTACAGAAATCAGCGGGAGGGAAAGAGACAGACAAGCAAGGATGAGACTATAGTAATACACCCTCATGTGTATGGTTATGTGTATTCCTAAGTCCAGGATGAAGAAACAGAAATAACATAACTTATCATTCTATACTCCCAATAACTCACATTGACATCTCAAGTGTATATTTCTTTCTTGTCTGTAGTGAGCTCAGTCACTAGCCTAGTGTGCTGATGTTGGAATGTTGTGGGACCCAGGTACACAAAGCATTCAATAGACAGTATCTGGTGAAGATTTCTAGGACCATAAATCCAACAAGAAGGACTGGAAGAAAGTTTCCTCTTCTCTTGAAACAGTCAGGGTAAGAGCATTCCCAAACCCAAAAGAAGGAGAGTCATCCACACTGTCCTACCCTCTTAAGCCTACATAGCACTGTTGCCTGTTACAATACACAGAATGTCACATTGAGGGACATTCTTGGAATGTACATGTGGAAGCTTTGCTCAGCCAGCTTCTTCCCTGCCTAGGAGTCATCACACAGTGTGTCTGAGTATTTTTGGGATCCCTCCTTTAGCCTACTCCCATAGAAATGGTCTGATGACATGATATTGGGGCCTGAAGGAATTCCCTGTAATTGACTTTGCTAATTCCACTCTCTATCTATTATAATCCTGTTACATTTACTTCCTTCTAATTTCTCTTGAGTTTTACTTATTTAATTATTTATTTAGTTAGTTAGTTAGTTAGTTATATGAGAGAGTGAAGTAGAACGAGACAGAACTGATGTGCTAGGGCCTACAGCCACTGCAAACAAATTCTAGAAACATGCACCACCTTGTACATTGGCTGACTTGGTTGCTGGGGAATGGAATCTGGGTCCTTAGGCTTTGCAGACAAGTGCCTTAACCTCTAAGCCATCTCACCAGCCATTCTCTTCAGTTTTTCTTCCCATAGCTTCCTAGGTTACTAAGAAGAACTTCTTTTAACAAGGGACAAGAATTATTCTCAATGTGAAGACCTTTTTTTTTCATTTTGGTGTATAGTCATTATGTATATTAGTAGGTATATTCCCCATATCTCCCTACCCTCTTTTTTTCCAAACCTATCTTTCTCCTTATTCCCTATGTATAGACATTCACTTCACTTTCATCTTATATATGCATACATTAGTTTATATATCCATTTAATATTTCATTTATTTTTATTTCATTTATTTTTTGAGAGAGAGAGAGGCAGATAGAAAGACAGAATGGGTGCATGCCAGGACCTCTAGCCACTGCAAACGAACTCCAAATGTATGTGCCTCCTTGTGCATATGGTTTCTGTGGGTAATCTAACCTGGGTCTTTAGGCTTCACAGGCAAGTAGCTTAACAGCTAAGCCACCTCTCCAGTCCCTATGTATCAACTTAAATTCTAAAATTTACAAATAAAGAAAAGCATGAAATTTTATTTTGAAATTGGTTTAATTCACTTGACTTGATAAACTCCAGTTGCCTCTATTTTCAACAGAGACCAGCCTTGCATCCACCTTATCTTTACATGACTAATCCTGACATAATAGCACCAGGAAAATCTCACTTAGACCCCAGCAAGACCAGTACCACCTGGGCTGTTTCTATGGAAATCCCAAATCCTTGTTTTGGATTCTCTTCCCTAGATGATACTGAGTCAACTAGGATCATGTTGAAGACAGATTGTAGGTTACTAGTTCTATAATCTTCTTCCACATATCATCCCTCTGTAGGAAAAGTTCCTGTGCTGCTGTCCCATCTCAGGTCTCTTTGGTTCTCTGAGATGGTTAGCTAGGTATAACTCATTGGGATTCCCTGACATCAGAAAACCCTAACTGCAATAACTGTCGTGGTTTATGACTGTATATTAGTGCTCACTCCTAGGTAGCACAGGAGTGAATGGATCTTCCCTCCAGAAACATTTGCATAAAGAAGCAAGATGCCTATCATTCCATAACTTGTGGCTACATCTTAAATTTTCAATAACAGAAGAATAATGACAGAGAATATACAGGCCTACGTAAATATATCCAACAACACAAAAAAAGTAAGTCTCTAATTATCAGTTGGTCTTTTGGCTCTAGTTTTTATTTAAATAAAGTTTCCTACTATTTTATATTTAGTACATACTTGGTACAGAGAATATCTTGACCTTGAAGGAGATAAGTGACAATTTGGGACCTCGGAAAAATGTAGGATCTAAGTTAAAGACCTCTCCATCTTTTATGTATCTATTATGTGTCAGTATTCCACTGACTACTAACTAGTAGTAGCTCACAAGGAAATTTCTAAGAAATACAGAAAAACACCAAGTATGCTGCTCCCTAGCTGAAGCACGGTTATGTCTAAGCAAGCTAATGTACTTTTTTTCCCATCATTCTTTTTTGTTTCTTTTCTTAATTCTTTTCTTCATCTTCTTTCTACTTTATTTTCTCTTGTTCTCATTTATTTACAAAAAATAAAATCATACCAATAAGCTATTCCAAAGTTCCCTTTTCTAGTAGAAAACACAAGTTAAATATTATGAAGAAAATTTTTAAAAAATCACAAAAGCCATTTTAAATAAATGATATTATTGGTTCTTATCAA
This sequence comes from Dipus sagitta, assembly GCA_036346955.1. Lineage (NCBI taxonomy): Eukaryota > Metazoa > Chordata > Mammalia > Rodentia > Dipodidae > Dipus > Dipus sagitta. The sequence continues at coordinate 198,604,226 of CM070770.1, read as the reverse complement.
ATAGAGTTTTAGCATAAGGAAAGTTAGTTAAAATATGAAATATCTTAAATATATAAAGTCTAATTATTTGCCCTATATCAAAAACAGAGCTTACAAAGATAGGTAGTTGTCTTATATCTTAAAAGTAGCAAAGCCTATGTAAATTTTAATATCATATTTATATATTTAATGTAATGTACGTTGGTACATTTTGTCAGCTTGTTTGGGATTCTACCTTGTGAATTAACACGAAAAATAAAAAAGGTCTTCACAAGATAAAATAAAAATTATTCCATCCAGAATTCTTCTGCTTCATTAATGTTTTGCAAATACAAATTGAAACCAATGAATACATTTCATATGTGAATTTCACAATCTAAGTCAAAATTTGCTACTTGACCAGGTAACTGTACTATACATAATTAAATTTACATAAGGATAAATTTATGGACAAATTCAATCAATAATCTTATTGAAATCATCTGGCTATTATTTTCCCCAGCACAATGATTTGAGTTCTGGTAATATAGGGTGTTATGATTTGAATATCTCTATCACTTTTTACATAGCTAATCCTGATACTGAAATTTACAGTAAAAAAGACAAAACCCATGGAGAAGCAAGTTAGTCATCAGGGATTTACCCTCATGAAAGGATACAAAAAGCACTTACAATAAAGTTGAAAGGATCACCCTAGTAAATTTTGTTCTTTTTAATTTCGGCCATGGGAGGACACATTTTCAGGGTCCTAGCATTACATTTTGGAGGAAAGTACTCCTAAGACCAGGAGCAGTGATTTTTCTAGGAGCTAGTGATAACTTAAGCAATATAGCAACATTACCTAAAGTGCTATGAGAGAGCTCAAATATCTGATATTATCAAAGCAAGAAAGGAAAGCTCAGGTTAAGAACTCTAGAACAATGTGTCTCAGCAAGGCACACAGGTCATAAACGTGGAACCCATGGTAACATGGAAAGTAGAATATGGGTATCTTTAGGTGAAGAGAATGGAACAAATGAGCATGGTTCATAGATAATAGAAGAGAAAATAAGGTGGTTCATTGAGGCTGCTGGGATAATTGGCCTTTTACAATGAAAGCTTTATTCGGAGAGTTATAGCACCATGCCATAGGCTGGGCATGATGGAGTCTGAACTAGAAGGAAGGAAATTCCGAGAATCAGAAGAAAGTGAGGTGGTTTTCTTTTGCACTTTTCTAGGGGAGAGGAGGGTGCCCAAGTACAGGCTACACGAGAGAAGTCTGAGAGCCAATGAAGGAGAGAGTGGGAGATAAAAAGGGCCTCTGGTCCTCCAAAACCTCTAAAGGAGAAGAGCTATTTTGCTCCTGCTGGCAACATGGGTGGGAGTTGGTAGAAGGAAAAAATAGAAAAGATAGATAAAATAATAAAGTTATAATCCAAGGTCCTCATAGCTTGTGCAACAAGCAAGCTAGGTCTTCCCATTTGATCTTGATCACAGGGCAGGGGACTCTTGACTACAGCTATGTCCCAGCAATGGTGGGGTGTAGATTCACACCAAGTCTGCTCTCCTAAATCGCTTAGGCTTGGCTGCTAAATGATGGAGAGAAATTGGTGTGTGAGTGTGTGTGTGTGTGTGTGTGTGTAGGTGTGTGTGTGTGTGTGTGTGTGTGTGAAAGAGAGAGAGAGACAGAAAGAGAGAGAGAGAGAGGAGAAAGTAAAATTACAAATCATTTTTGAGAATTGGCTAAACAAGAACACTTCGGGTTTTGTTAATGATACATAGATATGACATGAAACAAGACTGGTATAGTGGCTAACAACTATAATCTCAGCATTTGGGAGGCTGAGTCAGAAAGATTGCTAGGAATTTAAGGCTAACCATGGCTATATAATTTTGAGGACAGCATGGACTATAGTATGAAGAAAATAAAGAAATCTATTAGATTCATATGGTAACTTTATCATCATGTGTTATAAGCCTAGAATAAAATAGCCTATTCTCCTGAATTTAATCTATCTTCAGAACTTCTGGTATTAAGAAAAGGATATTGAAAACTGTGTACCTGGAAAGAGGATTTAGCATCTAAAAGATATTCCTATGGAAAATAAAGACAAAGAAGAAACTATCAGGGGCTATAAAGAACATGGCAAAGTGATTCCCTAGAATATGAGATCAGTTTAATTAAGGCACTGTGACTCCCACAGGTCAAAAGAACTTCCCTACATCTATACAGAAGAATCTCATTATTTCATTGGACCAGTGATCATCCTGGACCTCCCTGCATCCACATTTTCTCCCTTTATGTAGCGGAATGTTAGCAATCTTATCTTTCTCATTCTTTATCTTATTTTTGTCCTATCATTATGAGTTACTTGTCCTGGAGACTGGTAATCTGGCTTATTCCTTCATAGATGTCTGAAATACAAGTACTGAGTGTAAGGATGCATGCATTTAGGTTAAATTTGTAGGCATGTTGCTACTTTATTTATTTTAAATAATATGGATTAAAAATAAAAGTTAAAAAAATAGTAGTAAACTTTGAAATGAGAAATATCTGAGTTTTTAGGGATAAATATTTCCTTATTTTTCATGTAATTGAACTAGACTAGTACCATCTTCAGGTTGGAAACAAGTTTATTGGAATTATTATTTAGGACTTCATATTTTAAACAGGAGCTGTATTAAGGAATTAATTAAAATTTAAAATATAATTTAAATCTATAATCATTGCAGTTTTTCCTTGGACTTGGAAGACATGTTTTTATTTTGAATATAAGTTTTTCTACTAATTTCTAAAAGAATATGAAGGAAATAGACTATGATGAAACAGAAATTTTATAATGGCAAAATAAAATCCCTTGATAGTCACTAGTATGATGCATGCTGTAGCACTCAGCTTTGCGTTGCTGGCCCAATGTGTCCAATAAAAAACAGCTGATGTGAGAAAAGGTATTTATTTTTGTTTATAGACTACAGGGCATGCTCCATGATAGCAGAGGTAAGCATAACATGAGCAGAGGCGAGACATCACCTCCTGGTCAATATCAGGTGGACAACAGAAACAGGACATTGTGTCAAATACTGACAAGGGAAGCTGGTTATAACATCCATAAGCCTACCCCCAGCAACACACCTCTTAACATGGTTCCAATTCTCAAATTGCTTATAGCTGGGTATCAAGCACTCAGAACACATAAATTTACAGGGGACACCTGAATCAAACCACCACATTCCTCTCCTGGTGCCCATAAACTGATATATATCCATGATGTAAAATACAACATATTCAGTCATAGTTTTTATCAGTTCTAATGCTGTTCACACATTCCCATAGTCCAAGGTCTCTGAACTGAGCCATAACACCAAAACAATCACAATTAGCATAGAATAAATAGTTGCGTTGCAAAAGATGACATTTGGCACAGCAAAGAAAGGCTGAACCAATACAAGGTTTAAAAGAAACATGGCAAATATCAAATTTTTAACCCATGTTTGACAACTCTAACCAGTGACACGTCTCCAAGTCTGATAGTTATAACCAGCAACATGCCTCTGGAGTTCATATTGTCCAGCTTGGCTGATCAAAAACTTTGAGAAAACCTCCACTGGAGATAACAGCTCTCCTTGGCAGCCATCCCATAGTCTGGCATCTCCATTTGGTCTCCATTACAACCCAAAGTTCATCCCTGTGGCTCCATTAGACTTCCCTGCAGGGCCTTCCAACAATGCTGCTTCACATTGCCCATGGTCATTTCTAAAAAAAACACAACCACTTTGAAAGTCCAGTGGCTCTCTTTCCTGCATAATAATGGGTGAGCTACTAACTTGTTAATCCAAGAGCAAACAAAGCAAACTTTGAGTAGCAGGATACTTCTTCAGCACTTAGGCCCCTTACTTCGAAAGATTCCACAATCTTCCTGATGTCTCAGTGGAGATCAGCATGCCTAATCTCAATTGGCAGAATCTTGAAAATAATTGCACCTGATGAGCTGTTTTCTTTAGCCCAAACAGTCCATTTCTATGCAACTCAACCCAGCACAAATTATCAGGACACAAGCAGGCAGAACACAGCAAGTCTCTCACACAAACTGCTTCTAGCCTAATCCAGTAAAGTTATTTCTCATTATTGTAAACCACACCTCACAATCCATAGTTCTTACTGCATTGAAGTCTTTTATCTCTGAACAGAATAGTCCATCCAGCTGAATTTATAGCACTGCAGGGTGTCTCTCCTCTTAGGCCAAAGTTTCAAATCCTCCCACATTCTTCAGCACATTCTCCAAATGGCCAAAAGACACACACTCAGGTTCCTAACTGCACTCCTCTGGCACAAATTTTACTGTTGCAGTCAGCTTCATGTTGCTGGCAAAATGGACAGAGCCAAAAGCAGCTTTGTGGGAGGATTTGTTTCATTTTGGCTTACAGACATGAGGAGAAGCTCCATGGTGGCAGGGGGGAAAGTGGAATGAATAGAGGCAAGTACATCACCTCCTGGCCAGTATCAGATGAAAAACAGCAGCAGGAGATTATGCCAATAACTGGCAAAGGGAAGCGTGCCATAACACCCATAAGCCTGCCACCAACAACACACTTAGAACAAGATTCCAATTCGTAAATTGCCATCAGCTAGGGTTCAAACATTCAGAACATATGAGTTTATGAGGAACACCTAATCAAACCACCATACATGCTTCTATCAAGATCTCGGGCTGGAGGAATGTCTTAGCAGTAAAGGTGTTTGCCTACAAAGCCTAAGGACCCCAGTTTGATTCCCCAGGACCCATGTTAGTCAGATGTACAAGGGGGCATAAGTGTCTGGAGTTCATCTACAGAGGCTGGAGGCCTTGGCGCATCCATTCTCCCTCTCTCTTTTTCTGTCAAATAAATAAATAAAAAGAAAATATGTTTTGAAAAAGATCTCTGCTCAGGAGATACAAGCAGATTGACTGTTTTGAAAGTCTCTGTTGTATGTTTTGTTACTCTGCTGTCAACACATATGAATTTTTCTATAAAATGTTTTTCTATTAATTGTTGATAAGCCAATAGAGCAAGTAAACAGCTGTACATCAATTCTCTCTACTTATTACTTTCCATTTTGTGTTTTTGGATTGACGTCCAGAATCAAAGTTAAATGCTAAAAATCATTTAAATTGCATTTATCAGTAATAGCATAAAATATCAATAAATAAACCAATTACAATTATGATGTTTTATTTACTGTCTTGTTCAACTTGTGACTTTTTAAAATTTAGTTATTTTGTCTATCATGATTATAAAAATACATGTAATTAAATTATTTCCCAATCAATACTAGTGCTAGCTGATGTTGCTTAAATGTCTAACTTCACATAATTTGTGAAGGCACAATCTAAAATTAGAATTGGTTTGTAAATCAAAGCAACATAGCAACTAGAATGAAATACAATTATTTCAAATTCCCAAATATATTATAATTATACATCCTTTAAAAGTGAAAATAAATCATCAAAGTCATATTCATTTTTAAACAGAATCTCCATCAGCCTAGGTTAGCCTGACTCATTGTGTAGCCAAACATGGCCTTAAAGTCCTGTTCCTACTGCCTTTACCTCCTAAATGCTGAGTGCTAGGATTCAGAGTACATTCCTATGACTTTCCACTTTTAGCACCCTAACTTTATCTCAACTGGAAAAAAAAAAAAGTTTTATGACATTAGAGAAAACACACATCTGACTCTGCCACCTTAAGCATAAAAACACAGGCTTGCATTTCTAGGTGTATGGGTAACCAGCATCAGAAAGAAGTAAAGACAAACAAAACAAAACAAAACAAAACAAAACAAAACAAAACAAAACAAACAAAACAAAACAAAACAAAACAAAACAAAACAAAACAAAACAAAAACAGATATTTACAAAGTAATTCATTTGAACATCTCTGGGTGTAGAAATGAAGATTCCTGACAGCCCCCCCCCCCACCCTCGGGCCTTGTGTTTATGGCTTGGTCCCCAGCTAAAGAGGTGGTTGTATTATGAAGGCATTGATGATAGTTCAAAGACAAATAGACTGTTAGCAAGTAAAGCCAAGTGAGAAGAGGTAGGGCACTAGAGTATCCTGTTTCCAGATATGTCTTTTTCTCTCTCTTCCTGAGAGCCATGAGGGGAACGGTTTTCCTTCATTAGGTCTTTCTGCATTGATGTTTCTACCTTGCCAAGGTCCTGTAAATAATGGAGCCAGCTGGCCATGGAAGGAATCTGCTTAAATTACGAACTAAAAGCAGTTGGCTTTCTGTTTTGTCATGGCAACAAGAAGTTTACAAACATATCAATGTATAGGATTGATAGGAATTTTAAATCTCCAAGCATTGCTTCCTGATCTTATTGGAAGAGTCACACTTCTGCATGTTGGAGTTACTCAACTTCCATCCTGGTCCATTTTCTTTACCTTGCGCTAGGCTTTCCCACGCAGTTCATGAGACTCCCCTGTAATATCAGCATGTTGACGACTCCAGGCTCTGTGTCGTCACTCTCCACTCCTCTGAAACAGATCTCTATCTAATTGCCTACATTCTATTCTACTTGACATATGGCACATGTTGCTCATTAACATTTTTTTCCTATGTTGTTCCTTTGTCTATGAATGGCATGTTCTAAATACACAAGTACAATATACCTAAGTTTTATTTTTCTCTACTCTTCTTCCCACATTGAACCTAAATCAATAAGCTTCCCAGGGATAAAGTCTCTTTCTTTAAGTGATAACTTCCTTAAGCTCCTGAACTCTTTCTGTCTGGCACCAACCTTGTAATTCCTTCTTTTTCCTTGTGAAGTCCAATTTGACTATGGATTAAGTCAACTTATTGAAAATCTACAAGGAAGAAACATTTAATGGAATTCTTCCTGAGAAGTAGGATAGGACAAAAGAACAAAGCAGAATCTTCCCATTTTATCTGACCTTGCTTGATATTTCTGTCCTTGATCTACTTCTGTAATAATCTTAGCATCTCAGTTTAGCTAGAACCCCCTTATCCTTGATATGTATTGCTGGAAAGTAATACAGCTTTAAAGTTATATATACATATATATGCATATATCATATCATAAATACATATATATATACATATATATTTATGATAGAAACTGAGGGTAATAATATAAATATCAAATACTGGAGTGGACACACTATGAAGATGAATTAAAATTTCATCTTTTATAATAAGAAGAAATCATTATCTGAAACTGAGGAAACTAAAGTTTCAAAATAATTTATTGAGCTACAAAGGTAAAACTAGACATAAGGAAGAATGGAAATACTCACTAGCCTTTGTCTCTGGGAAGCGGAGAGAAGGGACAGAATGAAGAGCGTGGTTGCTTTGCTTTCCCTATATTTGGTTTTATGTATTTGTTCCTATGTGAAATGATTATGTTTTAAAATCAAACTAAGTAATAGAAGTTGCAGATACTTCTTCACTGAGTTTATATTATTGAATAAATTACTTTATATAAAATGTTTTTTATGTATTTCACTAGTGTCCTCTTGGTATTTGTGTCTCTCACCTTGATCACCTTTACATTTTGGAAAACTTTAATTAGGAGTATTGTTATCTATAAATGGGATGAGAGATTCTCTTTAACCTCTATTGTCTTTACAGCACTTCTGTGATTCTTAGAACTTTCTTTTCAAACATTTTCAAACAAAGCATAGAGGTAAAACAGATGATTTCCATGGCCAATATTTAGTTTCCATCAAACACTTGCCTGGTTTGGTTCTAAACTGGTGATAATCTGTTTTCCCTCCCTCCCTCCCTCTCTCCCTTCCTTCCTTCCTCCCTCCCTCCCTTCATTCCTTCTTGCTTCCTTTTTTCCTTCCTCCAGACTAAGAATGAAAGTCCTGATACTGCTCTCTGGTAATGACCAAGTTGAGTGGAATCTATTGATAAGTGCAGTGAATCTTCCATCCGTCTCTTATCAGAAGGAACACACAGTCCTCAGAGATCCAGTTCTTGTTCCTAATTGTAACCCCACATGTTAAGTGAGCTGTGTCTGTAGGTACGGCATTATGGAAAGTGGTGAGTTTGGACTGCTGAGTGAAGAAATGATCATGGGGAAAATAGTGGATGAGGTTTTCAGTCAGAAGGAAGTTTCTATTCAGCAGTGAGTGAGTCTTTCTCTGCTCATTGTTCCTCACTAAGAGAGAATTTTCAGGCAAAAGACAAAATACAAGTGTGTTTCCACCTTCCAGCTTCAGTGTCATGAGGCTTGTAGGACTTTGAGGATGGAAATGTGTTCCAGGGCTGGGAAAGCAATGGCCCTGGTGGGTGTCAACACACTTAAAATGGAAGAGGACAAAATTGTTTGAATTGCAAACATCCATTCCATTTAATTTTGTTTGGTTATTTTGTAAAATTTCACCCTCATTATCAATCCATTTAATTCAATTAGCTACTTTCACTGGTTAAAGAAAGACAATGTTGGGCTGGAGAGATGGCTTAGCAGTTAAGCACTTGTCTATGAAGCCTAACGACCATGGTTCAAGGCTCGATTCCCCAGGACCCATGTTAGCCAGATGCAGAAGGGGGTGCATGTGTCTAGAGTTTGCAGTGCCTGGAAGCCCTGGCATGCTCATTCTATCTCTCTCCCTCTTTCTCTCTCTCTGTATGTCACTCTCAAATAAGTAAATTAAATTAAATAAACAAAAAAAGAAAGACAATATCAGTTGCATTGTCAGAGAGACACACTGAGATGGCTAATACAGGCTGTTCCACATGTTGTGTTCTTGTTATGGAAACAGCATGATGCCTGACTTGTACTAGCCTTCTAAGACTTGCCCATGTCGACAGTTCCAGGTATTGACTTTTTCTTCTCCTCTCTATTCCTTCAGCATCATTTAATACCAACATTAAAAAACAAAATCCGGTGATACTATGTTGCCAAGTCATAACAATGAGTATTTAAATAGCAAATGAATGGTATTTGTAGCAAATATTTGTTTATTTATAAAATTAAGTTAAAAAATACAAAATGGTATATGGAAGATTTTGGCAATTATGCTTATTCTTGATTGTTGGTCAATTATCCAAACAACAAAGTTCTATGCCCTGGATAATATACAGTAGAATATCTACTAAAATAACATGATTCCACAATTTATATTGAACTTAAAGGCTTATAACTAGTTTGTCATTTGCAGAGTTATGAATTAGATTGATAACCATAAAAGACAGTAGGCTAGGTTGTATGTAATCTAATAAGACATTTGTATTTGATCCCTTCCTCTGTTTCCTTACACAATACTCCTAAAGCCCTTATGATTTCTTCAATTATGGGGACAATAAGAACTTCTGTTATAATATTTAACCTTAGTACTAGTTCTTAACATGAGACAGGACTTAAACCTTCATAACCTCAGGCATGATACAAGTGTTTACTTGAATGGTAATATAAGATGGTTGGTAGAAACTGGATGCCAAAAAAGAGAAACCAAGGCAAGATAAGAGTGCTTGGACTTCTATCCCCACCTCACAATTTCCAGATATAAGAGGGGACTGGAGACTGAATGCATCAACAATAGCCAATTATTTTAATCGGTCATGGATATACAGCAGAACATTCATACAAATCCTCAAGGATGTAGAATGCATCCCAATTGGCAAATATATATATTGCTACGATGGCATAACTAGAAATGGCATGGACGTTCTGAACTCATTTCAAAGATAAAACGATTATAGGGGTGAGAGAAGGAGCTTGCTTCCACCTCCACATGCACACATACTCTGGAGTGTAGTTGAAGCCTCTTACCAGTTGAGAATCAAGGATTTGAACACAAATACAATATTTGCTGTTTAAGTTTCCACATAGAAACCAATATATATATATATATATATATATATATATATATATATATATATATAATTTTCAAATAAGAATAGTAGAATATCGATAAGCCACATTTAAGTTCTCAGTGCATATGATCTTGAGGGGCCTGATTCTTCTCCTGGGTATAATATCAAAATAAGACTATTGTTGTAGTTACCTTTGTCTTGTTGGGACAAAATATCTGATCAAAAGCAACTGATGAGTGGAAAGGATTTATTTTGGTTTGCAGCCTCAAGGGGAAGCTCCATGATGGCACAGGAAAGCATTGCATGAGCAGAGGCTAGACATCACTTGTGGCACAGCAAGTGGAAAATAGCAGCAAGAGAGTCAGCCACACTCTGACAAGGAGGAGATGACGAAAACATCCCTAAGCCCACCCCAGAAACATATTTTTTTCAGCAAGGCCTCATGTCTCATATTGCCACCTGCTGGGCACCAAACATTCAGAACACATGGGGAACATCTATTTCAAGTCACCTCAACTATTAACTTTGTTGGTAGTGAAGGTATCCTAACTTCCTGTATTTCTGTGATTTAAAGTTGTACCTTATCAATAGTAATCCTGTCTGTTGCACCTCAGATAAGACCCTGTGACCTCAATCAAATTCTCTAGCAACCTTTTAAATATAATAACTTTAGAAATCACCAAAATGCTATATATGACTATTGCAAAGGCAGGATAATATAACTGTGCTTTGAGAAACCTACTCCATTCCTTGTGTCTTTCTTCCTTCCAGAGCACCTCTCTTTCTCCTAACCCCTGTCTACAAACTATATTAAAATTGCCTGGAATAATATAAAATTCTGCTTCATAGGAGCTTGTCCTGAAGATATTTTGTCCAATGAAGGCAAGAATCTGACTTTAAGTAAATGGAGGCATCACTCCTCATCCTGATAGTATGGATTAGGAACAAGTTAACTTATTTTTTATTTTTTTATAGGTATCACATAGGGTCTGGCCCAAAGAAGCATGGATACTGCTCTGTCCACCATGGCTAGACTAGAACTCCAAACTGTTTCAGTCTCATTCAAGATGGCTGTAAGCAAAAGAAGCAGCTTCCTTGTTTTTCCTCAAAGTTTGGGAGTTTATTCCTAATGGGTGGTACTTCCTGAGGCAGGGTGCCTGTCAACCAGACAGGTCCCTTCCTATCCCCATGAACCTGGAGATGAGGCTCTTTATAAATGGATGCCTAATTAATATAAATGGACCTGAGCTGCCTTTATGTGTGAGATGTTTTCATTCCCTTGTGAGAGAGATTCTTTCCCTGGTCTTGACTTTTCCACTCTGTCAGTAATGCTAGTAGCTAAAGAAGTCTTCCTACCTTCATCAATTCTCCATAACTTACTGATCTCTGAGTCTGTGTTTTCAATTATTTCTTAACTGTGGACAAGAATGCAAGGATTGGGAGTCACAATTGGAGGTGGGAGGGGCCTCAAACCAGTGCCCAGTCTTTCTCCTGCCCAGTACTGCTCTACTGGTGTCTACTCTCCTCCATTGCAGACATTTTGTGTCTCTTTATCTTACCATTCTTTGCTAAGAAAAACAAAAAAGAGCAAAACTGTTCAATGCAGATTAAGGGATTTCTTAAATTTTGTGAACTATTGTTGCTAAAAACGAAACAAGCTAAGAGTGGTGTTGTTGATCAGAAGTGTAGGGTCTTGGGCGCATAAAATGTGTAAGTGGTGTCTGAAGTTGGAGGAGAGGGAGTCTAGTGAGCCTGGGTCTATAAACTGTTAACTCTGGGTTGTTAGTGTCAGAAGTGAATCAGTGTGTGGAAACCCTTTTGCTGTCAAGAAAGAGCTATAGAATTGGTTGGTATGGAAAGCATACACATGGGATGTCAGAATTGAGTTGAGTGGAGGAGTGTTTTCTTTTTCAGCTTGTGCCTGGTAGCCCGCTGCTCATCCTACTTCTCCAAGAGACTGTGCCCTTGGCTATTTTCCCTCATCTATGGAAATTTGGTCAATCACATCTTCTAAGCATCAGTGTTCAAAGATGTGAGAACATATGTCTGCATTGGAACCATCTTTAAAGAAGAATTAAGACTGATAAAAATCACTGAATCACACAATTAATAGACATTATGTCCAATGCTATTCTTCTTATTTCCCTTACTTTATTATATTATACCTGTTATGTATCAATTTCTGCATATAATCTACGATGACAAACTAGTTCCTTTACATTTTATATCAAAAAGTTAATTAGATGCTTATTAACTTTCATTGTTTTTACAGTCAAAAATATCAATATGAATTAAAAACATCTTCATATATTTAAAAAAACCATTAATATGCAAAAGATTATTGATTTCCAAATAAAGAATCCAAGATTATTATATTATTATATATCTCCTTAACTATATTTAGAAAACACAAAATATCTCATCCTGGGCATAGTATATCTATCATTATGAAAATCATATATCCAAAATTACTGTCACAAAAATGGTTATCTTAAATAAAATCTATCCTTAATGTAATGAATCCACTAAATGTGTATGAATATACAATCATAAAACATTATTCACATAAATATTTTGTTTCTCTTAGGTGTTCTCTACTCTCTAGAAAATTGAAGTAGCTAATAAGTGAATGTGTGCATCTATGTCTTCAGAGAGAAATTTCTAACAAAGAATAGCAAAAATCTGCTTTCATCCCTTTGATCTATTCATATGATGAAAAGCAACTCATAATCCCATAAACTATAATGTGGTGGGTGTTAGACTTCATCCTACTATGAAATTTTCAGTGACACTGAAGATCACAGACCATAAAATAGCTCTTTTGAATGCACATTTCCATTTGTCTGTGAGGGCTGTGAGCAAGGCTCAATCTGAATCACAAATGTCTCTTACAGTCAGTCTAGCTGCATCAATCCTGTGAACTTCCCCATTTCCACTGGAGCTTATTTGGGTAGGCAAGGGGCCAATGGATTCCACAAGCAACAGAGCACAGGAAAATGACAAGAGGTCAACATGACTACCAAACCATTTATGTAAGTGTGAAACTTTTTGAAAATTTATACCCTATGATAAATTTTACTTATGTATTATGAATGCAAAGTCTTCTATTTAACCCTGTAGTAAATTGTAATTATTTTGTATGAAAACAAAAATTTTTACTTATAAAATGTTAATAATGTTGTCATATCTAATACCTAAAGTTATTCAATAAAGCATAAAAATGTCACCATTATTTATATAATAATTTAGAAAAAAAAGGAAGGCTAAATACTGACTTTCTTAGTATACCAAAATAGTTAAAGGGAGTTAAATAGCCTTATTCTACAGTTAGGAAAGGAAACTTAATTTTTTTAAATTAGTTTTTTACTCAGTGAATACAATCAAGGTGGTTCCATTGTTAGCCTCCTCCCTGTCCTCCCCCCTCCACCTGGACCCTCCTTGTTGGGGTATATGGGTCATGCATTGTGGGGTTAGCCCTCAGTTATGGGTAGGAGGAAATGTCTCTATGTATCATGACCCAATGTGTGGCTCTGACATTCTTTCTGCTCCTTCTTCCACAAATTTCCCTGAGCCATGTTGGGTTCATTTTAGGTCTGCTTCAAGTGATGAGGTCTTGGGAGCCTCTGTGTCTGTGGATAACTGATTTGGTAGGAGTTGATTGTTCTCTGAAGACAAATTTTAAGACTTCCAATTTTTAAATATTTTTTTTCCAAATTTGTAAACATATGGCTGAAATAACTGTGTTTTAATTACAGGGTGTTTTTGTAGTTTAATGTTCCTTGGGACTGATTTTTCAGTTAAGCTTGGTATTTTCACATCTTCAATGAGTTTGTTCATTTATTCTTATATTACATTTTTTTATTTTTAAAATATTATTGCCTTATATAATGGACTAAATATAATGAATGGATGCTTCACAATGTTACATTAATATTTAATTATCTTAAGTTATAGAACAATGCTAATACTTTTGAAGGATTCTGTGTATTCTCCCTATCAGCTTTCTTTACAAATTAGAATTTTTTGAACATTTGTGTGTCTCCACATGTGCATGTGTGCCTGTAATTGTATGTGTGTATTTGGGTGTCACACACATGTGTGCATGTATGTGGAAGCCAGAGGACAGCTTTGGGTGGTGTTGTTCAAGCACCATCCACTTTTATTTCAGTCCTGGAGCTTGTCAAGTAAGCTATATGGATTGGCCAGTAAGTATGATGGATCTGCCTGTGTCTGCCTACCCATATCTGGAACTAAGTGCTCTCTACAGCCTGCTTTTTCATATGGATTCTGAGCATCAAACCCAGGCACACATAATCACAAAGTTAACACTTTACTGACTGGGTAATCTACCCAGCACATGAATATTCTTAAACAGATATTTCATATGAATTTACCTAGATATGGAAGAGGTAGAACACAGGATATGTAGTTTTCACATTATTGTCTAATACTAGAATGACTTCCTGCTGGTATTCACCTTTATAAAAAATTCTATGGTTTTCTTTCCTTTTTAGTCAGCTTCACTAGTGATTATCACTTGATTTCCATAATGAACATGGAGGTTGAAGAGCTAGGTGGTAGCTTAGTGGTATCATGTTTGTCTGGCAAATACAGAGTCCTGGGATTGATCTTCCCCAAAGTAGGAGTAATAATAATAATTAAAAAAATGAATACATTTTCCTAAATATATTGGCCACTTGAGTTCTAGTAAAATTGCATTCCATATGTTTTGTTATGGTGTTATTTGTCTTTGTTCATTGATTTTTAATGAATTTTTATAGATGTTGGATAATAACCATTTCTTAGTTATACGTGTAGAACATACTTTCTTTCATTTGGGAATCTATTTTTCATGTTATACTTTGTAATGATTTTTCAAATAAATACTCTTTTCCCAAGTTCTCAATTTTGTATTTAATTTCTTTAATTATTAACAAAATAGTGCATATTCTAAACAAGATCCATTTATACAAGGTCACAAGAGTAAAATTTGTTATTTTTCATGGATTGATTCTCTTGAATCTTATACATGATATGATAGTTGAAGGAGATATCCCACCATTGTCTCACATGATTTAAATATCTGTCCCCCAGCTGGTAGCAATTTGGAACATTGAGACTTGTTGGGGAAAGTATGTTGCTGAGGGTGGGATTTGGGGTGTTATAGCCTAGCTATGTCTTGTAGGAGCTCACCCAACTCTCCTTCTGCTTTCTGACAACTACTATGGAGAGACATGATGTCCATCCTTTGCTCTGCCATGCCTTCCTGCTATGATGAACCTTCTTGAAAATTCAGGCCAAAACAAACCTCTTCTGCCAAAAGGATGGTCTGGTCAAGTACATTGTTCCACTAAACAAATGTGACCAATACACATGGTAACTAATCTATTTCATATTTTGCATCTGGTTCTATGTTCAACTAAAATTTATCCTGGGTATCATGCAAGTTGGAGTGTGCATTTGTGTGATGTTTGGTGTGCCAAGGCCTCTTGCCACTATAAATAAACATCAGATGTTTGAGTCACTTTTTGTGCCAGTCATATGTGGGAGATTTGGGAAGGGAAGCCTAGCTGGTAGACTTTGCAAGGAAACACCTTTATCCACTGAGCCCTCTTTCTAGACCCCCAGCATGAGTTTTGAAGAGGAATGTCATGCCATAGCAACCACTAATCGAAACACAAGATAAGCTCAGAAGTTTTCTATCTCTGTAAAAGATACAAAGACGTGTGAATAACTGAGCTGAAAATGCATATGACTAAATTTAAAAGAAAAATATTCAAGTTTTTCAGCAAAGATGACCTTAGCTGCCTGCCACTGATAACTACATTATAAAGAATTGCTTGTTACACCCTCCATGTCTACAGAAACACATATTTGGTTGATCTTATCTTGTAATGAGATAACTGAGTTCTAGTTCTCAGTTATGTATTTTAACAATATAAAAAAGTATTGCCGACTTAATTGCTCTATCTAGAAGTCTTGGTAAATGAATGCTAATAGGTCCCTCTGCATGCTTTGCCCTGAACCCATCTCATTTACACATTCTTTAAGCCTTTTTGTTTCATCTGAGAATTTATCCTTCAATTCCTCTTCCACTAAGCACCAATTTAAAATTTAATATTATGATATACAAATCGTTGAAATCCCATCACCGTGACAACATTCAGAACACTTACTGCACAAATGACAATTGTGTGATCTGGACTTGAACCAAAGCTCTTTGAGACCATTCCTGAAATCACCAGGTGATTAAAGCAAATAATGATCACCTGAGTCAGCCTTTCTTCACTGAAATTTGTTCTCTTTTCTCCTTTTCTCTACCACAAAAGTATTGCTGGATAACAAATTACCCTGAAAATGACATCTCAATATATGCCTTTATACACACAGAAAAAAAAAAATCAGGAGAAAAAAGGAAAACAGAACAGCATTATTTGATTATTCAGTCCACTTGAATACATTGCCAGAAAACTCCCTAAATAAATGTTGTAGTTTATTAGTGTGACCCCTTCCTGACCTGATATGAAGTTCACTCTTCACTCTATTGTCTTTCCGTCCTCAATCTTTTCTCCACTTACAGTTCTGGCATTCAGTAATGAAGGAGGAAGGTCAGTTCTACAGTAACTCTGCACTTGCTGATCTTTAACATTTTCAGGACTGACAGATTCACTTCCCATTTGCTGTACCTGAGAGAGTATTGTAAAAGAACCCGAAGAGATTTATGCAGCTCCACAAACAACATCGCATAACTTTGAAAAACAAATGACACCTGTCTAGCGGTTCACAATGTCGGATGATTAATGTCACACTTTTTGCAAACAAGGGACTGATTCATCCTTTTCCGTCTTCCTAAGGGCCCCTGGGTAAAGGCAGGGTGGAACTTTCATCTGCTCTGTGTCTTATAAGCAAGCATGCTTATAATGATGGTATCAAATGTACATTTGGACTGGTCCACTGGGCATTAACCTTTGGCTCTACATTCAAACCACATACATATGCCAAGGAATGAACCCACAAGCAATGGACAGAATGGGCTCGAGAGAAACTGTGGTCCAGGTTGCTGAGACTTTTTGGCAAAGTTTTCATTTACAACTGTTTTAACCACTAAATAATCACTTTAGGTTCACTTAAAAATAAATCAGTAAATAGCCACATATAATTTTATTACTATACTTGAACTATCTTAACTTATACAAGAAATTAAATGAAAATCATGACTACATAATGGATTTTAACATTTAAAATACTCTCTGACCATTTTATTTTTTAAGGGTTTTCTGTATAATATTTTTAAATAGAAATGGCAAAATGATACTTAAATTCAAATATTGCATTTCTTTATAGTATAAAATCATCCAAATTATTTAACAAGCTATGGCTTCCCATTCATTTGCTAAACAAAGATGATAGTCCATTCCTTTGTGGACATTTTAAAAGATTAGAAGTTTGAAAAATCACTTATAACAATGCCTAATCCATAATAGACTCAATCAATATAAACTGTTTATCTTTTACTATTGCTCATTAATAAGTGTCAGCTCTAAGGATTTAAAATATGTGCATTTAAGAATATATATATATATATACATATATATATATTTTTTATTAAGTTGTTTTTGGGAATATGAATAGAGCACCAAAATTATTTTTCAGAGGGAGAAAACAAATTTCACAAATGTAACTTAAGTAATTTTACATCAGCTGGAATAGCTTTACAGTAAATAGAAAAAAAAATTAATTAAGATTTCTGGTGGTAATCATCCATTTACTACTGTTTCTCACATGCATATTATTTTTCAAAGCAGGTATATGCTGAAGATACTGGTTCATTCAAAATGACTATAGTTCCTTTTGCATGTGATTGCAATATGAGTAGAGAAAGCGGATGATTGCTGATTGCATTATGATTTCTGTAGGGTGAGATTCAGCACTGTATAGGAAGAGATTTTATCATTTATGGAAGCTTTCCTAAATAGGATTCTTACAGGCAACGTATCTGAAAAGCAAGACCTTAAGAATGAAATTAGGCTAGACTTGTACACAAGCATAAAAGAAAACCAAGGAGTCATGTTTATTGTGCACAGATACTGGGGTAGGCTCAGAGAATTCCGTGGTGTCTTTAAGGATGAAATTTCAGCCCTCAGTAGCTCACATTATAAAGAAGTAAGAAAAGAAGCAATAAAGCTTAAGTGAATATTTTATTATGTATAAAATCTGAAGACTTTGAGGAAGGTTTATTAGAGAGGAGCATACCAAGATAAATATTTTCAAAAGTTAGATGGTGCTTTTGCTTGTTATAATAGACAATGGAGGTTATAGGGTCAGACTTGCAGTGGGGGGTGACTTAGGAACTACATCCATTGGCCATGTTCGAAATGGTAGTGGCTTGGACTCAGATGTGACAGTACTGAACAAAGGAATGACACTATACACTTAAAACAGATATTAAATATCAAATCAAGAAACCAAGCGATGAGTCCATGTTGTATAACCTCCACCTTGCAAACAGAGAAACAACAACAGCAACAGTCACTTCTGATGACAGGAGTGATTAAGTCTCAGGAAGTTCCTCAGAGTTAGAAGATTCACAAGCCTACTCCTCAGGGGTATACAAGCAGTGAAAAAACTGCTGAGGAAGAGGTCCAGGGATGAAACTTTTGTGAGTCTTCACCTATGCTGTAGTAAACCTGCCTTCCAGTGATGCAGCTGCCTTTAAGTCCCTCATGCTCCTGTAAGTCACCTCTCACCCATGCACCTGTAAACCCCAATCATGGCAATCGTTTACCCACATAGATTTGAGTGGAACGTCTCTTTGGTCTATCATTGATGCCTTATTTGGGGTGAATAAAGTGTGAGTGCAGGTCTTCCCAGGAAAAGGCAAGCAATAACTAGTTAATGGGAGTTGAAAGCAAGGAATCAATATGATACAAAGGGAATGGAGTCCCTCTGCCCACTCCTGTGATCAGAGTTGACCATGAAACTTGATTGGTGGAAGTCTCACAAAGGGACCTAGCTCTGGCTTGTCTCATCTCTCCTTTTGACACTTGAGTGCTACCTTAGATGGTGACAGGAGTGCTGACTGAAGCATGACTACTGCTCCACACTCCACTTCTTAAAAAATCTTTGATTTTTTTTTTACATATGTACTCACTCACATCCAGACAGCAAATAACTCTTTAATTTTTGAAATAATTATTTGTTCATTTATTGTGGTCTGGATGTGAGTACATATGTCGCAGGGCACGTGTGTACACATGAGGACTACATGAGCTTGCCAGAAATTCTCCTGTCCCACTTCTCAACTGCATGGTGCGATTCCAAAAGTCCACCAGGGATTCTGGGTTTTTACTGGGGTGTGGGGATATGAATTCGGGTATTCCAGATTGAGCGTAGAACCTTTTATTCTCTGAGCCATCTCTTCAGTCCCACACCCCACTGATTTTTCTGAAGCAGAGGTCCTATTCTAGACAATCACCATATTGACAAGAAGAAGGCCTACAGGTGGGAAGGCCCAGGGTGAGATGGTCTGACAGGCTCCCCTGATTGTTTCCAGTAATTTTCAACTTATTTGCATGACTAATCAGTGTCCACCTGTGTCTGTATGATCCTCGTATTTGACTCCTTAGTCAAATACACTTAGGGACTGCACCCAGACATGCACTCTGGGTTCACTCCTACCTCAGAGAGAGAGACCAGCAGCTCCCAGCTTCTGCTTCAGAAGAGACATACTGTTGTTCTAGCTGCGACTAACAAGACCTGTGGCTCCCACAACCTCCAATGCAACTGACTAGCTGTTGTTCTGCCTCCCTGTGTTCCTGTTCCTACTACTATTTACCGTCATCCTGAATCTTGTAAAACATTACGTTCAGAGCTATGGCTCTGTGCTAGTTTGAATGGATGTCCCCCAATAGATTCAAGAGTTTCATTCAAGCTTGTTACTTGGTGTCACTGTGGGTGGATCCTAGGGCCCAGCCCCAAGGTGTGGCGGCAGATCTGCATTCCATTCTAAGACAGGCAGAGTGCTTGAGCTCAGCCTAGATTGTGCTTGCTTAAGGTGTGCTGGTGGTGGTTGCTTTTCTCTCTGCAGTGGTGCTGTGAAAGGGGGCCAACTTCTTCTGCCTTTATGGAACTTTCCCTGGATCTGTAAGCTTCAAATAACTTCCCTTCCTCCCAGAACTGTGTCTGGTCTGGAGGTTCTTTCCAGGAGCACGGAGCTGACTGCTGCAGGCCCTGTCAAGAGTATAGGCTGAAGTATCTTCCCACCTCCCTGTCAGCACCATTGCCACCAAGAGCCCATTTTGTCTCCCAGCTATATTCCCATTTGGATAATGTCCTTCTTATCTGCTTACCCTTCTGTGCATGTCTGCCCTTTCCACCTTCCCTATGGAGAGACAACTGGGAGGGAAGAAGAACAGATTGCTGCAGCAATGTCCTTAGAGGTGAAGGAACAATGATTAAAACAAGTTTGGAATGCCCAAGACATGCTCAAGTAGCTTTAGCAACTAGATGAGTACAATGATTTTCCATACGAAAGTGAATGCATCAAGTTTCACCCTGAAGGATTGTCAAAGTAGTTGGAAAGGCAGTGATCATCTAGGAGGAGAGCAGAGAGAGAATGACAAGTACACTGCAATACAGGTCAATTAAGTATAAGAAGGGCTTCTTCGAGAGCAAAGTCTTCACTGATTTTCTCAAGTAAAAATTTAAAATCCTCAATAGAAATGGCATCAGTAATATGAAAATCTCTCTTGGTGGTGAAGTCTACATGACAATAAGCTCACCTTTGTTTCATTCTGGAAAGGCAAAGAAAACTATACTTCTTATATTCTCATATTTATCAAGCTGTCATTACAAAGTTCTAACGTCAGTGTGGTTTAAAAATATAAATACGATGCAAGGTAACTTTTTATTTTGGTAATATTTTATTTATTTACTTATGAGAGAGAGAGAGAGAGAGAGAGAGAGAGAGAAGGAAGGAGAGAAGGGGCATGTCAGAGCCTCTAACTACTGCAAATGAACTCCAGATGCATGCACCACCTTGGACATCTGGTTTATGTCAATACTGGGAAATCGAACCTGGGTCCATAGGCTTTGCAGGCAAGCTCCTTAACCACCAAATCATCTCTGCAGTCCAACTTTTCAATTTTAACTATTGTTATATGGTAGATGTGATGACTTTATATTATTAGTATGCTTAATAAATTGTTTTTATTTCATAAATATACATATTCCATAAATATCCATGCTCATATACCTGTTTGATTACAAAAATTACTGAATAGGAAATAAATTTAATCATAAACTATTTTTGATTAATAATAAAATATTTCATCTGACCAATGAAAAGAAATTCTCAAGGCTTCTGAAATATTGCATGGCATAAAAGTGCTTGATATGCTTATTTTAAAAACATTAGCATAATGGAATATAATCAATAGAATCTAATAATTACAGCAAAACCACATAATTCCCATAAGTAAACATGTGCTGTACCTGATACACAACTTACTATCCTGTAAAATGCTTAATTGCAATCTTATGTTAGGCAGTTCATCATAAAATAAGACAAACTTATTTTACTCTTGAGAGCATTTCAAAATTTATCTCACAGCAGCACAAGAAAGAACCAAATCTCAGATTCAATGAAGACCATATAGGGTCACAAGGAACATAGAATACAACATATCTTCTTATCCATACACAGCCTAATCAGAAAGCTTCCAAGAGGACAGTTGTAAAGTGTCTGCCAGACTGAGAAATTCCAGAATGTGGATTAGAGTAATAAATAACAAAAATGTCATAAAATTACCATTGGGCTTTCATTTTAATTTGTATTTATATAAAATTGGTTAAACTAATAGAGTGCTTATATAATAAATGTTCAAGTTGAGCAATGATTATCTAAGGCATTTTATTTGTTATCAAACAAATCAACATCAATTTGCATATTTACTCCACAATCAATAGCTTGCTGGTCTTTATCTTGTTTCAGCCCTGTAGGTTATACCTGCAGGAACTAGGGGAGAAAAGAACGATAGACTATGTACATATTTTTCTCTGGTTCTCCGACTCTACCTGAAAAAAAAATTTTTTTTTAAGTACGTTGCCATTATTATATTGACTCCAAGCACCCATGATTGAAGTTTTATCTTGTGATTAGATACAATAGGGAATTATATATTCCTGCTGTTTCCATTAAGGTCTATTTGATCAGTGCCTTATAAATTAATAAGATGTTTGGTGAATAGCAATCTCTCCATAGGTTTATTCTTCTAAGCACAGTAAAACTTAATTTAATCACAGCTTCAAAAAATAATACAATAAAAACTAATTTAATTACACTTAGTGATGGCTACTAGACTCATTAAAATGTTAATGGAGCTTATAATTATTAAATTGTTAAATGGTTGCTAATAAGAATAAATGGCAAAATAAAATTTAAGTACAAAACAAAAATGCCCTCAGGTAATTTTTCACAGTTTCAATTGCATTTGATATAGTCATGGTAATATCCTAAGAACCATGGCAGAACTGAGATTTATGATAAAGGACATAACACTGAACAATTTTCAAAAGAAATGTCTTTACATCTACCAAAGCCAACCAATTGCTCCATAGAAAACCTCACTAATTATTTCAGTAGACTAATGAATTGTTTATTAGAAACAAAAATATTAACAACAATGAAATTGTGATTTTCTTATAACTATTATTCTCAGCAAATAAACACATATTATATTTTTATAGCAGCAAAATGAATCCCAATCCAAGGGAAGTACTAATTGTCATTTTTTGCTTTAATTTTATGATTTGCTTCAATCAATCACAAATCTAAAACAAAAAGTCTTTTATTTTGTTACATGAACTAAAATTAATTTCATTTTGGGAAATTTAAGCACATTTGTAGCCATTTAAAACCCTAGCTCAAAAGTTATTCCTTTGCAGGAAAACTGCTACTAAATAGTACATGCAGGGGGATAAGCAAATACAAATATGGGACACCTCCATTAGCCTTTGAACAAGTTTCTGTCCACTTGATATTTATTTGAATAAAGAAGCATGAACAAAACTAATGCTTTTATTATCCCTTTAAAAGTTCCATAAAAATCAGTTTTACTTTTGTGTCACAGGTCAGGCAATAACACTGGAAGGTCTACTGTCCCCCAAATCTCTCAAAAAACATCGTGAAGAGCCAGACATGGTGGCACATGCCTGTGATCGTAGCATTTGGGAGGCTGAGAAAGGAGAATCATGAGGTATAAGCCAAGCCAGGCCCATATACTGAGACTTTATCTCAAAAACAAACAAGAACATCACCAAGGAAGCTTTGTGATGATTTTGGAAATTTACAAAAAAGACTCTTTTAAAAATTACTGGATTTGGGTCTGGAGAGATGGCTTAGTGATTAAGCACTTCCTTGTGAAGCCTAAGGTCTCCAGTCCGAGGCTCAATTCCCCAGGACCCACATAAGCCAGACGCAAAAGGTGGCACATGCATCTGGAATTCATTTGCAGTTGCTGGAGGCCCTGACATGCCCATTCCCTCTATCTTTTTGCCTCTTTCTCTCTGTCACTCTCAAATTAATAAATACAAATAAATAAACAAAAAAAATTACTGGATTTTAGAACTCATTTAATAGCTTATCACAGTTGACGGTATGAAAAGGAAAAATGTTCTTCCCAGCAGCACACTGTTTGTTAGCAGCAAAATTCTGCTTCGGAGCCATTTCTATGACATTGACTAGCTGTGTTTGGTGAAAGCATTTGGAATACACAGACAAAAAGCCATTCAAGTAGTCATTCTATTTGATGTCCATCTGAGCTGGGCTCTGCTTATGACAGCTGCAGTAGGCAGCCTCAGGCTGCTGAGATGAACTTCCAAACCAGTCACAAGTTATGGGGGGAAGGAAATTTATTTGAAGCATACAAATCCAGTGGAAATTCCATAATGGCAGAAGACATTGGTCCCACTTCCACAGTTCCAAGTACAGAGAAAAACCACCACCCAAAAGCAAGCAAGCACACTTTAGGAATTCCAGGTAAAGTTCAGGCACTTTACATATCTTTAGACTGGAATTCCAAATCCACCCCCACACAGTAGGTCTGGACCCTAGGATCCATTCACAGTGACACCTCCTCTAGTCAGGTGGCTATAGATCTAAATTACAAACTAATAAAATCCTAAATATTTTGGGGGCCATCCATTCACACTACCACAATGACCATCTAATCTCTTTTTTCTTCCATTTCTCATTTTTTTTCCAACAATCTTCTCCCTGTAAATGAATACCCAATACTTATTGCTTTGTCAAGTATATCCCACTTTTACCTGTCTCTAACACTTGCTGTCATGTTTGATATTATTTCAGTGTTGAGGTGGTTATTGTTTTGTTCCTAGAGTGGCACTCTTTGGAGGTAGCGTACATTTAAAAGAAATGCTTGTATGTATGTGTGCATACATTTGTGTATATACTTGTATGTGTGCACGTCTGTATGCACAGATGTGCCATGTGTGCAGAGACCAGAGGACAACCTCAGGTGTCATCCCCAGAACACTGTCTGCCTCCTTTACAACAGGATCTTTCTTTAGCTTGAAGCTCACTGACTTGCCTATATTCATTGATAAACAAGCCCTATAGTTCCTCGTGTCTTGATCTCTGCAATGCTGGGATTATAGACGTGTGCCACACACCAGTATTTTAGGTGAGTACTGAGGATTAAACCCAGGTCTTTATGTTGTGAGGCAGACACCTTATTGACTGAGCTATCCCCCAATCTCAACATGGTGGACTCTTTAAGAGGCTGGACCTAGTGGATTATTTTAGGTTATCAGAAATGTATCCTCAAAGGATACATTTTTTGCATGCTGCTTCCTATCCATGAAGTGAACAGCTCACTCTGCTATAAACTTCTAATGCAATGTGTTGTCTTACCACGGACTCAAAGGAAAGGCCCAGTCGATTGTGGACTGAAACCTTCAAAGCTGTAAGCCAAGTTAAACCTTTATATGCAGTGCTTATCTTAGGAATTTATTATACTGAGAGAAAATGAATGATGTTTAGTATTTGAAGGCAGGGATAGCATCTGACTTGTTTGTAGCTTCAGGCTCTAAGACTCATGTATACTATAATACACAGAATATATAGATGATTCTACCTAATGGAAAGGTCCATGTAAGTGAGGAAATTTTGAGTGTAATTTATATACTTTGTGATCTCATACTATGAGAACTACATTTTTACAAAGCAAATGTAGTGTTTTACTTATATATCAGGTCATTACTTTTATATACTCTAAAGCTTGTTATCTAAGGTTCAACCCATTTGTCCAGACCAGAGGATATTTTTGTTGAACCTCATTGTCAGTTTTCTCAGGTATAAAATGTTTTAGTACAAACTATATAAAATTGTTGTATATAATAAAAACAATTTCATACCATTAAAACTTTATTCAAAAACTACTCAGAAATTAACAGTATTATGACTTTTTTAGAAGATAAGGTTTTTTTTTTTTTTAATTCAGTTATGTGTGGTAGGTTCATGCCTTAATTACTAGCACTAGGAAACTGATCTAGAAGGACTGCCATGAAGTCTAGGATAACCTGGGCTACAGAGTGAGTTCCAGGTCATCCTTGGCTAGAATGAGACCCTGTTTCAAAAAACTTAAGTTTTTTAGTTGTGGCAAAAACAAAAATTACATAAAACCTGTATTAATATATTTAAACACAAATTTCCTTTATGATAAGTTCACATTATTAAGTTTTAGTTAAAAAGTATTATTACTGAAGAAATGTGCAAAATATTTGGGCCATCTTTTTATGTATAGATACAGTGGGTGAAACACAAGAAAATTATCAGTTAATGAAAAAAATAAGAGTGTTTAAGTTAGTATTTTACAGCATATATGTTGACAAATTGAGAGAGGAAAAAGTATCGTAGAACATATGCACCTAAAATTTCTAAATCCACTTCCATCCACACTAGAAACTAATGGTCATGCGAATTCCATCACTGGGCCTCATGCTTGCCCTACAAGGAGGACTTGTGAGGATATGCGTAGTTAAATCGTCACAGACCATTAACCACTGGCCTGTCTTGCACTGCCAGCAAGGATCTTGCTTATAATCATTCACATCATGAATAACACACATGGCTCCTGTGAACAGCAATAATGCTTTGACAACTAACTTCATTGGGTCACTGATCAACCATAATGTGGGAGCTTTTAACATAGCTGAGTTTGAAACTGGAGCCAAAGAATAGTGAGATATGAACTCTCTCATAGCCACCAATCATTATCTTAGGCTGTTAGGTGACATAACAGTGCTGTGGCTAATTTATTGGAATATATCCAATTCAAAAAGTAAAATAAACATAAATATAGAAATTTTAATTCACATATGTTTTATTACTGTAAGACCAGTTAATACTTCAACATTTAATTAATAAATTGCCAGCAATTATGTGTTGGAGAGATGGCTTAGTGTTTAAGGTGTTTTCTAGCAAAGCCAAAGGACCCAGGTTCAATTTTCAATTCTCCACTACCCACAAAAACCCAGATACACAAGGTGGCACAGGTATGGAGATTGTTTGCAGTGTCTAGAAGCCCTGGTACACCTGTTCTCCATCTGCCTCTTTCTCTCTCTTTTCCTTTCTCTCAAATAAATTAAATAAAATGAAAAGTTATCAATAATGCCAATGTGTCTCTTGTTGTTATAAATGAAGCTTTAAGTGTGAGATGGCTAAGATCCTTATGCTGTATCTTCCAATCCTTGAAATAATAGTATAACTAATGCATCCTTATAGGGAAGGGACAAGATGGAGGAAAAAAGGTTTTCAGCTTATAGCCATAGAAGTGAAATAATGGGTTATTAAATTGCTTATAAATACGCAGCAATTATTAATCCTGTCAAGATCCAAATATATAATGCAAGAAAGATTTTACATGTGCCCTCTTAGATTTTCTTTTATTTTTTCTTAATGGCTGGACCTAAAAAATAGATTGTTATAAGAAGGTCAGGGCTGGAGGAATGGCTTAATGGTTAAGGCATTTGCCTGCAAAGCCAAAGAACCTAGGTTTGATTCCCCAGGGCCCATGTTAGTGAGATGCACAAGGGGGCGCACGCATCTGGAGTTCATTTGCAGTGGCTGGAGGCCCTGGCACATCCTCTCTCTCTCTCTCTCTCTCTCTGTCTCTCTCTTTCTCTGTCAAATAAATGAATAAATAAAAATAAAATAATTTTTTTAAAGGATCAACCTGAGAGAATCATACAAGTAGATTTCATATATATATTACTTCTAATATATACATGTACAATTTCAAAGGGAAATTAATACTCAAAGATGAAGCTTGAGTTGAACCCTTATACCATGAGCCTGATGAAGAATAGGAGTAAACTGTGAAAATATGAAAAGGCAAAAGAAGGTCTGCTATGGTGGTTAAGTAAATGGAGAGATAACCAGAAAGATATGGGATAGTCCAGCAAATGCATGTTCACAGAGTCCCTGAGCCTCGACTGACTCACCATCCTTCTTTTAACAATATAACAATGTTTTCCTTCTGGCATGAGGAAAACATCCTTCAGATGAAAATTGCATCTCCTGATGTTAGGAAGCAATAGGAAAATCACAGTGCACCTGGTGCCTTGCAAGTACCATTAATTCAAAGTGATCAAGAATCCAAGGTGGTAGATTTGATGGTTGCCTGTTCTCAGAGCCTTCAGTGAATACTCACGCATATCCGTGACACACACCATACACCTTTGTAAGACCAAGCTGAACCTAACTCTTTGAGTCCAAGCCATTGGGAGATCTAGCGTATGGAGATGGGGGAAGGATGAGAACTCATGTTACTTTCATTGTTACTTCACTGAGGAGGGCAGATGAAAACTACTTGGCCATGGCCTTGCTATGTCAATGATGCTTTCTAGAGCAGCAAAAATTAAAACCATTAAGTAAAGGCATCAATAGGGCATAGGAGGTTCACTTTTTGTGTTGTGTTGTCAAATGTCAGGGAAGCACTTCACCTAATGAAAGAAAACAAAGGCCATACTGAGTCTTATGTTGGAGCTGAGTTTATAGTTCCATTCTAATTTACAGAGGGTCAAAACTAACACCAAAACATATTCATCAGATGGGAAAGACCTTTAGTTCCCTTGGGTGTAGGAAGTGTTTGTCTAACCTGATTGCATTTCAGGCACATGTGGAGAAAGATTTCACAGATAATTTTCAAAGTTAGAAAAAGAAATTTGACATCCAGGAGATAAAGAAAGCTGATTTTTCAAAAGAAAGACATCCATATTGAAGTTTAAAAAGAGACTAAGCTTAAATTGTTTAATATATAGAATAATAGTTATAAAGGTATGTAGACAAGCATTGTAATTTTAAAATACCACCACAATTTGAGAGGCAAGAAAACCAATTGTGGAAGCAGTAAATCCATGAACTATGACCTAACAGTTGGTGAATACACATAACTACCCATACACGTCATCTTGCTGAGCTTGAGTCATATAAGAACTCATTTTCATCAGCATTTAAATGCAAAGCAATCTAATTTAGCAAATAAAGACACATACTCCTAGAAAGGAAAACATCCCAAATAATTTGAATAGGATCTTTACTTGTAAACCACTTTCTTAGTATTATCAGAAGAAAAAAAAAATGACTTTAATTTGTTTCCAGCTGTGAGATGCTACTGCATCCCATAATGGAACCGAAGTGAAAAGACATTTGCTCTTTAGTCTATCTTTCTACAGCGTCAGAGTACAGCTGATGAATCACACATCCATCCACAGTTGCTTACAGCAGGGAAGCCACAGAATTCTCGGTTAAAAGGGATTGTGTTGAGGCACTGGGAACAGCTGCAAACACTCCAGAGATGAAAACTATCAGTAAAAGAGTGCACATGGATATCAAGTCATGATCTGTTTACACCAGCCACAAGCAGAAGAGTGATGCTAATATAGCCAGTCTGCCTCTGCACTCCAGGAGGAAACCCGAAGGAGAGAAGACCTTTTAATGAGACACCATAGTGCTTCCACTACTCAAGGCCAGATGAGACCGATTGCTCTTATTCCCAGAATCCCTGTTATCTCTCACTGCTGACTGCACACTCTGCCGGTGTTTGGCTGACAGGAGAAAATGACAGTTTGAAAGCCATGCCTATTGCTAGAAACAAGAAATGCCTCACCTTGCTAAACCCAAATCTAGAGTAGGAAATAATCAGCCCCTAGTTTTCATTTTCTCCTGAGAAAGGAGACAAGAAGTTGACCAAGTTCAAGTTCTTCTGTATTATAGCAACATAGAGTGAGACTTTTACAAGACCATCCCATTCCTGCCTGATATACAACTGGGTGTCTGCAATGAGAATCAATCCACTGTGGACTTCAGGTAATTATGACTGAGAGTAAAAGGGTGAAAGATACTGGTCCAAAGGTATTCATCACTTCTTTCACAGATGATTTGGAACCCAGAAGTCAATCATTTAAATTAAAACATCTCAGAGAGGGCTGGTGAAGCAGATGGAATTGTAACATCCATAAGACAGGAAACTGTAGTGTTAGGGGACAGATTTCAAGAAACAAGAAGGGCATGCTGCATAATATTGGTGTTGCCCCTCAAAAAAAAGGGTGGGGGAAGTAGCAAGTCACTGATGGGAAAAAGGCTGCTATTCACAAGCTTAACTCAAAGACAGCACATGAGAGTCCTGTGATACGATCAGTTCAGCACCTCTGTCTCTGTGCTTACAGGTAGAACTACCCAGGAGAAGCTCAGAACAATGGAAGAATGGAAATTTCTAAAAGTTACCCTATAATTAATATGACCTCCCTCAAATACACATACCAACTCAATGAGCAGTATTCTGTGTGCTGTGTCTAGTTACTTCTTTCTCCTGATGCAGCTCTTTCATTTCTTTTAAATTAGCACACAAGGATTTACGTATCATTTTTTTCAGGCATTTTTTTCCCTTATTAATTTTTTTTTTTTATTTCCAAGGAAAGAGAAAGAGAGAGAGAGAGAGAGAAAGGCATGCCAGGTCCTTTAGCTGCTACAAACAAACTTCAGCTGCAAGCTCCACTTTGTGCATCTGGCTTTACGTGGGTACTGGGAATCAAACCCTGGTTGTCAGGATTTTCAGGCAAATGCCTGAACAGCTTGGTCATCTCTGCAGCTCCATTTTCAAAAACAATTCGTTTTAGTTGATTCTTGGTCCCTGCCTGCCCTCCTCCTGTTCTCTATTTCACTCCTCTCCCCTAACGCCCTCCCTCTTCTGCTTACACATCACATGTGTCCTTTCACCCTTCCCTTATCCCTCTTCCTACTCAACACTTGATAACAGCTCTTAGTTACCATTCTATCCTTACAAGTTTTTTACCCACTTTTTTGCCCCTATATAGAAATACTCGTAGATATTACAAGCTACTCTCTGCTTCTTAGAGAAGGAATTTAACTTCTACACTCAATGTGCTGAGATTCTTAACAACAGAAGTTGACATGCAAATGTGGAAGATTCCACTCCCCATATTCCACTCCCCATATGTATAGCCTGAGACTACCCAAATATAATATGCTAAAATGCCTTGAAAAGAAAGACTACTGATGACTTTTCTCATAAAAGAGCTAATTAAATGTTTTAAAAATATATTGCGGTAACAAGTGTCCCCCTCCCATACGCTTCATTTTTAAAAGTACCTGTGCTTTCCTCGAGTAGAAACAGGCTTGTTTATGAATAGAAACATGGGAAAAGGCACAATATAAAATAACTGCAGCTCAATAAAGATATGTGAAAAACAAATGACTAAGATGTGCTAATTTATACTGCCTAAATCCATTTCCTAGGGAGAATGCTAACCAAATTGTGTAAATACTATATAAGAAACTGGGAAAATATAGCTTGTTTTTCCCTGTCTGACAAAAATCTATGGGGAATGTAACTGTTACATTTTGCAGGTGAAACACATCAGCTAACAAAGGTGTCATTTGTTTCTCTTAATGCACTTGGAGTAATTAGCAACCCCACAGCATCCACGTGTAGCAGTTCTCAAACTACATCATGGTGCCCTCCCCTGCAGCAGTGCGTTTTCTAAGGGATTTCAGGAATGCAGTCCTGTTCCTGCGTTATCGTCCTGGTAAAGACATTAGCGGTCACTATCCTGCAGGCAAATGTTAAGGAACATTTTAAAAAATATTTTATTATTTATTTATTTGAGAGACAAAGAGGGAGAGAGAGAGACAGAGAGAGACAGAGAATGGGCGTGCCAGGGCCTCCAGCCACTGCAAACAAACTCCAGATGCATGCGCCCCCTTGTGCATCTGGCTAATGTGGGTCCTGGGGAATCGAACCAGGGTCCTTTGGCTTTGCAGGCAAATGCCTTAACTGCTAAGCCATCCGTCCAGCCCTTTAGGATCAATTTTGTTGGCACAGCTCTAGTAGTTTGTTCCATTAAAACTGAATTTAAAAGATATATATATATATATACACATGTGTATGTGTGTGTGTGCATGTGTGTATTTAGTTTTTCAAGGTAGGGTCTCACTCTGGTCCAGGCTGACCTGGAATTAACTATGTAGTCTCAGGGTGGCCTCAAACTCACAGTGATCCTTCTAAACTCCCAAATGCTGGGATTAAAGTGTGTGCCACCACGCCCAGTTTAGGAGCGATTTTTTTTTTTTTTTTTTTTTTTTTTTTTTTTTTTTGGTTTTTCGAGGTAGGGTTTCACTCTAGCCCAGGCTGACCTGGAATTCACTATGGAGTCTCAGGGTGGCCTCGAACTCACGGCGATCCTCCTACCTCTGCCTCCCGAGTGCTGGGATTAAAGGCGTGCGCCACCACGCCCGGCTAGGAGCGAATTTTTAAAACAGGATTCAGCAACACTCATACAAGGACATCTGCTCAGTACTGAGGGACACAGTCAGGTCACCCTTTCTTACCCACAATTGTTATGGTGAAAGAATATAATTTTCCCAGTATAAGATTGGGTGTTTTAATAAATTTAGTAAATTTATACATCTGGTATTAATTTCTTGTGTCTTTTCCCACTGGGAAGTTTTGGTATGTAGTTTAGATTGGTGAGAGGCAGAAAATCATATCTTTTATGACAAAGTTTAAATGATCAGAATTAGAATAGCTATGATGGTCACTGAAAAGGTTTTACAAGGACAGTTTATGTTAGAAGGTGAGATTAGATTACTGAGTGTTCCCTCTAGTAAGGTGAAAAGGATGTGGCAAGGAGTTGTTGCAAGGAGCTACATGTGGTGTAGGAGGGAGAATTGAGCAGGCTTGATCAGCATACTCAACTGACTTTTGTATTTCTTTCTCACCTAAGAGAGGGCTTCCCTCTGAGGCATTTGTTCCATGCAGGACCATCCTTTTAGTCAGCTGTGTCTCCTTTTCTTACTTTTCTATTTCAATTTATTGTCTCCTATGTTGGGTTTCACATTTCTATATGCAGAATAAGGAGGTATCATTTTGATATCTAAGAAAGTACTTGATAACTTCGTGGATAAAGTGAAATACTCATCATAACTTTGTAGAAAACAGGATCTATGAACCATTGGCAAATCATATCATGAATATTTTAATCCAGAAAACTGCCTGGTGATTGATAGCTTTTATTGTTACCTTCACAGGAAGTAAGTGAAAACCTTTTACACTAGTGTGCATGTAATTTTGGTGGGAGATAAGGGTAATAACTGAAAAAACAAAGTCCCATTTAACCAGATTATTATTTCTATGTTGGTCATGATAAGTGACTGGCTATATTTATTGATTTATTTCAGAGAGGGATGGAGGGAGAGAGAGAGAGAGAGAGAGAGAGAGAGAGAGAGAGAGAATATGGATGTGACAAGGTTTCCTAGCCACTGCAAATGAACTTGAGACTCATGCACCACTTTGTGCATCTGGCTTTATGTGGGTACTGGGGAATTAAACCTGGGTCCTTTGGATTTGTAGGCAAGCACCTTAACTGCTAAGCCATCTCTGCAGCCCAGTGACTGGCTTTTGACTCTTGTAAGGTTCAGGAGTGACCAAGACCACAGAGACCATGGAGACTACAGGAAAAACACTAGCTGCCAGGACTGACTCTCAAAAGTGGAGCAGTCAGCTTTGAGATTACAGATAGTGTGCTATATAGAGCTTTTCAGTTGGGGGAAGGTGAGGAAGGGAAGAAACACCTTTTTTCTTTATATTAGCCATAAGGTGTAAGACCAGAAGTAAGCAGGTGGGAGATAAGGGGCAGAAAACCTAGACTTGGGGCATTGTTAGGCAAGGAAGGGATAATGGCTGGGCAGTTCCTTGAGGAATGTGGATGACTCACTTCCTTATGTTTCTGTTGCCCTTCTACTGTCCTCGGTGACTCCATTTTGTCATGACCTAACAACCTTCTCCTATGTGGGCTCTATTAGTGATCAGTGAGATTAATCACAAGTCACTATAATTGATAAAAAATGATTCATACTTTTCACCTTTGCACAAATTTTAATAATAGTTCATATAAGCAGCCCTCTACCTTCCTAAATCATTCTCTCCTAGCAATATTTTGAAAGCCAATGTCTAATATATAAAAGCAATATATTAGGGCTGGGTAAGTTACACAATCACCGATTTTTGGATTATTCTTTATCAACGGTTACCTCTGGAACAAGTGAAGGAGATTACTTTCACCAGTCTTCACTAGGAAATAGGAAACAGAGAATATATTTTATGTACATTTTGTACCCAGCTTTCAGGGGAAGAGGAACTGATAAGTATCTATACTATATACCTCCAGAAAGCTCCTTCCTCATTCCCCATTCTTTCTACCACAAATGAGAAAATTCGCACCATTTTGTGGCTAGCAAGTTACCCTTTGTTAAATGACAAACAGTGTGTAAACCTGGATATGTGATAGCATCCATTGTGTGGCATTTACATACAGTATATGGAAATTTGAGATAAATTATAAATTGAATTTGAATTATCAAGAAAAATACTTCTGTCAATAATTAATAAGACACTATTTCATCTTATTTAATGTAAATATATATCATATATGAAAAATGAAATATTTACATGTATATAAATAATAAGAGAAAGGAGAACAGTAGATAACACCAGTTATGCTATCAATAAAAAGAAAGCTTAGTATATAAAAGACAGAAAAACTTCACAGTCCAGTATTTTTATAGCACCAAACCTATGTCATTTTATTAGCCTTAGTATACATATCATTAATGTGCTTTCTTGCCAATATTTTTATATTTTTATTGTTTGTGGTAACAGCAATACTGATATCTTGAAATGATTACTATCTATTTGACCTACTTCAATGAATAAATATAAATATGCTGAGATCATCTCTTGCTGTTAAGCATTATCAAAAAGTGTTTTCAAGTTAAAATGTATTTGCAAATACATTATATATTTAATGAGCACCAGTGATAAGCCTTGTGACTTGAAATTTCCTACCATGTGGAAGACAAAGTACTTAAGAAAAACATCTTTGCCATTTTAGCTAGGTGTGAATTTCTTTTAGCTGTGAAATTTTAATTACTAATGTATATACACATACATATATATAAATAGGTAAAATGCAATTTATAATTATGCTTATGTGAAATGTTTGTATTACCAGAAAATTTTCCTCAAACAATGAGGTGAAATATGTGTATTGTTTGAAAGTATAATCTGACCAGTATTCTCATTATGGAATTATGACTATTAAATGGTCACAGCTTGCAGATGATGTTAAAAAATTGCATAAAATAGGTAAACATGCTTCCAAAATAAAATATTTACTTGATAAAAAGTATAGATTTAATCTTTGTATTTTAAATATTCTGAAAATTAGGATCGCATTTTACTGTTGTTATTAAACAAACAAACCAAGAATCTCCATTAGTTATTCATAGGAATTAAAGGTTGAAATTTTCAAGTATCATGTTTTATTACCATTTGTTTTTTGTGTGTTCCAAAGACTTTGCCTAGGTGCATTTTTGCTGCACTCCATTAAATGTTTACTGTGTGCCTATAATTGCTTCAAGATCTGAAAGATTCATTTGTTTTCTCTATTTCATTCTGAACCTAGTCAACTCCTTTGAGAAGTCATGTTGATCTCCCATTAGGAGTTGGGTACTACTATAAAATGTCCATTAGGGGGCAGTTATAGGCTAATGCCCCGAAAGAATCCATCTCTCAGACCAGGGGTTTTCAAAAAATCTCCTGCTTTATGTTGCCTGCCAATATATTTTGTCAATGTGCCATGTCATACACTCATATGTATGAGGAAGGGAAAGACAGAGAGACTGAGAGACTGAGAGAGCAAGAAAAATCGACACAGAGAGGGAGACTTTATAGATCAGGACACTAAGTCATTTCTTTCCCTCCCTAGGCAAAAGGCCTCTTTGCATGAGGTTGGTGACAGCTCAGTAGAAAAAGGTCAGTAATTTCTTAACCCCTAATTCCATTTGACTGGACTCCAGGGAAAGCTGCTTGAGGTATAATCCCTTTGCCAAGATGCAATGAATGCAAAACCTTTACTGTCTACTCCTGTGGTTACAATTCATGAAGCCAATTTTGGAGACAAGCTGTAGTCTGTTGTCTGTAGTAAGAATTGTAAATGAGCTGCTGAGACATCCTGCTTAGGGAATTCTGTTAAAAAAGGTTAAGTGTAAATTGCCCTTTGGATTAGTTTGAACATCACCATTATAAAAGTTGCTGGAACTAGTAGGCAGAAATAAAAGTTTCATACAAACAGAAAGTAAACCACAGAGAAAGCAGACAGGGGATACATTCTTGGAAGGCAACGTAGAGATGGAAAGCCAGGCACCTTTTTCTCACTAAATACTTAACAAATTATATGTTCATAAATAAAGAAGTAGCATCTTATTAGTTAGTACTTAAGAAAAGGAAAAGACCTAAAAGTTAATTTCAGAAAATAAAGTCAAAATTATTATCACTAACTAAACAAATACATTAACCATGAACAACATGAGAGTACTATATTGCAAACTATGCCTTTGTTTTTACAAATTTACTGGTTAAACACCCTCAAAGATCAGTAAAACAGTATTCAAAACTTCATACACATATAATGAAAAATTTCAAAGCTTTTATAAAGCTGACTTTTAAGGCATGACCTCATTCTAACACCAAAGGGAATGGCTATAATTAAAATCCTCTGCATTTTAAAACTTTTATAAGGAATGGAGTAATTTTACATTGCTAACATATTGTCACACATAGGCATTTTAATAATAGTAGTACAAAAGTATAATGAAAAATAATGGTCCCTACTGCATCCTGACCCATCCCCAGAGCTGCTTCCCAGAGGCAACATCTTTGAACATTTTTTTCCTTTCATTCTTCTGGTAGTTACCTCCACATCTCTAGGTAATTTCTCTGTTCATTAATATTAATCATCAGATCCTGTGTTTTTGCTATGATATATAAGAAGTAACCAATTTTTTATTCCTCTATGCCTCATTTTTTATGCAATTATTTAATTGTTTTAGTGTTTACTCTTGGGTTTTTATTATCCTCAAAATATAGTCCAGACTACACTTTAATATGAATAAATTTATATTCTTGATTTTCCTTCAATTTAATTTATTCCTTACCTATATCAGGCACTCCTAATTTGACATTGTCATTTTAGATAATACTTAAAATTATCATGTACCATTATAGTCATATTTTGATAATTTATTTTAAATTGCTGAAAATCCCTGAGCAGTACCGTTAGCTTTTTGATTGTATGAATATTTTTCACTCAAAAGCAAAGTCAAGGACTAAGTCACCTATCCTTCCCTAGAGCACAACACCTTGACCTTCTTGCCATTCCAAGGAGATGATGGATCAAATGGATTCTCTTCTCTTTTCCTAAGTAAAGTTACTTAAATAAAAGTTTTCTTGTGTTTGAACTATGAACTTGTAGCCTGATATTAATTTATATGTTGTATGTCTATGAATTTTCAATAGTGTATTAGCACCCGTTATTTCCCCTCAAATTAAGGAACATCCTCTTTGTTGTATTACTTCTCACATTCTCATTTATTGGGTGTGATATAAACCCCAATGTATTTATTGCTTAATGATATTTCACTTTTTAAACTTTTAAAAATTATTTTATTTATTTGAGAGAGAGAGAGGGAGAAAGACATGCACATGCACACCTACAGAGGGAGAAAGAGAGAGGAAGAGAGAGAGAGAGAGAGAGAGAGAGAGAGAAAGAATGGGCATGCCAAGGCCTCTAGCCACTGCCAATGAACTCCAGGCTCATGTACCACCTTGTGCATCTGCCTTAAGTGGGTACTTGGCAATTGAACCTGGGTCCTTAGGCTTCCTAGGCAAGTGCATTTATTGCTATGCCATCACTCCAGCCAATTGTATTTCTTGAATCTCAATGCATTACTTTTCTGATTTTGTCTGATATAACATTTTCAGGCAATTTATATACTCTTAAAATTTTTATTTATTTATTATTTATTTGCAAGAGAAAGAGGTAGAGGGAAAGAGGAAGAGAGAGAGTGGGTGAATGGGCACATCAGGGCCTCTAGCTGTTGCAAATGAATTCCAGATGCATGCAACATTTTTTAGTTCTGCCTTTACTTGAATATTGAGGAATCAAACTTGTGTCTTCAGGCAAAGATCTAAACCACTGAGCCCAGGCCTAGTTTGTACACTCTTATATTATATTCTCTTCATGTTCTGGAATGGGACTATCATGCATTTCAACCAGGAAGCACTTACTCTATTTTGGCAATAAATATTGAGGTACTTTTTGTTCTTAAGCTCCAGAACAGAGTTCTAGTATTATTTCCATGACACCATTCTACTTTTTGGAACTTATATTACTTGGATATACAGGTTTGATCATCAATATTACATCTAGTTTCATATGTGTCTCATTTGTCTTTGATAAAATGTGAAAATTTTTAAATTTCATTTTCTACCAGATCTATGTGTTTTAAAAGTTATCATTGCAATTTCAAGTCCTTATTTTCTGACTGTCTAATATTCAGAGAATCCTTTTGTGAATCTTGTGTATAGTATATGAATCTTCACCAATTTCTTTTAGCTTACATAGGGCTGAGGAATATTTTTCAAAATGTCTCACATTTCTGCACATTTCTTTTTTTTTTCTTTATTAGTCAGTTTTGTATTCAGCAAATACAGTCAGTTTGGTACCATTATTAGGCTCATCTGTGACCTACCCCCTCCCCTTGACCCCTCCTTGTTGAGGTATAGGGGTCATGCATTGTGGAGTTAGCCCATAATTATGGGTAAGCTAAATGTCTCTGCATATCATGACCCAACATGTGGCTCTGCCATTCTTTCCGCCCCCTCTTCCGCAAAATTTCCCTGAGCCATGTTAGGTTCATTTTTGATCTGCTTCAGTGATGAGGTGTTGGGGGCCTCTGTGGCTCTGTCTCTCTGATTTGGTAGGAGTTGATTTTTCTCTGCTGATCTCCTTCCCCCTTGTGCTGGTATCCGGTTCATCAAGAAAACAGCCCCCTTGCTTAAGTAAAGGAATTGAAATGCTTTAGATTCTGGATTATCTCTTCAGAAATTTATTATTAAAGAAAAAAAAAACTTCAGAGGATAGGAAAGTTTTGTTTACTGTTAAGCATATCAGAGATAATACTGACTGGTTCTGATGCAAATGTTAAGCAGGCTTGAACCTCATTATAACCATTCTTTAAGATTAGATTTCCTCTCTTATAATGGGTGCATTGTATAAGCAAGTACTTTTGTCCTAATCACCAGCCTCTGGAGATAAGGGCTTAAGGAACTGGTTCACAAAGGACTGATTCTCTGTCTATTGCTGTGTAAAATAAACAATCCTGTCTCCAACTCAGAGGTCTCTTGTCTTTCCCAGAATTCTGGAAACTACAGTAGACTAGTCAATGGAAGTAGAGTAAAATTTCACACCATTCAGATTTTTCCACATACTTATCATCTTTATAGTTATCTTCTGTCTCTTACATTTCTGTTTACACTGGAGTCATGTGGTATGTGTGTGTGTGGCTAAGCATTGTCTTTCTATTTTCTCTCATCCTAAAATCAGTGTCTGATTTTATTGATTTGTTCATATTTGACAAAAGGAGTAAAAGAAACCCCTCTCTCTGTATGCATATGAGGAAGTAATACCTGGAAAGCATAAGAGAAAAGGAGCAAAGAATTTAGATAATTTCATAAGTCTACCTTTCAAATATGTCAAGCTGGCCTATGGGACATTAGAATTTATGTTGAGCAAGCTCTTAAAAACTGGATTAGAAAATTTATTTTTCTTTCCACTATTTCCTTCTGACCCCAGACAGTAGAGGTTTGAATGCTGGACTTTAAGAAAGTGGATGTGAGGACAAACCAACAGATAGGTTCAATAGTACCACACTCTTTCTTCTGGGAGGATACAGATTATTGTGTTTTGAATATATAAATGTCACAAATAGGATCAGGTGGTTTTTTCTTTTCCTTTTTAAAAATTCTTTCTTTTTTTTTTTTCTTCATTTCATCCCCAGCTAGTGGTGCATTTAAGAAGGTGATGGACATCTGGGTTGATTCCAGCTCTTAGCTATTATGAATTGAGCCACTATAAACATGA
Organism: Dipus sagitta; assembly: GCA_036346955.1. Taxonomy (NCBI): domain Eukaryota; kingdom Metazoa; phylum Chordata; class Mammalia; order Rodentia; family Dipodidae; genus Dipus; species Dipus sagitta. The sequence continues at coordinate 198,564,862 of CM070770.1, read as the reverse complement.
TTGAACAAATCTCTCTGGACTGAGGCTTGAAGGTTTTAGGGTACATGTCCAATAAGGGAATAACTCGGTCTGTTGGTAGCTCTATAGTCAGCTTTTTTAGGAGTCTGCATATTACTTTCCAAAGTGGTTTTACCATCTTACATTCCCACCAACAGTGAATGAGGGTTCCTATTTTTCCACATCCTCACCAGCATTTATTTTCATTTGATTTTTTGATTCCTATATCATGGAAGGTTCTTCCTATATTTTCTTTCAGTAGTAGCCAAGTTTCTAGTCTTATATTGAGGTCTTTGATCCATTTGGACTTCTATGTTGTGCATGGAGAGATGTGTGGATCAAGTTTCAATTTCCTGCATATGGTTATCCACTTTGTCCAGCATCATTTGTTGAAGATGCTTCCTTTTTTTCCAGCCTATATTGTTAGGGCCTTTGTAAAATATCAAGTAGCTATAGTTGCTTGACCCAAAATCCGGGACCTCAATTCTATTCCATTGGTCTATACTCCTGATTTTATGCCAGTACCCTTCCCACTGAGATCAGGAACAAGACAGGGGTGTCCACTCTCACCTCTATTCTTCAATATATTACTGGAAGTCCTACCTCAAGCAATAAGACAGGAGAAAGCAATAAAAGGGATACAATTTGGAAAGGGAGAAGTTAAGTTTGCTCTATTTGTTGATGACATGATTCTATACATAAGAGGCCCAAGAGACTCCATCCCAAAACTCTTGAAGGTGATTAACTCCTTTAGCAAAGTAGCAGGATACAAAATCAATGCACAAAAATCAGTAGCCTTTCCAAATGACAAAGATACAGAGAAAGAAATAAGGGACATGGTCCCATTGTCAATAGCAAAAAATAAAACAAAATAAAATACCTTGGAATAACACTAACCCAGGAAGTGAAAGATCTATACAATGAAAACATAAAAAACTCAAAAAAGAAATTGAGGAGGACTTGAGAAAATGGAAAGACCTCCCATGCTCCTGGATAGGCAGAATTAACATTGTGAAAATGGCAATCCTACCAAAGGCAATATACAGATTTAATGCGATTCCAATTAAAATCCCAACATTGTTCTTCAAAGAGATACAAAAATGATCTCAAAATTCATATGGAAAGGCAGAAGCCCTCAGATATCCAAGCATATCCTTAGCAAAAGAAATACCTCTGGAGGCATCACCATACCTGATCCAAAGCTATATTACAAAGCCACAGTAATAAAAACAGCACAGTGATAGAACTTTTAAGAGGCAGTGGCTATCTGGCAGAAGTAGATTACTCAGGGTGGGCCTTGAGGTTTTGTAGCCTGGCCCTAACTTCTTTTCATCCTCTGCTTCCAGTCCAGCTCTGCTACTGCTCTGATGCCATGCCCTTCTAGCCATAAAATGTTCCCTCAAATGTAAGCTCAATACAAACCCTTCTCTTCCTTAAGTTGCTTCTTTCTATTTGTCCATTTGTTCACAGCAATGAGACAGAAGCTCATATACAACTAAACACAGTGTGTTTCCAGTAGGATATCTTTATTAGCAATACATGTACACACAGTCGTAGGCAAACTTTTTGTTCACTGTCAAAATGACATGGACATTAATTACAAAGAACTCACTCATGAACCCAGAATGTAGTGTTTCAGTTCTTTCTCTGGTATATTTCAGACTTGTTTATTGTATTGACATGTCTTAGTATCATCAGCCACATACAAATCTCTCAATGAAATGAATAGACCAGACAAAGTTAATGAGAACACCAGAAAACCCAAACCTAAATGTTCACTGCATTATTTTTCCATCTGTTCAGTGCCTTGTTTTCCTTTGATTTCTTTCTTTTAAATGGATGATTTGAGGCACTCTTTTGCCTCTGGGTTGTGTGTAAAACTTAATTTTCTGAACACTTAAAACTTATCCTGATGATGTGACTTCAGTTACTGATGAACTACTGAAAGAAAACATTCCTTTCAGAATATAACTGCCTCTATACTACATAACTTGAAGGAATCGTTTTGAAAGTTTGAGCTCATTCATTAGTTTAAAATCTAGAGAATTATTCTCCTAGAACACTTACTATATATATAGACTTAGACCCTCTGTGTTAATAGTGAGTCAAAGTTGCCAATTTTGTGTTTGATGAACCACAACTCAATTGTGGGTAAGGGCAGAATGATTTACTTAATTTCATTCCATTTTCTTTTATTTTCCTCAAATTAATCTAAGTAGTTCTTCTACCACCTCTAGCAAGTTCTGGAAATGTCTTCATTTCAATTAAGATTTTTAATTGCTTTTAAACTGTCATTTAGCCATATTACACCTTAATTTTTTGTGTTACTCTCCCATGAAATGTTTCTAAATGGTTCTCCTTGTGCCTGAAGGAATTGGAAGGCCTTGTATAGAGTCATCATGTTATGGAAAATTATTTGATGAATTATAATGAACTTCAGCAAGTCTTCTCCAAATTCTTTTATATTTTATCATTAAAGTTGTTCCAAAACACCAGAACTTTATTTGCTGTTTCCTTGATCACTAACTCATATATCATCATTCTACTCAAACTCCGTAAAGATTTCTTTATACTCATTTACTATCACTTTAGATTCATCTAGGCAAGACCCTTATTGATTATTCTTTTCTCAATGTGTTAATATGTAAACCATGAATGCTTTCCCATCCAGCAGTGGTGGTGGCGGTGATGGCAATGTGAAAGAACAGTTCCTGAGAGTCATAATGAAGGAGGATAGGAGAAAGCTAGCTTTTAAAAGGCAGTGTCACTTAGAATCTTCTTCTGGTCAAACTATTCATTATTCTTTTATTGTGGTAAGGAAACTAAGAACTTCTCAGGTAGACAAAAACTGAGGAAATTAGTTAACATACCTTGAAAGTTACTAGTCTTACAGATTAACAATAAAAAGCAATTCTAAGACATATGTTAAAGCAAAGTTTTTAATTAAAGTGAATACATAGGCACTTATAGAAGTTACTATTATGGATGCAACTATTTGAAAGTATACTATTTATATGATTTAGGAGATTAATTTATTTTAAATAGCAATTCTTTTAAAAGCCAGCATTACTTGGGTATGTTATTCCAGTTACTGTTTTATATAAAATTTTAAATAGTAATGCATTTTAAAATTGTTAGTTTGTGGTTTGGGACACACAATGTATAAACATGCAATTTTGTGATAATAATCAGAAAGGGTAGGGATACAGCTATAAAAGAACAGAGCTTTAAATATTATTGAATTTAAGCTGATATAATTTTACACAAGAGCATTTCAACTTAAGATTTTAATTGCCATCTGCCTGGTCATTAAATAGAAAGTATTTATAATATACACAGAAAGAAATTAGAAATAAATTTAAGTATTTTACTATAAATATTAAATAAACAATAAAAATAATGTAGAAAACAAGTGACAACTTAATCGAAAGCCAGTAGAAAGCAAGTTTCAGTGACCAGAGTATTACTAGTAACCATTTAAAATGTAAATGTTTTAAACTCTCTAACCAAAACAGAGAAATTGGTAGAATATAATCCAGGTATATTATGCCAAAAGAGGAATACATTTAGATCTAAAGACATAAATAGGTTGAAAGTAAAAGGAAGGAGAAAGTAGTCCATATAAATAGTAGCCAAGTAATAAAATGTCTGACTATGCATGAAGATAAAATAAAACATGCAAAGTTTTGGGAAACAAAAAATGTTAAGAGGTAAATTTATAGTTATAAACATTTGCATTAGCAAACAAGAAAGGTATCAAAAATAAATTTAAGGGCTAGCGAGAGATGGCTTAGTGGTTAAGGCACTTGCCTATAAAGCCAAAGGACCCAGGTTCAATTAACCAATACCCATGTAAACCAGATGTGCAAGGTGGCAGAGGTGTCAGGATTTTGTTTACAGTGAATGGAGGCCCAAGTACACCCATTATCTCTCTTTCTCTCTCTCTTCATGTGAATATGAATAAATAAAAATAAATTTAAAACATATACATGTAGAAAAGTAAATAAATACAAAAATAACATAAGGAAGGAAATAATAAAGAGTAGATATGACACAAATGGAGAACAGAAAATCAATAGAAAAAAATCAATGAAATAAAAATTTGATTCTGTAAGAGAATCATTGCCATTGACAAGCTTTTATGTAGACAAAGAAAAATGGGGGAGATCAAATTAGTAAAATTAGAAAAGGAAATAGAGATTATTAGTCAATTCTACAAAATCATAAACAAGAATATATGTATATGAATATATGTATATATATGAAAAATTACTAATTAATATATAAAGAATTAAATCAGGAATCAGATCTGGAAAATTGGGTTTTATTCCCCAGGACCCACACAAAGCCAGATGCACAAAGTGGTGCATGTATGTGAAATTTGTTTGTTGCATAAAGAGGTACTAGCACACACATTTTTTCTTTCTCTCTCAAATAAATAAATAAATAAATAACAGTCTATCTATATAAAAAGAAAATTTAAATTAAATTTAAATTAAATCAAATACATTAAAACAACAGTACTTAAAGTTACAAAACCCTAATAAGAAAACATGAATCAAAAATTTCATAATATTGAATACTTTAATGTGATATAAGAGATATAGGGAATGAAAAATAGACAAATTATACACTTAAAAATTTACATAATTTTGCATCAAAATAAAATAAAAAACTTCAACTCATAGAGTGGAAGAAAATATTTAAAAATTAACCACATGAAGATAGTTTTCATGAACATATAGAGAATTCCTAAAACTTAACCCAAGAGTAAATACCCTGATTAGTAATTAGAGAAAGGACTTGAGGCAGACATTTTTTTTTAATTTTTCTGTTTTATTTATTTATTTGAGAGTGGCAGACAGAGAGAGAATGAGGCCAATAGAGAGAGAAAGAGAGAGAGAGAGAGAATGGGCGCCAGGGCCTCCAGCCGCTGCAAACTAACTCCAGACGCGTGCGCCCCCTTGTGCATCTGGCTAACGTGGGTCCTGGGGAATCGAGCCTCGAACTGGGGTCCTTAGGCTTCACAGGCAAGCGCTTAACCGCTAAGCCATCTCTCCAGCCCGAGGTAGACATTTTTATAAATATATGCTTGTAGGCATTAGTCACATAAAGATGGCCAATATGAGTGAACTACAGCAGAAATATGTATGAAACATTAGAAAATTGCATGGCCTTGTACCTATTCAAGTGGGCTACTATTACAAAAAGATGAAAATAGGATATGCTAGTGACTCCATGAACAAATCAAAACATTTTTGCATTGTTAGTAGGACTCTAAAACAGTACAGCTACGTAGAAGACGGCAGAGTCCTCAAATAGGTAAGCATATAATCACTGTACAACCAAGCAATTTTACTTCTGTGTATTGAGCCTAAATAATTGAATGTCATGTCTTGAAAGGGTATTTATATGGTGATATTTATAGTAGCTCCCTTCATACTTACAGAAATATGGAAGCACTTCAAGTATCCATTAATATGAATGGTAAGCAGTTATGATTTGGTGTTACATGCATGTAGACTCAATGCTCAGAAGATAAGCAAAAGGGTCCATGTAAGTTCAGGGCCAGTGCCAACTACATAATGCCTTCCAGCCTTCCCATGGATATATGCCAAGATTCTATCTAAAAAGAAAGAAAAATACAGAGCTGGAGAGATGGCTAAGTGGTTAAATGTGCTTGTTTACAAAGGCTAGTGTCCTGGGTTCGATTCCCAGTACCCACATGCAGATGCACAAAGTGGAGCATGTGACTGGGCACCTTTTAGAGTGGCAGGAGATCCCGGCACACCCATAGTCACTCTTTTTCTGTATACCTTTTTATCTTTCTCTGTCTCAAATAAATAAAAACATTTAAAACCAATAATGAATAGAGATATTTATTGATCTCAGGGATGAGAAAATAAAGTAATAGTTGTATAATTAATGTTTTACTTTATTTTCTGAGAAAAAAAATGTCAGAAGGAAATTAATATGATGATATAATTCAGAATAATGAATAAATTATTCCTTATTCTTTACTAGTTTTTTCTGTCTTTGAAAGTTTTTCCTATCTTACAAAAAAAAAACATAAAACAAATGTGATATTTGCATGTAACACAAAAATTGTGTGATTGTACTTACTTTAGTTATTTAAAATAATCCAAATTATGGAGCCAGGAAGTAAAGTTGCTTTTGAAATTAGAGAAGAGGGAATGGAGTTATTTAGAGTTTAAATATTAGAAGTAATTACAAGTGAACATGTTGTGGATCTAGATGTTGGTGATACATACAGACCATTTTTTAGTTAAATCTACAGATCCAATTTGTTTAAATTTTGAATTTTACATATTATATACTTTGCTACATTAGTAAAATTGTAAAATGAAGTGAAGAAGTATCATAAAGAAAAAGTTCATCTTTGATAGAATTATTTCCATATTTTTAAGAAAATAAAGAAATGAATTTGCTTTTGAGCTAAAAGTTGAATTACGTTTTGGTCCTTAGACCCCAAAATGTTTTTAGATAGACAATGTGTGAAGGTGTAAAATATTTTGAACTCATTATTGTGATTTTTCTCTATGCCTTGTAGTGCTTCTGTATTACAATTACATTGAAAGAAATTTAAATTTGGCTATTTGAAACATTTAATAACCTGACAAGACATTTAAATATGGCTGTTTGGAACATAATGACATGTTCAGAACTCACAGCTATCCTCCTACCTCTGCCTCCCAAGTGCCGGGATTAAAGGCATGCACCATCACACCTGGCTGTATTTAATATGATATTTATTTGAGAGAGAGAAAGAGAGAGGCAGAGAGAGAGAGAGAGAGAGAGAGAGAGAGAGAGAGAGAGATTGGGCATGTCAACACCTCTAGCTACTGCAAACAAACTCCAGATACATGTGCCAGCTTGCGCATCAGGCTTACATGGGTACTGGGGAATTGAACCTGTTTTATGTTTCTCCAAGACCTTTGAATACATTTACAATTGTGGTACATATGCAATTTCCACTTGCCTTTTTTCTCATGTGGTCCATAAATTTTATAATTTTTATGTTCATACATCATTCTTTTGGCTTAAAGTTTTTAATCAGATATCAATACACTAAATTAGCTAATTAATATAAGCGTCAACCCTAGAAATAGTTACTGAATAAAGCTCATAGGCTTTAAGCAACTCAATAAAAATGGCTAAGGTTATTTATCTCTTGAAGGTGATGATCAGGAGGCATTATCAGGCTTTGCTTGTGAGATGGTTTGATCCTACGTACATTAATTTTACCAAGCCCGCTTAGAATTACTAGAATAGACTACAAGGATAGCCATGGTCCATTCAGATTACCTCCTAATCTGAGCCCTGGTTTCTTCCAGGGTTTAATTTATATTTTCCCCTTGGATGAGTGAATCAAACTGGTTGACAGAGATACTTCCCTTAAATTTACCTTAAATTTTGAAATCTCCAACCATTACATATTGACTTTCCTAGAGCATTTAGTGACATGCACAGGTTATTGTCCAATGAGAATAACCATCTTATTATTCAAGGCTTATAGTTATAGCGTTAGCTCAGTTAGCGAAGTTCTTACCTTGCAAGCATGAGGACATGAATTATATCAACAGAACCCACATATAAAAGCTGGGCACACTTGTAATTGTAATCCCAGTGCTGGGGAAGCAGACAGGAATATTGCTATGGCTTCGTGGTCACCTCATCCAGTTTACTGAGAGAGATCCAGACCAGTTAAAAGCCTAAGAAAGAAAGAAAGAAAGAAAGAAAGAAAGAAAGAAAGAAAGAAGAAAGGAAGAGAGAGAGAAACAAACAAACAAAGAAAGAAGGGAAGAAAGGAAGGAAGGAAAAGCCAGCATATAAGGTTGCACTATGGTCTCTCTCACACACACATGTGCATTTATACACACATACATAGACTAAAGACATATATACGTGACTGTCCTTGGTCCAGTGAAATTTTTACATCACCTCCATAAGAAGCTGAAAAATGCATGACTATTAACTATGCAAAATTGATATACCAATAATTTTACCCTTTAATCTGTATTTATTACTCAAAGAAACTATACCTCAATTCTTTTCTAAAATTTTTTATTTTTTTATTTTTTATTTATTTGAGAGCGACAGACAGAGAGAAAAAGGCAGAGAGAAAGAGAGAGAGAATGGGCATGCCAGGCCCTCCAGCCACTGCAAACGAACTCCAGATGCATGTTCCCCCTTGTCCATCTGGCTAAGGTGGGTCCTGGGGAGTCGAGCCTGGAACTGGGGTCCTTAGGCTTCACAGGCAGGTGCTTAACCACTAAGCCATCTCTCCAGCCCTACCTCAATTCTTTTAGAAAGCTTTCCATATTCCAAATGGTTATGTTTTCAAAATGCAATATATTTTTAATGTACTATTTTATTTGGAACAAGTCAAAAATTCATTGAAGTTAAGAATTCTCTTTTTATTCATGTTTGTGCATATGTATCTGCATGTGTATAAGAACAGGGGCCAAAGAACCTCAAGTGTCATTCTTCAGGAATGTCATACACATTTTTATTTTTGCACAGTGTCTCTTATTAACCTTGATCTCACAAATTACATTAATCTGGCTGGGCAGTGAGCCCCAGGGATCTGCTAGTCTTCACCTCCCCTGTTTCAGGATTACAGGCACATGCCACCACACCTGGACTTTTAATGTCAGTTTTGGTGATCCAACTCAGTTCCTCATGCTTATGCGGGAAGAAATTTACTGACTGAGTCTTTTTCTCAGCTCCCCAAATTTTCTTTCTTGTGTACCTGAATAGAAACTGAGTCACCTGTTTCAGGCTAGTTGTATGTATCTAATTAAGTATAGAACATAATCTAAAACTCAAGATTATTAAATTATAGTCCTGTCTTATATTTTTGACTGTTTCTATTTATTACAGTGTAATTAAGAAAAATAAATTATTAATATTATATCGATATGATCAATATTTATTAAGATTGACAAAATAGCAAGAGCCTAGATAGATGCTAGAGATGGCTTCCATGTAGCTAAAATGCCAACAGCCAAGAGTTGGATTCAGTTATTTTTTCAGTTTGATGCTAATTGTTTCATGATCATATTTGCATAGCAAATATAATGGTAGAAATTTCAAAACTGTAATATTTTTACATTATATGGGGACCAAAGTTAGTGTGTAGTCCTATTTTTCTTGGTCCTTGGAAATAATAATAAGCTTCTTTGTTGTATGACTTTAATAATTTTGTGCTTAAGGCCCATATTTCATTTCTTTTTTAAGTTTTAGTAGTTAATAGTTCCTGCTCTGTAGCAGAAACTCAAAACCTGTTATTGCATACATGAACAAATGAATGTAGGGATCACACAGATTTTCTGAACTGAAATATATTCATGTATAATGTAAACCATTTATACCTCCAAAGTTATAAAAGAGAAATATTTTATTTATACACACCCATTTATTTTTCATTATGCAACATTGTAATAAGCCACACCTAAATTTGTCTTATATAGTAATTAAGTATAGTTATTGATTGGTTGAAATGTATGGCAAATTTGATTTACAGTGGCAGATATTACCCTTGCCTCAAACTTTATTTATTTGTTTAATACCTCAGAGTATGACAAGTTGGCATAAACAAGTTGAATAAATAAGGTAATAATTGTAGGAACTTTTTTTCTGTCATAGTAAAGCACATTTCGTGTTTCAATCCTGAAAGTCCAGACCATGAAATCAAAAAACCGTGAGACTGAAGAATTTGGAAGACTCATAAGAACTTCCTAAACTAAACTGAAAATCAAAATTGAAAAAGGGAAACATGGCCAGGGCTGTTCCCGGCAGTGCAATGGGGTGCAATATTAGTATTTCCTGGTGGCTCACTGGTGCTTGCTGCTGCACACCCTGGCAACTTAAGCTTGGGGCAGTTAAGAAAACCACTGCCTGATGCCCCTGTGGAGAGCCCAATCAATCAATTCCGTGGAAGTGTTTTCCAGGTAGGAGGCGGGCTTTGCTGAACCACTTTGCTATCAATTAGACAGTCATTATGGTCACAATTGCACTTACAGGGAGAGCGATGGCAGCGTGCTAAGTGCAGATTAGCAGCTGCTTTCACGGGGTGCTCTCACAGACACACTTCCGCAGACTTCCGGAGAATCCTGTGAAGGATCAATGGCCCACGCCTGAGAGACTGAGGCTGGATGGGCGCCATTGTTAACTGCTCAGTGTTTTTTAATTTACAACTCCTCTTCAGTAACAGTACACTACCTTGTCTTAAAATGCATCACCTGTACATTTTCTCACTTCTTTCTTTAGAGACTGAGATTAAAGTATTCCTTGAGGTAAATATGAAGTCCTTAATTCGTGGTTCTTTGTGCTGTGGTGGGCCAGTACAAAAAATTACAGTAACATTTTTTTTTCCTTTCTCAATAACTTAAAAAAAGTTAAGATTAGATGTCTTAAAAGAAAGGTTGGCTTAATTCAGCAAAATAAATGAAGTTGTAACCCCAAACCAAATATTTTCTTTTCCCCCACCTGTGAACTAAATGTCTACGGAGTGGCTAATTGGAAAAAATTGGAATTTTGGGAGTCTTCATTTTCCATGCCCTGCACCTGGAGTCTGTATGTGACATGTCTTGAGAACAGTTTCCATCTCTTCTGCACACTACAATAGGCTCACCCTACTTACTCTGTCTTCTGTAGAAATAACTGAACAGCATAATCAGCCATGCTCTTTGGCCTATATGAATAACTTTCAGACCCTGAAATGATCAATCCCTGACTCATAGACAGGTATGGTGGTACGCACCAGTCATCCCAATACTTGGGAGTTGGAGGCAGGAGGACCAGATTCAAGGAAAAATGTGGTTATATGTAGCAAGTTCATGGACAGACTGGACTACATGAAACCCTGTTTCAAACAAACAAACATAAGAAAGACCAAATAGTCTCTGATTCTCATCATTATTTTCAAATGCTTACAAGATGCGTGACATCTTATATTTTAGCTAAATTCCCACATATTAGCACTATCAGACAAAGGTGGTCATCTCTATTTGTCTATTTTCAAAGTGTTCTGATATATTTTATATTTGTTGATACCCTTAAATGAGAAAGAATACCCTTACTTGTAATGGTATGTACTATACATCAACTGAACAGGGCCTAGCATCACCTGTGAAGAATTATGTAGATTAAATTAGCCTCTGTGCATATCTATGTAGAATTGTCTTACCATTAAGGTAGGAAAACCCATTTTAACTGTGAGTGGCATTATCCTATTGACTGGGTTTTAGACCCAAATAAAACAGTGAGAACTTTCTGAGAATTAGCATTCATTTCTCTCTACTTCCTCCATTCTGATATATGATATGACTCTGGCTTCTTGCTCCTGTCTTGCTGGAACTAAAAGGCTGAAATAAACTCATCCTGCTTTAAACTGATTTCTGTCAGCTATTTTCCTTCTTCTAATTTCTTTCCAACTTCCCAGCAATTAGAAGTTGACTAATAGACCTACCTTTCTTCGTTTAGTATGGAAAACTAATCTAGAATCTTTATGTCACATCAAGTCTTACAAATTCTAACAGATAGTTTTCATTGTTTTGTGCTTATGATCTCATTTAATCAGGACTAAGGAATAATTAGGTAAAAATAATTTCTGAGACTTTGTAAGTGCATGTATGTGTGCTGTGTATATATATAAGTATGTATGTTTGTATGTGAGTATATACAGATCCAAATAAGTGTATGTGTGCATTCATATGGAGACAAGGGGTTGAAGCAAGGTGTATTCTTCAATTGCTATACATTTCATTTTTGATATTTTTATGTAGTTTTGAGTGAGAGAGATAAGAGAGACATAGAAAGAAAGAATGAATGTGAACACATCAGAGCCCCTTCACACTGCAAACTTACTTGAGACGCATGTGCCACTTTATGCATTTGGCTTTATATGAATATTTGAAAATCAAACCTGTGCCATCAGCTTTGCAAACAAGAGCCTTTAACCTCTGAGTCATTTCTCCAGCTTCATATCAGTTTTGAAACACTGAAACTAGAGCTCACAAATTTAGCTTTCTAGGTAGACAGCCCTGACCTGGGGACCTAAACGTCTCTGATTCTTACACACTTAATTTCAGGTTCATACCACCATGCAAGGCATCCACATGGGTGCTAAGGATCTGAACTCAGGTCTTCAAGTGTGTGAAGCATGCAATTTATCTACTGAGCTCTCTTCTCAGGCATCTTTAATATTTAAGTGAAAAGTTTTAAGTATCATTTTCTTTTTTTTTTTTTTTTTGTTTTTCGAGGTAGGGTCTCACTCTAGCTCAGGCTGACCTGGAATTCACTCTGTAGTCTCAGGGTGGCCTCGAACTCTCAGTGATCCTCCTACCTCTGCCTCCCGAGTGCTGGGATTAAAGGCGTGCGCCACCACGCCCGGCTCAAATGTGTAGCCCAGGCTGGCCTCGAACTCCTGATCCTCTTGCCTCCGCCTCTTCAGCAATATCCTACCGGCATGCGCCACCACAACCGGCTCATTTTCTAGTTTGTATGTATACCAGAAGTACTAGCCTAGATTTGAAGTTCTTGAAACTACTGAACACTGTTAAAGTAACTCTACACAGATTTTTTTCTTTGTTCCTCAGTGATAAAACTGGGAAAAATTCCAGTCCTATTTCACAGGTGGATGAAACATTTAACATATGTTTCTCACAGAATTCCAGATTTATAGTAGTTGCTCAATACGCAATTATGAAATATCACTTGTTTTTCCGACACTTAGCCATGGATTAGACCAGAGAGGCAGATGTGACATTCACACAATAACAGTACTTAGAATATATCATTAAGCATTTCTATGTAACAGAAACTTTAGTAATCTAAGTTCATCTAAAAATAAGTTAGCTAAGAGAATAAAATCAAATGGTTAAATCAACCTATTAACTGATTATAATATAGAAACTGTAGATACAATAACTAAAATTATTTGCAAATAAAATTTGATGCATTATTCAAGCTAAAGTGACTTAACTTGGTAACAACAGCAACATGATACATCTTGATAGTTATAATTTATTATGTAATTTAATCTCTTAATATATATATTAAGAGAGTAGCATATTATAGGCCCACATTTAGGCTATTAAGAAATAAAATGAACAGGACTCACTACTCTGCAGAATCTAGAGTCAAAAGAAAGGAACTATTTTCATCCAAGAAACTTGGGAAATAAAATAGTAGAAACATACCTGAAATGTCTATGAGTAGCTATGAAGATTATGCAGGGTTTCCTGGGGAAGTGCTAAATGAAGAGGTGTGAGTTAGAGAGCTGACAATAGCTAAAGGTGAACCTGTACTCATACAAGCAGGTAGAAATAAAGTCACCAAGGGGAGAGATGTCATGGTTTGTGGAGAGAACTCTAAGGAATTTGACGTTGATCCAGCGGACTTCCTTTGACCAAAGGATCAAGAGATTAGTCTGGGGAAGTCAGCTGGGGTCAGGAGAGCTGCAGTTTTGTTTTTTTTTTATCATGTCAAAGCATTTTTTTTTTTTTTATCATTTTGGCAATGAACAGCAGGTAGATGGCATGATGAGACTTGATTTTTGGACAGACTGTGTTATGGTAAGTGTAAGGCAGCTGCAGGAGGCAAAGGCAAGAAAGAGTAAGTAATGGCCACAGCGTCAGATGAAAGAATTTAGGTGCAAAAATGGAAACCTGTCAGTGATTAGGAAGCAGAGAGAACACAAATCATCATAACAGTAGAGTGGGAACCCCCCCCCCCCAATACATGACCGTCAATTAAATAATAGTAAACAGCTCAAAATTAGAAAATGTTTCATACAAAAATATACTTTATTAATGAAACTTTCATCAGGGATGTGGTAGCAGTTGGGAGAACACGACCTGGCTGAAGATGGAATAAGTTGTAAGGGTTTCTTAATCAGTGGATGCGTTTTGGAACTAGTTTAATGGGAGCCAGCTCATTATAACAGCCTGGGCACTCAGAATCCTTGTTTTTCATGAGCTCAAATTTGTTGACATTTTGGTCCAGGTAATTTTTGTTGTGAGAGACCTCCTTGAGAATTGTAGGATGTTGAATGATGACAGCCTATGCCCATTTGATGCCAATGGTAATTTCCCAGTTCTGTCTATCAAAAATGCCTTCAGATATTGTTTAACTAGGAAACAAAAAATTCCTCAGTTGAGAACCTGCTGTCTAATTCATCTGGAAATGTGTTAGAATAACTTAGCTGATCCTGTGCATAATGGGCCAAGTTTATTCCAAAAAAGGTAGGATATGTGGTAGTATTGTGTTTCTTTTGTATGGGGGGGAGGCAAACACATGCATGTATGTGTGTGCTGATTGGTGCAGGGGCAGTTGAGATACAGTAGAACGAACAAACCTGGCTCTCAGAAAGATCCCATTCCAGTATTATAGATGATTAAACTTTTTCTTCCTTTCTATCCTATAAGCATATGACTGAGAAAGTCACATTAAAAAAACCTTCTGATTTAGCCGGGCGTGGTGGCGCACGCCTTTAATCCCAGCACTCGGGAGGCAGAGGTAGGAGGATCGCCGTGAGTTCGAGGCCACCCTGAGACTCTACAGTGAATTCCAGGTCAGCCTGGGTTAGAGTGAGACCCTACCTCGAAAAACCAAAAAAAAAAAAAAAAAAAAAAAAAAAAAAAAAAAAAAAACCTTCTGACTTATATTCAGTCTCTATCCTTTTATATTAAAAATATTAATTTCTGTAAATAAAACAATGTGGCATAATTATAGCATGACACTTAGAAATTGTTTTAATGTTCCATATAAGGATGAATTATTAGATTACCTTTTTACTCCCTAACTTATTGAAATAAAATCACCCAGTGCAAAGTACAGAGGTTTTTCTTTTCCATTGGAATGACATATAATGGTGTGGTTTCTGATATTTCTATTAACGTTGCTAGGGCTAAGCAGTGCATATCCTGGAAAATTCCCAGGAGACAAATTTAAGTTGCTCTTAACTGACCTTCCAACACTTTTAGCTCCGTTGCTTGCTTCGGTGGTCACACTCATGCTAACTCTGATAGATGCATCCAGCCGTAAGGTTGATTATGAAATTCCCTGGTGATCGTACTAAAACTCTTAGATATAACCACAATTCCAAATACCAATATCACTTGATATGATTACTAAGTGATCACAGCCTTAAGCAGTTTTAATTGCTTTTTCATAATCAGAATTAAAAGAAATAGAAAGCAAAATTTCTACATTCAAAGGAATATACATACAATATTACATCACTTTGGGTACCATGTTTTAATAAATATATGCTTTTATTTGTGAGTAGAGAGAGTAAAACAGAATAAATGTGTATTCTAGGGCCTGTTGTCACTGCAAATGTATTCCAAACTAATGTGCTACTTTATACATCTGGCTTTATGTGGGTATTGGGAAGTTGAATTCAGGCCAAAAAAGGCTTGAAGGCTTTGCAAGCACCACCTTTAACACCTAAATAATCTTCCCAGCCCTTGGTACCATGTTTTAAGAAGGAAATTGTTAATTTGGAGTGTTTCCATAGTCAAGCCACCATTCCTGACTGTCTCAATACAAAAATTTCTAGGAGAGTCCAAACTTGAAATACAATAGTGAATGTTTTCAATGCTAAAAATATTTTATACATGGGCACAGTGAGCATGTTCCCAGCTTCTCAAACAGATCATTAATCTTGCTCTTTGAAACCCCTCAACCATGCTTGTTATCGATAGTTGTTCGGTCCACTCCAAGCACACCTCATTACTATTGCTGTTCACAACACCAAACACAATGGAGAAAGATGATGCCATGTAAATAACAAACAACAACAACAAATAGACTGATTTTGAGCTTTTCCCTGTGGGCTTACAGGTCTCACACTGAACATGCATAAAATTCACAACATGGAATAGAAGAGTCAGCATAGGATTTCTCAAAGACAAGAAAATGTGCATCACAATATAGGTGTTGCTGTTTTCAAACTTAATTTGAATTAAACATGTAAATGTGAACAATAGCTCTCTATATAGTTCAGCATTGTTTTACAGGGAATTTTTTTTTTGATGATAGAACTAAAAATATATTTTCCTAGTTAAATTGCAAAATTGTATAAATACAAAGCCATATGTGAGTACTTCACCTCAAGTACACTAAAAGTGTGATTATTATAAAACAATAATTTTCAAATAATCTTTAAGTACAAGAGAAACATAAATGATAAAATATGAAATTTATATAGAAAAAGTGCATTTTTATTCAAGACTCTTACTTGGTTTTGAATTTTGAAGATTTATACCAAGAATATTTATAACATTGCAGTATCTCCAAATATGACTGGTTTAAGACCCTTCCACTTATGTAAAATCCATACTCACGGGACATTTTTGTAGTCTACTGTATGCCCTTCACTAACAGAATGCATATCTAATAAGAAAACTTAAGAATTTTTTCTTTCCTTCTTTTTGAATTTAAAACTAATCACTATTTAAACAGGTTAAAAGAAACAATAGTTTAAATTACATATCTTACTTGTTATCTGCAAGATTTTTATTTAACACAAATGCAAGTTAGAAGGAAATACCAAAATACTATGTTATCAAGTATGCACTTTTCAGTAGAGTTCTTTTATTAAAATAACCAATTACTATTTCACATAAACTTTAATTGAGGTCATTACCCTCCTAGCAAGTTACTTCAAAAATTCTTTCTTATAATAAGATTTGTTATTGTAGTATTTTCCACCCCAGTGCTTCATTCATATTTATATCATTTATATACATTTATACAATAATAGGCATTATCCATAATTTAGTTGAATTCATAATGAAGTCACATATTTAAATGCCCATCAGGAAAATGTGATCCTTCTGTTTCTTCATTAATGACACTGTTGACAGTATAGGAGAGCTCTTTTGATCCAGTGACCATTAGTGACTTCACTGAGTCAAAATATCAATGCATCTTGAGCCTGTGAAAACAAGCATTCTAAATGTGTGCTTAAAGTAACAGTTCCATAGAACATGTAAAAATTTGGGCTGGAGAGATGGCTCAGCAGTTAAGGTACTTGCCTACAAAGCCAATGTTCCCAGGTCTGAGTCCCTAGGACCAATATAAGCCAGATTCACAAGGTGGCCCATGTGTCTGCTGTTCATTAGCAGTGGCTAGAGGCCCTGGTGCAGCCATTCTCTCCCTCTCTCTCTCTCCCTCTTTCTCTCTCTCTCTCAAAATATTAAATAAAAATAAAATATTAAAATTATTGTGAGGGCTGGAGAGATGGCTTAGCACTCAAGGTGCTTGCCTGCGAAGCCTGGTTAAAATTCCTGGTCCCAAGTAGCCTGATGCACAGTGACACAACACACACAATGTTGCACATGTGCACAAGGGGGTGCACACATTTGGAGTTTGATTGCAGCAGGCTGAAGTTCCTGGCATGTCCATTCTCTCTCTCTCTCTCTCTCTCTCTCTCTCTCTCTCTCTCTCTCTCTCTTTCCCTCTCAGAAAATAATAATGTGAGTGCTGGAGAGATAACTTAGTGGCTAAGTCACTTGTATGTGAAGCCTAGGACTTATGTTCAACTTTCTAGGTCTCACTTATGCTAGACGCAGAGATGCAAGCCTATAAGGTCGCATGGGAATACAAGGACATGTACTGGCCTGGAGTTTGATTACAGCGGCTGGAGGCCTTGGTGTGTCAATTCTCTCTCTTTCTCTCTCATGAAAAAATAAAAAGGGCAGTCTGTTGGGATCACCTCAAAGAAAAGTAATGTGAAATTTTAATAGGGTACGTTTTATATATTCATATCCACTTACATGTGAGTACAGCTCTTTTAGAGACAAGTTATGTCCCTCCTAGGAATCTCTTCATCATGTGAAATTCTAGATTTATTGACCTTGAACATCTGTTGATTATAATCTCTTGCATTTATATACAAGTACTGTACTTTGTATGACACAGAGTAAAAACTATACATGTTAGAGTTTGCATAGCTACTTGAATTGATCACAGTATTACTATTATATTTATAAATTAATTGCTAAATTTCAGTCTTTCTGTTTTTTGCTATTAATCATTGGTGACTATGCCATTCAACATTGTCTGTAGAAGGGGTTAAACCTTGACACCACATAGTCCTTGATGTGGTTCCAATGTAAAATGTTCTCCATAGGCTCATTCTTTCTTCCCAGAACATCCAGTATTATATATGTGTGTGTGTGTGTGTGTGTGTGTGTGTGTGTGTATGTATGTGTGTGTGTATGATATGGGTTTATTTTTATGTATTAAATGGTGACAGACAGAGAGAGAAAGAGGCAGAGAGAGAGTGAGAATCGGCACACCATGGCCTCCTACCACTACAAACAAACTCCAGATTCATGTGCCACCTTGTATATCTGGCTTACGTGGGTACTGGGGAATCAAGTCTTGAACCACAGTCCTCAGGCTTCACAAGCAATAGCTTAATGATAAGCCATTTCTCCAGCCGAAATTATATTTTATTTTCATACTATTATGTCTATTTGTTTGTTTTGAAACATGGTCTTGCTATATAGCTCCATTGGCATGGAACTTGGTTGGCCTTGAACACACAGATATCTAGTTGCCTCTACCTCCTGAATGTTAACATGACATGTGTGAGCTGCCTTGCCTTGCTATTTTCTTACTATAAAAATAATGTTATGGACATCTGGGTTGATTCCAGCTCTTAGCTATTACAAATTGAGCCGCTATAAACATGGTTGAGCAAATCTCTTTAGTCTGTGGTTTGAAGGTTTTAGGGTAGATGCCCAGTAAGGGAATAACTGGGTCTGTTGGTATCTCTATACTCAGCTTTTTCAGAAGTCTCCATATTGCTTTCCAAAGTGGTTGTACCATCCTACATTCCCACCAACAGTGGATGAGTGTTCCTACTTCTCCACATCCTCGCCAGCATTTATTTTCATTTGATTTTTTGATGCTTGCTATCCTTATTGTGGTAAGGTAGAATCTCATAGTTGTTTTAATTTGCATTTCTCTGATGATTAGGGATGCTGAACATTTTCTTAGGTGTATGTTTGCCATTTCTATTTCTTCCTCTGTGAACTGCCTGTTCAACTCTTTGCCCCTTCTTGTGAGTGGGGTGTTTGACTTCTTACTGTTTAGATTTTTGAGTTCTTTGTAGATTCTAGAGATTAGTTCTCTATCAGTTGGATAACCCACAAATATTTTCTCCCATTCTGTGGGTAATCTATTGGCTTTGCTAAGATGTGGTATATCTACACAATGGAATTCTATACAGCAGTAAGAAAAAATGACACAATGAAGTTTGAGGAAAAATGGTTGAACCTGGAACAGATCATTCTCAGTGAACTTACCCAATCACAGAAAAAAAATCGCCCCATAGTCTCACTCATCTACAGCACCTAACCTGAATCTACCGAAGATACCTTACATACCCAGCAAGCATCTCCTAGATTAGACACTAGGATGGAAGGGGAGGGAGGGGAGGGCATCAAAGGGGTGGGAAACACAAATCTAGACCCAAACGGCAATGGTACCATAATCTTCTACTTACTAAAAGATAGACCAAATGGCTGATCCTTCACCAGGCCCTTACAGGGAACACCTGAACCACAAGACACTGGAGAGGGTAGGATTAAGACTAACCTTAATCTCCTACATCTTCCCTCCCTCACTTCCCCTCTCCCTGTCTCTCTCTCTCTTATCTCTAACTCTTGTATATTAGTTATCTTTTTCCCCATTTTCTTAGTGGGCACTGACCTGTAACTCCCAGAACCAGCATGGGGCTATCATCCACAATGAGCTTTTGATCAGAGAGACCTACAAGGTTTCCTAAAAGACAGACAGATTTCTGTCAGAGTACTTGATGACCCACCAAAGGTTAGTGGTAAGACCCTACTGCTGAAGATACCTTATGTGATTGACATGCAAATTAGAATGGCATGGCTGGAAGTTGGATGAGAGTCAGTCCCCAGACAGTCAGCGCGTCTAGTGCCAGAAGGTGCTACATGGGCGACTGGGGGAAATTGACCAATATCTATCGAAGCAACGCATGGTCTAACCTACTTAGCAGCAAATAACTTATTGTGATGCCCACACAAGTGCAGTGGTGGCACACAGCCATGGTGGGGAACCAACTGCTCTCAATTTGGCTAACTGATCCCCTCACTGGTATGGGACCCATAGCTGGAGCTGGGAAACAAGTCAGAACCATATCCAAACATAAGCCCACTCTCCAGTATCAAGCTACTATCAATTGTGGGCTACAAGAGGGCCTACACCTATTAAATTCTCTATAAAAAAATAAAAAAAAAGTAAGGGTTATCTCATTTGTCCTGGTGCTAACTTACTCTCCGTTGGAGAATCTGCTTCTCTTTTTCAGATAGATGTAGACCCTAAGGAGAGAGCCACCCCATCATATCTCAAAAGGGACCCGGCTGAAACTAAGAAAACTTGGAGAAACAAGCAAGGGGGCTGTTTTCCTGATGAACCAGACACCAGCACAAGGGGGAAGGAGATCAGCATAGAGAAAAATCAACTCCTACCAAATCAGAGAGCCAGAGCCTCAGAGGCCCTCAACACCTCATCACTGAAGCAGACCAAAAATGAACCCAACATGGCTCAGGGAAATTTTGTGGAAGAGGGGGCGGAAAGAATGTCAGAGTCACATGTTGGGTCATGATATGCAGAGACATTTAGCTTACCCATAACTGTGGGCTAACTCCACAATGCATGACCCGTATACCTCAACAAGGAGGGGCCAAGGGGAGGGGGTAGGTCACGGATGAGCCTAATAATGGTACCAAACTGACTGTATTTGCTGAATACAGAACTGACTAATAAAAAAAATAAAATAAAATAAAATAAAATAAAATAAAATAAAATAAATAAAAATAATGTTATTTTCTATATTCTTAAATTTAAAGTTTCAAATTCTTAATATGATTTTCTGCATTAGATAGTTAGATTTATGATTTCTAAAAGAGAATGAAAGAATACCCTTTTTAAGTATCCATTTGATGAACTGAAAAGCATGGACATATGAATCAATTTAACATCTGAGTGCATTTTCTATATAAGCACTTCTAAAAATTTTTTCAATATATTTTATCTTAATTGTTAATATGACTTAGCAAGCCATTCTATTGAGTAAGCTTAATTATCTAGAAAACTTAACTAAAAATCTCATTGATACATTTAATGATGACTTCACTGATATGTAGCACATAAAATAAAAGTATGGCAAGGGTAGTTTAATTTAATTTATTATTATTATTTTAAATATTTTGGACATAGGGTCTTGTTACACAGCCCAGGCCAGCCTTGAATTGATCTATCTATGTAGTCCAGGGTGGCATTGAACTCCTGAGAGCTAGAATAACAAGCATTCACCACTATCCCAAGTATGCTAAGAAAATGTTTTAAAGTGAAGTTCAGGGTAAGGATAAAAGAATAAGAGAGAGAGAAAATAGCTCATGTCCTTGTAGCTAATAACAAAGTACAGGAGAGAAAAAACAGACAGAAATTGCACCAGGCCCTTAGAGGGAACACCTGAACCACAAGACACTGGAGAGGGTATGATGAAGACTAACCTTAATCTTCTACAGCTTCCCTCCCTCTCTCTCTCTCTCTCTCTCTCTCTCTCTCTCTCCTCTCTAACTCTTGTATATTAGTTATCTTTTTCCTCCTTTTATTAGTGGGCACTGACCTGTAACTCCCAGTACCAGCATGTGGCTATCATCCACAATGTGCTTTTGATCAGAGAGACTTACAAGGTTTCCTAAAAGAAAGACAGATTTCTGTCCGAGTACTTGATGACCCACCAAAGGTTAGTGGTAAGACCCTACTTCTGAAGACACCTTATGTGGTTGACATCTAAAATGGAATGTCATGGCTGGAAACTGGAAGAGAGTCAGTCCCCAGACAGTCAGCGCATCTAGTGCCAGAAGGTGCTACATGGGCGACTGGGGGAAAATGACCAATATCTGTCCATCAACTCATGGTCTAGCCTACTTAGCAGCAAATAATCTGTTGTGATGCCCACACAAGTGCAATAGTGGCACATAGCCATGGTGGGGAACCAACTGCTCTTGATTTGGCTAACTGATCCCCTCAGTGGTACGGGACCCATAGCTGGAGCTGGGAAACAAGTCAGAACCATATCCAAACATAAGCCCACTCTCCATTATCAAGCTACCATCAATCGTGGGCTATAGGGGGGCCTACACCTATTAAATTCTCTATAAAAAAAAGTAAGGGTTATCTCATTTGTCCTGGTGCTAACTTACTCTCCATTGGAGAATCTACTTCTCTTTTTCAGATAGATGTAGATCCTAAGGTGAGAGCCACCCCATCATACCTCCAAAGGGCCCCAGCTGAAACTAAGAAAAATTGGTGAAACAAGCAATGGTGCTGTTTTCCTGGTGAACCGGGTACCAGTACAAGGGGGAAGGAGATCAGCACAAAGAACAATCAACTCCTACCAAATCAGAGAGCCAGAGGTCCGCAACACCTCATCATTGAAGCAGACCATAAATGAGCCCAGCATGGCTCAGGGAAATTTTGCGGAAGAGGGGGCGGAAAGAATGTCAGAGCCACATGTTGGGTCATGATATGCAGAGACATTTATCTTACCCATAACTGTGGGCTAACTCCACAATGCATGACCCGTATACCTCAACAAGGTGGAGCCAAGGGGAGGAGGTAGGTCACGGATGAGCCTAATAATGGTACCAAAGTGACTGTATTTGCTGAATACAAAACTAATTAATAAAAAAATAAAAAAATTAAAATAAAAAAATTAAAAAATATGAAAGGAAAGGAAAAAGAAATTGGAAAGTGGCTACAGCATAAGCTGTACTGAGAACTCCAAGGACTAACTGGGAAAGAAGCATTCTTTTTTCCCATTTGACTGAATATTATAGCTTTGAACATCATGTGTGGGATTTTGCCAATCCATGGCTCCTTCAGCACTAGTGTCTGAGGCTAGAGCTGTCTTGTGCTATCTGTGTTTTGACAGATTCCTCGTTTATTTTTGTTTGTTTAACTCTATTCTGTTTTGTTGTTAGTAGGGAATTTTGTATTTGGTTATAAAGGTTTCTTGAAGAGATGATTATTATTATTACTATTATTATTATTTGCAATCAAAGACATTTACGGCAGAGTAACTATATAGCAAACAAACAAAGAACAACAGCAACAAACCAGGAAGCCCAACCCAGTAATTACATGGTGTGCCAACTGGAACACTGAATTGGGTGAAATCAAGGCCTAGCCAGCATGGAGAGGTGGATTGGAAGTAGTGTTACACAGAATGGCTTGACAAGGAAACACTTTGTTGCTGTTTATATAGCAGGTGTCATGGCAGACTTCTGCCTTGGTGCTTTGACCCTTCTGTATTTTGACCCCATAGTTATGGTCCAGTTTACTTAACATGGAATTAGGCATAAGAAAAAAAATTCCCCTTCATGGTTAGAAAGAAATAGGATTATCTTTAAATTTTTCTTGCTGAACAAGGCCCACAGCTACACTTAGTATAAGACTAAAGTACTGAAAGTGGACAGTCATTGGTTTTGTACTTCCATGCCGTATATGCCTAAATGGACTTATGCTTGAAATTGTTCACTTGTGATCATCTGTCAAGTGGGAAAAAACTAGGAATGAGTCGTGGTAACTAATGATGCCCTAGAAGAGATTCTGGGAAACAACCATCTAAATGTCTTCCTTTTCTCTTTGGCCTTTTCTCAAGGCCTTGAACACACTAGGCAAGCACTCTAACACTGAGCTGTACCTCCCAGTCATACTTACCTTCCTTATTCATTTCTAATTCTGGTAATGAATTTTAGATTTTCCTCAAACCTAGACTGAATGAGTTCCAAAATGAAACAGGCCTTCTCAGAAACATATCTACTTCCCAATCTGCCTTTGGATTAAAAGTATCAGAAACCAGAATTTTTCACATTTCTATACCGTAATGCCTATGTTTATTCTTAAGAAACAAAAATACAGAAAGAAGGCTGGCAGAACAAATGAGTTTTTCATTAAGGGAGAGATCAAGTGATGATGTTGTTGGTCGTCAGGTTCTGTTGTTTTTGTGGTTGTCACTTCAACAACAAGCATGAAAACTCTCCTTTGGTCATGGTTCTGTCACTGATTGGTTATGTGTTTTAGAGCAGGTTAACACCCCTGGCCATATTGCCTGTATGTGTGCTACAGAAACTCTCCATGGCTAGCATGACACTTAAAACACCAGTAATGGAATACAGGTATGATGACAAAAAAAAAAATAATGCCAAGAACACTTAATGCATACAGCAAAAATGTTTTGATATATATTTTATATCATTCTTGCTATTATAGTATTGAAATGGAATTACTATAACAATATATTTTCATCCAATTAGCACAACCTTAATGTCCTTGTTCCATTCAGGTTCACATTGCTGGTAGAAATCACCCAACCAGCAGGAGCTTGTGGGGAAAACAGAGGTTTATTTTGGCTTACAGACTCAAGGGGTAGCTCCACGATGACAGGGGAAAATGATGGCATGAGCAGAGGGTGGATATCACCCACTGGCCCACATAAAGTGGACAACAGGAACAGAAGAGTGTGCCAAACACTGGCATGGGAAAACTGGCTATAACATCCATAAGTCCACCCTCCAAAATACACTGTCTCCTGGAGACATTAAATCCCAAATCTCCATCAGCTGGGAACCTAGCATTCGGAACACCTAAGTTTATGGGGGACACCTGAATCAAACCACCATAGTCCTAAACTCACTATGTGTGTTTTATTGAGACAAATCTCCAAATCATTTACCTACAGAGCATGGCATAAAATAAGTTACATTTGTTGAATGTCTGTCATATGTAGATTTATATAATATTATTGCTTTAATCCTCAGTAAATTCCATAGAAAATATAACATTTTCTCTATTTTATATTAGAAATCAGATTCTGTCTTAGTAATTAATTTCCCCAACATTGTTTTTGAATATTTGGCTTTTTTAATCATTTTTCTTTTTTCTCTCAATTTTTCCTAACGTTTTTCCATGATTATAAAAAATATCCCATGGTTATACCCTCCCTCCCCCCCTTCCCCTTTGAAATTCCATTCTCCATCATATCCCCTCCCCATCTCAATCAGCCTGTCTTTTATTTTGATGTCATGATCTTTTCCTCCTCTTATGATGGTCTTATGCAGGTAGTGTCAGGCACTATGAGGTCATGGATATCCAGTACATTTTATGTCTGGAGGGAGCACGTTGTAAGGAGTCCTACCCTTCCTTTGGCTCTTACATTATTTCTGCCACCTCTTCTGCATTAGACCCTGAGCCTTGGAAGGTGTGATCGAGATGTGACTCAGTAATCCAGTCACTTCTTTCCATCACTATGATACCTCCTGAGTCATCCCAAGGTCACTGCCATCTGAAGAGAGAAGAGTCTCTACCCAAAGTGAGAGTAGCATTAATATAAGGGTATGAATATTAAGAGAAGTGTTTACTGGGCAGTTTGAGAAGCATAGTATACACATTTATCCAGACATCAATTGATATTACACCCCTAGGGCTCATGACTACCCCTGTTTTAAGTTTTCAGTATCAGGGATGTATTTCCTCCCATGGAGAGGGCCTCCAGTCCAATTGGAGGGCAGTTGGTCTTCACCATGACACACGTGCCACTATTGCACCCATTGGCTCATTTGGCCTGGCTGGCCAATTATAAGGCTTGTAATGTCCACTGTTGAGTATCTTCACTGGTGGTATCTCTTTCTCCCATTGAACTGCATGCAGAATGGCTTCTTCCAGCTTTCTGTCAGCTGGTCTACATGGAGGAGGTTATCAGCTCAGTTCCAGCAGGATTTCTCAGTGGCCTTGCAGCCCAAGTATGCAGAGTCTTCAGCAATATGGTCCTACCATCTATTCCTGGTGGGAAACCAAGGGCCTCGGCAATGGCCTATAATGTTTTGGGGTCATCAGGGACCTCCCTGGCAAACAACTCACTGGAAGGTATCCCATCCCTGGCACTTAAAATTTTCTAGCAACAATCTACAGCTCCTGAGTGTTCCACTGTCCAAAACTGGAGGATTCCATGTGATTTATTTATATCCTCTTAGATTTTGATTAGCCCTCCCTCCACCCTTCCTTTACTCAATCTGTTCCCCTGGCCTCACTTGGGCCTTTTCACTCCCATTAATCTATTCTTCTACTTACATATATACAATACCAACCTATTAAGTACCCTCCTCCCTTCCTTTCTCTTCCCTTTATATCTCTTATTTAGCTTACTGGCTTCTGCTACTGAGTTTTTTCCTTCCCACACAGAAGCCCAATCATCTGTAGCTAGTATCCACATATGAGAGAGAACATGCGGTGCTTGGCTTCCTGGGCCTGCATTACCTTATTTAGTATAATCCTTTCCAGATCCATCCATTTTCCTGCAAATTTCATAGTTTCATTTTTCTTTACCACTGAGTAGAACTCCATTGTACAAATGTGCCATATCTTCATTATCCACTCATCAGTTGAGGGACATCTAGGCTGGTTCCATTTCCCAGCTATTATGAATTGAGTGGCAATAAACATGGTTGAGCATGTACTTCTAAGGAAATGAGATGAGTCCTTAGGATATATGCGTAGGAGTGCTATAGCTGGGTCATATGGTAGATCAATCTTTAGCTGTTTTAGGAACCTCCACACTGATTTCCACAATGGCTGGACCAGGTTGCATTCCCACCAACAGTGTAGAAGGGTTGCTCTCTTTCCACATCCCTGCCAGCCTTTATGATCATTTGTTTTCATGATGGTAGCCAATCTGACAGGAGTGAGATGGAATCTCAATGTAGTTTTAATCTGCATTTCCCTGATGACTAGTGATGTAGAACATTTTTTTAGATGCTTATACACCATCCATATTTCTTCTTTTGAGAACTCTCTATTTAGCTCCATAGCCCATTTTTTAGTTGCCTTGTTTGATTTCTTATTATTTAACTTTTTGAGTTCTTTGGATATCCTAGATATTAATCCTCTATCAGATATATAGCTGGCAAAGATTTTTTTCCCATTCTGTAGGCTGCCTCTTTACTTTATTTGCAGTGTCCTTTGCAGTACAAAATCCTTGTAATTTCATGAGTTCCCAGTGGTTAATCTGTGGTTTTATTGCCTGAGCAATTGGGGTTATATTCAGAAAGTCTTTGCCAAGACCAGTATGTTGAAGGGTTTCCCCTACTTTTTCCTCTAGCAGTTTCAGAGTTTCAGGTCTGATGTTAAGGTCTTTAATCCATTTGGACTTAATTCTTGTGCATGGAGAGAGAAAGAAGAATCTATTTTCATTCTTCTACAGATACATATCCAGTTTTCCCAACACCGTTTGCTGAAGAGGCTGTCTTTTCTCCAATGAGTATTTTTGGCAAAAATATGGAATGCTTCACAAATTTGCCTGTCATCCTTGTGCACGGCCATGCTAATCTTCTCTGTATTGTTCCAATTTTAGTATATGTGCTGCCAAAGCAAGCACTGTATATTTGTTTTGTATGAGTTGGGCAAAACCATTTCTTTCTTAAATCAAAAATTCTGAGATCACAAAAAAAAATCTTTGATATAAGCTGGTCTCTTTGAGGGTGGGATAGACTCTCTGGGCTCGAATACTTTGAAGACATCCTCATGTATCACTTCCCCTCCATGAAGTAATATAAGAGATAAATAATTGATCATATGGGAATTGTTCACTGATGTAGCTGCCCAAATTTCCACCCAGGGCACTCTTTATAAGTATGGTTTTTCAAAAAAAAAATAAGTATGGTTTTTCAAAGTTGTATATGGCCCATACTAGGACATATTCTATTTTATGAGGGAGAGAGAGAAAATTGGCACAACAGGGATTCTAGCCATTGCAATTGAACTCCAGATATGTGCACCTCCTTGTGCTTATGTGTGACCTTGTGTGAATGCATCACCTTGTAAGTCTGGTTTACGTGGGTGCTGGGGTTTGAACCTGGGTCCTTAGGCTTTGCAGGCAAGTGCCTTTACTGTTAAGCCATCTCTCCGGCCCTGGGATATATTCTTTAATACATCATTTTCGTGAGTTGGCTATGCTGCTAGTGGGTCTTTTCAATGGTATAGATTCCTATAAGTTGCCTAGGGAACTCACCTATGGTATAGCTAGCTTTGCATTATCCATGTTCCTATAATGTCTTCAATATACTCATTGGTTAACCAAGCTGGACTTTGAATGGATCTTCTCTTTGATCTCTCACTTTTTCCAATCTTTTTCCTCAAGCTCTTTTCTCATTTCCTTCACTGACACTGGCTACAGCTCTTCAGTTCTTCAAACATTTCAAAAATGCCAGAACATGTTACAGCACTGTGCCCACTGTTCTTGCTGCTTGTAGTGCTCTCCTCTGCAGCCCAAATGACTCATCTTCATCTTCACTTAGTACCCTCAGCTCAGAGCTTCTCTTTGGTTACCAGTGGGTACCTGATTTCTCTCTTCTGCAGCCCTTGCCTGGCAAATCCACAACCAACTGTTATTCACATATCCCATATTATTAAGCTTGAATGCTTTTTTCTATTCATTTGTAACATCAATCAGTTTTTGTGAAAACTATAAATGTTTGCAAAATAGCAAAATATTTGAGTCGTATGTGCACATTCCCAGGTGAGATTAAGCAAGATTATTTTCTGCCTCTTTGTTACAGCCCTCAAATACATTTGTTGTGTTCTATATAATGTCAAGCATTTCACATGTCAGAGCTTCATTTGGTGAGTTTGTCATCAAAAATGGCTCTCAATTATAGTGTTGAAGAGCTGTCATGAAGCTAAGCACAGAAAGACAAGGCCATACTTTACAGATGTTAAGGTATGTTATGTATGTTTGATGTAGAGAACTGTTACCCAGATGTTCAATGCTAATGAATCAATTGAATAAATTAAATGATGTGTCCTTAACAGAAATGTGCATCAAACAAGATAAAATGTTTATCAGTTGATTAAAAAAATTAAATTCACATCCTGAATTGACATATAGTTACTAATTCAGGTTGACTAGTGACTTTAGAGAACCTAGTGACTAGTAATGAGAATGAAATGTCATTTTAGATGATCATTATTGATTATATGTTCATGCTCACTAGAATATAAACACCATGAAGGCAGGAAAATTTTGCTGTTATGATGGTCACTGCTATATCCCAAATTTGAATAGGAGGTCAATGAATATTTGTTAATACATAATGGATGAATGCATAAAGTGATTATAATGAATGTTGATTAAATAATGCATTGTTATACATGGATTAGATACATATTTAAACATATAAATAAAAAGAGCATAAATGCATAATTCAGGAATACTTAATACTATTGTGATATGTGTATAGTTAAGTGCCAGACTAGTTATAGTTTTATCCTAGAATTGAAAGATAAATACAATTTGTGCTTTGTGCTTGAGGCATTCATAGTGAAAAATAGCCATTGTAATGTTGACATTTATTAGTGTGTAAATTCAAGCAAATGGCATTACCCCTTTGTTTCAGTCTTTACTTGTTTCTTAAGTGGGGGAATGATAGCAGTACATTAACAAGATTCTACTAATACATATAAGTCACATACGATAAATACTATGTATTGTATTTAGCTCTTCAAATCATTTCTGCATGAAAAAACAATCAGACATTCCTGAAATTTAAATATAGAAGATAAATAATAATATACATTGTGTAGAAGACATATAGATGCCATCTTAATTTCCTGAAATATTTCCTGAAAGTCCAAAGTATATATTTTACTTTATGCTGATTTTAAAATTTAGAATAAGCTTTATTAGAACTTTATAGTTTGTATCAACATATGCAAATGTACCCAGATGTTCCATTTCAGTGGTTACATTGTAAATTGAGAATGATTGCTGTGAATATCCACTTTCTTTTAAAATCTATCAGCATGAATTTAATATTTTAAGCAAGGAAATGGGTTATGCTAATGTGTTAACTCTTAAGGTATCATCCATCACTTTATTTTTTCCTTTAGAATTTATTTATTCAAACAAGGAAAAAGGATATAGAAATCTATGTACTTAAATTGCTTTGTAACTGTTTATACTTGAGTAAAAGGAAAGCACTTGGATTCCTTGAAGCCCTACTTTTATTCACCAATGTATGTTAACGAGTGCACAGTGTTAATCAGTTTGGATTGTTTTAAAGGTGCCATAGACTGGGTGAGTTAAATAAGAGAAACCATCCTGGGTATTGCGAAGACCAAGATGAATGTGCCAGCACATTCATATCTAGTGAAGCACGGCCTTCCTGTTCACTTACGGCTTCCTGTTATGAGACAACCATGATTTCCTAGTGGCTCATCTTGGCCATCATTAACATTCTTGGGGACTCCATTGTTTTATACCATTCTCATTGCTTTTTGTAATTCCTGTCATGTAGCTATAGTAGCTCACACTTGTAATTTTGGAGTCTCTTTCCTCATTCACATCACCATCTCACAAAAGGATTCTTTAGTATCAAATGTCCTATTTACCGTGAGCATTGAGTTTTGATCACTACATTCAGACAGAACTGAATGCAACAGCCCATTGCCAGCACTATGTTAGGTTGGTTCTTTCCAAACAAATTTTGACTTGAAGACTTAAAAAAAATGAGAATGTGAATTCAGGCCACATTTAGGCTGGGAATCGCCAGGACAGAAAAACAGAATGTTTCGTTACAATACATTTCATGGATAAATCTCATATAAATGCTCTTTGGAATGCTCTGAGAGCTACCTACAGGGATTTTTTTGTCCCTTTAGAAACATTGAAATTAAGTCCTTAACCACTGATATTTATGTGTATGTGTTTATCATTTGAAAATGGATAGGCTTGGTCAGCTATATTAACCTTGTCTTCACTTTGAGTTTCCCAGTTAATTTTATTTATTTATTTATTTTCAGTCAGAATCTGACTCTAGTCCAGGCTGATCTGGAACTCACTTTGTAGCTCAGGCTGGCCTCCAACACCCAGTGATCCTTCTTCCTTAGCCTCCCCAGTGCTGGGATTAAATATGTGCACTACCTTGCACTATTTCAAATTTAATAATACCCACCTGATGGTAGGGAACCAAGCTAATAAAAAATACTTTTCTCTCCAGTACTTGAGCTCACAAATTTATTATTCTAATTTACAGAACATTTATTTTATCATAACCAAAATTAAAACAATCTAATATTCTGGAAAGGAAGTATAGGATATAAAATGCCAGACTTGGATATCAGGTGATTAGATCATTAAGAAAATGGCCCTTCCTATTTTAGGACAAGTATACCTTCTTTATTCAGTATTCAGTTAGAATCAAAGACAGAGGGAATATTTGTAAATAATCTTTAAATACTATTTTATTCTACTAGTTTTTTTTTTTCTTTCATGAATCCAGTTGTGTTCCTGTGTATTGGACTTCGTTTGCAACATTCTCAGTCAGGGCCCTGTCACTGCTAGCAATTCTCCTCTAGTGACCATAGAGCAGAAATCCACATCTACTCTGAACTTGGAAAGGTATATATTACTAATAGAACCTCACTTCAAGTTCTGTTCACCTTCTATCATAACAGTCAGGTATTACATTTTTTATTTCATAGAGGAATTAATCTTTAGATCTAGCCATTCTAAATCTCATTTTGAAATGAGAACTTGTCACAATAGGGGAAACAAAGAGAGGGGAGATTACTTTCTCTGTAAGATAACCAAATGTATATAAGTTGCTTTTTCAAACTATGTAGGGATATAGCAAGCAGAGAGCTCACTTATTTATCTTATGTATAACTTCTGATGACATCCTAATCAAAATTTATATCTAAAATATCAAGGCAAATATCAAAATCATTGAAAATGGCAGACTTTAATAGAGACTTTGGTGTTTATTCCTTTGAAGAATATGAGAAGCAAAGATATGGCATATGAAAAGTAAAAGACTTTGCTGTCTTTGAAAATACCAAAGGTAACTTTTAAGTGCACTTACCATTTTCATCTTTACAGATAAAATGTCTAATAGACAGACTCAGAGGCGTCCATGAATTTTCTCTACCATTTAAATATTTTTGAAATGAACAACAAAACAATTACATTTTCAAAAAGTCAAATAGAACTTTATATCGTCTCATGTTGTATATAGTGACCATCTGAGCTGCAAATAGTGATTCTGAAATACAAGTCTGTGGATAGATATATATGTTTAAAGCCTGGATGGTATGCTTAGTATCAGTGACTCAATAAATGGATACTTATATTAATTATAACTCCATGTTTAATGTAGGTATGAATATGAAAATGCTGCAATGACAATGTTTACATATGTTAGCTATTGTTTCACTGTGAGAAGCTCTGTTTATAAAAAGCTCATCTTTTCAAATGCAGAACTTTATAAGCCATGCAAAAATTGGCAATTCTTTACAAGAACCATGATAAGCAATTTTTTTCTGAGTTTTAGTTGTATTCCAAGTCATAAAATCTTATAACCCAAGAGCAAATGTAGTTTTCCTGAACAGCACTTTATTTGTAGTAACATATATACTTCAAATTAAAGAAAAGTGGCTCTTCTGAAAATGGCTAAATTATCCATGTGGGCTGTAACAGAAAAGGGACAAATAGGTCACTGTACATGGACCATATGACAGATTCTGCTTTTTTTTAAACATGTGACACTCTTGTTTATTTGGCTTACGTGGGTCCTGGGGAATTGAACCCGGGTCATTAGGTTTTGCAGGCAAATGCTTAACTGCTGAGCCATCTCTCCAGCCCAAGACTCCGCTTTTTTAATATAATCTTTTCCAAGGTGGTTAGACAATACTGACAGAAATTCAAAAGTATCTTTACTATGAACTGGTTATTGCTATTGTGTAGTTATATAAATGGATTTGGTAAAGAAATATAATTTTATTTTCCAGATTTCAGAATCTGGCAGTTCAGACGGATGTACACATTTCACTGTACTCTGAATTTAAAGGAAGCTCCTTTTCAGTAATCCTTGATTCATTGGAATAATTCTTAGGCTTCAATGGGCATGACAAGCACCTGGAGCACTGGTAACAATTCAGCATGCTGAGCCTCATACTCAGACTTACCTACTGTAGGTAAGTGGGGCCAGGAGTCTACATGACGAGCTGGGCCATTGCTCACTATGATGGCCCAGAAACCATGTTTTGAAGATGGCTAAATTGATGGTCTTTTCTTACATGCTGACACAGCTTTTCAAAATGTCAAGAAAAACACTTATAAAACTTTTTAAAATTATTAAGATCAGTACTCTAGATGTGCCAGGGAACTTATCTGAGTTCATTTTTGTTTGGAACTTCTAGAGAAGCTTTCAAAGCCAAGTGGAATTAATTAAACTGATAGAAATTATAATCAATACCCTGAACATAATAGGTGCTACATTGATTCATATGAGTAATTCTAATCTAATCTTCCATTCTGAATTTATCTTTTTCTGCAAATGTTTACTCAAAGAACAGGGATAGAATCTGGTACAAAAATATGTCATTTACTCAAAGGTCATATTTTAATTGCCCTCCAAACTTGGCTCAATACTCCCAGATGATATCTCCCAGATAATTTGTTTAAGAAAAAATGTAAAGTATAAATAAATTTTAAAAATTGTGTTCCCATTTCTTAACCTAATGCCTACTTCCAGTCCCTAAGCAACTTATTAGTGGATATTTGTAGAAAATGTGGTCTCTGAGAACTTTACTTCAGTAGTTTTGGACTGTTAGAGATGGTGTTGGAAATATGGGGTTCACATGAAATAGTTCAGTAAAGGGAAATATGCTGAGGACATATGTCTATTTTATATACTGTTTCTAGAATTTATCAACAGTGTCTGTATTGGACAACCTATAATTTCCTCATTGCAGTTAACCTACACAATATTAATAATTCTTTTCTAGCATTTGATTATAAGGACAAATAATTAGTCTTATTTCATGTAAATATAATTAACTAAAAATTAACATATTTAGTGTTTGCAGGGGTTGATGGGTGCTATAGTTAATGAGAGGAGGTTATCTTTGGATTTCTTATTAGAGAATACACAACTAACTGTATTAAAATAATATTTAATTATTAGTTAGAGTTTACCTGTTTTAAACTTGTATTTTTTTAGTTCATATGTCAATCTGTTTTGTCTATTTTTTTCTGTATAAAACAATGCTAGTTTAATAGGTTTTTGTATGAATTTATCACATTATACTATATTATATATATATATATGTATATATATATATTATAAATATATACATTAAGAATTCAGAAATTTATTCCCTGGAAATGTACTATGGATGAATCAAAGTTGGTAGTATTCACATTAGTGTCAAAATAATATTAAGAATAAAACTCACATTTTCCAGGAGCCACACTTCCTTTACCACTTGTTTGGTGTGTGTGTGTGCGTGTGTGTGTGTGTGTGTGTGTGCATGACTTCCCTTTATGGCTGTAAAATCAACATGAATATCACATGATGAATCATTTCAGACTTCCTGTACTAAATGATGTAGATAGGATAGGAGTGACAGTGAAATAGCCCAGTAGGAAATAAGAGTCTTATAAAAAAGACCTCTGTCCTTTCTGAATATAACCCCATCTGCTCAGCAAATACAACCACTAATCAATCATTGGGATCTCATGAAATTACAAAGCTTTTGTACAGCAAAGGACACTGTGAATAGAGTAAAGAGACATCCTACAGAATGGGAGAAAATGTTTGCCAGTTACACATCTGTCAGAAGATTAATATCCAGAATAAAAGAATTCAAAAAAAAAAACCAGAACAATAAGAAATCAAACAACTCAATCAAAAAATGGGCTATGGAACTAAATAGAGAGTTCTCAGTGGAAGAAATATAGATGGCATATAAACATCTAAAAAGTGTTCTACATCTTTAGCCATCAAGGAAACGCTAATTAAAACTACCTTGAAATTCCATCTCTCTCCCATCAGAATAGCTACCAACAATAACCCATATACCTCAACAAGGAGGGGCCAGGGAGAGGGGGTAGGACATGGATGAGCCTAACAATGGTACCAAATTGACTGTATTCACTGACTACAAAACTAATTATTAAAAAATAAATAAATTTAAAAAATAATAAAAAATTTTAAGAAACTGAAAAAAACAAAAAAAAAAAACAAATAACAACAACAAATAAATAAATAAAATAAAAAGAAAATAAATGACAATAAATGTTGGTGGGGATGTGGTAAAAGGGGAACCCTTCTGTACTGTTGGTGGGAATGTAATTTGATATAGCCAATGTGGAAATCAGTGTGGAGGTTCTTGAGACAGCTAAAAATAGATTTGCCATATGATCCAGCTATAGTACTCTTAGGCATATATCCTAATGACTCTTCTCACTCCCCTAGAGATAACTTGCACAACCATGTTTATTGCTGCTCTATTCACAATAGCTAGGAAATGGAACCAGCCTAAATGTCCATCCACAGAAGAATGGATAATAAAGATGTGGTACATCTACACTATGGAATTCTATTCAGTGGTAAAGAACAATTAAATTATGAAATTTGTAGGTAAATACATGGATATGGAAAGGATTATACTAAGTGAGGTAACCCAGGCCCAGAAAGCCAAACATTGCATGTTCTCTTTCATATGTGTATCCTAGCTACAAATGCATAGACTTATGTGTGATCTGGAGCCAAAAATCAGTAGCAGAGGCCCATAAGCTAGAAAAAGGTTATAAGGGAGAGAGGAGAGGAAAGGTCTTAAGAAGATACAGGGAGGGGAAAGGCTTAAGTGAGGTCAAGGAAAGAGATTGTATAAAAGAAGGGCAGGGGGGTGGGTCAATCAAAATTCAAGATATTCTGAATAAGACATGAAAATCTACTTTCTTAAATAATGGCACATTCAGATGCCATAGATTGTTACTAGAAAAAATTCAGTGCCTGGGATGGGATACCTTCCAGTGAGTAGTTGGCCAGGGAGGTCCCTGTTGCTTCTAAAACATTACAGGCTCTTGCCAAGGCCCTTGGTTGCCCCTGAGAAAGACATGGTAAGACCCTGTTGCTGAAGACTTCACATGCTTGAGAGGCAAAGTCACTGACAAATCAAGTTGGTGCTGAACAGAAAACCTTCTCCCTGTAGCCCAGCCAAGTGAAAGCTAGAAAAAGCTGCACTCTAAGCAGTCTTATGGAAGACAAAATTCATCAGTGGTGAAAACAGTAAACAGTAGAAACCTCAAGTTTGGCCAGGCAGGCCAAATGACTGAACGAGTGCAATAGTGGCATGTCTGTTCTGGGGGAAACCAACTGCTCTCTAATTGGACTGAAGGCCCATTCTATGGGAGGGAATATGTGCCTGGTACTGAAAATCTAATCAAAAGCTTATGACAAGGGTGGTCATGAGCCTTAGGGGTATAAAGCCTGCTCTTGTCTGGATAAATGCATATATTATTCTCACCAAATTGCCCTGAAACACTACACTTAAAGTTCATACTCATACATTAATGCTACTCTCACTTCTGGTTAGAGAAACTTCTCTTTTCAGATGGGGATGACCACTGGGATGACCCAAAAGGAAACATAGTATTGAGAAGAAGGGATGGAGGAGTGTCCAGCACTGAAACATCTCACACCCTCCATGGCTCAGGGTCCATTGCAGAACAGGTGGCAGAAAGAATGTAAGAGCCAAAGGAAGGGTCCTTACATACAACTGTCCAGACAGAATTTGGCCTTGATATCCAAAACCTCTCAGTGCCTAGCAGTACCCACACAAGAACCTCATAATAGGAGAAAAGGATGATGACATCAAATTAAAAGAGAGACTAAAGAAGAGAGGAAGGGGATATGATGGAGAGCAGAGTTATGAAGTAGAAAGTAGTGGAGGGGAGGGGAGGGAAATGCCATGGTTTGTTGTCTGTAAGTATAGAAGTTGTCAATAATATATATATATTAAAAAAAAAGACCTTTGTCAAAAATGATGTTTTCTTTGCATCCTTTGCCTCTGCTGTGGACAAAGTGGGCAAGTTGGTGCCTCTGCATCTTGAACCCAAAAGAAAAGAAGTGGTATTGCAGGTGAACTTTGAGCAAGGTGTCAGAATCATTTCCTTTCCTGGCATGAACAGCCTTATTAGCAAGAACTTATTGTCCATCTCTTACAGTTTCAAAAAAATATATAGTTACTGTAAATGTCAGTTTAAAAATTCTTCAATTTTATGTGATACACAATGTTCAAATTATAGATGAAGTATAATTTCACATCATCTGGTTTTCCTTGAAGTTCTCTGTGCTTTTTGCATTTTTTCAAGTATTGGTTAAAATGCTTGAGACAGAATGCTTCTTCCCTCACTTAAGCCTTGTGGGGATACAAACAGCATTGCTCAGAGTAATCCCACACCAAACAGAAAAGAATTAGAATCTGATTTTAGAAATCTTTTGGAGAGAAAAAAGAACACATAGCTGTGGGTTGTTTCTTTGTTTCTCACCAAAATACAAACCACAGAGACACTAATATGTTTCATTTGTTTGGTTTGACATATAAAATTCTTGCTTTCTTCAGCTTGTCTGTAAAGTCCAATAAAGTTTTGAGACCTGTGTAGTAAACTACTTATATACTGTTGACTCAACCCAGACAAGAAATAGCTGTCAAGATTTTCTTTTTATATTCACCAAAGATATGTAAAATAGGTATAGAGAAATGTATTTAAAGAAAACTGCAATATATTGTTCTGTGTCAGAATTATGTTAGAAGTATAAAAATTCACAAACAGAATGTAATTAGTAAAGGTAAATCTAGTTATTTAAATCTAACATTTTATTTTTGGACTTGTCATCTTTGCCAAACTTAATTACATAGGTCATTCAAAAATGAAATCTGTGGGGCTGAAGAGATTGCTTAGTGGTTAAGGCATTTGCAGCAAAGCCAAAGCATCCTGATTCGACTCTCAATGGATCCTGGATCAGCCCTCCAGGACCCACGTAAGCCAGATGCACAAGGGGTGCCTGCATCTGGAGTTCGTTTTCAGTGGCTAGGGTGCCCATTCTCCCTCCCTATCTCTCTCTCTCTTTCTCTCTCTCTCTCTCAGATAAGTAAATAAAATATATTAAAAATCTATTTTTGGATGTTAGCTATTTTAAAAAGACAAGAAAACAGCAGTGACTTGTAAACACTTTATACCTAGTATATCTTGTAAAAATATATAAAGACTAACAACAAAATTAATGATCAAATATTAAGAGCCTATAACAAGTTATTGCTTTCTTATGAGGCCCATTGGTACTGCTCATTAATGGAAATTGTAGTGTATCTGAACTCACAATTTGATATTAGTCTTTGTCCACAAGCCAGACAGAAAAACATGGGAGTATGAATGGAAGCTAAATTTTTATTTAAAAATAAACATACATTAATAAGATATTCATCCTCAATTCCTTTTTTAACTTAATTTTTATTTACTTATTTGAGAGTGACAGAAAGAGAAAGAGGCGGAGACAGAGAGAATGGGCGCACCAGGGCCTCCAGCTACTGCAAAGGAACTCCACATGTGTGTGCCCCCTTGTGCATCTGGCTAACATGGGTCCTGGGGAATCGAGCCTCGAACCGGGGTCCTTAGGCTTCACAGGCAAGTGCTTAACTGCTAAGCCATCTCTCCAGTCCCTCAATTCCTTTTGAAGAACAAATTTATTTTAAATGAACATTCACATGGATATATGCATGAATGTGGATCATTCTGATAATTTTCATTAATCAATGACTTCATTATATTGGAAACATAATTATCTGTAAAATTTCTGTGATATTCATATATCACAATGAATATATCAGCTGAGGCATATTGATAGGAAAATGAAAATATGTTTTGCTTTACTACATATATTTTATTATCTAAAAAATGAATTTAAGGATAAATAACCTAAATAAGTCAAGTTCATCTAATATGACTGATTTTTTTTTCTGCACACAATCTTTTCATACTCTTCCAAAGCTGAAAGTATTAAGTGGCTGTTTCTTTAAAAGCTTAATGGCTTTTCTGACATTTGTTGATGGTGCTTCTAAGGATGGGTCTCAGCAAGACAGAGCTTTGGTGGCACTCATATGTATGAGAAACACAGAGGTAATTCCTTTTTATACAAGTCCAACAAATTCAGTCTCTAGTCTGTCTTTCAGATATTGCTTTGCACTTAGAGAAAAAAGAAGTACAGGAAAATGAAATACTGATACAGTTAATGAATGGACATTTTAATGAAAATAAATACTGATACATTGGAGTCACTGATACAATCTTTATGTCACTGTAGTTGTATATGCTGCTATTATCAGGAAGAAAATTGAACTTTATATCCTGATTGTCTAAGTCAGTATCTTGATAACTACTCTATGTTACAACATAATGATCTTGCAAAGACCACATTCATCTTGTCATCCTTCTTTGTAGGGAAGATCCAGACTCTAAGGACTTGCTAGTAATCTGGAGGAGGGGAGTTACAAAGACAATCACAGAAACCATGCAGGATGAGAAATAAATTCATGTTCTTGAAAAGAAACTAAATAGTCCCTATCTACAAAAAGATAGAAAAAAGAAGTTTCAGAATTGATTGAATAACTAGATTTAAATTATGATATGGTTATATGCAGTAGACATATGTATAAGAATGCCATCAGGATCTGAGACATTAAACTCCAGAAAAGAGCAACCAAAACTTCATTCCTCAAGCTGCTCAGATGGCTTACTGAGGAAAGCACCTGCCATGCAAACACGAAAACTTCACTTGAGACACCCAGCACCCTCTAGATGGTAGGATTGGTGGTGCATACCTGTAATCCCAGTTATGGAAAGGCAGTAGCAGAAGGATATGTAGGGCTTGATGCTCAGCTAGTCCAGGTAAATAGGTGAAATCTAGGCACTGTGACACCTTGTCTAAAAAATGAGGCTGAATGTGACTAAGAGAGATTCCTGAGTATTGACTTCCTTTCTCCACATGTACACACACAAGGGCATGCCTGCCAACCTCCTCACACACATACCCACATGAATATAAATTGCATATATATCCACATAAATATTCACATGAAAAAAAATTTTTGAGAAACCTAAAGAAAACTAAACGTACTTCTATAGGCTACTCTTTCACACTTACATATTATCTCAAGGATATTAATAAAATGTTTAAAGTTTAGTTATATTAGTATGGTTATAATGCTTTTTGATAAATGTTATGTTTATTTTAAAATGCTGTGTTGTAATGAAACAGAAAACAGAAATAGTTGGTGTACTCAAACTCATCATTATCAACAGTACCAAATGTAAGTAGAATAAGTCTTTCAAATAAAAGTCACGGTATATTAAACTACATAAAATTGTGGGACAAAGCTCTGCTTCCTCAACAAAAATACTTTAACTAAATATTTAAAAAGTCAAAAGTGAAAAGCAATTTTTAAAATGCTAAGGGAATCTAACTATGTGAAAGAAAGAAATGCTAGTTTAATATCAGGTAATATAGAAATCAAGAAAGAGTAATACTAAAAATAAACATGAGAGCAAAAATGGTATAACATTCCTAAATACTTCCACACCTATAACAGGTATTCTAAATGAATGACAGAAAAGTTGGCACTACAAAACAAACACAAATTTCTTCATGAAAGCCATAAAAATTAATCTTGTTCTTCTAGAAGCTTATTGAACTAGTAATTTTTTTAAACAGTGACGGTGAACAATTCCCTCTGTAAAGTTGATCTAAGAGCCATTGTTTTTCTTTTTCTTTTTTATTTATTTATTTTCTTAATTAGTTTTATACTCAGTCAATACAGTCAAGTTGGTACCATTATTAGCCTCTTCCCTGTCCTCCCCCTCCACCTAGAACCATTTTAAAGTTACAGAGCATAATATATATAATATTAAATATGATATTAAAATTATATTGGCATACATATATAAATACAATATTGGGAATATATTTAAATATTTATATAATTTTGTGTATGCATGAGTTCTCTAGAGGCAGAGGCTAAACCACAGTTTGATATACAAAAGATTTTTTAAAGGATCCATACCCTGGGAGGATGGTTTGAAGGGTAGTAAAAGGAAAAAGCAGTGCTCTATAAATCATCTCTAACTTCATGGGAAGCTTGGGCCCTTCTAGACTTGTCTGCAGTGAGCTCATGTGCTCAGGCCTCTATGCTCCAGAGATGGCCATCACTGACTGTGTTTCTTCATGAAGGACACGGCTCTGGATGAGACAAGCCTGTGCATTTAAAAACAACCCTTGAAGCCTTGGAAGCTGAAATTTGCTGTCTTGGTAACTCCCAGAGGACTCACCCAGTTCTGTCTTGAGTGTATAGTGAGGTCACACACACACACACACACACACTCCTCCACTCCTCCTAAGATCTATCCCCTGTGTGGGTTTAGAGCCAATGGAATGACAAAAACATGTGGATATCAAGGTGGAATCATGTACCCATAAAAGCAACATTTGGGTTGGTGAAGTGGGAAGATCAGGAGTTCATGACTTTACTACATAACAGGTCCAAGACCAACCTGGACTACATGTTTGACCCTGTTTCAAAAAAAAAAAAAAAAAAAAAGAAAAGAAAAAAGAAAAAAGAAAAATGAAAGCATGAATAGCACTCCTTCCTAGGTTTTGATAGTTCTTCATTGATATAATTCAGGAATTTATTTAGAGTGTTGGCTGGTCTTTGAAGTAGAGAAAACAGAAATGCAAGAGAGGAAGGGGTCTGAAAGATTCAAAAGCTTAGTATTTGACTAAACTGCATGAAAGAAAATAGAGCAGATAGAATCAAGGGTACACTGAATGACTAATGCATCTAAGTTAAGTAAATGTTTGAGGAGACAGTTCCAGGCATGACTGAAAGAACACTTACCCATCAATTCCAAGGACACATCTACCAACACAAAATTTTTGTTATTAATTAATAAGTGCCACTGGAAACCATAAAATAGTCTTTTATCTTTTATTATTCATGAATCTTCCAATGTTTTCTCAAGCTTATAGTATCAAATTTGTTTTATGTATATCTTGTGCTAATATTTTAATGCAAGTCCATAGAAAATTTACAATTATACTAATCTTTTGCTTAGTAAATACAAGTAGGCTACAAAAAAAACTAAAATGTTTCATTTATCAATGGAGATTTGGCTATACCATTGTAACTTAGAGGATGTTGAAATGGCACATATTAACTACTGATAAAAAGACTATTGTACATAGCTC
This sequence comes from Dipus sagitta, assembly GCA_036346955.1. Classification (NCBI taxonomy): domain Eukaryota; kingdom Metazoa; phylum Chordata; class Mammalia; order Rodentia; family Dipodidae; genus Dipus; species Dipus sagitta. The sequence goes on along the minus strand of CM070770.1, from coordinate 198,522,644 downwards.
CTGAGCAGGAAAGGCTATCATCTACCTGTTGGTGATAGAGTGAAACTCAAATATTTACAAATATGCAATGAAGACATACATATACTACAACTGAAGATAGGAGAAAGAAATAAATCCAAAACAGGTGAATCAGAATAGAAATTGAGCTGGGTGTGCTGGCACATGCCTTTAGTCCCAGCACTCGGGAGGCAGAGACAGAAAGATCTCCATGAGTTCAAGATCACCCGGAGACTTTGTAGTGAATTCCAGGTCAGCCTGGGCTGGCATGAGACCCTACGTCGAGAAAACAACAACAACAACAAAAAGGAATAGAAATTGTTATAATTGACTGTGTAATCATTAACATATTAGCTTAAGGCATAAATGAGTCCCCTTTTTTTAAAGCTTGGTTGCTCATGAGGCTTTAATAAATATATATCTCAATATATCTATATATCTATATATCTATATATCTATATATCTATATATATATATATATGAAATAGAGAGAGATATAGATATAGAGAGATAGTGGGCACACCAGGGCCTTTACCACTGCAAAGGAACTCCAGACACATGCACCACCTTGTGCATCTGGCTTACGTGATTCCTGGGAAATCAAACCTGGGTCTCTTAGCTTTGCAGCCAAGTACCTTAACCACTAAATCATAACTCCAGTCCTTTTTAAAAATATATTTTCTATTTATTCAAGAAAAAGAAAGAAAGATGAGACCCTTTTATAACAACAAATTTGGGAAAAATTTTAAGATACATGAGTTAAAATGTTTATTACTATATGATAGAAATTAATACCAAAAACCAAGTCATCATAAAAATGAACAAGGAAGACTAATAAATTATGGAGAAGCCAATGTAACTTTCAAATAAATGTCAGAAAAATTCTTATCCTTTATACATAATAGATAAATACAGATTAATCTTACAATGAGATATCATTACTTATTAGGTGTCAAAGTATTTTTAAATGATAACAAATAATAATACTGTCAATGATTAAAGGAACAATATATTCATATGTTGTAGGCACATGTGTGTTTGGAAGCCTTTTATAAAATCAATGTTGTGATATTTGTTTATATTAAAAGTACTGTAAAATATCTGTGTATGTGAGTGTGTGTGTGTTTGCATGTGTGTGTGTGTGTGTGCTGAAGTGTGCATGCTCTGGTTTGTGTGTGTTGTGTGTGTGCTACTGCACGTGCATGTATGTTGTATGTGCATGTTCTCTGGGTTGTGAGTGCTATCTCATATGTTTGCTTGCACTCTGGTGTGTGTGTGTGCTATCATGTGTGTGTGTATGTGTATGTGTGTGTGTATGTGTATGTGTGTGTGTGTGTGCATGTGCTCTGTTTTGTGTGGGCTACCACAGCGTGTGTGGGTGCAGTGGTATGTGTGCTGTTACATATGTGTGTATGCACGTATGTTTGTGTGTGTGCATGCTGTTATGTGTTTGCTACCATGTGTGTGTATGTGTGCGTTTGTGGTTTGTTCATGCTGCTCTGGTGTGTGTGGTACCACGTGTGAGTGTGTGTGTATGTCTGCATGCATGCATGGTCTGATGTGTGTGTGCTACAGCATTTATTGGAAGTCAGAGAACATCTTTTCAGTGTAGTTGCTTTCTTTCAACTTGTTTGAAGCAAGGACCTTCACTGATCACTGCTTTGTTCCCCAAGATAGCTAGTCTGAGATCTGGGAAACTCTCCCGTCTCTCCCTTCCATCTCACTGTTAGAATGATAGTTGTAGCAGACAGCTTCAGGTTCACTTAGATGAACTTCCAGACCAGGCACAGTTATGGAAGGCAAGAATTTATTGCAGCTTACAGATCCAGGCGAAGTTCCATAATGGCAGAAGCTGGCCTGCTTTCACAGGACCAAACAAAGAGAAAAACCACAAGCCAAAAAACCACAATACACAGCACACTTCAGGAAATCTAGCTAGACACACTTTCATTATCTTCAGATAGGGGTTTCACACCCACCACCACACCTTAGGGCTAAAACCTAAGATCCACCCAGTGACACTGCATCCAGCCAGGTAGCTGTACATCCAAACTACAAGCTAATAAAACACTGAATATATTGGGGGGAAGGAGAAATAGGAGCAAGGTAGCTTTTCACAGGCAGTCAGTCCATGGAGAACAGCAGATGCCATCCCGCCTACCTGGCACAATTAGAACTCACTTTTGATCTAGTTTCATCCAAGGTGGTTATAAGCAATTACTCCAAAACACCATTACATGTTTACTTCTTTCAGGTGTGCTGACCCCTGCTGAGTCAGCCCCTTGACTCCAAAGGCTAATCAGGTCTCTCCCTTACATACCTGAGTCTGATGGCAAGGTCCATCTTAATTGGATGTTTGAGCCATAAAAGGCTTGCCATGTATGTCTGATCCCTCTCTTCCGTTTTAGCCTTCTCCTTCCTGTGGTTTTTCACCTGAACACCAGTGTGTAAATCCCTCTCCCCTTTCCCAGATAGGCTGCGTGTTTTCTCACGTGCATCTTGCATGTATTTTGTTTCCAGGGGCTTTCTCACTTTGTTATATGCATGCTTTTTCTCTAAGCTTTGGGACCTTCACTTCTAAGCTTTTGGCTCTCTTGGATGCATTCCCTTACCCCCCGAACTTTCCTGATGCCTGACTTGGTAAGTTCTTCCCCCATCCTAGCCTGCCTTGGAAGTGAGGGGACATCTTGTTTGAGGCATGTTCCTGCCTTAATTTTGGGAGCTTTCTCACACTGTTATATTATTGTTTTCCTCTAAGCACTGGGTCTTTTACTATCTAAGCTAAGCTTTCATCTCTGTGAAGAGCTTGTGCTTTTGTGTTTGTGTGTGTGTGTGTGTTTCTTCTGAATCTTTTGGCCCACTTTTTGTTGTCCATGTGTGGGTGTGCCCTTTCCATGGGCTTCTCCCCAGAGATTTTCCTATCTCTCCATTTGTCCATCTCTCTTTCCAGTAGGGCATGGAGAGGAATTCTCTTCTGACCTGAGTCTTTCTAGCTTTCCTCTGAATGCCAATTCTTCCTAAGTAAACTTCATAATTCATAATTTACCTTTCTCAGAGTCCATTTTTTTCAAGTCTTTGTTAAAGTTGAATAAAAATCCAAAGTTGGCTTTCACAGGCCTGCAATCAAACCCCAAACCCACAAATGTGCATCACTGGAATTACCAAAATATTTCACAGCTTCTGGCTTTTTAAAAATGCTAAGATGCATTTATTGTATGTTTAATTTTTACACAATATATCAATATATTTTTGTAACGTATTTTGATTTTTACAGGGGATCTAGGGATCAAACGTAAGTACTCAGGCTTGCACAGCAAGCACTTTATTCAATGAAGCATCTCCCCAGACCCCTGTACAGAGATTCTTCACAGTCCCTTGTATAGATATTCATGCTCTGTCACATATAAACAATAAAACATACAAAATTAGCATCTAAGATAAAAGACATCATTTTATAGTATAAAAATCAAAATGGATAAAATGGAAAAGTACTAACATTTTTACACATATACAATTAAATAAAATATTCATGGTTTGTATATATACAACATACTCATAGAATCTTTTCATCTATAATGCTTGTTTTGAAATTATATATCTGGAACTGTGGAAAAGAATGTTAATTTTGAGCAAGCTTATGCACAATTTCCATGCTAGAAACACTGGCTCAAAGCACAAACATGCATGAAGTTGAACCATGTGGACAGTAATCTACATGCACTTGCCTTAAACAATTACCACACTCCTCACTTCATTACATGGGCCATCTTATGAGATTATGTTTCTCTAGTTTTTATTTCTGGTGAACTTTTCTACATGTTAAAAACAAAAAATCCTTTCAACATTTCACATCCTGTTTCCAAGTGCCAAGCAGGGTATGAACCCAATAAAACACTACAAATGTGTGAAACTCTCAGTCAAATCTTGCAGAAGTGACTCTTAGTACCCACACAGGTTGGTATATTGGCTTCAAATAGCCTTAAATTTATAAAGCCTTCAGCTGTTGCATAAACCACAGATGAAGAAGAGAAACTGACAAAAATAAATCACTGTAACATAGAAAGTAATTAAAGAAGAAAGCTGTGCATTGGGTAAAGATTTAATTTTGATAAAATGAGATATCTATTATAACCACATGCCTCAAAGGATCTATGTATCAGACACAGAAAAACCTGCACCAGAATCTAATCCTGTCAAAGATCACTTAAATGTGATGTCTGGTCCCTGGTATATCACCTATACTCATCCACGTTGGATGTTACAGCTTGACATTCTGATTCCCAGTGATATCCTCCTCCTGCCTCACAACTTCACGTAATTCCGAAGCTACCGGCCTTTACACCCATGGCCTACAAACAACCTGGAAAAGTTCTGTTGTTTTTAAGGTAAAGTGCTGGATGTTTTGTAGGATAATTTTAAAACATTCACATGTAAAATTCTGCTAGAGTTTTTTCTTACATTCCTGCAATCTTTTAAATATATGTCAGTGATGAATATGTTGACTGTTTCCCTTGATACCGTCTCTTATTTGTGAACGCTGTGGTTAGACATAGTGTGGAGATTTTTAGGAGTGCGCATGGCATTAGAATGGTAATTGGTACATATATATTTACATAAATATACTCTGTACTTATCTACCAATTATGTGTCTATTTAGCATCTTCACATGTACCTATTTATCATCACATATCTACCTATCACCATGTATGGCTTTTTCAAAATTGGAACATCAACTTCATACACATAAAATATTACAGTTCATGACTGTGTTTGAAGCTTCACCTTCTTCACTTAAAACATTTTAAAATACATTTTTTTTTAGGTATGGTCTCACTCTGGCTCAGGTTGACCTGAAATTAACGATGTAGTCTCAGGGTGACCTCAAACTCATGGTGATCCTCCTACCTCTTCCTCCCGAGTGCTGGGATTAAAGTTGTGTGGCAACACGCCTGACTTACAATTTTTTTTCATTATGAAAAGCAAAGGAAAAAAAAAAAACATATCCATGGAGATCTGGGACTGTTTCAGCAGTGACCTCTTATCTCTGAGGAAGTGAAAGAATAGCATTAAGGGAACAGGCTAGCAGCCTAGTATATCCTAAAAGCACAATTGGACAATATTTAATAGCAAAAGGATCTACCTTGGGACACCAGGGGGCTTTCTAAAGTTTAATGATGACCAAGTCCCATCACTATACTGCAATGTTCTTACTGAGCACAGAAATGTCATGAAAAAGTGATCAGAGTGTATAGAAAGATGTGTTGAAGACTGTCAGAAGAATTTGGTAGTACATATACTATTTATTTCTCACCAAGCTTTAGCTTCCCCTGAATTTTGACACCCACACTTGTCATGGGCATCTATGAGTACCTCTCCTCAGAAAATTAGATATTTTCCATTGTTGTTTTTGTTTTAATTTAATCTTCTATTTGAATAACATTCTATGCATCTTAAACAAAGAAATAAAAAAAGAGGGGGGAGGAGAGGAAATCTTTGTTGACTAAAAGTGAAGTACAGCATTGAGAATGAGTGAATAAGAGGCAGAGAGGGATAGAGAGGGACTGAAAGTTTCATGCTTTCCATACTGGATGACAAGGATGCCCAGAGCAGGGATTCTGAGGCATGGAGAGGCACTGGAGCCTCAAGAGACACAATGTGCTTAGGTAAATGAGTCCTCAATCTCTGTCTCTCAAAATCTTGTACCTCGAGAAAACAGTCAACCAACAGTCTGTTCAGGATACACTTAACAAATGAAGTTAAGAGTGTGTAATGTCATCAACAAATTTAAGTCAAGCTGCTTCATGACACTAAAAATAAACACAATGTTCCCCAAATATTTGTTTTTCTATCATTACCTGATCGATGTCCTCCTCAGTGTATACGGGTCTACATCCAATTATCCAAGTATGGCCCCTTGTCCTCTCACCCTCTCCTTACTTATTTGCAATTTTATACCTCGGAGATACAGTTCAAGAGTACATAACTTGACTAAGTCATTTCTTCTCTGGAGAGGTATAAAAAGTTACTTGTATCATTGAACTACATTCTGTTGATTCAGGTCTGATGGGAAGAAGCAGTGATTTACAGATGGTAAGGAACAGCTCATTCCAAAAAGTGAATGACTTTTCTGAGATCATATGTATCAGAAAATAGGGAATGCTTTTGTGCGAGTAGATTTTTAATTTCATTATCTATACTGAGGAATGTGTCTGTACATTATGTGGAAAGAATTATAGACCTTGGTATTAAGATAATAGTGATACCAGCATTTGTCTTTATCTTGAAGATTATATCTACTGATACACTGATTTTCCAAATGAGTCCTGGAGCATCATGCTTGGTCACATAAAAAGGATTAATACATCTTACAAAAGACTTTCAGAAACACAAGAGGGCTGGAGACATGGAATACTGGTTAATGTGCTTGTGTGCAAAGCCTAAGGACCCAGCTTCTGTTCCCCAGTACCCATATAAGCCAGATGCACGACAGTTCATTTGCAATGGCTGGAGGCCCTGGTGTGCCCATTTTTTCTCTCTGTCTCTATCTGCCTCTTTCTCTCTATGTCTTTCTTTCAAATAAATAAGTAAAATTAAAATTAAAAGCACAAGAAACCAAATGACTTAACTTATATGAAAATCATAAGATGTAAAGAGCTCTATGTGGGTGAGAATAAAAAATATATTTTATTTGTTCATGTATTTGAAGGCATGGTCCTTAATAGCTAAGCCATCTCTCCAGCCCTCTTGTTCATTTATGTGCAAGTGAGAGACAGACAGAGACAAAGAAAAATTGGGCATGTCAGGGCCTTCAGCCACTGTAAACAAAGTCCAAGCACCTGAATAGCTGAGCCATCTCTCCAGCCCTACATGAGATGTTATTTGCTAATATAAGGGGTAATGAAGCACAGTGTAAATGATATAGCACACTCTGCTCAACATTATTAAGCTTAAAAGATTTTCCTATACCAGAGAGTATGTAGGCATTGCATTTTTCAAATCTTGTGTAACATGTACTATAATATAATTTGTTAAAGACAACAGAGTCAATCAGATGCATATTTTTCAAGTTTAAATTCCTCCTTCTTCCTTGGAGGTGAAAAAGTATAAAAATGCAGACTTCTCATAAAAACTTTAAATATCTGAAAACATATGGAATCCAAAGAAATTTCTATCACCTAAGATAGTATTTTTTATTAGATTAGATCTGGAGCTTTCCAGAAGGCACTTTACCATGACTGTTTGTCTTCTTTAGTTCAACATAAAATAAAATAAAAAAAAAAAAAAAACTAATTAGATCTTTGGGTCCTTAGTAAAACATAAAGAAAGAAAACAATACACTTTTAGTATTGGGGAAATATTGAAAGGAAAGCTTAGCCATCTCCAAGATATAATGACCAATAAGGGGGAGGGCAGACATTCCAGACAGAAATTGGAAAAAAAGTGTAACCTTAAAAACATGAACTCTGGCCAATAAATCCCAAGCCTAGAATTGAGTTTCCCCCTGCAATGAGCTATTGGTTAGGGAGACCCATGAGGTTCCACACTTGATCACCTACCCTGTTGTTGAATACATCACAGTCTGTGGTTACAGGATATCAGAATACCATGCTGGAATCAAAAGGAAAACTAGCTCCCTCCTGCCTATTCCTCAAAATGCTGGAGAGCCCTATGGGAGCTGCTGTAGAAAATGGTTTCCAACAGCATGAATGTGCAGATGACCCTGCAGACAACAAAATCAACCAGCCAGCAAGAAGTGCACCCTTGTGAAATAGTGACAAAAAGCCTCTGCTGGCTTCCAGTGTTCTCTGATTGGATTTGAGGCCTGCTTTGTGGGAGAGAACTCATATCTGACACTGGAGACCAAGTCAGATTTCCATGGTCAGGAAACTCATAGACTTTAGAGAAAAGCCCCCACTCTTCTTTGAAAAAGAAGAATGAGCTTGCACAGTAAAAACATATATCAAATAACTTTGCATATCTCCTTTAACCCAAGGTGCTCTTACTCTTAGTTGAGAAAGTGTTTTATTTTATAAAAGGCAGAGAAAATGGAGGAGAATACAGATCTATCAATAAAACAAGAATATAGCAGACTTCCCACCACAATATATCTATACCAGAATATATATATATATATATATATATATATATATATATATACATATATATATATATATATATATATATATATATATATATATATATCTACCTATATCTATCTATCTATCTATCTATCTATCTATCTATCATTTATCTATCATGTATCTATCTATATTTTAAAAAAAGTCTAGTGTGCAATCCTGGAGCATGGATTTGGTTTAAGTTTATAAAACCTTGAAATATTTATTTATTATCTAGAAATGGTATTTTAAAATTTTGTATATGATGGTCTTAACTAGACTATTCTGTTGTATATCATGCTGTTATATAATAACAGTGAAGTGTGAAGTAGGTCACCATCCAAACTTCTCTTTCTTTGCTTCCTTTTTTTTTTTTTTGGTACTTTTGAATCAGAGTTTCATATTTTAGCTCCAGGTTGATCTACTCAAAGTAATACACCTGACTCAGCCTCCCAAGTGCTCAGGAGTACAGGCATAGTACTCTGGCTATAGTCTTATTTCTGATACATGAAAATTACTAAGCTCTAGGTCTTATGTTTTGGCCACTTAATTTTTAACTTCTTTGATGAATCTTTTTCCTGTAGCACTCAAACCAAAGCTCAGAATGACTTTCTCTCTCTCTCTCTCTCTCTCTATATATATATATATATATATATATATATATATATATATATATTCTATGCTACATATTTTGAGTTGTATTGTTAGGTCTGTTTCATTTCATGGTTCAAAATTACGAGGGCTACATACAACAACGAGTGAAGGTATGATAATCAGTTTGCTGATGTTCCTCACTAATACAAACATCTTTAAGATGCAAAAGATTTACAAGCCTGGAGGAGAAAAATATCAGTGATATGCTGTTGGCTTTGATGTTTGTGTGTCTTACTGTGAACTGGCAGAAAGTGAGAGCTGCTACTCAGTGGCTTCAGATTACTCCCAGAAACAAAGCCTTCATACCTTTAAATCTGCCCTAATGAAAGTACTAATGCCTGGAGGAAAATGTGAAGCTCAGAAGAACTCATAAAATCAAGAAATATGTTAGTGGATAAGCATACCTCACTAAGTCTAATTCAGAGAAGTGGAATGCGCTGAACATAAGAGAAAGATCTAAATACCACAAAAAATGCTTGAACTTTAAGAGAGTTGCAATTGTAATTGGACAACAAACATAGCTTTGTTGTTTTAAATGTTTTTCATACTTTCCTCTTTATATTCTAATACTGTGGGAAATACAGACATAACACAGTTTGAACATTTAGGTAAAACTCAGTGTTGTTCCTTTATGATATTATTTGATAAGCTGAGTTGGACAGACAAATATTTGCATCATAAGATTTTTATGCTGTCATATACCAAAACCATAAATGTAATTTTTGAATCCACATAGTTTGCAAGAGTATTGTATATATTCTCTTCAGTAATTTACTTAATCTGTATATATGAATCTTAAGTAAAACATCACTATTGATATTTCCAATATTAGCATGGAGTCATATATAACAGAATGGTCTTTAACTTTTATGAAAAATATTAATATTGCTATCCAATAAGATGGTTAAATAATGGTGTATACACATATCTGGACTTTATTTAGCAGTGCCATTAGATAATGTGGCATTACATTAATGTTTCATTTTAAGAAAGACATTAATGGAGTGGGATGAACACTGAAAATTCAATAAAGAAGGAAACGCTTTCCCTTTTATATTATACAGTATATTTTTACCCCAAAATTTAACAGACTTTGAAGGGCATGTATCAAACAACAGCATGAGATATGGATCCATAGAGAGAACTAAGCAGCAAATCTGAACTGAGGTAGCAAACTCCATCCACAGGGTGTATCATCATAGCTTTTATCATATAACTTACATGTAGTGTGAGATAAAATTGGTAATAGATAGGGTAAGACATAAATTATGTATACAAAACATGATTATGTAGATATGCATAGAAAGAGAAAATTCTGTCACAAACTTGACGAATGATAGGATATTTTTATTACCAGAGGAACATTTACATGAAGTAGATGCTTCACACTTACAATAAAACCTCAAATATTCCAAAACAGGGGAAAACCATGCAAGTTATATGCTATGAGTAAAAATGCACTAGACCTCAAAGGAAAAAAAAAAAACTTAGAAAATTATGCCTAATACTTCAGATAAACAAATTCTAAGAACAGAATATATCCATTTTTGGAATTGTGGATGGTCAAGAAAAGAGCCAATAAGTTATTGAATATTTAAACGTGAACAAGATGAGAAACACACAGAAGGAATCTACATTGTTTCTCAATGAAAAGTATGTATTCAGGCACAAAAACAGACATGTAGATCAATGGAACATAATAGAGGGCCAAGATGTAAGTCCAGGTAGCTATAGCCACCTGATATTAGACAAAAATGCCCAAAATACTCAATGGAGAAAAGACAGCCTCTTCAGCAAATGGTGTTGGCAAAACTGGATATGTATCTGTAGAAGGATGAAAGTAGATCCTTCTCTCTCTCTGTGCACAAGAATTAAGTCCAAATGGATTAAAGACCTTAACCTCAGACCTGAAACTTTGAAGCTGCTAGAGGAAAAAGTAGGGGAAACCCTTCAACATATTAGTCTTGGCAAAGACATTCTGAATATAACCACAGTTTCTCAGATAATAAGGCCACAGATTAACCACTGGGACCTCATCAAATTACAAAGATTTTGTACAGTAAAGGACATGATGAATAAAGTAAAGAGGCAACCTACAGAATGGGAAAAATCTTTGTCAGGTATACAATATCTAGGATATACAAAGACCTCAAAAAATTAAATAATAAAGAAATAAAAAAACCCAATTAAAAATGGGCTATGGAACTAAATAGAGAGTTCTCAAAAGAAGAAATACAGATGGCATATAAGCATCTAAAAAAAATGTTCTACATCCCCAGTCATCAGGGAAGTGCAGATGAAAACTACATTGAGATTCCATCTCACTCCTGTCAGATTGGCTACCATCATGAAAACAAATGACCATAAATGCTGGCAAGGATGTGGAAAAAGAGGAACCCTTCTACACTGTTGGTGGGAATGCAACCTGGTCCAGCCATTGTGGAAATCAGTGTGGGTGTTCCTAAGACAGCTAAAAATAGATCTACCATATGACCCAGCTATAGCCCTCCTAGGCATATATCCTAAGCACTGATTTCATTAACTTAGAGATACTTGTTCAACCATGTTTACTGCCACTCAATTCACAATAGCTGGGAGATGGAACCAGCCTACATGTCCCTCAAGTGATAAGTGGACAATGAAGATATGGCACATTTGTACAATGGAGTTCTATTCAGCAGTAAAGAAAAATGAAGCTATGAAATTTGCAGGAAAATGGATGGATCTGGAAAGGATTATATTAAGTGAGGCAACCCAGACCCAGAAAGCCAAGCATTGTATGTTCTCTCTCATATGTGGATCCTAGCTACGGATGATTGGACTTCTGTTTGAGTAGAAAGAAAACTCAGTAGCAAAGGGCAATGAGCTAGAAAGAGATATAAAGTGAAGAGAAAGGCAGGGATGGGGTAGTTAATAGGATATTATTGTATATATGTAAGTAGAAGACTAGATTAATGGTGGTGAAAAGGCCCAATTGAAGTCAGGGGAAGAGATTGAATAAGGGAAAGGTGGAGAGAGGGCTAAACAAAATCTAAGAGAACATAAATTAATCATATGGAAACCTACATTTTTGGACAATGGAACACTCAAGAGCTGTAGATTGTTAATAGAAAATTTTCAGTGTCAGAGATGGGATACCTTCCAATGATTTGTTGGCCAGGTTTCCTGATGCCCCAAAACATTAAATGCCATTTCCAAGACCCTTGGTTTTCCACCAGGAATAGATGGTAAGAACCTATTGCTGAAGACTCCACATACCTTGGCTGCAAGGTCACTGAGAAATCCTGCTAGAACTGAGCTGATAACCTACTAAATGTAGACCAGCTGACAGAAAGCTGGAAGAAGCCATTCTGCATGTAGTTCAATGGGACAGAGAGAAATCTCTAGTGAAGATACTCAACAGTGGACAGCACAATTCTTTTATTTTGCCAGCCAGGCCAAGTGAGCCAGTGGCTGCAATAGTGGCAGTCTGTCATGGTGGAAACCAATTGCCTTCTAACTGGACTGGAGGCCCACTCCATGGAAGGGAATACATCCCTTATACTGAAACCCTAAAACAGGGCTTGTCATGAGCCCTAGGGATGTAACATCTGCTGCTGTCTGGATAAATGTATATTCTGTTCTCACCAAACCTCTCTTAATGTTCATACCTATATATTGGTGCTACTCTCATTTTTGGTAGAGAACCTTCTCTTTTCAGATGGCAGTGACCTTGGGATGACTCAGAAGGCATCATGGTGCTGGGAAGAAGTGACGGAGGAGTGCTCAGCACTGCAATATCTCTATCACACCTTCCAAGGCTCAAGGTCCATTATGGAAGAGGTGGCAGAAATAATGTAAGAGCCAAAGGAAGGGTAGGACTCCTTACAATGTGCTCTTCCAGACACAAAATGGCCTGGATACCCATGACCTCACAGTGCCTGACACTACCTACACAAGACCATCATAAGAGGAAGAAAAGATCATGACATCAAAATAAAAGGGAGACTGATTGAGATGAGGAGGAGATATGATTGAAAATGGAGTTTCATAGGGGAAGTGGGGGAAGGGAGGGCATTACCATGGGATAATGTTTATAATCATGGAAGTTGTTAATAAAAAAACAATAGTAAATAAAAAAGCACATATTCAGAATTGCATGAATAAAATAAGACAAATTATAAAAATAAACTAGGTATTTTAGTAGGCATATAAATATAAGTAAGCAATTGTTAAAATAGCAAAAACTGAACAGTTGAAAAACACACCAAACTGGAACATCAAAAATTCCTTCTTTGCAATGATATGTCATATATGTATTACCTTTTTGACAAAGGATAGAAAATAAAATTAAATATAAGTATTATTAATATTAAAATTCTTGTAATATCATGTTAGAAAATCATTTAAGACATTACAACAGAAAAATATTTACATATGTATCAAAAATGCAAGTAATTTTCAGTCACGTATATATGCATAAAATGCTAAAACATTACTGAAAATAACAGTTATTTGGAATAGACCAACAAAGACTACTTTCCATTAATAACAGATGCACATTTAAATATGTTTATATTTCTTATATCTTTAAACCATTACAGAGTACTTAAAATACATAAATAAAATTTCACAACTAAAATTTCTTAAATAGTCATATAATTGTAGAAAATATAAGGAATATAGATTAAATTTATTTTGGTGCTAAGTAGTTGTATAAAATACAAAATAGTAGAATATTTTACTATTAAAAGGAAGATACATTACAGGATATGGTAGGCTTCATCCAAGTAATGAAAGAGTTATTAACATTTGGGATATTTAATATAATTTTGTTCTGTAATTGATTAAAATATAAAAATATGACCTTAGAGAACTGATGCAAAATCATCTGATCAAATTCAATGGCTTTGGTAATTAAAAAAAAAATGTCAAGGACACCAGAAATTCAAGAATATGTTCATAAATTCATAAGAAATTTATCTAAATTGTTCTTGTTGAGAGTAGACATTGAAAATGACATAGATATTTAGAACTTTTAGTCTTGTTTTCAAAATCCTATTTAATTCAGTTCTATTTGAAAAACATGTAAATGACATCATACCCAGAAGCATTGACCACCCCTCCCCCAATATCTGACTGCTGCTCTCACAATATATAACCTGCAGTCCTATGGGGAATACCAGCATTCCCACTAAGGAGGATCCCCAACAGAATGGGGGCAGGGATGTGGGAAAGGATGGTACCAACACATGATGTATCCATCCTAAGTATGTCTGTAATTTAAAATATATATATACCATTAACTTTTTATATTGTCAGACAAATTAAGTAGAAATCTCTAAGAATAAATTTGTGCTCTTCCATGTCATAGATATAAGCTATTTCTTCTGTGCCAACACTAAGTGAAAGGAAAGTTGTAGCAAAAGAAGATCTAGAGAGTATCAAAGAATCAAGACACAGGGCAGGTGTGCAAGTTATAGACCATCCTGGGCTACATAGTGAGGCATCTTACTTTAAAAAAGAGAAAAAAACAAGCACATAGCAAGAAAAACACACAAAAGATCAATAATACTGTGTTGTATTCTTTAAAAGGGTAAGGTAGATATTAGTTTTTGATTCATAGTAACCGCTGAGATCAATATTCCCACCAAATAAAAACTGTTATATTTCCAATAAACTCAGCTAAATGTGACCTTCACCTGCTTGAATAAAAAAAATAATTAAGAAAGATTGTGTGAAAATAGTTTGAATGAAGAAAAAACATATTTTGCAAAAACTTTGCAAAACCTTCAAGTTTTTCTAATTAAAAATACTTTAATCCTAAGTGAGGTGTGAGCATACATAATTGGGAGTTAATAAGGAGACAGATGCTGAAACAGAAATGGCATTTTAAATTCTGCTACGTTCATGGTCTAGTAATAAATGCTATCTTTCTGCTAATTTTGTTCATATGCTGAGTAGTCACTCTCTTTTCTCACTACTTTTTCAAATGCACCTCAACTATCTATGAATATACTGCAAATATATGCACTCACTACCATATATATATATGTTAATAAACTCATTTAAAAATGACTTTTTAATTAATGGGAAGCTAGGATATTTGATAAAGAAGAATGAAAACTGTGGTTTTCCTTACTTTCCATTATAAATTTAGGTAAATGAATATCTTCAGATTATAAATATGTATAATTAATGTGACATATCTTTATTGGCCTACCTAAAACTTATTGTTTTCATTATGGAATGAGAACACTGGTTATATTAGAAACAGAAGGGGGCTAGAGAGATGGCTCAGCAGTTTAGGCACTTGCCTACAAAGCCTAAGGACCTGGGTTCAATTCTCCAATACCTACATAAAGCCAGATGCACAAAAGGTTGCATGTATCTGGAGTTTGGTTCAAGTAGCTAGGGGTTCTGGTCTCTCTCTCTCTCTCTCTCTCTCTCTCTCTCTCTTTCTCTGTCAAGTAAATCAATAAAATAGAAATGATGTGGAAATTTTCACAATGTTGGAAACCTGATCCCCTCGTGTCTGACAGTCTGACAGTAAACACATCCCCATGTGTCTTAGAAAAGTTACACAATGTGATCCAATGGAAATGAATGTAAGGGGTTGACTTTTCTTCTCTAAATTTTCTCTGAAGTTTAGGGGGTAGAGATGATATGAAAGAATTCTACCATTTAGCCAGGCATGGTGCCACACACCTTTAACCCAGCATGTAGACAGCTGAGGTAGAAGGCTGACCATGATTCCATGGTCACAGCTGCATATGCATTCTTCCCAAAGCAGTGTGCTTAAGGAGCATGACATTCCCAGAATAGAGGAGGACCAGTCTTCACTCACGGGTATATGAGTAGCTGCTCTCCCCTGCTAGAACCTCCAAACAAGCTCTCAAGAGCAAAGATCTCTGGCACATGAGAACCTTGGTATGCACAAAGGCAAGATAATTGAAGAGGTGATATTACATTAGCTGAGAAAAATAGATACCATTATCAGAAAGAGGCAGAGCTGAGGAGAGAACTGGACAGAAAGCAGGTTCCTATAGCCTTTGGCTACTAAAATTTCGGGCTAAAAAAAGGGAGCAATGATGGGGTACAGAAAAATACCACTTCTAATACTTTTCTGTGTGTCTTCTTCCATTTTACCTCACACTATGCCCAACTTCTGGCCACACTACACCATGAATTGTGTGGAAGGAAATCTTATGAGAATACTTTGTGTGGCATACATCAGTGTTCTGGTTAGAAGTGACATGCCCAACTGCTCACACATAAAAAAGGCGCAGATTTGAATACAGAATGTTTCTTCTCTTGCTAAGTGTTTGAGCATTCCATTTATATCTTTATACCACTTAAAATTTAATGCAGTGGGACTATGGAGATAGGTAATTTGCTAAAGTGCTTGTCTTGAAAACATGAAGACCTGAGTTGCATACCCGACTCCACATTTATAAAAATAAAAAAGGCAGATTTCTGGGTCTTTCTGGTAAGACAGTTTAACCTAATTGGTAAGATCCAGGGCAATAGACTCTGTCAAAAAGAAGTTGGATAAAGTTCCCGAGGAAAGCCACCCAAGGTTACTGTCTGGACTCTATACATATACTCACAAATCATTACATCCACTTTACTGTCATGTGCTGTTCTTTCTTTTTCCTTTAAGATACCAATAATGGTCAAATACATTGTAATAACTATAGCACAGGCTGATTTTGGATGTCTGTCAAGAATTTGCTTTTTCAGCACAGTGAATAAATTATCAAGTGCTTTATAAGAAAATAAAATTATAAAGAAATTAATTAAGCTTTTAAGTTAAAAAAACAGCTATCATTAAAATGTCTATTCATTTATCTTACCAAAGATTACAATAACCTCAGGGCACTGTTCACAACTAAACTGTTAATTAGCATTCATATTCAACTTCAGAAAGAGGAGGGAAGAAAAATCTCCTTAAATTCATGTGGTGCACATTTTTTGCTGCCTTAAAAAAATAGATTTAGGGGAATTGATGCTGAGAATGTTTGGTGATAATCTGAAGTTCCTTCATCCCTTCTACATTATAACATCAACAGTAAGATCACTGAAAAAAATCAGTGCAGATGATTCACTGCTCATTATCTGTGTATTGAGCACTTTGAATTATTATTATACTCCAAGAAGAGAGAAGAAAGACAAACATAAGACCTGATTCTTTATATTTAGGAAATATACATTTAGTTATGGAGAGCAAGGAAACCCTAAATCATTATGTGAACATGCATCTGCATATATATATATATATATATATATATATATATATATATAACTTTGAATAATTTGCCAATCTTTGTTTACATCACTAGTTTGTTCTCAAACACATGTTTGTATATAGAATAAAATTTATATACATAATAGTTAAGTTAGACCATTTTCCCTCTCCCCCTCTTGAGTCAGGACATTTAAAGAATCTACCACTGATATGAATTCTACCTGCATTGGTTTTGTGTAAGCTACATTGTAGGAGAAAAAAAAAAGATATAGATAGAAAACTCAATAACCTCATCTTCACCTTAGACAAATGACTATCATTTTATTCTGCTCTGGCCTTCACAGCATTTATCATAATATGAAGCCCTGTTGGTTCTTTGTGACACATCATTAATAGCAACCATGCCAGAAGAATTGCAGTTTATCTTTCTCTTTGAATATTACAGGGATTTTGACCTTTAATTTTAACCACCATATCACGTTGAGCAGAGTTGAAACAGAGTAGACTTTTATTAAAGATTTGCCAAATGAATATGTGAAGCTTTCCTTAGAGTATGGTACTGTCAAGTGTTGTAGGTACAGATGTTGTATCAACTAGGATCTAACAATCACTGTAATAAGTTACATATTTTTGAAATATGAACATGCATTTTCAAGTTCAGACAAAAAGTCCAGCTTATTTTGACATTCATCCATCTGGAAGTATATGGAAGGTAATATGGAACAGAGAGAAAGAATGAAATCAACTTCAACAGTTGTTGCAAAGAGGAAGCTATATAGAATACCCAAGTTTAGCATCTCAGTGGCCAAGGCCAAAGCATCTAGCTTATATGTATTCTATTAAAAACATTCAAATGCAATTATACTATCAAAGAATGCTGGGGATGATGGACTGTAAATATGCAATGTCTCCACTCAGGCTCATGAGTTTAAACACTTGGTTTCCAGCTGGTAGCACTTTTTTAGGAAGCTGTGGCACCTTCAAGTCATGAGGTAAATTGGTGTAAATATGTCAGTGGTTGGTGTGTAGATTAGGGTTTGGCCCTAGTTCTTGCTTAGTACTCTCTCTGCTTGCTCTTGGCCCCCTATAATGCCCTATAACGTTATCAGCCAGCCACAGGTCCTGAACTGTGGTGAGCATGTTATATTGGATGCACAGAAATATATTTATGTTTTTCCACAATGTTGGAATTTATTGAATAACAATGCATTCACAAGCTACATCAATTTTTTGGCTATTTGCTGAATAATCAGGGTTTCATGGTTGTTTGTTATTTGACCATTACCAATAACAAGTTCTTTTATCACAATGCTAATTACTAATATTAATTCTCAGAACACACACACACACACACACACACACACACACACACATACAATCACACACAAATGATAGAACATCAATGGGTCCAAACTTGTGCATATCTTCTCTAGGTAATCACAGCTGCTGAGAGGGCTAGAACCGAAAGGCCATGTGATGCTCAATTCCACAACAAGGACCCTTTCAATACTGGGCAGACTGTGCTCACATGGCTAATAGATATTAGAGAAGTGTAGCTGGAAGCTAAACCTGGTATATCAAGTTAACTGTTAACCATCACACCTGGGTAATCTGATGTTCAGCACTAAGGTTTATACTCTTAACTCTTCTTTGAAAAAGGCCTAGCTATGGTGGCACACATCTCTATTCCCAGCATGGAGGAGTATGAGGTGGCATGATGGGGACTTTAAAAGAATATCTTGGCTTGGCTACATAGTGACACCAAGGCCAGCCTGAGCCACGTGTGAGACCTTGCATCCTAAAAAAACAAACAAAAATTAAAACAAAAAAAAAGAAAAAATATATAACACTTTTTTCTGCCTCACTTGTGTGTGATCACTTTCCTACCAGCCTCATATACATAACTAAATCATTACGTTACTATTTCTAGGAAGAAAATGAACAGAGAAAAGGACACATATCACGTATTAGAGTGATACTGAGCTAAGTTTGAAGTTCTGCTCATATACTCTGTTTGGTAACTATAACCATGTATGCTTCAACTCATTATTTATAAGTGGATAGAGCAGTACCTATTCTATAAGGGTTCTATAAGAGTAAAATAAGACAAGATGTGTGTCAGGGCACACAGGGAATTCTAAGGAATGTTAGCTTTTTCTACAGAGGAGAGTGGAGCTCAGAAATGTAGGAGAAGGATTCCAATTGATCCCATCATTAAACTAAACAAAATTCTTCTCCATTGGGCTTATTCTTCAAAGACTGAAATCATTCCATTCTTTTGTTCCTAAATTCCCTGTTTATCTCACCTTCTATTTCCCAGTCCATCCCCTATTAATCCCTAGAGCAGAGGACACTTTGTCTCCAAGCCATTTCCATATCAACAAGTGGACATATTTTCCTTCACCCTGAATGATTACAGTACATAATTCTGGAGTTTCTTTATAGTTTACCATTTCCTACTGTTTAACATTGATGAAGGTGACCTTGTGGGTATCAGTGTCCTTATCATGCAGTAAACAAATACAGCAGGAATCCTATCTCCACTTGAGCATTTCTGTGAATTCACAGCATATAGACTTGCATCTGATATAAGAGCAAACTTCTGATTGATTATTCTGGTGCCATAATTATTATCAAATAAATAATGTTGCCATATAACCTATTAATCTTGTTCTTCAACACTAGTTGGATTAATAGATATAAATTGAACATCTGTTTCTTTTTCATTTTTTAAAATGTGAAGCATATTGTCATAATAAGAGCACAGAATGAATAGCTAGAAAGTGCGGATTACAAAACCAGTTTTACAATTACTACATTTGTGGTTTTGTACTGGTCATTAATTTCAGTTTTGTTTATATGTTGTACAAGAGGATAGGACTGAACTTCCTTTAAAATTAATTCTAAATGTCCCAATTCAGGGTGATATGATTGTAAGGTACCAAATGTCAAATAAAGCCTCCAAGCTGTGGCAATAGCCTTAGCTGAGACTCATTTGTTCTTTTCATGCTGTCATTGGCATGACCTTTATGGAGCAGTGACTTCTCTAATACATTATAGAACACCAAAAGTCCTAGTCCATGGATCAGACTAATGAAAAATACGGTTTTGTTTGTGGATTATCCACTCTACCAATATTTCCTTTATAAGACAGCAAAGTGCAAGAGCTAGATCTCTCTTGCAAATGCATTCCTTAGTTTGCTGATTTCCTAATGTATAGTGACAGTATTAAACATTGTTTTAAATGCACTGTAAACTTTGTCGGCTTGAAGCAATAGGGAACAATTTACTAAGACTATACAACTAAAATTAATAAATTAATGTTTTAAAGCAAGTCATTTTCAAAGTCTCTTCACCTTGCTATATTAGTTTATACTAAATTCCTTACCACCAACTAGCATGTCTTTTTTCATCTCTTACCTATAGCTAATCTTGCCTTGATAGTCATTATAAACAAAATTCTATTATCTATGAAATGCTATAAATTAGTGTACCCAGTTTGTGTTGGGAACTCTAATTTCTCATACTTTGTATCTTCATGGTATTTGCTGAAGTGAGGAAGAAACCCTGTTGCCACAGACATTTCCTAATTTGAATCTCCAATGATTACTCAATATAACCAGTACCAACACTCAAGCTTTGTTTTTCTCTATGGTTGAAGAAAGGACATTCCTACAATACATCAAACACTTCTCTTTTCCTCATCTTCCCATGTTTTTGTCAAGATTATAAGTGTCATTTAAACACTTCTTTCTCATTTTGAATTATATTTATTCTCTCTGTCACTTGCTCATATCCATAGGAGAGCAAATGTCTACTCAGAACCTAGAAGGCATGAAGTGTTTAGAGACCTAATTCTGCAGCCATATTTCTGTTTATTACCTCTTTATCCCTCATCAAATTTCAATTTGCTCATATTAATCTTCTTGGTTACACAAATCTTCTAAAAATACTAGAGAGAGTGTTGTGATATGGGATAAATAAATGTTGAATAAATAAGGAAAAGCCCACATTTGAGAAGGTAAGAAGAACTGTGAACCATTCGTGTCTTACAGAGAAGATTGATAATCCCTGCAGCATCTTGTCAGCAGTGCCTCTGATTTGGCTCCTTTAAATTTTGACTAAGGAAACTACTTTGTGAAATATTCCACAGGCTGAGACAAAATGAAGATTAGTTCTATGGCAGGACATTGCCTCTGGCAGAGGAGGAAGAGGTGTACATGTCACTACCATTTACTGAATGAGAGAACTTTTCTCTAACAGCACTTCCCATTTGTCAATGGAGATGTTATCAGGTGACAGAGTCTTTAGTGAGTTGTCCATTTTTGTTTCTTTTTTAAAATTGTGAAACATTTTAAAATGTATTCATCATATCAAAGTAACATAAATTGGGCAGGAGTGGTGGCACCCACCTTTAATCCCAGCACTCGGGAGGCAGAGGTAGGAGAACCAGAATGAGTTTGAGGCCACCCTGAGACTACGTAGTGAATTCCAGGTGAGCCTGGGCTAGAGTAAGACCTTACCTCAAAAAACCAATAAATAAATAAATAAATTTAATAACATTAATTGTAGCAGATAAAGAGAAATGAACATCTCAACTTCCATGGAGTTAGAGTGGAAATGAGTAGTTTTAGTTGGGCTATTACTCTACACAAGCTTTGCTGTGTGCAAGAAAAGTAGAAAACATGACAAATGATGCTTATTATACTCCTGACTCCACTGACATATCTCATCTATCCATCAGGTCCTGCCTCTCATTCTTTATTTTCCCAAATAAAAATTATCTTCTATCCCAATGGTTACTTTTGAATAGGAACTGAAAACAGGCAACTGTTTTTCCACCTCCAATTTAGAATCATATTAATAGTAGATAAAGTGTATTTGCTAAATAATGACATTAAGATGGCAAAATTTTTTCTATGTAAAAGCATACTGTGTCACAGAAACAAAATGTCATCTTTGAATGAATGAGAAGTTTGTTCTTGGTTCCTTGGGATAGTGATACTTCACTACATGGGGAATTAACAGAAGATGATGTGTAGCCCCTTAGGTTATATTAGATTTTTTTCATGCTCTTTTTAATTGTTAAAAAATATATTGATGTAGGTAGCAATGATTTCAATGTATGGTTAGATTTAATTATAAGGAAAAAAGGTTAAATTATGTGACAACACATGCTGAGCTCCTTCTTGAAGACTAACATAAAAGAATCAACACATTAAAGAGGAGGAGAAACAAGTGGTACTTTTGGCAGTTCCATTTAATTCTACTGCTTTCCTAATGATAATTCACCTAAACACCAAGCACCTTACTAATTATCTAATCACAGCAGGAAAATAATAAATAGAAACTGTACAATTCTATTTAGAATTGTGTTCAGAATAGCTTTCCACTTGGTTCTTCCCTGAGGTGTGTTAACCGATAGGGATGTGCTAATACAGGATCTTAAGAAAAAGCAAACCCTAAAATAAATTTTCTTCTCTTCCTCTCATTTTCAGGTATAAAATATATGCTGAGTGTGGTGATGCATACTTGTAGTCACTGTGGAGATGGAGGCAGGTAGATTGCAAATTCTGGGCCAATCTAGTCTCTATAAGGAAAATAAATATCAAAACAATTAAAAAGAAAAGATATATAACATTTCCTTTGGTGAAGTTTCAGGATTCCATTCTTTTAACTCCTTTATAGCATCTAATAAAAAATTATATTTCTATGTGCAATAATTATCCATCTTTATATCCTTATAAAATGTTTAATAAAATGAAAAGCTCTCTTTTAAACAAAAAGTCCACCATTTGTTGATGGTATGCATGTAAATTTTTGGAACACCAATTGCTCAAAGACGATATTTTAGCAAAAGTTCATCTGTTTAGAAATATCTAAGCCTTTGAAGCAGAGAAAATAACAGTAGTTGGAAGACTGTGTAAAAAGCACTGTCTCCAAACAAAGGATACTTCAACTGAATCTCATTTCTTTAGACCATCTGACTTAGAATGCTTTTTCTAAATAGATAACCTCAGGTTATAATTAGTTGGGTGATACTATCTTTTATGAATATTTCCAATGACATAGAAAGACTTTGTTGTGGGCAACATTTTGAATAAAAGATTAGAACTCTTAGAAAGTATCTTCTAAAATATAAAGTCGCAACAAATAAAGATTCAACATTATCTTCCTGGCATGCTTGATTAAAATTAACAAACTAGAATTGACATCAGGTAATCACTAATCTTTAAGTTTAAATTATATAAACATAAATAAAGGAGGCCCAAACTGCATGTGAAAAACATCTGGATGCATTTTTGGTAAGCAAGGTCTCTCAACATTTACACATAAAGTCCATTATGAAGAGCATAAAAACAGACTAGCATTAGACAAGCTAATGCAAGTCTTGGAATCAATAGACTGAAGTAAGGTTTCCTAGTCACAGGCAAGTAAGATGTTCACATTTAGTGCTGGTCAGTCCATATTTGAAACATTGTTTTTCATTTACTCATTTTGTATTCATACAATAATACGATGATACATACATATTTTCTCTGCAAGATGAAATGTCATAAAAAATACACCTGAAATATTTTAAATACACTGACAGGTGAAGTCTTCCAGAAGGAAGGCAATTAAAATGATGAGGAGCCCCAAAACCATGTCACATAAATAGTTAATGATCACTGAGAATTTTTCACTGATAAAGAGAATAGCAGCAAAGAATGAACTTGCCTATTTGGAGACCTGTCACAAAAATTTTTGTGTTTTCTCATAAGGTAGAACTAGGGCAAGCAGATAATGATCATTGAAAGCAAATAGGACCAAAAGAAAAAAACTTTTCTAATTGGTTGAGTTGTTTTTCAGCAGAAGAGGTGTTTACAAACATCTGTATTACCCAGAATCAAGCACATCAATGTAGGTATAGTAGAGAGTGTGCCTGTACCCAGCTAGGGTATGAAGGGTAAAAACCCCAAATTACCTGCAATTGCGATTCTATAAAACTATTTCAAGGAAGTTATATTTTCAATAAAATATTACATTACTTAAAGGCATTGACAAATTTTAAAACATTTATCCTGTTTATCTAGGGACCAGGTAGAGCCTTTTCTAGTTACACATTTATTTCCATAGCCCAGGCCTTGGGATCTTAGTCTGCCAGTAATTCCTTGCTTCTGCCTTCAGGGAATTATCTATTTTTTATTCTCTTGGTTTCTTAGAAGAACTTTCTCTCTCAGGATTTCAACTCTAAGTACTTAGCTCCAGGCTGAATTCTCTGGGGCTGCTTAGACTCCAGCATGTACTTGATTCCTCATTCTGTGTGCTAAGTCTCCCTGAGTGGCCCCCTGAGCTCCAGGCGTGCACAGTTCACCACACTCCTCTGAACAGAGCCTCCATTTTCATGCAGTTCATTTTGAATTTCCTTGGTCTACGTGTTTGCTTTTAAGGAGTTTCTAGGAATAAATACTCCAATCAAGCTTTTCAACGAAGTTCTATTTACCCATTAATTCTTGCTTTTTTCCTAAAGCTTTAGGATTCTTTCCAGTAATCTGTTTCACCCCCTTTAACATCAACCTTCAAGTTCATTACTCTGCAAAATGTGCTATCTCTCCTTTATTATAATAACAAAGTCCACCTTTCCATCTCATTTAATTCACCTCCATGTCAAATAAAATACTTTGTTTCTTCCATGCTGCAAGTAAATGAGACAGTAAAGATCTCACATACATGCTTGTGTATGCGCAGATGTATCCTGAGAGAAACACTACTGGAACTAACAAGAAAATACAAATTCTTGACCTTGAATCATTAAAGTAAATGAAGGCTTTGAACTGAGTAATTTCTGGTACATTATTGACTCACTAGAAAAAAACAAACAAACAAACATTGACATTTGCAATTTTGTTACATGAAGATTCAGAATAATACTTGAAAATATGAGATGCACATGATAAAATGTCCTCTTTTGTACTACAAATGCAGGGACCATATCATTGTCCATTTGGGAATTCTTGTTTTAAGTGTGTTCCATAATGCTGTCTAAGGACATACTTTCTAAATTCTAAAATGTAAGTTCCTTTGTAAGGTAACCAAACTTCATCTTGTACACAAACTAATATTTTTTTTAAGAAATACTTCTATTTATCTGTCCATTTGCTTGTTTGCTGTTTTTCAAGGTAGGGTCTCATTCTAGCTCAGGCTGACTTGGAATTCACTATGTAGTCTCAGGGTGGCCTTGAACTATTGGGGATCCTCCTATCTCTGCCTCCCGGGTGCTGGGATTAAAGTTGTCCGCCACCATGCCGGGCTTATTTACCTATTTGTATGAGAGAGAGAGAGAAGATACAGAGATACAGAGAGGAAAGAGAGACATAATGAATTTGGGCACATGCCGTTCCAGATGCATGCACCACTTTGTGCATCTGGGGTTTTCAAGTAAGTGCCTTTAACCTCTGAGCCATCTCCTTAGCCCACAGGTTAGTATTCTATTAAAAAAGAATGTCTTTCCTATTTATTTATCCATTTATTTTTTATTCATTATTTTGGTCTTCCTTTGTGATTTTTGGTGCACATTCATGTAGAAAACTGAGACAGTTGGGGGTGTTGTTATAGTTTAGTCATGAATATGTGACTAATCCTAGATGAAATTAGGATTTACATAAAAGTCTATTAGTCACTTAATTTCCAGTAACAATATTATGCCATAACTTGGAAGTTATAGACAACAAACATTTATAATGTGGTGCTTCCTGAGAGTTAAGGCACCTAAGTAAGAATTAGTCAAGCACCCTTGGCTCAGGATTTCTTAATGGCCTGAGATGAAGATGCTTTCTAGGGATGCAGTCTTCTCAGGCTTGCATGGGGTTCATCTACCACTAGGCTCATTCACAAGGCACAGGTCCTCACTGGCTGTTTGCCCTAGATATTACTTCCATGCCACAAGGGAACATCCTAAGGGCTTTTAAGACATGACAGCTTGCTTTAATCAGCAGCAAATGACAACAGAGGATGCATGCCTGAGTCTGTTGCACATGATCTCAGAAGAGCTATCCCATCTTGTCTGCTGCATATTTACCAACAGCCAGTCAGTCCATGTAGCCCGCAGTAAGGAAGACAGACTGCAAGGGCATAAATAGCAAGAGGTGAAAATCACTAAGGATCTTTGCAGGGTGTGCTAAGCAGGAATTAGAGATTCTTCAGCTATATAGGAGCCAAACTTACAGGCATCTTTCTCACTTACAAAGAAATTATAGAAATATCCAGGCAAAAATATTTTACCTTATTTCATTGAATTGGTTTACTTTAACTGGTGAGAATTAAACATTTAGTCTGAATATGGAAAAATACTTAAGCACATTTTATTTTTTATGAAACAAAAGTATACATTTAATGTTTAACTTTTTTTTTTTTTTTGGCTTATCTGGTGTAGGGTCTCATTCTAGCCCAGGCTGAATTGGCAATCACTTTGTATTACCAGGCTGGCCTTGACCTCACAGTGACCCTCCTACCTCTGCCTCCCAAGTGGTGGTATTAAAGGGTATTAAAGGCATGTGCCACCATGCCTGGCCTTAAAATGTACATTTAAACTTCTAATACCATCCTAAGCACGGTACATGAGGTTACTGAAAAATAGATTTTTCTATCTAAAAACTAGAGGAAGCAATTTTTGTATTATAAAATGCATTAGAGATCTGTGGATACAGTGCACAGTAGCTAAACTGAAATTCAAGGGGGGTGAAAATTTGTGGAAAATTAGAAAAAAAATAGTAGCACATTTTACCCCTTGTAGGTATGTACACTTGGGGATGCAGGCCAAATTGTGTTGCTATGCAGAAAGCTACTGTTGTAGTTGTGTTCACATTGCTGGCAGAAATCACTCGACCAACTGCAGCTTGTGGGAAAAAAAATGATTCTCCATGGCAGCAGGGGAAAACAATAACATGAGCAGAGGGTGGACATCACCCCCTGGCCCACATACAGTGGACAACAGGAACAGGAGAGTGTGCCAAACACTAGCAAGGCAGAGCTGGCTATAACACCCATAAGCCAGTCCCCAACAATAAACCTCCTTCAGGAGGCATTAGTCCCCAAATCTCCATCAGCTAGGAACCAAGCATTCAAAACACCTAAGTTTATGGGGGACACCTGAACCAAACCACCACATTCCACCCCAGAAAAGTAAAGAAAAACAGAAAAAAAAAGAAAACCTTGTGTTTAGTGTGGGTCTATCCCACAGGTGCATACAAGACTGATTGGAAAAGTTGAAAACTTGAGGAAGCTCAAATATATACCTGGCATCATTTGTAGAAATTGGCTAAAATCTTATTTTGTATATCAATGATTGAGCTGGGTTAAAAGCTAGTACAATGAAAGAAAACCTATAACAGTCCTATGTGACTTAGAACATAAGAGTTTGCCAAGAGTAGACCAGGTACTGCATTAAGAGCAGTGACTGTTTTCTCCACAAATATGAATGAGTTTCAGAACTGTGCTAAATCAGAACATGAGCGAAAAGTCTAGAACTGGCACATCTAAAAGGAAGAGATATATCACTCATAATTTTCAAAGTAAGGGAAGACTCTCACCAAGGTATAATTTAAACAGACAATTCTACTTAGGAAAATGTATTGAATGGGTGTTATGTAACTATAAAAAATATGATACCTGATTGTACAAATTTACTGGCTGTCTAATCAGAACAAACTGATGATCTTGCATTAGTTGTTCTATTGCTATAACAAAATGCCTGAGGCTGAATATTTACAAAGAAGATTTATAGAGAGTACTGTTTTAGATGCAAAAAAGTTCAAGATCAAACAATATCATTTCTTTAGCCATAAGTTTAATGTTATCATAATGGTGGTAGCATGTACCTAATAGATTACTTGGTAAGAGAGAAGTATAAGAAATTCAAGGGCCAGACTTTCTTTAAAAATCATTCCTTCACAAGAACTAAGGAAACTGAGTTGCTCCTGCTTTGTGGGAGTGTTCTGTTTTCACCCTCAGTATTAATGAATACAGATTTTCACAACTAAACAAAAAACACACAAACTAAGACTACACAAATCCTGACTATGGTCATTGACCCAGTAACATAACCATTTGTCATTAGGATCCACTACTGAAAGGTTCTACCACTTCCCATTTATACCTGCTTACTTGGAATCAAGCTGCTAGAACCTGAATCTCTGAGAGATGCAGTCAGCCTGTCTAAACCATAGCATATCAATGCTAGGTAAATAGCCTGCACAATACATGAACACTTGTGCATAGCATTGGGAAGAAATAACAAAACAGAACACTATGTGAGTGATATACAGGAACAAAACAAAATACCTAATGGATTTATAATTCAGTTTGCAGAATGACAGGGATTTATACACAATTATTAGAATACACATTGAGTAAGAATTTTCCAAAATGTATGAAAAGGATTTTTCTGTAAGTTCAAAAGCTCAAACGACCCTAATTATAGAAGTGTAATGAAAGTGTCAATACATCAAGGGAATAATAATATGATTTCCTGCTATTTTATCAACATAAACTATGAAAGCCAGAAAAGAAATGAAATGGCATCTATAGGAAAAAAAAAAAAAAAAAAAAAAAGGTCTTGCTGGCCAGAGTTTTACTTTAACAGGTTTTCCTAAAGACTAAGAAAAAATAAAAATGTTTTGTCATTGATAAAGGGATTATTTTTCCTACCTTACACATAATAAATATTCAAACATTTGTTAGGTAGGAAAAAAGCAACCCTAGACTGAAAACAAGCAAAAAGAACATAAAAAACAGAAAAATATACAAAGATGATTATTGACTTAATAAGTTAATTAAAGGGGAAGCTGGCTATAATATTCATAAGCCTGCTCCCAACAATACACTGCCTCCAGGAAGCCTTAATTTACAAATGTTTATCAGCTTCGAAGCTAGCACTCAAAACATCTAAGTTTATGGGGTACGCCTGAACCAAACCACCACATTCTGCCCCTAAAAACTAACAAAAACTGTAAAGCAAAACTCATGTTTTGTATGGGTCTATTCCACAGGTACATACAGGACTGATGGGGCAAGTTCAAAACTTGAGGAAGCTCAAATATATACCTGGCATTGCATATAGAAAAAATTCTAAAATCTGGTAAATCAGCCATTATATATCTTATGGTATTTTAATTATTTATATAAGTAAAAAAAAAAGGAAACAAGAATTCAAATATATAAAATTCAAATATATAAAATATGCTAACAGAGTTAGAAATGTTTGATTCAAGCTGTACAGGCTATTTATAATAGTTGTTTTATTTGATACTCAATATCAATAATGCATATTCACTAAGGCAATATGAAAATATAAGGAAAGAATATGCACAGTAGTGTGCAGGGAGCCACATCTAGTCCCCACCACTAGATGGCGCTGGCACTGCAGGAAACCACATCTAATCCGCCATTACAAGATGGCGCTAACCTCGTGGTGTTCAGCTTCTTTACGACAGTGCTTTGGCGCCAACCGTATTCAAGGTACGCGCATGCGCTTGACGCAACCTGTCCTGAGCCTATCCCGTGGCGCCTGGTGGTGGCAAGCGGGTAGCAGCCAATCAGTAGGTGCCTCATTGCCCATCCCCCTATAAAAGTAGCTGCACACCCCGCCCCCGAGTCCTTCTCCATCCGCTCTCCTGTTAACCAAGAAGCTCTCCAATAAAGTGTGATCAAGAAGGATCCTCGTGTGGTGATTGTTCTTTTCCCGCTGGTCGGGGGGCTCGCCGCAAAGTGGTGCCGAAATCCCGGGAAGGACCAAAGGAGGATTCAGAACTTGACACACGGAGAGGAAGGCGCCGGTAAGTCATTTTGTCTCTTTCTGTGTCTCAGTCATGTCCGTGTCTGAGGGCCTCGCTGCTCTTGCTGTTTTTTGTTTGTTTTGTCTGGGTCTTTCTATTGTTTTGCGTTTGTTTCTATCTTGCCTAGTCTGTTGATTGCCTGGACCGGTTAAACCCGTGGTAGACAACGCGGCTCTGGTCCTTGGAGCCTCGAGTCAGATAAATCCTCGGTAGATAACGTGGGGCTGGCTGTTAGTTTTATTTCCAGCCTTCCAGCTCGTGATGGGTAATACATCGAGTGCCCGGTATTCTCCCATTGATTTTACTCAGCCTATAAAGGAAGTTTTGAAACAACGTGATCTAAAGGTCTCTAATGCCACTATTAAAAAGATTGTTAAAGACATTGATGCTGCGGCTCCATGGTTTGCGGTGTCCGGAGATCTCTCATTGCCCTCATGGGAAAAGCTGGGTAAAGACCTTGAGGCGGCTAGGGAGGAGGGTCACTTAGGTCGAGGTACCCTCCCTTTCTGGAGGATGATACATTCTTGTTTACGTTCTGGAAGCCACCCGGACCCACTTCAGGAGGGCCGGAGACGGCTCAGACAACATCAGGATAGTTTGTCAGAATCTGATGCAAGTGGGGATAGCAAACCCAGATTATATAAGGAAGTACAGGAAAAAAGGGCCAGTCATTTCCCGGGAGGAGTTCCCAATATGGCCAGTCATTTCAAGGAAAAGGTTCCCTGCCATGTAGAGGAGAAGGCACCCCCGTTAGAAGAGAGTAATGAGGGCTCCGGCTGTATGCACAGGAGGGGTGAGGACTTCCCTAGGGCCCCGCCGCAGCAGGGGGCTGCGGGGTTATATCCTTCCCTACAGCCGCTGCGACACCTGAGTATACGAGATGATCACGGCAGTAGTTCTGCTTCTGATCAGGAGGGCGAGGAGGACTCCAGTGGGACAGAGGGACAGGATTTAGAGGAGGCAGCTTTGCATTGTGCTCAGGATACTCAGTTTGTGGGCAGGCGTGTCTGCCCTCCCGCGGTTAGGGGGAGGAGTGCCTTAAAAGAGGAAGTTGGTATTCGGAACCGAGCACCGCCTAGTGCTCTGCCACGCCCTCATGTTCCCCCCCCCCATGTCCCAGCCGAGGATCGCTGCCATTTTGTTAAGCCGCGGACATGGTCCCGCCTGGCCTCCGCTTTCCCGGTTTTTTGAATACCACTACCAATCAAAGAGGTTGGGAGCCAATCCCCTATACGGAACTTAAGGATTTAGTTCAGGCCTGCAAAGATTTTGGACCCACTGCTGACTATTCACTTATGCTGCTTCGCAGACTCACGCAGCGCACCCTTACTCCTGGTGATTGGTTAGACTTAGCCCGAGCTTGTCTAACGAGAGGGCAATATTTGGATTTCAGATCACTGATTTCTGATAAAGCCCAAGAACAAGCTAGGCAGAATATTAAGAAAGGGGAATGGGACTGGACTTCTGATATGCTTCTGGGGACTGGTCCTTATCTTACAGATCAGCTCAATTTCCATCCAGACGTGTATATCCAAATTAATAATATTCATTATCAGGCTTGGAAGGAGCTCCGTAATAAGGGAGAGGTCGCAGGACAGTTGACTAAGATTGTTCAGGGCCCTACAGAGCCATTTTCTGATTTCTCAGCTAGAATGTTGGAAGTGGCAGAAAAGACAATTGGCCTTGCTGACCACACCATGCCGTTTATACAACAGCTAATATTTGAACAGGCCACTAAGGAGTGCAAAAAGGCTATACAATCAGTAAGAAGGGGAACATTGGATGACTGGCTCAAAGCCTGTCGAGAGATAGGGGGTCCTCTGTCTAATGCAGGATTAGCGGCAGCGGTCATAGCTGCCGCTAAGGCTCAACGGACAGGGAATCAAAAGGGCTGTTTCCGATGTGGTCAATTGGGACATTTTAAATGCCAATGTCCTCAAGCGGATAGCCCAGCCCCTGTCCGAGATGCGGGACCGGCACAGCGCCCCCCTGGGACTTGTCCTAGATGTAAGAAGGGAAAACACTGGGCTAATGAATGTAGATCTGTGAGGGATATTAATGGTCTGCCCCTCCCCCCTCTTTCAAGTAATCAGGACCAAAAAAACGGGGGGAAGGGCCCACGTCCCCAGGGCCCACAAATTTATGGGGCAATGCAGACACCTCAGGTCCCGGTGACTGTGGCGCCAGGTCCCCCGCTGCCTCAGCACGGAGAGCAACATCGGGCTCCACAGGCCTGGACCTCTGTGCCACCTCCGGATTGGTCTTAACTCCGGAAATGGGCGTGCAAATCCTGGACACAGATGTGTCTGGCCCGCTAGCAAGAGATACGGTGGGCCTTCTTTTGGGGCGCTCCTCCTCTACTTTAAAGGGTCTCATAGTCTTCCCCGGTGTTATCGATCCAGATTATACAGGTGTAATTAAAATTCTTTGTCATTCCCCCTATGGGGCAGTGTCAGTGGCCCCTGGGGACCGTATTGCCCAATTGCTGATTTTGCCTTCTAACCATTCTCTATTTCCTGCACTAGATAAGGAAAGGGGTGACAAGAGCCTTGGGTCTACCAGTGTGGACTTGACCTGCTTGTCTTTGGAGTTGGATCAAAGACCCCTTCTGCGCCTGACCATAGAAGGAAGAGAATTCTCAGGACTGGTGGACACTGGGGCAGATAAAAGTATAATAAAATTGGATTCTTGGCCAAAAGCCTGGCCCTTGCAGAGATCAGCTCAGATCTTGCAAGGCTTAGGGTTTGCTAAAACACCACATATGAGTGCAAAGGAGTTAACATGGACCACTACAGAGGGTCAAAAGGGAAAAATCCAACCTTTTGTGTTGGATGTTCCCATTAATTTATGGGGAAGAGATATTCAGACCCAGATGAATCTCCGCTTGACCAATGATTATTCAGAAGCTAGTAAAAATATGATGAAAATTCAGGGCTTTGTTCCAGGCTCAGGTCTAGGGAAGCACCTTCAAGGGCGACCTCAGCCCATCATCCCGGAGGAGAAGCTGGATCGCTTTGGGTTGGGTTTTTCTTAGGGACCACTGAAAATTCTGCTTCCAATTTTGAACAGGTGCCCATACCCTGGATGACTCATAAGCCAGTGTGGGTTCCTCAGTGGCCCCTCTCACAGGAAAAACTGGAAGCAGCCCAGAGGCTAATTGAGGAACAATTGCAGTTAGGCCACCTGGAGCCCTCTATTTCCCCTTGGAATACACCTATATTTGTGATCAAAAAGTCCTCTGGAAAGTGGCGATTATTACATGATTTGAGGGCTGTCAATGCTCAAATGCAGGTCCTGGGCCCAGTTCAGAGGGGCCTGCCAGCGCTTTCTGCTCTCCCCAGGGAATGGCCAGTGATGGTTTTAGATATTAAAGACTGTTTTTTCTCCATACCCCTTTGCCCTCAGGACAGAGAGCGTTTTGCTTTCACATTACCAGCTGTAAATCATGAGAAGCCTGATGCCCGCTTTCAGTGGCGTGTGTTGCCACAAGGGATGTCCAACAGTCCCACTATGTGCCAGCTTTATGTAGACTCAGTGTTATTTGTAGTAAGACAACAGTTCCCCTCTTTACGTATGATCCACTATATGGATGATATCCTACTCACAGCCCCTACCTTAGATGTTTTGCATGTCTCCTTTCAGGAGGTCGTCAAGGCGTTGGAACATAAGGGTCTTTTTATTGCCCCAGAGAAGGTCCAGCAAACGGATTCAGTAAATTTCCTTGGGTCCGTCATTGGCCTTCAGTCTGTGAAACCTCAAAAAATTTGCATCCGTACCTCCCACTTGCATACATTAAATGATTTTCAAAAACTTTTGG
Organism: Dipus sagitta; assembly: GCA_036346955.1. Taxonomy (NCBI): domain Eukaryota; kingdom Metazoa; phylum Chordata; class Mammalia; order Rodentia; family Dipodidae; genus Dipus; species Dipus sagitta. The sequence continues at coordinate 198,489,017 of CM070770.1, read as the reverse complement.
GGGACATTAATTGGTTGCGAGGTTTTCTCCATGTCCCCCGTGCAGATTTGTTACCATTGTTTTCCATTTTGGAGGGTGATCCTGAGATTACCTCTCCTCGTGTGCTCACTGAGCCAGCTCGTCAGGCCTTAAGCAAAATAGAAAAGGCCCTTATGAAGGCACAGCTTAAACGCTTTGACCCTTCTAGTCCACTTCTTCTCTGTATCCTAAAAACAAGGGATGTCCCCACGGGAGTGTTATGGCAGGACGGCCCTCTTTTGTGGATTCATGGAAATTCCTTGGGAGCTCACACCCTGCAGTACTTCCCACAGTTGGTTGCCCAACAGGCTTGTTTGGGTTTGAAATCGTGCCTAACTCATTTTGCAAAGTTGCCTGATAAGCTTATCATCCCCTATACTAAGGAACAAGTAGAGACTCTATCCGGTACGGTTGATGAATGGAGCATTCTTATGTGTGCTTTTCCAAATCCTATAGATAACCATTACCCAAAAAGCCCCATTCTGTCCTTCGTGGAAAAAAATTTAGTCTATTTTCCTCGGGTCACATCAAAGGGCCCTTTGCCCTCAGCCCCTGCCATTTTCACTGATGGTTCAAAAACAGGTCGCGGAGCTTATATGGTTCAGGGCTCAGAACCTGTGGTGAAGTTCTATAGGCCTGACTCTCCCCAAATTGTGGAATGCATGATTGTCTTGGAGGTGTTTCAGACCTTTGGTAGTTCCTTTAATTTGTTCACAGACTCACAGTATGTGGCTAATGCAGTTGTTGGACTGGAAATTGCTGCCTCTATTCGTTCTGCTAGTCCTGTCTCAAACATTCTTTCTCAAATTCAATCTCTCATTTGGCAACGCTCCTCCCCCTTCTATGTTACCCATGTTCGTGCTCACTCCTTGTTACCAGGACCTATATCTCAAGCAAATGACTTGGTAGACAAAGCCACGCGGATGACCATGTTAGCCATGAGTAGTCCTAAAGATATGGCCACCGAGTTCCATAGACTGTATCATGTTCCTGCTAACACCTTAAGAAAGACCTTTGCCATTTCTAGGTCCGAGGCACGTGATATTGTTAAGGCTTGTCAATCCTGTGTCACTTTCCTGCCTTCTCCACATGTGGGTGTGAACCCACGGGGCCTAAGACCTGGTGATCTTTGGCAGATGGATGTTACTCATGTCTTGGAATTTGGCAAGCTTAAATACCTGCATGTCTCGGTGGATACTTGCTCAGGAATCATACATGCTTCTCCTCTTGCAGGGGAAAAGGTTACTCATGTAAAAACTCATTGTTTGGAAGCCTGGGCGTCTTGGGGAAAACCGCGACGCCTAAAGACTGACAATGGCCCTGCTTATGCTTCCTCTGGCTTTCGTGCCTTCTGTGCCCAGATGCAGGTTGCCCACACTACTGGCCTACCTTACAACCCACAAGGCCAAGGTATTGTGGAGAGAGCAAATAAAAGTTTAAAAGCTATCCTTTTTAAACAACGAAGGGGGATAGCGGAGAATGCAACCCCCAAGGAGAGAGTCTCTCTAGCACTCTATACCCTTAATTTTTTAGTTTTGGATGTTCATGATAGGTCTGCAGCAGACAGACATTGCCACCAGGGGGCACAAGCACATCCGGAACTGGTCATGTGGAAGGATGTGTTGGATAATAAATGGAAGGGACCGGATCCTGCTTTGGTAAGATCCAGGGGAGCTGTTTGTGTCTTTCCACAGGACCAGGAATCGCCACATTGGGTCCCGGCCCGGCTAGTCAAGACGCTGACATCAACTCCAGAGGAGAGTCCAGGGGACGAGGATGGCCATCCAAGTACGAGTGCCAAAGATCCTGTGGATGCTGATCCTTATGTGCTTGGAGACTAGTAGAGGAGAATTGCGCTGGGGCATCCTGTCTGTTTTCCCCAAGCCCCTGCCCGTTCGCCACATGGCGAGAGTCCTTCCTCGGTTCTTCACCACTCAGCAAGGTCTCAATCTCCCTGCGGTTGTTAAAGACCTGACCCTTGCCCCCCTGGGGGAGGCTCGACACTTCGAGGAAAGTGGAAGTCTCTGCTTTACTCTCGCCCGTGAACGTGACTCTTGTATACAACTGGAGATGCAGGCATTTGCTTGGTTTAGGGGGGACAGGAGATGGGGCCCAGAATCTACCTCTCGGAATTCGTCCCACAAAGTTTTTAGTTACCCCTTCTCAGAAGAGGCGATATGGCTCAATGGTACCTTTTTTCGTGGCCAGAGAGGTACTGTGACTCTGCCTCAACCACGCCTGGCACCTCACTGTATGGGAACTTATGAAGGGGACCTTTGGCCATGGACGGAATGCCAGTCCAGTACTGTGGGCTGGGCAGATGTGGGACGGACCTTTACTTATTCCCCGAATATGAAAGGGCCTTTTCCTTTACAGTTTTCGTGGACGGAGGGACCATTTCTACAGGATGGTACTATGAACCCATTTTCAAAGTGGGTTCTGTGTGGGGTTAACGGTAGCTGCACAGATATGACACCCTTTGTTTTATTACGGGGGGGGGGGACAGTTGCCCGTAATAATGTGTCTGGAGTAATCCATGAGCTACTATCCCTGAGCGAATTCATAGTTGATTTCTCAGATGAGACAGTCCTTGGATGGCGATATGAGAGAGTGTTCGGGGGTGTCACCCGGATAGGAAAATACCTAGGAAAAAATGCCTCTTATGCCCCCACCCCGGTGTGTGTCCATCCACCATTCATGTTTGTCCTTAGTAACTTTTCTTTCAGCAATTGTTCTAATGCTTCTTGTTATTTGTCCCAATGTTGGGACGCAACACTCTATCACAGAGCCATGGTACTTAGGGTCCCCCGTTGGGTCCCCGTGCCTGTAGAGGCTCCTAGTACATTGTCTTTGTTCAGGCATAAGAGAGATTTTGGAATTACGGCCGCTGTTATTGCTGCGGTGGCGGCTGCTGCTGCCGCAGCTACAGCTGCAGGTGTAGCCATGGCTTCTTCAGTTCAAACCGCCTCTACCTTAAATACCTTGGCTTCTTCCACAGCTGCCGCCTTAGACACACAATCAAATTTAAATTCCCAACTCAAAGGTGGCATTATGATCCTAAATCAAAGGGTGGACTTAGTTCAGGAGCAAATTGATGTTCTTTAGCAAATCGCTCAGTTGGGATGTGAATGGAAACTTAATGCCTTATGTATCACTAGTGTTCAATATGAAAACTTTACAAGGGCAGCAAATCTGTCAAAGCAACTGTCCTTGTACTTGGCAGGGAATTGGTCCCTAGATTTTGATGCGGAATTGGAAGAACTAAGACAAGCTATTGTTATGATCAATTCCACGCGAGTGGACCTTAGCCTGGCTGAGGGTTTTACCTCTTGGCTTTCCTCTGCCTTTTCCTTCTTCAAGGAGTGGGTAGGGGTAGGGATGTTTGCAGTTTGCTGCCTTGGGGGCTGTGCGCTGTGCCTCTGGTTGATTTGTCGCCTGCAAGCCCAGACCAGGCGGGACAAGGTAGTTATTTCTCAAGCACTTGCCGCTTTGGAGTGTGGATACTCCCCCCAGATTTGGCTGTCGGCCCTGAAAAACACCTAGTTTTTCCCTGGCCCCTGCCCCCCTAGGGCCTGAGGTGCTCATTATACAAGGAGGAGCAGAGGGTTGGTGTTGGGAACACGACATTCATTGGCGCTCAGGCTGCGAGACAAAGTACTGCACATGAGGTATGCTCTTAGCAGCCTCATGGAGGGCATGTTTGATTGCATATGGGTTGGTACCGACATCCCATCTCTGAGAAAAGGTACCGGACAGGTGAGGCACCAGCCTGGCTGGCCACCTGGCCTGGGGTCTTTACAATGTCCTTTTGTTTATCAGAGATCAAACCTCTACCTTCACCTGCTGCGCTTTATAATAGAAAGGGGGAACTGCAGGGAGCCACATCTAGTCCCCACCACTAGATGGCGCTGGCACTGCAGGAAACCACATCTAATCCGCCATTACAAGATGGCGCTAACCTCGTGGTGTTCAGCTTCTTTACGACAGTGCTTTGGCGCCAACCGTATTCAAGGTACGCGCATGCGCTTGACGCAACCTGTCCTGAGCCTATCCCGTGGCGCCTGGTGGTGGCAAGCGGGTAGCAGCCAATCAGTAGGTGCCTCATTGCCCATCCCCCTATAAAAGTAGCTGCACACCCCTCCCCCGAGTCCTTCTCCATCCGCTCTCCTGTTAACCAAGAAGCTCTCCAATAAAGTGTGATCAAGAAGGATCCTCGTGTGGTGATTGTTCTTTTCCCGCTGGTCGGGGGGCTCGCCGCAGTAGTGCACATGTGTCTGCCATTCTTAACATGCCTATGACAATGACAAGTGGAGCCAGGAAAACTCTGTGAAACTTGAAGGCAAGCAAGTCTGGACTTCCTAGCAGTAAAAACAAGCAAGACCCTGTCTCAAAATGCTATAGAAAGAGAAGATCAACACCGGAGATTGTTCTCTGACTTCTACATGCTATGTGCACACCCATACACATCCACTTTCAACCAATGACAAAAAAAAAAAAAAAAAAAAAAAACACGAGTGGGGCGGGCTATTTGCTTTTGAGAGCACAGTCTGGGAGAAGGAAGGCTGCTTCTGCAGATGCCACTGTGCTGATGTTCTTGTGGCTATAGTCTCTGTTGACAGACACTCCTTGTTGTTTTTGTTAAGTATAAAAAAAAATACTTGAAAATTATTACATGGGTAAATGACAGGCAACATGTGAGTGAGGGGCAGGGAATATTTGATCTCACATTATTCTTCAAATGTTTGCTAAAGGAAAGGTTTGTCCAAAACACACACACTAAAAATACAATCAAACAAAGTCCACTTCCTGTTTTCAAAAATCCTATTGGCAATTTACAACTTTTAATATGTGCATAGTTTTCATCATATTGTTAGTATATCTCATATGCGTTCAATCATTTTGGCATCAACAGTGCCACCAATCACTGAGGAAGGAGAGCTAAGAACATACAGTGGCATATTTTAACATCAGTTGTAAATATTGGCTATTTGTGCTGCTCAGGCCAAAGGTAAACTCAAGCAGAGGAAACATTTCAATAAGCAGGCAGATTACATGGATTTAGGTTGAAGTTCAGGGCAACTTACATGACAAGAACTTAGCAGAAAAAGCATCTCCCAGCAATATTTACAAAAAAAAAAGTTATTTGGAAATTTCATAAGAAACCTTTTCACAGTTTTCCCCATATTTTATTTCCATATTTTACTCTCACAGTTCATTCCCAAATAAGTTCTAGTAGCTATAGTTACCTGATATTTGACAAAGAGGCAAGAAAACACACAATGAAGAAAAACAAACAGAATTTTCAACAAATAGAGATGGAGAAACTGGATAACCACATGCAGAAGAATGAAATAAATACCCCTTCTCTCATTCTGCACAAAATTCAACTCCAAATGTGTCAAGAACCTTATTATAAAGAAACAAAACACTAAAATGAACAGAAGGAAAATCAGGGAAAATACTCAAAAACATAGGCATAGGGTAAGACTTTCTGAATAAGACCTCAGTAACCCAGGGAATTAGACAAACACTCAACCATTGGGACTTCATGAAATAAAGAGAGACTATACAGGGCTGGAGATATAGCTTAATGGTTAAAATACTTGTCTGCAAATCAAAAGGATCCAGGTTCGATTCTCCAGGTCCAACATAAGCCAGATGCGGATGGTGGCACCTGCATCTGGAGATCGTTTACAGTGGCTAGAGGCACTGGTGCGCCCATTCTCTCTCTCTCTCTCTCTTTGTCTCTAGTAAATAAATAAATAAATAAATTTTTAAAACGTGACTATACAGCTAAGCATGCCATCAACAGATTTAAAGACTAAAAAAAACTGAATAATAAAAAAAGAAATCAACTCTATCAAAAAGTGGGGCAGGAAGTTTAACAAAGAGTTTTCAAAGAAAGAAATACAATGACAAATAAACATCTAAAAATAAGCTCAACATCTTTAGCTATTAGGAAATGTAAATTAAAATACATTGCAACCCCATCTCACTTGAGTCAGGAAGACAATCTTCAAAAAGTCAAATGACAGAAAAAAAAATATTGGTGGGTATGTGGGGAAAGAGGAAGACTCACCCACTGTCATTGGGAGTGCAAACTAGTATAGCCACTATGGAAATCAGTATGGAGGTTCCTCAAAAATCTAAAAATAAGTCTGCCTTTTGTTCCAGCTATTCTACTCCTAGGAATGCACCCTAAAGACTCTAATTTAGAGCTAATTGCTCAGCACAGATGCCCATCTACTGATGATAGAATAATGAATATGTAGTACATATAAACAATGTAATTCTACACAGATGTAAGGCAAAATGAACTAATGACATTGTAAAGAAAATAGTTGACCTTGAAAAAAAATCATACTAAGTGAGGTTATAGGCTCAGAAAGATATGTTTTCTCTTCTGTGCAAATCCTAACATGGCATAATTTGATCGGTTAATAAAATATAAGCATCAATATTACTGGTAAGGAAGCCAGAATTAGGCAATGAGAGAGGAGAAGCAAGGAGGGATGGAAGAAGGTGATACTTAACAGGCAACTGGAAAGGTTATGCTTCACAAGCAAGTCTAAGGTAGAACACAGGGCTGGAAGGGTCTATGAAGAACATGGTTAAGGGAGGAAAAGGGGGTTGAGATACACAAAATTAATGATGGCATGAATTAGTACAATAACAACCTTTCTCTTAGCTATCTAATAGGAAGATACAACAATCTTAATAAGAGAGAAGAGGAGGAATGACTAGGGGAGAAACATCCTCCAGGGGGGAAGAAAGCTTTATATTAAAACACATATACCCCAACAAGAAAGATCTCTGTGGAGGGGGGAGGGCAGGGAGGAGGCTAACAATGGTACTGACTTGATTGTCTGTATTCACTGAGTACAAAACTAATAAAAAAAATCAACTATAAGATGTTGCTTATAAATTCTAGTACCAGAATGGGGTTTTCACTCACAGTGAGCTCTTGCTCATTGAGGACCATGAATCCCCCAAGCAATTTAGTCCATTGCCAAAAGCATTTGGTTACCCACCAGATCGAAGTGGCAAGACACAATTACTGTAGACATAACAGGCTGTGTTCTCAGGACATTGAGACATAAAGGTGTATCCCTGATGCTCGTTCTCATAGTACTAAAAGTGCTATATGAGCTGCAGGGGGAATAAATGTTACCCAAAGCACACAAAAGTGGTTGATCCTTTAATTTACAAAACCAAACAGCCAGACAAGATGTACACATAGGTATAATAGTGACACAAAGTTATGGAGTGACCTACTGCTCTCTGATTGTATATGAGGACTGCTCAGTTGAGGGTGCTGAGACCCAAGTCAGGAGTATATGTTGGGAAGGTCATAAACCCCAGAGGGAAGCTTCCACTATTCTTTGCATTAAAGAAGAGGGTATTCCAGTCAAAGTATCTTCCAAATATCTTTTTGTTTTACCTGAGTCAGGCACTCTAGCCCAGGCTGACCGGGAACTTATTTTGTAGTGCCAGGCTGGCCTCAAACTCACCATGAAACTCTGCCACTCAAGTGCTGGGATTAAAGGTGTGTGGCACCATGCCATAGCTGAATTGTCTATCTTTATGTCCTTCTAATCATGCTGCTTTCACTCCTGGCTACAGAATGTGCTGTTAATGTATGGTACTGAGCATCAGGGAGACTCAAGACCCATCAGTATGACAAGAAAAGAAAGGGCAATGCCTAACCTGAGAGGCATTATCTATATAACATCTGCCCATTCTCAGGAAACATTACTGAGGGAGGTGCACATTAAATATGAGTGCTATCTCCCTGTCTGGCCTGAGAACCTCCACAAGTGAGATGGTGGTAAATGCTGAGGACATTCAATACTCATCAAAGCAAAATAAACAAACAAAAACAGGAGAGGGTACTTGGAGCTCAACTCTAAAGGAGACATAACATGTCCTCAAAGGTGCAGGAAAAATTGTGGAAAAGGGAACAGGAAGATTGTAAGAGCCACAAGGTGGAAAAGTTCATCTTGGGGATTATGGTTCCCCTCCCCATAGAAACTTACTGGTCCATTCTTGACACCACAGTGAATACCAAGAACCCCATATAATAGAGCCCTCAGTGGAATAGGAGTGGGGGAGAGGGAACTTAACAGTATAACCTAATAGGAATATGACCAATGTAAAATATGTTCAGTGAGGCATGGTGGCGCATGCCTTTAATCCTAGCACTTGGGAGGCAGAGGTAGAAGAATCGCTGTGAGTTTGAGGTCACCCTAAGATTACATAGTGAATTCCAGGTCAACCCACCATGATATATATATCTTAGTAAAATGAAACTAACTAACTAAATAAATAAATAAAAATTCTTCTACCTATTTCAGCCATTAATGACAAAATAACAACACACACACACAAAAAGAAAGAAAAACTTGGGAAGACCTAAATATTAAGATACTATTTCATGTGCTCAGCATTCAGATTCTCAGGTCAGTAAGATAATAATTATCTTTAATAATAATATTTATTATGTTATATTCAAATTATCTTCAAAAATCATTTGAAATGATAGGGTTCATCATTCATAATATTGAAGAACACACACACACACACACATGCACACATACATATATTCTGTATGGAAAAACAAGAAAGGTCAAGGTGATGTGAGAAGAAAATAACACTGCCAAATTCATGGTACTAGCTATCAACATCTCATAAAAATCTGTATTAGTGAAGACATTGCTAATGGTGCAGGAACAGATGCAGTGAGCATCACCATAGAGATTCTAAAAGCACATTCACACACATATGGGCACGTCAAAGTTATTAAGAAAAGATGTAAAAAATAAATTGTGTTCGGAAATCTGGATGCAAATTAGACAGACAAAGTCAATTTTTACAAAGACTGTGCATTTAAATGCTAAAAGCAAAGTAATGAACATTTACAGGTTAAATAATAAACAATTAAATAATCCCAAAGGTTATGAGAGCATTTGTGTGTTTGACATAGCTAAAGGTTTCTTTAGATACAAAACTCACTAATGCTATAAAGAAAATAAATATAATTGTTAACTTCTATTACAATTACTAGATCTGGAAAATATAATTATGGTCATAAACAACGCAAAGAAATTATATTAGTCAATAGGAAAAAGACAATTGAATATACAAATGAACACATTATTATAACTAATGCTTCAGACAAAAGAATAAAAACATAGCCAATGAAACATGAACAGTGCTCAATTTCATTAAATATGTAAACCAAACTCATGAGCTATTACAAAGCACCAGAAAGATGAAAACAATTTAAAAGGTGTAAAATATTGCCACAATTTTGTAAAACTATTTCAGGCCAATGGCTGAATCTATTACTGAGCTGAGCTCATGTATCCTCTGAGAGCTAGAAATTCAAAAACTTGGTTATATACCAACAGAAGTACACAGGGATGTTCAGCATCCTGTGTTCAAAGATGTTTACAGCTGTACTCTGTGTGATGTGATGACTTCATTCTGAAAACTATGTGAACATCATTCACCTTAAAAATGTGGCTATATCTCACAGCAAAAAGTGAATGATCAAATATAGATACAAATTAGTGTATATTGAATGGTTCCATTTGTTAAAAGTAACATGACAGATGAAATAAGGCATGGAAGTAGTAAGCCAGAAAGCATGTCCTTCTTGGGTACATCTATGTAAGTAATAGGTAATTCTATAATGGCCAATAGTCCCAAAGGAGATTGGATCGAGTGGCTACAACTGCAGAGGAATCTAGGCAATGGTGCAGGCATGCTCATGATCTTCAGGGTGGTTCCAGGAAAGTGTTCAGTTTGTGAAATGTGCTTAAACCTTTGCTATATACACACAACTCCCCCCTGGAGAGAAATCTGAGGTGGACTGTATGCAATACAGTTGATGCTGGAGTTAATTTATTCTTAGGTTGAAAGTTTAAAATGTCAGGCAAGGGACTTCCAGTCAAGATGGTGTCCACCTACCCATGCTTCACTTTGTAGGGAAGGAAAAGCAAGATAGGTGGGCAGATTCTTGCAGACCTCCAGTGGGAGGGCACGGAGGAGCAAAGTAGGGAATCCACTGATTCCCACACTCTCGGGTAGCCCACCAATCCCCCAAACCACTCAAACAACTTTCCCAGGCACTACACTACCGGGTTCCTCCTGCACTACCTGCAGGCCAGCCAGCTCACATTTCTTCCTCCCTTCCTTGGCTCTTTTCCCTGTTTTCACCACTGGGATCTTTGGTCATTCCAGCCACCAGCCTGCCATGCCAGGACTAGGTCCTCCTGCACTACCTGCAGGCTTTCCAGACAAAGGCCAGCAGGCTAGCATCCCCTACTCCCATCTCTTGGGTTTCCTCCCCCTTACCACCACAAGGACCACCGCCCATTACCCCACCACACCCGGCCACCTGACCTGCAGCATTCTCACACCCATGTTACAGGACCCCACAGACCCATCCAGCCCCTGCTACTGGCCATCCCCTCACCCCACCACATCAAAGGACTATGCAATCCCATCCTACCCCATACCCTGCCTCCCTCTACATAGCACCAGTCTTCTTTGTCCCATTTCCCCTTACCTCCTGTTCTGTTGGGGCACCTCTCTATGCATTACTATACCCTGAAACTCCTATCAATGAGCCCTTCCCAGTTCCTCAGGCCCCCACCACAGCATCCCAGGCTCCTCCCCTCTGAGCCGACAGGTCCCATTGTCATCAGAAACCTGATTGAAGCAAACATAAAAGGGAATAATCCCTGAAGTCGTTTCAGGGGTAAACTACAGCTGCATCCTAAATTATATAAGATTCCTACATTGTGATGGGCAGACCACAGCACAAAGACAAAGATACAGAGAAATAAATAAGTGACATTGTCCCATCTTCAACAGCAGCAACAACAAAAAATAAATTAATTAAATAAAATACCTTGCAATAACATTAACCACAGATGTGAAAGATTTATATAAAGAAAACATAAAAACACTCAAGAAAAAAATTGAGGAGGACTTGAGAAAATGGAAAGACCTCCCATACACCTAGATAGACAGAATAAACATTGTGAAAATGACAATCTTACCAAATGCAATATTCAGATTTAATGTGATACCAATAAAAATCCCAACATTTTTCTTTACAGAGATAAAAAAAAATGATCTCAAAATTCATCTGAAATGGCAGAATACCTCGAATATGCAAGCATATCTTCAGCAAAAGAAACACCTCTGGAGGCATCACCATGCCTGATATAAAGCTATATTACAAAGCTATAGTAACAAAAACAACATGGTACTGGCATATCAGCATTAAAAACAGAATTATAGACGAATGGAACAGAATAGACAACCCAGACTTTGGGTCAAGTAATATCAGCTACTTGATATTAGAAAAAGGCCCTAGCAATGTAGACTGGAAAAAAGACAACATCTTCAACAAATGGTGCTGGACAAAATGGATAACTATATGCAAGAAAATGAAACTAGATCCACACATCTCACCATGCACAAAAGTCAGCAGGGCTGGAGAGATAGCTTAGTGGTTAAGGTGTCTGTCTACAGAGCCTACGAACCCCAGTTTAACTCACCAGTACCCATTTTAGCGAGATGCACAAGGAGGCGCACATGTCTGGAGTTCCTTTGCAATGGCTGGATGTCCTGGCATGCCCATTCTTTATCTCTTCCTTTCTCCCTCTACCTCTCTCTCTCTCTCTCTCTCTCTCTCTCTCTCTCTCAAGTACATATATAAATAAATAAATAATCAAGTCAAAATGGATCAAAGACCTCCATATAAGACCAGAAACTTTGCTACTGCTGAAAGAAAAAAATAGGAGGAATGTTCCACAATATAGGAGTGAGAAAAGACTTCCTCAACAAAACCCCAGTAGCTCAGGAACTTAAACAATCACTCAACAATTGGGACCTCATAAAGCTGCAAACTTTTTTTTCACAGGCAAACACACCATAAACAGAGCCAATAGACTACCCCCAGAATGGGAAATTTTTTTTTTGCTGGCTATACAACTGACAGAAGTCTAGTTTCTAGAATCTACAAAGAACTCAAAAAGATAAACAAGTGCTGGGCATGGTGGTGCACACCTTTAATCCAAGCACTTGGGAGGCAGAGGTAGGAGGATTGCCATGAGTTCGAGGCAACCCTGAGACTCCAAGTGAATTCCAGCTCAGCCTGGGATAGAGCGAGACACTACTTTGAAAAACAAAAACAGAAAAAAAAAAAAAAACCCTAAACAACAAAAAACCAAACAACCCACTCACAAAGTGGGTAAGAGAACTGAGCAGGGAGTTCTCAGAGGAAGAAATACAAATGGCAAAACACATTTAAGAAAAGTTTCAACATCCCTGACTATATCTATATCTCAACAAGGAGGGGCCAAGGGGAAGGGGTAGGTCATAGATGAGCCTAATAATGGTACCAAACTGACTGTATTTGCTGAATACAAAACTAATTAATAAAAAAATATAAAATTAAAAAAATAAAAATATAGGGAAAACAACTATAATATTCCACCTTACCTGTGTAAGGACAGCAAACATTAAAAAGTCTAATGAAAACAAATGCTGGTGTGGATGTGAAGAAATAGGAGCCCTCATTCATTGTTGGTGGGAATGTAAGATGTTACAACGACCATGGAAACCAATATGGAGGCTCCTAAAAATGTTGACTATAGAGGTACCAACATATCCAGTTATTCCCTTACTGGACATTTACCCTAAAAACTCCATGCCTCATTTCAGAGAGATTTGCTCAACCATGTTTACAGCTGCTTAATTCAGAATAGCTAAGAACTGGAATCAACCCAGATGTCCATCATTAGATGAATGGATAACCAAGATGTGGTACATCTACATGATGGAATTCTACACAGCAGTAAGAAAAAAATGACACAATGAAATTTGTAGAAAAATGGTTGAACTTGGAAGAGATCATTCTCAGCCAACTCACCCAGTCACAGAAAGATAATCACAACATGGTTTTCTAATCTGTGACTCTTAACCTGGATCTGCAAGAGAAGCTGACATACCTAATAGGCATCTCAAGGGAGGGTGGGGATGGAGGGGAGGGGAGGGGAAGGGTGAAGACACAAAACTAGACCCAAATGGAACTGGTGCCATAAAAACCTATATCCTTAATGACAGACGAAAAGGCTAAAATCGTATATTCTGAAAGGCAGACTAAAAGGTTATTAGAGCAAACACCTGAATTAAAGGACGATGGAGAGGCTATGATGAAGACTAGCCTTAATTTTCTCCTGTTTCTCTCTCTCTCTCTCTCTTTTCTTTATTTCTCATTTATACTACCTATCTTTTTCTTCCTTCTTTTCCCTTGGTGCCGGCCTGTAACTCCCACTATCAAGATGTGGTTAACATCCAAAATGGAATGTTAATCAGAGAGACCTACAAGGTTTCCCAAAAGAAGACAGACTTCTTTCTGTCAGAGCACTTGATTACTTACCAAAGGTTAGTGGAAAGACCCTACTGCTGAAGTCACTAGATGCTATCTGTATGGAACATGGAGAAACCTGGCAGGAATCTGGAAGACAGCCAGTCCCCAGACAGTTAGCTTGTCTAGTGCCAGAAGGTGCTAAATGACCTACTGGGGGAAAATGGCCAACATCTGTCCAAACAACTAGGGTCTAAGATACTCAGCAGCAAACAACCAGACATAATGCTTACCCATGTGTAATAGTATAACACAGCTATGGTGGGAAACCAACTGCTCTTGGATTGGCTAATAGATCCACTCAGTAGAATGGAACCCATAGCTGGAAGTGGGAAGCCAATAAGAATCAGATCCAAAAAATGAGTTCACTCTCCCATATCAAGCTCCCACCAATCTTGGGCAGCAAGTGGGCCTATACCAATAAATTCTCTCTAAACTAATGATGGATATCCCATTTATCCGGTGCTGATTTAACTCCCGTTGGAGGATCTGCTTTTTTTCAGACAGATGTAGAGCCTGAGGCAAGAATCAACCCGTTGGGCCTCACTAGGGCCCCAACTGAAACCATAGAGTAATTGGGGAAATCAACAAGAGTGCTGCTTTCTTGAGGAACCTGGTATCAACACAAGGGTGTAAGAGATAGACACAGAGAGCACTCAAATCCTACCACAGCAGAGATCCAGAGACACAGAAGCTTCCAACATCTCATCACTGAAGTAGACCTAAAATGAACCCATCATGATTCAGGGAAATTCATGAAAAGATCGTTAGAGCCACAAGTTGGGACATTAGGGACAGAGACATTGCCCCTTCCCCATAATTGATGGCTAGCCCACAATGCATGACCCACAATCCCCTTGGGATAACTGGCATCCCCATCAAGGAGTTTCCCTTTGGAGGGGGGAACAGTGATGAGGATAAGGATGGTACAAACATGTGCTGTTCACACACCAAGTATGTATATAACTAATAAAGAAAAAAATGGTAAAAAAAAAAACTAAAATAAAATAGCAGGCAAAAGATAAATATAAAATGTTCATGCTGCTATTTTTATGTAGAGGATTTAAACCTAATTGTGTGGAATGGCATACTAAGATGGCAACAGAGGTGGATTTTCTATCTCTTCCATAGAGGAGTTGAGACACAAGTAAATTACTTTAATTGCATAATAGCTAAAATGAAAGATTTAGTGCCAAATTTTATGGAGAACAATTTAGAAAAATAAAGGCAACCCATTCCATGTTAATTAATCCCTTCTTTATGCAATGGAACATTAAACTATTAATGAAAATATATGCAAGATTCACATTAAGTACATTAATTTATTCAGATCATTGCTAACACCCAATAAATCCATAAAGCTTGAAATGCATTGTTACACAAGCGTGTTTTGTAAACATAAAATAATTTCTATTTTCTAAAGCACTTTGTTTTTATGTATTAGGTGCCAATGTATTTACCAAAGAAAAATACAAGATTAATGTGTTGGTTCTGAAGGTCTAACCAGCTTTGTAGCAAGTTATGGCATAACACTAGTGATACCTTAAATCATTAGAGAAGCTTGCTTTTGATTTGCATAATAAAATTATATGTGTACACATATTCTTTTGCAACTTCAAATTTCCACCTATATTCAAATATTCTATTGTTTCATATTTTTACATTCTTATTTTTAATTTTTAAATTTATTCTACTTATTTGAGAGAGAAAAAGAGGCAGATAGAGAGAGAGAGAGACAGAGGGACAGAAAGAATAAGCATGCCAGGGCCGTGCAGGCAAGTGCCTTAGCCACTAAACCATTTCTCCAGCCTGCGTATATATTTTTTAATAGTGGAAGAAATTGGTAATCAATCAGAAGAAAAGTCATAATAAAATATGAGACAGGGGTGGAGGGATGGCTTAGAGGTTGAGATGCTTGCCTGCAAAGCCAAAGGACCCAAGTTGGATTCCCCATGACCCACATAAGCCAGATGCACAAGGTGGCGCATGCGTCTGGAGTTCGTTTGCAGTGGGTGAAGGCACTGGTGTGCCCATCCCATTCTCTCTTTATATTTGTCTCTCTGTCTCTCACTGAAATAAATAAATAAACTTAAAACATACATACACATACACACACACACACACACACACACCATACACATAGACACATATATATTATTTAATATGTTTAGAGTGAAGACCTACATCTTAGAGGAACTCAGGTTAGATGATAGTAAATGTGGAATTTTCAATAATCAAAATATATAACTTAAGTAATGCTGTCTGGAAAACTGAAGACTTCTTAGTATAATTGTAAAAGATGAAAATCTTAAATTTTATATTTAGAAAATCAGTATAACTTCCTGAATAATGCTATCAATAAAAGATACTAAAACCATGGACTTATCTTTATTTCCCCCAAATAGCAAATTTTTCCATTAGTTGTTAGTGCAAATGTTGCAAGTGGGTACGGCAATGTAGTTCACAGGATATAATGCCTGACTACCATATATGAACCCCTGGGCTTAAATACCAGTACCCCTAAAACTGGGTGTGGTATATCCCTGTAATCAAAGAATTTGGTTGACCAAGTCAGAAGGATCAGCAATTCAAGGTCATCCTCAACTACATAGTAAGTTCAAGGCCAATGTCAATTTCATGAGACTCTGCATCAAAAGTAAAGCAACAAAAACATTTTCCCAATGTTATGAAAATGTCTAGTTTACCAATGAGTAAATGAATGCTCAGATGCTTTAAGAGAATTGCATAGTCTGAGGAATTTTCTCACCTACTCCTACACTCTGTCACTCCCACAGGCACTAATTCCATTGTAGCAGTTAATATTTAGTGCATTTAAATTACTTTTAAAAAACAAGAAAGAGCTATAAAAGTCCCCAAAAATGAGAACTAACATTTCTTAAATTAAAGCACCTTCATAAAAGAAAAGAACTATTTGACATAGTTCTCAGCACTAAAGGGGACATATACTTCAAACAAAGAATCCTTATCCATTCTAATAAATGAAATACATTTAAAAGAATCAAAATGAATAGATTATACCACTTTGGTCTCACATTCATTTTGATTTGAAGATAATCAGAATACCTGACACAAGAAAAATTGCCTTACCCCTGTCTACCTAAATGGAGTGCCTAAATTTTCTTCGGGAATGGGTCAACCAGTCCAGTTCCAGGAAAATAACAATTCCTATTATCAGAGATGGAGAAGTCAACAAGCTGAGTTTGAGAAAAATAAATCAAAAGTAAACTACGACCACAAAAAAAATCACTTCACCTCCATTAATTTCTCCCACATATTTCTAGTCATCTTATCAAAATGTATTTCACATAGAAGACTCAGAACCTTACCTTTTCTGGCCTCTTCCCACAATTTATTGCTCACTGTTAAAATGTCATAAAAGTTCCTGAAACTAATAACTTTGTTGTAAAAGTACTTTATTTATTTATGTTCAAGGAGAAAAGAGAGAGAGAAAATGGGCATCCAAGGGCCCCTAGCTTCTGCAAAGAAACTTCAGACACAAATGCCACTTTGTGTACATAACTTTATTTGGTACTGAGGAATCAAACTCAGGCCACTAGGTATTGCAGGCTACTGGGTACTAACCACTGAGCAATCCCCCAGTCCTATAATCACTTCTTTAAGGTTTTTCCTGTCTCTTTGTCTCTCTCTTCTGTCTCTTTCTCTGTCTCTAACTTCAAAATATTATACAAAATATTAATCAAATTTGTATAACTTCCCCCATTAAGCTATTCCTTGTAAGTTTAAATCATAGATTTTAATCAGAAAAAAAAATGAAGAAGACAAAGTTTTCATCTCTCTATATTATGTTAATGTAGAGAAGATCTCACATGATGGGGTTATAAATAATTTTTTTAATAATGGATAGGTGAATAATGGGGAAAAATTATTCATAGGCAAACTGACCACAAAAGTTTAGATATAGCCTTTAATATATGGATTGTTAGTGGAAGAAAAAAATGCTTCAATTATTAAATAAGTGAATAAAATAAATGACACTTCTGGTGTAAAACAAAAGCAACAATTTTGTTGCTAAATATACTATTCTTAATGTGACAATATTAAAGATAAAGTTCTTTCATATCATTTACCATTCATATCATCAGATTAAAAAATACTTTAATGCAATTTTTTTGTAAGTACAGAAAGGTAACTTTTACTGTGAAAGACAGCTATTATTAGCTACCTAAATTTTTTATCAGACAGATAATGGCAATATTGATGCTTCTAGAAAATCGTGACATTTTTTCAATGTTCTAAATTCTAAGTGCCTGCATGTTCAAGCCACAGTAACAAATGAGTTCCTAGGTATTGTCTTCACTGACTCTAAACATTTAAATCTAAATGTATGTGCATAAAGATTTTGCTAAAATTTTGAAGACAAGCCAACATAAAGAGAAAAATCTTCATATTCTTATTTAAACCTGACAGAAGATTGAGAATTCTTGGCAATTTTAGCAGTTTTTAGTTGTACTTATCATTTTTGGTAGTATTTTTTACATGATGCTTAGATGAATTATTAGCTTCTTCTTCTAATTGTATTTCTACTTTACCACAAGGAAAACCCACTGTTATTCAAATCAATCTTTACTCCCAAAATGGTTGCTAGTGACACCCTGAAATTAGCATCTAGCAGCCTCATCAATTCCAAATGACAAAGAAATAAGTGCCCCTATTGTATGATTAGGAGTTAGTTTAAGATCCAAAGAATAGTCTCTATTAATTTCAGCATATTTGGAATCTTTAAAAAGTTCATGTCTCTATTTGAATCAGATAATTTTATGACAGATTTATTTTTTCACATAATATTTGAAATGGATACAACCTCTTTAGTTATGCACTTGGAAACTAATTTTAATATTGAGAATTGTATTATATCTATTATATTCAGAGATTTGAATAATTATTTTTCTATTGGAGATATCTTTGTCATTTAAAAGTCATGGCATGTATTGTTTTTCTTTCCAAAAAGTTTTTGGCTTTTTGGTATTATTAGAAGGAAATTATTAAGAACCTATAGGGTAAAAATAGAGCCTTATTTCACATATACAAGTTTAAAATATCTAAAAGATATTTCTTTCCTTGGTGCAAAATTAGTTGGTATAGCAGACAGCTTCAGGTTCGCTGAGATGAACTTCCAGACCAGGCACAGTTATGGAGGAAGGGATATTTATTGAAGCTTACAGATCCAGGGGAAGTTCCATGAATGGCAGAAGAAACTGGCCTGCCTTCGCAGGACCAAGCAGAGAGAGAGAGAGAGAAGTACAAGCCTAAAGGTCAAAAGCCAGAGCACACTTCAGGAACTCCAGCTAGGCACACTTTGCATATCTTTAGATTGAAATCTCAAACCCACCACCACACCTAAAGATCCACACAATGGCATTGCCTCCAGCCAGATGGCTAGAGATGCAAACTACAAACAAATAAACAACTGAATATATTGGGGGCCATCTATTCTATTCAAACCACCACATTCCGCCCCTGGCCCCCAATAGATTTATAACCATCACACATTATAAATTGTACTCAGTTCGATTTTAAAGGTCCCCACAGTCTTGACCAATTTAAGATATGAAGACCTGTAAAATCAAACAAGTTAAACACTTCTAACATATAAAGGCACAGAGTAAACATTTTCAACTGGTATAAGACACAGCAAGGAGAGACTAAAAGAATGCAAACTCAACCACCATCAAACAAACATCAAACTTCTGCAGTTCAAGTTCAATATACCCAGAGACTAACAGTCTCCAGACTTTCCAATTCCACCCCTCCAGCTGGGCAGAGTACCCGGGGAACACTTCCATCCCAGGCCAACAGTGTGCTCTATGGTAGCCCTTGCACAGTCCTGGTATATACAAAACATCTTCAGGTCTTCATGCAAACCATGGTCCATCTTCCAAAGGCTCTTTCAGCTTATCAGGGCATCATGCCCTGCTTCATGCCACATCTCAGCAGCAGCTCCTGGAACCATGTGCAATTCATGACCACTCCTCACATTTTCCAAAGGCTCTTTCAGCCTATCAGGGCATCAGGCCCTACCTCATGCTGCATCTCAGCAGCGGCTCCTGGAACCATGTGCAATTCAAGGCCACTCCGTGCATTTTTCATGCTTCTGAAACCAATACCAGGTGTGCAGGACACAGCCATATTCTTAATTCAGGGACGAAACAAATCATAGCCTTGAAAAGCAGGTTCCTTCTCCAGTCAACTCTTTCCAAAAGTGTTTGCATTTCTATGATAGTCTTTCCTCAGGCATCCTTTCCATTGTTTTAATGTAAAGCAGTTGGAACATCTTCCTTAAGATTGCTAATGTGTTTGACAATAGCAGGTTCAGTAACCTAAAACCAGTCTCAGTGCCTGTAATTTTAACTTGCTTGAGGTTTTCCCGTTTAAAATCTTAAATCTCTCAGTCCAGTATCTCTAGCCAAGCACATCAGTCCATTACAAATTTAGCCTTGATCAGACACTCTGGGCCTGGGCAGCAGGACGCAGCCAGCCCTTATGCCAGTAGCCCAGTTCTAACAAAGTCCTCTGCAGTCTTTCCTTCCCCTTAGAAAGCTCATAAGCCAAGCCTCGAAGTTCAATGTTATCTGCACTTAGCACTCTCAGACTCTCATCAGACTAGTCCATAAAACTTGGCTTACCACTCCAGACGACATCTTCAGTTGCAAGCACCAAGTCCATGCCTATTCCTCCAAAACAAAGGTTCCACAAGATCAACATCCAGATAGTAAGGTTCATCTCACCCCACTCCTCGGTACCAAGTTCTGTAGCAGACAGCTTCAGGTTCGCTGAGATGAACTTCCAGACCAGGCACAGTTATGGAGGAAGGGATACTTATTGAAGCTTACAGATCCAGGGGAAGTTCCATAAATGGCAGAAGAAACTGGCCTGCCTTCACAG
Organism: Dipus sagitta; assembly: GCA_036346955.1. Taxonomy (NCBI): domain Eukaryota; kingdom Metazoa; phylum Chordata; class Mammalia; order Rodentia; family Dipodidae; genus Dipus; species Dipus sagitta. Next base: position 198,468,628 of record CM070770.1, on the reverse strand, counting down.
GCCCAAGCAGAGAGAGAGAGAAGTACAAGCCTAAAGGTCAAAAGCCAGAGCACACTTCAGGAACTCCAGCTAGGCACAATTTGCATATCTTTAGACTGAAATCTCAAACCCACCACCACACCTTAAGATCCACAAAATGGCACTGCCTCTAGCCAGATGGCTAGAGATGCAAACTACAAACAAATAAACAACTGAATATATTGGGGGGCATCTATTCTATTCAAACCACCACAGTTGGTTACTGCCCAACTTAAGGAAGCTGAACATTTTCAAAACTCACAAATATGCACATTTTTCAGTTTCATGGTTGAGTTTCTTTAAAGGAATATTTGCTATTCTGTCTTCTGGGTTTGATAAGGAAGGAAGGAAAGAAGGAAGGAAGGAAGGAACGAAGGAAGGAAAGAAGTAAGAAAAAATGTGTTAAGGTGTTGGATTGGAGAGATGGCTAAGCAGTTAAGATGCTTGCCAGCAAAGTCAAAGGACCCAGTTTCAATTCCCCAGCACCCACATAAAACTGGATGCACAAGGTGGCACATGCATCTAGAATTCGTTTGCAGTGACTAGAGGCCCTGCTATGCCCATACTCACTCTCTCTCTCTCTCTCTCTCTCTCTCTCTCTCTCTCCATATATATATATATATATATGTCTATCTTTTTTGCCTCTGTCTCCCTCTTTCTCAAATAAATAAATAAAATATATTTATTAAATGATAAAGTGTAAAGTAACTCAGTGATTCACTTCTTCTGCTTAGTGGACTTGAACCACCAAGCTATAATGATATTTAAAATTAGATTACATATTTTGGAAAATTGAATTCTAAGGATCACTGTATCTATTTTCATTGTACAGTTATTTTCACCATCTTTTCTTTTGGAGGACATTATTTCAGAAGTTTGTCTTTTGATTTGTTTTAGTGTCTAGTAGTTTGATTCAATGGCCAGCATAGACTCATGTGTTCTTAATGCTTGATCCCCAGCTAGTGACAACTTTTCAGGTAGAGCCTTGCTAGAGGAGGTGTGTTCCTAGGGGCCAGCATTTGGTGTTATAGTAAGCTTTCTCTTGCTAGGGCCTGGCTCACTCTCTTGCTGATGTTAGAATTAGAACTTGTTATGACAAGGAAAGTGATGCCAAGCCTCTACTCATGACATGAATTCCCCTTCCATCTTGGAACTTCTCCTTGAGACTGTAAGACAAAATAAACCCTCTCAAATACTTTTGCTGATGTTGTGTCCCAGCAAGAATTCATAACTGCAATAATAAGCACATTTGATGGCCAGCGTCCCCCCACCCCGTTCTAAATCTTTCTGAGTGGGGAAAGCCAGTGGGGTCGTTAAGGTGGTAACATGTTACAATACTTTTTCTCTCACAGCCAAACCCAATGGAAAGAAAACAAACATGCAGCTAAAGTGTTGTGAATGGTCTACCCAAATATTCTTCATTTGAATCCCTAAGCCGAATGTGAACTCATTTGGAAACTGCCTTGAAATGAGTGCATAAAGACGAGTTCCTTGATGATAGGACTGTTGACCTTACAAGAAGAGGAATAAGCCTATGAGATGTGTGCACAAAGGAAAATCCATGTGAGCACAAAGCCAGAAGTCATTCAACTGTACAGAAAAAGGTCTCAACGGAAGGCAGCTTTCCTGGAACCTTTTAAGCTTTGAATTGCTCTCTCCAGAACTATGAGAAAATTTCACTCTGGCCACCCAAACTTCATCATTCTGTTATGGTAGGAAGAGCAGACTAGTAGAGGTCGTCGGGACTTGAAGTGACTTTCACAAGCTGTAAGCAGGAATATGCACACTGATGGGGTAGGGTAGCGGAGTGTAGAAGTAGTGTGCTCATAACCGCAGCTGCACGGAAACCGTTTTCACCATATGGCAGCATCTCCTTGAATCTGCTCTTCTCTACATGCATCAGTCTTCCATAGTCTGGGAAGGCCATCAATCCAGTCCTTTTGCACATTAAATGTTGGATATGACTTAGGCTCTCTTTCCTTTTGCATTTATTCTTTTTAGAATTTCATTGATTAGTCTCATTTTGCAATTCTTATTTCAAGAATCCAAAAGCTTAAATTTATTTTATGTGATACATTAAAAAAATTGACAGGCTGAAGAAATGGCTTAGTGGTTAAGCACTTGCCTGTGAAGCCTAAGGGCCCCGGTTTGAGGCTCCGCTCCCCAGGACCCACGTTAGCCAGATGCACAAGGGGGCGCATGCATCCGGAGTGCGTTTGCAGCGGCTGGAGGCCCTGGCTCACCTATTGTCTCTCTCTGTTTGCCTCTTTCTCTCTCTGTCTGTGGCTCTCAAATAAATGAATAAAAAATGAACAAAATATTTATTAAAAAAATTTGAATCGTGCATGGTGGTATCTGCCTTTAATCCCAGCACTTGGGAGGCAGAGGTAGGAGAACAACCCTGAGTTCAAGGCCATCCCGAGACCTCAAAGTGAATCCAGGTCAGCCTTTGCCAGACTGAGACCCTACCTCAAAAGAAACAGAAGAAAAAGTTGAATATATTAATTAGCTACCACATGATGTTTCAGTGAATATTTATATTGTGTACTATTTAAATCATATAGCCATAACTATCTCCTCAAATTTATGATTCCTATGATGTGGTGGTTTGATTCTGGTGTCCCCCATAAACTAAGGTGTTTGGAATGCTAGGTTCCCAGCTGATGGAGATTTGGGAATTAATGCTTCCTGGGGGCGGGCTTGTGGGTGTTATAGCCAGTTTCCCCATGCCAGTGTTTGGCACACTCTCCTGTTGCTTTTATCCACCTTATGTTGGCCAGAGGATGGTGTCCACCCTCTGCTCATGTTGTCATTTTTCCCTGCCATCATGGAGCTTCACCCTCATGCCTGTACGATAAAATAAACCTCTTTTGTTCCCAAAAGCTGCTCTTGGTTGGGTGATTTCTATCAGCAATGCAAACTGGACTGCAACATATGATGAGAATTTATTAAATCTTAGTTTTTTGGAGAGACACAGTACATGATTTGTTAACTAGCATTACCTCAGTATGCAACCAGCACAGCAGAACCTTTCTCTACACCTGTAGAATACTATCCACTGATCAGGTGTTTTTTCTGCATGGCTTCCTACTCCCTACTCTCTTCAGTCCCTAGCCATCACTATTCTATTCTCAAATTTGATAAGATTAGATTCTTAGTGATTTCATGTGACCTTCCCTGGTGGCCTAAAAGTTGGCACTCTCTTGCTCCATGTGAGTGAGTTCATATAGTATTTCACAAAGCAATGTTGCTGACCATATTCACTGCCATCCATGTTATCACAAGTGAGAGGAGGCCACTATCTTTTATAGCTGAATACTTTTCCATTGTATATTTTTTACCAAGTTTTCTTCATACATGCATCAGTGCATGGTCATCTAGATTGTTGTTTCCATTTTTTGCCTTCACTGACTAGCATGCTTGCCATGAACAATGCAGATATCTATACTATATGATTGTGGTTCCTTTCAGTGTTTGTGTGTGTGAATACATATATTCAACCATAGACTAGTTGAAACACAAAGTATTCCTGTTTTTAAATTATTTAGGAACCACCATATTACTTGCTGTAATGGTTGAACTAATTAACCTTTCTATCCTTTTTCTCCATTCCCTCATGAGCACTTGTTATCTTACTCTGAGATTAGAGACAGTCTTCCTAGAGTTGGGTGATATCTCAGTATGGTTTTGACTAGCATTTTAATGATGGATAGGGATATTAACATTTTTACATAGACCTGTTAAAGATTTATATATCTTCTCCTGAGGAATTCCTATTTAGGTTTTGTTTCAATTGCCTTCTTGTTGTTGAAATAAAATAACTGACTAAAATCTGATTATGGGAGGAAGAGATTATTTCAGTGTACAGTTCTAATTTACAGTCCCTCATGACAAGGAAGGTATGTCAGAAGGATCTGGTCATATTCAGTACATTGGTGAGGAGGCAGAGCAGAACAATGAACATTGGTTCCCAGTTAGAGATATCCTTTATATACAGTCAGTGTCCTGCCCACAGTTAAGGTGAATCTTCTCAACTCAGTTAATGTATCCAAGGTAATCTTTCACAGGTAATTATTCTAGGTCCTGTTGAGTTGACAATCAACATAAACCATCACAGATGTATCGAACATTTCTAAATTTTGGCAATAGTGTTTTTGCTATTGACTACTTTGAGTTCCTTGTATATTCTGGATATTAACCTCTTCTCTGGTTTATAGCAGTTATTGTCTCTTCCTTCTTTTGACATTCATTCTGTTCTACTCTTTTATTTCATTATACTAGCCTGCCCTTGACTGTAATTCTCACAATATAGTGATCAATGAGCATCCATTTTTCACTATTGCTTATGGCTTAGTTAATATTTGTTTGTAGGTTGATTTTTAATTTTAACTGTTTATCCCATTTGATAAAAAAAGATGACCTTTCTCTCAGATTTTATGGTGTCTGTTTATACCCATCTACTTTCTTTTAATACGTGTAATGTAACTGGGGAAAAGGTTGTGGTATTTTAATCAAATAGTAAGCATTTGACGTTGTGTAGTTCTATAATATTTTATATGTTTTCATACTCATTTTTTTAGTTATTTGAGAGTTAAGAAAGGGGAATTAATATGTTAGGATAGTACTCCAACTGTAGCTCCATTTTTTTTTTTTTTTTGGTGACATACTTTTATGTATCAAATGTTGGCCTTAAACTCTGTGTACTCAAGGAAGAACTTGAACTTAAACTTCTGGTCCTCCTACCTCCATCCCTGAGTGATGAGATTACAGGTATGTGTCACCATATCTAGCTTTGTGGAGTTAAGGATCAAACCCACGTCATCATATATGCTACATACCCAGCTCTAGTTTTTAACTAATTCAAAATGAAAGCAAAACTATTCAAAATTAGGTAGCATTTGTAAAAAGAAAGTTAATGCCAAGAAACAATCATCCGTATTTGAACAAATGAAAACTTTCAAAATTTATTAAATATTTCATATGTTAAATAACTGAGGAAGTCTGAAAGTTGAATGAAGAGACAATGAAGCATAAATGTCTGAAATCCATTAGAATAAATCATAATATCTTTTTACAAAGTAGGAAGAAAAACATGATCTACCCCTGAGGAGAAAGCTACATATTCTCTTTGGCAGTGTCTGGTTCTAGTCATTTGGACGCCCTCATCCATAGTGGCAGCAGGGTTCTCATGTCAACATAACCCCTGGAGCCAACTCAGATGAGAATAATTCATGAGTGTGTAGAGTTACCATGATGGGTAGCAGCACACAGTCTGGGAAATGCTCTGCCTGCATGGTAATCATTACGGAACTACAGTGGACACCCCAGTTGTCGTCTACAAGCACTCTCCTTATTTTAAAATGAAAGGGCCTTTAGATTCCAAAGTCTTCTCTGTCTGAACAGTTGTTGTTGGCTTCCTTGGGATATCATCATGCAAACGTTATAAAGGGAAATCTCAACATTATTTCTTCTAAATTCACCCTAGTCCAGATCTTTGTGCATTTTCCATGTTGAAGAGGAAAAGGAAAAACAGTACATTATATAACTAAGATTTTAGGTGAGGTGTATTTTTTCCCTCAGGTAATAAAAAACTTAGGTACCAATCAACATTATTGGCAAATATACATATCTAATTCAATCATTTAGTGTGAAAAGGTAGTTTAAAAATTCTCCAATGCTATCCAATTATCATAAAAATTATTTCTAAATTTTAAAGGTAATTTTTATATTTGTTTTCACATATATACCATTAAGTTAAATTAATTTAAATGTACATCTTAAATAGTTCTTAGATATCTAGTTATTTCTTGGTTGTTTTGAATGAACTTCAAATCAATTCTCTTGGAAGAAAAATGTAGTTATCATTTAAAATGTTTTAAATAAACTGAAATAAGTGTGAATTTAAACTTTTACACTAATTCTTAGGTTTCTAATAACTGAGTACCTGAACCTTATAAATCTTGTAAATCTAATTAGACAATGTTAAGTTCTTTCTGGTTGAAGCCACAGATGTTTCACACTGGGAGAATCAGCAAGCCTCAGGGTTTGTTTAGTCTAGAAGAGTGTCAAATTTTCATGGGTAATTTAATAGCTAATAACTCTAATTCTTTCCTGTAAACCAAGAGATGATAAATACTGATTGCATTAAAACTGTTAAATTAACCCTTTAGGCTAATGAGAAATTTTAGGAACCAATGAGGAAATTAATTTCTAGTACTTAATGTTTGTTTATTGCCAATCATTCTACAGTTGTATTATATCCCATAATGTGACAAGGAAGGCACATAAACACATTGGAATGCATGTGATTCATAAAGAATTCTTTATCAAGTGAAGTATCTTTCATCTTTCATCTTTTATTTTCACTGTCTAATCAATGAATGGAAAAAAGATTCTTTATTTTAAGACTCAGAGTGGCATCTTTGTTTCATAATTTTTGATTTCCACAGCATCAAACAATGAGACTTTGTAAAACATCACATACAGTACTAACAATGAAAAACACATTGAGACTACAAAATATTTTAGAATAATTTAATATAATATTTTACTAAGTTTGCAATTGGTCAACTTAAATTGTTACGAGATGAGCTTTTAGAAATTTTGTAGCTTGTTGGTGATTGTTAGAGTTAATGCTATAACTAAAATGATTACAGACATTAAAATTTATATTCACTCTGTGACTGCAAAAGCACTTTAAAGTTTTTGAAGATGTTGGATTAACAGAAATCAAGCAATATTCTGTTTAGCATCTGAAAATGAGCAGTATTCAATACTTGGAAGCACCAGTGAGGAGACCACAGGATTGCTCATGGATCATAACCCAACCACTGATGTTTACAACATGTGGTTTATTCTCAGTCTGACTTTAAACTGACCTTGATGTTTCTAGCAGAGAGTCAAAAGCTTTGAGACTCAAAATGAGCAAGGAAATAGCATACTTTTAAATCATGCATTAGCACTTAGCATTTAGAAATCCCACTGGAAATGGCCAGAGTTAAGTCAGTGACTTTTTTTTTTTTTTTTTTGGTAGCTGAGTATACCCAAATACAGGAGAGCAAAGAGGCCCTTGGGTAAGAGGAGAACCATGGCAAACCCAACATTCCTCTCAATTAATGGAACACCAGTAGTATTAAACAGTAGTGTTTCCCTACTATGATTTATGGCTAGAATTACCTCATTGAAGATTGGCCAGTAAATGTTAGAAACTCTCTGGAGTCAACTTTAGCCTCCTGTATAGTGAGAGAACAGGCCACTGAAGGATTTCTCTAGACACCAGTATACATTCTGTCTATCTGAGTTCCTGTTATTGATTTTTCATAAATGCTCAGATGAAAAATTTGATCATAACTCTAATATAGTAAGGCAAGTCATGGACAAGAAAAATAAAGGAAAGAAAAGTGTTAGATAATGTAGCTATTTCTTATATTATGGTTTTCAACTTACATTACTATGGAGAATAGGACTATATCCTTCTAAATCTAGAGTGGCTGATTTGTAAAAATAAAATAGGGATGGTTAACTATATAAAAAGTCCATGTAGATCCTAAGGAGAGAGCCACCCCATCATACCTCAAAAGGGCCCCAGCTGAAACTAAGAAAAATTGGAGAAACAAGCAAGGGGGCAGTTTTCCTGATGAACCAGATACCAGCACAAGGGGAAGGAGATCAGCACAGAGAAAAATCAACTCCTACCAAATCAGAGAGCCAGAGCCACAGAGGCCCCCAACACCTCATCACTGAAGCAGACCAAAAATGAACCCAACATGGCTCAGGGAAATTTTGCGGAAGAGGGGGCGGAAAGAATGTCAGAGTCCCATGTTGGGTCATGATATGCAGAGACATTTAGCTTACCCATAACTGTGGGCTAACTCCACAATGCATGACCCATATACCTCAACAAGGAGGGGCCAAGGGGAGGAGGTAGGTCACGGATCAGCCTAATAATGGTACCAAACTGACTGTATTTGCTGAATACAAAACTAACTAATAAAGAAAAAAAATGAAAAAGAAGTCCAGCTTTCTTGTATTCTTTGTCATAGAGCCTCAGATATAATAACATAAATAGCACCTAAGCACTCTTAATAGCTACCTAATCATACAAACATTTTACTGAAACTTATATAAATACAAAAGTTACATACATATATGACTATTATCCAAGCTTGTGTTAGCTTTCTGTTGTCACTATTTACTCAACCAGAAGCAGCTTATGGGAAGAAAAGTTTTATTTCTGACTTGCAGGTTCTAGGGGAAGCATCATCATGGCAGGTGAATCTGGTTCACCTTAGCACTCACAGAAGAGTAACACCACCAATAGCCAGCAAGCACCAATAGCCAGAACTCAAACAGTTTGGATTAACCAATCTATCCCAGGTGGAACTTCTGCCAGCATGCTGCTGGAAATGCAAGTAGCAAGCTCAACTTAATCAAAAATCCCAAACATTCACAATCAAACCAGCACATTCTGTCCCTGGGCCCCATAGACTCATTATCGTCTCACATTGCAAATTGAACTCAGTCCAACTTCAAAGGTTCCCATAGTCTATATCATGTTTAACACTGTTCAAAAGTCCAAAGTCTCATTTGCGAATCAAGACTGTCTCATAACAGAGCCCTTTAAAACCAAAGCATGTACTATTACTTGCAACACATAATGATACAATGTAAACTTCTCCATTGGAAAAAAAAAAAAAAAAAAGCATACCAAGGAGAGACTGGACCAATGCAATATCTGTAACTACTAGGCAAATATCAAACATCTGCAGTTCAAGTCCAATATCTATAACCAGTGATGAAAGTCTGTGGATTTTCAATTATATTCCTCCAGCTGAGCTGAGGAATCTCAGCTTAAATTCCATCCTGAACGAGCAGCACTCTATGGCAGCAATTCCACAGTCTTGGCATATCTTTTAAAACATCTTTGGATATACACTATAAACCAGTTCTTCATAGCTCCATAAAATGGTCTCATCTGGTCTCCACACAGGGATTTCTACTGTGCTTCACATGACTCTCCTGAGCAGCAGCTTCTGGAAGAGGTTCATCTTCATACAATGGACTTATTGGCCAATCTATACAAGGAATTCAAACCTGTCTCACTTGGCTCAGGGTTCATTTCCAAAAAAAACTCAGAACCATGTTATACTTCAAGACACACCTCCCTTCATTTTTCATGTTTCCAAGTTGAGCACAAAGTGTAAGGCATATCCACATTTTAAAATCCATGGGGGAATAAACCTTGACATTGAAGAGCAGTATACTCCTTTACCAGTCTTCCTTTAAGCTCCCTCCTTTCACAAATTATACATCTTTCATATTTTTATGTCCCATACCTTCTGCCATGCACACCAGTCCCTTACTTTTGAATTCAACCTTGTTCTGAATCTAGGCATGCTCTTTGCACATCTTAGGAATGGATTAAAAGATACACCCCCAGTGATATCTCCTTCAGCAGGCTGTTGGAGATTTAAGTAGCAAGCTTAACCTTCATCTAAAATCCCTTAAGGCAATGGGGGACATCCATTCATAATCAAATCACCATTATGTTCAAAGCAGGGAAATATTTAAACTAGGATAATTAAAACTTGCAATAGAAATGGACCTTGGATATTGATCATGGTCATGATTGTTGAAGATACTTCCTTTTCCTAGCAAGGAAGGCAGAACATTATGAAAAATTAAAGAGCTTTGTCTTTTCTATATAACATGGATGGTTTGCCCAAGCTTGTGGCACTTTGACCAGTCATGACACTTTAGTTTCTTTTTCCTATCATGGAAAGAAAAAAAAAATGGCAAAGTAAAAGTGAATGTTCCACTGAGACTTCATTGCTAGGAACTGAGCCTGAATTTGCCATTTCACATAGACAGAGAAGCTTGAATAAAAAATGCATGTTCCTAGGATAATGAAATTCAGTTCAGAAGAGTAAAGCAAGGTTCCTTAAATGACAACAAATTGTGCAGATATCAGAAATAAACCAACCCTTCCCTTATCTTTAATCAATCTCAATATGATGATTAGATGAACAAAATTGCCATATAAAATATTCATATCATACAATTTAGATGCCACTTAATGAGATACCTACAATTATTGCTGGGAAAAGAGGCTGGAGAATTTCTTTTCAATTGCAAATAGAGAAGTGACTGGAAAGGGGGCTATATAATAATGTTTTCAAACTACCTTTCTTTTTTTTCTCTCTCTTTTGACATTGTACTGAATTCTCCTTCCTAGTAGTTCTCTTTACTGCTGTACCAACAGCACTCTTCACTTGCTGTATTCTTCCCTTATCCTGCTGCGTTCCTCTGGAGAAGCAGAAGTAACTGTGTGGCGCTAACATATAATAGATTCATTTTGTCATTGGTGTTGCTTCAGAATCTCTGCTGGGATACCTTTAGGCCACTAGATCTGAAATCAGCTGCTGATGTAACCCCATCTCCACACTTCAATGCTGCAATCTCCATGAAGAGCTGTTACCACACTCAATCATTAGCCCTGGGGCAAATCAGTAAAACTTCAATCTGATCCTTGATTCTGAATTTACTCCAACTTCCAGGATGAGGCTCAGAATTTTTTGTTTTTCAAGGTAGGGTCTCACCCTAGCCCAGGCTGACCTGGAATTCACTATGTAGTCTCAGGGTAGCCTTGAATTCACAGCAATCCTCCTATCTCTACCTCCCAAGTGCTGGGATTAAAGATGTGCACCACCACACCCTGCAGAAAATGGTTTCTTAAGTCCAGTGCTTCTCTACTCATCTCCACTGACTTTTATGGAAGCTCATTCATCACAATGTAAATCTTTCAAGTTTGATAAACATAAGGATATATGCAAATTAAAGAATAAGATGCTAATTCTTCATGATGAGAATAAATGAAGATATCAACTCCTACCCCACCCCCAGCATATACACCATCACCACACAAACCCTGTCCACATAATTGCTGTAGGACAATAACTTTAGAAAACATGTAATAGTAAATCTTCTCTATCTTGTTGAAACATATACAAATTTAATTTTGTTTTTTAACATAAATGTGGCTTATTTTAAAGACCGAAGAATGTTTTTCTTACAAAATGGGAAGACTTTCTTAGAAACATATTTAACAAGGAAGATAGCGCACTATCCCCAATTTTCTGAGAGAAGGCTGGTGCTAATCCTAGGTGGGCAATCCTGCTCCATGGTGCAAAACTGCCATGTTTTGTAAAGATGGGACATAACTTTGTCCTTTGAAAAGGCTAACTAACTAACACACACATAATAACCATAGGATTAATGTAATTTAATGAATGTAACATAGTATAAATCATGTATGCCAAATGATGCTATCGGGTCCTCTTATTTGAGAACTAGTTATGATTGACCTTGAAAGTATATATGTACAGGTGATACTTACCTGGCTCTATAAAAGGTGAAATTTCCTTCTGTCTTTGGAACTCTTTAGCACATTGACTCTAATGCATATTATCTTTATATATAGATGCTTAATTATATGCATATATTATAATTATTATGCATATATCATATTTATCACATATATAAAATATAGTAATACGCAGCATATTTTAAATAGTTATTTTATTTATTTGCAAGCAGAGAGTGAGGTAGAAAGAAAGAACGATCATACCAGGACCGCTTGCCACTGCAAGCAAACTCCAGGTACACCTCCACTTTGCAGATCTGGTTTTACATGGGCACTGTGGAATTAAACCCAGTCCATCAGGCTTTGCAAGCAAGCACATTTAACTACTAAGCTATTTTTTCAGCCCTGCATAGTGCATTTTTATATATGTCATTGTGAATAATGTTTATTCAATGATACAATTATTTTTTCTCTCCAACCTCCATGGTTTGTTTTCCTGAACTAGCAGATTTTAAAAACTGAACTTCAAAATTAAAGCTGTTATCATCAGCAGCAGCACCACTTAGCAGATATGGAAACTGATCAAAGAGACATAACAAAAGTATCAAAACAGGAAATTAAATCCAAACACTTTGGCTCTGGAGGTCAGTTTATTGCTCTCTGCTATGTGCAGCTGGATGTCATCCGATGTTGATGTTCATATCTGTGTGGTCAAGCGTCACATTTTACTTCTTTTCTCCACAGTGCCAGTGCTGACATGGACACTCCACAAATAATTGATTACTGATTAATCCATTTCTTTCCTGTAACATCTAGTGGAATGATGATAAGAATGTTGTTGTGTTCTGAAGTAGTGGAACTCCATTTCACTCAAGATAATTTCTATACATTCTCACTTGAAGCTCTGCATGCTTTCCTGTTTGAGCCAGTATAAAATAATACAACAGCTGTGCTTATTTAGTGACCACTGAAAGTAAATAGAAGGGTTACCCACCCTGATTCAAAGTACCAATAAGCATGTCAAATGTAGATCCACAGAAAACTAAACCAAACTTTCCTCAATGGTCATGGTATTTGATTCTGCTTGTCAATGAGATAAATACTGCCCACTATTTATGTTACACAAAGTCGTTCAGCACATTGAACTTCTGCATTGTTTCATACAACCTGCTAAATTACAGCACAAAAATTAACTGCATGCTCTGAAGGAACAAGCGATTTTGGGTTCAATTTCTCTCATGCCTTAGCAGCTCTGTGGTTTGGGAAATATCCTTAATATATATACACACTTAATTCTAATGTGTATAGAGTTCATCACAGTGAATCCATATAATGCATAAGTCAAGTGGCAGATTCTTTAGTCACCATTAACAAACAATGGTTGTTATTATTATTATTATTATTATTATTATTACTACTACTACTATGGTGTTGAAGACCCTTCTCATTAAAATCCAGGTTTTTTCCAAGTTTGTCTCCATTGGTACTTGTGCAGTTTGGAGTTGTAATGATCACAAATAACTTGATGAAATTATACTTGACTTTATGAAATTGTTCTTATATCTTGATAGTCAAATATAATTTTCAGTCACTTCAAAATCAATTCATGTTTAGGAGTATAAGGAAGATGCCTCAAATGTCTGTACTAAACTTAGGCAAATCTGAAATAATATAGCAATAAAGAAATGTTAGGAACTATTTCTATCTCTCTGCTTATGGTTTAAAGTATATTAAAAAGGTATGTTTTGCTTATGAATTGCTTCACATCTGGTACTTGAACTCAACTAATATTTTGTTTTCTGTGGCATTTTTCATCTAAGCAATGTTGAAATTTTCAGTATCAATTATGGTGAATAAAGAATGAACAATTTTCCTTTATTTTCAAGAGAAATATTATTTTCCCCTCTTCTGTAGAGGTGCAAAAGCAAATGTGGGACCAGAATGACATTTAAATGACAGTGGATCTACTTCTTGCTTGTTAGGAGTAAATCTCTTGCCATAAATGCTCTCTAGTTTTTCAGCTTAATTCATATTCATTTACTTTCACCTGAGTTTTTAAAATTTTTGTTTATTTTTATTTATTTATTTGAGAGCGACAGACGAGAGAGAGAGAGGGAGAGAGAGAGAGAGAATGGGCTCACGAGGGCCTCCAGCCACTGCAAACGAACTCCAGACACGTGTGCCCCCTTGTGTATCTGGCTAACATGGGTCCTGGGGAATCGAGCTCCTGAGGTAGGCTTCACAGGTAAGAGCTTAACCACTAAGCCATCTCTCCAGCCCTCACCTGAGTTTTTAATCCTTAATTATCTGGTTGTTTTCTTTTTCCTGTCCTTGTATTTAAAAGCTTGAGGTTCTTCTTCTGATGTCTTCTATATGGTATCCCCTTTACTCATAGTGCTAGCAAGAAAAGGAAAAGAGTCTTTTCTCCCCAGGCAAAAGCCACACTCTAGGGAGAAAAAAGAGCAAAGTACCCAATACTTTGTTGCCCATGTAAGGGACATACTGGATGAATAGTCTCTAACCTAAAAGAACTCACTCTCTTAATGGTATCCTTATCCATCAGCCATGTCATTTGAAGACAGATGAGACATGATGGTCTTCCTAGATATTGGATTACCCTTCTAAGAAATCCTTTCTATGTAGTTAATTGCCTAGTAGGCCAAATGTTTTGCATTAATCTTTTGATTTTCAAAACGTGACAGTGTAGGCTGTGTATGTGAATGTGTAGGCAAGTAGGGGCAAGTAGGTGTGCATGTGTTTGTAGGCCTGGGGTTTGGGGGGGCAACCTTGGGTCTCCTTCCTCAGAAATGCTGTCTGCTTTTTTTTTTTTTAAGATTCTTACATTGATCCAGCTTGCCAATAAAGCTAGACTGGATGGCCACCATATTCTAGGTATCAACTGTCTCTACCTCCCCCATGCTGATATTATAAGCATCTCCCACCATACCTGACATTTTTATGGAGGATTTGGAGAATCAAAATCAAGTCCTCAATTTTGCCTGACAAGCATTTCACTCACTGAGCCATTTTTTTTTTCAACTCAACAGTTTTGATTGTATTTGGTTTGTCAAATCAGAATTGTTCATTATTTTACTACTCTTACAAATGACTAGTCTCTAATTTTGCTTTATATTAAAATGACAAGTGAAGAAATTTCAGAGTAAAGTATATTCATATTTATCCATTTCCTCATTTCTTTCTGGTGATAGTTTTATATCTTTTCATGCATTCTTTTTTTTCTTAACAATTTGAGAGGAGTCAGTGTACAGATTTGGGGCATTTTTGAACTGGAAGAAAATGAGATTCTTATTCACAGTTTAATTGCCAGGTTGGGTATGGGAATAATCTTTGACTATTTGATGCTCTATATAAAAATGCACCTGTAAACACCTAATTTTCAGTCAGCTATGTTTCCATAGCACTTGGTCCATTTTGCACTATAAGGCAGTCGTTGGAAGTATGAAGTACAAGAGAAGAATAGTTGCTCAGCTTCCAACAGAATGGGTAGTTGATTGAACAACATACATGACTGGAAAGAGCTCAAACCAGACTGCAAATTGATGATTGCACAATGCACTGATTTTTTTGTTGTTGTTTTAATTCTTTTAATGGACTGAAGAAGTACGTAATTGTAGTGGCATCAGAAAGTGTGTGAAGGGTTTTCCCCAGACATTAGATATTATGCACTTAAGGAAGATGCTTCCCAGTTGAATGTAGGAAGGACTGAACACTTTCAGGTTATGTTAGGAAATGAACCCAATGCATTTATATGGATATTTACATAACAATGTTATATGTTGCCATTGGTGCCCTGAAAGGAATAAATGTGCTGCCTTGAAAGTAAAGAAAATAGAAGTATTTTTTACTGTGTGTTTGACAAAAATATCAACTGGGAATATGTAAGTGCAAAGAAACCAAAAACCATGCCATATGCTCATTTCTGATCTACTTCTCTTTGAGGCTTGATGAAAAATTGATATATAGTCATAATTATGGAAGGATATTAAAATTTTAACATAAAATATAAATGAATATTTGCAAACATTAAAGAAGAAATTGAAGACTGTTTTTGCTTCTCCAATTCTTAGGATATTGTGTGCATATTTGGTCTAATACCAGAATAGCAAAGTGCAAAGAAGAAGACCCAAGAAGACGATACCTCCAAGAACCTTTTCTGTTCATACAATTTAATATTGTATCTAGGGCTCAGCTCTGTGATTCTAGTTTATAAAGTCATTTAGTTTAATATTACTTTTTAATATACTAAAACCTATTATAATATAAACACATGTAATTTTTCATAATCCTGAATTTTATCATGGGTTAGTTAAGTTTTTAAAGATTTAATAAACACTAATATAGAAAGCCAAGCTGCAGCACAAAAGACATTTTTCTCTAACAGCAGGGCCCATTTAACTTAATCTTGGAATACATGATTTATCCTTAAAGAGAGATACTGTGAGAAAAAAATGAAAAACATTGTTCACGGCCATATGTTATTGTACAACAGCATATTTGAATATTTTAAAGACACTAAATTTGCTCCAAATTGAAGTAGGCTTTTTTCTTTTGTTGACAGTATGAAACATATGCTAGTAATATGAGCCACAAGTACAGAGGAAGGACAACAGGGGTGTTGAATTGGGTGTATGCCATGTATTGCATGTGTGAAGTGTGAGGACAAAAAGAAGTCCACAGCTACCACCATTGGGGCAAAATTCCAACCAAACATCTCAGTATATGCCTTGCAGCATGCTTACTTCATACTAACACATCCTTATTATGAAGAAAGCTACTTCATAGGATAAAAACACGGCAAAGCTGTGTGCTTGTGGCCAAAAAAAATGTGAAAAATGGGGATTTTACACTGAGGTCTTCTCTTTTTCTAGATATGTTTATAGGTTTGCCTGATACTGTTTCTTGTATTTTAAAGACATGTTTCAGTCAGGGTATGGAACAGCCCTACTACCTGATCACTCAGGCACCTGGGAAGTACAAATGTGACAGGACCGCAGAAGAGAGGCTAACTTGGAGTTAAGCCCAGACTACTCTAGAACAACTAAAAACTGAAGCCTACTATTTCCCATTTCCAAATTCAGGTAATTTGCTTGACCTACTGAAATTCTTAAATAAGACCAACCTATATCTTGCTCCAAGAGTCTCTTAAGCCTTTAATGATGCATCCATATGAAACATGTTAGTAATAATAATAATAATAATGAATATTTTAAAAAATAGTTAACAGTACTGGAGAGATGGTTTAGTAGTTGAGGCACTTGTCTGCAAAGCCAAAGGATACTGGTTCAATTCCCCAGGACCCAGGTAAGACAGATGCAAAAGCAGGCACATGCATCTGAGGTTTGTCATTCTCTCTCTCTCTCTCCCTATTTCTCCATCTCTCAAATAAATAAATAATAAATATTTTAAAAAGTGGTAAAGAAAGACAATGGGACAAACATCAGATTTGCCAATTTCTTCTTACATTTAAACATGTTTACAAAAAGAAAAAAAGAAGTGGCCTAGTTTTGCTTTAGTTAACACTGTGATTATTTATTTATTTATTCCATACTTAAGTATTGCAGATTGGACCAAGGGTCTTTTGCATGTCAAGCAAGTATAGGTCTATTATCTTCTTACTTTTTATTTTGATACAGGGTTTCACTCAGTTGCTCAGGCTGGCCTTGAACTCACTCAGTAGCAAAAGCAGACCTTAAATTTACTATCCTATGACCTAAATTTCAAGTGGCTGAAATTACAGGTGTGAAACACCAAGTCTGGATTTAATCTTAAGATTTCTAAAATGAAACATGGGAAGTATTTATCTGCCAACTCACTGCTTAAAACGTGCAGTACTTCATATGAGAAGATATCTTAGAATTTGAAGGTATTTTGGGGTGAAAAAGCAAAGGAGATTTCTTTGGTACAGGGACACTGATGCTCAGAAAGAATATACCTCTGCTTTCTATCACAGGACATATGACCAGAAATGGGAGCAGGTAGAGTAGAGTGCACCTACTTTGTGATAAAATAAAATTCATTCTAGGTTATAGAAAAATACATTTCTAATCAGAATGACTATAATTAAGTAATATAACATTTGTGGTCATGTACAGTAATTAAATTCCTAATACCATAGTAATCATATGTCCTAATATTTACATTACCTTTAAAATAAGTAACTTAAACGTCATATTAAACTTGTTGAATTGAGGGTCTTTATTACAAAAGAAAAGGAGGAGAAATGAAACACAGGAAAATACCAAACTACTTCTGAAAGTTCTTTTGCAATATTAATATTTTTCTAAAATATTTTAAGATTCTTTTACCAAACCTTTAAAATATTTTATAATTGATTTTTTAAAATTTTTATTTATTTATTTGAGAGAGAGAGAGAAAGAGGCAAATATATATAAAGAGACAGAATGGGCACGCTAGAGTCTCCAGCCACTGTAAACAAACTCCAGACACATATGCCACCATGTGCAGATGGTTTAGGTGGGTCCTGGGGAATAGATCTGGGATTCTGTGGCTTTGCACGCAAATGCCTTAACCACTAAGGCATCTCTCCAGCCCTGTAATTGAAATCTTAAGTAAAATTTGAATAGAAAAATATAATGCATGTAACTTATTTGTATAATATTAAGTTTGCATAACTAAAAATAACAAGCAAGGAACAAATCCTGTTAGGAAATGTAAAAATATAAATCATAGTATAATTTTCATAGAAGATTATAGTAAGGGAAGGTAGGAAACATGCCTAAAAATAGACCAAAATCAGAAGAAAACATTAACTACTGGAAAAGTGCCTAGTGGCTCTTTGGAATGCTGGCATATAAGTTGGTATATCAGGTGTGGATGAGTCAAACTTCTTAGAGAAGCTCAATTTAGGCAGAAAGATGGCACAGCCTTTAGGGTAATGGAAAGTAGTCATGGGGAAGAGAATAAGAATAATTATTATATTGCATCTTATTTTTGAATTTCGTTCTTTCAACCAGAATGTAAGAGCCAGTTGATGATGGTACTGTGTCAGCATAGTCCATGGCTATAAAATGAAAATGTATGGTCTTGTTAAAGGTCATACCATGGGTTTATCTTCAAATAATTATTGGAATAAAACTCCCTGTGGATTCCAGTCTAGCATACTCTCCTACCGTTCTATTCATACACAATTAGTCTAAGGATAGCTAAGAACCCCTCATTACCTAGTGCCATGGTAAAGACGATTTATGGAAAACTTATCGCATTCATAGTATTGATTTGCCAAAAAGACAAAATTGGTGACAACAGTTGTCAACTTCAAATGTATGAATGTTTGGAATATATGTGGTCCTTTTGCTTCAAAATTATTTCCTTACATTTCTGATGCCTTGCTACTTCATCTCACAGTGAACAGGAAACAAGAGTTGGAAGCTATGTTGAGAAGTCATTGCCTGCTTTTTTTATTGAGTGCCATGCTGTGCCAAGAACAAACAGGAAAGAGATAGTACCTACTAGTCTATTTTTTTGGATATTTACAAATGAATTCTATCTCTATGCTATAAAGCTTATCATGCACTATTTACAAAACACTGCTAACTGAAGCAATTATGCTCTAAAGAATATCACAGGAACTGAAGGTACAAGGACATTTTGAGAAAACATCTCCCCTTTGTTTATTATCTTGCTTAATGGAAGAGTTGTGGAAGGCTGATACAGTTTGCTTTGAAAATTTAAAAACATGTCAGGGCAGATATGAAGTTAGATTTGTTTCTAGGCAGTAGCTGGAACATTTTATTTCAATTTTTTTCATATTAATTGTGTAGAAGATAATAATCATATTATATAATATCTAGTGATGCTATTAATTTATATTATTGTCCTATTGAAAAATATGTTCTAATAAAATTCTCCTCTTGAGAATGCTTATTCCAAAATGATTTGGGTAGTCAGACTTGTTTCAACAAGGGACCTATTACAAGGATTCTATAAATTTTCATTTATCTTGAGTGTACAATATACCAGTTCCTTCAGTAATATCTCCTCAATCTTTCCAGACTCTGAAAGGATAAGCATAAATGTCAGATCCAAAAGCCCCATTTTTACCTTTAATTAGAATTAGTCTTCATCATGTTCTGCCAGACTCTCTCCATCCATGCAGTCAATTCCACATTGCCTAGATGAACTTTGCACAGGGCAAGCAGTGGATGAAGTGACATGGAAATGGGATTATGGAATCCATTAAGGGTCACATGACTATTTGTGACAAGGAATGGAACATAAGTACTGGACCAAAGTGCTTGTGACCTCGAAGTCCCACAGATGACAGGATATGGCACTGATGCTTAGAAAATTATAGTCTCTGTGCATTTGGCATCCTGGGACCCTGTCGTTTTGGCCAGTAATTGCCATATTTCTCAGCCAGTGAAGCACAGGATGAGCAATGGGGAGCATTATAACAATGTTTAAAAAAAAATCCATTACAACCTGGCATTTGCTGACCCAGCTACTTGAACTAACAGGACAATTTCTTTTCTTTTTTCTTTCTTTCTTTTTTTTTTTTTTCTTACTACACTGCCATTTTAGCTAAAAGGGAAAGAGAAAGATTGATGAAGACACTTCTAAAATATTTCTTTCAATGGTATTTAAGCTAATTGAATTATGTAAAATAATGTGTCACTTAAGCACACATTTGTGTGTGACAAATATATGCCTACTCAGTCCATCCTAATGAAACGGGGTGTTGGGGGTTCAGGATTAGAGTTCTTGAGCCCCAAGCCCGAAGATAGTGTCTACTTCTAACCAAATAATTCGATAAAATAAGACTGAGAAGGATAATTATTAAAATAATACATTTATTGAGCGAATCTCAGAGCCATGGGAAAGAAAATGAATACACTCACGTGGTCTGAGGGCCCACGTGGTGGGCATGGAAAATAACATGAAAAGAGAGTTAGAGAGGAAAGAAAAGAAAGTACAAGAGCTCCTGCCTGTGGAGAGAAGGAGGGGTAACGAGCCCATGTGGTAATAGGGGTTAAGGGTTCTCCCCTTGTCTCAGCCCAGCCTGGCCAAAACAGGGGAGGCTTACCAGAACATGGAAGTTCAGGAGTGATCAAGCAGAGAGCTTGCCCTCCCCTCCTAAATGTATTTTTAACCTTATTATAGTGGTCGTTACCTTTTGGCTCATGTGAGCCAGAGAGACAGCACATTGGTCTGGGTTAGGGGTAGTCTCAGGAAGACGTTAGCCATGACACCAAGGTCGGGGTGCAGAATTTAACCAATCAAAAAATATCAGGATTAGATTTTCCAGGAAAAGGGAACTCCCTCCCAGTAGGGGCTCAGACTGTGGAAAACCAATCTAGGGAACTCCTTTAGTCAAGAGATAAGGAGATGTCTGCCTGCTCTCTGATCTCTAGCAAAGAACAAAGACATTCCTAATTTTTGCTTTTAGAGGCTCAGTCACCCTAATTGCCTGACAAAAGTTAACTAACTCCCTCTTACCAAGTCCCTCCTTCAGGCTATGACTCAGCCTTTGAATGCTAGGGAAACATGGGACTTTGGCAAATAACTTGGAAGAAATTCCTGTTTCATGCATTTATTTATTTTTCATTATTTATTTATTTTTGATAAGAAACCTTTGCAGTCAATCCTTGCATCTCAGGTTTACTTTCTTTTTTTTTTAATTTTTTTGTTTATTTT
The DNA here is from genome assembly GCA_036346955.1 of Dipus sagitta. Classification (NCBI taxonomy): domain Eukaryota; kingdom Metazoa; phylum Chordata; class Mammalia; order Rodentia; family Dipodidae; genus Dipus; species Dipus sagitta. Next base: position 198,447,573 of record CM070770.1, on the reverse strand, counting down.
TATTTAGTTATTTTGACAACAACAGACAGAAGGAGAGAGAGAGAGAATGGGTGTGCCAGGGCTTCCAGCCACTGCAAACGAACTCCAGATGTGTGCACCCCCTTGTGCATCTGGCTAACGTGGGTCCTGGGGAATCTAGCCTTGAACCGGGGTCCTTAGGCTTCACAGGCAAGTGCTTAACTGCTAAGCCATCTCTCCAGCCCTCAGGTTTACTTTCTAGCTTGTTCTTGCACCAAGGTAAACTAACATGCTGTACAAATTGATTCTTTTCGTGTCATCTAGTCCTGAAAAAAAAATGAAGATTGTTTGTATAAAAAACTTCTCCTGGGCTGGAGAGATGGCTTAGTGGTTAAGTGCTTGCCTGTGAAACCAAAGGACCCCTGTTCAAGGCTCGATTCCCCAGGACCCACGTTAGCCAGATGCACAAGGGGGTGCACACATCTGGAGTTCGTTTGCAGTGGCTGGAGGTGCTAGCGCACCTATTCTCTCTCTTTCTATCTGCCTCTTTCTCTCTCTTCCTGTCGCTCTCAAATAAATAAATAAAAATGAACAAAAATGTAAAAAAAAATAAATTAAAAAAACTTTGCTACAAAATATATACAAAATGATGGAGAAGGAAAAAAACAGTGATGTTCTATTTGTCTTGCTGATGCTTTGTGTTTTAAAATGTGAATACAGCAAAGGTTGTTAATTGCATTGAGTCTGAGTAAACTGGAGTTTATGTTAAATTACAAAAAAAAGAAAGAAAGAAAATACCAAATACAAATACCCATCATGCAATGGTATGATCTGAGGAAAAATAACAGAAAAAAACTTCTGAAAAGTATATTAATGATTTTTCCACCTGAGGGTTAGAAGAGCCCAAGCTGAGATACTGCTAAACACTTTTTTAAAATGTATTTTATTTATTTATTGAGAGAGAGAGAGAGGATTTGCACACCAGGGCCTCCACTGCAAACAACTCCAGATGCATGCACCCCGTTGGGCATCTGGCTTATGTAGGTCCTGAGATGTTGAACCAAGTTCCTTTGGTTTTGCAGGCAAATGCCTTAACCACTAAGACATCTTCTCCAGCCCTAAACTCTTGATCTTATTGTGCTGCATTCAGGGCCCTTATTTATTAGATTAGGGGATGAAGCTTATATTTACAGGAGTTCTTTGTGAAGCTTAAAGCACAGAAATGAAATCAACTGTGCTATTGGATGCAAAGACATTTCTATTTTGTCTCTCTTATGGTAATGAAAATAAAGCACCAAAAAGGAGTATGCATAGGCCTCTTACAATCCAATCATGCTTTCCTTTCTGTTCACCACACACAATAGAAATCATCTTTCTGGTCTAGCATTTCCAGAGTTGTGAGAACTCTATTCCTTCTTACCCACAAACACCCTTCCTTGGTAAACTACTCTCCTTTCTCATGGCCTACACTTCCCAGTGTACCAGTTATGATATCCTCATACCCACCACAATAAATAAATAAATAAAATAAATAAATAAATAAATAAAAACCCAGCCAAATAATTGACTCAAAAACACTTGCTTTTGGGGTTAGTGATAGCCATTGGAAGTCTGTACTAAGAAAAATTTCTGGTTTTTTATTCCTCTTCATTTACTTTAAAGAAAAAACTAAAGCTGCATATCATTTGTAAATGAGGGGGAAAAAAAGCTTAAACTTTTAAGAAGACATGAGATTGTATCCTGGTCCCATACATTGCCAGCTACTTGACATGAGGTAAATTATTTAATTTTCTTAGTTACTTTAGCAAGGACAATACTATGATTAAAAACACTTTTCCATTTTCAAGTGTTCACCTTTGGTTAGTTTACATTAAGTGATCCATACAGACTCATTTTAATACCTAAAAACATCTCATTAAAGTATATTTGGATACAAGCAGCCCTGTTAACACATTTTAGCAACTAGAAAGATGATATGAGATAGAGAAAGACTGAATAATTTTCCATGACATCATCAATCTTTACTAATATTGGAAATCAAAAAGCTAAGTTGGATGACTAACCACATTTATTCATGTCCACTACAATGAACGTAACAACTTTTTAACTTCAGGGCTAATTATTTTAAAATGTTTATTTATTTCTTTAGTTGCTTTCTCTGAGACATGCTCTCAACATGTATCCTAGGCTGTTCTTGGGCTTGTGGTGCCTCTGTTTCCTGAGTAGTGAGGTTACAGAAGTGATCTACCATACTGGCTTCAAAAGTAATTATTTTTTAAAATAACTTTTGAAATATAAATTTTTCCAGACAAATGGAACTGTTGAGCAACATGGTATAATTTTTCTAAAAGACTTTGCAAAGGAGCTGTAGAAACATTGAGATAAATTTGGGAGAGAAATTATGACAAAAGAAGGGCTACTTGAGTTTAAAAGGTTTATAGGGTGGCTTTGAGCTGGGAACTGGAGTAAGACTTAGGAACATAGAAAAAACTAGAAAACAGACATAATACACCTCAGAAAACATTAACAGGGACAAATAGTAAGTGAACAAGAAAGAGGAGAACAAATGAAAGCGTGATCTTAGCAGGAACTGGATTGCAAAGAACATTTGTTTTGTTCCAAAAGGTTTACTCACTAATGTCAATGTTAACTATCAGTTTTTTCTCAATTGTACTGCCCTTTTTCTTTAAGAGTGACTTTTTTCAAGTACTTATTTTATTTTATTTTTTCTCCATTCTTCTAGTTTGCCATTCCTCTAATTATTCAGCATGTAAAAAGATTCATCATTAAGGGTGGGCAACAACTTACAATGCACACAGCTTGCTGTGGCCAACAAGCTATGTAAGAAGGGACACTATGCTTTATTTTCTGTGTTTTAGTCCCACTTATGTGAAATTGGCATATCCAAGGTACCTGTTTTATAGAGTTATTATAAAGAGAAAGTGGTTTACCAATGGCATATAAAAACTTTATTTAAGTATTTTGTGAATTAGAAAAAAATTGCAATATGTTTTTTTTTTCTAGGACCAGCTTAAGATTACTCAGTGAATTATCCCAACTTTCTTAACAGCTGAAATCAACATTTCTAGTTCTTTTGAATGTGGTTTTATGGTTATATATTATAAGTTTTAATTTATAGGAAAGTTATATATATATATCCCTAAAACATTCTTGTTGAGGTTAATCCAATAATTGTTCTCACAATGATTGCAGCCATTTTATTGCAATGTTTGTTCAATGTCTATTTGTTGAAGATATATGTGATATGTTATATTGCTTGTCAATTTGGCAGGATGTAGAATTGCCTAGGAAATGAGCCTCTGTTCATCAATGGTAGTGAGGGATAACTGGATTAGGTGAATGGAGGTAGAAATACTCCCCGTAACTATGGGTGGCATCATGTTATGGGCTAGTGTTCTGGACTATATAGAGAAGATCAAGTGAGCTGAACAGAAGCATTCATCTCTGACTGATTCCTCATTGTTGACTAAATGTGACCAGCTGCCTCAAGCTCCTGCCATCATGAGTTTATCACCATGATGGACTATATTGTTAAAGTATAAGCCATAATGAACTCTCCCTTCATGAAGTTGCTTCTTGTCACATATTTGATTACAGCAACAAGAAAGTAATTACTACAGTCTACTAAGCACACATGTCTAGGTGATGAATATAAAGCGATAGAGCCCAAATCATAGTCCTTCCTACATATGTAAAAATCTAACAAAAATGTTCCTATAGCTTACAGATCTTTCCTGTTATACTTACTAAATTGGTATTTCCAACATCATAAAGTCTAAAAGGGTAATCATTATTATTGTTATTACTATTTTAATTGTTATACAAATGTAGATGCTGCGCTTAATAGCATTATGATTTTTCTGAATTTCAAAATTTTATTTAGAAATGTTGGTCTAAGTCTGAAGTCTATGTTTTTTTTCTGTACTTTGGATGTGGTATTTCCATTCTAAACTCATTCTGTTTGATTAAAAATATAGTGGTGCTGTGGTATGGCACATTTAAGATGTGATTATGCCATGGGGGAATCTGAACTCATGAATATGATAATATTTTTCTCAAGGGCCTGAGTTAACTCTATGAAGACAGGATTAGTTTTGTGAGGATGAGTTAGTTATAGTGGGTGTATGTTCTTAGAAGGAACATTACTCTTTTCTTTGTCTCTTCTTCAGTTACCCACTTACCTTACCTCATTTATACCTTGTTTGCAAACTGTATATCTTTACCAGATGCCATTAAATATGGGCTCCAATTCTTGCACTTCTAAGTATAAGCTAGATAACTTCTTCAGTATCAGGTATCCAGACTCAGATGCTTTGTCATAGCATCAGAAAATAGACTAAGACAACTTGCAATGTAAGACTCTATCAAAAAGTGAGACCTGTAGATGCTACTATATAGTATGTTCCTTGGGATTATGTAGATAACCCAGCCCACAGTGCTGAACTCCAGCTAGGTGTGATGGTTTATACTGATTGTGTATAACTTGTGATTGATTATCTGGACTAGGTCAGTGGAGTAGAGAAGACCCACCTTATCTGGCCAGCGCCATTTCATGAGCAGTGCCTCAGACTGTATGAAAAGGAGAGTGTTGGCTGAGTATCAGCATTTTTCTCTCTATTTCCTCCTTGCTGATAGGTGATGATGTGAAGTCTGTCTCCTGACCAAGCTATGCTGTCTCTACTATGATGAATTTCCCTAAAAACTATAAGTAAAAATAAAGCATTCCTTCATTTACCTACTTCTCATCTGGCATTCTGTTCCAGGAATGAGGAGGTAACTGAGACACTAGATATATATTACATGTACATTTGTGCTGATAAACTTTCTCTCACTATAATAAATACCTAATTTAATCACCCAATAGAAAGGAAAATCTTATTTTTGCCCATTGTTCCAGAGGCTTTATCCCTCAATTGTTTGGTCCTTTGACTTGTGCTTTTGGTAGCAAACTGTAGTAGAAACAGATACTGGAAAAAAATAAAAACCACTTACCATATTGCAAAGAAGTAAGGAAGAAAGAAAGGAATGAAGGAAAGAAGGCAAAAAGGAAGGAAGGAAGGAAGTAAGTTGAAACAAAATAGATTCTTGGGTACTTATTATCCTCTTTAGGGGCACAAAAGGACTTAATGACCTTCTGCCAGGTGTTAGGTCTTAAAGTCTCTACTGCATCCCATAGTGCCTTCCTAGGGTCCAAGCCTTTGGAGTCCCTGAGGGACATTAAGATCTGAAATGTAACAATATTGAATGAATTCACTATTGAATATATTGCAGAAGTTAGTAGATGCATATTTTGAGTTCACTTCATTTCTACGTTACCCTACACTTTCATAGCCTTAAACTGAATCACTAGGTTTAGCAGAAGTGAGCACGTATCTGCCGCATAATCAGTCCTCTTCATGAGCATGGATGTTTATTGTTTCAGGTGACAACACTGGGCAAGGAAGACCCTGGAAATGATGGTTGTAAACAAATGAGTAGCAGTGAGAATATAATCTACATCAATAGGCATTTTTTCAAGACAAAAAAATAGGCACGGTCTTACACTGTTAGTTTACTGAAATAGTAGGATACCAGAATTTAAGAACATATTCTACATAATGTGAACAAGTTGAAACATGTATTTGTCTCTTTCCATTCTTATAACATCATTACTAGTTGAGGATACTACCCTTTCATCTACTTTGTGAGGTTATATAAACTTTCCAAGCTCTTAACCTGGATGGCCAACTTCTACCCTATTTCATTGAAATCATTCCCTCATACTCATTCTAGTTAAATTATCATCAAGTACGTGAAGTATACAGTTTGCACATTATAATTTTGCTAAAGCGAAAAGGTAAAATATCTACTTCCAAGTTATCATGTGTAAACTACATTAATCAAGTATGTTCCTTGAGGACTGGAGAGATGGTTTAGTGGCTAAGGTGCTTGCCTATGAAGCCTAAGGACATAGGTTCAATTCTCCAGATCCCATGTAAACCAGATGTACAAGGTGGCACATGCGTCTGGATTGCATTTGTTGTGGCTGAAGGCCCTGGCATGCCCATTCTCTCTCTCTCTCTCTCTCTCTTTCTCTCTCTGTCTCAAAATAAATAAATTTAAAAAAGAAAAATAAAAGTTGTCACTTTATTAAAAAAATATGTTCCTTGAGCACCACATGTTTAGTAGTGCTGTCACAGCACATGAAGACATTTCCTTTGCCATTACTGTTACCATGACATTCAAGGGAATTCATAAACTCAAGTGTCTGTTTGCATTTAAAGACTGTATCAAGCATTAATGAGAAGCAGTCACAGTAGCTGAGCAGATTTGCTCATCTGCACGTTAAGATCCCACAATGCTTAACTTTTTTTTTGGACCCTAATCATGTTGACATTTGTTTCAGAGATTATAGGAAAGATATGGAAAACAGCATCTGAACCCAGAAGGAAGCTCAGAACAGCTGCAAGCCACTGAGCAGCTGCTGAACAAGACTCGAAAGTATGGTTCATCTCAACCCCACCAGCAAATGCCATTCCCTTTAATAGTAAGTAGTATGGAAGCTACAGATGGGATGACAAGCACCCTGTAGTTGGGCATAATGCATTTCTACTAACAGAGCATACAGATCATAGGAAAAGAATAATATAATATCTATGTGCGCTTCAGTGTGTGCGATTTAACGTGTGTGTGTGTGTATGTTTGTGTGTGTGTGCATGTGTATGTGTATAAAGGCATACATCTATCTTTGGAAACAGTGGGCAGTGAGGAGGTATTAATCTGATTTATAATCTAAAATGAGGGGCATATGCTACTTTTAATTTTTTTTATTTGAGCTGCACAAAAGCAGCTAGTGGTATAATGAAGCTAATCACAGGAAACTAGTTTGGCTTTGTGTGAGGCTTGCTAATTCATTAGACTGCAAATTTTCCATAAAGAGTTATTTACATCTCACTAACCAGTAGTTTCACACCTGGGGTTGGCAACACCTGGCCGTGTTCTTAATGAGTTCACTACTGTTTCCATAGAAAATGCTGACATTAATAATTGCAATGTTACCTTTATAGCAAGGAAAGTACAAACATAAATGTGGCAGATTAGTAAAGGTCATTGCAATCTGACTCCTTTTGGTGCTAATGTACCTTGACAGTACCTGCAAGCCAGGAAGGAGACAGAGGAAAAGCCTTCTGTGATAACTAGATCTTCTGTGGCACTGCCTGATTGCACAAGGCCACCTGCTTAGGTGTACTTTCCCTCAACGATGCTTTTGGCATTTTCCAAAATGGCACCTGAGTTTCTGTCATATTCTATCTAGGTGTCACAAACTTCTACTGAAGCTTTTCTCCATATTTCTCCAGTCAGTCCCTTCATTTCCATTTTCATGAATTGCCAGAGTCCTGGACTGGCCTGCCTCAGTAAATTATGGCAACTGCCTCTTATATAGATAAGAAGCAAAGGTGACTGTTTTCACATGATATTGTGACAGATCCTAAAATCTACAAATAATTACTGAATGTCTGCTAGGTACTCAAGCCACTGCTTGGTGCCTGGTGATCAGGCAGAGAATAGCAGGCAGGTGTTTTATTTTTTTTTTCTTCCTCGCAAAGCTAGTGATTTAATTAAGGAGACTGAAAGTTATCTCATATCAACAAGGAAAGGCAGTATTCGGTAAGAATGAGATGATAACTTAGATAATGCTTAGAATGTGGAGGCAGATGAATGGGAGGCAGTGCTGGTCTTTTGCAGGCTTTAGTTGCCTATTGACTATCTTACGGTTCTTACTCTCCAGTCTCTCCACTCCTGCACAAGGAGGGCAAATGTACTTTACATTTCTGTAAGTGGCACATCGTCTCATATACATGATACATATAGTAATCTCTTGCTAAAATATATTGCTTTTCCTTGTTCCCATGCTAAATCTTTACCTTCTCCAATAAAAGAATATTTTTGATCTGTTTCTCTATTCTTGAAGATGGTAACTGAGACATCTTTGGTTCCAATCATTTAAGTTTACGCCTGTCACATCAAGAGTTGTATCTACTTCTACTTCTACATGATTTCATATATATATATAATCAAACCCATTCCTGTGCATGCCAAACAAGCTTTCACTAAGCTGTATGTCCATTCCTAGGTCTATTTCTTCATAGTGACTGAAATTACTAAATAACATTGAAGTAGGGTTTTTGTCTCTCTTTGCATATTAAGTTAGTGTACTCATGTGGATTGGCAAGCTTTCATTAATAATTTCTCACTGCATCTCTCCATGAAAAAAAAAAAACAAAACTAACACTGTTTACTTAAATTCTGAGTCAACAGGTATATGGTAGGTGAATGTCTTTAGTGCTAGAAAGCTATTGCTATATCACAATTTTCTGTTTTTACATTCTCCTCATACAGCTGCTTTCTTTTTCTTTTTTCTTTTTCCTTGAGCCATTTACCCTTTAGCATAACATGCCTATAGTAAAGTCCCTTTAGAATGAACCAGGTACACTTTCCTTTTCCTGGTTTACCATTTGTTCCCAGTTGACACAATTATGGAGCCGCAGCACTGTCTCGCACTACCCTCTGTTAAGCCAATAGCTTTGGATTCTCATCTTTAAGTTAGGTGGGTGCACATACCAGATTCCTGAATGTGGTCTCCTATAAAGCCACCTGTTATGATTGGAGAGGTGGCAACTCCACTGTACCCTCATTTTTCAGCCAATAGAACTCAAGTGACAGGTACATGTATCTCCACTGTGATATTTCTCCTGTTTTTTTTTTTTTTTTGTGTGTGTGTGTGTGTGTGTGATATCTGATGATTTGATGCCTAAACTGAAAATCCTGTAAAGTTCTGGAACCCTTGATATATTAAATTTCAAATTAATTTAAGCATCATTCCAAAAGTAATATGGAAGAAAATTAATCAAGAGTATAACATTATCAGTTATACATTTAGATGAGAATATTGGACAGCTGTAACAAAACTGTTGCATGAGCTTTAGAAATCAGTATACATATACCCACACAAATATTCTTTGAATAATCTGTATTGTTTGGAATTGGGATAGGCAAAATAATAATAAGTTATTAATTTATTTCAACCTATTTTTGGAAGATGAGTGAGAACAGAATGAAATATGCTTAATTTCAAGGATTATCTAGAGTCAGTACCCATGAGAAATGCAGGAAGTTACTCTTTCTTATGACTCCAATTTTTTATAGAATTTCAATGGACTAGACATTAACTATCATAAAAGCCTTCTTAGGTAGCTGTAGTTCTTCACTCTCCTCCCTCCTTATTTCAAAGGGCAGTTTCAGTTTTGAATTCATTATAAATGATTTATAAGTGATTTTTTAAGGTATTGCTGTCTTAACATAGCCGATGTATGGAAAGTACTTCTGTGCAGTTGAGGTTCTGAGACAAACTAGACCTTAGTGTGCAATGTTGTGCTGAGCAAATTACTAACACTGAATAAATATCATTAGCTATAATAACCCAACAATTGCTGAAACTACTTCATAGCTTAAATATTTTCCAATAATTGGTGTATAGAATGTATATATAGATTTTAATTCACTCTTTTAATAACATTTCAAGCCATTATAGAATAAACATAACCACTGGACATAAATTTTTAACAAGGTATCTATGGTCATATATTTATCATTTATAACCTGGATGGCAAAAGCATTATCAAACATTTATTAAGTATTTATAAATAATTTTCCTACTTTTAGAATGTATTATAAATATATTATTAATTTTCTATAAATTATTGATAAGAAATCCTTGAAACTGAAAAGGACAGTAATATTTATATGTAAGTGACATAATGTGACCCTTGGAATCCCCCAGCCAAGCCATACATATGACAGGTAGGATTGAAAAAATAAAATTTCTATTGAAAAAATTATATATATATATATATATATATATATATATATATATATATATATATCCATGGTACATTTAATATAAGTTTTAATTAATATAATTTTCCAAATGAGTATTATACTAATTGATCAGGTGTTTTTGAGGCATGACTTGGTTCTTTCTCATCACTAAATAGTATTGAATAGAGCAATAGAACACATGGTGCTATATATTTAATACATTATTCTTATTTCCAAATGTGCCATGCCAAGACAAAATATCTCTTCACTAAATATCATGATGATACAAGTTCAATTTTCAAACGCAAATGAGATTAGAATGATGGTTACCTTCAGTTGTCAACTTGACAGTATTTAGACTCACCATGTAAACAAATCTCTGGTCCTATATGTGAAGGATTTTCCTTTTTTTCTCTCTCAATTTTTATTAACACTTTCCATGATTATAAAAAAAATATCCCATGGTAATACCCTCCCTTCCCCCACTTTCCCCTTTGAAATTCCATTCTCCATCATGTACCCTCCCCATCTCAATCAGTCTCTCTTTTATTTTGATGTCATGATATTTTCCTCCTCTTATGATGGCCTTGTGTAGGTAGTGTCAGGCACTATGAGGTCATGGATATCCAGGCCATTTTATATCTGGAAGGAGCACGTTGTAAGGAGTCCTCTCCTTCCTTTGGCTCTTACATTCTTTCCACCACCTCTTCCGTATTAGACCCTGAGCCTTAGGAGGTGTGATTGAGACGTTACTCAGTACTCCAGTCACTTCTTTCCAGCACTATGATACCTTCTGAGTCATCCCAAGGTCTATGTGAGGGATTTTCTAGATTTGGCTAATTAACGGGCGAGGAGCTCCCCTCACTGAGAGTGCTGCCATTTCATGGGCTGGTGTTCTAGACTGCATTAAATGAACAAGGCTGGCTGAATATGAGCATTCAACACTCTTGGGTTCCTTGCACTGGACTGAAAATGTCCAGGTGCTTCATGTCTCTGCTTCTGTGCCTTCCCCACCATGATGGACTGTATCATCTCAAGCTGTGAGCCAAAATGAACCCTTCTTTCTTTAAGATGCTTCTTGTCAAGCATTTGGTCACAGAAAGAAGTAAATAATACAATATAAATGGTGCCAAGAAATATAGTCCTTTCTGTGATAAACATGATCATTTAACCCCTAGACTTTTACGACTGGTTTGTGGAAGGAATGAAGAAGAATTTGAATGTTTGGGATATAATATTCCTAGAATGTCATAAGCAGAGCTTAATGAGCTATGCTTGGATCTCATATCAGAATGCCAAGACCAATGCAGAATGGAGGACCAGCTCATAAGGTAACAGAGAGGAGCAAGGACTCTACTGTGAACTAGGCTAGAGGCATTCATGTCATATTATGGCAAAGAAACTGACTGAATTCTATCTATGTCCTGAGAACTTGCATTAAGCTGAATTAAAAGTAATGGACATCAATATGGAGAATCCTGAAAAGGATGAACATAGAGCTACCAGCAGACTCTGTTATTCCCTTATTGGGCATCTAACCTAAGTTCTCCATGTCTCACAAAGATATTTGCAGCCAAGTGTGGTGGTGCATGCCTTTAATCCCAGCACTCAGGAAGCAGAGGTAGGAGGATCACCGTGAGTTCGAGGCCACCCTGAGGCTACATAGTGAATTTCAGGTCTGTGTGGGCTAGAGTCAGATCCTACCTCAGGAAAAAAAAAAAAAGAGAGAGAGAGAGAGAGAGAGAGAGAGAGACATTTGCTCAACCATGTATATAGCTGGTCAATTCGTAACAGCTAAGAACTGGAATCAACAGAGGTATCCATCATTGGATGAGTAGATAAGGATGTTGTGATACATTTACACAATTGAATTCTACTCAGCAGTAAGAAAAAATAATACAGTGAAATTCGTAGAAAAATGGACAGACTTAGAACAGATCATATTTAGCAAACTCACACAATCACAGAAAGACAAACAGTACATGGTCTTACTCATCTACAGCTCTTAAGCTGGACCAGCTCGAGTTGCTGACATACCTGATAGGCAACTCATGGCCCAGACAATATGAATGGCAGGTTTTGGAGGGAGAGTGGGGGAAAACAAACACAAAACTAAATCCAAAATGAACTGATACCATAGAAACCTTTATCCTTGGAGATGGACTAAAAAGATATAACTCTCAACAGGAGTAAGGGAGGAGAACCTTAAAATAAGGGCCCTGGAGAGAGTGGCATGAAGCCTAGCCTATATATGTGTGTGTGTGTGTGTGTTGTTCTTGTTTTTGCCTCTGGGCTATATCTCACAGTGGCAGAAATTAGTTGCTATCTACATATCTACAATGAGCTGTTAAATGGACAGACATTTATGGTCCCCAAAACAAGACAGGTTTCAGTGAAAGTACTTGCTTACCCACCTGAGGCAAAAGGTAAAACCCTGTTGCTGAAGACACCATATGCTGCTGACCCAGAGCACAGAGACACATGGCTAGAATCCAGAAAGAAGCCAGTCCTCAGACAGGTAGTCTGTCTAGTGCTGGAAAGTACTATGTGAGCTACTGGGGGAAAGTGACCAACAATGGTCTGAGCAACCAGAGTTCTAAGCTACTCAGAAGCAAAAATCATGATAGGATAAAACAAGATCATTAAAATATCTTTAATAGTTCATGTATCCCCGTAAATGATACATTCTCATTGCTGTCATGCTGCTATTTTCAGTCACCTAACAAATCTTGGTAAAATTGTGATGAGAGACACTAACTGGAAGTTCTCACACCATCACACACTAACATTGAGAATAAAGAATACAAACTTTACAGTAAAATGACAAATGACTTAAAATACCCATAAAAGTTTAGAAATATAGCTCCCTGAAATATATAAGTATACCAAAGACAAGTTGCATTTTATTCCCAGGTGGGATATCTCAGCAAGATATTATCTGAGTTGTCTTGTTTCCCAGTTTTTCCTTATTTTTACATAGACTTAGTTGTCTGAAACTTTGAGGAGGACTAATAGGCATAATGATTTACTACAGCATATCTTTCTTCTTTCCCAGGTCTCCACACATACAATAAACCTTGCTGAGCAGTGGACAGTATTTGATGAGTAAACTAACATAATGTAAAGATGGTAGCAGATAAGCATGTGTAAGAATATTCTATGACAATTCAATATATATATATATATATATATATATATATATATATATATATATATATATACTTTCATTCTAGCAATGAACCTTGAATAGACAAGGGTCACACTGAAGCAGTGTAGTGAAAGGAATGTTATGACATGAGCCTGGATGAATTAATTCTGCTGTTAATCCAGTCTGGTGAATTATATATGAATAAGGCACAATCTTCTATCAGGAAGCTATCTGGTGCTTTGGGAATAAACACACAGAAAAAGACTAGAAACCTGAGTTACCACTAGGTTGGACTGAAAGATTCATTTAAATCAGCTGAGTCTGAGTTGAATATTTGATGTAAAATAGTTATGACTAGTTATACTTGTAAGAGGGTCTTCAGTATCTTTGATTGTTCATATTTTTTTTTCCTCTTCAAAGCTACACATAAAGAAGACTGAGTTGCAGTAAATTTGAGTGATTCTGGACTAGGAATAAAGACTGTGGCAAGATTTCAAAAAGGGTGTTACCTGAAAATAAGCATTGGAGAGGGTGAGGACCCTGAAGCAGACATGTATACATTGGGTTTTTCACCTATGATATATTTTGGAGGAGGAGCAGTCCTGTAATGGATAATGTAGTACTTTGATTTTATTCTTGCCATAAAAACATTGTGAAATTTATTGTGATTGTCCTAGAGTAGGTTTCTTCTCTCCATTATTATCAGTAATCACATCTCAATCTCTGACTACTTAATTTCTACAGTTCCATGGGACCAAAGCCTCTGTTTATACATCCACAGTTTTATCTGCCTACTCTTGGCTACTAAATCCTAACAATATAACTCTCCTTTAAGTTTTGTATAAATACATTTCCATCCCATGTCCCATATCTCAGCCATTAAGTAACAATAAAAATATAAACGAGCTATCCCTGCATGCTTCATATTCACTGTTTATAGGCATTCTTTACCAAAAAATAAAGAAGAAAAAAAGAAGATTCAGCACAATGAACTAAACAGCTTAAATCTGAATTTGTACATCTAAAAACAGAAAGTTTGTCCAGAATTTGACAGTAAGTATTATGATAAGTTATAACTTAGTGATGTTCATGTTACTGTATTCATTAAGTACCTGTTCTCACTTTACTGAAACCTGTGCCTCATTCTTCAGGATCATGACAGGACTGCAAGGTGGAATTCAAAGGTAATTTTCACAATTGCTGTACATAGGACTCAGTACCTGAGCACAACAGGAGGTCATTGACTTAGTAACTGCAGTGGTTTGATTCAGGTATCTCTTATAAACTTTAAGTGTTCTGAGTGCTAGGTTCTCAGCTGATTGAGATTTGGGAATTAACGCCTCCTGGGGACAGTGTATGGTTGTGGGCAGGCTTATGGGTATTATAACCAGTTTCCCTTTGCCAGTGCTTCACACATTCTTCTCTTGCTATCATCCACCTTATGTTGGCCAGGGGTGATGTCCACCATCTGCTCATGCCATCATTTTTCCCTACAATGATGGAGCTTTCCCTCAAATCTATAAGCCAAAATAACCCCCCTTTGTTTCCCCACAAGCTGTTTTTAGTCTGGTGATTTCTTCCAGCAATGCGAACCTGACTACAACAATAAAATTAGCACTGAAGAGTGGGACTGCCACTAGAGTGGCTTTGGCCTTTTGGAGTTAATTTTCAAGAGAAATGTGGAAGGATTTGAAATCTTGGCCTAAGAGCCACCTTGCAGTAAGAATCATGGACTCAGGTTTGGCTTATGAGGATGAGAAAGAGCTTTCTGTGCTTGGACTGGGCTAGAAGCAGTTTGTGTGAGAGGCTTGCTGTTTATGCCCATGTCCTGTGAACTTGTACAGGGTTGCTTTGCATAGAAGCAGACTAATGGAGCCTGGCATGATGGCACACACCTTTAATCCCAGCACTTGGGAGGCAGAGGTAAGAGAATTGCCATGAGTTCAAGGCCAGCCTGAGACTACTGAGTGAATTTCAGGTCAACCTGGCCTAGAGAGAGACCTTCTCTTGAAAAACAAAACAAAACAAACAAACAAACAAAAAAAATGAAGCAACAACAACAACAAAAGAAACAGACTGATGAAAGCAGAGAGATATGGCACAGAAATGAAATCTTTGGGCTGAAACTTCTGCCTGTTCAGCTGCAATTATATGAGAGATTATAACCTTTGAGACTGGGTCATTTGACCTGCATTGAGGCAACAGGAAGAATGAGGACTCTTTTGAAAGGGCTTGAATGCTCAAGGAATGTCCTGTTCTTCCAGGTCTGCTTTATTCCACCCCGGACCTCATTTAACAAATTGGCACCCTACCTGGTATTGTGGAGTATAGGAAATGCAGGAAAGAGATGGTCATTGATTCGGAATATGGTCTTGTATTTTGTAAGTAGCCATGGACAATGTAAATCAAGTTTGCAAGATGCCTGCATGGAGACCCAGTGGAGATGCCAGGACTATGAGATGGCTGCCCAGGACAGATGCCAACCCTGCATGAAGCTTTCCAGGACTGTGAGTAGCCTTGCTGGAGGAGTGGAACTGGAACTAGAGACTTGGTTAGAATTATCAGACTTGGTAATTTTTCACTGACTAGAGTTGTTGGACTTGGAGTTAGAATTTGATGTTTACCCTGTATAAGTCTTGTATTAGCTGAATTATTTCTTTGCTATGCCCAATGCCATCTTTTGCAGTGTGAGAGTTTGTTATGTGCCATTATGGGTTGCTTTTTGGTGATTATTTGGTATTATGGCTCAGTTAAAAGACCTTGGATTATGGGGTTGTTTGAATTAGGATTGATAAAAACTATGAGGACTTTTAAAGATGTACTGAATGTATTGCATTTTACATCATGGATGGGTATCACTTTATGAGGGCCTGTGGCAGAATGTGGTGGTTTGATCCAGGTGTCCCCAAAAAACTTAGGTGTTCTGAATGCTAGGTTCTCAGCTGATTGAGATTTGGGAATTAATGCCCCCTTGGGGCAGTGTATTGTTGGGGGCAGGCTTATGGGTATTATAGCCAGTTTCTCCTTGTCAGTGTTTGGCACACTGTACTGTTGCTATTGTTCACCTTATGTTGTCCAGGGTGTAATGTCCACCCCCTGCTTATGCCATCATTTTTCCTGCCATCATAGAGCTTCCCCTCAAGTCTGTAAGCCAAAATAAGCCCCTTTTTCCCCACAAGTTGCTCTTGGTTGGGTGATTTCTCCCAGTAGTACGAACCAGACTGCAACAGTAACTTTTATGAAATTGGAAATCCAAGCCACAACTTGTCACCTAACCGTGTGAATATGAGCTCCTTAAAGTGAGTAGACTCTGAACTTCCAATTTATGACATGAATGGATTACATCCCATATTCTTTCAGCATTTCATTCACATTTACTTTGGCTTACACTGAGTGTATTTTTGTTATTTCTCCTTATAAGATCTGAAAAATTTTGATAGACTTCAAAGATAATTTTGGGTATGTGAAATCTTCTAGAAACCTAATAAATGTGGCTATTCAAAAATATTTAAAAGTCTATATTTCAAAGTCAGGAAGAAATTACTTTTATTTTAATTATCTTTATTATCTTCAAACTGTTTTCTGTACATGGTTTGGTTTTTAATGAATAATATTTACACTATTCACAGCATTATGCAGGGAACACTCTATGTTGAAAGACTTGTGTTATGTTTCGGTCTCAGAAAATGAGTACATTTTTCAATAGTTTGCACAGTAAAGTCTAGTCTTTCTGTTTTACTAGGATAACACTAGCCTGAAATGAATCTGCACAGGTGCAAAGGAAAGGAAGCACAATTCTTAATATATGACAGGAAACCAATAATGCTAATTAATTTGGGGATGAATGAAGCCAGGCTGCACTCATGGAAGACTTAAATCTTTTCAAGGCTGGTGAATAGAAGGCAAAGGTCATCTGATCAATGTAGATAAATAATGAAAGTCATTTAAAAAATCCAAAATGTGACAAGTGAGAAGATGGTCATGTCATTCATTTTTTGTGAATTTAAATATTGAAAAGTCAATTGTTTGGTCATCGCATTTAAATGGTCAGAATGGTGAGAACAATGAAATATGGAGATGAAATATAATCTATGTGCCCTCTATAGTGCACACCAGGGTTCCCCAGGACCAGAATTGTCCTCAAGGAATACATTTTGCATTCTTACATGTGCATTGTCTTTCCTTGGACCCTTTAAAGCTTAGTAAGAAGAATATCACAAAAAAGAAAGTGCTGAGGTGCCCATGCCAAATCTCCTGCCTATCTGGAAGGTGGCTGGGTCATTGTAGTCGGAAACACTGGGGAAAAACATGAATTTTACGTGTCAGTAGTTACTCTCTCTTCCAAGTGGTCTCTTCCTTGTTAATATATAATAATTGATGCAAGAATTTTAAAGTTAATATTATTGTTTGAAGGGTTATATGAGTTACTCTGATAAAGCCAATCTCAAAATTAGTCAAGTATAAAAGATTAAAATTGGTTAAAATTAGCATAGCAGCCCAGCATTAAATCTCAGATAGAGCTGGCAGTTTTCCAAAGTGCCGCCAGGGGGCACTGTGGGCATAGAGGAAGCTGGCACCCTGAGGATCAAATAGGCAACTGATCTCTGGGGAGCTTTTCCTCCTGCATCACTTCTCTCACCCTGTTTGTAAAGAAAAGGAAATATAAGAAGAAAATAAATTTATCAAAAACTAGAGGAGATGAAAATATTAAACCAGTAACTGTATAAAGCCTAGAAGATTAATATTTTGAAAATCCAAGGAAAGGCTGGTTTTTTTTTTCCCCCTAGGTTTAACAGTTTATGACATATTCTAATCCCACATTATAAAGCTCCAGTGGCCTAGCATGCTGACATTGACTTACTTATAGTCCTAAAAATCTTCCACTCAAGCCCCCCCAAATATTATAGCTTTTCCTCATTTTCTCTCTGCTCAGTTCATTCTTCTAGATGTTTAAATGTGTGTGTGTGTGTGTGTATGTGTGTGTGTGTTGTTTGTTTCTTGTGAAACAGTGCAGTTTTCTCTTCCAGACTCCAAAGCGTGGAAGAATCCCTTGGAAAGGAGGTATATGAGGCCTGGGGAAAGCTGAAAGCTGTGAGGAGACTCTGGGGACCAAGCTCAGCACAGAGCTGGACCAGTTGCTCATGCTGGCTCCTAAAGCTGTGTCCTCTGTGAGTCCGTTACAGTGTTCTCTAGACAGCTGCTTGAGAGAGTGACCCAAGAAGAATGCAGGGCAGCCAATGTGGTAAGAAGGTTAGATTGCCAGACGATGTTTACCTTCTAGGGCCTAAATTTTCTTTTCTTTTATTTTAGTGCAAGGAAATTAGTGAGAAGAAGGGAATAATTGTATTGATTTCTTTCTTCCCAGTGAAGAACTTACACTGTATGAATCAACAAAGGTGATAAAGACAGCCCCGGATGCGGAAGTCTGCAAAAGCATATGGAAGCTGAATGCCACCATGCTCTCTGCAGAGGAATACAGGAGAGTGTGCATTGTTATTAAGAAGTTAGGCTATTTGTAGATAAGACTTCATAAGGTCTGCCTAAATTGTTCCATAGCGTACTAAAACTACAGTAGTTAAAGTACATTATCCTGAACATAATTAAACGTGGAAAGCCTCATGAAGAAAATATTGTGAATAAATACAGTAGATATTTCACTCAGAGCTGTCCTTAATAATGCTCTAGAGCTTGGTCACCTGTGCTTATTTCTCCTGTAGAAGATTCAGAAACTGACTGAACTTTTCTTTCCATGCATTTAGAATAAAGTTTTACAATGATCTTGAAATTACATATCCCATGTTCTCATAATATATTTTGTATTGGGCATTATGAAACAAAAATAATTAGTTGATGAACTTAATGAATCTTATAATAGTCATTTAAAATAAGAGCAAACATAAGCAGAAGTTTCACACAACTTAATGTTCACAATGTCATTCATGTACAGATATACTTGTCCTTTGAATAAAGAACACATGAGTATTAGAAGGCAAGAGGTGCTTAGAAACCCAACAGCAATGCCAAAAGCCTTCCTATGTGAGAGCAGGTGCACAATTATCCCTAAGAGAACAAGTGTGTGACTCTACTGCCACCTCGTGGTACACAGAATCAGCCTTCCAATAAAGATAAAGTTGGATGACTTGCAAGGAAGTTAGGGGTGGTTTCATAAATAAATAGATCCTTTGTAGCAGTTAAAAATATATATATACCACATAGATGAAGAGGTCTAATAGATTAGTAACTTCTCTCCTCTTGTATATTCTTCCTCCAAAATTTAATATTTCTCATTGATAAAAACCTCAAGTGTCTGTAGAGAAAGTCTGTGAACTCAAGCACCCCAGGCAGGGTTGGTTACAAACAAGCCTACAGTGTCTTTGAATAAAAATATTGCTGTTTCTTGATGCTTGAAAGCACTTTCGCTTTTATAAAGTCTGTTTAAGATGTAAATCTCGATTTTTCTTTTCTAGTTATAACAAAAACTAAGAACACTTCACAGAAAACCTCTCAGAGGATATTTCAAGTGTATCTCTCCTGCCCTGAATTGCCAGCCTTCTAGGAATGAAATCACTCAAGTTGTGATCAATCCAGGATGCAAACTGTTGAAAAGAACCTTCTTCTAATATTGACATGTCTATTACAGGCAGCAATGATTCCAGATGGTGTCTGCAGATTAAGGTCATTGTAAAGTCCAAGGGAAGAAGAAAATGTCTTGCAAGGCATCAAATTCTTCTTTGAGAGAGGGTTAAAAAAACCATTGCTATTTACTCATTGCGGTTTTGTTTTCAAGGCATCATAATTACAGCAGGTACCACACCATAGGGGGGAGGAAAGCTGCAAAAAAATATTATCAGGGAAATAGCTACAAAATAAAATAAATATCAGGCATAAGAGGAGTGCACAGTGTCTGCTGTGAATGTAAAAACAAGTTCAGTCATCCTATTTCTTGAATGTGTATTAAGTAGACAAAAATCTATTCTTCCTTCTAGATGAATATATGAACATTTTTTATTAGTTTTGTACTCAGTGAATACAGTCAAGTTGGTACGATTGTTAGCCTACTCCCTGCCCTCCTCCCTCCACAGGGACCGTCCTTGTTGGGGTATATGGGTCATGCATTGTGGGGTTAGCCATCAGTTATGGGTAGGAGGAAATGTCTCTGTGTATCTTGACCCAATGTGGGGCTCTGCCATTCTTTCTGCCCCCTCTTCCTCAAATTTCCCAGAGCCATGTTAGGTTCCTTTTAGGTCTCTTTCAATGATGAGGTCTTGGGAGCCTCTGTGTCTTTGGATATCAGCATCAGTCACTAGACTTGTAGAAATTATATCTTTGATATTCAAGTTAAGAGGAGTATTTTGTAAGGCATTAATATTTGAATACAAAATAAATCTCTAATTGATCTTTCTATCCAAAGTTTTTTTTTCTCCTAGGTAGCATAGTACTTTAGCACTACATATATATATATATATATATATATATATATATATATATATATATATATATATATATATATATTTATATTTATATTTATATATATACATAAAATCATAATTGTTGAATGATACCAGGCATTATTCTACCTATGTACATCTCCTTTTAATTTCCTGTGTGATCCTTCATCTTATCACTGAAGTAATAGGACCACAGACATAAAATCAGCATGATTAGGCAGGGGCAGTCCTGTTCTCTTGGTTGCTGGCAGGTCAGTATTCAGCCCATCCTGCAGCCTCCCTGTAGAAGTCAAGTGTATGTCAAAGTTTCTTGAGAGATGTCTGGTAATCTCAACAATCTGAAATTAAACTGCAGAGCATAGAATTTAGGATGGCATTTTCCAGTAGTGAGAAGCTTTGATAGTCACAATTTTGCTCCACTTTTTAAATAAATGTAATAGCAATGTCTATTCACTTTCAAGTCAGGACAACTATGAAGTTGAAGGATTTCCCAGCCGTGAATAATTAGTTACATATCACACACAGACGCAAAACAGCTATTTGTAGGCTTCTGTTGCTTAGTGCTTTAATTATTTATATTGCAACTTGTTTCAGACCACTAAAGTTACAGCTATCTAAAATTCCCCAGGCAATTAAGGGTAAAGCATGCTCAAACATGAACTGCTCTTGGAGAAAGAAATTGAACGAGCAGGTTTTATCTATAATGTTATTAGGTAGATAAATCACTGAGAAGAATAAACCAGTGGAAAAAATATAAAGCACACGCGAAGATTAGTCTTTTTAAAAATCTCCTTGGAGATTATGCAATTTTCCCCAAGAAATCAATATCAGTTCAATTGAAGATAAATTACAAGAGATATCAAAAACAGACACTTCATGAGCAAGCAATAATAGTATTGTTTCCTTCGTTGCATTGTAAATTCTGGTCACAAAGCAGCTGCTAGGGAGGGAGGGCATTTGTATTTGCTATCTGTTTTCTTCGGAAATGGCTCTTGGTTTTGGGGGAAAATATTGCATTATTGTCAGTAGAACGTGGCTTTGTTTTGTTTTCCTATCTCTGAATTTCTTACCACTACTGAATTGGTATGTCAATGTGGTCCACATTTTTTATTTAATATTTTACACCAAGACTACTAAAAATTTTTCCACATGTAACATTTTTGCCTGAGAACTTTTTATATGACACACTATGAATTAATATGATCTAAAAATCAAGTCAAACATTAACTGATAAATCACAAAGAAATATCTTTTATATAAAAGTGGTGCTTGGTTATTTATACATAAAAATTAAATTGGGGCTGAATGTTTGATATTGTAGAACATCAAGTTTTTGCAAATAACCAATATTTTGATTTTATAATTGTCAATGCTGAGTATGCTACCTTGTATAAATATAGAGTCCAAAATAGCAGAAATATATTTATGGGCATTTCAGAAATTTTTGGAAATTGTGTTAAGTCAAAATTCATTTAATGAATTATCTTATGAAAGCCAAGTCAGCACTTCAAACCATAATTTTTAAAATGAACCATTCAAACACAGTGAAACTAAAAGGTGTACTAACTGGGGATTTACAAACTGAGAAATGATGGGAGGGAAATATTCAAAGTCATTATTTCTCTAAGAGAATTTTGTGTATTCAGTACCAAGAGTGCAATTCATAAGCTATAGTATTCTTGGATCTAAACCAGGTGTTTCAAGCACTGGTGATGTTGCATGTCAGGATGGCATGCGTGACACAAGGTTTACGCATTGTGTGTTCAGAGCCAAAGTCACACTGATGTTGTGTGATGCAACACAGTGAAGTGCTACCAAAAACCCCTATGTTCCTTTTGTCTTTAACTTTACATTAATATTTGCTCATTGGGTGTTCAAGAGCCTTTCACTGTGCCAAATTTATCCAGATTCTCCATACTCATTGTCTGACTCCACATGACCAACTGTTTAAGAAGCTTCAGACCATACATTATTCTTACTATACAAAGAACTTCAAAAACTTGTTCTTGGGAGGTGAAGAGACGAGGATCAAAAGGCCATCCTTAGCTAGGTAGCCAGTTTGAACTCAGTCTGGCCTATATGAAAGCCTTCCTTAAAATAATTAGTGCATGTATAGGGAATGTGAAAAGATTTCTTTTGTAAAAAATATTTCATTATTTATTTATTTATTTATTTGCAAGCAGAGAGAGAGAGAGATAGAAAAGAGAGACAATGAGTGCATTCGGGTCTCTAGCCATTGCAAAATACTCCAGATTCATGTGCCACTTTGTGCAACTGGCTTTATGAGGGTCCTGGGGAATCAAACCCAGATTGATAAGCTTTGCAGGTAAGTGACTTAACTGCTCAGCCATCTTTCCATCACTGAAAATATTTCTTTAAATGGTTCTATTTCTTCATTATAAAAATGCTGCTTTTAAAATAAACCTATAAACCATGATTCCATAATGCTAGCCACAAAGCAATGAAATTGCTTCTCTGTACATGAGAACATAAAATAATGATTCTATATAGTCAATATGGCATTAGCTGATCTTGAAATAGATCAAAGTAAGATCTTAATGATCCAGAATTTAGTATGTTGTGATTATGTATAATATGGCCTTTACTTGGTCTCTATGTATCACTTGTTATAGTGACATTGTTGGAGATACTAATGTGTAGCATGTTAAAAATTGTGTCATTCTAAATAGGTCTTATGAATACGACATTAAAATGTATTTATTTATTTGCAAGTAGAGGGAGATAGAAGCTAGAGAAATAGAACAGAGAGGTAAGGGCTTTCAGTCTCTGCAAAGGTGCACCACTTTGTGCATCTGGTTTTACGTTGCTACTAGGCAATCTGACCCTAATCATTAGGCTTTGCAGGTAAGTGCCATAAGCCATCTCTCCAGTATAATGCAGCATTTTAAATTGTTGACTCAAACTTAGTCCCAAGTAAATTTTGACTTGAACAGGGAAAGACACTTATGCTACACTCAGTGTTTCAATAGAGATGTGAAACCACTTCAAGAAAATTCTAAAGTATGAATGGTAATGCCACAATGAAAGTTAATTTTTCTACTTTATTTTAGTATATGTTCATTAAGTATAATTATATAAGCGTGTAGTTAGTGTTAAAAGTGAACTTAAATCTCTCTGGTAACTCTGTAAAAGAGAAAAATACCAATTTGGGAAACATTTACAATAACATATTTGCTAAAATTCAGAGATTTATAGCTCTATCGCTTGGCTGAAAAGTCTTCATTTAAAATTTGGCTATAAATTTAAAATATATTTAACAAGTAGCCATTCTAGAACAATTTCTGAAGTCATGTGTTTTAGATTAGGCAGATCAATATTACTGAAACGTATTAGATTGTGCACAGTACACATCCAATCAATATCACATATTTTTTTGAAAATATGAACTAATTCTTAGAGTTTTCCATGCAGACAATGAACCAAAAAAGTATGGAGCTAGGATGGAATAAACGAATCAAATATGTAGAAGAGAGAAGATATGCTTGCAGTCCCTAAAAAGAGTTCCTATTCTTCAGGTCTGGTGGGTCACGCCTGAAATAATATCAGTCTGGAAGTGAGGCAAATGTTTTGTCATGAGTTTGAGGCTAGTCTGGGCTACATAGTAAGTCTGACTCTGGACGACAATGTGAGACACTGTACCTGCCCTCCACCACAAAAAAAGAAATAAAACAAAACAAAACCACCAATAACACAAAAAAACTATTCACATTCTTTGAAGCAAATCAGGAAAATTAAGGAATTGTGAAAATATTGTACACCAATGCATAATTGTCAGGGTATATCAACCTTTTGATGGGGTAGGGTAAGTATATACTCTCATGCATGTGGGTGACCTACACTTGGGAATCAATGTGATGGGTAGGAAAGAATATGGAACAGCTACTATCTTTGTATATGAACTTTTATCATTAGTACTATTATACAATTAAAGAAATGACAATATAATATTAGTATTCATAATATTCCACTGTCATTACTTTCCATGTGTTAGAAATATACATAACATGAGAAAGAAGTACTTAGTGTATAATAAGACTTGTGCAGGTACACTTACATAGAAGATTTGTGTAGGAGGAAGATGACAGCCAATAATAGCTAGTTGCATTTTTGTGAGGTTCACTATTTTAGATCCTCCTGGGTAACAAAAAGAAGCATTGCCAATTTTTTGTGAGCAACAAAATATGACACTTTGAATACTAGGGAAGTGGTTAAAATTTCAGATGAAATTTCAGTGAAAGTGATAGAAATGACAGAATCAGAAAGTTGAAGATGCCTTGTGAGTGTAGAGGACTGAAAGTTTCATTTATACCAGGGTGAATCATTTTAAAATAACATTAAAAAGAAGATGCAGTATGAGGGAGGGAGGAAAGGAAAAGTAAAAGAGTTTCAAGTCTTTCAACCATGCAAAAGTTAGTGAGAATTCAGAACTAGAGAGCTCTGGGAATTGACTTGGAAAGAACTATATTCCTTTCCAAACAGATCTGCACATTGAATACATGGTGAAAAACTAGTATAATTCACAAATTATTTTCTTTCTACAAGCTTTCCCAAATATTAGACTACAATTTTTATACAAATAAACTCATGTTATGAAGAAGTCTCTTAAGTAGTTTTTTTTGTTTTGTTTTGTTTTTTAAGTTGGGACTTTCATTCCTCTGATTTGAAAATACTCTAGAAGTACTCCTGAGAAGACCGCTATATCTGAGCAATGCTCAGATGTGTGTAGACAATGCTAACTATGTCCCATGGGGAAGATTTATTGTCATCTGATTACATTTATAGCAATCTTAGTAAAGTCATGAGATGGATTCCTCTCAGTACCTGGACTTGCTGAATACATGTGCTCTTTCATGTGCACTCACATCTTGCTAACTGGACCACCTTGATATCTCTGGAGTTTATGCACTTGTAACAATGTCCACTTCCATTGTCCTTCTGTAATATTTAACATACTTTACATTGTCTTTTCTACTAGCCTCCTAACTAATTGACACACATCATTTGTAATCAATACTTTACATCCAGGAAGATTTACTTAAAACACAAATCTTCCTAGTGTTGTTTCACTCCCCAAGAGCGCTTCCTTTTACCCTTTAAGAAAAAACAATCTGAATGTTTCACCCCTTCTGCTACACCTTGTCCAACCTGGCTCCTGCTTATCTGCCTATCAACATTGAAGCCACTTTTTTGCTCCTATTTTAACTCATTAGGCACATGGGGCTTATTTTTATTTCCTTAAATGTCTCATACACTTTGCCACCTCATGGATTCAGTTCTCACAGCTCCACTTTATTTCCCTTCCTCAAACACTGAGTACTTTTAAATCACTCCCCTAGCAAAGTCAAACATCATTTGTCCTAGAGATGCCTTCGCTGATCAAAGCTGCTAGACCACACCGGTTACACCACTCATGCAAAACAACATATTGTACACTTGTTCATTGTCATTGTCCCAGTCTATACTCAATTTTTAGTTGTGGACTCCTTTGAACAAGATCTCAAGTCTGTGTTGTTAACATATATCACTCACACTAACCTATTTCCTGACCCCAAAAAATATGCTAGTAAATGTTTATTTTATTTTTTTAACATGGACAGAATTTACTCATGGTGCTACATATAATATTGCTAAAATAAAATCTTCTACAGTGATAGTCATACTTTGTGATTTATTTATCAACATAATCAAGGCAGTAAAATATTAGTGTTTGGAATCTAAAGTTTACAGAAATCCTAGAGTAATTTTGCCAAAAAATTATTTGTATAATTGAAAACATATGATAAAATTGACACTATGACAGTAATTGTCATGATAACTGCATATTAACAACATTGATACTATAACATAATACTTTAAAACATGTTAGGGTCAACTCACATTTCCCATGTTGCTGCAGAACTTCTAAAATTCATGTCAGCATGAATTTGCAAGAATTTATTAATGACTGCACAGATGACACATCAGAGAGTAAGTTCCTCATGGGACAATGAAACTGGCTATCTGAATCTCATATGCTGGCAAACATCACTAAGATACTCAGCAATTCCTGTCATGTTTTCTAATCATGTCATAAAAGCTTTTTTTCATCCTTCATTGAAAAATATCATTTCAACATGTTTTTAAAAATATTTTTTTTATTTTTATTGTTTATTTGAGAAAGAAAGAAGCAGTTAGAGTGACGAAGGGAGAGGGAAAGGGAGAATAGACATACCAAGACCTTTAGCCACTGCAAAGAAACTCCAGATGCCTGTGCCACTTTGTGCATCTGGCTTATGAGAGTTTTGAGGAATTGAAATTTGGTTTTTCAGGTAAGCACCTTAACTGGTAAGCCATCTCTCCAGCCCTTATCAACATGCTTTTATATTTATGCTGTAGAAATTCCAGTAGCAATTCAGTGAACATCTGAACGTGGGAGAAACATGCCACAGCAAGTCATGAATTCTGTTCAAATTTTGAGGATATATTAACATTAGGAAAAAGATAAAATGATGGGTATAAGAGAAGACACCCTTACCTTCTCTTTCTTACTTTATTTTACAGTTTCTTGTTGTAATTATATTTGCTGCTTATTTTGTCTACTCATACAGTGGATATGATTTCAATGAAAGCTAATCTACATCTTCAGTTACTTTTCAAAAAAGAACTGAATAAATGTCAGAGAATGAATATGGGAATAGAGGTTTAATAACTATATATGTAGTAAAAGAAGAATCAGTAAGTATGTCTGTGCGTGCCATCCTCAGTAGTCAGGAAGTATTTCCTATGTAATATTTAGGAAACATGGCAATAATAAACAAGAAGGACTCTGAAGTACCATGGGTTCTACAATACTCATAACACCAGGATGCCATACTCTACACTATAGCATGCCTGGGTCCTCCAGAGTGAGAGCACTAGTAACAAAGATGTGTCTACATCTTCTAGGTAAAGGTTACAGAAAGCCAGAAGAAAAACAGACAGGTATCACATCAGCATTGGAATCTCACACAATGTGAACAGTGAGATCCATAGTGGAGGATGGTACGTGACTCCCACTTCTCTCTGGTGAGAAATTATGTTTCTTTGGTATCAGGGCTAAAGCTAGGGTAAGATTAATGATGAAAACCTTATCTTGGATATAAGGACAGCCTCTTTGCATTTGCATATCATTTGCTTCCCCTGTTTGATGTGTGTCATAATGCATGAAATTGTGGCTCAGCAGACTATATAGTGCAACTATTTTTAATTTGTGTGTACTAGAAAGAAAACCTGAAATATCATTCTAAGCCAATGTATATTGAAGATCTTCTTTCCAGGTGAAAAACAGGCCCTGTCTACCTGGATACACAGAGAGTTTTGGAGAAACTAAGGTTGACAGAGGGAGGTCCAATCAGAACAGCTCAATGTATTTTGAGTTCCACGAAAACTAATTGAAATATTACAACTTGTAGCCCCAGTGTTACATGTGTATTTGAAAAGAGAGTAGACATCTATTATATTCCCTATACTGGCTGATATCTTGTGGATCAATTAATGAGTAAATAATGTCTTCAGGCTGGTAAGTAAACTGTCATTTCCTTATTACTGCCATGCTTAAGGCACAATGTAAATACTTTTATTCTTACTTGCTTGGAGAAGGCAAAAATATTGACTCAGAGTTTTGGTACGCTTTCTTGTTCCTTCACCCTCAAAACATGTGGTTTCACCTTTTGCAAATTTGTTTTTAAATATTTTCATTTATTTACTTAAGAGATATGGGAAAGAGGGAGAGGGAGAGACAGAGATAATAGGTACACCAGTGCCTCTTCCCATTGCAAATGAATTCCAGACACATGCATCACTTTGGGCATCTGGCTTTACGTGGGTACTGGGGAATCAAACTCAGGATGACAGGCTCCCAGCCCAGAATATTTTTTGTTTTAAAAATATTTTTATTTACTTTTGAGGTATGTAAATAAAAATATTTTTAAAACAAAAAATATTCTGGGCTGGGAGCCTGTCATCCTGAGTTTGATTCCCCAGTACCCACGTAAAGCCAGATGCCCAACGTAAAGCAAGATGCCCAAAGTGATGTATGTGTCTGGAATTCATTTGCAATGGGAAGAGGCACTGGTGTACCTATTATCTCTGTCTCTCCCTCTCCCTCTTTCCCATATCTCTTAAATAAATAAATGAAAATATTTAAAAACAAATTTGCAAAAGGTGAAACCACATGTTTTGAGGGTGAAGGAACAAGAAAGCGTACCTCAAAAGGGCTCCGGCTGAAACTAAGAAAACTTCGAGAAACAAGCAAGGGGGCTGTTTTTCCTGATGAACCGGACACCAGCACAAGGGGGAAGAAGATCAGCATAGAGAAAAATCAACTCCTACCAAATCAGAGAGCCAGAGCCTCAGAGGCCCTCAACACCTCATCACTGAAGCAGACCAAAAATGAACCCAACATGGCTCAGGGAAATTTTGCGGAAGAGGGGGCGGAAAGAATGTCAGAGTCACATGTTGGGTCATGATATGCAGAGACATTTAGCTTACCCATAACTGTGGGCTAACTCCACAATGCATGACCCGCATACCTCAACAAGGAGGGGCCAAGGGGAGGGGGTAGGTCACGGATGAGCCTAATAATGGTACCAAACTGACTGTATTTGCTGAATACAGAACTGACTAATAAAAAAAAAAATCTTCCCTAAAAAAAAAAAATATATATATTTTTATTTACTTATTTTCAAGCAATAGGAGAGGGGGTGTATACCAGGGCTTCTTGCCACTACAAATGAACTCCAGATGCATGTACAACTTTGTGGATATAGCTTTACATGGGTGCTGGTGAATCGAATCTTGGTTTTTTGGCTTTGCAAATGAGCAGATGCAGACCTGGGAAGCATATTCACCTGAGAAAATTGCTGTTAATAATTCATTAAAAACCATTAATTCCACTTCCAGGGAACTTATACTCCATTTCAACTGTTTCCAACAATCTTTATAATTAGATGTGGAGAATGGAAGCACATGATGATGAGCAGTAACAAGGGACATTTGTATCACATTTTATAATTTGCAAAGTATTTTTTATGAATATAATTCTCACCTCACTGCCACCCTAAAAGTTAGGTGTCATTAAAACCATGCAGACTGTACTAATGTGAGGTTTGAATTGGCCAAAGAATAAATTTGGGCCATGGAAATATGAATAAATATGATGTTAAATTATATTGAGTGAAGATAGTTTTTCTGTTTATTTAACAAATGACCTGCAGTTGGACAATAGTGGGTGCTAGCATTTTTACTAGTACTAAGGGGACGACATCTAAGTTTCAGAATTTTTTAAAGTTATTGTCATAGAATGAGTGTATTCCAGTAAGGAGAAAGAATGTACAGTAATGTTGTATCAGAAAAACAAAAGACTGTCCAAAACTACAAGGCACATCTTAGGTCCCACCTTTCCTTGAAACAGCATAAGTTATTTTCCAGTTTTCTGGAAGTGGCAGGAGAACTGTTAAGCCAACCACCATCTCTCATACAATAGGGTAGACATTTCAGTAGTTTTAAAAATTATTTATTTGAGTGTATGTGTATGTATAACATTGATATGTGCAAACCCATCCACACTATCTGTAAGGAGGTCAGGGGACATCCTCAAGGTATCTGTGCACTTTTTCCACCTCGTTTGAGACAGGGTCTCTTACCAATGCTAAGGATGTCAGTCTAGCTGGCCTACATACTTCAGATTCTACTGGCTGTCATAGGTCACAGAACTTTGTCTCAGACCCATAAACCATAGTGTCCACTTTTACATGAGTACTGAGGACTCAAATTCATGGCAAGCTTTGTATGAGAGTACCTTTAATTGCTGAGAAATTTCTCCTCAATAAATTTGAATTTCTATTCTCTTAGTCTAGGGCTCACTGTCTTTTAAATTTTTTTTGTTTATTTTTATTTATTTATTTGAGAGTGACAGAGATAGAGAGAGAGAGAGAGAATGGGCACGCCAGGGCCTCCAGCCACTGAAAACGAACTCCAGATGCATGTGCCACCTTGTGCATCTGGCTTACATGGGTCCTGGGGCAATCAAGCCTCGAACCAGGGTCCTTAGGCTTCACAGGGAAGCACTTGACCACTAAGCCATCTCTCCAGTCCCAAGGGCTCACTATCTTTGAACAACAAGAAAATTTTCATCAATTGTTATGAGAATTAAAACTAAGTTACTAGTGAAAAAAATGCATTGTTCTCTTAGTTAAGCTGATATCAGCACAAGGGTGATGGAGAAAGCTACTGAGGACACTCAACACCTACCAAACCAGACATCTAGATGCTCCTAAGTGCCTATCACTGAAGTAGACTTAAAATGCTCCCAGCATGGCTCAGGGAATTTTGTGGAAGAGGGGGCAGAAAGATTCTTAGAGCCACAAGTTGGGACATTTTGCACAGAGACATTGCCTCATCCACATAACTGACTGCTGCCCCATAATGCATGACTCACAATCCCCATGGGGTTGCCCTGAATCTCCAATGAGGAAGGCCTCTTCAGAAAAGTGGCAGCGATGAGGGAAAGGATGATACCAACATGAGATGTTTACATACAAAATATGTCCATATCTAATAAAAATAAATAAATAAGATGACATTTGTTATATTAAAAAAAGACATTGTAAAATATCTTCCCTCTTTTTGGGGGATTGGACTGTTCAGATTTTTTTGATTTACAGTTTTGCTTTATAATCCAGAGGAAACCAGAACTCATAGGAATTCTCTCTTGGCCTCCTGAGTGCTGGGATTGCAAGTGAGAGCCACCATAATGAGGATTTGATCCACTTTTATTCTTAAATTCCCACTTTCCATATATACACTTAGCATGCCTGATATCATAACAATATACTTATCATTTAAGTAATATATGACAATCATTAATCTCTGTCTTATATTTCAACTTTGCAGAACCTTTACAAATTATTTTTTATTATCTCTAGTGCAACGTATCTGAATCTGTGCCCTCTTCTGCCTACAAAACTTTATTTCCAAACTTTCTGGGAATCTTTCCATGGCACCACTATTTTTATAGTACTAGGGTCCAAAACGAAGGAACATGTCTGTGCTCTTTTGCTAAAACACATACTAGTCAACTATTAGGCATTGCGCTTCATGCTACAGCAGTCAAAGTGTATTTAACATCACAAATCCATTATATGTTACCTGATCAGACCTATATTATAGTAAAACATTTCACTTTCTTGTTCCCATTTTCTATGCTAATGATACAAGCAACATCCGAAATTGTTGCATGTATTACACTTGTCTAAATGCTTTCATAGACTCAGTGGTTCTAGGCTTCTGGAATGTCTTGCATTGTCTGGATGTTTCTGTTTCCTCAGGGGCTTTGACAACTGAACAATCACCCATGTGTCTCCAATCTTGTGAGCACTTGAAATGATGGGTACTGAGTAAAATCTCTAGAAAGGATAAGAAATAAACATTAAACCATATGGAGTAAAAATAATGGATAGCAGTGGCTTGGGTGAATTTCCTTGGGTGACAATACTCTTCCAGTATTGTCCTGCCACAGGGCTGAGAGGAAGTAATTCTGCCATTGACTGCATGGCATATGAGGACCAGAAACCTAAAAAATTTGGAACTCTCCTAAACTCTCTACATGTCTTCTTTTGTCTCATTTTTATTTTTCTTTGATATGTGTGGCTCCCAAAGTTATAGATTTCAGAGCTCATAAGTCATTCTAGTGAACTTGCAAACCTGAAGGATGTAGTAAGGGATGTCTGCATTTGTAGCTATCTGATATAAAGTGACCATTCTCCCATGACCCCAGTCAGGCTTATTTATGTACATTTTAGTCTAATCTTTCATTAATCTAGATGTTCTCCTCTAACTATAGATTATTCCCATTTTTCCTCATTCCTCACATCTTTCACATCTTCAAGGAGAATGTTATTTCTGTCTTCTTTATGAAGTTCCTGTGATATTACCAAATATTCAGGCATGTTGTGTCAACAAGCAAGTGAGTTTATGCTATCATACTGTGGGCCTCATTTATGTGAGTTGTAATGTGACTTGATTACATTAGGATGTGAAATGGAGAGTTTATTTTAATCATCTTGTGGTCCTTGTCATCTACTATGGGGTACATATTTCATCAGGAGAAATCTCTTTTTTTTTAAATTTTTATTTATTTATTTATTTAAGAGTGACAGAGAGAGAAAGAGGCAGAGAGAGAAAGAGAGAAGCAGAGAGAGAGAGAGAATGGACACGCCAGGGCCTCCAGCCACAGCAAACGAACTCCAGATGCGTGCGCCCCCTTGTGCATCTGGCTAACGTGGGTCCTGGGGAATCAAGCCTCGAATCGGGGTCCTTAGGCTTCACAGGCAAGCACTTAACCGCTAAGCCATCTCTCCAGCCCAGGAGAAATCTCTTGACAGCACACATTGAGGCACAGCTCCTTTATCCCCAAGTTAGAATGCCCTTACTCAGATATCCACTGATCTCCAGTCACAAGTGTTTGTGACTATTAGTAATGATAAGCTAGATTTAATAGAGGGAAAACAAAACAAAACAAAACAAAAAATTCTCAAGTCCCCAGGCATGACACCAAAAATGGAATAACAAAATCAATACATTTACACTGCCTATCCAAGTTTCCTTTGATAACATCTGCCACGTATTCACACTGTCATAATGAGCGTGATCACTGCTCCCACTGGCTGGCCAATGATTGGAACTCCCGACTCACCTAAAAACTTCCTGACTCATCAGCCACTCACTAAAAGCCTTGCACAGGAACATGGGTGGAAATTTACCCAAGGCTCACAAACATTTCTAAAGGAAGGGCTACAATCATCATCATTTTATGCATTTTAAACATGAGCAAACCAAGCACAGAGGGTTTAAGTTAAAGAAAGGGTTTGATCCCAGGAAGTCCAGGTATGTGTCCTGCACTTGCAGTGCCATCACATCCTAGTTCCTACATTTCTGATAGGTGGTGTGTGCTCTTGCATGCTAGCCTGTTAAAGACTGCTGTGGTAGTAGACCTGTATAAGTCTCTCTAAACCTACAAATATTTGATTTTCTTGTTCTGGAGGGACCAGGATAATAGTGGTCATAATGGAAGCTTGTTAGTACCTCCCTCAGGTAAAGCAGGGTACAACACAAGAAAAAAGTTTTTTTTTTTTTAATTAATTTTTAAGCAGATTATACTCTTTTGTTCCCTCTCCACTGTTCCCATTTCCCTGCAACCTTCCTCAGCAGGGTTATGGGATTTACTGTGGGGACATGAAGGCCTCAGTCAGTCCCAGTGGGATAGTGGGGGAACCTGGCCTTAGGGTATTCCCTACTCACTCTGTGGCTCTTAAAATCTTGTTCCCCTCTTCTGCAACGATCCCTGAGCCATTGCAACCCTGCTGGCAGTCTGATTTAGTGTTGAGTTCCTTGTACCCTCTGGATTTCTGTGTTGGTAGGCTGTGCTTCATTGCCATGTCTGCCACCATTGCCCTGGAGCTGGTTGTCAGGTTAGCAGTAAGAGCAGTGTTCATGGTGCCCCTTCCCCATTCATTTTTATTTCAGTCAGAAAATTAGAAATCTTTTTTTGCATCGTGCATGCCTTTAATCCCAGCACTCTTGTGAGACTGAAGCAGGAGGATTGCTGTGTGTTTGAGGGCAACCTGGGACTGCAAATTGAATTCCAGGTCAGCCTGGAATGAACCCTACCTCAAAAAAAAAAAAAAAAAATTCAGAGCTGAAGTATCTTGTGGAATTAAATTTCCACCTTTTTGTGTGCTCTGCTAGTTAATGATCTAGATAGAACTATTGATAACAAATTGTTAAGTGAAAAGAACTTTGAAATTAGCATGTTTATCATCCAATGTTGTTGTATATCAGTTCATGTATATGTATATGTCTTTAAAGAAAACCCTTTGAAAGCGGCTTTTGGAGATTGTATACTGGGACTTGGGTTATTGATGTGTTTATTGCTTTTCATTTGTCATGCCTGCGTTCAATTTTCTAGAATTGATATAGATGACCCAAGCCCCAAACTAATTGTTACAAATCTTACAAAAAAGATAATAAGAAAAACAACTCTATTAATGTGTGTGCACTAAAAAAGCAGTGTCATTAAAGCATAAACACAATAGATGCTATAGTTTTGGAATATTTGTTTGCTTTTGAAGTATGTATAGATCATTCTTTACAGTGATCTTCACACCATGCTAAGGGTCTCATGAATGTTCTAGAAGGTTTTTTAAAATGATATTCACAGTAAAATTTTCATTGTTATAATGTAATTAAAGCCACTACTGATTTTCAAATGGTGACACATCTACAATCACTGTTGTGTTCTTTATTGCCAAGTTCACACATGCCCATCACAAAAAGGAGTATGTATTTCTTTTGGAACATATTTTTTGAACACAAAATGAGGAAGAAAATTGCTTCATAGATGTTGGTTTCAAAGTAACCAAATACATAAGTAAGTCAAAATCAAGAGTCATCAACTTTAGGTAAGATAGATAATTGTGTACTTAAGCTCAGATTAAATTCAGGACCAAGATCCAGTTCTCAGTAAGGACTTGCAGAGACTAAACTCTGAAGGCAGTCATGTAAGCAGGTATTGAATGAAGATGAAGGGAGAAATGGACAAAGGAAAGCTGCTGCCTTTTTCCTTGTAGCATAATTTGAAATGTGTGAAGAAAATTTTACAGCATACATGAAAACCAAATTTAAAGGGATTCATGCATTAGCCATTCTCTTTCTAAATGCAACCCTTTGTGTTAAGAGAGGTTTTCTCTGTGGTATCGTTTACAATTCCATTTCAAAAATTTGGTGAGGAATTTTATATTATTTGTTGCTTGGTTGTAATGAACTTATAATTTCACTCCTCTAGGCTATCAAATAAGGTCCAGTGATGAAAAACTGTACTTGTCTGAAGCAGATGGATTGCAAACAAAGAGAAATGCTGCCGATAGGAAATTTCTTTCTTTCTTTTTTTCATACACTTCACAATTGTCCCTGGATTCTGTTATACTCAATAGCTCAATGGCATTGTGTGTGTCCCAATTCTGTGGTGATACAGTCGGTGTCAAAATCCCACTTTGACATGCACAAATTTGTTTCTATGATTTACTCTGAGCCCCAAATCAGGAATTTGTTTTCTATTGAGGGCTGTTGACACATGGGAGAAAGATAGATTGCAGTGCTCAGAGATGCAGACTCTACTGAATCCAGAGAGGGAAAAGATGGAAAGGCAGAGGCAGGGAGAGTGATGGAAATGGAAGCAGATAGCCTGGAAAATCCTGTGCTGACCCCTGTCTGTTCAGAATGCCTGGGTACTGTCTGCATCTATTGAGAGGAACATATGCCCTTGAAGTATTTGTCCCTTTATTCTGGATTAGGAGATTGCTTACAATTTAAATAGTTCTGTCATTTTAATTTAAAATACAAGTTTATGCTTAGAATTGCTATTGCTTTGGGTATCATTTTGTATGTTAATTCCAAGAGAAGCTACTGAGGTCAGAACATTGCTTTATCTTTTGTTGTTATTTTTGTGAAACATGTTACCAAATAAGGATATTCTAATTATCTATCATTACTACTAGTTAAACAATATTAGTTATACATATTGAGCTCAAAGTTTATTTTGACCATATGTACTCAAAGCATTAAAGAAACCAGTCAAAAATAAAAACATACAACCCTTCTTTATTATACAGGAGCCTTTTGTAAATTGGATTTGAAGCTTCTGTATAAACCAGACTGATTGTTTTCACCCAGGTAACTGCTATTTCAAACTGAAACATATTTATTTTAAATATAATTTTGAGTGGGTTAAAGATATGGTTCAGCAGTTAAGGTACTTGCCTACAATGTCTAAGCACTAGGGTTCGATTACCCAATAATTATACAAAGCCAGATGGCACATGGTGGTATATGCAAGGAGGTGCATGAATCTAGTTTGCAGTAGCTAGAGGCACTTGTGCAGCCTCTCTCTCTCTCTCTCTCTCTCTCTCTCTCTCTCTCATAAGTAAACTAAATATTAAATAAAATTTGGAATATCAACTGAAACTTTCATATACTGGGTTTTAATTCATAGCTTTTGGTTATTGCCTTTAAAAACCTAAGGTTTATGTTTCCTATTTCGTGATTGAATAAAACCATGCACAACCTCTGATTTAATTCTGAATTGTTTGTGAATATTTAGAGAATTAATTGGATTACCAACTATAGGAAAGAAACTGTTGAGAAAGAGGAAAAATTCATGCATGATATTCAAACCACAGTGCTTCTGCAACGACCAAGAGAGCTGCCATTTACTCACGTAGCAGAATATATTCCCAAATCCTAAACTTTCCTAGTTATTAGGTCTTGAAATTTACACTGAGTGTTGACTAGGAAACTGTTCTGCTGACTGATTGATTGACATTTATATTCTTTCATCCTTATTCTTGTTTTATCTGGATTATATGTCATGCTTACTAATAAAAAAACTTTATTTTTGAAATACAAGTGTTCTAATTGTAATTAATATGTTAGATAGTTCTTAACATTAATAATTATTTTAATAATATTAAATATTGAAAAATAGTTAGCAGTTTATAAAGTTCATATTACCTTACAATTCTCACTTTACTGATGCGGAAAGCTGCCAAATCTATGAAACCTACACTTTCCTTCTATTAAAGTCATAATTTATAAAATAAAACAAAAAAAAACATGGTAATTTGAGAATGCCAATATCATGTTCAGTTTCTTCACCAAGTCTTCTGGAAAACAAGAAGTATAATAATGTACATATGGCTAATGTCAACAGATTGAATTTCTGAGTGAAACTTTTCCAGACATCACTCCGGATTCTTACATTTAAATAGCATTAGAGGTTCAAGTAAACTTAAATTATTAAGATGGTTCTAATTAAACTCATTTTGACTAATTCTTACCATATTAGAACTAATTTAGCTTCCCAATTAAAATAGTAATTGCATTCTATAGTGATTTCTATTCAAAACAACTTATTCAATTTAGTAATAATTGTGAAATATAGCAGTATGTTTTACTTTTAAAAGGTATTAAAATGAAATAACTTTGGAGAGGAGAAAGGAACTTTTATTAACCACATACCTTTACCCCAAAGAAACAATTTTCTGTTGCTTGATTTTTTAAAATCATTCCATTTTTCTAACACTATATAAAGACTGAATGTAAGCAAATAAAAAGAATAAGAACACTATGTTTTTTCATCTTTTCCTCAAAGACTGGCATTCATTTGTCTCAACATTAAAATTTTCCTGTGTTTACATGTCAGTCTAGATGCTTCATTTTGTATTTAATTCAATAAAGAATGGCTATATTCTCTGGAGTCCTCATAATTTGTTTGAGGAGGACTTTGCATAATAAATGAAAATGAGTTTATTACTTGTGCTTTATTGAATAGAGGCAATGTTCAACTTACTTGCTGCAAGGAAGGGTGGGAGGAGAACAGGTCCTCAATGGTGGCTTTCTCAACAGGAGATTTAAACCTTCAAATACCTCTCTGGTAGCAATTTGGGCAGTTATCACTTATTCATTGGAAACCAGTCTTCTTTCCCTCAGCCATCATCTCTAAATCCAAGCACTTTGTTTTGAATGCCATAGACCTAGAGGAAGGCTACAGTTCATGTAATGTTCATCTGAAAATTAGAAACAAATGATTAAAAAAAAGTTAAAGCTGGTCTGGTGAGATGGCTTAGCAGTTAAGGCACTGGCCTGTGAAATGTAAGGACCAGATTTGGTTCCCCAGGACCCATGTGCACAAGGTGGCACATGCTCCTGGAGTGCATTTGCAGTGGTGGAACCATTGCAGTGCCCATACTCACTCTCTTTCTCTCCCTCTCTCTCTCTCTCTTTCTATCTCTGCCTCTTTCTCACTCTCTCTCAAATAAGTAAGTAAATAAACAAACAAACTTAATAAAAAAAAAAAGAGAACAGGCTTTTAGATTGCATTTAAATTTAGCTTCAAAAGGAATGATGTATTTTTGAGCAAAGAGACAATGATCTTGTAATTTACATGTGAAAATAATGAATGATAACTGATAGTAAGGAGGAAGAACCAGCCAGCAGCAGAAGCCTGACTTTTTCCCTCTTACAGTTTCATTTTGTAAGCTTCCTAAAATAGGACCATGTAGAAAACTCTATCAGGTGACTGAACATTCTAAAATGTACCAAATGCCCATGTCTGATTAAAGGCAAAACTGTGCTAATCATGCCTGCACATGTGAGTCCGATGTCTCAACACTATGCAGAGCTCTTGCTCAGAACACAAACATGAAAAGCACCACTACACACAGGTGGATGATGTTTCCTGAGCCGTAATTCTGATATTTGATGTATATTCTTTATTCATCCTAAAGAATTTGATTTTTCTACCAGCCAGGACATAACCCTTAAAAAATAATCCAAATCCCTTAAGTAGTCAAAGGATCTCCAGAGTCAAATAGAGATTAAAATTATGCCCATATGCCTTACAAATTGTTTTAATTTCAAATTCCTGTAATAAAAGCTGTGGTGCTCATATTAAACAATTGAGATTCACATCTGTGTGTTGTTCTTTGTATGTCGTGTTAAAGGATATCATTTGATTCATTTTCAATGTGATTGTTATGTTCAGAGGGATTTTAAAGAAGTCATATACAGACATAAAAGATTCCATTATTCTATTTGCACAAAATATACAGTGTAATGTCAGTAAATATTACAAGCTACATGAAGAAAATATTTAGGCAAAAATGATAGTTATATACATTCTCTGGTTGTATGTTAAAAATTGAAAATTTTTGTTTATTTCACTCTGAAGGTAGATAATTTTAAAGATAATTTTAGTAAACTCTTATTTTTGTGATATTTCAGGTAAATGCATACATGATTCTGAATCCTTTGAAACTAATATTCAAAGTTCTATTTTATGTTTCACATTGCTATAAAACTTGAGCTTTTACCAACTAGGTGAGCATATGCTTATAATTTTAGCTCTTAGGTGGCTGAAGTAGAGGATATCTAGTTCAAGGCTAGCTTTGGCTACAAAGAGAGAATATTTCAAAAGCAAATAAATAAATAAGTAAAGTAAAACAATAAAACCTGGTGTGTTACACACTATGTATTTTGATATGGTGTGAATTAGCCATCTTAAATATGAATATATCACATGAAATTGTGCTTTCTATTAGATTTATTATAATAATTATTATTTACTATGCACATAGAGACACTGCAGAGATACTGCCATGATTATATAATCTTAATCACATTACTATAATTCTTACATAAAATAGCATGGAGATGTGTTGTGCAGTTTATTTTCTCTATATCTTCTTAGTTCTAGGATAATAGGGTCAATGTTATTATCAAAGTATTGTATGATAGCTGGATACACAAAAAATAATAAAGTGATACTATTAGCTGTTAACAATTTCTGTGTGGTTTATGGCATAGCGCCAGTTGAAAGAACAAAATAAATACAAACAAAAAAAAATTGATGCTTGGAGGGAGCTGTTATCCAACCAAGAAAAACACTGTAAAAAGAACACTGCTTGCAAATCAGCCTCAGTCTGTTTGGTTTCTATACTTGTGGTCCAGGCTACTCTGGTATGTCCAGTTACTAATACACATAAGTTTCACAGTTGTGGGTACAGAGCAGGAACAAGTAGGGAATCTATGGCACAAGGCCAACACTATGTGGTAGATCATTGCTGCCTGATGACCTGCCTGACCCAGAACCATGGTAAGGTTCTCCTGCACAAACAATAAAGGGAATGAAAGAGCGGAGATCTGTGGTTGTTCGATTCCTTCTTAATGAAGGGCAAATGGCACTCGATACTTTTTGAAATTTCATCACCTTGTTACTGCAACATTAAAAATTAGTCCACAAAGGAGGGAACAAAATAAATCCGGGTAGTTTTCAAAAGTTTTTGTTTTCTCTTTTGATTCACTATGATCACATTCATTATCAATTCTCTCCCTGATGCTTCTCCCTGAATGCCTTCTTCTCAACTAGCCCCCTTCTTCTTTCATGACTTTTTTCTTCCTGCTGAATCTTGGTAAGATTGCTGTCATGAACACACATGTGTTATTTATCATATTTTTAATTTATCGGAGCATGGACAGTATATCAGCAGCTACACCACCAAAGCAAAGACCCCCCCCCCCCCACCGCCCATGCTGCCGTTCATACTGGGAAACCATTCAAATTCACGTCTGTACTTCTACTTTGAAATGCCATTTCCAGCCTTTAAAAAAATGTTGGTTATACTTGTGTTACATCCCTGTGTTTCACTTATAAAAATGAGGTTGGGCTGGAGGAATGGCTTCCCCTTTAAGGCACTTGTTTGTGAAGACTAAGGACCGAGGTTCAATTCTCCAGGTCCCACGTAAGCCAGGAGCACATGGTGGCACATGCATCTGGAGTTCGTTTGCAGTGGCTGGAGGCCCTAGCATGCCAGTTTTCACTCTTTCTGTCTCTCTCCCTCTCTCTGTCTCTAATAAATAAAAATAAAATCTTAAAAAAAAGAGGCTGACTTAGGAAAAATAACTTAGCATATGTAAAGTATTTCTAGCACTTAAGCGCTGAAACAGCCTTCCAATGTGGCTCCTGTTCCCAATTGACTTTTGATCACAAACATACCATTATTACACTTAGCTAGTAAATTTTCAAATGTCTTTAATTTATGGTATGCTCTACAATAAAATACAAAAAGTAACTATTTCTAGCTACCGCACTCTAAAACAAATGGTGACACCAATTTTTGCTCATTCTTTGAATTTCTTTGTAAAGAAAACAACAGGGGATGCACAAAGAATTCGTTAGGGTGATTTATTAATCCAGGTGCATACTTTCCATAGGAGCAAAGTCAGCCAAAAGAGAAAAAGGAGGCTTTGTTTAGTAACCCTAATGTATATTTACATAAGAAAAGGAACTAGCATATGATTTAAGGGAAACATTAGGCCCATCTTTCCATGATCTGTAGACAAAACCTTCAGATAAACTTTATATACATACATACATATATACATATATATGTGTGTGTGTGTGTGGTGTGGTGTGTTACAAATGTTTAAGTTCCTTTTATTGAAAACTTGAAGTAATAAAACATTTTGTATTTATAAGTAATTACTTGAGATTTTTTACATCTACTTTTATGTTAGAAACTACAGGGCTGCTAATATGATTTTAAGTACTGTTTATATTCATGATTTTATATGTGAATTTGATTGGGTGAAACTCCTACAGAAACCTTGTTTCTGATAAAAAAAAAATACAGTGATAAGTGTAATTCAAAGTTAGATCTTTTGTTCTACTCTTACTATCTATGGAGTTACTATGTTTTCCAATTTTGCTTTCATCATTGCTATACTAGATAATCACAGACCATATATTCATGACAAGAAATATTTACCCAGTATATGTTAGCACATTTTCATCTCAAAATGCAATGCTCAACAACAAAGAAACTGGGTACAACCTCTCTGTTGAGGTGAAATCTTCACAGACTTTAGCCTGTCAATCCTTAGACATTTTACAAAATTCATATCAAACTTGGGATAAACACCAGCTCAGCTGCGTTCTGCCAATGGCATACATCAGGGACAGCAAAGCCCCTTTATTACTTCAGTGTTTGGATTCTTTATATGCCTGATTGTTTAGCAGTAGTAATCAATGTTAGTCATAGCATGGAGCACAGAAGTATTATTGGGATAAAATTCTTAGTGATATTTTAAAGATAAAATGTAACCTATTTTTAATTTTTTAGTAATAATAGACTATTATTTTCATTTACAAAGATCTTATAAAATCCAATGATATATATGTTCTGAATAATTAATGAAGACTCATTAGAATTTACTAAACTGGCTACATATACATCCTGGAACACCAAACTTACTTTAATCACTAATATATTTATCCTAAGATAAACACATTTTCTTTACTATATGCCTTCAGCAAATATACTTCCATGATATTTTACTTCATTATTGACTGAATAGCATATCAACTCTTCATGTAAATTTAAAAACTAAAAACAGGAGAACTATTTTTACTCATATAATTGTATTTATTACTGTAGAAGTCAATTATTATTATAGAAGTCAAATGTCATTTTATACAAGTTTACAAAATGACACTGAAATTTGTTAAGGATCTGTTTGCTATTCACAATTCTAATAGCTCTTCCTTAACAGGAAGCTATTTGTAAGTCATTAGATTGATTTATTCAAAAGAATTGAATTATATCTCATATTTCAGAATATTTCAATAACTCCCTATATCTTAGAGAAATAAATGTTGCCTTAGGAAAAAATATAGAAACATATATAGTATGCCACTTACAGAATGGCAGCTGAGTTGATGTTTATCCCCATGTTTGATGTCAATATGTAGACTTTAGCATTGTTCTAATTTTTTAATTACTAGCTGAGAAAAAACTACTAGCTTAGTATTTGAAAAATACAAAGA
Source organism: Dipus sagitta (assembly GCA_036346955.1). Classification (NCBI taxonomy): domain Eukaryota; kingdom Metazoa; phylum Chordata; class Mammalia; order Rodentia; family Dipodidae; genus Dipus; species Dipus sagitta. Next base: position 198,404,663 of record CM070770.1, on the reverse strand, counting down.
TAACAACAGGGTTTTGACAGTTTTGGTGTTTGTTGCTTTGCTTTTATTTATGAATAAGAGAAATAGGGACTAAACATAAGAGGTGTAGGAGAGACCTAAAGTGATGGTCTGTAAAACCTGGGGTTTTACACTGATTCTTGCACCCAATACTACTCCATGATAGAGGCTTGCCTTGCAAACACAGAGCCTGAGTTTCATCCACAGAGCAGTGCCAAACAAAAATAAATGTAGAATAAAGTCATCCTTGCATATGACAAGTGGCAGAGAACTTACATGGAAGATGTGAAAATCTAGGCAAATTTGAAGTTTTACATTAACAATTTCTCAACTTTTGTTCCAGGTTTTTTTTTTTTTTTTGTTTTTTTTTTTTTTTTTTTTTTCTATTTAGCCCCTTGTAACTGGTTATACTTGGCTCTCTAGGAAAATGTCTGAAATGTGAGTTCCTTCTGCACACAATACCAACTTTGCTTGCAAGAGCACTGACACTTAGCAGGAAAATCCAGAGGCGTGAGTACTGGAGAATTATATGACTCATGGTTCAACTTTACCTTAATAGTGCTGATTTTGTAGTAACCTTTAGCTTCTTTTTATTTTTTTTTTAATTTTTAACTTTTATTTATTAATTTGAGAGAGAATAGGCACATCAGGGCCTTCAGGTGCTTTAAGTGAACTCCAGATACGTGTACCAACTTGTACAGCTGGTTTGTGTGGGTTCTGAGGGATCAAACTCGGGTCCTTTGGCTTTGTAAGCAAGCACCTCCACTGCTAAGCCATCTCTCCAGTCCACCTTGATCTTCTTCTTGATCTACTAGTATTGTCTCTTCAGAAGGAAAAATAATATTGCTAGGGTACTGTTGTTCACTATGGGAACTTCTTGGGAAGTGGTTTCAGTGTCATTTTAGGAGCCACTCAAGAAAAGTCCATGTCATTATTGTATGGTCATGCCTCATACACAGAGATAAAAGCGACCTCTGGATCCTGTCAACTTTGACAAGGAAGGGTTCTCGTAGTGTTGCATCTCCTTCATCCTATTTATACTGACTTATAAATCACATTTACAGCAATCACTTGTGCTCAGGCAAACAAGTCTCCTTGAGTTCACTACAAATGTATTATTCTTCTTCCAACTTCGTCTGTACTCAGGATGTTTTTAAACACACACACACACATATGAACTCATATATACATATATATAAACATATATATGCTATTACAAAATTTTTAAAAAAGTATAAATCATTCTTCTGTGCAAAGAACTGTTGCATATTTTATGTGAAAATTAACAATAACTATTTGCAACGCCATAATCTCACCAAATGGTGGCATATGTACCATGTGTTCTTTAGCTGAAGACTGTGAGTTTCATGTCTAGTGCAAGTTGGAAGTAGCTGCTTGTGTGTGTATTAGGTATATCTTTACACTTGTTAAATCAAAGATTAAAGAACTATTGGTCTAATAAATATTGAAACTTCTCTAAGCTTCCAATATGAAATTTATATTTTTATTTTTAAATCCAATGACAAGTAACTATAGAATCCATTATTAGGAAGAGCACAATGATTATCTTCTGGACAGGTAAATGAACCTAAAATATTAGTATCATTCTTCTGTAACCATGATAATATATCTCTCATTTTATTCAGTGATTCCTCAAACATTCATTGAGCATATATAATGTGTCACGTAGCATTGAAAGCATTGGGGATAAAAGTAAGAACAAGACAGATGCAGCTACCAGGGTACTGAGGAACAAGGGAGCCAGACTGGCTAAGCAGTGTCAAGTCTGATAAGTATAAGACTCTGCAAAGGATACAGTCTGATAGTATAACTAGTCAGGCTTTGAAGGGTGTCAGGAGTGACGTCCCTTGACTGACAGCCTTTGCCTGAGAACTGGATTGTAGCACCTGCTATGGCTTTAGAGGGTTTCAATGTCACCCTGGTGATATATTTTTTTCACACTTGTTGTTATAAATATTTCTCCTGCTTTGCCTTTAATCTTTCAGTTTTAAGTTAGAATGGAATTATGTAGCTTAACATATGCTCATGATCTTTGCCAGTAGCTTTTGTTGGTGTAGTAATATGCCATGTTTTTATGTTTATCCATGTGTAAGATTTACCCCAAAGCAAGTGCTGTCGACCTTGTTTCTCACTTGAGGAAACCGAGGAAATTTGAAATGTGTCTGTGTTTAAAAACTTCAACAATTTAAAGGTTTTCCACTCCGTTTTTTACATAGTGTTTATGTATAAAATAAGAGTTCACACATTTTAAAAATTAAGCAAAATGAACTTTCATATAAACAAGTTTGTACAAAATATCTGATATATATGTAATAAAGTGAATACAAATAAGACATAATATAGCATCTTTGATAAATGTAATATTTTAAATGAAACATCATTTACATAGAACATGATTACTGGAGCTACTTTCAATCAATTTTAAAATAGTCTTTTTATTCAATCACATAAAGATACTCCTCTAGCATGTAGTCCCAGGGACAGAGATACTATATACTATATACTCAAACTTGATAGAAAAGAATGTGCTGACAATATCCCTTCCTTCTTGAAACTTTGTAACATAGAGACACAACATGGAAACTCATGGTTAAGGCAGCCTTATTCCAACTCCATCTACTTCAGTTTACTATTTAATCCCTTCAGTGGATTTTCTAGTAGTTTTAAGTAAGTTAAGTATCAGATCTGCTCTAGTTTATATGTTCAAAGTCTCCCAAATGTCCATGCATGAGTCATGGGCCTAAAGTGGCATCATGGCGAAGTAATGAAATAAAGTAGAATGGCTTTAGACCATTGAAAATATGTCCTGTTTCCTTCCTCTCCTTTCCTCTCCTCTCCTCTCCTCTCCTCTCCTCTCCTCTCCTCTCCTCTCCTCTCCTCTCCTCTCCTTTCCTTTCCTTTCCTTTCCTTTCTTTTTCTGTCACCATGCTGTGTTGTCTTACCATAGGTCCAAAGCTATGCATTCAGGCAATCATGTGCTAGAACTTCTAAATATCTGAGTCAGACCTAACCTTTGCTTCTTTATGCTGATTATACCAGGTATTTTGTTAGTGTAATCCCAGTACTTCAAACAGCAACAACCACAAAATATCGTATTGCGCATCTTCAACAACCACCAGAATCTTGATTACAAGTTCCCAAAACTCTTTAACAGTGAATCAAGATCATGCGATCCCACACAAAAAGCTCAACGAATATCTTGGGCTGTAACATGTGGGCAGGTGGGAAAGCTTAGCAGAAGGACATCACCAAGTTCACATGAGTCACTGACAATGCACATCTCTATGAGAGAGCCAGAGTCTCTGAGCCTCGTGGGAAGCGAGTTGAATCAGAACATGTAGGCTTCACCTCACATCTTATGGTTGTAATAGCAACATCCTGTCATTTAACACTTTTGTGCATTTGCAGATTCAAGCTCTACTGGCTACCATATTTATTGTTTCTTCCCTCAGTTCTTTTTCAAGATAAAAGTTGATTTTGAGAGGCTGGAGAGATGGCTCAGCAGGTAAAAACACTTGCTTTAAGCCTGTCAACCTGCCTTTGATCCTCCTCAGAACCCAAGTAATGTCAGGTGTAATGTGACACACACAACTATAATCCCAGGGGGCCTATGGCAGGGGGAGGCAAGGCCAGGATAGCACATTAGTACAGGAGCAGCTACAGCAGCAAGAGAGATCCTGTCTCAAAAAAAGGTACAAGCACAGGAGAAACACCCCAGGGTTGTCCTTTGAACTCCACAGGTGCGCCAATGCATGCAGGGTCCCATAGATACACATATCATATACATAGATATACACACATACACACACACCCAGAGGCTGGAGGCCCGGGCGTGTCCATTCTCTCTCCCTCTGTCTGCCTCTCTCTCTCTTTGTCAAATAAATACATAAAAATAAAGGAGAAAAAAAAGAATGTATCTGAAATAGGGCTGGGAAGATGGCTCTGTAATTAAAGGCATTTACTTAAAAGTGTCTGAGGAAATAAAATCTTATCTTACATAACTTAAAATGACTATGAAATATACACTTTGAAGGTAGCCTTAGTTTTGTCTCTTGACGAATTTTGGTGAGCTCACTAGATAGCCATGAAGAACATTTTTCCTTAGTGGCTCTGCTGTCTCTGTCTCTAAATCATTTTGAATGTCAAGATAAGCTTATCTATATATCACAAGACTTGTCTGAAATATAGTTTTCTCAGAGGAAAAATGCTTTCTTAATGTATTAGGTTATAATTAATCACACATGTACTTCAAAGAGATAAAGATTCTTTCACAAAACAACAAAAATAAAATAAAGAGGTTAGGATGTAATAATAAATTAGTACTCTGAAGGAGTTTGGAGTCTTCTTTCATTCTGATATTTCTTAATCTACAAGCCTAGAGGAGACTGCTGTAATCACTGAAAGAGTTTTATTCTTCCTGCTAGAGCTGTTTCTCCCGGCAAAACAATTAGGTGATTAAAGAGGTTTACACAGTGCATCACTGTGGTCTAATAAGGATTTGTACTTGACATTACCAGTAAATGAAATTCACAAGGGAAAATCTGACTCATATGGGCTTTCATATAAAGGCAAAACAATCAGTCAATCTGTGTGTGGGGGAGGGGCAAGGGGAAAAACTGGCTGATCCACATGCTGAGAAGCAAAATTGTCCGGCTGATGAGGTTTTCATTTTCCTCTTTATTTTAAAACAATGGTAGCTTGGCAAATATGCGCTTCCTATTAGCAAGAAAAGAAACCAAAAGAATAAGAAAAAATATACTTTAATCTGCTTTCCAACAGACCCTCTCATATTCTGAGGATTAATAGGAGAATCCAAGAAGACAGCTAATGAACAAGAATATATACTCATCATGACTGAGATCTGATTAACATGCTACTCTTAAATTTGTGTATATTGGCTCTGACTGAATGTGAACCAAGGTCCATATCTGAGCAAATGTCTTTAATTTAGCTATTACAGACAAAACTCCAAATAATTAACATTCACATACATTGCTTATGTATATGAGCTTATGATGTTTCCTTTGTGCCACAAGTGCTGGGTGGAAGGTGTCTCTAACCAATAGGATGGGATTTTTATATACAAGGTACTATGGTTAATTTTTAAGGACTATTTGATTATACTCCTGATAAGGTTTAGTCAAAAGAGCAAAAGTTAACTTCTCAGTTATTAAAATTAAGCTTTCATGTATATGTTACTGACTAACTGAAATTCATTCATCCCTTAATTCTTTTCATCTTTCCATATTTTTAAGTTTCATATGTTTAAAAATGTTATTCAAGATGCACTTTACTAAATATATTCTTAAGTATCTAAACTGTAAAATCTCCCATATAGTTTTAAATTCTCAGCACATAGCTTATTATCCAGCATATTATTTATGTTAGTGGTTAATTTCAACTTGCCACTGAATGAACTGACATCTGGCATATAGTATATGAATAAAATGAAAAATAAAGAATTTCTTAATACATGCAATAGCTGTGAGCTAAAGGAGACCAGGAACTGTTCAACAAATTAACCAAACTAACTTTCTGTGTCATACTGATTCCATTTCAGGTGCACTAGAGTTAGGCATGAGAAGTCCAGTAATGGTATCAAAGCTGCCCTTACAAGTTATAGGACGGTGGGGATAGGACTGTACTACAGAAACTTCTTAGAGTGGAAGCAGGGCTCATGGGGTCCTGCATTGTCAGCATCATCCTGCAGTGCCTCAGATCTCTAGGTCTGATGCCAAAGCACGTGGTCCAGCTAGGAGCGGAGAGCTATTCAAATGAGTCTGCTGGAGATCAGTGAGTGCACCTTTGAATTTTGCTCTGCCCACCTGCCTCCTGCAGAAGGTGGAGATCAGAGGCACTGTGTGATCAGTGAGTTGCATCCCACACTGTGGGAAAGTCAGAGTCTCAGGGAGAGAGTGTGGTGCTGTAGCCAGTTCAAGAAAATAGATAGATGCTCCAGAGCTGAGAAAGCAATAGTGTGTGGGTGTTATATCTACCTTCTTGTGTAAAGGGGAATTTGAATACTTAGAAATAGTAAGGAAAGGGGCTAGAGAGATGGCTTAGCAGTTAAGCACTTGCCTGTAAAGGCTAAGGATGCCGGTTCAAATGCCTGTAAAGGCTAAGGATGCTGGTTCGAGGCTCAATTCCCCAGTAACCACGTAAGCCAGATGCACAAGGTGGCACATGCATCTGGAGTTTGTTTGCAGTGGCTGGAGGCCCTGGTGTGCCCATTCTCTTTCTCTTTCTCTTTCTCTCTCTCTCTCTCTCTCTGTTGCTCTCCAATAAATAAATAAAAATAAGCAAACAAAATTTAAAAAAAAAATTGTATCGAAAGTTCATACATTAGCCTGAATTAGTGAGTAAGTATTTGGTGTGTTAACTTGGGTGAATACAGATTCACTTTCTGGCGTTTCACCTGTGTGACCAAGGCAGTTCCCTCTCTCTGAAATAGTTTCTCCATCTGGACATGTAATTAATGATATCACCTTCCCCACAGATATGCTATGAATATCAGACAAGGTCAAATTCATACATAACATTAAGCAATAATGAATGTTTTTAGAACCATCACCAGCATCATATTTATGAGAACAATGAAGTAAAGACCGAGAGTGATTATAGAAGTGAAGATCTACTGATACATGAGCACGGAAGAAGAAAGCATTTTCAGGCTTCAAATATTAACAAGACAACCAGCCATATACATGGAGCTTTTGTTAGCATTATTTTTATATGTCCATAAAGTGATGCACCCAAAATTCCTAGCAACCTATTTTGTAGACCAAAGTTAAAAAAAAAAAAGATAATTTGAGAATGTTGGATGAATAAGCAGAAACATTATTTCTGATAGGGTTATTTTGTGTAAAAGTTTAAATCATAAGGAAGATACCATGCATTTCCTTTTAAAGAGATGTTAAAATCATTTTAATGATTTCTAGCACATATAAAAAGAGAAAGAGCAATCACCCCCCATGCACATATCACTCAGCATGAATAATAAATCACTCATTACCAACCTTATTTTCTTTCACTTCTATCATTTTATGCTTTCCACTTGATTACTTTGCACAATGTATACCTGATTGAAAGGCTCTTAAATATGCACATATGTCACCACTAACACACCAAAAATTAAGTGTTGTTTAATACTACCAAATATTAAGGGAAATGTTTTCAAAAATATCTTAAATACAATTTTGTTTTTGATACTTTCATACATACATATTTCATTTTGAACATATGCACTGCACATTACCCTCCCTTATCCACAGAGTCCCAATTCCTCTTCTCACCACTTACCAGTGGCTATGCCATGGAAAAGAATGATTGACCCCTCATGCCCCAGCAACCATTAATACTGATTCTCTCCTCTGGGAGAGTAGTGGTCGCAGAAGTTCCTCCTCTATCCATAACAACATGTTGTCTGTCTCCATTAGGACTAGGTAACCACAGTTGCTGTGAGTTGACAAGTGCAATGGCCTTTCATATTCCAATGGCAGTGTCATAACAGTCCTCCCCATTCTACAGCTCTTACATAGCAGATGCGAGATGCCGTTTGCCTATTCATGTATTTACTTCTTACATTTTAGGTGTGAGTATATTTAGCTGTTTCCTCAATATTGAGGTGTTAGTATAAACATAAAATGTCTGAATTCCTTAAATGAATAATTTATGTAGATAAAAACACAAGAAGTTAAAAAAAAACAAAAAAAACCCCACAAAAAACAAAAAGAACAATAAAACAAAAGACAAGAACAAAACAAAGAACAAAACCCAATGATAGGACCAAGAGAATAAAAGAAAGCATTGAAGAGATAGCTTAGTGTTTAAGGCACTTGCCTGTGAAGCTAAGTATCCAGGTTCGATTCTCCAGAACACACACACACATAAAGCAGCCCCACAAGGTGGCACATGCATCTAGAGTTGTTAGTGGTGGCTAGAGGCCCTGTTGCACTCATTATTTCTCTCTCTCTCTCTCTCTTTCTCTCTCTCAAATAAATAAATTAATTTCATAAAAAGAGAACAAGTGAAAATCTTGGAAGAAGCAGGTTTCAGACACACAGGAGGCAGGTGACACGGACTAGGAAAGAGGCTAGGGCTTGGTGCCAATGCTAGAAGATCTTAACTACTGAAAGAAGTCTAGTTTTGGAAGAATGGCTAATATTTGGTCAGAAAACAAGTCCTAAAATTTTGTTTGGGCTGGAAACAACTTTTTGTTTTGTGTTTGTCTATTTAGGGAAAATGACAAGTATTAATAGTATAATGCGCAGGTAATGAGAGGTAACAAAGAAGGGGGTGGGAGCAGAGTGAAAGGTCACATGTGCCATGTAAACTGAAATAGAGTACAATACAAGGGGAAATAGGGTGGTGAGGAGATGATGGAAGAGGTCATTCGACCAATGAAAATTATGTTCGAACATGCCATAATGAAACCTAAACTCTATATGTTAACTTAAAAAAAATTAAAAACAGAGGTTTAACTTTCCAGATTTAATGCTGTATATTTTATTTCTTTAGATTGACAGAGATAGAATGGACATTGCTGCTACACATGAACCTTAGATGCATGTACTACTTTGTGCATCTGGCTCTATAGGGATACTAGGGAACTGAACCTGGGCCAACACACTATGCATGCAAGTACTTTGAAATTTAATTGCTGATCCCTTCAAGATTTTTTTTAAATGGAAAAAATTATTAGAAAACAAGATGTTATAAGCAGGATGAAGATGTGCAAGGTTAATAATAGAAATAGAAATGTCACAAATGTGTATAGACATGTATATATGTATGTATATATATATATAGTAGAGTGGACTCTGAGTTCTGACTTCTTTTCTTGCTTCATGATCTGGAGCAAGCAATGTTTCCTAATTGAGTCCCAGTTAGTTCAACTATATATGAGAAGAGAAATAATACATTTTACAAGGTTACTTTAAGACATGGATGAGAGAAATAAAAACATGCTGTGCACTTAGTTTATTGCCTTGCTGGTGAACTACATAAAAGGACATATAGTAATAAAATGGCAAACTTTGCAGAAGTTAGTTGGTCCTTATGGTTAGGCTAGTAATAGTTCCACCATCCACCCAGGTCCTATCTGCCTAAGCAGATACAATTTCTGAGAAATGTGAGAAAAGGTCATGTGCAGATACAGTGTGCATAGGGTCTAGATAGCATAAGAAAGGACATGTGTAGAGAGGGTGTGCATAGGGTCAAGATAGTACAAGAGGGTTATAGGAACCAATGGAGATTGAATAGGTGTATAGGGATAGCATGCAAATGGAGGTCTTGGTCTTTCTATTTAACCTCATGCATTTATGGAAAAACACTAAAATCTATCTTTACAATATATTTTGTTTAAAAATATAATTTCACACAATTCCCCCAAAATAAATACCTCCATCAATAACCTCTTTTGTGTTTACTAATTGTGGACCATTACTGCTGCTCAATACTGAAGTGTTTGCCTGTGTTCACTTTGCAGCATTGCAAGAAGGAAAAAAAAAAAAAATCACCCTTGGCAAAGAGTTATCTCCAAAGACCAATTTGAAAGGAAATATCACTAAGAGAAGTGAATGAACAATTTTTGGAGTGTGCTTTTATTTTTTTAAAGGAAACCAGTAGTTTTACTTCAAATAACCACATTAAGTAAAATATTATATTCATTCAAACAAAATTCTATAAAGCCTATAGACTTACATAGTGATTTTGCTAAAATCTATGAAAGATAGGACAAGTTAAAGTATTTATGACTATAAGATCACTTAATGCAGCCATTTCCTTTTAGCTTATAATATCGTTCTTAGTTAGAAAAGGGATTAATTTCAAAAGATCAGGAAAATGGGCCATGCGAAATGATGCATTTGGCAGAGGCTCCATTTAGAACCTGTTAAACTTTGAGATAGATCCACTGAAAAGAAAATCTCATGAACATCCCTTAATAGTTCATTAAAGTGCTGGGGCCGGCTGAAAGATCTATTCATATTATAGTACTCATAATATCACACAATGGAAGGGGGGAAATATGCAATGACCTTGAAAAACCAAAAAGAAATTGGGTCCATAAACTTTGATGTCTCCTTCGTGGAGATTGCAGTGCTTTTCTCATCTTTCTTTCTTTTAATATATGGTTTGGGTTTGAGAACAAAATGTAGAATGGTTGTTTTATCATGTTTTTGAAGGGAAGGAGATTGAATCTCTTCATGAAGAAAGTTCACTATCATGCACATAGACTAATATTAATTACTAATTTTATGCAAAATGACATGCCAAATTAATTACCTATGAGCTATTTCAGTGGAAATATGCCAGGATTCAGATTGTTTGGGGGCAGAGTGGCTCAGTAATAAATATTTAACACACTGTGGGATATTCTTGTTGCCCTGGTCAGCCGTTCACTTCCTTTGATCCCTAGAAACTAATTTTTGTTGCAGTCAACTGTAACTGATTGCAGAGTGCACTTTTCTCTTTTGTAAAGCAGGCACCTCATGGACATTTTCCCACTTCCCCGTTTGCTTTTCATGTGATTGTGCTTCTTCCACAGAAAGTAATAAGACTAGCACCTGAGCTGGCTGCCAGATGCTATCTTCTAATCCTTTAATGCTTCAGATTTTAATCTAATCTACCCAAGCTTTCTCACTCTTTTTTCTTTTTAAATAAGACATTTCTATACAGAAAAAGTCACTTTATGTCTTAGATTAAAAGCAGTACTCCTATACTCTCGTTTCATTTTCCTCCCAAACATAACTACTTTGTTTCTTTTAAATATGGTATTTTATAAGCCAGTTATTTGACTATACAATTAAAGTCTAGGAGTTTGCTTTGTGCCTTTTAAATGTGCTATTTTAGGCTGTACAGATGGCTTAGTGTTTAATGCACTTGCCTACAAAGCCTACAGACCCAGGTTCTATTCCCCAGAACCCATGGAAGCCAGATGCAACAAGGTGGCGCATGTGTCTGGAGTTCATTTGCAGTGGCTAGAGGCCCTAGTGTGCCCATTTTCTCTCTCTCTTAAATAAGTAAATAAATAAAATAAAATGTGAGATGTCAACATGATAGTTGAAGATAAATGAATTATAAATTTTAGTTAAAATCCAATTTAATAAGCCATTTGCAATATGCTAATTATTCCAAACATGCATCAATACCTAGTATTTTATCCTATCATATGTTTTCAATATATAAACAGTGCTTAAGAGCAATTTCTAAAACCGAATGGAGATTCTTTTTTTGTTCATTTCTCTTATTTTTTACAAAAATATAGGTCACACATTATATCAATTATGCCAATTTCCAACATAAATCCAAACTAAATTTTTAGACTCATGACTGCTTATCAGAATTCACTTGCATATATTTAATGCTTGTGCTAAATAAAACTGGATAATTTTCAAAGATTACTTTTATAGGATCTTTTTTTAATTTGAATTGTCTTATAATTTCCATAGGAATCTTGTAACTGTTCAATTTTCAATCTTAAAACAAAAGAATTGTGTGTGTGTGTGTGTGTGTGTGTGTGTGTGTGTGTGTCTGCATGCGAGCATGTGCACATGCATACACACACCAGGGTCTCTCACTGCTGTAAAGGAACACTCATCTGGTTTTATGTGGGTGGCTGGGAATTGAACTCTGGGCTGCTGGCTTTGGAAGTAAGTGCCTTTAAATGCTGAGCCATTTTCCCAGCCCCTACTTTTCAATCTAAATTAGTTAAATTAAACTGACCTAAATGTTATTATTATTGTTTCAAATGCTGTTGTGTTTGATATAAAAGTAACTTTGCCTGGAAAAATAAATATAGCCAACTTTCTGACTTAGCATGTAAAACTATGTACAAATCCAAATAATATCCAAATTAAATAATTACAATTATGTGCACAGGCTGACATTTCACTCATCAGGATACACAAGAGACTAAATACATACCCATATCCACCTTTTGAGACTATATCCCTTTCTTCTTCAATCCAGTTAAACTAAACATGGCTTCAGTTTGGAGTTAGTATAATTCCATATCAATCAATAATATTGTGCTTCATGAATCTCACTTGTTACAATATTTTTATTTATTCATTTATGTGTGGGCGAAAGAGAGAGAGAAAGAGAGACTAGGCATTCCATAGCCTGTTGCCACTGTAAAGTCACTCCAGATGTGGGAGCCACTTTTTGCATCTAACTTTATGTGAGTACTGGGGAATGAAACCCAGGCTAGCAGGATTTGAAAGCAAGCACCTTTTACCACTGCCATCTCTCTAGTCCCACACAGTACTTTTGTAACAGCATAGTATCTTCCTTTATAGTAAAATTGGTAACAGTAACAAGTCTAGTTGATGAAAACATATTTGTTTCTGTCCTTTAGATACATCTGCTTGTAATAACATACTCCATATATAATGGCAATACAAATATTTCTGAAAACTTTGAATATTCTTATATTCCAACTGATTTACCTTAAATCATAGAATTAAATCTGGGTACTATTTGGTAAAACATCAAATCAATAAAACAATTGGTAGTGTCTGTTCTTTGGCAAATGGGCTGCATTTTAATAACACCATTTGTATGCCAAATTGAAATGATGGATGATGAGATCATTGTCTGAATTCCACATTGTAATTTTAAAAATTGTCCCACTGTAGTGATTATGAGATGAAAAAAGAGAAATATGAAACAGAGCTGATAAGTCTTGGAAGGTCATAAAAACCTTATTTGAAGCACAAAATGACTCATTCTCTAGAATTCATGACTGTCCCATAGGTAATACTTTTTATCTAAAAGAAATTTCCAGACATACAGACAAATAACACCTGACTCTTGGGGCTGGAGAGATAGTTTAGTGATTAATATGCTTGCTTGCTGGCAAAGCCTAAAGGCCAGGTTCATTTCTCCAGTACCCTTATAGAGTCAGATGCACAGAGTAGTACATGCATCTGGAGGTTTTATTTTTTTTCAGCAGCAGGGGGTCCTGGAGCTTTCTCTCTCTGTCTTTCTCTCTATATCTAAAAAAAAACTTGGGTCCTTACTTTTATTTGTATTACTATACTGCTGTTTTGTTAGTTCCTTCATTTATGTTGTTAATTAAATGTTATCTCCTTTGAGCTGGAAAAGAAAAAAAAAAAACTTGAGTCTTGGCACAAGGGTACCACTCCCATTAATATATTACTCCTAAATTTGAATAATATTTACATCTTCCCTATTTATGTATTCATACCTGAGGATATACTGTACCTCTGTTATTGTGCCAGAATGTTGTAAAGATATTCTATGTAGGTAATTGCATTGCAAAGTTCAGAATTCTATGCAGATCAAATTCCAATTTAAATGACAACCCACTATGGTAAAGGCATGTTCATTCCAAATCCACTCTACTGCTCCTGAAGTTTTATGTACTACAACACAGAGATTTGGATTCAATGTGCTTGAGTTAGAAAGAGCAGTAAAATACCCAGACAACCATCTGGACTTGAACTGGGGGATGACTGTAAACAGAGTGGGCACCCAAAATGCTGTAAAACACAATTTCAAATATGACATGGCAGCACTAAGAAGTGTCAGCAATTGACCATGGCAGCCAGCCTCCTGCTCTCACAATCCCTGTGGAAGAATCACACATCAAGTGACAAATAGCTCCTAGCTTTGAAAGCTTGTCCTGCACTTGCAACAAATGGTTTTACATGTAAAGTAGAATGGAGAGTACTGGAATGCCACAGGTCAGCACTTACAAACTGGTAGTTGCAACATAAGCTTGATTTTATCTGTGAATAGAAAATGATCATCTTTCTAAATACAAACTACTAGTACAGACAAAGTGATTTGTTGGCACAACTTAGAATGAACTAAAACAAACGTTCATATTAGATAATATTCCCACCTTTGCTGAAATCTTACACTCACCTTGTTTCTGAAAGAAAAGAATAATGGAAAATACTGACAGAAAAATCCTATAGCAAGGGAATACTAAATCTTCAGATTACATCACAGAATCAATTAATTGGGCAGTTAAAATGTAAATTACTCAGTGGCAATGGAGTATTAGACCATACATTTTAAATAGTCAAGAGCTTTTGAATTTGGTTTTGTAAACTAAACTAAGAAATGTCAGTTTAGCACTCTTAATTCAATTCAGCAAACATTTACTGAAGCCAAAATATTTGCCAGACAATGCACTAGGCAGTGGGGGTTTGAAGATAAATTATGCACTGTGTTAATTTATTTTAGACATCTTTCTAACTCAATTTAAATAACTTTAAGTCTATTTTATTTCAATACAAATTACCAAAAATATAGGAAATATTGAACAAGTAAGCAGAAAACTAACACTACATTTTATACCTGCATACATGAGCATGAGAAAATTCATAATTTTGTGTTCAGCTTGCAGACACAGGCTTTAAAGGGAGCCCAAAGAAGTAAAAGCATCATTCTGATAGTTGAACCAGTTGATTTTCTCCATTTTATTTATTTTTCATCAAGGTCTTCTAAATCTGACTTTTTAAAGAATTAGCATTAATGATTCTCACATTGATCAATAGAATTCACATATTGTTATCTGCACGGCTTATTTTTGTTTTTGTTTTTTGATGTAGGGTGTCACTCTTGCCCAGGCTGACCTGGAATTTACTATGTAGTCTCAGAGTGGTCATGAACTCATGCTGATCATCCTACCTCTGCCTCCTAAGTGCTGGGATTGAAAGTGTGTGCCACCACATCTGGCTTGCACAGCTCATTTTAATTTATACTTATAGTCTGTGGTATTTTGGTAACATATAACATTATATTTTTCTTTACAAAATAAAAAAGGTAAATTATTTTAAATGCTTATGAGAAGCCAAGCAAAGATATTGTTTCCAAAACGGCCAGCATAAGTGTTTCAATAACAAGATGAGAAAGTTAGAACATTGCACAGATATGATTCTTAGAAATTCATTCTATACAAAACAATAGAGAGAAAAGGTAACCTTGAATAAATATATCACATAAAAATTGAAGTCAAAGCATGTGTAACCTTCTAAAAATGTCTGATGTTGTCAAGCCCCAGAGAGAACCAACACTTTTGTATGTATTATTCCAGATATTTGCATAGTTGAGGACTCAGATATTTTATGAAAGGGGAAATCATTTGACTGGGGTTATTATGGTTTGCTTTAATCATGAGTCCTTATATAAAATTCTACCATTGTTATATAAACTGTAAAAGAAGAAAAGTTATCATACTACAAGAGAAGTGATTACATTTTCCCTGTTAAAAATATAGACTGCATGATAGTGTGTTAATTAAGAATTATACAAAATTTTTACTGTTTTGGTTACCCTGTGTTATTCAAAGAAATATTTGAGAACTATAAAAATTAAAACACATTATGGAATAAGTAAAAATTGTACAAATATAATAAGAATCAGATGTTTAGAAGAATTTAAGTACACATATGAAAATCATATTTCTATGAAATTATTGGCCTGCAAACTTGGCACTTAGTGGACTATGGCACCTTTTGTGGTCAAGAGTTTTGCCTTACTTATTTTTAATCCCAGCATTCAACATTAATCATAATTTAGTCCTCATATTTGTTGTAGAAACAAGTGAATAAAAAGAAAAAAATGTGCTTATTGGCCAAAAAATGAGGATGAAACTCAAAAGACTTGTATATAATTTGGTTTCACTTAGAAAAATGGTGGGATCTATGTCATGCCTGTCTCCTACCTTTGATATAATGTTTAAATTGATCACATAAATCATTGTCTCTGGTTAAGAATTAAAACATATATTAAGTGAGAACACATGGTAAATATGATCCCATTGTGACACCAAAATTCTCATTAAATGTTTGAAATGTAGTCTTATTAAATGGATGAATGGACATAAGAATACAAAAGTGATTATGAAATCATGTTCCCACCAACGCTATGCCATTTATTAATTATATACATACCTTACATTAATTCTAGAGAAATTCATATGCTATGGATTGAATCATGTGCCCAAAAAAATGTTCAACCCTAACTGTGGTAGTTTGGATAGATGGCCCCCAATATATTCAGTGTTTTATTAGTTTATAGTTTGCATCTGCTGTCACCTAGTTGGAGGCAGTGCCACTGGGCAGATCTTAAGATGTGGTGGTGGGTTTGAGATTTCAATCTAGAGATAGGCAAACTGTGCCTAGCTGTAGTTCCTAAAGTGTGCTGTGTTGTGTGGCTTTTGGCTTTTAGGCTGTGTTTCTCTGTCTGTGTTTGGTCCGTAAAAGCAGACCAGCTTCTTCTGTCATTATGGAACTTCCCCTGGATCTTAAGCTTCAATGAATCCCTTCCTCCATAACTATGCCTGGTCTGGAAGTTCATCTCATTGAACCCGAAGCTGTCTGCTACAGAAGTTGATACTGAGGAATGGGTTGAGATGAATGTGATCATGTGGATGTTGGTCTTTTGGAAAATTTGTTTTGGAAGAATGTGTATGGACTTGGTGCTTATAAATGAAGATGCCTTCTGCAGTGGTAAATCAAGTTTCATGGACTATTCTGATGAGAGTTTGAGAATGCTAAGCGCAGACAGTATTGAACTTCGAGGTTTGGCTTATGAGCTTTCTAAGGGGAAGGAAAGACTGCAGAGGACTTTGTTGGAACTGGACTACTGGCACAAGGGCTGGCTGCATCCCACTGCCCAGGCCCAGAGAGTTTGATCAAGGTTGTATTTGTAATAGCGATGTGCTTGGCTAAAGATATTGGACTGAGAGATTTAAGCTTTTAAGTTGGAAAACCTCAAACAAGTTAAAATTAAAGGCACTGAGACTGATCTTAGATTACTGAACCTGCTATTGTCAGACACATTAGCAATCTTTTTTTAAATATATATTTTATTTATTTATTTGAGAGAAAGAGGCAGAGAGAGAATGGGTGCACCAGGGCCTCCAACCACTGCAAGTGAATTCCAGATGCATGCAACCCCTTGTGCATCTGGCTTAGGTGGGTTCTGGAGAATCAAACCAGGATCCTTTGGCTTTGCAGGCAAAGGCCTTAACTGCTAAGCCATCTCTCCAGCCCACATTAGCAATCTTAAGGAAGATGGCACAACTGCTTTCCATCAAAACAATGAAAAGGACGTCTGAGGAAAGACTATCATAGAAATACAAACTCTTTTGGAAAGAGTTGACTGGAGAAGGAACCTGCTTTTAATGGTTCCTATTTATTTTGTCCCTGAATTTAAGAAATGTGGTTTATACAAAATCAATGTTTTAATCCTTATAGAAGATCAAAGTTATGTTGTTTTGAAGAAAATTCATGCAACTGAAGTTGATATTAAATTAATTAATCTCACATAGATAAACAACATGTACTCTCTTATGGAGTGCCCAGGTTTCATATAAATACTTGGAATCATGGATGTATATATCACATAGAAGTAGAAATGAAGACAGGTGCAGTGGCACATGCCTTTAATCCTAGCGTTTGGGAGGTAGAGGTGGGATCTCTGTGAGTTTAAGGCTAGCCTGCAACTATATAGTGAATTCCAGGTCAGCCTGGCCTATAGCAATACCCTACCTGCCTCTCCCCTCCAAAAAAAGACCTGGGCTAGAGAGATGGCTCAGCAGTTTAGGTGTGGTCTGCAAATCCTAATGACCAGAGTTTGATTCTCTAGTACCCACTTAAAAGCCAAATCAGCAAAGTGATGCATGCATCTGGAGTCCATTTACAACAGCTAGAGGTTCTTGTATACAGTTATCTCTGTATGCCCCTCTTACCTTTCTCTGCTTGCAAATAAATAAATAAAATATTTTTCTTGTATACAAATGAAATGGTCTAAGGGAACAAAGAGATTTAATTTGAGAGGTAGGAGGAGACAGAGTAGGGTAGGAGGGCTATAGGGG
This sequence comes from Dipus sagitta, assembly GCA_036346955.1. Taxonomy (NCBI): domain Eukaryota; kingdom Metazoa; phylum Chordata; class Mammalia; order Rodentia; family Dipodidae; genus Dipus; species Dipus sagitta. Next base: position 198,386,788 of record CM070770.1, on the reverse strand, counting down.
GAATGTGCTCAATATACAATACATATTTGAAAATATTCTCATATAATACAATATTCAATACAGTAAATATACACAATGAAAATTTTGTATAAAGCATTCCCTGAGTTCCTGGAAATCTGAAGGAAAGCACCTGACTTATACCTTGAACAAGGCAATTATAGGGGTTCTTACAGAAAATCTCATGCCTTTCAAACTAAGGGTTGTTTCTTTTAGAAAATCTATAACTTTAATAATGGTACTAAGAAAGAAAGAAAAATATTTTAAAAAGAAAAGAATTCATCATAGACAGTCACATTACAGAAAAACATTATTGTTATTTATGAAGTTCCTGTTTTTTCTAATTTTTAAAAAAAATTATTTTTATCTATTTACTTGAGACAGAGAGAGGGAGAGATACAGAGACAAAGAGAGTGTGAGAATGGGCGTGCCAGGGCCTCTGTCCACTGCAAAGCAACTCCAGATGCATGTGCCACCATGAGCTTTTGGCTTATGTGGGACCTGGAGAATTAAACCTGGGTCCTTAGGCTTCACAGGCAAGCATCTTAACCACTAAGCCAACTCTCTAGACTGGAAGTTCCTTTTTTCTTGAATGAATAAAATTTTATATATAACCCTAATTTTATTTTCAAAACTTGTGATATTAATATAGGTAAAGAGAGATGGAGGTAGATTCAGCATTTTAGAGAAATATTATTTTCATTTGGTTTTAATAATGTTCCTCTTCAAGGTACAGAAGCAAATTAATGTTAATATTAACATATTAACATATCAGCATTAAAAAGATGGTGTGACAATAAGAGATAATAGTTGTACCCAGGCTCTTTGAAAATACTTTCATAAAATTAAAGACAAATGTGAATTTGATCTAAGGACATTAAATCTCAGCAGAAAATGGTACAATCTTGTTTTAATCTTGATGAAAATAACATCTTCTGCCCTAAATTAAGTATACTCATAGAATTCAACTCTATAATCTGGAAAGAAAAACATAAGTATTTAAACAGAATTTAAAAATTTATTTTTATTTATTTATTTGAGAGAGGGAAAGAGGCTGAGTGAGAGAGAGAGAGAGAAAGAGAGAGAGAGTGTAAGAGAGAGAGAATGGGGGCTCCTGGGCTTCCAGCCACTGCAAACAAACTCCAGATGCATGTGCCACTTTGTGCATCTGGCTTACATGGGTACTAGGGAATCGAACCAAGGTCCTTTGGCTTTGCAAGCAAGTGCCCTAACTGCTAAGCCATCTCTCCAGCCCTAAACAATATCAATACCGGATTATATTTATTCTTATCGGCTTTACACAGGTATAGACACAATGAAGTTCCTTTGGTATAGGCATTCAACATTATTTTGTAGGAAGACAAGGTAATGATGAAATATTTACCTTGGCCCATTCAGTAAATTCAATTACTCTATTAATATTTCCTTTTATTGACAATATGGATATACTATAAATGATTAACCATTCATTTATATACTCTTTTTTTCAGTTTTTCTAGGGTCTCGCTCTAACCCAGGCTGACCTGGAATTCACTATGTAGTCTCAGGGTGGCCTCAAACTAATGGAAATCCTCCAACCTCTGCTTCCCAAGTGTTGTTATTAAAGGGGTGAACCACCATGCCTGGCCTCATCTACATACTTTTAATGATTGTAATACTTATCAAAAATCTTAGACAATACCATTAATTTCTAAAAGATTACTAACTTTTTGCTCTTACTATAATCACATCTTACATTACCAAGAAAATGGTCTAGATTCTATAAGACTATTTTGATCATTGACTCCCCAAGTCCATAATATATTAATTTTACATGACTACATGGGTTTTCTCTTATGTCATTCCTCTCAATGAGCTTGATGCCTTCTTGCCTGACTCCTCATATAGCTTAACTACTCTGTAAAGAGAGCCAACAACTCACTACTGTTGTCCTCTGTACTCATGCAGCAAGTGTTCATTCAGCACTACAGGGACGATACAGGAAAATTGTCCCTGTCCTCATGTGGAAGGAGGTAAAATGTGAAGGTAGGCAGCTGATACTTCACAGTACACAGGTGATACTTCTAAAAATGTTTTTAGCTCCACTAAAACAAACAAACAAACAAACAAACAAAAAACCTGGTGTGGTGGCACACTCCTTTAACCCCAGCACTTGGGAGGCTGAGGTAGGGAGCACCATGAGTTTGAGGCCACCCTGAGACTACATAGTGAATTCCAGGTCAGCCTGGGCTATAGTGAGACCCTACCTCAAAAAAAAAAAAAATAACTTATTCAAAAAAAACTTTGGCTTTGTAATCTCTACTATCAAAATGTCTTTCATTAAATTTTTGGTTTTTTTTGGTTTGTTTGTTTGTTTTTTCAAGGTAGGTTCTTGCTAGCCCCAAATGATCTGGAATTCACTATACAGTCTCAGGCTGGCCTCAAACTCATAGACAGCCTCTCCTACTTTAGCCTCCCAAGTGCTGGGACTACAAGTGTGTGCCACCATACCTGGCTTTCATAAGATTTTGAGTTTCTTCAATATTTAATATCTACCATGAACCCAAAAGTATTTCTTTTAATCAAGTGGCATATTCTATAGTTTTAGCCATGTATTATATATTAGCTTTCAAATGAATTTATGCTTCATCAATTTCCAAAATCCTCACACACATGTGGTATTTTCAATATGTTGGGAAAATGCTTGGCAAATGAAATAATGAGTGGGTATTTTCATTATATATGATTACTCTGTTAGTAATGAAGGTCATCAAAGAATATCTTACCCTGCAAAGTCTAAGACTATTATTTAAACATGAAAATTCCTTGATTTTTTAAAATATTTTATTTTTATTTATTTGACAGAGAAACAGAGACAGAGAGAGAAAGAGAGAGAGAGAGAGAGAATGAATGGGCACACCAGGGCCTCCAGCCACTGCAAACGAACTCCAAACACATGTGCCCCTTTGTGTATCTGGCTATTGTGGGTCCTAGGGAATTGAACTTGGGTCCTTTGGTTTTGCAGGCAAATGCCTTAACCATGAAGCCATCCCTCCAGCCCAAAATTCCTTGATTTTAATTATAGGAAATTTAAGATATATATATATAAGTGAAAAAATTCCAATGAATTGGGAAGTATTATATTGTCCCTAAGTTGAGTGATACATTCACCATTTATAGAAAAGTGGTTGGTGAAATTGGTGAGACATTAAAAGTAGAAATGATTAATGGCCCTTCAACAAAATAGTTGGTCAAAGGTGACTTAACAGTAAGTGATAAGATATCGATGCAAAGAAAGTTATCTTGATGCTGAGCGATTAGTAAGAAATATTTATATAGAAATATCCAATTGAATATGAATTAGGAACTCTTCCCCAACGAAATAGAAAGGAACAAAGACTTCATACATTTCGTTGTGGAACAGGTAATATTTCAGTTACTGAGTCACATCAAAGAAGGAGCAAGAACTTGGCCTGCTCAGGATCAGCATAGGGATTTGTGGGTCAGGTATGGGTTTAGGATTGCCTCTAGAAGCAAAATGATAGCTACTGGTGTGTTTGTATATTTTGCACTTTTATAATAAAATACCTGAGACAGGCTGCCTCCATAAAGCAGAGCAGAACTCTGTAGCTCACTGGTAGCAGACCAACAAATATTCAAACAGTATGCAACTGGTTCTAACAGATGGCAAATGATATGTGAGCAAGTGTAGCTCTCTCAAGAACTCACTTTAGGAGATTAGTATTCTCTCCTGAAAGCAGTACCCCATGACCCAAGAACTTCCAAATACAATCCATCCTTTGAATGTTCTATACCATGTCCCACAACTACTGAGGAAGAAACTTCTAAAGCATGAACTATTCGGGGATACTTACTTGAACCACAGCTAAACCATTGCATATTGGAAGCAAAGTGATAACTTTCACCCAAGGCCTTTATTATAATACATTAGTGGATATCTGTCACAATAGTGTATACTCAATTTTTGATTGAGATTCACTATAAATATATAAAATATGGACTTTTCATAGAACTAATACTTTATCATATATATGAATTATGAACCCCTTGTACAGTAGTATATACTCTTCTATGATCCTGTTGGAATTTAGAAATAATTATTTCATTACTTTTAGAGTGGAAAATAAACAACTATTGAGAAATATAAAAGTACATTTGGTCCTTCTGTTTTTAATTTATGAATTTACAATTAAGTAAGTAATACAATTAAAGGTCATATTTTCTAAAACAAAATTCATATGTCCTCATGCAATAAATTTTATACATCAGTTAGTATTTGTTTATTTGTTTTGTGTTTTTCGAGGCAGTTTCTCAATCCAGCCCAGGCTGACCTGGAACTCACTCTGTAGCTGCAGGCTGGCCTTAGACTCATGCTGATCCTCTTACCTCTACCTCCCAAGTGCTGGGATTAAAGACATGAGACAATATGCCTGAAGTTAATATTCTTTATACTATTCTCACAGAGTCATCAAGGAATTATTTTTAATAAAATAATAAAATAATTTTAATAAAATAATAAGAGTTCTGAAGGTATTTAGCTAAACCTTGGCTTCATATGGAGTTTGAATCCATTCTGAGCTGCATGAGATCCTGTATCAAAAATAATTTGTAAGAGAATTGGAATCTAGCCAGTTGCTCATGTTGACCAATTTACTGCTTACTTGCTGGGTTCTGCTGAGTCAGCAGAGGAAGTCAGTTTAAATGGTTCCGGAAACTGGTTAAGATTACAGGCTGCATAAATGCTGGAAAATAGTTACAATTGTGGTACATGGATCTAACAAACTGGCGATCGAAGAAGCTGAGCACTACACTTATGATGCCCTTTGTGTTATTCGCTGCTTAATAAAAATGAGAGCTTTAATTGCAGGAGGTGGTGCTCCAGATATACAGTCGGCTCTGCAATTGACCGAGGACTCACAAACACTGGAAGTTAGGGAATCCTACTGTGTTCCTGCTTTCGGAGACGCTATGGAAGTCATTCTATTGACATTGGCTGAAAATGCTTGTCTGGGTGCCATTTCTACAGTAACGGAACTAAGAACCGGCATGTCCAAGGAGATAAAACTATAGGCATTAATGTCCAAAAGGGTGGTATTTCCAACATTTTAAAGAAATGGCGGTCCAGCCTTGGTTGGTTTCTGTCACTACTTTGACCCTAGCAACTGAAACTGTCCAGAGTGTTCTGAAAACTGATGATGCGGCAGATACTCAACAGTATTGTCACCAGCACTGTTGCTAGAGTGCAAAATAACACCTTGGGGTTCCTCCTTGTCTGGAGGATGATTTCCTCTGAAATCCAGGATGTTGTCTTCCAGTAGATTATATTGAAACAATTGGATGATGAAAAGCTTGAATATTTGCTTTCAAAAGGCAGATTCATCTATCACTCAGCACTATTGGTTCTGATACTTTAGAATCAAACCTAAGAACAACCTCAATGAACAAACAAAAAAAGAAATCCAACAAGAAATATAGTCTTTAGAAACTACATGCTATTTTTATAGAAAAGGTGACTATGTGTGACATATTAAATTTGATCAGATAGATGTAATTATAAACTCAAGATAATGTTGAGATAAATTTGTAGACTTTTATCAATTACTAATTTTGGCATGTGAATGTGGTGTACATGTATGGTTATATGCATGTGTGTTGGTTCATATGTGTGCATGTGTGTTTATGAAGGTGTGAGCACATATAGGAGGTCAGAGATCAATGTCTTCAATTGTATTCCACTTTAAAAAAAATTAAAATATTTATTTATTTGACAGAGAAAGAGGGAGAGAAAGAGAGAGAGAGAACGGGCATGCCAGGACCTTCAGCCACTGCAAACGAACTCCAGACATGTGTGCCCCCTTGTGCATCTGGGTAATGTGGGTCCTGGGGAATTGAACCTGGGTCCTTTGGCTTTGCAGGCAAACACCTTAATTGCTAAGCCATCACTCCAGCCCTAATTTTTTTTAATGTTTATTTATTTCAGAGCAACAGACAGAGAGAGAAAGAGGCAGAGAGACAGAGAGAATGGGCTCACCAGTTCCTCCAGCCACTGCAAAAGAACTCCAGATGCATGCACCACCTTGTGCACATGGCTACCTGGGTACTGGTGAATCGAGCCTTGAACCAGGGTCCTTAGGCTTCACAAGCCAGTGATTAACCGCTAAGCCATATCTCCAGCCCCCTTAAAAATACTTTTAAAAACATTTTGAAACATATTTTATCTTTATTTATTTGAGAGACAGAGAGAAAGAAAGAAAGAATTGGTGCTCCAGGGCCTCCAGCCACTGTAAATGAACTCCAGACTCATGCTCCATCTTGTGCATCTGGGTTATGTGGGTACTGGGGAGTCAAACCTGAGTCCTTTGGCTTTGCAGGTAAGTGCCTTAACTGCTAAGTCATCTCTCCAGTTCCCCCTTTTTTGAAACAGAGTTTTTCAATGAATCCAGAGCTCACTAATTTGGCTCTACTAACTGGCAGCAAACTTGGGGAACTTCTGTCTCCCTGTCCCAAGTACTGGGATTACAGGTATGCACCTCGATGCCTGGCTTGCAGATGTATCCAAACTCCGCTCCTCATATTTTCTCAGCAAGAACTCTCCCCACAGAGTGCTCTTTCCAGCTCCCAGTACTGTTTTTATTTTTCAATTTTTTTCTTTTTGTTATCAACTAGTCTATGATTGAAATGAATCTAATGATATACATCTAAGAACAAATATTATCTGTAACTTAACTTTCTAAATCACAACACCAATTTTTTTTCTCCCTATGTTAATCTTAAAGACTGCAATATAAAAGGCATATTTACATGGCCTGTGGTCATCAACACTGCACACCATTTTCTAAATAAGCATTATGGGTTGTGCTGCTGGATTTTGAATTCAATCCCATAAAAAAATCATTTTTTCTATACTACATTTTAAAGAGATAGAGTTAGTGCATATTTATGGATGTGAGGCTGCAGTATATCTTTGTGAACTAGAACTTCTCAAGATATGGTTAAGAGGAACAGTGCCTTAAACTTATCTACAGGTGAGGGATAGTTGTAGAGAATTAACAACTCAAACACTCCATTGTTCTTGGAGTTGAACAATAACATAGAGAAGTTCAACTAGGAATTTGAGTCCATAGCATTAACTGAATCCACGAGTGGTCCCATGGCAATACTACCCCCATGTTAGCTCTCTCTAGGTGGACTCGGAGCACATTGCTTCCAGACATGGTGATGAGTTATCAAACATAAATTTGAATGACTACAAGAGGTTCAATTCATTTCGGCAGGAGAATATAGTATTGAGATCTAGTATTTTAAACCTAACATGGATGAATTTAAAATTAAAGAAAAATTTACAGGAGGTCCACCTAAATGATTAAATATGAATTATTTCTGACATCAAAAGTTCCAAACATAAAATTCAAAAATTCACTCATTTTATTCTTCAACTTTTCCTCTCTATGATATATAAGAAATAAGTTCAGCTTTGATTTAAAAAAAAAAACTGGAAACCATATGCAAAATTAAAAGTACTATTTTAAGCTTAGTTCTAAATATCACCTATGCCCTTCTATCACTATTACAAGTTCTCCCTGTGTTTTCTCACCAGTGACTAGGATTTAATCTATTTTACTGTGTTTTCAGAGTACAATAAGATGAGACATCAAGTAGGCAGAATAATGTTTTGGATGAGAGTATAAATGAACTAGGTGGAGAAAAATTAACATTAAAAATATAATAACCTTATCATGAGATTGAACAACTCATTTATTGTCCCCTTGGGAACTCAATTCTGATATACTTCATGTAAATATCAAGGGATTAAGTGTCAAAGTACTGTCTTTGTTTCTTAATATTTTGCATTTCAAACTACCACATGGGGTCATATATAGAATTTACATAAACTAATTCTGAAATGTTGCCTTCCTTTAAGCTACATAGCTGGATGGAAAATACTCTTTTAGAAGGGAGATTTTCTGATTGTGCAAAGAATATTAGAGCAGTTGGCTCGTGTTTATCTAGAACTGAGTTTCAGGGGGAAAATACGTTTATTTGGAGGAAATTTCAATCAGCAACCCTAGAAGAACCTAAATGAATGAGTATATCTTTTTTTGCCATAACTAGTAAAATTTTTGTCATGTCTTTTTATGTTCCAATTGTGATGTGTGTGCAATTTTAATGCATCTCATAGTTTCCTAGAAAAACACCACTTCATCAGTCCCTCCCTTCTTTCTTTAAGATAATGTCCCTGATTTCAACAAAGGATTCCATTAACAATTTTTACTGGCATAAATTCTCAAAATTTAGTTATCTATGGAAGAAAGCATATTGTCTTTTCAAAAAATGTCATGAAACATAACTGTAACAGGAAAATGGTGTTTCCTGTGCAATCTCCTAGCAAAAATGAAGATGAAAGAGACAAATGCACTAAAAGATACGTAGGCAAGTACACTTACCTCTACACTCACTTGACAAATGTAGGAAACATCTCAGCTGAGGGTTTTCCTGTGTCTTCTCTTTGCTTTGCCAAGTTTTCAGCAGATAAATTGTACTGAAGCCCTACTCCAACATATCAGGGTGCAGTGGGCTGTGCTTTCTCATCTTGTAGCTACTACATACAATCAGCAGAATCTAACTCCAATACATTTTATCTCTGTTTGTTTGTTTCAGGGACTTCCTATGAAGCCTAGGCTTGACTAGAATTCACTATTGCTTTATGTTGGTTTCAAATTCTTGTTTGCTCCTGCCTAAGTTTGGGATTATAGGCAAGAATTGCCATATCCAGCAGACTACAATACTTTTTTCTGTTTGTTTATATCTGATGTATATGTATATTCATGTGGATACGTGTGTGGGCGTGTGCGGGATGTGTGCACCCATGTGCTTGTGGAGGCTAAAGATGATTAACGTTGGATATCTTCCTCAATCATTCTCCACAGCACTTTTGAGACAGGGTTTCTCACTGAACCTGGAGTTTCCTCATTCTGCTAGATTAGCTAAACAGCAAGCTGCAGGAGTCCTCCTGTCTCTGCCTCCTGAGTTCTGGGAATTAAGATTCTGGAAGTCCAGACTCAGGTCCTCATGCTTTACGAAGTGAGATATTATCCCAGCCCCTGACTCCTGTACTTCTAACAGGGCTAGTTAGCCAGCCTATTTTGTTCTAATCCTACACTCATGGATCAATCAATGAGTCCCAGAGGCATTCAACTCTGGAACTGTTCCCGAATCCCATGCTTATGTTTGGGCATTGTCTGGCTTTAAAGACTTCAGGTGAGTTACAAATGGTCAAATCTGCTATTATATTTAACTGTAAAAATATCTGCTATGCATGAATTCACTGATCACTTACTGTGTTTTAGGGAAGGCTCTAAGCACCTCCCTGTTATCACCTAATTCAACCCTACAATAGCCCATGATAAGGCTACTTCCTAGTTTCCACTTTACCAATGGGGAAACACAAGCATACAGGTGAGCTGAGACAATGCTCACCACCTAGTTCCTGGAGAGTAAAAGGTGACCTCAGCCATTGGATGTCCTAATCTTGCTTTCATCATTATGGATGTCTTTTTCTGTGTACAGGAATCTAATTCTTCCCCCAAAAGTTCTTTCATCTGTCAGAACAAGAGAACTTGGAACATCAGTAAGGTCATCTGGATAATTGTGTACTATTTTCAGTGCCCCCGACCCCTGTAATGCTGAGGCATGGGAGGGCAGAAGATTGGGTGCACAGCCAGGTCTTCCATTCTCAAATATCTTAACAAGGGCTGGAGAGAGGGCTCAGTGAATAAGGCACTTGACTACAAAGGCTAATGACCTGCGTTCAGTTCCCCAGTATCAACATAAGGCCAGATGCCCAAAGCGGTGCATGCATCGGGAGTTTGTTTGCAGTTGCTAGAGGCCCTAGGGTACCAAGTCTCTCTCTCTCTCACTCACTCCCTCCCTCCCTCCCTCCTTCCTTTCCTTCCTCTTTCTCTTTCTGTCACTGCTTGCAAAGAAATAAAAGTTTTTTAATAAAATCTTAATAATGATTATTGCTTCTCCCACCAAATCTAACCTTTCCCTTTAACTTTAGGATGTATTAGTTTCTTTGTTGGCTGATTGGGGAGATATTTTTCTTACTATTTTTATTGTCTTCCATACTTTGTAAAATCAATCTTGAAACAACACACACACACACACACACACACACACACACACACACACACCCCTACCTTATTAACCTTTCTCTGTATTTCCTGTAAATATGTGTATCACAGAAAATAATACTTGAGGTCTGGGGAGATGACTCAGCAGTTAAAGCATGTTGGAAAGCCTGAGGAGCCAGGTTTTGTTCCCCAGTGTCCTTTTAGGCCAGATGCACAACGTGGCACATGTGTCTGGAGTTCCTTTGTAGAGGCAAGAGGACTTGACCTGCTCATACTCTGTCTCTTCTCTCTCTCTCTCTCTGCTTGTAAATAAACACAAAAATGATAATAATGCATGAGGGAGACACAAGTGGCAAATATATTTCTTTTATAAATATGAAAACTGGTATGTCAATCAAACCAGTCGCTCATATCTATTGAAAGTTACTTTTCCAGGGAGTTTTTTTTTTAATTGATTTGTTATGATTCTCTAGTTTTTTTTTTTAATAGGAGATAAGAAACAGTAAAAACATATTTCTTTTCATGGTCAAGTATCTGAATAATTGCTTAATTTTGTTTGTCTTTCATATTCTCTCCATTTGATGCTGGCTACACATATATCTATGTAGGGATAAAATATTTTAAGGAAAACACATGTCTCAATCCAGGCTTAATTATATGGTTCAGGTAGAATTTTAACAGCAAATAAATAATACACTCCCCTGAAAATAGTGTTTTATCTGTAGGCTTTGTAGGCTAAACTATTTTACTATTATGACAGTTATTGGAGTGTTTCAGAAATCAGAATAAAATGATTTAACATTTTTTTTGAACTGATGACCCTAGCACAGCACTTGTGTAGCACAAGAATGCAGAAAAGATAAAAAAAAAAAAGCTATAGTGATTCACAAGGCATGCTTTGATGCTGTTAATATATGATATTGCTTTCCTTTTTGCATCTTACTTTGACTCAATATTAGGTAAGAGAGTTTAACAAAATAGATAAAAAGGCAATTTTGGAGGATAACCCATGCAACGAGTCCATAGTACAGATATTGATGGTGACCTTGACCACAATGTGGATAGACATGATAACATCAGCCACTTGCTATGCATGCTATAGTTAGACATTATTTAGGAACTGTTTTGTTTAATTTTAAATTCTATGGACTATATATGATCCCATTGTTCTTATAAAGAAAATAAAACATGGAAGGGTTAAGTCATTTTTCAAAGATGACCAAGTAAAAGTGGTTTAATAAGAGTTTATATCCAAATTCTCATGATTTTCAAGCCCGTATTCCATAACCAGAAATTATTGTGTTAAATAGAACTCATTATTTTCATTCTCCTCCAATAAAAGAGAACTGCAAAATGAAATGAAAGACATTAGGCTTACTGGGAAACATTTGACCATATATCCAAATGGGGAAATGGAGGCTCTGTGATTTATTTTTACTGGATTCAACAATATGTTTTTAATTCTAAATAAACACTGTTATACATCATAACAACCAATGTGCTCATGAAATCTTCCTGGCATCTTTTGTACTTAAAAATAAGCTACACATATTGCACATATTATGCCCAAATTGCATTCCATCTTCCTATATATAATATGGAATCTATAAAATTTTAAATATAAGCAACTGACACTTTTTACAAAGCTCAAATGTCTTTCAATATATATTGAAATTGCGAAGGGAAACCTGAAGACTTATTTTTCTATATCTTTTTTGCCTCAATTGCTATGGGTATTCATAGTTATTGTATGAATCAATCATCTCATTAAGATTTTATATTATTCATTAAAATATTCATCTTCATTGCTCAAGGACAATGCATTTTCTACAATGTATTTTTTTCTTTCTAGCAAATATAGTGGGATGTAAGGGAAATTTCATGTTCTTTAGCCATCCAGAAGGATTTTCACACCTGCCTTTATGGAAAACTGCTGCTGATTGGCTAATGGGTATTTTTAGCACTCAGGATGCCAACTAAATACTGCATTCAAGTTTTCTCTGTGTCTTAGTTACTGGAACTGAAAAACATGCATTTTTCCAATTACTCAATTGTTTTACCCAAGGCATTTATAAATAAAATATTTCAATAAATCCAAAGTTTATGAAAACAGAGGTCAATGTCAGGTTAATCAGAGTCATGTAAATTTCAGCATTCAAACTTTGCGTAATTAACATAAAACTGAGAAAAGAATTGGCAAGAAATACAAATTAATTTTATCTTTCAGGGGCAGATGGGTCTTTATTTTCAGTGACTTTGTCATGCTTTGAAAGAAAAGGTTTGAAAAGAACCTGTACTATGATAGAAAATTCAGTAATCATGAAACAGTAGCAATTTTGACAACTGATTTCTATTGCTAAATCTACTTGCTTGAATACATTCCCATCGATAATTATGAAAAGGAATTTAAATTTAAATTAAAAAAGAGCTAATTGTTTTTTATTCTTAACTTCTCTTATATTCTACACAGGAAACAAGACCTTGACATGTAAATTATTTTTGATCTACATAACTAAGGTTAATTAATGAGTGAGGCTTTGCCTTTATGTTTTGTTTTGCTGAATGAATATTTGCTTCCCATATTGTTTAAGAAAAAGAAGCTACAGAAGATAGGAGCATATAAGTCATAGCAAACTTAAAAGAGGTAAGAAAATAAAATAGGAGAAGCAAATAAAGCCATACATTGAATATTTTGGAAGTTAGAAACCAAGAATATTCATGGAATAATTTATGGAATATACATAAAATCTAAGTGATACAGAAAACTCCCATCTTTTTCATAATATTCTCCTCAGTGGCTTCCATTTATGGCTAGATTATTCAATACACATAGACTGCAAAGAAAAAAAATAACCTCACTTCAGAATTTAATTGGATAAATTTACTTGATTCTTGATGAGTTGCCAACATTGCCCATATATTACTCAGCATTTAAATTAGATTTTTTTAAAAAAAATATTTTATTTATTTATTCATTTGTTCAGTTATGTGTCTGTTTATTTATTGAAAGAGAGAGAGAAAGAGAGAGGCAGGCAGATGTAATGAGCATACCAGGACCTCCAGCCATTTCAAATTAACTCCATACACATGTGCCACCTTATGTATCTGTCTTATGTGGGTACTGGGGAATTTAAAATGGGTTCATAGGCAAGCACCTTAACTATCTTTCCAGTCCCATTAGTGCCTAAATCTTGCTCTTCTTAATAGTCTCTCGAAAGTACAACTCCGTTCACAACAGTCTATCACTGAACAGATTTAAAAGCATTTTCGTAAGTTTTTTTATTTTTTTATTTATTTGAGAAAGGAGAGAGAAAGACAGAAAGGCAGACAGATAGAAAGAGTGAAATAAAGAGAGAGAGAGAGAAAGAAAGAAAAGAAAGAGAGCTGGAGAGATGGCTTAGTACTTAAGCACTTGTCTGTGAAGTCCAAGGACTCCAGTTCAAAGCTTGATTCCCCAGGATCCATGTAAGTCAGATGCACAAGGTGGTGCATGCATCTAGAGTTCGTTTGCAGTGGCTGGAGGCCCTGATGCACCCATTCTCTCTCTCTCTCTTCCTCTCTCTCTCTTTCTCTCTGCTTGTCGCTCTAATATATATATATATATATATATATATATATATATATATATATATATATGCATGTGTGTAATTTGTTAACTGTACATCAATAAAGTTTGGAAAAATTGTTGAAAATTATTGTAAAAAAAGAAAGAAAGAATGCAAAGGGAAGAAAGAAAGGAAGGAAGGAAGGAAGCAAAGAAGAAAGAAAGACGCAGGTAGAGAGAGAGAGAATGAGCATGCCAGGGTCTTTGGCCATTGCAAATGAACTCCAGACACAGGCACCTCTTTGTGCATCTGGCTTATGTGGGTCCTGAGGGATCAAACCTGGGTTCTTTGGCTTTGCTGGCAAGTGCTTTAAACTCTAAGCCATCTCTCTAGACCTATTTTTACATGTGTTTCTGTGGAGGTGTGGGGAGATAGGCCAAGATCTCTTGCAGCTCTAATGAACTTCAAACAGACACATTTGATACTTTGCCTTTGGCTTTATAAGAATGGGGAATTGAACTCTAGCTATCACACTTTCTAAGCTAGTGCTTGTAACCACTGAGTCATCTCCTCAGTATCATGGAAAGCTTTCATTACCCAGAATTAGGAACAAAGTTCAGAACCTAAGCATGAATTTGAATACATGTTCCTCTGTTCACTTCTGGATTCTGTCACATATCAATGCTTTCTCCATCCTTTCACAAGTGCTATTACAGTGTTCCCAGACAGCCTAACTTTAATGCCTTTCTCTTCCACAGTGAATCATTTCTACTACTATATTTTCCTGCACATTCAATCTCTAAGCACTAAGTAGTGGCATTCTTGATGGGATTGGAATCTGGGCCTTGGAGATTCTGACCCTGTTCCTTTGCTGCATGGTCCATAACTTTTCATTATAAGTATAGCTCCATCAGTGCCTAGCTTGACTTCAGTTCCAGTTGGAATCTTGAAAACTGATGACTGGTTCACTGTGAGACTTTAGTAGATGGCTGATGAATAACACATGGAGCAAGGACATACAAAACCACTCAACACAGTGACTCTCAACCAGAGGGAGGACTATCAGGTACACACAGGTCTTGTACTCTGCCTTGAACAAAAAAGTTGTGAAAATATATGTGAGAAATGCTTTATATATAAATATATATCATGTTTATATAATTCATGGGGAAGTAGTTACATATCTTCCTGCAGCATTGAAAAAGTTGAGATTTTTGCATCTTAAATATAGTTTTGCAAAAAGGAAATGTTCATATCCTAAAGATTACAGTCATATGCCAAAATATACAGAGTGGATTACATTCTGAAGGCACTGCTGGGACTTCTTTCTGAGGAAGAAGCATCCTTCAATAACAATTCTGCAGGTCATCTGACAGAGACAGGGCTGTAAAATTAGAAAAATTTATGACTATTCAAATGCTTTGAAATTTTCAATTGATAGTTTCAAAGAAGTTGAATAGCAGTTAAATATTCAAATATATTTCATATATATATATATATATATATATATATATATATATATATATGCAGCAATAATAATATAGTTTGAATGACAGTGAGATAACTTGCAACGAGGGTCCCTTGAATACCTTTACAAGGGGTGCTGATCACCAGGAATGTTAAAGCTTGTTTCAGCCATACCCTGAAGTCACAGAAGAGTGGGGAGGTTTCAATGATCACATTGATTCTTCCTGTTTTGACATGAAGCCACCAGTAAAACCTTAAGAATTGTGCATACCTGTTTCACTCATGGGGATTCTGGCAGTGTGGCTTGTTAAGACTGACATAGAAGGCCTACACCCTGCTTTTAGTGCTTTGACTATGCATTCTTCTATCTGTATTCTTATAACATCTTTTATGTAATATAGGTAAGCATTGATGTTCCTGTAAGCTGCTGCTGTAGAAATTTCATCCAATACCCAAAGGCATCATAGGAACCTGGAATTATAGCCTGTCAGCAAAGAAACTCAAGTTACAACCTTCGGCTTTTGATTTGTATCTGCAGTGAAGGGCACTTGTGAAACTGAGCCCTTAGCCTATGAGATCGGATGCTAACTCCAAATATTATGGGGATCGAACTGGATTAGAGGGACTTGGTATCTGTTGAAATATTTCTCAGTATATATTTAGAAGATCCTACATATTGAGTTTCAGAAATATTATGCCAGTTGTATTTGAGTAGGAAAAATACTATTTTTTTTGTGGGGTAACATTTTAATCAACTTTTTACAAAATACTATTTTTATTTTTTTATTCTTTTTTTAAATTGTTTTTGCTTATTTTTATTTATTTATTTGAGAGTGACAGAGAGAAAGAAGGACGGAGAGAGAGAGAGAGAGAGAGAATGGGCGCGCCAGGGCCCCCAGCCCCTGCAAACGAACTCCAGACATGTGCGCCCCCTTGTGCATCTGGCTAACGTGTGTCCTGGGGAATCGAGCCTTGAACCAGGGTCCTTAGGCTTCACAGGCAAGTGCTTAACCGCTAAGCCATCTCTCCAGCCCCTATTTTTATTCTTGTTGCCTAATAACTAGCAAAATTACTTTCTGAGCTCTGCTGCTCCCATATTCAGATGCTATATGTGGACGCACAAATATGTTCAGTAACTGTGTTCTTATTTTTTCGATAGTAATTGACTGAGAGACGATACCTCTGTGTACTTCATGCACAAGTCTCAATTCTCTATCCTCTTAGAAACATGTTTTATAGTTTTAATTCAAGATAAGGAAAAAATGTTTTCTTTTTCATATATATTGTATCTCTAATGGGCTTTCTTGCATGGGCAAAGATGACATAAGTGGTAAATTATTAATGCATGCTGTTAACTGTCCTAAAATACCATGGTGCACTTTAAGCACTTATCTGGTTAAACAAATCAGTTAATTTAATATTTGAATAGTATAGGAAGGTTATTTTTCTAAGGTGTAAAGATTTTAACATATAAACACTGCTAAAATGGCAAAAAGTTCATTTAACTAATTTTCTTTTATTGATTTCTAATAGACTCCTGTGAGGGTCTGATGACCTGCTGGGTTTATTTCTTAAATCATAGTCTACCAGTGAATTGCATTATAGCCCAGCCATTGACAAAATGTTTTCATTGCATTCCCCCAATCATGTGTTCAAATTAGGCCAAAAAGTTTCTCTTAGATTGAAATACTGACTTTTCTCCTGCCCCAGGGGTATATTTGATGTAATAGTTTGTCTCTGATAACACATTTCTGCCAAAGCCATGTACTGACTTCAATCCTTTGGATAATAATAATAAAAGTACTAGTTGATTATAACACTCTGATCCCTCAACTGGAGTTAATGGCAGTAGTTTGAAGCCATAATTCACATCATAAGTTACATAACAGCTGTGTGGGAAACACGATTATGAAAGAGGTGGCTTTTCATGCAGAAATTCACTAGCATTTAAAGGTTGAAAAAGTTCTTTCTTTACTATAGTCTGAATATTCTGCAGGAGGAGAAAAAATCAAATTATTTAATATTTTCTCAAGCAGAAAGTCCAGTGAATTTAACCGGAAGTTTCCTTCAATAAATAGTACAGAATTAGCTCACTTAATTCTTCTTGAGCTATTCTATGGCGCTGTAATAAAGCAGAATATACAAGCCTAATAAAATGTATTAAGAGTTAGCTAAGGGATCTGCACTTATTCTTTTATTGTATTCAAATTAGTGCTTGTATAGATCTTTATTTCCTTCATATTTATGTTTATTTCATATCTTGACATAAGAACTGTTCTACAAGGACTTTGATAAATACAGTGAAGTGAAGTGAAGTGAACTGTTCAGTCTCCTACAGTACATTTGCATCTGTGCTCCTTGTGATGATGCTGCATTTTGTGTCTGCTCATATTTCAGAATGTGGATGTCACATCCATCAATAGCTGGGAATTATAGTCTCTATGAAGCAGAGCCTTAGCACATAGAAGTGCCAAGCTGATGAAAAAATGAATTGAAAAGAAATGAAGCAATCTCTAATGAACAAGTGAACATGACTTGTTTAGCACTGAGAAATCAATGAGGTGAAACAGGCTCTCCCACCAAATGAATAAGGTGAAAATCAACCTATCATTGAACCCTGTAATTTCTCGTCTTTATACCCACCATACACATGGTACCACCATTCGAGCATGTTTGATTTTTACTATGGAAAATAAGATAAAGTCTGTTTCTTCAACAGCTGCCAATCACTTATTAACCCTTTGTGTGTTTGGAAGACATTTCAGTAGTCGCTTGTAGACTCTGTGGTTAGTAAAACTTTTTAAAAGAGGACATGTTTACTTATAGCTATAGTATTTGAAACATTCCTACCATGGTTTCTAGGAGATGAAGTGGTATTTATTCTTTTCCACCTGTTTCTTTACAACCAGGGATGATGTTAGTTGACCACTTCACCTTGATTTTGCCCCATAATCAATAGAAATGCTTCACCCATTTGGGTTCCATCATGATCTCTTTGCTCTTCCTGCTGTGTTTCTCCTTATCACTCATTCATCCACTGCTTTTATAATTACACTTATACTGCAATGCAATTAATTATCAAATACACACCTAGAGCTCTGTTTCACTTCTAGAAGCCTGCCTTTAATTTCAACTTCCAGATTTATAGCTAGGTCACCTTCCTAAAGACAAGTCACTGGTCTCAGACTGGCTTTGCTATGTATTATTTATGGTTCCACTATAATCCCGACTCCAGGCACCCTAAAGAAGAATCACACTGAGTGGGACAGGCAACCAGAGGGCATATGGAGACCAGAGGTTGTTAACAGTACAGTCTCCACATTATCTATTGAGGATGAGTCTCCCATTTGAGCATAAAAATCACTGACTCAGTTAATCTATCCAGTCAGCTTGCCAGAGGAATATCCTCTCTCTGTTGTATGAGCACTGGGATTACACGTAGCTGCCCCATACCTTTTCTCTGGGTGCTGGGGATCGGAACTCAAAAGCCTCACACTTGTGAAGCAAGTAGCTGATCCACTGAAACATCTATCTCAAATAAATTGAGTGACATGACATTTCTCAAATGCATCTCCATGGGTTGTTACAGTCTCTGATTCAGAGTGAACATTTATAAACTATCAGGCTGACCTGGAATTCACTATGGAGTCTCAGGGTGCCCTTGAACTCACGGCAATCCTCCTACCTCTGCCTCCCGAGTGCTGGGATTAAAGGCGTGCACCACCACGCCCAGCTTATCATTATCAAGTTTTTTTTTTTTTGTTTTTTGTTTTTTTTTTTAATTTTTTGGTTTATTTATTTATTTGAGAGTGACAGACAGAGTGAGAAAGGGGCAGAGAGAGAGACACAGAGAGAATGGGCGCGCCAGGGCCTCCAGCCACTGCAAACGAACTCCAGACGCGTGCGCCCCCTTGTGCATCTGGCTAACGTGGGTCCTGGAGAGTTGAGCCTCGAACCGGGGTCCTTAGGCTTCAGAGGCAAGCGCTTAACCGCTAAGCCATCTCTCCAGCCCCATTATCAAGTTTTAATCAAACTGCCAAGTAATTGTCAGTAGTTTTCATAAACATACATTTGCCAGGAAACTTTGTTTGTATAACATCCAAGCTCAGAATACTTTGCAGTGTATTACAGAGTTACACATGTACACTCACAAGCACAAATAGACACAAAGGACTCCTCTCCTAATAAGATTGGTAGATGGCATAGTGTAAAGGGTAAGTGTTTGGAATAGGATACATTTTTTATTTACAAACTACAATAGCTTGTTCAAGTTACTTAACCTCTCTGAGATTTCATTTATCTCACCTATAAAATTAAGTGTGATAAACAATCTAAAGTACCTTGCAAGAAAAGTCATATGCATGTTCTCAGTAAGGCTTGCTGTGATAATAATGAATCCTTTGAGAAGAAACTTGTGGAAACAACTGTGATTGTCTATTACATTATTTTCAATAGGGTCTAACAAAAGCCTTTGCCTATGATACTTGACCATTAATGAATACACTATCTGAATGAATGTAAAGGTTGCTGTGTTCCCAAACAAGGTTATTTTCTCTGAAATTCCTCAATTCTGCCTTAAAACTCACATTATCATTTCTGCTTTGACAAGTAATTCTTGGACTATATTTCACAACAGATCCATTTTGCCCTCTTATAACTTATGTTAGAAGCAGCATTTTGGGCACATGGTCTTTGACCATCCCAAACATTCCTATTTTCACATATCATAATACATTTTTCTCTATTTTCTGCACCTCAGTTTTTAAAAGAATATGTTATTTTTATTTATGTGTTTATTTAGGAGAGAGAGAGACAGAGAGAGAGAGAGAGAGGAAGGTGGCATGGCCTCCAGCCACTGCAAATTCTACCTTGTGCATCTGGCTTACATAGGTCCTGGGGAATCAAATCTGTGTCACTTGCTTTGTGAGCAAGTACCTTAACCATTTAGCAATCTCTGCAGCCCCATGGGACTCAGTCTTGATATAGTTGATAAGGCAACAAAAGGTAACAATCCATATAAACACCCCCATGTTATTGATGTCCCTGGCAGCAATCTCTCAATCTATTTTATTTACTTTTTAGATGCTATTACCCAAAAGCAACAGAAGAAAGAAAGGGTTAACTTCAGTTTACAGTTTGAAATTGTAATCCAACATAACAGGGAAATGGTGATGGCAGGAGCTTGTGGCAGGTTATCACATCTACCCCAGAGGAAACAGAGTGGATGACAGCACTCAGATAGCTCTGTCCTTTTGATGCAGTCCAGAATCCCACCCCATAGAATGATGCCACCTTTAAAGGAGTCTTCCTACCTCAGTAAACCTAATTTTTGGTCATTCCTTCCAGGCATGCCCAGAGGCTAGTAATTCAAGTTCCTGTCTATTTGACAGTCAATGTAAACCATCACATTGCCCATCTCTCTACCCAGTGATTAATCCTTGTTCACCTGAGGTTTTGCAGAACTAGCCTTCCAGGAATGTCAGAGCAAGAATTTAAAATAGATAATTTTAAACAGAGCCTGCATGACTTTAGAGTCTAAATAGTGATATAATTGTAATCTTTCCATAGTTTTTCTTCTTGGCTCACTTTTTCTAATTAAGAAAATAAAACAACCCAGGCGTGGTGGCACACTCCTTTAGTCCCAGCACTTGGAAGGCAGAGGTAGGAGGATTGCTGAGAGTTCGAGGCCACCCTGAGACTACATAGTGAATTCCAGGTCAGCCTGAGCTAGAGTAAGACCTTACCTCGAAAAACCAAAAAATAAATAAAATAAAATTAAACAAATCTTAATATTTATGGGCAATAGAGTAAGGTTCTGTCTCAAAAAAATAATTCCTTTGAGAATTAAAATTATTTACATGCACGTGTAGGAGCTTAAGTGGCTTTAACTCAATCTGTTCCAGATGAAAACTAAGTCTGGGAGTGATTTAAAGACTAAGGCTCTATAAAGATTTCTTAAGAAATTGAGCACTAGAAACAGACATGAGGGGAAGAGGATGAAAGGTAAATATTTTTATATTTTCTATTCTATGCTTCTTAACAAAATGTGTAGCATAGAAAAATGTTTTAAAATAAGCATATAAGTATGTGTGTTCACATTTTTTCTATTCATATTAAAATTGTCATTGTAGGGCTTGAGAGATTGCTTAGTGATTAAAGTGCTTGCTTGAGAAGCCTAAGGACCCAGGTTTGATTCCCTAGTACTCACATTAACCAGATGCACAAAGTGGCATATGCATCTAGAGTTTGTTTGCTAGAGGCACTGGCATGCCCATTCTCTCTCTCTCTCTCCCTCTTTCTCTTTCTCTCTCTCAAATAATAAATAAATAAATGAAATATTTTAAATATTATAATTGTATAGTAACCATATACGTCTCATTATGACATGCATTCATTCATGCTTTTTTTTTTTTCTTTTTGAGGCAAAGATGAAAGCTTTTATTAGGGAAAAGCACAATCTGCCAGGACTGACTCTCAAGAGTGGAGCACAGTCAATCTGAGATTCCACAGACAGTGGCCCTTATAGGACTCTTCATTTGGGGGAAGGTGAGGAAGGGAAAAGTTAAAAAAAGAAAAAGAAGGTTTCTTTAGGGGAGATCTAACATAGGCAGGGTGTGACTTACAACGTGGGGGTTGGGAGGCTGGAGGTTGGCAAGAAAGGGATAATGGCTGGGCGGTTTCTTGAGGAATGTGGATAACCTTATGTCTCTTTCGCCACATGGTGGACCTAATGTTCCAGCCTTTTGTTGATGATAAGAGACAAAGGTTAATTTCTTCATGCTGACCATAGGGTGATGAGTTCTTACGGGAGAGGGAGCAGAGTGGTGTGATCAATGGCGCCAGTATAGCATGTTGTTACAACTTGGTCCTGAGCGGAGCAGAGACTTCTCTCACATCATCCTTGTATTGAGCTGGCTTCAGGGCAGTTGGGCAACCCCAACAGGCACTCTCATACATGCTTTTTAAAAAATTAATATTTTATTCACTTATTTGCAAGGAGAGATAAATAGAATGAGAGAATAAGAATGGGTTCCTAGGACCTGTAGCCACTGCAAATGAATTACGAATGCATGTAACACTTTGTGCATCTAGCTTTATGTGGGAACTGGGGAATCAAACTTGGGTTGTTAGGCATTGCAGGCAAGCGCCTTAAATGCTGACCAATCTTTCTAGCCCCCATTCATACTTTTTGAAGTAATCCTATTTATTTAACTATTTATTAATTATTTACTTGTGAGAGACAGACAGATGGAAGGACATTTTAGGCATGTCAGGATCTCTTGCCACTGCAAATGAATTCTATATGCATGCCCCACTTTTTGCATTGGATTTATATGTGTAGTGGGAAATCAGACCTGGACTGTCAGGATTTGTCTGCAAGCACCTTTCACTACTGAGTCATCTCCCCTGCATATTTGTACAGTTTTAAATATATACAATGTTACCATTAAAATGAAACATGGACTTAATGATAATCATAAGTTTTTGTTTAATATTGATGTAATTGCTTTGGAATTATCTAAATATTTTCCATCATCTAATATTATATCAATTTATTATATCTTTTCTGTCACATATAAACTTTGAGATAACTACTCAAAATGTAGAGGCATAGTATTTCCTCTTAGGTTTTAAAATGGATAGTGAAGTTAAGTAGTTACTTTATGCAATGTTGCAAGAGTAATATTTTTCAAGTAAATAGTTGTTATTTTTTGAGAAGAGTCATAATCACATATGTAGTTATTACATGAAATTATACATTGTTATGCAGCTGGATTATTAACAGAAGTTGAAAGATTTTAAAACTACTACAATGAGCACTTGGGGGGTAGATATTTCTAGGCTATTTTAAAATGGACTTTGTGGGTTGTAAAACATGTTATGTATACAATAGGGACAAAAACAGCAACCTTTGGTATTATCTGGTATATTTCATAAAATTATCTGTATCTCCACTGCCCAAAAAGGAGATGTAAAACATGTTGGGCAAAAGTAAATCAAGCCTTGATCTGCTATGATAGGACAATAAATATCTGTTAAAATAAATCTTAGATTTGTTTTATAAATATTTTCATAGCATATGCATATGCAGTGAAGTTGTATATTTCCCTTCAAGTTTTATTATTTCCTTTAGCAAGAAAGAAGTAGAAAGGTTCATAAGATTCAAGAAACAAACAATTTGCAAGGCTTTGGAAGCTCACTAACTAATACAATTCATCTTATCCCTATAGTTCTAACAGTTCATAAGGGTCCCACAGATATTATATATGCATTAATATATCACTTGAGATAGGAGACTCTTCAGTGGAGCATCCTGCTTGTTGAGCAGGGAGGTCTAGTGGAGTCTTTTAGTGATGCAGCAGCCTGAATCACCCATTCTTCTGTAAGTAAGCAACATAAATAATTGTTTTCAAGGGGTGAAACTATTACTTGGCTGTCCATGGTACCCTATTGAAAAAATGATTGTTCACATATCTTCCAAGAAACACTGTGCAATATCCACAAACATTTCTTTATTCATCACAATGAAATCATTTGTATCTTGATCCATTGTGTTTGTCTAATTGAACATTGGGCAGAGGTCCTTCATCAAGTTTCCCTAGAATATCAATTGCTGAAGAAATGCAGAAAAGATACAAGCAAAAATGATGAAGAGCTCACAAAAGATGGCACAGTTAAATATATTCGTAAAATGGAAACCTTTTATATGTAATTCATGTCCTACTAATATTCTCCATTTTCTGTCAGGTCTACAAACAATTAACAGTTCATGTGAAATTATTTTATCATCTATTTATCATCTACCGACATACATATATGTCTTTTGTTTCATTTTCTTTCATTAGTACATGGTCTCCTTAAGTAGCCCAGGTTGCTCACAAATTATTTTTAAATACATTTTTATTTATTTGTTTATTTATATGACAGATAAAAGAGGAGAGAGAGAGAGAGAGAGAGAGAGAGGGAGAGAGAGAGAGAGAATATGAGAATGTTTGCACCAGGGAGACCTGCCACTGCAAAGGAACTCCAGATGCATGTGCCACCTTGTGCATCTGGCTTACATGGGTCCTTGGGAATTAAACCTGGGTCTTTTGGCTTTGCAGGCAAGCACCTGAACAACTAAACTATCCCCCCAGCCCAATAACTTTTGATTACCTTGTGCTGATCTCCTGGGAGCTCTATTGCATAATGCAATATCATGTCCCTCTCCTATCTATATTTATTAATATCCATATGTTTTCAATTTGTGGGAAAATTTGTTACATAGCAGGACTATTTTTTTCATGTATCATATTTTTAAATTGCACAAATAGAAAAAAAAATGTTTGGGCTAGAGAGATGGCTTAGCAATTAAGCGCTTGCCTGTGAAGTCCAAGGACTCAGGTTCGAGGCTCCATTCCCCAGGACCTACGTTAGACAGATGCACAAGGGGGTTCATGCATCTGGAGTTTGTTTGCAGTGGCTGAAGGCCCTGGTGCACCCATTCTCTCTGTCTCTCTCTTTCTCTCTGCCTCTTTCTCTCTCAATTAAATAAATGAAAGTAACAAAATAATTAAAAAAGAAAAAAAAGTTTGAAAGTAGCTATATCACACAATTCCTTGAGAAAGAATACAAAATAAACAAAATATCCTACTGCTAAATATATTACTTTCCTGTCCAAAATCTATATTCTGTAATTTTACCAGCACTTGTCTTGAATGTGTTCATCTATACTCTCAAATATTCAATGACATCTAAAATATAATGTTCTTAACCTTTCTTATCGCAAGTTTTCAGTCATCACTGTCTTCTCTTCATGTTGCTCACACTAAAAAATGGGAAACTGAGGTCTACTTTAGTGTTTGTATATTTATTCTTAACTATCAAATTCATTGATGATTATTTTAGCATTCTATCACAGTTACTTTCTCGTTTCTGGGACAAAAAACTCACTCAAAGAAGCTTATGGAAGTTAAGTGTTTATTTCTGGATTATAGTTTTGAGGGGACGTTGCATGAAGGCAGGGAGATCATGACAGGCAGCTGAGCTGGGCATCATAGTTAATCATATGAGCAAAGAGCAACAGCAAAGTGTGTTATCTAGTACAGGCAAATGGTACAGGATCATAAAATCACAAATCATACCCCCAGTGTGGCACACTCTACATTTAAACCACCAGAACTACATTAAAATGATTATATCTAATGAGACATATGGTTTTATTTCATAACTACTTATATAATAAATGATATGCATTGTTTTACTTTATTGAGATGTATACCCAATAATTTTTTTTCTTCTTGATTTAGTCTCTATTTTTTTTTCAAGATAGGCTCTCACTCTGGTCCAGGCTGACCTGGAATTCACTATGTAATCTCAGGGTGGCCTCGAACTCACAGCAATCCTCTTACCTCTGCCTCCCAAGTGCTTGGATTAAAGGCATGAGCCACCACACCTGGCTCCTAGTCTCTATTTTTTTCTCAATTTTTATTAACATTTTCCATGATTATAAAAAAATATCCCATGGTAATACCCTCCCCCCCCACGTTCCCCTTTGAAATTCCATTCTCCATCATATCCCCTCCCCATCTCAATCAGTCTCTCTTTTATTTTGATGTCATGATCTTTTCCTCCTCTTATGATGGTCTTGTGTAGGTAGTGTCAGGCACTATGAGATCATAGATACCCAGGCCATTTTATATCTGGGGGGAGCGCATTGTAAGGAGTCCTACACTTCCTTTGGCTCATACATTCTTTCCACCACCTCTTCCGCATTAGACCCTGAACCTTGGAAGGTGTGATCGAGATGTTACTCAGTACTCCATTCACTTCTTTCCAGCACTATGATACCTTCCGAGTCATCCCAAGGTCACTGACATCTGAAAAGAGAAGATTCTCTACCCAAAGTGAGAGTAGCGTTAATATAAGGGCATAAATATTAAGAGAAGTGCTTACTGGGCAGTTTGATAAGCATAGTATATACATTTTTCCAGACATCAGCAGATGTTACACCCCTAGGGCTCATGACTACCCCTGTTTTAAGTTTTCAGTATCAGGCTATTTTTATTAGAAAAGATTAAAAAAAAACTAAAATTATGGTATTGCTGGCACTTGATCCTCTCACTAACAAAGTACAAATTTGTTCAATGTATATGTTTTCATTTTGCCATATTTTTCTTAATTACATTCAATATAATTTAAATTGCCTCAAATAACTGAGTTGGGGCACTAAAACTGGTAATGTGAATAGAGCATGCAAAACCCTAACTCATGACTATGGATCTGATTTAAAAGTCTTCATGTCTTATAAGGTCTAGCTGTATTCAACTAAGTATCTATTGTAATTAACCCCTTTACTACTGTGTACATTGTATTTTTTCTTTGTCATTATTTAATAATTAGATAACTGACTTTCATGAGGAAATACAGGTTCTTGACAGATAAGTGGCCTTGCTGATGGATGTACAATTGGTAAGGGATGAGACAGAATTGAATATGTCTATCAGACTTCACTTCTCTTTTCTGTCTACTATATTACTAATATCTTAAGAAAAATATGTTTGATATGAGGCAACACATTTAGAAAATGAATAGCCCATCATTTATTACCTTGCTGTATCTGGCACAGTATAGTATAGACTGTGTCATGGAACCACTCTTTCATTTTTCTAAGGTTGACATGATAGTTTGGCCATTTTCTCTTTGATGTATCACCAAAAATACTACTAGAAAGCTAAATCCTGTCTTCATTAAGAGTATTTTAGCTGCATTATTGAAAACTCTTCTAGTGATAACAAATTCTTAAGAAAATGGTTAATGAATGTTTGGGAATGTGCCAGGGAATGAACTGAGGACCTTTGGATATACTCTTTTACAGTTAATATTTTAGATGTGGAGACACAATACATGAATATTCTAATAAATGTTGAAAACTAGCAATGGCTATGAAAAATATAAGGAAAAATAATTCAACTGTATGAGAACTGAAAACTTATACTTTTTGATATATTGCTAAGAAAGGAAGAAGTTCTGAGAACAACTTGTGATTAATGATTGAAAGGAAGTGAAAGTTTCATTAAATGAACAGAGGGAAGAATGGTGGGCAGGGAGAACAGGCAGCATAAAGGATTTAAACCAGGCATTCTGAGGCAGAGAAGGACAGCAGAGCTGAGAGGATGGTCAGGGTTGGCAAGTCATGTAGGTATCTTTTTCCATCCCTAGGGCTTTGATTTTTACTGGAATCAAAACTGGAAGCAGCTGCAGTATTGGGGGACTGAAATAACATGTTCTTATGGTACCACAGTCTAGTAATTTTATAGAAATGAACCTGGTTACTGGGTATACCAGGACATTAAGAGAACAAAGAAAGAGTGAATGGGGGAGATGATGCATGCTATTGCTAATCAGGTTACAGATGGTAATGTCTCAGTCTAGAATTCCAGGGAGCATAGATCGGCATGCGGATCCTGGATATTCTCTTTAGAGTGCCCAGGATGAGTCTCTGTATGTCTATACATGGAGGAGGTGTGTAAAGAGAACAAGCACAAGTTGCGGTAAAATTTAGAGGAAAGCAAGAATTAAGACTTGTAAGTGATGATTTCGAGATATGTGGTTAGTGACTTTCCCATGTGTGTTGAAATCGTCACCAATAACTTTGCCTCCTTTCCTTGAACTAGGATATATCCACAAAGCCCTTCTTTTTTTTTTAAGGAAGATTTTTTTAAATTTTTATTTATTTATTTGAGATTGACAGGCAGAGAGATAAAGAGGCAGATAGAGAAAGGCCTCCAACCACTGCAAACGAACTCCAGACGCGTGCGCCCCCTTGTGCATCTGGCTAACGTGGGTCCTGGAGAATCGAGCCTCGAACCAGGGTCCTTAGGCTTCACAGGCAAGCACTTAACCACTAAGCCATCTCTCCAGCCCCCACAAAGCCCTTCTTAACAGAGCACTCCTAATCATCAGTACCAAGTGACTCAGGCTGACACTAAATGAAGGAAGCCTTCAGCCATCACTGGGCTGCTGGTTCTTAGTGGCAGCATTTACCAAGTAAATAATTTATACTCCTTCCATGTTCTGGAAAATACACTTGCTTTTATTTACATCTGCATTTCGGGTGCAGATTCATTTATTGTGCATTATTAAGTTCACTGTGAACATCAAATATGGTCTCTTCCATGTTAAGTTTCTGCTGAAAGCACACTTTCTGTTTTACTTAGAATCATTAAAACACCAAGAAAATTCACACATATTATAAGTAGTAACTTTTAAGTCAATATATTATACCATTTTGAATCTCCATCTTCTGAATGAATTAATTAAGGAAACATGGACGGATGATGACCTACCTTGGCTTCCTTCTATCCTTTATGTAACCTTTCTGATAAACTATACTTTTTTTTTTTATTCAAAATATCTTTAATTTTTTAACTCTGGATTCACAACTTTCTATGACAAGTGAACTGCAGGGTACTGGGGTGCTGAGAACCCTGAGCTCCAAGTCACACAGCGGTATTCTGGGAACCAGCAGTTGGGTTGCTGGCTGCCACCAGCCTCCTCATCCATTGTGTCCCTCCTGAGGCACTGGCGACCTCCAACAAAGGAAAGGCGGATGGAGATGGTGGTCCTTCCGGGGTAGCATGAGGAGTTGCAGAGGGGGCAGTCCAGAGTGGGATGGGAAGAGGACAGTGAGGTATGCCATGCAGGTTGGGTGGTCACCTGGCCACTCCTCGGCCATCCTGTGCTTTGGTCAGTGACGGTGACCTCAGCATCTCTGACCCAAACCTCTTGGAAGGCCCTGGGGCAAGCCTGACATGATTGGGGATTAGGAGCCAGTCTGGCCGCCGCCCTCCCAGCCCGTTGCCCATGCTTTAAACACATGTACCACTTTGTGTATCTGGTTTTGCATGGGTACTGGGAAATTGAATACAGGTGGGCAGGCTTTGCAAGCAAGTGCCTTTAACTAACTGCTCAGCTATCTCTCCAGCCCTGTTTTTTTTTTTTTTTTTTTCTTTTGAGGCAGGGTCTTTCTCCAGCTCAGGCTGATCTGCAATTCACTATGTAGCCTCAGGGTGGCCTCGAACTCACAGTGATCCTCCTACCTCTGCCTCCTGAGTGCTGGGATTAAAGGCACGCACCACAACACACAGCACTGTTTTTTTGTTGTTGTTGTTTTTGTTTTTTTTGGTTTTCCGAGGTAGGGTCTCACTCTAGTCCAGGCTGATCTGGCATGCACTATGTAGTCTCAGAGTGGCCTTGAACTTACAGCCCCGGAGGGAGGACCCAGGGACCCACAGCTCTAGTTCAGGCTGACCTGGAATTCACTATGTAGTCTCAGGGTGACCTCAAACTCAGGGCGATCCATCTACCTCTGCCTCCCAAGTGCTGGGATTAAAGGCGTGCGCCACCACACCGGGCTGATGTTTTTTGCTTTTTGAGACACTATTTCATTCATTATGGAGCCCATGGTAGCCTTGAACTTCTGGTCATTTCCCTGCCTGGGTCTGGTCTCCTGAGTGCTGACATTACTGGCCAAATAACTGTGGTGGGTTCTAGTTTTGAGGACAGAGGGTCAACCACGCCATGTGTGGGACCCTCCTTGGGAGCTGTGCTGGCCAGGGCTGGTCTGGGCATGCTGTGGAGAGGCACTTGCTGGTGCGGCCGCCTGGCCCTGGCTACTGCACCAGGCGGTAAGTGATGTAGCGGCCGGCCGTCTCGCTGGGCCGGATGATCTTCACCACCTGCCCTCGCTTGATTCCAAAGTAGCGTGCCACAGGGTCCCCAGCCTGGATCCTGGGCAGCTGGCTCTCACGCAGCTTGTATCGCGCCAGCAGCTCTGTCACTTCCTCCTTGGTCATGACAACGTGCTCTGGGACCAGCTCGTGCTCTGTGATATTGATCAGAAGCTCTTGCTGCAGAAACTGCTCCAGGACGTACTTGGGGGCCATGTCCACCAGGGAGTGCTTGGCGGAAGGCGTCATGCCTTGCTGGACCACGATGAGGGCACGCGTGATGTTCTCCTCCTGCATACGCTGGCAGTACACCTTGATGGTCTTGATTCCCACCTTGGGCTCCTCTGGGAAGAAGACGAACATCTGATCAGTGGGGTCATCGTTGTGGGCGACCAGCACTGTGAGGTCCGTGCGCCGAGGCCGCCCCTCACTTGGCTTGTCCCCAAACTGGGCCTTGAACTCTTCCAGTGTCTGGTCCAGCTCATCCTGGGTTACCAGGTATCCACGGTCATGACACAGCTGCATGATGGTCTTGCGGATCTTCCACAGCCGGTAGGTCTCCTCCTCGTCGTCCATGGCCACGCTCCAAGCCGCACGACGCGCCTCCGCCGCGGCTCCACACCGGTGCGTCCAAACTATACTTTTGAGTCAACTTCTCCTTCTAGTAGTGTTCAAAGGTCAATACAAACATGCTTTATTTCTTTCAAACAGGAAGATATTTTTGAGCCACTTTTCTAACTTAGTAAGTCCATGTTAGTAAGGAAACAAGGTTAAGTAAACCATTAAGCAGGTGCTTTAGTAAATAAGGCTAATGTTCTGAAACTAGAAAGAGAGAAAACAAGATTTCATTTGTGTTGTTAATGCTGCTATTGTAATTACCAGTATCTAAGAAAGCAACAATTATGCTTAAAATAAAAAGAAGATAAATATATCAGCTAAGTATCTCTAAGCACCAAGACAATTAATGCAGTAGACGAGGATATTAGGATTTAAAAAGATGTTGGCAGGAAGAATGATGGGATATTACTAACAGGATGGTATTTAATAAAGATAAATTCAGTTCTTCATTCAAGAACATGTATTTAGATGAATATATAATTTTGTCAATTTACTCCAATATTTTCATAACAAAATATATAATTATATTTATGAAGCAAAATCAATGACAGACTGTCAAGACCAGGTTGTAGATCTTTAGGAAACTTTATTTATAGCTTTTGCAAATCACTCTAGAACTTTTACTTTTGCCATTATCTAAAGGACAGAAGGCTAGGTCTATCTGTAAGTTCTCTAAGTCTTTTTCTGTCACATTTGAACTTTCCCATATGCCAAGTTCTTTGTGATTATCAAGTATGATGTGATCATCAAATATAAGAGGATGATGGAAATGATGGCAAGGAGGTGGGCTAGCCTCACATTCTTCAGGTTTCATCATTAGAAAACCCACTATATACAGAGTGAGACTGAATAAATTTACTTCCAGTAAGTTCATACTGAAAATAATTTAAGAGAAAACCTTCAATACATGTACTTCCCAGGTCTTGCATATTATCAGCATGTAATTCAAAGACAAACACAGAATTATATTCTTGGCAAATACTGCTTCATGTTTACTTAAAGCTTTTATATAAGTTATTCAGAATCAATTTTAAGATATATTTAAATAAGAATTTTAAAAATATTGGTAAGAAGAGTTATTTCTAAGGATTATTTTCTTGAATTTAAAAGAAATTGATCCCCATCCTTTTATTTTTATTTCAAAAAACAACCACAAACTTTTGGGGGAAAAGTCTTTGAGTTCTACATTATTTGACTCATCTCCACATAGTCATGATATGCAATTTCATTTGATACTCACAAATAAATAATTAAGTAAATCACTTTATAGCTTCTTTTTGCAGTCTATATAACAATAAAGAAAATAAGTACAAGGCTCCATCTTCCTAAATGCTTCTCATCAATCTAAATTAGTCTGAATAGTGGTAATATCCTCCTTGTGTGCATAGCAGTCTTGCTCTTTAGAACCCAAGACGATTTGATCAGCTTTCTGTTGACAGTGCAAATCCAGAATTAGTCACAGTAAATAGAAGAATCAATTACTAGCTTTTAACATCATGACCTTCTTATAAACCCTGTTGACATACCACATAGGAAATGCTGGATCCACCTATAATCTTTAGGAACTTCCCATGAATAGTAAGGGAAACATTTCTATTTTCACTCTATGTCACATGAAATACTGTCTACTATTTTGACAATGGCTATAGTAGAGAAGTTAAAAGGCTTATATATAAATATCTTCATGTAATATTTCATATTTATATTGGAGAGGGCATGGTGTCTTCTTCCCAAAATTTTTAATTAATGGTTTTTGTTTGCCATTCCTATTCCCCTTGCTTGGTTGGATTTTGAACGAAAGTAAAGTGATTAGTTCAACTGGGTCTCACAAAATATTAAACTTGCATCTTTCAAGATACACTGGTAAACATAACTTAGTTAAGATAAAGATTCCAGCCTGAATGTTGTCCCACATTTTTTAAGACTAGAAAATGGAAATGACTATGGAAGGTGTGGTGATGTGTATGAAAATGTCCCCCACTAATACCTGTGATTAGACATCATACTTAATCCCCAGCTGGTGGAGCCTTTATGGGAAGCCTTGCTGGAGGTGTGTCAACACTGGGGGGTGGGCCTTGGCATATATTCACCCTGCCCCACTGTCAGAATTGAGTTTACACTCCACTTCCTTCCTGCTGGTTTGGAGGTGGGACTCACTGCTGTCAGTCCCTAACATGATTTCCTGGTCATGATTAAACCTCCCCCAAAATGGTAAACTGAAAATAAACCATTTCTTTTCACTGTGTTACCAATCTATGTTTGAGCTCTGCAATTACCTAATCTCTTTTACCTGTAAGAAAAGAGAATCAAGGGCTGGAGAGATTGCTTGGTGGTTACAGTGCTTTCCTGCAATGCTCAACGACCTGAGTTTGATTCTTTAGTACCCACATAAAGCTAGATACACAAAGTGATGGTGCTTTTGGAGCTTGTTTGCAGTGGCTAGAGGACCTGACACACCCATTTACTCTCTCTCTCTCTCTCTCTCTCTCTCTCTCCCTCTCTCCTTATAAATAAGTAAAATAATTTAAAAATACTTATTTATTTGAGAGAGAGAGAGAACAGTGACTTTTGCTACTTCACATAAACTCGACTTGCATGTACCACATTGCTCATCTGGCTTTATGCAAGTTCTCGGGAACTGAACCCTGGCACCAGGCTTTGCGAGTAAGTCTATTTAATCACTGTGACATCTCCCCAGCCCCCAAAGCACCAATTTTCTGTCTCGTGTTTCTGGTCACCATGATGTGAGGGGTTTACTTCTTTGCCTTGTTGGACTGGTACTTTTGAAACCATGAGCCAAAATAACTTCCCTCCCTCAAGTTCTTTTACCCAGATATTTTGTCACAACAATGAAAACTCTTAACACATTTTGGCGGTTACAAAGTTCCCATAATCCTTCTCACATATAGATTATCAGCTGCTTACCTACCCACAAATAGTATAGATACCTCTTTTGGACATTGCCTCAAATCCTTATTTACTAGCTTTCCTTCAGTCCTTTTGAGTCTGTAGGGCAGAAGACACTGGTTTGCAGATAACTACATTTGTACAATAACTACATACTCTGATGGAGTACAAATGTTCCTCTACCATTTGAGCTGCTATAAACTAGTGACACTATTCACAGAAAATTTATTATTATTTTTTGCTCCCCTCATTGCCTAGTTCACCTCTTTTTCCTTTTTATTATAAAATATAAAAAATAGGTTGCTTTATAATTTTCTTATATGTAATTTATATTAGAGTAAGATGATTTTTAATACTATATAATAACAACTTTATTCATATGTTCTACTATGTGATACTTAGTTGATTTTATGACAATATTTAGGTAATATATTTTGTATACAATAAACTGTTTCATATTTTCAAATATCATTAACATAATGTTACATGCTAGTAAATAGTCAATGACTATAAACATGGGAACGTTATCTTGGATACACTCTTAATAGCAGGTATGCTTTTAATGAAATAACTACTTTACATTTACAAACACATAGTTTAATGTTTCTTCCCAAAGTTGGCTATAATCTCAGTGCCATGGTTCTATAATACCTTTCCTTTTGGACTTTTAATATGGAACAATTTACTGACATTGCTGAAAGTATTCATCTACTCTTTCCTATGATCAAAACAATGTTGTCATGAATTATAAAAGACAGAACTTCAAACATCAAACAACCAAAAGAAGTCTGTGATATTTTACTTACTCTATATATCTGAACATTCTTTTGATGTAACTGCGATTTTGTTTTCAGTGACCGTTCTTGATGTTAAATTGAATATTTTAATCTCTTCACATGCTTATATATCATAATTTTAAGGGTATTCTTTCTGTTATCGTAGTGCATTCCTGAATCACTTTTCAACTGTGTGTCATCAGTCTTTTGAAATGTGTTTACTCATGAGTCTTTGAACATACCCTTCTTGTGGGAAGAACAATGCCTGATAATTGAGAGGGAGGCATGTTCTTAAATTGATCTCATGTTTAAAAGAAGCTATACAATTATGTCTTCCAAACTGAGGAGCAAATCTACTTAATTCTGTTCAAACTCTATCATTTGTTCTTGAATGAAGACCTTACATAACAGCAAAATAACATTTCAATGTTTGCTGAGTCTGATATTCTCACATCTTACCTGAGAGCCTTATTTCCAAAGTCACTTCCCTTGCATGGTTCTCTCCTTCCCTCAGCTGGTGACAAAATAACCTCTATATATTCTTGTAGCATCAGGCATATAAGTCTGTTATAACTCATATTACTTGCACTTCATCCATGCATTTATGTATCCTTGTCCCTCACCAGATGGTTTCTTGTGGGCAGGAAAATACAAATACATAATCCTGTATCTTGCATATGGGCTGCAGGAAAATCCATAATGTGTTTGTAAATATTAGCTACAACATACAGCTTGCTGCAGGAGGGAATGTCGTGGTGCTTAGTCACAATTCCCTTTCAAATTTTATTACACTTGAATTAGGCAGTGGCCTAATAATGGCCTGATGAATCAAGAGAAGGGTGGATGGTCATAGAAAAACCCATTTTGCTTCAACCTGTTTTAACAAATTATATCTCTAGAATCTACAAAGAACTCAAAAATCTAAACAGTAAAAAGTCAAACACCCCACTCACAAAATGGGGCAAAGAGCTGAACAGGCAGTTCACAGAGGAAGAAATACAAATGGCAAACACACACTTAAGAAAATGTTCATCATTCCCAATCATCAGAGAAATGCAAATTAAAACAACTATGAGATTCCACCTTACCCCAATAAGGATAGCAAACATCAAAAAATCAATTGAAAATAAATGCTGGTGAGGATGTGGAGAAGTAGGAATACTCATCCACTGTTGGTGGGAATGTAGGATGGTACAACCATTTTGGAAAGCAATATGGAGACTTCTGAAAAAGCTGACTATAGAGATACCAACAGACCCAGTTATTCCCTTACTGGGCATCTACCCTAAAACCTTCAAACCACAGGCTAGAGAGATTTGCTCAACCATGTTTGTAGCGGCTCAATTTGTAATAGCTAAGAGCTGGAATCAACCCAGATGTCCACCACTAGAAGAATGGATAACTAAGATGTGGTATATCTACACAATGGAATTCTATACAGCAGTAAGAAAAAATGACACAATGAAATTTGAGGAAAAATGGTTGAACCTGGAACAGATCATTCTCAGTGAACTTACCCAATCACAGAAAAAAAAAATCACCACATAGTCTCACTCATCTACAGCACCTAACCTGAATCTACCCAAGATACCTTACATAGCCAGTAAGCATCTCATGGACTAGACACTAGGATGGATGGGGAGGGAGGGGAGAGCATCTAAGGGGTGGGAAACACAAATCTAGACCCAAATGACAATGGTACCATAAAATTCTACTTCCAAAAAGGCAGACCAAATGGCTGAACCTTCACCAGGCCCTTACAGGGAACACCTGAACCACAAGACACTGGAGAGGGTAGGATCAAGACTAATCTGAATTGTCTACATCTTCCCTTCCTCCCTCCCCCTCTCCCTCTCTCTATGTCTCTCTCTCTCTTCTCTCTAACTCTTGTATATTAGTTATCTTTTTCCTTGTTTTCTTAGTGGGCACTGACCTGTAACTCCCAGTACCAGCATGTGGCTATCATCCACAATGAGCTTTTGATCAGAGAGACCTACAAGGTTTCCTAAAAGACAGACAGATTTCTGTCAGAGTACTTGATGACCCACCAAAAGTTAGTGGTAAGACCCTACTGCTGAAGACACCTTATGTGGTTGACATGCAAAATGGAATGGCATGGCTCAAAGTTGGAAGACAGTCAGTCTCCAGACAGTCAGCGTGTCTAGTGCCAGAAGGTGCTACATGGGCAACTGGGGGAAAATGACCAATATCTGTCCAAGCAACTCATGGTCTAATGTACTTAGCAGCAAATAACTTCTTGTGATGACCACACAAGTGCAATAGTGGCCCACAGCCATGGTGGGGAACCAACTGCTCTCAATTTGGCTAACTGATCCCCTCAGTGGTACGGGACCCATAGCTGGAGCTGGGAAACAAGTCAGAACCATATCCAAACATAAGCCCATTCTCCAATATCAAGCTACCATCAATCATGGGCTACAAGAGGGCCTACACCTATTAAATTCTCTATTATAAAAAGTAAGGATTATCTCATTTGTCCTGGTGCTAACTTACTCTCCATTGGAGAATATGCTTCTCTTTTTCAGATAGATGTAGATCCTAAGGAGAGAGCCACCCTATCATTCCTTGAAAGGGCCCCAGCTGAAACTAAGAAAAATTGGCGAAACAAGCTAGGGGGCTGTTTTCCTGATGAACCGGATACCAGCACAAGGGGGAAGGAGATCAACACAGAGAAAAATCAACTCCTACCAAATCGGAGAGCCAGAGGCTCAGAGACCCCCAACACCTCAGCACTGAAGGAGACCAAAAATGAACCCAACATGGCTCAGGGAAATTTTGCGGAAGAGGGGGTGGAAAGAATGTGAGAGCCACATGTTGGGTCATGATATGCAGAGACATTTATCTTACCCACAACTGTGGGCTAACTCCACAATGCATGACCCGTATACCTCAACAAGGAGGGGCCAAGGGGAGGGGGTAGGTCACGGATGAGCCTAATAATGGTACCAAACTGACTGTATTTGCTGAATACAAAACTAATTAATAAAAAAAAGAGATGAAACCTTAGAAAAATAGTTGAAATTTTAACCTTGATGCAAAAGTAGTAATTGTTAGGTCAGGACAAAATGGAGTCATCAAAGGCATGAATTGCCCAGCCATTATCCATTCTTTGCCTAACAATGCTCCAGGTCTAGGTTTCCTGCCTCCTTAGCTCCCACCTGGTCAATTCTGGTCTCACACCGTATGGCTAATGTGAAGAACAAAGAATTTCCTTTCTTTTCTCATCTTCCCCCAACTGAAGAGACCTATAATGTGCACCATTTGTGGAATGTCAAGTTGACTGCTCTGCTCTTGAGAGTCAGTCCTGGCTGCCACCCCCGCCCCCCTCCCCCCATTAAAACTTCCATCTTTGCCTCAGAGTGGTTTCTGTGGTCTTGCTCACTCCTGAACTTTACAGTAATAAGTCCTTGTAAGGGAATATAGGGTTTGTACCAGGCTTAGCACCTTTTTACCTCCTGCATTAGTCAGACAAGATCCTCATCACAATCAGGAACATAGAAGATTGAAGGTGAATCTTCAGAGGTCATAGGGCTGCCCAAACAAACCATATGGAACACAAGCCACACTGATGTGCACAAATGTCTGCATACAATATTTGAAAATTTAAAACATATTTACAATATTAAAATATGGTTGGGGGAAATTATTCTAATTATTTCAATAAAATAGGAAATAAGTGAAAAGTGAATCTTACCTACATAAATGCATTTTAAATTAGAGTAACTGAACACAGATAATATGAGAAATGAAATTTCAGCAACTTAAATCAACTGGCATACAAAAAATATGTAAACAAGTCCTGGTGTTCCAGTCCTATACAATCCAGCTTCTTCAGAGGTAGATACAAGAGAATTTCCGTTCAAAATCTCACTGTGATATGTGATACAGAGTGAGTTCAAAAACATAGGGGACAATTTGGTAACAACTTGTCTCAAAATCTAACGTACAAGGACAGCTGGAGAGAAAACTCAGGGATAGAGCATTTTCATAGCAAGAAGACCATATATTCAATCCTCAGCATTGCAAAATTAAAGTAAATTGAAGTGGAAATAGTGTCCATATTAAATACAATGCCATTAAAATTTTCAATCACTAAAAGGGCCACAATTTAAATATGTGTTATGAAAAGCTACATTTATGTTCGTTTTCAAATTAAATCCTGGAAAGATACAAAATGTTAATTCTATTGTGAAGAGGCTTTTGAAATATTTTCCACAATTTAATTAGATGAATCTTAATATTTTATATTCTAGAAATACTTTGGAGAACCAGAATACTTTAAAGTCTCTGTTTCTCAGATACAAACACACACACACACACACACACACACACACCCCAGAAAAGACATCTAAGGAAAAGGTTGGTATTCTGCAAATGGAAAAAAGCACTTTTATAAAGTGTTAGGATAAAATCTTTCAGAAGCAAAACCACTGCCTCACACTAAATTTAGGGCTCAGCTCCGCCATTCACCTCATTCAGCCTCATCCTCAGCATTTCTAAAATGAGAATACTGGTAGAGCTGATTTCAAACAAATTTTCTATTTTTTAAATGAATAATCATAATATTTTTTATTTTATAGCAACTTTTCATATAGAAACCTGCTATTGATAGGAAAAATAAAGAAAGAAAAAAAAAAAAGAAATCCAGCCTTTGTTCCCATTGTTTAATTTGGTACGGAGTTGCTCTGAATGTTGAAACTGACAGTTAAAATCTTCTTTTGGTAATGTCAACCCTTTGTTCCCCTGAGGTCCTTGTGCTTTCTACTTTCTATGCTGATGGGTATGCATGCTGGACACAGCAGGATTGAACAGAGAAAGGGCGCTACTAATTTATACTTTATCTTAAGTACTTTTCATAAAATAAATCACTCTTTATTTTAATATGCTTTCCAGATTTAGCAATGAAGAAGATCAAAGTTTTCGTCCAGGCAAAATTTGGAACATAATGAACGTTCAATATGGTTTTGTGGTAAACTTGCTTTCAGGACTATGTACAAAATACCAGCAGATTCCATGGCCACATTAAAACTGTGGCTTGAAATGAAGTTATTTCTGTAGAAGATTGACAGAATTGAGCCTAAAGATATAGCATGGGTTCCCATACCCAGATATTTCAAAATAGTTTAGAAAATGGTTCCTTTTAGCTTATTTCTCAGATTCAGTGTCCCTTATCTCAGGTCCTGAAATGAAAATTGTGACGTTGCTGTCCCTTGGGAGTCTGTGTCTAGCCCTTTTCCTCTGGGAATGACAGTACCAAGCAGCTGTGCCCACAGCATGGCTGGGAATCGAACCGTGCTCCTTTGGCTTTTTCTTTTTCTTTTCTTTTTTTCCCCCAGGCAAATGCCTTAACTGCTAAGCCATCTCTCCAGCCCCAAATAATCTATTTTTAAAACTAAAAGTTCATAGAGGCAGGCTATGATATGGAAGGCAGCATGGGTTCCATTCTGTCCTGTATTCATATTAGCCACTGCTCAATGCCATAAGAATGTAGCTGCTGTGATTAACTTAATGGCCCCTCTAGCCTGAATAGAATTAAATCCCTTTCAGAAAGTATTTTCATGACAAATGCCTACTCTTCATGCCAATGTCCATTCAAAAAGGCAACATGCAACCTTCAAAAAAGGAGTAGATCTTGCTTGCCAAGGGCTTTACACATGCAGCCTCTCATAGATTGGTAAATATTTTTTGAGGTTCCTCATTGTTTTCCTTCATTGCCTTTCAAGGTCAGGATTTTTTTTTCTCCTGGACTGACACTACCTCACTGAAGTTACCTGGATGGATACAGCTGCTGCACTTCTATCCTGAGCTTCTAATTATTACCAGATGCAATCTAATTAAACCCACCAGGTGTCTCCCCTCAGGAAAGAGTGCCTCAAAGAAGCCTTGCTAAGAATAAAATATGGAAACAAGGGAATGGCAAATAAGAAATGAACTTTTTCTGGGGAAGTTGACGGCTTTTAAAGTTTTCTCATCACTAGTAGAGCAAGCAAGAAAAAAAAATAGTTAAATTGTGTTGGCAGTGATGTGCAGGATTATTTTGTCATTCTATTGCTCACAAACATATTACTGCAATTTTTCTTAATCTATCTGAAAATGTTATTTACTTATCATGCTAAATCTAGCAGTAAAGATAAAAAGTTACCATGCAGGATTTTTAAAAAAGACATACTATTTTGTTTTTACTTTCTCAAAGATATGTGCATATGAATTATATGTAAAATAAAAGGAAATAAATTGGAAGTTTGTTAGATTCTGTTATTTTTTAAACTACATGGCATGCTGGTATAATATTTGAAAATAAAACAAAGTTTTTACCTAAAAATTATTTTGAAATCATGTTGTAATCTGTATACCACTAAAAAGAAAGGCATATTTCCACTAAATTCCATAATAAAAGGTGTTTGGAAAAATTTAGCTAAAAAAGTGAATTTATAGTTTCTTCCAAATCAGAAAGTAATTTTACAACATTTTATATTATGAATTCTAAGTGCTTACATGTTAGCTCTGCATATTGTCTGATTATTTTAAACAAATATTAAATAATATGAACAAACACATAGTTTCATGTTGTCTAATGCTTGTTCTGAAAATATATATGAATGGATGAAACTAGATACTCATTTAAGAATTTTGCATTGAAAATGATACTCTTACTATAGTTATTAATTAATTGTATCATTCTAAAATAATTATATAGAATTTTGGGGTTCCTAAGGAAGAAAAGATAGTTATCATTTTGTTTTCAGATATCAATGATTCATCATGACCTTAACTAACTTATTTTGCAACTTAACATATATAAAGTATTATCTGTTAATGTTTACAATTTCATCTAATCAAATATTTACAATATATTTATAAAACCAATTCCATAAACATTTGAATGGCAGGAAGGACCACTGGATTATAATCCAGGTGAATTAGAGAAGTTAATTGTATTAGAATTATTGATATTACATTTTGATTTTATTTTAAGCTTAATGTAGAGCACATTTAATTTCTATGAAAAATATTGGCCAGGGGAAAGTGGTTCCCTGATCAAAGGTGCTTGCTTAAATATGTTCTATTTGTCTTATAATATAAAATAACACATCTGTGCATTTGAATATAATGAAATTAGGATGCTAATATTAGAATGATACATTCAAATGTGTATACAAAGTAGGTTTATCCTCAATGTAATTTTGATGAGTTATAATGTAACAACAACTGATTTTTTAAATATAAAATTTTAGCTAAGTTATTATAAAATAATTCAGCTAGTATTATCACTTGTGTGAAATGAAACTTAAGACAGATTAAAATATCTGAGTAATTAGTAAAATATAACACAAACCATGAGAGTACTATGCTTTTTATTTTAATGCTTATGGTTTATTTGATTTAAGAAGTATTTTGTCTTTAAAACTTTAATTCTTCTAGCCTATCTGAAAATATATTCTCAAAGTCTCAATCATAAAAAGGCTATATTACAATGTACTAAACTCCAATTATTCTTTTAGAGCAGATAATACTACGTCTGAAGTAAGAATTCAATATATTCCCAAATAAGCTCTCAAATGAGGACTTATATGAGCTTTTGTTGATGTTGTTGTTAGTTCTAGACATTCTTAATGATCTGTGTGGGTTATGCTTTTGGCATTTCTTCCCTGGACTTGCTAAGATACACTTCAAGACTGCAATAACTAGATTAAAGTAATAACACACCAAGTGTAGCTCTGGGCTACAGTTTTAGCTGACACCAATCATCTTTCACTGGACACACTTTATGGTCTCTAACACAAGATGACTTTGCTGGATAACTTAGTGTT
The DNA here is from genome assembly GCA_036346955.1 of Dipus sagitta. Lineage (NCBI taxonomy): Eukaryota > Metazoa > Chordata > Mammalia > Rodentia > Dipodidae > Dipus > Dipus sagitta. The sequence goes on along the minus strand of CM070770.1, from coordinate 198,344,802 downwards.
TGCCAAGTCGCTGCTACATTTCGATGTTGTCATAAATCTGTAGTGAGACTCCACGGGTTTTTGAGAGCTTATGATAAAATAGGGCTTATATAATTAACATATCTAATTATGTTTCTAAATTATACCAGCTTTCCCCAATACACCCTATGATTAAATATTGTTTAATCTCATTTCCTATTGGTTCCAGAAAAAAAATTGGCTGCAAGACTAACTTAGGTTCATTTATACATTTAAAATAGCATTCAATTTGGAAAATTCATTTGTAATTTAGATACAAATGTATGAAAACATTGCATTTCTGGCTGGTTAATGACGTTGTAAAAGTACACATTGTATATTACACAAAAATGAGAGCTCAAATTATCTATCTATCTATCTATATCTATATATAACAATAGCCATTAAAAATCCCACAGTTTCTAGGAATTCATATAGTAATGGTACAATTTATTTTCTTATTAGGAAATTTTTAATTTTCCATAAGGAATCAGAACTGAGGCTAATGGTCTACATGCTAGAAGCATTCATTTCCATCACTTTTTGTTTAAATCTTTGGAGTCAAGCATACTTATGCGGTATAAATTATTGTAAATTACCAGTGGATTATAATAACTATTTATAATGGATATTAAAATAACATTAGAAGTTACCTCCGAAAACAAAATCAAGTATGTATTTAGTTTGTTTTCACAACAAATTGCAGGAACTTGGCAGATATCATACCTCACTGATGTAATTCTGCAGATATGAAAAATATTTGATCTATGAAATAAATACTATATAAGCCTAAGGCTGTATTTCCTGAGTTTCAGTCTCTTTTATTCCAAAATTATGTGTACGTGAGCTCATTGTTGGATATGGTGTTCATGTGTAAGGGATATATGTAAAAATGCTACCTGCTCTTCATGTTACTTACCTGGAAAACCAGTCTGGAGTCTGCGTAAAGAGCTATCTTTTCCTAATGGGAATAGGAGTACAAGTTGCATTGCATGAAGACATAAAATGCACTGGTTTTCATGTACATTCATATGCAGAATAAGAATGATTATACTTGTCTATAGCACCTGCATTGCTCTCAAGAATAATGACTAAGTTGTATAATGACATCTTTTCTTACACATTTAGAACCAGGATGTTAGAAAAGCTGGAGTTAGTGTGCCTGCTTTCAGAATGCAAGGAACTATTGGACATATTTTACTTATTTGAATCAGATTGTGTGTTTGTATGTGTGTGTGTGTGTGTGTGTGTGTGTCTGTGTGCATTCAATGTATATATATGCCCAGTGTCTATGTGCATACATTATGTCCCTGTACATATCTGATGAGTAAGATTTCACGCTTATTAGTTTTATTTTCCTTTTAAGACTGCAGTTTCAGTTAGGTTAACCTTTACAATTCTGCAAGATAAATTAAAGGTCTTGGATAATATATAAAACATATACAAAATAATATTGGAAGTTGTTGTGGTTTTTTAGAGCAAAGAGATAAAGGCTTTGAGATAAATGTTTCAATTAAAATTGACTGTTTCCATGTTATTGGGTTCTATTTTTCTCCTAGTCTGTTCCAGTCTCCTTAATTCACTTTTGTAGAATCCAGTTAAAATGAAACGACATTTTTGTCTTTGGTTTCTCCTCCCTCTATGTTTTCTCATTCATCCTAATTCTACTCATACCACACCTCACTTTCCTCCTATTATGAAAATTTTCCATTGATCCCATTAAGCATCTTTTCCTTCCTACAACAATTTCATATTTTTAAGGCTATTTAGACTGTTCCATTATATTTGTGTTGTATGCCCTTGGCAATAAAATAGTAAATAATACAATTCATGAAAAAGCATATTATACTGTCATAATACATTGTCATTATAATTTACCGATAAATTAAATGTGACTAAATATTTCAATAGTCTCCTTAAGACATATTTTAAGGCTCCTAGGATAACATGTAGATATGTTGCTATAGCTTAACAAAGTTCTATTGCCATTCTAAATCATCAGTCTACATTGATTCTATAACTAGTGTTCAGTTAGGAGGTGTCAGATTATATGTTTTTGTTTTATAATTATTTTATTACAGAATTATAAATAGACTAGTTATAAAATTGGACATGTACTTATGTTCCCATTACTTAAAGAAATATAGCAAATTTTTCCAGATTCATCAAGCAATATTAGAAATTCCAGAAATTTAGGGCTCTGGGTACCTTGTTAGGGCTATAAATATATCTAAGTATATTTAGAATTATGTTTACAACATAAGACTGAAAACAGCATTCACAAATAAAAAGTAGCAACCAAAGCCAACCTGAATAGTAAAGTCCTACATGTCTCCAAATTACATTCTCAATTTTACTTGATTTTGGCTGTACTAAACTTTATTTTTACTTTTTCAAAATATGCCCAATTATATGGTATGCTAATATTTTAAAAATACTATGTTAACAAAAAAGATCACCTACCCTTCTGCAGTCTTGAAGGTTCTTTCCCCTTTCCTTCTGTTAAACTAAATTTGATTTTGCCTAAAGGTGTGAGTACACTTATATGTGCAGCGACTTCAATAATTCATATTTTTGACATCCAGACATTATATGACCCACTGAGTATTCTTAATTAGTTAGGGAAGGAAGCATCTGTATGGATTCACAAATTATTTTAAACATGCTTTTAAATATTTTAAATTAGAGCTTCCAATTAAAATTGTACATGTCACATTGTCTCATTTAATTCCACTGTTCTTTGAGGGAAGCAAGGCCTCAGCTGAACAAGTCTCATTGATGTGAGCTGAGCTCAATTAGTTTCTGATGTCCTGCCAAATTGCCTCATTACCTGTCACACAAACACCACTGACACTTTTAAAGTTGAGCTCTTTGCATCTATATTATTCTCCATAGACCACAAATAATTATTCTCATTAGAGTAGTAAAAATAAGCAATTTGCTAATAAACAATAAACCAATATGTTTGTAATAGAAATAATGGAAGAAAGCAATGATGGAATTCAGAAGTCAAGTGTGTGCTCACATGGATCTTGTACGTGCTCATAGGGTGCGCATTTGTATGTGTGTTTGTGTGTGTCTGAACCCTTCTTGAGTTATATTAACTATACTTTCTATATCAAATTCCCAGAGGTTTAATGTGATTACTTTGTCTACTGAGTTTCCTATAAGACTTGCATTTTATTGATAATAATCCAAGAGTTATACAATTGGTATATATTTGAATTTAAACATTATCCCAATATTGTGCAACATACAGCTGAAACATTTTTCACTGCAACAGAGGGCTTAAAACAGCTTATACCACACTCAGACCACATTCTTGAAAACTAAGTATAAACAACTACTTCAAACAATCTTTAATTGTAAATCCTTCTTTAATGCTATTTACCACTGATCAAAATATTGACCCACAGGTAAAGATTTCTGTGGTTTTACCACTTGAAATTTTAGTCAACCAAATGATTTTTCTTTTCTTTTCTTTTTTTCCATTTCTCATTGCCTCTTTCATAAAGAAATGGAAAGACCAAAGTTTAGAATCTAATTAAGAGATATTTTTCACACCTGGTCTACACAGATGACATGCATTAAGTCAAAGCCTAGTTTTACATTTGGCCTGAATGGCTGGCAGAACAAAGTCATTAATACAGCAAAGACCTTGCCTTCCTTTATCAGTTTCATGATAATCTAAAGCATATCTTTCGCTGCTGACTTTCAATCCCTGAAGCATATTTTAATCACCTGAGCGTTTTTAAATAGTCACCCTGTCTTGGCTCCACCACACAGCAATTAAACCAGAATCAACTGGAGACCTGAAGACATGGGTGTTTGGCCAGAATTCCCAAATGATTCTCTTGCATACACAATATTGAAACCCTTTCTTCCATGTATTTCTCTCTTACAGGTGAGTGTGGACTATAGTCACCAAGTGTAAGCACAGGATTTCTCCAGGCCTTAAATCAATTTTAAAGTTAAAAAAAAATAAAGTAAAAGTAAAGGACTCTAAATAAAAATAATATGGACATAATTTTAACTTGTATTAAATACAATTTACTGTATCTACAGTTAAGTACTGTGGCTTGTATTTTTATATACTTTGAGTCTTATATTTCATAAAGTTCAGCTAATGCAAGGAACTTTTTATTTGTGTAACTAAAATACTTAATTTATATTTCTTCCTTAGGAGAAAAGATTCTTTTCTCTGCCATGCTGTTAGATAAAATGTATAAAGAAAAAAAAATCCTGCTTCTGTTGCCTTGGATACAAACCAAGAGATTATTATTAAAGATTGAACCATCTGAATTTTTCTCCCACTCAAGTTTTATGTTGATCTTATAATGCATTAATTCATTGATGTTAGTGTTCTTGGAAAATGTGAAAAAGCTGGGATCTATAAACCCTGAACAAGACTTGCAGGCAAAGAATTCTGCTGTGTGCTGCAGGTCCAGGCCTTCAGCAAACACCACTGTGCAACTTACTCTCAGGACTCTTTCCAGTTAGCAAGGGTAATTAGTAAACACTCAGAGGATGAGGAGAGTGATATAACTGTCACCTATACTTCCCTATATTTCTTACCCCTTGCCTCCAAATCAGTAAATGTCAAAGTGAGCTGTTCATCAGAAACTCTGGGACGGGATGAAGCTATATAAGCAGCAGAGTGGAAACATGCCAGTTACTCCAATTTAATTTAGTTTCACTAATTGACTTACTTGAAAGTTTGCAGCCAGTGTTACATATGGGTACATGATTTCCTATTAATTCAGTAATCACAGATTAAAACTGAAGAACATTGTTATAAGTTAAATATGATCACATTATCTGCTTCAAACATGTCTCTTTCAGTTTTCTTTAACCTCTCAGCTATAAGATCAGTCTTCCATAATGGTACTGAATCTGTGACATAAAGTTGAAATCAGCATGAATTCAATTCAATCAAATTGTACATTATTCCTCCTTCAATGTTTGATTGTCTTGTAGCACATGTCTGAGAAACGCTAAGCTAATGCCTATTTATTTGTGAATGTATGCACATTATTAAATACTTATGTCACTTGAGCTATTGTGTTGATGATGTCATATTGTTAAATTTTCTGTAAGGACCATAGTTAAAGTTAACTCATTTTCATTTCTACAGGTGTTCTGCTTCCTTTTTCCAGAATTATAGAAAATTCCTGGTATCAATAAGTGTTGTTGCTAATTATGTATTGAAATACTTTTGTGGATTATACTCACATGATGCTTTTAAATATTCTGATATCTGGTAAATATGCTGATATCTGGTTCTCCATGCTATGGAAAATTCTAACTCGCCAGTTTTGTAGCTAATATGTGACAAGAGTGAAGAGAATTTATTTTTGTTTCTGTTCCTTCAGATCATTAGAATTGGTTCAAAATTCCTACCTGTATAACCACAGTAAGAAGAACCACAGGGGAAAACATAATTTGGAATTGTGTGCCTTGTTCATGGTATCTCATCACTGTTTTCTGCCTGACATTAAGTAATGAATCAGTTACTTTTTGAGACTAATGATTTTGGACAAGGATCTCCTGATCCAGGTACTCCGGACCTTAGCCTAGGTGACATTTAGGGAAGGATAACTTTACAGTAGGGAGCCTCCCTATATTTTGTGGGAAGTTTAAAAATATCTCTGGCAAGAACCTACTGAATTCTGGTATTGCTCACCCAGATGTTCAATCCAATTAGGTTTCTACATCTTAGAAATATCCCTAAGAAGGCCAAATTGTCCCTGCTTAATGAAATCCACTGTTCTAACTAAAGTCCAAGTATTTTATTGATATATTTTATTATGCTATAATTGCAATTTCCAGCTAAATATATATGTTTGTTGCCAAAGTAAAATCATGTTTTAGAAAAGGTAAGTTTCAATCTGCCACGCCTATTTTTCTCAATGTGGAGTTTCATTTTATATACTGTTTTCTGGAATATATAACAAACATTTCTGTCATTCCTTCATTTACAAAGAGCTACTTACTGCAGTTCCCATCTAGTCACTTTGGGCCTTCTTGTCATCACCATGCTATGGTACTAGATACTTTTCATGACCCAGAGATGGTAGACAGTGTGATTACAAGATCCAGTGCTTCCTATTGCATTGACTCTGAAATAATTTTCCATTTTTTAAATCAGATTACAACAATAAAATTGGGTAATTTTAGAAAAATTAAGACATTTTTAATAGAGATACCCTTATTTACATATGAGGAGATAGTGGCCCTGGTAATATAAGTGAGGTGTCAATATCTCTTAAGAAGAATAAGTGTTAAGCCTTAAACTTTGAAAAGCCTCAGTCCATTTTTCATTTTATTTTACACAACTGCCTGATGGATCAGAAACTATGTGTATATATATATATATATATATATATATATATATATATATATATGTGTGTGTGTGTGTGTGTGTGTGTGTGTGTGTGTGTTTCTATATTTCTATAGTGATTGATAAAGTAAAACTATCTGACAATCTCAATTTTGTAATATTTAGTATATACTCTAAGCAGTTAGGACGTTGTCCTTGGTGTTTACATTTGTCTTAGTTCAAATTTAAGAGACAAAAGCCTTGTGAATTATTCTTTGTGGACAGAATGTTGGATTTAAGCTTCATATATTCGGATAGTTTCATTAGCTGGAAAATAAATTCAAAATTCTGTACAATTTTCTATTAACAGCATTTGAATTGAATTTATTTTGGATTTTTGATAAGATGAATAATAAGGAACTAATCATGATAATGAAGTCATTTTTCAGAAAAGACTTACTATAACACTTTGTGATTTTACTAAGGTCTTGCTATTTTTCTCTCATGTGCATCTTAAATGCACAGCCAACCTTCAGATTATAGAACCCATTTATTAATTAAACAATGGCCCCCTTCATTATTCATCTCTATGCCCTCAGCTGACTGTCTTGGAATAATTTCCCAGCACCTAAGCACATTTATTCAGGCAGATAGAGGGTAGAGTGAGAAACATTCACTAATGTTAACTTTTATACTCTTGAAAAGGGCCTACAAAATCTAAAGGGAATTATCCTGCTTTTCACTCTATTAGTGACTGCTTGACCAATCAGTCTCTTTTTTTAACTTTTTAAAAATTTTTTTATTTATTTATTTGAGAGTGACAGAGAGACAGAGACAGAGGGCCTCTAGCCACTGCAAACAAACTCCAGATGCATGCACCCCCTTGTGCATCTGGCTTACGTGGGTCCTGGGGAATTGAGCCTCGAAGTCGTTAGGCTTCACAGGCAAGCATTTAACCGCTAAGCCATCTCTCCAGTCCCCAATCAGTCTCTTGATATTAACTGTGACTCCATTTAATTTTGATTTCTGTTAAGCAAGGTTTTATTTCATGGCTTTTTTAACTAATGTGGGCATCTCCCTTTTCCTGTTTCTTTTACTTTATCTTTACATAGCATAACACACATTTATTTTGTGCTAAAGTTTGTATAGAAACACAATCCTTAACACCAACATAGTTAGAATGTTTTAGCCAGATCACACATAGTACTCAACATTCTAAATGAAATAAGACCCATACATATATTTGTAAATTGGCTATTTTTAGCTCCATATACATTTCTGCACTGAATTTTTATATTCTGTTATGTGACTACTCCATCAATTAATTAAGATTAATGTTAAAGATGATAAATGTCATCCTGTGTACTGTAAGAAATCAGAGTGCATTGAGTCCTCTTCTAATTGGAATTCAAAATTGCACTCCACAATGAGTAACTTACTGTGGTCTCCATACTTGTGAATAATCCAGGTTGTATGAACAGTTTGGCACTTTACTCCAAATACTCCTTAAGACAGACACTTTAAAGACAATAGTCTATTGGTCAGCTTGTAGCTTTCATTTTATGAAGGAATATCACAACGTGTTAAAAATGAATATATTAGAACAATCTTTTCAATTGTCATAATTTGATTTGTAGTAGCATAAATAATAAGTAAAATAATAAGTAAGGAGGCTATTCCAATTAGATGCCAATAAAGGCATCACTTTCTTATTCCCACGAGTAAATACTTCCACCAGGACCCTAATCAATGTATCATGTGCTGTTACTAAACAGAGAGTTGGGAAGAGATTTAGGAATCAATTGTGAATAAATAGCTTGCAACCAAGAGGGTGAAGTACATAAGTTGGCTCAGGGAGAGCTGACACAGGCTCTTCCCCAGTGAAACTTCATAGCAAGTGGGTCATTGCATCAGTTACATTTTTTCCTTGCTGGAACAAAATACCTGAAGAGAAGTAGCTTAAGGAAAGAACCGATTTATTTTTGCTTGCAATTTTGTGGAGATGTCTATCATGGCAAGGAAATCATGGCTGGAACAGAGGGTACTACATCATCACATCAAAAGGGAGAAAGAAGAGAAAGCCAGCAGAGCTGAGCTGTTATACTTCAAGGCCTACCTCCTGTGATATTCTTCCTCCAGCGAGGATCGACTTTATGAAGGTCAGTCAACCTTCCAAAACAGTGACACCAGTCTGGGATTAGGTATTACAGCACATGAGACTATGAGTGTCATTTTACATTCAGATTACTGTACTCCACATCTGCCCCCATAGATTCCTGACCATTGATTGATACATCATACATTCTGTCCAATTTTAAAAGTTGACAATTTTTACTAGCCTCATTACTATTTAGAAGTTCAAAGTCTCAACTAGGACTCAAGGCAGTTCCTTAACTGAGAGCCTTCTAAAATCAAAATACAAGTTATATACTTTCAACAAATAGTGGTGCAAAATAAATATTCTCATTGCAAAGGAGAAGGAAAGGGACATAGAAGGAAAGATTGGATCAAAGAAAAACTCAAAAGCATTAGGACAACACCCAATCCTGGAGTTCAATGCCCTATCTGTATTTGTGACTCATGATGAAATTCTCTGAGTTCTCAAAGAATTAGTTACTTCAAATCCCTTCACCTGTCCTGCTCATGACCTTCAGAGTTCCTTGGCAGATGCCTCATAGTCTGACATCTCTATAGTCCTGGGGTCACCATTGTAACTTCAGGTTCACTTTCACTGCTTCACAAAGCGGTCTCATAGAGATACCAAGTAGAAAATTGGACCATATGCTTCAATGCTTAGTTTTCGTGGCTGTATGGAAATGTGGTGTCATCTACAGTCCCTTATATCTTGATTATTTTTTCACTCAAAACCAGTGTCATGTGGATGAAGTTGCCAGTTTCTTTTATAGGTATGTATGAGGTGTGGCCTTTAATATCAATTATAGCAGCCTCTGAGTGGTGAAGTTGAGAAAGGGAGACTTTCTCCAGCATTATTCCTATGAATATTTCATCTCAAAATAATTTGCATTCCTACTAATTTGAACCTTCAATGGGCTAGATCTTAACTTTAAGCTATAATTCCTATTGTCCCAGTATAGAGCACTTGACTTATATCTAATGGTGAAGTCCTAGCTGTCTCTGTGCCTAGGAACTGAAACTTGTTCAGATTGCTTTCTGTCCCAACTTTTATATCTTTGATGTATTTCTGTGTTGTACTTTGTCCTCTTTCATCATAGATGTGAATAAGGGAACTACAGAGGAGGTAATTCATGCTCTCTGTTCTTTTGTTTTGAAATTTTCTCTACCATTCACATAAGTCTATACATTTGAATTCAACTTTATTTAAATTCTCAGAACATGGTTCAGAATGCAATCATTTTCTTTACCAGAGTATTATATGAATTACCTCTAGCTCAGTTCCTGTAAGAAACCCTTTTCTCCTCTGAATTGTCATAAACCATGTATCCACAGTGTACATTTCCTCTTGGCTTTCTAGTTTTCCAAATTCTCACCACCGAATGATCCATGAAGTTCTGCTTACAGTATTGCAAGGCTTACCTGGTCCAAGCTTCCAATCCTTATACAGCCTTCCCCCTAACCAGTTCTAAAAGTCTAAGAATCACATGGTCATGTTTATTACAGAAACGACCCCACTGTTAAGTATTTTTTTTTTAGCAGTTAATAGAGAAAAAGTTATAAAGGACAAAATGCCTGACTAGAATCAAATAAAGGAAAAGGTTTATTTTCATCTTGGAGATTCCAGGAGAAGTCCATCATGGCAAGGACTACTTGGCATAAGCAGACAACCAAAGCCATATAATCACATTAGCAGGAAGGAAGCAGACAGAGCAAGTGGGGCTGGCTATAATACCTCAAGGCTGGCTGCTCCCCATTAACACACTTCCACCAACAAGCCTTCACCTCTGAAAAGTTCCATAAACTTCCCAAGCAATGCCATCAACTAGGGATGATGTATTCAAACACAGTCTATTACATTATAACCAATATAATTATCAACTCAGGTGTAATGCATAAAACCCTCAGCTCTTGTGTAAATATGTTCTGTTAAGATGAGTGCCTTGTAGACTAGAGAGATATCCCAGAGGGGAAAGTGCTTGCCTCACAAGTATGAGGACTTGTGTTTCATTCCCAGTACCCACATTAGAAAAACAATGTATGTCAGTGAGGGCCTATAATTCCAGTGCTGGAGAGAAAGAGGCAGGTGGAAGTTTGAACTTTGGTGACTAGCCAGCCTCGACTAATTGGTGAAATTCAAACCAAAAAGAAGTACTGTCTCAAAAAGATATAGATAATGTTCCTTAGGATAACACAGGAGATTATTTCCTTTCCTCCGCATGAATGTGTACCCCTCAACAAAAAAGATCTCACACAAGTACAAACATGCATGTGAAAACAACAAGGTAATAAAAATATTAGAAAAAAAGTTCCTTGGCCATCATCTACAAATCTATTATAAATGAAAAATGTGCAATACTTCTTCCAAACACAATGAAAATCTGTAAATTTTTAAGGTATCTACATGATTCCTATGCATATTGTATTTTGAGAAGCACTGATTTATAGATTTACACTTGTGTTACACATCCAGGATGTCTGCAAGAGGTTGCCTATCCCATTGGTTTTCCAGTGCTCCTCTTCGAAACCCCACTTGGTCATACAGTGTAGAATTCCTTGTGTCAAATGGAAATGCACACTTAAAAACCTTCTCTTGGGTCAATGTGTACATAGCTATAATTTTGTGAAATTGCCCACTGAACAATTAAGAAATTGAGTTTCAAGTCTGTTATTTGAGAACTTTTATTTATGACCCACTAGGGAAAGAAAAGGTTCTAATTTAATGATTTTCCCCTCTGTGCACGTTATTCACATTTTGCAATTCAGCCAACATTTCTGTATAGTCAGTGGTAGATGTATAGAAGCCTCAGGTAGCTGAAACCTGATGTTAGTATGTTAGAATGGATGATTATTTCTTGCTGTTTTAGCAAAAGTGGCCAGTTCAGACAAGCCATCTATTACAGCAATAAAATACCTGCCCATAGCAGTAATGAGAGAAGGATGGGGCACATGGGTTAGATAGGATTCTCCTCCCTGTCCTCCCATATTGGATTTTATTTTGTGCTGGACATCAACCCTTTTCTATTTAATTCTTGAACAGAAAATGAAGCCACTCTTCTCCTCTCAATGACATTCTTTCTCTATGCTCTCCACCCTTTTCCTAATACATGACAGATATCCTTCCATAACTGAGATCACCTTAGATCTTCTGATTTCTTTGTCTTATTATTGATTTGTCACTTAGAAAGGCATAGGTTATATTTTTGAAAATAATTATTTTGGATTTAGGAAACCTATATGTGAATTTAGGATACCAATAGGGGAGTGCAACTTTTGACAAAAGCTGGATGCCTTAGGGACTATTTTCAATTGTGTTTATTTCTTCATTTTCACAGTGGTACTGATAATTCTTATTCAAAAGTAACTAGGATATCACTAGTACAACATTTAGCAGTATCTGTCTATTGGTAAATACTCAGGGTGGTTCTTTTTATTTGGGTAACATAATATTTAGCTCTGCATAAAAACCACCAAGGTGGGCTGGGGAGATGTTTCAATGTTAAAGTGCTTTCCATGTAAGCATAAGGATCTGAATACAGAGCCCAGGTACCTATGCAAAAACGCTGGGCATGGTGAGCTAATGTATAATCCCAGCATTGGGGAAATGAAGACAGGAGGATTCACTAGATGCAGTCGCCAGCTAGTATAGCTGAAATGGTGAGCTCTAGATTCATTTAGAGACCATGTCTTAAAACATATCATGGAAAGGAGTAGATAGATGGCTCTTATTATATGCACATTTTCTGTGAAAGCATGAGGAAGGGCCTGATACTTCCAAAGTTAAGTTCTCCAGCACTTACATAAAAAGCTCAGTATAGCCACATATGACTATAATACTAATCCAGTGGGGGATAAAGAACAGAGATTCCCTGTGACTTTTTGGTCAACCAGAGTGACCATAAAACTATAGCTTATAGTTCATTTGCAGACCACATACCAAGGAAATTTAAAAGTTATAAAGGAGGTCCCCCAACATTCTACTATGGCCTCTGCTTGTGTATACATGGGATGTGCACATCTCTATACAAACAAATGCATTCACCACACACATACCATATACATGCCAAAATATATGGAACAGGAATGGAGAGACCTGAAACTGACCCTTGGCCTCCACATGAACATTCATGCAAAGGCACGCACATACTTGTACATACATGAGTGCATGTATGCATACACAATTGCATATGCATATCACACATATGTAAATGTTCTCAAAGAATTTTCAAAGATTCATGTATCTGTAAGTGGTCAAATTATTGACTCTTTTCTATATTACCTTGTGTTTGAAGCTTTTAATATTTGCTATACCTTTTGTACAAACGAGTTTAGTGTTTCACATTTGCTATCATCAATGTTAACTGTAGATCATGCTAGCTACTTCTGACAAACATTTTCCTCCTAAATGCTTCTGCAGTAGTGTCAGAGAAAACCTAGCCCAGCCTATATATATATATATATATATATATATATATATATATATATACACATATACATACACTCTGAGCTTCAGTTTCCTTTCTATTAGGAAGTGTCTTGACATTTAACAGGTAAAAATTATGATTTGTAAATACCAGGTTTGAAATATAGTAGTTATTCAAGAAATATAAATTTTCCTTTTAGCATTCCCTGTTTTATAACTTCTCTGCTAATTGTTTCACTAAAGAGGAAAAAACAAACCATTTGGGCCTATGTTCTCAATTTTAGTTCTATCATGATTCCATTTGAAAGTTATTTATGTCACACTTAATCAGAAGCTGTTGTTAGGAAGGACACAGAATTGCCTGGTAGAATTTTTATCCTAGCCACCATTTCTTGCTTTAGAAATGTGTTATTTTTCCTCATTCACATCTCATAAAATGCTGTTTTGTTAAAATGCATCTGCTAATAAAATGCCTTCTGAAAAGATAGCATTTGAGGAAAGTATATAAAAATAAATATCCATTGAAAGGAAACATTTGGCTAGATAATGAAAAATACCAAAATTCAAAATAATTCCATTGTGTTCATAAGTAGCATAATGTATAAATTTTCTCCAAATCTAATCTACCAACTCATCTAAGACTAGATCTATGTGATATATTAATTGGAAATTTTAGTCAGTCATAATTGTTCCAATAAACTACTAATAGCAAAGCCCACTGTGTTTGACTGTGTACTTACTGTGAAATGCTGTAGAAATAAAACCTCAGTATACTTCTGTGAATGTGGTAAGTTGTAAAGGAAATCACAGGCTTCTTGTTTTCCAAAACACCATTGTAGGCAAGCTGTTTCCATAATTGGGTGCATCTGACCCTGAAACCTGCAGCTCCCCAGAGCCCCAGAGACACACGGCCTAGAGAGTTTGAGAAGAAAGCTATCAAGTCAACAAAGAATGTACTGTAATTTCTGTGTACACACAGTACCAGTCAAAAATCATGTCAGGGGCTGTATCAAGTATAAAGATATCCAATGATGAAGGCCATTCTGTAGCATCACAAAATTCCCACGGCACTCCCAGAGACCAAAATCAGAAAGAAAAATGTTACAGTTCAGATAGAAGACTTCATCAATGGTGTGATATTAGTGGGCAAGAGGATTGAGTGTGTGGATATCACAACCTCATACAGAAGGCAAAAGTATATTATGCCCCTTGGTTGTTGATAACAACAGAGACTAGCATTGGTCATAAGTGAAGACTTGCTATCATATCATTTTATATTGGAAAGATAGATAAGAATATCTTATCTGACTACAACTGCCCTATTGTTACTAAGAGATTAACTTAGGGACAAAACTTGTCCTAATATACTTATCATCCAATGCATTGCTGTATGGTTTCACTTGGAATGAGTCAGATGTCAGAACAACAAAATATCACATTTTCTCTGGCAGTTGAAACTGAAACTGCCTTATAAAAATCTAATACAATCAAAGGACTCATATTCATTTATTTTTTTTTAAAGATTCAATATATAGCTATAAGAGCCATGAAAAACTAGTAACTTTATGACTGGAGAAGTGAAAATAGGCCATGTAGGATTCTCTATTAAATGGATGTGAGTAGTTGATTTTAGGGTGGAGACTATAAAGTTAATTTGTACATAAGCATATATATATATAATGTATTTATGTTTTAAATGTGATATATTTAATTTTAAATATATAATTAAATTATATATTTAATATAGTTTAAAATACAAATAGAGTATCAATAATAAACAATTTTAATTTGTAATATGTTAGGAAGATGATTAAGAGAGAATAAAAACAAATTTTGACATCAGCCCCATATTTGTGTCATCATGCTATAAGATGGCAAATTTTCTAACACAAAAGTTTAAGACTATATGATTTGAAAATAAAGGAATTTTCCTGAAATCATCTTATTTTATAAACATCTTTCTCTGACCTTTCTTATTCCTGACATGTCCTCACACTGGCCTATGAATTAGCTTTTATGAACCTCTAACTTAGATCAGTTACAGCTGGGGTTTGGAATCTTGGTGAACAGGTAGGGAAATCACCCTTCTGAGAAATGTCTACTCTTTACCTCAGAGCCCAACTCCTACTTTACAAGAGGGGAAACTGTCTAATGGAGCCCTTGTGAGTGCATTGTTCTGTTCTGCTGCTGGAATATAAAATACAACATTTTTCTTACCCCGTAGGTGCTGCTTCACTTCTATTGAAACAGCTGCCCTATTTTGCACTTTGCAGCACAAACCACATTCCATGTATGCATAAGGGCAGACACTGGCATGGAGTAGTGAGCTAAGTAAAAGGCAGGGCCAGCTTGTCCTAGATTTGGACAAAGCTGAAGCAATGAAATACACTTCTGAGTGTACTTGCAAAAGGACTAAAATATTCAAATTCATGAGTATGTAATATTTCTTTAAACTTGTACATCTCACTTCCTTAGAATATATCTGTAAGCACATTTAACATAACATAGACAACAGAGCATTCTGGAAGCACCTTTAAATGTTTTGCAATGCCTTTTTCTCTGTAAATTTTTACATATGAAAACTGATTCACTGAAGGGTGACTTGTCTATTATGTGTCTCTGATTCCTTGAAATGTCTTTTCTGACTTGAGATGGATGGCTTTAAGCTTCTCAGATGTCATCTACATAACACCAAAAAAAAAAAATCATTAGACTCAGAAACAGGCAGCTCAGTCCAAAATGTTTTACATTACTTCTGTCCACATTTGTCTGTCACACTGTTTTATTGCTCAGTGTGTAGAAACAGCTGTCCACAGCACACCCATTTTTAGTGCCTTTCAGACAGATTCTCATCAGAGTAAATTAAAATGGAGCCACAGCGAGATACTGTGATGTGGATCAGTTTTTCATGGTTTCCTGCACACAGCATTTGAGTGATTTTGTAGACATTAGTACTTTCACACTTAAAATAGCTCACTACTTACTGCTATTCCCATTTCAAGATGAACAGCTGTTTAGGTAAAATTGGTAGGAAGACACAGTGGTGCTTTCTGCTTTTCTAGAGAAGGGATCTTTTCCCTTGAGTTGCTTTTGGAGGAAGCTAACATTTAAAAGTATGTAAAGTTCCCTTTCCTACATTTTCCTATTTCCTTAGATTTATAAATATGAACCTATTTGTTTGATCAACCAGTCAAACTGATGAATTATTAATTAAAATGACATATCTTAGCTCCTTCCTTAGAACCAAGCACGGCACTATTTCAGGCTCTATATTTACAGTGGTCACATTGGGTGGACATTATACCATCTCTTCCAGAATTTACCTGCTAATCAGACAAGTCACTTAAGAATCCCACAGAAGAGCAGACACCGCATGGTTTTAGAGGGCCATGAGTGCTGTGGTTGAGCAAGATGCTAACAGTGCAGTGTCCAACCAGAAGAAGTTATTTATGTTACATATAGATAATATGATTAGAAAGATTTTCTGATGATAGAAGAAAGCACAGGCACAAAATAAGACCTTACTCTTTTTTCTCCTTTTAAACCTAAGTGTGTTTTGTTCAGGTTAATATCTAGTTAATTCACAAGAAAAAGCCATCATTTATTTCCACTTTTATTACTAACAGGAATCTTGTATTTTTTTTTTTATCTCTGATGATTTTATAGGTAGTTTGAGCATATTCATTTGGAAATATTCACTCAACACTATTACTTGTACCAATATAGATATTTGTTATTATTATTTTTTTGATAAGCAAATTCTGCATCTATCCTATCCCTTCTGCTTTTCATTCTGTCAACTGTTTTGAGGAAAAAAATATTACACCAAATGAAAGCTTTACCTTAAAACCATAGGCTGTTTCAGATAAATACTAGTATCAGAGTTGGGTCACCCCAACTCAGTGGGGTCAAGAAGACCTATGAGTCCACCAAAACATTGCCACTCATGGACAAAGTGAACCCCATTGCTGAAGATAGCACAGGCTGCAGGTGCAGGACATCCAGACATCACGCTGGGACTGAGGCAGAAGCCAGCTCCCTGCTAGCTAACTTTCATAGTGGTAGGAAGCACTATGTGAGATGTTAGGGGATAAAAGTCAACAGTAGTATGAATAAGCAGTGGGACTTTCAAGCTACAAAAATCAACAAGGCAGGCAAGATGTACTTACCCATGCAATAGAGGCACATAGGTAATGAGGGCAATCAACTGCTCTCTGACTAGATATGAGGACCATTCATTGTGAGGGAATTCATTCTTGGAACCAGATCAGAAGCCTATTGTTTGGAAGGTAACACACTAAAGAGAAGTTTCCACTTTTTTTGGGGGGGTGGGCTAAATATAGTTTTTTAGCCCATCAAAACGCTAAGTGTGAATGTTTATCCTGTTTGATCAATGCTGCTTTCTTTCTTGATTGGACACCCTGCTTTGTACTGATGTCTGCAAATACTGTGGAGACCCAAAACCCATCATAATAAAAAGAAGAGAAAGCCTGGGGCCTAGCACTGGAGGAGCCGTCTCTGTCACACCCACAGGGAATCAGGGGGCGTTACAAAGTGGTGGACTGCGTAGGAGTGCTATTCACACTGCTAGCCACACGGCCTTCTACGTGAAGGTGGCAGTGGATACTCAGGAGAATCAAAAGTTATCAAAGCAGAAAATAAGAGGATGCTGGGAATAAAGGAGACTTATAACACACTCTCCAAAACTTATGGAACATTGTGGAAGAGAGGATAGAAAATAAGTAAGAGCCACAGAGTGGGAAGGTGTACTGTGAGGCACTGTCCTCACCACTGGAACTCACTGGTGTGCTCATGATCCCACCACATGAAATTCCTCCGCTGAGGAGGGCTGTCAGTGGAATGAGAATGGAGGAAGACAAAAGAGAATAATGGGATGGGAATATGACCTACTGTAGCATGTAGCATTTTTTAATATAAATTCTCAAGAGAATTTATATTAAAAAATAAAAGTTGCCTATATTTAGACTGATATGTTTAGAAATAATTCCATCCATTGCATAAAGCTTTACATGTGATTTTTCAATTATCTTTTCTTTGATGGATGGATGGGAAAGCAAGGATGTGTGAATAATTATTTTAGTTATCTTTCTCAAATATTGAGAAAAAATTGAGTAATCACCTTAAAAGTAAAATGATCCAGTGTTCCCTAATTTTACAAATAACTTCTTGGATATCTAGCTGAATATCTAAAACTTTATATGCTTTTTTCTTTCACTTCAAAGCAACTTGGAGTTTTTATTTTAAGTGCAACTTTTAGAGTGCTAAAAATATTTTAAATGTTACCTGAGGGATTTCCCACTAACATTTGAGGAGAATTAAAAAAAATAAACAAATATCCTTGGCGTGTGAACCAAGTATAAAATCTTGCTGGGAGTGGCAGCCACACCTCTAATCCCAGCACTCGGTAGTCAGAGGTAGAAGGATCTCGCGAGTTTGAGGCCGCCCTGAGACTACATAGTGAATTCCAGGTCAGCCTGAGCAAGAGTGAGACCCTAACTCTGAAACAAACAAACAAAAAAATCTTCATTTATTTTTCATTTTTAATATGTCCAAATGCATCAAAATAAAGCACTTAACATATCAATATAACAATGAAGGAATTCACACTTTTCTAAAACAGATTATGACCTTAGTCTAATGGTTTGAGGATTTTTTAATTTACTATCTAAAATACTGTGGCAGTCACACATAAGAACAGTGTAACAGATTATATTCAATATACTTATGGTGTTTCATATAACCAAGCTAAAGTAGGGTATCATATAGTCTCTAAAGTTATCTAAGGAAGAAAGTCTTTAAATTTGCCTTATAATTAGACATAAATATTAGTAATACTATGATTATGTGAGAAATGTACATGAGGTGAATCTATCTTTGCAATTTTTTTGTCTCTCCATTTCATTAAGCTGTTTTTATTTAAAATATGAATAAAAACTTATTTAGGAAAAATCCATTTATAACTCCTGTTATAATTTAATTTAATGAATCTAAAAATGTAACTGACTATTATCCACTAAATTATGGAAGTGTTCATGAGCACTGCTGTGGTTCATGGCCATTTGAGAAGGAAAAGCACCAGCACTGTGGGAATATAGGATAACCAGCAATTGCCTTGAGAAGGGAATATTTTAATAATTTCCATTTTCTAGTCAAATGAATTGATGCCAGTGATCTTTTATAGTATAAACTGTAATACTGAAGATCTTCCTCAAAATCTCTCTAGCTGTTTTATATATATATACATATACATGCATATACATAACATATATATATAACAGCTAGAGGGAAATATTTATATATAACAAATATTTATATATTTATATAAATATTTATCATATTTATATTATTATAAATTTATTATAATATTTATTACATTTTTAATTTACTATAAAATTCATTATGAAACATTATATATATTAATATAATATTTTATAATTATATAATTTATATATATCATATAATTATTTATATGATTATATATATATTTATATATAAATATATGCAAATATAAATATTTGTTTGGAGGTTAGTGTCAAGGACTAATCCAAGACCTTAGTTGAATTCAAGGGTGTTCAGGAAATTGTTTTCCTCAGAATACTCACTTCAAAGTATCCCAGAAAGTAGTGTAGAACACTAATTCACATGAATTATTTCATCATTTAGAGAAGATTTGTGAAATTCTATCTGTTTAATCCCCCATTTCACTTTTTACCCACAAAACAGATAAAAAGTAGACCTATTTCATCTCTCATAGGGAGACTTATTTTTCTGGTAGACTGTTGCTTATATCATTCACTGAGGAGACATATCATACCAAAATTTTACGTTGTTTTGAGTAAATTAATATTATGTTATTATACTTATATTTATGATATATTAATAAAATTAAATGTAAGATTGTATTAATCTTAATTATTTTCAATAAATTGATTATAGATGACTTATAATGATCCTAAGAATCTGGAGTATAAACACATGAGGACAGGAGCTATGTAAATTTCAATGATCAATTTATTCATACATGACCCAAATTAGAACCTGACCAAATATCTCTCAAATGAGTTCATAAACAACAAATCCAAGTTGTAAGAATATTTGGGTTCCTGGTATCCATGTTTCCTCAATAGATTCAGGCAGCAAAGTTTTCTGTGCTGAAGGCCCTCATTTGCTAATTCATAGTTAGTTGTCACTGAAATTGAGCCTGAGCTCATCAATGTTGGGCATCAGTGTTCTCCAGCTTACAAAAAGGGAAAGAAATGGGGTTATCATTAGAGGACTCCAGGCTCTCCTGACACAGCTATTAATATTATCACATTGCAAGTTTCCTTCTCCTTGCTGAAACAAGCAACAGTTGATGTGAGGAAAGGTGTTTGTTTCAGCTTACAGTTTCCAAAGGAAGTTTCATCATGATAGGGAATATATGCAGGACTGCACAGCAAGCCTGAGTCACATCTCTACATCAACAAGGAAGAAGTAGTCGCCATGAACTGTCCAGGGCAAACACAGTGAGGGTAGACTAGTAAATCTGATGTTCTGTCCCCAGAGACCCACTTCCTGCAGTAAGGTTCTACCTTACCTAGACTCCAGGAGACAATGATTAAGTATGAGGCTTAATCAAAACACATGAAGTTATGGGGGACACTCCTCATTCAGATCCACATGTTTTTTTTTTTTCCAGTTCTGTGATGTCACAAGTGCTAAAACAGCACCTCCTCCATTTACTTTATTTTTGCAGCCATCTTTCACAGTTTCAGCTTAGGATTTTTCTTAATGGGTTAGAATGCACCACTTTCCCAAAAATTTCATCACTCTTTTCATTCTCAAGTCAATTAACCCCTCACTGCCATAAAAGGTGTATGTTCTCCTTAAGTAAACCAACAAACAGGATTTATGTTGACCCTGATAATCTCATAACTCACATGACCAGAGTTAGACAGTTTTGCTGGCAGTTATCCTGACTGTTTTGAAATATAATAACTCACTATACATTACTTGACTTCACACAAGAGCTGTGAAGTGAAACTCCTAGCAATCCCTCAGCTCGCATCACTTTCTTCAAGGCACAGACACCACTTCATTCTAATTGGCATTATTTCTTGCTCATGGTTGGCACTAACTCTGGTTTCTTCATTCATATGGATTATACGAGAAGCACATGTAAAGAAAGAGCTTTAAACTGTTTGACAGAAGGAAAGACAGGCAATAAATTTAAACTACAAAATTAATTAGGAACTAAATCTAGAAGAGAAAATAACTCTCTGAGTTTATTGGCTTATTCAAAGTTGTGTGAGATGGTAAAATTCCTTTTGAATAGCAAAGTGAAAAAACAGTCGAATATGAGTTCTATTTTAGAAATTATTTTCACTTAAAATAGTTGCCAGATATTAAGCACCTATAATCATCCAACTATGTATAGTTCACAAAAGAGAGCTGGGGTCTGGATAATACACAGGGCCTGAACAGAGACACCCACTTCTGTGTTCAGAAGTTACTGTACTGATCTTGATTTCAGGTGTTATAGCAGATGCAGAATGCTTCACCTTACAACACCATTCCAATTTCCATCCACCCAGGCCACATGACAAGGGTACCCAAGATGACCAGCATTTTTGGCACATATCCAACAATTCCCATAACCATTATTCAGGATCTGCCTGGTATATCTGCCTGGTTTATTTAAAAGCATGACAGCTTTTTAAAATGAACTTATCATTTTAGTCTTTAAGACATTGAAACTTGTTAGATTTTATGTTTTTTTGAGTTAGAAAGATTAAAAATATTTGGATTCAAGAACATTCTTCATTGCCAAAATAATGTTACATCACATGAATATGTCAAAATTTTGTAGTGAGGGTTACCCTATAACAACTAAAACTCTAAAGCAAAGTAATCCAGAATATTTTTAATATACCATAATATGTGCCAGAGATATTTTCAATAATTGAGGGATCAGAAAACTTACTGTACTGATGTCTTTTTAGGTCATTGGGGGCCTTTTGAACCATGTCTGCTCCATTGTTCAACATGAATCCCAAGCTCCAAATGTTTATATATCTGGAGGTATTTCTTTCCCTCTTGGCCCTAAATATCTCAATCATACTGTAGTAGACAGTCAACCTCATGTTGCTGGGATGAACCTCCAGACAAGACACAGTTTGTGGGAGGAAGAAGGGATTTATTGAAGCTTAAAGATTCAGGGGAAGTTCTATAATGGCAGAGCAAGCCCACCTCCCTGCCCACACCTCCTTTTCACATATCTAAGGAGAGAGAGAGAGAAGCAGCCACCACCAAAAGCAAGAATGCATACTTCAGGAACCCCAGGCAAAGCTCAAGCACTTTGCATACCATTATACTAGAATTCCAAATCCACCCTCACATCCTAGGACTGGACCCTAGAATCTTCCCACAATGGCACCTCCTCCAGCCAGGTGGCTGGAGATCTACAGCTTTACTAAACTGAATCTATTGGGGGATACCCATGCAATCCATCATATATACTTTTAACAGCTTACATATGGCCTATCTTACCTATGGTCTACAAAAATGCATCATTGTCCTTGGGAGGAAATAAATAACCAACATCTAAGGAAGCAATATACATGGAAAGAATGAGGTGAATATAGAATCTATTCTCAAGACACAAAGGACACAGATTGGTGAGTATGGTTCTCAATCACCTGTATTTTATCTTTGAGAATGAATGCTAAATATTAACATGATATAACATGTATATAAATGCTATAATATGATAAAAATAAGTCCCTTAATTGGATTGCTATTAGGTTTATATATGAAATCCTAAAATTATTTGAGTACATAAATCCTAAAATTAATTGAGTATTCCTGCCCAAAATGTGTTTCTTAGAGAAGTAACAAAAACACTTAGAAACATGACAGAAATACACATTACTGGGCCTCTCTGTGATACAGAATCAGAAAATCTTAAATTTGTAGGATACAAACTAGATTCCAGCAAGCTTTGTAGGTGATTTTATGAACTATTGAGTTAGATAAGAAACACTTTAATATTTATTATATGTAAAAATCTAGAAGCAAGTACTTGTTAGATATTATGAATTGTTTCTATTTCTGTTTTCCTCTTTCATAGATCTGCTCTGCTTCATTTTCTCCTTGTCTGTGAGATATTCAAAGACTGGGGTATTTCAAGCTTGTTTTTGTGTATTGGCATCTGAGTCTCATAACTCTTATTTCAGCTTGAAATAACCTTGCTGAAATTTGCTTTGACTTCTAGGATTATATGTATAATACATGTATAATATAATGTATAATATAATATAATATAATATAATATAATATAATATAATATAATATGTGTGTGTGTGTGTGTGTGTGTGCCTGTATGCCTGCATTTCTAATTCATCCCCAAGCTCTATAATTTACAAAAGAGAAAACATTAAGTATGCTTGCAACACTAATTGATTTCAGAAATATTGTGTGAGATGAAACAGAGAATTGATGAAATTCCAATTCAGATCATCTCCAACTTTGATATATCTCTGAAGCTCTTTAAAATATTTGTATTTACTTATGAGAAAGAGAAATGCTATGGCATACCAGTGCCTCGTGACATGTGAACTCCAGACACATGTACCACTTTGTGCCTCTGCCTTTAGGTGGGAACTGGGGAATCAAACTGAGTTTAACAGCTTTGTAAGCAAGCACCTTTAACCACTGAACTATCTCACCAGCTCTCAAGATCTTTTTTTCCTTTCATTGATTTATTTTTACTTATTCATATTTGTATAAGAGACACTTTATTATTTATGATATTCCTACATTTGTTGAAGTGACAAAACCTTTGAATTAAAGCAAGAAAACAATATTATCTTCTAAGTTCAACTTAATTGCATTCAAAAATAAAATCAGAGCCCACCTTAATCTAGGAGTTCTATAATGTAATAAGAGTGTCTTATGTTTAGAAGTAATTTTAGTTAAATGGACCTACATATTGCTGAGAAATGTGTATAGACATTTGCATATGTGTTACATAAATTCATAATTGGGGTGGAATAAGAGAACAAATATATCCATGGTATATAGGATTTCTATATATTATTGATATATAGTTTTGCCTGGGATAGAATATTTTTATTTGTGTTTTCAGAATTACAAATATTTTATAATATACCTCTAAGCTTTGATTACATGAAGAATAATCATATAACCTCCTATATTTCCTTTCAAATAAATTTACAGATCCATGTTTGTCCAATAATTTTCATTCAAAAATATTTAGTTGGCTCCACTAGATGGGTGGTTGAGTAGACTTCATGGGATAAATTTCTAAAGGAAGTATTTTAACTAATTATAAACTACCATTAAGTTGGGGATATACATAAACTGTTGATTAAATAACTTGAAAGATATAAAAATACATCAAATGTACTATTTCTATTTGTATAAAGATGGTGAATGTCTTTTAGTGAGATGTTTTTGTCTTTTTTTGGTATTGAGCCCTAAAACAAAAATAAATGGATTGATATAAAAGTATATATTAACTTAATTACATAAAATTAGGTGTTTTTTAAAAACAGATGAAATATGTTAATATCACTCCAAATTAAAATACAATCTGACACATTTAATAGAAAATAAATTGGAATTTTTTGAACAAATGTCATTATCATTATATCATTAAGTTGGATTAAAGAAAATTATGCATATGTTGATTTGCTACTAATATAAATGTTAGAAAGAAAACAGTTTAATCAACAAAAAGTCTACATTATTTAATCATTTTATGAGAATTTGGATGTTATTATACAAGTACCTCAAATGAAAAATTTCCTTTCCAAGGATACAATATTTTCTAATATGAGTTTGTAAATAGGTTGTTATTCAAGATTGAATCAGGATGCTTTGGAAAAATCAAACCAGCTCATATGTCAAAATATGCCATGCTTCAGATCTTTAAGGAATGTATCCAATTGACTTATTTCTACCCCTATGATACCAATCACTGCCTAATAAGTTTGTACCTATAGTGATTTTTGCAAACTGATCTTGCATTATTTATCTTAATTGGTTTCATCTCCAGTGGTGCTAGCATAGGTTGGATACCATAGGTAATCAGTCAAAGTGCCAAAAGTAGGAGTGAGTTTAATGTATTTGCATAACTTTGGTAACATAGAAGAATGACTAGAAAAGAATTAAATTAATTATGTTGACCAAATATTATGTAGCATTCTTATATCTAAGAAGAAAAGTTAATCCTGTGTTTTTGGATGACAGAGCCCATGGCAGTGTATAGTGCTTGACATTCTTGTGATTTCCATTTAAAGAAAATTCCAATGACAATTAATCTTTTCTCATTCTCAAATTCAACCAAAATCCACATCAATACTCTCTAAGTTAATCATAGTCTCAAGATGCAGAGTTTTTACAAAGCGTATTCACCATTCCATCTCCATGATGGCTTTGTACAAAAAGAAAGAGAAAAGTCTGGGGAGGCAATAGCAGGCATTCTAACCCTTCCTACCCAAAGAAAGGTCATCATACTGCAAAGAAACTGTGCATGAGTTCCTTGAGAGTGGGAAATTGTATTTGTTTGTGAGCCTGGAACACAGTAGGCTCACTATGTGTGTACTGGAATCCCTGGAGAGAAATCATACTGACTGTATATGAAGCTGTCCCCTCAATGGGCATGGCAAAGAGAGAATTCTCTCACAGACCACAATAAGGAATGATAGCCACTAACTGTTACTGAGGTTATTAGAAAACTTTTCTCAGACCTCTAACTCTGATATCCAACTTCCTAGCATGCAAAATAAATAACTGAAGTGACGGTTCAGGAAATGATTTAGAGAGAATTTGAATAAAGTACATGACTAGATTTCCAGATGACAATTTTGTGTGGAAGTATCTTATAAAATGGAAAAAAAATAAAACAAATTACCATTAACTGAATAACAAGGGTATCTTATTTGCATAAATTATGAGTTATTTTGTTATAGTTTGCTTTTATCCCCTAAAACTTTGATATACTTCTAATCTGCCATTTTCCTGCACAGAATTAATTTAGTCACTATTGTGTGACTCGGTCATCTGAAACAAACAAACAAAAAAATTAAATAATAACCTACTCTTACCATCTTCATCAGAAACAGCTGAGACCACTTACAGACACTGTTGTGATGGGACTTTTTGATGTTCCTCCATAGAAGACGCAATAAGGAAGACCATTAGTCCCTCACCTGAGGTCCACAGTGTCCCTGTACCAGCTATATGCAAGGACACACAAGGTCTAGTGTTCTCATGGGGAGATAGAATATATAGACAGTAAAAGATCTAGGGAAAGTCAGGTCCGTCTATGCAAGTATTAGAAATTCATCATCCATACTGGGATAAGATCATAAAATGCTATGGCTCTTTTGGGGTCAGCATCCCCTGTAAATAATTCCTTTCCATTTCTATAAGGAATCCAGGTAAACTCGTTGTTTCAACAAGCTGAACTCTGGTGGAAAACATTGCTAATTGGCTTCTTAAAAAAAAAAAAAAGTACAAACTACAATGACTCACAGTTGGTTCTGTTTCCCTAGCTAATTAGCCTTGTTCAAAGATGCTTTCACTGCAGTAATACTGATAATTTCTGAGTGTGTAAAAAGTAAACACTATGAGCTTTGGGTGGCAATTGTGCCTCCTAAATCACTGTGAAGTGTTCATTGCCTTTGGCGACAATAAAATAAATTCTCCGTTGTTTTATCATTTGCTGGAGCAAAGTAATATACTAAATGAGTACATACTATGGTCCAGCCATTAAATTATGGGCTATAAAGCATGCAGTGCCTGTCATTCAATCCTCATGTGTTTTATTCCTAGAGTTACTTGTTTGATACACAGGATAGTTTGATGGTTAGCATTGATTAATTTGGTTCTAGCAGTAAATGCAGAATACTAGCAGCACTTATGGTCTGAAAAATATAGCTTTTGAGTTATTTTTAAACTTCAGGCAGTGAAAGGTGAGTGGAACCAACAGTGAGTGTTTTTCTTGGGATTAGAGTCGACTTTGATTGGACATGTCAAAAGTTGTAACCATGAGGAACCTCAGAGGGGACTTTGTTTCATGAGGTAAGATGAAACTCCTGTCTTTGTTAGTTGTTCATACTGTTCCAAAAAGGACCAAAAAAATAAATAAATAAAAGTGGGGGGGGGGGAGAGTAAACTTCTAAGGGTTCAATTTGAGAAAAATTGAGTACCCTAGGGAGTGAGAGGGCTGGAAACAGCAGCAGTAAATTACATGCATTCAGCCTGATTCTCTGGATTGCTGGTCTCAAGCCTGGTGGAGAAGCCTTGAGCTCCTTCAGGAATTCCTTATTCTTCAAAATGGTGAGACTAGGTCATAGTTTGGAGGAATTTTCATTACCTCCAACATAGACGTGATCTCAGAAATGTTCAGTAAGACATTCCTTCCCTATTATAGAAGGACTCATTCTCAGAGGTCCAATTTTCCTAAGGAACAGAACTGGAATCATGGAGAAATGGATTAACTCACATTTCTGACCCAAAGTCAAGTCATCTTAGAGGGAAAGGTTCCCCATTTGGATAGACAGCCAACTGCTAAGTGTCTTGCATCACAGGCTTACTAAAAATATACCTGGGTCTTCAAGCCATAGTTTGTCTTCTGCATTTAATTAAAAAGACTCTCTTGGCCAGGCATGGTTGCACACGCCTTTAATCCCACACTTAGGAGGCAAAGGTAAGATTTCTATGAGTTCGAGGCCAGCCTGGGACTACATAATGAGTTCCAGGTCAGCCTGGGCTAGTGTAAGACCTCACCTCAGAACACCCCCCGTCCAAAAAGAAGACTCTCTCATAGTTCACATAAAACTGATGGCAGTTTTGATAAACTTCTTTCCTAAGGAGAGGAAATGGGACAATTAAAGAAGTATGAAGCTAAAGTACAGACTTAAATAGGAATTAGCTCAAATACCATACTAAGATATTTTCTTTTTAATAGATTGAATAGTTTTCTTAGTTGTGTTCATTAAGTTGAGTAAGGGAGTACTACAAAACCCACTGGCTCCTATTTATACTTTAAAACTTTACTGACATCCAATTACTTTTCATTTGTTCATCCCCAAACACAAGCCTCCTCTGGAGCCACATAACTGACTGAAGGTTGAATAAATTTACATATTCTCACCAAAGTAATATAAATGTTTAAAGTACAGGATGTGTACTTATGATTTAAAGAGAAAGAAATAACTGTTGTTTCACTTCAAACAGTAAATAGATATCAGCAATATAATGGTAATGTCTTTATTATTAAAATAATAGTTTGGGGGCTGGAGAGATGGCTTAGCAGTTAAGTGCTTGCCTGTGAAGCCTAAGAACCCTGGTTCGAGGCTCAATTCCCCAGGACCCATGTTAGCCAGATGCACAGGGGGCATATGCATCTGGACTTCGTTTGCAGTGGCTGGAGGCCCTGGTGCGCCCATTATCTACCTCTCTCTCTATCTGCCTCTTTTCCTCTCTCTCTCTGTCTGTTGTTCTCAAATAAAAAAATAATAATAATAGTTTGTGGCTGGAGAGATGGCTTAGCAGTTAAGGCTATTGCCTTTTAAACCTAAGGACCCAGGTTCAATTTCCCAGGCCCTGGTGTGCCCATTCTCTTACCCCCTCTATGTTTCTCTCTCTCTCTCTCTCTCTCTAACAAATAAATAAAAATTAAAATAATGGTTTTACACAATGGTATACTATAAACCAACTTTCTTTCTTTCCTTCTTCCTTTCTTTCTCTCTCTCTCTGTCTTTTTATTTATTTATTTTTTCCTCCTTTGTATTAAAGGCTAATGAAGCTAGGATCTCATGCATGCTATACAAGCACTCTACCACTGAACTATATCTCCAGCCCTAGAAAAACAAATATTCAAAAAAGTGAGAGGTTATCAGAACTGCATACACAAGATGATCATGAGAATATAGTGAGATAGAAGTTGCTAAATTTATAGAGTAATGTAATACACCTTTGTGGGCATGCTGTAAAACACATTGAATTTTACACATCACAAAGGTGAATTTTTTGACATGTGAGCTTTGCTTTGAAAAGGCTATTATAAAATACTAAAATAAAAAATAAATTTAGTAATTCTGTTATTTATTATTTTTGGTTCGTTTTTGAAGCATTGTTTTGCTACACAGCTCTGACTCACTGGGTACCTTCTAAGTAACCTGGATTGACCTTAAACTCATGATAGTTTTCTATCTCAACCTACTGTGTACTAGGGGTTCAGGCACATCACCACACATGACTAACATTGCAGTTACCTTCTCTTTGTTGGGACAAAACATCTGACCAAAAGCAGCTCATGGGGAAAAACGGGCTTATTTGGGCTTCAAGTCTCAAGGGGAAGTTTCACCATGTCAAGAAAAGCATGGCACAGCAGAAGCTAGGCATCACATCTTGGCACAGCAGATAAACATCAAGTCTTGCCATCTGTTGCACACCTTCTCCTGCAAGTCTTCTCCTCCCCAAGTCTCGGGCAGCTATCAGTTGATTATAAGATATAACCATAGGGCTGGAGAGATGTCTTATCAATTAAGGTGCTTGCCTTTGAAGCTTAAAGACCCAGGTTCAATTCTCCAGTACCCATATTAGCCAGATGCCCATGGTGGTATTTGCATCTGGAATTCGTTTGCAGTGGCAAGTGGCATGCCCATTTTCTCTCTCTCCTCTGCTCTCTTTCTACCCGCTCTCTCTCAAATAAAAAATAAAACAATTAAAAAATATATTTTCAAAATGAAGCAGAAATTCCCTGTTTTTCTAAAAAAAGATATAATCATAAATACATAATGCTATCAGGAGCACTTCATATTCAAATCCCAGCAAGCTTGATATTTATTTTTGAGTTATCCTTTTTACTTTCTATGTTAATTAGTGTTTTAAAACACATACAATGTATTACTATAGCAGATGTGAATAATTTTTCATATAAGTAAAATATACATTCTTTAAATATCTTTGTTAAACAAGTTCCAAAGAAATCTGGTGACAACATTTTATTTACATATGGGTACTATGATGAATACTCAACAAGTAAACCACTTCCGTAAACAGCCAGAAATCGAACTACCATTTGTCACAGGGCATTTGGAAATATAGGTTGTAAACAAGTCATGAGATTTATTATGACTTACATCTAAGCTCCTTTTATTAGGTATTGTGTATATTAGAAACTTGTTGTGATAGCCTAATAAGAAAATATAAATTATTCTTAACAATCCTATTTCCTGCTCCCTGTTCTCTCAGATCAAAAACCTACCATTATCCAACTAGTAGTTGGATCTATAAGCTCTGTCTCCTAGGGCTAACTCATACATCATTTCCAAAAGGGTTTGCGAAAAAAATGTAGACTTCTTTCTAGTAAGCCACATAATGATCATATCTCACATTTATAGCACCTTGCCGTTTACAGAGCATTTTCATATCCATTATCTCATATAATATATAGCTCACAAACCTCTACCTTCCTGGGATTTGTATTCAAATGTCTACACAGTGACTTTCAAGCACAAGCCTTTTCACAAACAATGTTGGGTTTTCTTATATCTTGCCTTCCCATTGATTTCACATCTTAAGGGCTAGGGCTATCCTCTCCAATCTTAAAAATTTATCTTCCTCACCCTCTCACAATGCCCTGCAAATAGTGACAGTCAATCTATACTTGATGGTTTTCTCTCAATCTGACTTTCTTCCTGTCAGGTGAGCCCTGTGGGCTTAGATATCCTACCCTTTGTCATGGGTAGAACTTTCTCACTTTAATCAAATCATGCCCGAAGCTCCACAGAGATTTTTCTGAATTTTTATTCTTCATTTTCCAATGGACTATAATTTCCATTTTCTGAACCATAGACTTAGAGTTTTTGTTTTACCAATATTTGTATTTACTTCACAAAGTTTATTTACAATCTCATAAAAAGCCTTTCTGCAAACATTTTTATTGTGAAGGAATAATTAATTTCAAGTGATTACAGGATGTATAATTTTATGGGGTATATTAGTTGCTAATTCTGTTTGGCTATAATTATATATTTATTTAAGTATTATTGTATACTGTATATGAACAAGCAAGCTAGTTGGTATAGACTTTTGATAGTTGAAGGTTATATTCCTGGTAAAGGAATTCCCAGATAATGTTAATATCAATTAAGATGAATTAATAAATAAGTAAAGGTGCTAGAGAGATGGCTTAGTGGTTAAGGCACTTTCCTGCAAAGCCAAAGGACCCAGGTTTAATTCCCCAAGACCCACATAAACCAGATGCACAAGGTGGCGCATCCATCTGGAGTTTGTTTGCAGTGGTTGCAGGCCCTGGCACATCCATTCTCTCCCTCTCTCTCTCTCATAAATAAAATAATTAAAAAAAATTAAAAAGACACTTTAAATGTATTTTCAAGTTTAAAGTAAGTAAGATTACATTCAATTAGTGCTAACCAGTTTAACTCCAACCAAAATGGTTTATGAAGTTTCTAAAATGCATGACACATATTTATTCTTTTCTTTCCTTTTGTTTTTCCTTCCTTCTTTCTTTTTTACAAGGTCTCATTCTAGCCCAGTAGTCCAGCTGCGTAGTCCAACCTGCCTTCGTGCTCCATGCTTTGTACTTTAGCCTCCTGAGTGGTGAAATTCAATGTGTAAACCACATGCCCAACAGCCATAATATTTTTTAAATAAAAAATAAGGGTTGGTAGGGCTGAAGAGATGGCTTAGTGGTTAAGGCATTTGACTTTGAAGTCTAAGG
This sequence comes from Dipus sagitta, assembly GCA_036346955.1. NCBI lineage: Eukaryota > Metazoa > Chordata > Mammalia > Rodentia > Dipodidae > Dipus > Dipus sagitta. Next base: position 198,313,149 of record CM070770.1, on the reverse strand, counting down.
ACCCAGGTTTGATTCCCCAGTACCTACATAAACTAGCTACATAAAGTGACACATACATATGGAGTTTGTTTTCAGTGGCTGAAGGCCCTGGCATACCGATTCTGTTTCTATCTCTCTCTATCTACCATCTATCCTCTGTCTATCTATCTGTCTGTCTATCTGTCTACCTACATCTCTCATAAATAAATTAATTAATTAATAAAAAATAAGGGTTGAGGAAATTTCTCTGTCGGTAACAGTGCTTGCTGCATAATCATTATCACCTGAACTCGGATCTCCATAACCCACGTAAAGCTGGGCACAGCACCATAGAAGTCTAATCTCAGCACACCTGGAAGCTAACAGGCCAAACAGCATGGTTATGTAGCATGAAGAAACAAAAGGTCCTGCTTCAATCAAGGGGAAAGGTAAGGACAGACAAAAAATATTGATGACTCATCATCACACATAGTCTGTGGCATATGCATGCCTGGGGCCACAGACATGCACACTTATACATATATACACACAAAAATAATAAAACAAAATCATTCACTTTATATGTTCTACAGGTTTTTATTTCTTATTTATTTCTATTTTTATTTCTTACTTCTATTTCTTATTTATTTATTTCTTAAAGATATTAAGAGATTGAACCAATACTAATGGTAAAACTAAAGCAGAAAAATGATGATGATGTAAATTAAAAATTTTTGTACTGTCCTCCATTTCTTACAAATAAGTTAGAGATGTTATTTCTATTGAAATTGTAATGATGTCAGTATCCACAAAACAATGTATAAAGCGGGAATTCTGTTGCACTGAGGCAGGCCTATCACTCTGTTCAAGGAGATGTAAAAGATTCTGGTTCCTTAAGCAAGACGTGTCTTCCACATTCATAATTCAGCTGACTGGTTTGTTCAGTTATAGTGCTTCTACTGAGGGTTGTGGTAAACATACTCTCCATAGCAGAAATAATGAAAATACAGAGAAAGTTCTTTAAAAAATATTTTACCATCTTTCAACTCTGTCTCAAAGGATAAGTCAAGTATAAAAGTAATTTTTATTTAACTGCTTCCTAATTCTAAATGCCACTTGTCTAAAACCTAAGAAACTGAGACAATTAGAAGTCATTGTTCTCTATTTTAACTATTTAACTTGATAGGAAACCAGAATTTATACCATTTGACATTTAAGGATTGAATAGAAATGCTTACGAATAGCTCCCCACCACAAACGAGCTTTCTGACAAATGAGTTATAAAGAGTGTGGCATAAATACTTCCACTTTTCACAAATATATAGGAAGAAAGTCATATTTATATGAACATTGAAATGCTCTAGTATGTCATATTTATCATTCTAGGGTACAGAAAATTGAATAAAAACTAGTTTCTAAATAAATATTCACTGTACCATCACATTTTATTAATGAGGCTATTGTTTAGTGGAAGCAACAGGAAGGTCAAAGCCCCAAGAAATCACACGTTCATCTTCAGATACTCCTAAAGAAGAGAGAAAGAAATTCAGAATGTATATTTTGTTGTCTAAATGAATTGAAGTAGTCTCCAAAATGTTAAAGCAAATAAATATATGTTAACTAGCCTAAGGTTGAAATATAAGAATGTTGATGGGACTTTAGAATTTGTAGTAATTAAATTTAATTTCAAAGGCGAGTATCACCTTGAATATATATTTACTTCTATGTAAATAGCCTGTTTAAAATGCTTTAATGGAATTAATTCTAAAATGCTTTCTTAGAAGTTTGTTTTAGAAAAGAAAAAAATCCAATTGACATTCTTTAAAAGCTTTGGAATGAACTGTACACAAGCATCATTATTTTTACTCTCAGTTTTTGAACACAATTGTTCTCACTGAGTTAGACTGTCATTTAGTAGTGAAACTTCCTGGGTCCCTGATGCCATGGAAGTTTATAAAGAGCTCCAACTGCAGCCTCAAAGGCAAAGCCTATGGAGAGCACAGCATGCCATCTGCCATGCTGGTTTTCAGTACCAGGCAAAGTCACAATGGCCGTAGGAGAAACAACCTTCTCTGAGTTTTGAAGTTTGACATCAACAGTATACAACTCCATTCTTATATAAAATTTTATTTTACACCACCATCAAAGATAATATTGGGGGTTGCTTCAGTGGCTGGATCTCAGATCTGAATCTCCATGACATTCCTACTTCCTCAAACACTACACAGGAGTTTGACATGAATAAATTTCAAAGAACTACAGAAGTTTTCCTATTGTTATGAAGAGTAATATACTGTCAGGATTTCCGTTGAAGTTTACCTATTATGCATGAAGTTATCTTTATTTTCACTTACAAATATTAGATTATGTACTTTGAAGACTAAGTAGTACACTAAGCTAATTACTTTCTTTATAATATGTACAAACAATTGCATATTTTCAGTTTCACAAAATGTTTTCTGCATTTGTGCATTCTATGCTACACATAATTAGGTGTTAACTGAAATGAAACCCTACTCCCAGAGATATTACCAATTGACTATAGACATGTGGAAAATAAAATTCAAATATCAGAAAGTATAATCAAATAAAAAATATAAGCTAAACCAGAAACGGGGATCCAGAAATAAGAAATATAATTAGAGACTAGAAAAAGGAAGATTCCAGAAAGCAAAGATGAGAAAGTTATGTTTTAGTATCATTGAGTGCAGTATCTTTATTAGAGAAGTAGGGGAACTATTTGAATACATAGACAATAGAGAAGAAAGGAGCCTTGAAGCTAATGTCAGATCATGGGCATGAAATAGTAAAAAGTTGTTCAGCAAGTGAAAAAAGAAGTTTGGGAATATTAGAAATGACAGGAAAAATGATAAGGAGGAGATTGGCCAGCTTAAAGCCACACAGTTAGAAATACATTGCATTATGGCGGCATAAAAGGATACATGAAGAAACTCATGTAATATTTATTAAGGAACAATACATGTATCTTGTAGATGTTTCCCTCAAAACCACCAGAGATCAAGAAGTACTACAATTTTTCAAGCATGTCTTTCTGCAGTGAGTAAAAGAGCTATTCATAGCTCCCTAAGCTACAGTTTCAACATACTTGGGAAGTGAATCATTGCTCAAATTTTTCATAGCTCACAATGACATGATACATACGTTATTTGGGATTTTATGCTTTCAGGAAAGTAGCATCTGATCCTTTAGGCACCACAGTTACAATTATGTTTTATTTAGAAGTACATATAATAACAAATTTCCAAAGAATCTATAGAAATTCCTAAATTTCTTTGAGGGAAGAAACCTACAATTTCACTTCCATCTTCATGGTTAACTAAATTCATGGTAGAAACTAGCAATAGCAGGAAGGCATGGATCAAAAGTAAATATAATGAATGAAATATATGCAGAGCAAAATTTTCTCATGAATACCTAAATTTTATTGAAATGATATGCTTTGATATATGTTTATTTATAAACAGAAAGTCAGCATTCAAGTTTTGAAAAAAAAAAAATTAAAATCTCTACAAAACCTTCCACACTTTTTTTTATTAGTTTTGCACTTAGTGAATACAGTCAAGTTGTTACCATTGTTAGCCTCATCCCTGTGCTCCCTCCTCCACAGGGACCCTCCTAGTTGGGGAATATGGGTTGTGCATTGTGGGGTTAGCCATCAGTTATGGGTAGGAGGCAATGTCTCTGTGTATCATGACTCAATGTGTGGCTCTGACATCCTTTCTACCCCCTCTTTCTCAAATTTCCCTAAGCCATATTGCAAATCCTCCACTTTTTTTTTTTAACATGCATGTATGTGTGATATATGGTGTGTGTGTGTGTGTGTGTGTGTCTGTGTATTTTCAGATATGCATACCATGTGTGGTGAGTGGGGGGCCAAAGAAAACATTGGGTATCATCATTTATTGCTCAGTCACATATTTCCTTGAGGAGTCTCTTTTTTTTTTCCTTTTTTTTTTCTTGATTTTATTTTTTTATTTATTTTTTCTTTTCTTTATTAGTCAGTTTTGAATTCAGCAAATACAGTCAGTTTGGTACCATTATTAGGCTCATCTATGACCAACCCCCTTCCCTTGGCCCCTCCTTGTTGAGGTATGTGGTTCATGCATTGGGGAGTTATCCCACATTTTCAGCCGGGGCCCTTTTGAGGTATGATTGGGTGGCTCTCGAGGAGTCTCAACTTGCAGATGCTGTCTGCATTCACTCCTGTCTCTGATCACCACAGGATGAAGTAAAAGACATTCACGGACATGCCCAGCTGTTTACATGGATGCTATTAATCCAACTTAGATGGTACCAGGTATCTCAGACATTTTTGCTTTCAAGGCAAGATTTCTTACCTGTTGAAATATTTCATTAGTCGTAAGATGCACCACATTTATAAATACATTTTAAAAATCAAAATCATGAAAATAAAAGTTAATATAGTATTACTGAACACATCATTTAAAAAGAACAAAATTTCCATTGGCTATATAAAAACATTACTGACTTTTACAATGGAGATATTTTATAAATATATTTGTTAGAGAGAGAGAGAGATTGAATATGGGTGTGCCAGATTCTATGGTACATATGGCTTTACATTGGTACTAAGGAATTGAACCAGGACAGTCAGGCTGAGCCATTACCCCCAGCCCTCACACAGTAGACATTTTCATAACTTCAATATGATTGAAGTATTCTTTCCAACATAATAACTTAATCATCATAGCAATATTCTATATATTATGATCACACCAGTTAAGTTTGTCTGCTTTTCATGGCCTTAATATAACATTAACACATTAGTTCTCTGTTTCCTTATGTCTTTTAAAATAAAAATAGTACAGTTATAAAATATATGCTACACAATACTTAAATGTCTTATCAGGATCTCATTAAAATTGTGTATCAGCACTCTAAAGATAATATAGGATAAAAATTCACAGACATACTTATCTATGAAACTCTCACTGAAAACTGAACCCTGAATATAGGTTTGAAGTTGTTCCAATTATTAGGCAAATTAAGTTTGTGAAATATCCACAAGGAAAATTACAAAAGAAGAAGCATTTAATTACTTTTTGTTTATTTCTTTGTGTTCCAGATTAATGAGGGAGAAAAAAATGAGAAAACATTTTCTGGAAAATGAGCTATATAAAACATTTACATTTTCCTCATAGGAATTAGTTGCCACAAAATGTACATTTACTAGTGAGAACAGTATTTACAATATTTATAAAACACCCCAGAATTAAATTTTATAAATCTATTTTTTCTGGGCTTTTTGCCAAAGTGTAGAAACCTGCTGATAATTCTGGTGACAATTTTTGTATCACCTAGGTCATGATTATCATTATACATGGAGTGTTTGAGTTATATGAAATGTATACATTTCCTTTAAAAATTGAGAAAAAATGTTTGAATTTTTGTGTTATTATTCATGTATTTAAATTGAGTCAATGTTTAGATAATTGAAAAAGTGACTGCTATGGCCAGAAATATTCTGATAGGTGGGTAATGCAAAGGTTGAAGGAAAGCACTCAACTCTTAAGTTGCTAAAGGGAATTGTTTACTGATTTAATTCCATAAGTATTTGAATGTAGTTCATAATTTCGTTCTAGGAAGCTCTTGGATATATTGGATTCTCTCATGTCCTATGGTATTCTTTATGAAGCCTTCTATTCAGGACATACTGGTTCAAGTACATAAGTACATTTTTTTAAATCTGGTCTTCTTTAAAGAGGATAATATCATGGCCTTTCCTTGCCAGGGTTTAGATAACTGTGGCTATATTTATATAGTTATAAGGAACCAGTAAGTCTTGGATAATAGTCAAGTGAATAAAAAGTTCTATACTCAAAGTTTGAAAGGTAAACTTATGTTTCTAACTCTATAGGACAAAAGTAGGAAATGCAAGACAAAGGAAGGAGTTACATAAAGCCTTGACATCCTGAAAAGGTATGGCCTACCTGTTTAATGTACAATGGAAGTATGGCAGATAGATGCTGGCAGTGGAGTTCTGTGCTCTGGCTCTGATTTAACATAGCCTGTTTCTAGCCAGAAAATAAAAGCTTCTTCTTTGATCAAAAAGAAAGGAAGTTTAAAGCTCTTTTAAGTAGACAAAATCTAGAAATTATCTTGAGGGAAACCTAAAATTCAAAGATCTATTGTTTTCTGATTTCAAGAAGTATGCTTTCTAAGGGATTGCTGAACTGCTCAATGGAAAGGAAAGATGATGTAGATGAGGATGATAGAGACAACATCTTTGATTAGAAATCTTTAGCACTAATAACAAAATACCATCTAGAAACTAATTCTCTTAGCTCACTTCTGGGAATTCATCCAAAGGGAATAACAGAGGACGTGAATAACTACAAAGATGTTCATTAGAGTGTTGCCACTAATAGAGAGAAATAGAAAACAGGGTAATTGTTCACTGTGGTACATGTATAACACTAAGTTGTTAGAATGTTGTAAAATTACACTGAACCACAGGCAATGGTGTTCAAGACATACTGAAAAGTGAAAAACAACCAATAAAACTGTGTATGGGCTGCATGTCCCTAATCTAATAATCTGAAGTGGAAAGTGCTCCAACATCAAAAACTTCTTAAGTGTTACCATGATAGCATAGTAAACAATCCAATATGGCCTCGTCATAACATAGTAAATAAAATTGCCCTCAGACTATATTTATAAGATGTAAATGACATGTGCATTGTGTATTTAGCCTTAGTTCCCATACTGAAAATATTTTATGTATATGCAACTATTACCAAATAAAAAATTCTAATTTCAAAACACTTCTATTCTCATGTATTTCAGACAAGGTTTTGCATTTTATGTAAATGTTAGTATGAGTCAGTGTCCCAAGTGGAAACAGATGGCTCCACTATCAAATACGGGTAATTCTCCACTGAAGAAAGGAGTAATGGTATAGGCAGAGTGTTCAGAATGTCTGAGGAGTTCAAAGGAGAGCTGTTACCACCCTGAGAATAGCAGAGACAATGGAAGTAGGATTTTTGAAAGAAGCATGCTTTGAGAATTGAAAGTAAGGTCATGGGAGAAAGATCTAGGGAAATATTAACACTTCACTTACTCTCCTCTCTCCTTTTGATCTTCTGGGTCTTCTCATTCATGGATCTGAAGGAAGCCAGCGAGCAATAGAAACACTGAGGCCTCGTGGGAGAACAAAGTGGATGTACAAGGGCCTGCCTAACAAAGAGAGCTTCAGTGTACCTGCCAGTATACAATCATGTATGTGTATAATAAATGCATATTACAGAGTCTAGTAAACCACACCTAGATGTCAATGGTAGTCCCCCCAAGGAGGTTCTGTGATTCGGATGCTAATACTCAAGAAATTGATGTAATTACAATGTAGCCACTTTTTTTTTCTCATTTCTTTTCACCATAATTCATTGGTTGCATTTGATGCTGTTTCAAGGAACTTTGTCTAAGTTTATTTATTTGTAAGCAGAGAGAAACAGATGAGACAGAGAGAGAGAGAGAAAATAAGAGAGAGAAAGAAAGAGATCTGGAGATTTAGAGGGATGCACCAGGACCTCCAGCCACTGCAACTGAGATCCAGATGCTTGCACCACTTAGTATATCTGGCTTTATGTGGGTACTGGGAAATTAAACCTGGTTTGTTAGGCTTGCAGGCAAGCACCTTAACCTGGTGTTGTTTCTATAATAAACAATTTATTGTGACAGAAAAGCTTACTCACTCATGATCTGTTTACTATGCTTCAAGATGGAGTACATGATCATATTTTACTAGAAAGAATTTGTATTAGTTGTGTTTGTGTAAGAGAAGAAATTTAACTCAGAATTCTGAAGAGAGAAATGTTGCAAACATCCCTCTGAATCACTCTAGATCTGGGCAAGACAAAGCTGCTTTTACTTTAAAGTAATTTGTAGCAGTGAATGTGTAGAGGCCAGTATGTAGGAAAAAAAATCAACAACAACAAAAGTTGAGTTTCATTCCACTTAAAATGAGTCAAAAACAAAAAAATATTATATCTGATTTTGACTTAAACATTTACTTAGAGCATCTGTCTATGCTTTGGTCTAATTATCTCTGCTAATGATCAAATCGCCTGGAGAGTAGTCTGGTTTATAAGATATAAAGAAGGATGTAGCTAGATTGAAAAATTAAAGAGGTGTCATTGCTCCAGAGAACTTGGTACAATATCTGCCAGACTCCTTCATGATTACTGAATGGGAGAAGTGATCAAAAATCAAAAGAAGAAGGACTTGTGCATGTGGCAGGAAAACTAACAATATGTGATATCAGTTTTAAAGAGTATGTATGAGAGGGAACATTCTATATGTAAATAAAATATTTTTTGAAGTTTTTAATGTTAGAAAAAAAATTGCATGCTGAAAAAAATTAAATAGACTGAACATTACCTTCAAAGTCAAGGGCTTCTCAAGAGGTTGCAATCCTCATAATAGATACTCCTAACCAGCTTCTAAACTTTAAGCCCTGTGAAACTTACTGCATGGATATTACTCCAAGGATAACCTACACTTATGACCATGTGTTATTATTATGTTAATTTATTAAAATTATTAAAGAATTATGTTCAAAACAATAATGAAACAAAATATCCATTTGGCAGAAATATAAAGTTCATGACAGATGTAATTAGTAGATTTTAGCTCAAGAGAGAGAGAGGAAAACTTGAGATATTTGTACTAATATAGATGATAGAACTGAGATAAAGTGAAGATTTTCAGGAAGCACTAAAATTCATTAGCAGAATATATATCAATATTAAAAGTTTAAGAAAAAGTCAACAAATACCAATACACCTTAGTTCTTTATAATTAGATTTCTTAGAGTGACATTTCAATACCAATTAAAATGTTTTTAAAGAAATCTACTTTTGTTTTTTCCCTTAGTCACTACAATCAGTTACCTGGCCCCACCCAAATGTGGGAGAAAAGGTTTATATTTTTCTCATGTGCATTATCAATGCCACTGATATATTGCATTAATGCAATAGATAATTCTCTCCAAAATGAATTTCTCATCATTTGTAAACAATTTTCTTTTCTTTTCTTTTTCCTTTAAGAACAATCAAACTCAATGCCAACTTTGAGTTTATATTGGCAACTAGTGAGGTGCAAATCTTGTTTATTCAATTGCCTGGGTCTTATTCCCAAAAGCAGTAGAGTTTTGTTTGTTTGTTTGTTTTTCCCCTTCTTATATCCTATCATATGTATGAATAAAACCTTAGACAGAAAATAACCTACACACCCTTTTCAGCTGATAAAGCACTGTTAGCACACTAAGTGTGGACCCAGTCTCAGAAGCCCACAATTATCTTGATGTTTGCTTTTCTAACTTTGGCTAAGTAACTTGATCCTTAGGTTACTGATCACAGCATAGAAGAAATAATTCCATCCTGCATTACCAGAATTGTTGGCTCAAGTATGAGAAAGACAGTGATAAGTAAAACACAATAAAAAATGCAAATTCTACATAAAGTTTACTCTCCAAAGTAGGAAAACATGAAGTGATTGGGAAAAAAAAATGTAGAGGAGAATTTTTCTTAAGTTTTTTTTTATTAGCATATATGTATTAACTGTGCAGGAAAATAGGTTTTATTAAGACATCTCCATACTTGTATATAATCATGTAGGGGCATCATAGTTAGTCCCCTTTACCACATCTAAACCCTTCCCTTCTCCTGCTAATCCTTTTCCTTTTTTTGTAAATAGTCCCCATTCTACGTCTGTGCCTTTGACTCAGGTGTCTCCCATAAATTCATGTGTTCTGCATGCAGGGTCCCCAGCTGGTGGCAATTTGGGAATTGACGTCTTCTGGAGGCAGTGTATTGTTGGGGCTGGATTTATGGATGTTATAGCCATTTCCTACCCCCACCCATTGTTCAGCACACGCTCCTGCTGCTATTGTGCATCTGATGTTGGCCAGGTGGTTATGTCCATCCTCTCCTCATGCCAGCACCTTGCCCTGTGATTATGGAGCAGCCCCTCAAGTCTGTAAGCTAAAACAAACTCTTTCCTCCCACAAGCTACTCTTGGTCTAGTGTTTTCTGCCAGCAATGTGAATCTGACTACAACACCTTCCTTTTCATATATAGTCCCTTTCTACATTCATGTCTTTCTCTATTTCTCTCTCACTTTCTCTTTCATTTTTTGTGAATCATGAGTTTAATCATGAGAGCATGGGAAACTTACTAGTGCCTCTGTAAGTGAAACACACACACACACACACACACCTAAGCAAAAAACAAATGCCTCTTTCTCACCCCTTAGCAACCATTATCTGCCTATACATCCTCAGGGATGGCTGGAGTCACACAAACCACCACCCCAAGCAGAGAGGAGATTTAAAAGAGATAATGCTCTGAGAATCCAAATGTTGGATATGAGTATATTATTTTTATTAAGTATAATCAGCAGTAACAAAGCTGGGGGATAAAAGGACACTGTGAATGTGGAGCCTTATATGTACATAGAAATTTAATAGTAAACATGGAGAAGAATCAATTCACCTTTCACAGTTCATACTGTAGAATGTCTAGGAAGGACTTTGAACTTCAATTTCCCCCTGAGGACAAAGGTATTATCATATCATCTGTCCTTTAAGTCATCACAAAATTTTATAAACATGTAAATAATGTCTATGAAAGTTACTGAGCCATATTCAGCAATTCAACTCTTTGATTGCTCAACAGACATTGATGAGAAAATATTGCAAAAGTAAGATAACAGAGGATAGCATAAAATAAACTAGATTCAGAAAATACCATTAGTAGAAACATTAAAGAAATGATATGAAAGCCGGGCGTGGTGGCGCACGCCTTTAATCCCAGCACTTGGGAGGCAGAGGTAGGAGGATCGCTGTGAGTTCGAGGCCACCCTGAGACTCCATAGTGAATTACAGGTCAGCCTGGGCTAGAGTGAAACCCTACCTCGAAAAACCAAAAAAAAAAAGGAAATGATATGAAAGGAAAGACTCATCTAAGATACATACTGCATGTTTTTACAAAGTACATGACTTGGAATCAAGTTACCATGTAATTAGCCAGACTAATATGCCAGCCCTGTTTGATCATGTAAATATTACCATGTAAATATGTAATGATTAGGTAGAACAAAGAGTTGTAATTTGTCAATTTACTGATCTCAACAGTGTAATAAAAAGTTCTACTAAAATGAGAGTTGGAGTTATTCATAGAAGACTTATAGGTCTGTTCCTTGAGAATGACCCTTATATCACCAACAGAATGAAGCATCATTGGATATAGCCGAGCAAGATACTATGCCTTTATTGCTTAAATGTTAAAATTGAATCATATCAGCACACCCAAGAAACATTTAGATACATAGACGAAAAGAAACAAGCATGCTAGAAAATTATATATTTATCAGATAGAGCATCATGGAATTTATCAGAGGTTGTAGGTATATAGCAAAAGTATCTATCTTAGAGGACATGAGGTTATAACTGGAAACACACTTTCAGCATCAATATAGTCATCTTGAAAAATATGATTTGTTTAACCCACTATGGTAACTGATTAAAATTTTTCAGAGGACTCAAGTGATTTGTGTGAGGTCATACAGCAAGAAAGCTAGAGGTAGTTTCACAAGTAAATTTCAGCTAAGCATAAATCCAGCATATTTGCATATAGGAAGAAATAGAATGGGAAATGATTATAATTTTTACTTTTCTTAATTGTTTTTTACTGCAACATAGTTTGAATACTGACTGCATAATTTGTAAATAGATATTTCAATATTTTAAAATTGAATTTATGGGAAGAAATATATTGTAATTATATCACAGATAATGTCCAGAATGACATGATATATCTGTGAATTACGATTTGTATATGCTTTTTGGTCACTTAATAGTTTTAATGGGCTGCTACCAAAAAAGTAGAGAGCTTTAAAAGCAACTGAGATTGTTGTTTCTAAATTTCAAAGTATAAGTAAAATGAATTTCTTTGCTTAACACAAATATAACATGACAAAATAACATGCTATACCTCAGGTGAACAAGCCAACATTACCTGATCATGGAAATGTACAATAATTAGACAGAGGAATGAATTGTAATTTATGAATATACTGATCTTAACAGTGGAATTACATATACCCTGACTAGCAAAGAAAATCCTTCTGGCTTCAGACAATATACTTAGAAAAGAAAACAATAAATGGCACTCTGACAACTAAACAGCAAGTGAGACTCAACTGAAAAGAAATACCAAACATTGCTGTTTGCTACAGTAACTCTTGCAGCTTGTCATTTAAAGACAAATACCACGACCTTTCAAAGCAACAAAGACACTATTGCAAGGACACTGGAAACAACACCCCTTCATGTTTGAACTGCTTTGAGGAAGGAAAGTTATGAAATTACCCCATGACCCGGTTATATCTCAGAACATAATAAAGTAAAACAAAAACTCTACTTAAACATTCACGTTCAGCTAATTTTTAATCCTCATAGGATGCCTGGAAATTTAAATATTAGATAGAGTCAGTTTAAAAATTTAGCTGAAGGTTGCAACATGTCTATTACTAAATTAAAAATATAGATATATTCAGGTAAAGAAACAATCTACTTGATAAGTAATAACAGGAATATACAAACATCTATAACTTTCAAAATAGAAAAACTATTCTTTAATTCAAGTTAACCAAATAAATAGAAAACCACTAAAAAAGAAAAAAATCTGTCTCTATGAGCCAAGTTGTTAGTAATTCCCATGAAAATTATATAAATCCATCCAGAACTGAAACAAATGTGATCAAACTGAACTGTGTCCTTTCTAGCATCTAATTTCAACAGGTATTCCTTTTGAAAATTACCAAGTTAATTAATTATACTTGCTAAAATAGAAAAATGTGCCCATCTGTCCTTATTCATAATGTCACCACCATGACCAATAATCTTGAGCTTAAAATAATTAATACTATATATCCTTGCCTTTGAACAACATAGCTGTCAGATGGGGGACTTTAAAATTAATAGGCTTTTCAAGGCTATAAATCAGAAAATATGATGATTTTATATAATATTTTTAAAAGGCACTTACCTTTTAGAAGGAAAGCATATTTCTGGTAGCAGTTTGCCTGTTGAAATAAAACACACATTTATTGGTAAGTAGCAAATAATATGAAGACTAGTGGATTGTTATATTTGACACAAGTGACAGACAACTTAGAATTGGCTAGTTCTAATCTCATTTTCTTTATTTTTTCTAGAAAGTGAAAATTACCCCTTTGCTTGTAATTAAATGTATTTTTCTTGATACATGTGCAATGAGACCACAAAAGCTAATGAGTTTCATGTCAGAGAGCAAAAACAGAAATTACAGGGCATATTAACTAGGTCATGTGTATAAACTTGATCATATTCCAATCACTGAGTATAATCAGAGGCATATAAATTACCCTCTATACCGAAAAAATTTAAGGGTAAGATGCCATGGAAAATTTCATTTCTACCAAATAAAAATAAACAAGCATCAGAGAGAAGGGATTATTTGAAAATGCAGCTTTCAAATATTTCATTAGTTATTTGGATTTTTCATATGCTTTACATTGAACTAAAGTCAAAGAGATTTTTGTTCTCCATAATTAATCAATATCACTGGAATAGTTAAAATCGTGGTTCATGTAATACGCAGCCAATATTGTGCCAGAAAACAAACTGCCTTCAATTAATCCACTTAATGCTCATAAAAGGCTGAAGAGTGACTTATATTCTCGGCATGAGAAGGAACTGAGCTGGAGAAGATACTCTTCGCAGGTACTTTCTTTCGCACAGGCACTGAGCTGATTTCTTAGAACTGAGAAATCATGGACTATAATTTCCTCAGCAATTATTGCAATTCTTCAATGTATATAACATATGCTGACATTCACTGTCATCAAACTATAGAGATTATTTTATAACTTAGTTCCATTGTATCTTCAGAATAAATAAGATTCAAGTTCTTGCAAAATTGATAGCAATTAGACACTAATTTGTAAACAGAGGTAGGCCTGATTCATCTGAGTTCATCTGAGTGTTAAATTGTCAGGACACCAAAATTGCTTCTTATTTTCCTTCTAGATTGGCTGTCTAATAAGATCTAGCAAGTGGGAGGGAGCTCAAGTGGCACGGAGCGAAAGTCTGGAGATTCTCCAGGCTACTCTGACTGGCCTTTCTACCCAGTGCCCCATCTTCTCAAGTTCACTGATCCTCCCTGATGGAGACTCCTCAGCACTTATAGGAAGGATTGATTAACAATCAGTGAGATAATTTCTAAAAACTTTTTTGTGTGACATTACGAGATGCAATCACAATGACACAAGATGGTTTCTGGAATTTAAATTCTTGTAAAATTAGAGATCAAAAATATAATATTTTACCTTCTCATACTACCTGATAAATACAATATTAATTATCTCAATCATGTTAACCTACTAAGAGGCCTTCACAATTCCCTTGCTCTGGAGATAGTCCACATAGAAAGAAGGAAAGATGTGATGGATAATGGACTATATATGAGAGTAGAAAAGAGGGGAACATTCAACACTTAGAAGAAATTTCTACCCTCTTCTCAATATAATCAAAAGTAATCTATTAAAATATCTATCTTTAGGCCTGAACACTATTACTCTATGAACAATAGCAGTAGAACTTTCCACTTACAATTCAATCTAAAGTTCACTCTCTACAGAGGTAGTTAATCATGGATGAAAGAACTAAATGTATGATCATCAGAATACTGAAATATTGCCCTTCTCCTTTATATGTTTGGCTATATGGGATATGCTCCTTTTGTGTGAAGACATGTGTTACACATTTGCACTAAGATATGCAACATAATTTACTTTTTCTTCTTTGAAGAAAAGTTATATTATTTTGTAATTACATCTGCTTTAATCATTCAATGGCAAATAAATAGGAAAAGGCCAAAACCATTGGGAAACCCCACAGCCAAGGAGATATATATGACCAAATTATGAGAAACCTTTGGAGGAAGACAAGAAGTCATACTGGTGTGCCCAGATCTTTATAGTGCATTAATAGATCCCAAATTTTATACACTGAAAGAAAGTAGATTATTGAGAGTTTTCACACATGAAAATACTATAATTTGAACTTATTCCCTTCCTGATTCCTCTTTTGTCCTCCTTCCTCTACCCAATGCCATTGAAGACACATATCTTTCAAAGTAGTCCTTGTTTTGATGTCTCATTCTTTTTTGTTCCTCCTCAATCCTCTGTGTCAACATGTTGATGGGATCAGTACTGTTTAGTTCTTGTATAGGCAGCAATCACTATTGTGTGGTCACAGATGTACTGGCTAGCTCATGTCCAGTGTAGTGACACAAACTATTACTTTCCACACTGTGACTCTTACAATCTTTCTAAGCACTCATGTCAATAGTAGGTGCTAATATACATATTCATAATACATATACATATATGTGAAATAAATGCAAAGATATATGTTTTTATCTAACACACTCACACACACACACACATATATACATGTTTGTTATCTAATATCAGTATATCTTGGTGCAATGTAAGAATTTTATTCCAATTTCCTGGACTCTAATCCCAGGTATTTACAGATTTAGCTCCATACTTTAGTTTCCAAAAGGCTATATACTACTATTTCTTCCTCACTAAAGCAGTGATTATATCTCTCATTTTGATTACCTGAAGTAGTTATTATGAATTTTAGGTTGAGTAAATAAGTCAGAAACCTATAAGCATATGTTTTATCTCACCTTGCTGCAAAATCATTTATAAACAGGTAAATACCTCCTCAAAAAGTGAAATGTAAATGGTTATGTAGCCCTGCCCTGCCATCCCACAGTGATCTACTTAATTAGGAGACCAAAAACCATTTCCCCATGTACTTTGGTAGAGGACAGTGGATATGAAGCATGAAGAGAAGCCAGATGGCTCTTAAACCCGAATTGGTTACCTAGCAAGACATTTACTCCCTCTCTCTTTATTTCTGCCCCTTTCAATCTAGTCTTTAATGTTCTTTTAATGTAGGTTTTTATTTTTGTAGTTTTTATTGTTATTACATAAAAATATTGTTGCTGAATATGTTGAAAATTAAAGCTTTTGTGAAAATTATGATGGTTCTTTATGGTTAGAAATAAGAAATATATACCTTTTGATAGAAAGGGTAATTAAAGTACTTTTGACAATATTTGTTATTCTTAAATTTTGTTTATATTGATTTATCTGTATTTTTAATCATCACCAAACTTAAAAGATTATCCAAAATAAGAGCATGTTATATGATGCCTATTTTGCTCCTTGCTTGAAATAGACCATTACACCACCAAAACACATTGTTAGAGAAATTTAGTTTCTTGGTTTTTCACTATCTCTCACTCTGGTATGCAGAAATATGTTAGTGTATTCAGTAAAGCTTTGCTTTTTCATAGAGACTAAGAAAAGACTTTGTCATGCATACTACAAAGCAAAAATATTATTTATCACTGAAGTTAGTGAAGGGTTGAAAATCCTTTAATTGTGGAACTTGTATTTCAATAAAGCAGCTTGCAGAATTTTTAAAAAGTCACTTTTAGATAGAAAGGGTTTTATTACCTTAAAGGTATAAAGCCATTTAAAAAACCAATTGCACAGTATGAATTGAAAGAAAACAGGTTACAAGTACTAATTTGAGGGTCACACTGCCTGGATTTAAAGGACATCTCCATATCCACTACAGTGATCCTGTAAGCTATGTCTCTTTCTCTGTCTAGATTTCTGTAAGTAACATTTTATAAGCAGGGGGGAGGGGTTGGAGAGATGACTTAGCAGTAAAGATGCTTGCCTGCAAAGCCTAAGGGCTCAGGTTCAATTCTGCAGTACCCATATAAAGCTAGATACCCAAAGTAGTGCATGCATCTGGAGTTCATTTGCAATGGTTAGTGGCACTAGTGTTCACCTTCTCTCTCTCTCTCTCTCTCTCTCCTCTCTCTCTCTTTCCTTCTCTCTGTCTCTCTCTTGCTCTCTTCCTTGCAAATGAGTAAAAAAAAAAAAAAAAAAAAGTTAAAAAAAGAAGCAAATAATGGCTGGGGAGGTCACTCAGTAGGTAGGAGTACTTTCTGTCTAAGCCTGGACATAAGATTTCAATCACAAGCAACCATATAAAAAAGTCAGGCAAGGCCACACATGCCTGCAACCCCAGCACTGAGGGAGTACACAGAATGGAGGATTACTGGGGCTTCCTGGTCAGCCAGAGTCACTGAAAATGGAGAACCTCCAAGTTTAGTAAGAGACTCTTATCTCAGGGAAACAAGATAGGAAAGTGATACAGGAAAACAGTGACACCTTCCTGTGACATACTCACACCACCCTATGACATCCTCATACCTTCCTGTGAAGTCCTCACATATGCACACTGGGAGTGTACACGAGAGAATGCCCACAAGTTTGTGTGTGTGTGCACATGTATATACGTACACAGACACACACATATAGACAAAACAATTCACAGCTACTACCTTCCAAAAGCTGTTGTGAAAATGATATTAGTTAGGATATGTACGGTTACTAGAGTATTGGAATATAATTACCCTTTAATATATGTGAGTTTATACAATGTTTTGAGTATTTTTCTACCCTTTACTATAGAAATTACCAAGTAATACATATTATATGACTTTGAATTTTTATAAAAACGTAATGTTATAACACATTTATGTGGTAAGAATTTATGTAACACAGAAACTCGGAATGAAAATATGAATAGCAACTAGGTATCACAATCTCAGTACAAAATATTTGATGTATTTTGGCTACACTGAAATACTTCAGCTGTACTAGGACCAGAACTGTGCTACAAGTGATAAAAATATAAAAAATAATAAAATAAAAATCCTTCCCCCTAAGCAACTTATGATTTAGCAGGGAAGTAAATAAGTAAATAATGAATGAGGATAGGAAAAATCTAGCCAGTTTTAGAGTTTAAGTTAGGGATTGAGACCCAAAGAGAAGCAGCAGATGCCACTCCACATGCAACCTGGCCCTGGCATAAGAACAGAACTCTTGGCAGAAATGGAACTTGTATCTGATAGGTACTGATCTGCAGTGCCCCTGATGCCCTCAGTCTTGTGTTGTACCTGAGTGGGCTGACCCTACGGTCCATCCTCCAATTTAATAGCCCATTGGGTCTTCCCCTCACATACCACAATCTGATGCTATAAAGGCTGTGGTCTTCCAGCCGCTTGTTCTCTTCTCTTCTGGCATGAACCCAGGGGTGTGTGTGTGTATCTGTCTGTCTGTCTCAGGCTCTTATCCTGTGCTGCTTGGACACACATGAGTCTGGCTTCTACCCCCATCCAGCCTGCTGGATTTTGCAGGAGAGCATAACATTCTTTTTTGATCTAAACTTTTCTGTTTGTCTCAGCTGTATAATTTGGGATAACTTCTCACTTTAATTATGTACAGGATTTTCCTCTAGTTCCCAAATGTACCACATGGGTACTCTCATCAATTTTAGTCTTGCCACCTATGTAGTTACTCTAAACTCAGATAACCATGAGTGTAACCCTCTTCATTATTCATTTCTCCTCTGAATTTCTTTCTCTCTATATGATATTTTTCCTCTTCAGTAAAGTACGCAACAGATTCCATGTGTCTTTTCTCTAAGCCTCTCTGCCTATACCTCTAAGTTCTATCCTCTTAAATGGACCATATAAACTATACAGTGTTTCCACTGATGTGGTCATGTCAGTTGAGATAGGTATAAAGCTAATACTAGAATAGGAGGTAGAGCTATTTTCAAGATTTTCTAATTAAATTTATAGTAGAGTATGAGAAATAAAGAATTAAATACATCTAATTTCAAGGAACCAAAATAGAATGTGCTGCTTTTTTAGGAAGCAGCATCCCTAGGGAGGTGATTGAAGATTTATACTAAGGGATAGCAAGAGTGAGGTACACATAAGCCTTGGTGCAGTGACCCTGCACACACAGGTCTTCAACAGACTACCAGAATAAGCCCACGATGCTTCTCCACCTCAGTGCTGCTGACTGTCACATGCAGGTAGTTCTTGTGAGGGAGACACTCTTGTTCATGTCTGCATTGTAGGATGTTTCATCGCACTTCCTGCCTCTGTTTATTGCATGACAGTATCTACGCTATGCAATGTGATGAGCTTATTTCCACACGTGGTTGAAATGTGAATTGGGAGGAGGGCTCTTCAGAGTTCAGATTTCAGATGTACATTTAAATTGAAAACTAAGGATAAACTGTAGTGTTCAATTCCCCAGTACCTGTGTAAGCCAGCCAGATGTACAAGGTGGCTGGTGTGTATGTGGTTTGTTTGAAATGGCTAGAAGTCCTAGCGAGCCCATTCTCTCTCTCTCTCTTTCTCAAATAAATAAGTAAATATTAAAATAAAAATAACAGGGCCAGGCATGGTGGCACACACCTTTATTCTCAGCACTTGAGAGGCAGTGGAAGTAGGATCACTGTGAGTTCGAGGCCGGGCTACTCTACAGAGTGAATTCAAAGTCAGCCTGGGCTATAGTGAGACCCTACCTAAAAAAAAAAAAAAAAAAAAAAAAAAAAAAAAAAAAAAAAAGAGTGACAGTGAATAGAGGGATCATTCTAGTATCTCCAGAATTAGAAAATGAGCAGAGAAATGGGAGTTAGCAATGCAGGCAATCAGGCAGGATTTCCACATGATGAGCACAGTTGGTTGTAAACTTGAAGAAGAAATTGTTGAAAGCAGGAGAGAAGATGTGTGACTCGTATGAAATTTTGATTAGGGAAAAGAGTACAGAAGATGATTGCTTCCAGATCTGTGTCCAAATAGATTTGATCTGCAGAAGTCACTGACCAGTCTCAAAATGTGAACTTTTATAATCAAATTATTTCAGCAAGCCCTTTGACTTAAAAATATTCTGGCAAGAGATAAGAGCTGATTAATTATGAGCCATTTCTCAACATAAATAGCTCTGAGGCTTAGTCTTGGGGGCTGCATGCAGGTGGGGTTGGGAGCCAATATCCTCCTGGAAGTATGGATAAGTGGTAGAGGCACGTCGAGACAGAAAAGAGGAGTGGATTCACTCCCTCCTGCTTGCCTCCCTTGCGTGATATAAACATATGTGAAGTACAAGCTGCCACGGATCCAGACCAGATTGTAGACCATGACCAAACATTGCTGACAGATAGGGTGGTTATGATGAAAGTGTAAGGAGCTTGGGCTGCTAAACTAGGCTTCATCTGTGTTAAACTTAGGTTGCCTCCTTGATTGCTAATATGGGAAATTCTCTTGCCATTCAGATCCAATGAGCAACTTTGTAGGTGTGTGTGTGTGTGTGTGTGTGTGTGTGTTGCATATGGTGTTAATAGCTTTCTTTTCAAAATACTGTAGTATCTGAGGTCAAGAAAGGTGTGGAAGTATGTGATTATTCTGACCTTATTTTTTAATTTCATTTATTATCAAGTTCTAGCTTGTTAAATTGAAACATTTTTTTTTAAATTCCAACTTAGTAAAAAAATACAAATAAACAAAAATACTAACTGAGTGAAGGAGCAGAAAGAACTACGTGTCTTCTCCCCCAAACCATAGTTATCAAAAATAAGGCACAGAACAGAATTTGTCGAGATAGAGATCTCCAGGGAACTGTGAGTGCAGGGATTGGGGCATTTGTACGTTAGTTAGTAGCGATGGCTATCTCAGATCTCCAAAGCTACCAGATGAGTGGATGATCTAGGTTTGAGCTCTACTGTGGCTAATCTAACAGTGATGTTTGAGCTAATAAGAGTACAGAGAAGTGGGCAGGTCTGTGTATGAAGCTGTTGGAGAGGGATTAGGGGATAAAGGTTATACAGGTTGAGGAACTCAGCCTCAAAAGAGTTCAGAAATTGTTGTGCACTGTTTTTATTCTCATATGGATAACTGTGCTAGATCAGAAGGTATGTAGATTCATTTTTGTGGGTATTAACATATTATGCTTTTAAAAGACAAACTAATTCATAATCCTACTGATTAATTAGTAATGACCTACCTAAAATTTCACCAAATTTCAATTTGAATATTCCAATCTGGTAAAAACAGCCAATTTCATTTGAATACTAATTTGTAATTCAAGTTGTCTAATAAAAATAAAATTACTTTAATATATAGACTATATTTTCTTAATGCTATTTTTGAAGATATATTAGGAACAGTAATCTTTTCTATATTTCAAAGGATCATGTATTTCACTTGGGTGCATTTCTGCAAGACAGTTTCTATATCCCCATAAACTACTGGTACCTACCACCTCTGAAAATCCTGAACTTTCAAAGTTTGTTAAAATTATGAATTCAATTGCTATAAGACTGGCATTCCTGTCAGTAAAACAGAGAAAGGTTTAAATTATAAAATATTGGTTATTTGTGGATTATTTTGTCATAACAGGATTGTTTTTAACAAGAATCTATCTCTTTATTCCTTTGACTAAAAAGACACTTGTGTCTTTCAAGAATCAAAATGAGATTCATCACTAAACATGTATTTCCCAAATCAAATGAGCTCCCTGAAGTGCTATTACCTGTTTAAGAAAAATTTTGTATTTTGTATATCTATAAGAGCATATTTTTAGTGAAGGATTTCACAAATATTTCATATTTTCACATACATGCCGACTTAAGGGAATGTCATCCCACTAGTTTGCATATGAAAGCCTTTTTGTATTTGCCTTATTACTATTTTCTGGTTACCACAAATTCTCCACTGAAAATACATGTCTAGAATTAAGCTACAGGTGGAACATTTTTTAAAAGATTCATAAATTCAATATAAGAATTGAGCTGAAATGGCATGACCTCAAAGTATTTAGAGATGGTAGAGGGGAGAATAAGAAAATCATGGTGTGTACGTGTGGATATATGCCATGTTTACAAGATGACTATGAAGAAGGAGTCAGTCTTTTAACTCAAAGACCACATAAATTGGTATGTATGGAAAGATGGCAATTTAGCATATTCTGAGAAGACACTAATAAGGAGAACTAAAACAGGATCATATAATATTTAAAGTTATTTTAGAATATACTTTCCATACTTTTGATGTATCTTACTTATTTAAAAATTTAGTAAGTCTCTTATTACTGTAAGATAGTTTAAGATTTTAAGATGTGCCTTGAGTTTATTTTAGAATTTACTTTTTCTTTTCTTTTCTTTTTTTTTTTTATTATTTTGTTTGAACAGGGTCTCATATCCAGTGAATCAGGGAATGGACTCTTAAATGGTGGGTACAGTTCATTACATTTATTTTTGTTTGTTTGTTTATTTATTTATTTGAGAGCGACAGAGAGAAGGAGGGAGCGAGCGAGCGAGTGAGAGAGAGAGAGAATGGGCGCACCAGAGCTTCCAGCCTCTGTAAATGAACTCTAGATGCATGCGCCCCCTTGTGCATCTGGCTAACGTGGGTCCTGGGGAATTGAGCCTCGAAACCGGGTCCTTAGGCTTCACAGGCAAGCGCTTAACCGCTAAGCCATCTCTCCAGCCCAAGAATTTACTTTTTCTTAATTCTTCCCACTTATAATCCCATAGAGGTTAATATGAAGATGTAAAATTTAAGGAACCAAATATGATTGAGAGAATTACTGTAAATCACCTATACAGGCATGCTTACCCATTGTTCATTTAATTAGCAGTTACTATGAATAAAATCTAAGTCAATGATGGATAATTACTTATTTCTGGTTTCTTCAGGTAGCCATTTTACACAAGGCTTTCAGTAATTACAGGTTCCTTCACTGTTCAGTATGTAGGAATATTTCTTCTCAAAAGCAGGATTATGCATTGCCTGCTAAAATTACTGCTAGCATCTCAGGAACTGAAGTAAATGCTTTCACAAATAGCATTTCCAATGAATAATGCTGAAATCAGACTTTTTTCTTCATTCCAAGCCCCTCAAGTAGTTGGCTCCATTCCCATGGGCTACTTTGTAACTGTGAATATGATAACATGACAGCGATTCAGAGATGCCAAAATATGACAGTTGAGCAAATCTATGTTCCAGATACGATAAGGTGAGGCAAACAGAACTCTCGGCCCCAGGTGATTTCCATGAAGACACCTACATATAGCAGGTTCACTATCTATACCATGCAGCCGCCAACCCTAATAACCTGCCTGAGTGAGAAACACATCTAGAAATGCAAATGGATGAGCAAAATAAACCTGGATTGCATAGTAACATCTTAAGCTGATTTAAGAGATGTATGTTTGAAAAGCATAAGCTACAGCCTTGGAAAATGCCTTTTGTTATATTCAACACAAATTGGGCTACAATGAAGAAAAATGCATAGAAATTCTGAATGCCATCAAACATTTTCTCTGCAATCCAACTACTTCATAAGCAGTGCAATGGTGAAAGAAATAACAGCTTGTTCCTTGTTTTTATCATAATATTTGGAAACTTATTTCAAATGTACATATGCTTCATAGATTAGAGGTTATAATCACACATCCATATGCCAGAAAAAAATAGATTGTAAAAATGCATCTTAGAAACACCATCTATACATCAATATAAACTACTTGTCATGCCTGCACTGCACCACATACCGATAATAGATGCACAAATTAGGCAAGATTGCTTTGACTCCATATATAATCATGTATAGTCTATTCAAACATTCTGACTTTTGCCAAGCCTGATTGTCCATTTAATTTCTGCAAACTTATTTAAGGTTTGAATTTATTTTTAAAAAAAATAGCCTATCTCCTGTCAACTAGAGGAAAGGCTTTTATTAGACAAAATTTGGATGAACATTGGAACAATCTTATAGCAATGATGATGACATGAAGGATATTTTATGTAAAATTATCAGTCTATATATGTTACTCAAGTTTGTATATGAGAGAAACTTTATTAGTGTTTTGAAAAGTCAAAACATTTTCATTATATATAGACATACACAGTGGTAATTTTGCAAGTTGCTTGGGACAGAGTTTTATCATGAAAGACTTCTTAATTATTTTTATGATATATTTGTCATTTTGATGGCAAGCTATAAAAAGTGTTTAATTGTGTTTGCATATGGTTTAATTGTCTGTGGAATGGAGCACACATTTTTGCTTAGTTGTTCCACCCACTATAACAATCCTAGTCTCATAGATGGCTAAAAATATTTGGGAAATGAATGAATAATTATAAAATGAAGTTAATTTGAAATTCAAGATCTAATCATAATATTTTCTAGTTATACAAACCTAGCAATCAATATAAAATATAAATTACCATATGCTTAACTATATCGATTTACTAATATATTTTTAAACTTGGATGTTTTTCAAGGAGTTACTCAAAATATTCTCTTATCACATTTTACCACTTTTTAAACAAATAGCACAAAGGGAAATATAGCCCATCATCATGTTAAAAACCATAACTTAGAATCAGTTTCAAAAATACTCAAATTGTAAAACATAATGAGTCTTACTCATGATTATTTTGTGCAGAAAATGCTTATTCACCACAGCTTAGCATTTCTTCCTGTCTGCCAATAGGGCATACAGACCAACACAGGCCTGTGTGATCCCTGAAGCATGATGTTCATACAGCATTGATCCCCACATGCTTCATGTGTTTCCAAAAGCATATCTTTATTCTTATTGAGTGGCTTCTATACTACACACAAACAGTGGGTTTTGGACATGTATAATTTCATTAAAACAGAATTCTTCTATGTCCATTTTACAGAAGAAAATATATGCTAAAATAGGTTAGTAACTTATGCAATGTTATCTATCATTCAGACTGTAGAGTAGAGCATTTAACAAGCACATAGAGAAATATTTGAATATTTTTCAGCTAAATAGAATAACCACAAAAGCAGTATTCCAGAATCAAGGGACTTGAGACCAGAGAAAAAATGTGAGAGATTGAGCAAGGAAGTTAAAGATTTAAAACGTCTATTTGTTTTCTGGGCTAGGGGTAAAAAGCTATTTCAAAGGAGTATTTGTAGCATTTAGTGAGCAGTGAGTAAGTCATTAGAATGTCTCACCTATGTTAAAAAATACTTGGAAATGAAATGAATGAAATGCATTTGGTTATGTGTAGAGGATAAAATGGAAGAGTATATTTTATATGGGTATTATTTTTAGCTTGAGGACTGGTCAGAAGCAAGAGTGAGAGTGAGGAGACAGAAGCTTTTTGAGGTCTTCATAGAGTAAATGCAACCTGGAGAGTAAATTGAAAGCTCTCTAGGGACTGAGAAGAAGTCAGATGACATATAAATTTCCATTTAATTCACATACCAAACACTTTAATAAAAATTGCAACATATTGTCTATATTTATCAATAAATGTATGTTTATTAATTAACACAGTCCTGCCAAGAATCATGGACAACTTGAGCACTGAATAACAAAAATATCCTTCAATAGTCCATAAAAAGATCAAAATCCAAAACTCAATGTGTCGTTTCAGTTAAACATTTCTAATGTTAGGACTTTTCTTAAAATATGTATATATGCACTCAGTGCTTGGGTTTAATAACCTAGACTGTGGGTTGGGAAGATGGCTGTGGTTAAAGTTGCTGACTTGCAAAGTTCTACAGCACAGGGTCAATTCCCAAGGCACCCACATAAGCTGGATTCAAAAATTGGTGCAAGTGTCTGATGCTCACTTGCAAGAGGCTCTACACACACACACACACACGCACATACACACACACACACACACACACACACACACACAAGCACACAATAGAAAAAAATGAATAAATGAAAAAGAATGAGAAATTAGGCAATTTGATTGTATTATGCTGATTCATATTTATACCTTTCATTGACAAAAAACTAATCCACTATATTTATTAAGCAATATATTTCCATATTCTAATTTTTCTCTATTTGAAAGACAAAATCTCCAATAGTACTAAGTCCATTGACATTCAAAATTAAAATAAAAATCCATGTGAGCATTTTAACCTTCTGATCGTATATATAGTTTCAAATTGTCTTCATCATAAGTTTGAGACCATCCTAGTCTATAGAGTGAATTCATGGCATCCTAGACTACACTATGACCCTATCTTGAAAAAAAATAGCATAAGAGATTGAATTACATAGAACTAGAGACATTACAAATACATAAGACAAAATTAGTACGCCATGTAAGGATACATAAATTATTAGTGAGTGGATGAAAGAAATCATACTAGTAACATCATCAAATATTCAAGTACAGAAAATATCTTTATACAGGCTTATGCTTAATTCTTAACACAAACACATATGTGAAAACTATTGTGGCAATCTTTATAGCTCATAGTATAGAAACTAAAAAGTATAGGGTGATCTTGGAATATAGAGGAAATCCCTCTTGGCCCCATGCTGAAAGTTGTCATTATTTTGTGTTTGCCTTACTTTGAGCTCTTAGTGGTTACTATGATCAACATCACCCCATAAGATACAGACTTTTGACACTAATGTAATAGATTTAAAAAATTAATATAGCAAAGGGATACCATTAATATGTTAAACTATTAATATTTAACATCTCAATATACTGTTATGGCACAGTGGCTCAAAGGAAGACAAATGTACAACTGTGGAATGAAATTTATTCCCCCCCCCAAACCTTCCACTTGACTGCATTTACTGTGTAATTGCTTTGCAAGAACATAAAGGGCTAGATTTTCTCTATCTGCTTTCCCAGCTTTCTCTCTTCCTCTGATTTTCTTTTTCCATAACAATCATGTACCTTAGTCACCTTAAATTAGTCTAAACAGATGAGACACTGAAAACATTGTATAGTACTTAAGACTGCTTTTAAGGAAAACAGATATCACCCATGCCTACTATGCTATAAAATCTAATACTAATATAAAATATTCAAATGTTCAGAGAGGGACGCTAGTATACTTGGTAAAGAGAATAATTAGGAGATGCATATGGCAAAAACCAGGGCATCTTTAAAATTCCAGCCTAAGAATATTCTTTTCTTAAAAGGAGGAGGAAACCACTATAGGTTTTTGAGCTGGATGAGATGGCCAATGTTATGGCTAAGAAGGAAAAGTCTGACAGCATCGTTGAATGGATCCTTAAGAAAGGAGAAAATATAGAAACTGGAAGGTTATTTAGGAAGCCCATTAAGCTATGCAGAAAACAGGATATAGTGTCTATCTTTGTGGATTAAAACTAAATTTGATGTATTTATATTGATTTCAAAGTTAATCATTTAAAATGGTACAAAATAACAATTCTCTCTTAATAATAGAAACCATATGTCTGTGCTAATTAACAAAGAAGCCTTAAGAAATAATGCAGTTAAAGCATATTTAGAACAAAAGTGTGCCTTAGAGTAAGAGAGAGTGAGATAGAGAGAGAGCCTGTCAGAATCCTCTGAAAACTTGCCTACTGCACTGAAAAATTGTCCTCTAGTGAATTGCTTCAGGCTGCATTTCTAGAAATTATATTCTAGTAGTGGTCAATTTTTCAACCCAAAGGGTGGTATTTCTTTCCATAAATTTGATTCGCAGTCAATATTTCTTATACGTAATATGTTCTGGGTTACTCTCAGTTAAAAATAAGCAATATTAAAATATCTCATAAATATCTATCATCACTAAACTTTAGCCACATCAGGTGAGTGCTGTTGATGCTGAATGTATTACAGGTTTGCTTGTCTCTTTTTCTTCTCAGACAATTTCAACAAATAAACACTGCAGCCCATTATTTAGATTCCCACTGTCATAAGTTGTCATTCTTAGCATTATTGTTATAGGAGGATGTACTAGTTATTTCTGTAAGGAGAAGGAATTCAGTATGAATTGCAAATATGCTCTAATGACCATGAAGTTGACTGGATACAGGAAAATGCTAATAACACGAACAGATTAAGATTAGGTTTAATTCAAATGCCTGTCTATTACGTACTAGCACAGATATTTAATGTATTGGCACACACACTCGTTCCCATGTATGACAGTTGAAATCAGCACAACTAGACTTTGATGTTAACACATGTTAACAAAACAAATACTGGAGCACAGGAATGCATGGAAGTTGTGTGAGAAAATAATACAGCCTAATTTACAGAAAATGGGAGCTGATAGTAGTCCACTCTCACCTTTATGATTGGCTCCTTCCACTCAGGGCAGTCACTCATGCAGCTGACTTTAATCTCACAACACACTGGCATCAGAGACCCTGATAAGTCTCTGGTAGGATAAGCCAAGGTCTTTATTTACAGCCTAACACAAACCATTTAGTTTGTTGGTCTTGCTTTCAACTCAAATTTTGGCCCATTCTTTAGGTCATCTCTTCCCATTCCTTATCCAAACTGATTTTTCTTCATAACATGTCAACTGCTGGATTTATTTAGGTTGTTAAGGAACTTTGAATCACATGTGGATTTTTTTTCTCTTTTCCCTCATCTAAGTTCGGTGTGTCAAGTTTTCATGTGAGTCTTATTTATTTATTTTTTTTCCAGATTCCCTTTAAAGTACTTCTCTCTTCTCGGTTTTAACAAAGAGATTCTATATATCCCCTAAAGGACTCATTGGAGCTAGATTCTTCCATTCTTTTTTTTACTGATCTCCTGTGTCCCCCTGTTGTCTGTCAGCTCGCTGGCACTGCAAACTCCAGGTTCTATCCTTAGTTCTTCAATTGGCCATCCAACATAGCTGTTGTTGGATCTGCCTATTTGTCACTAGCATCATGAAGGATCCCTTACCCAAATGTGGAACACGTATGCATCTGCGAGGCTGAAGGTTTTGAATTAAGGTTTATCATTAGCATGATATTTTATAAAAAATATAAAAGATTATTTTAATAAGCATTAGTTAGTAAATCTAGACTTTACCAGAAATACATGGTAAGACCATATTGCTGAAGATGCAACATATGTTCACTGCAGGCTGGTAAGTCAAGCTGAAATAAAGCTTGAAGTCTGCTACTGTCTAGCTAGCTGTCACAATACCAGATGTTTCTATGCAGCCTGCTGGATAGGCTTACCCTATTATGAATTCACCCTCTGCGCTGCACAACCAATTACTTAGTCAGGTGAGAAGTATCCATTGTGCAATAGTGACATGACTGTTAAGGGTAACCAACTACTATGTGATTGGGTTTGAGACCCATTCCATGGGAGGAAATTCATTCATAGTACTGAAAATCTAGTCTACAACATATGACTGGGAATTTCATGGATCTTAGGGCAGAAACCACTAGTGTTGATTGACCTAAAGGATATATTGTACCCATAAAATTTCCATCTAATATGTATAGTATGCTTGTTTTCTCTCATTTCTCATCAGAGAAGTTTGAATATTCAGTCAGCAATGACTACTGAAGAGACTCAAACCTCACCAGAGTGCTGAGAATAAATAATGGTTGAGTGCCAAAGGAATATTGCAGAAGAGTGTAAGAGCCAGAAGATACACAGAGGTACTTTGGAAGAGTACATGCTGGCTTTGTGTCTATTATTTTCATGCATGATCACACAGTAACTCTGATTATTTCCACAAGATATCCACAGCATTAAACTCACCAACATTCCTACACAAATGATGGAGGCAGGGCAAAAAAAAAAAAAGCCATGAAAAAGGGGGAGGGACTACTTGGAAAGAAAGAGTTTAATGGAAAGTTGGAGGAGAACAGGGACAAAAACATAGTGTGTGGATTGTGATCAAACTGATTATGTTCCAGTACAAAAATTGTCAATTAAAAAATAAAATTGGAAAAAAGAAAGATATCTGGGCTGTTGTACATATAAATAATTCTGGTTGAAAGTACTTTCCCAACTAAATTTTCCACTTATTATCTCTAAATGTCATGCTTTATTCACAAATAATTTTCAAGAATGTAAACTCAAGCTGGGAAGATGGCTTAGAAAAGAATTTATTGTTCAAGATTGAAGACCAGAGTTTAGATCCCCAGCTGGATGTAGTGGCCTACCTGTAACTCCAGGGCCCACTATGGACCAAATGTGTCCCTGGAACAAATATGCTAAACTAAGGATATTGGGAAGCTCGGGGTTCTAGTGAGAGCCCCTTCCTCAATAAAGACATTGAAGGGCAATCAAAGAAGACCACCAATGTCACCCTGTGGCCTCCTCACATGTGTACATGGATACCTACATATAGATGTGCCTACAAACATACACACATGCATGAAATTTTGTAAACCACAAGAAGGCAATGACCCCATATTTTTAATGAGAATTGTTGGTTTGAATTGTAGCACATTTTGTTTTGCCAAATTTTATCTTCTTCTCTTATTCCCTTAGTGGCCACGTAACCAAAAATCTTCAAGCCTCAGGGCAGAGAGATTTGCTCAATCATGTTTATAGTGGCTCAATTCATAATAGCCAAGAGCTGGAATCAACCCAGATGTCCATCACTAGAAGAATGGATAACTAAGATGTGGTATATCTACACAATGGAATTCTAGATGGCAATAAGAAAAAATGACACAATGAAATTTGAAGAAAAATGGTTGAACCTGGAACAGATCATTCTCAGTGAATTTACCCAGTCACAGAAAGATAATTGCTCCATAGTCTCACTCATCTACAGCACCTAACCTGAATCTACCCAAGATGCTGACATACCCAGCAAGCATTTCAAGGACTAGACAATAGGGTAAGTGGGGAGGGAGGTGAGGGCAAGGGAGGGGGTGAGGGACACAAATCTAGATGCAAACAGAAATGGTACCATAAAACGCTACATCCTAAAAGACAGACCAAATGGTTGAACCTTCACCAGGCCCTTAAAGGGAACACCTGTGTCACAAGACACTGGAGAGGTTACAATGAAGATTGACCTTAATCTTCTGCAGTCTCTCTCTCTCTCTCTCTCTCTTCTCTCTAGCTCTTTTATATTAGTTATCTTTTTCTTTCTTCTCTTAGTGGACACTGACCTGTAACTCCCAGTACCATCATGTGCTATCATCCACAATGAGCTTTTGTCCAGAAAGACCTACAAGGTTTCCTAAAAGAATGACAAATTTATGTCACAGTACTTGATAACCCACCAAAGGTTAATGGAAAGACCCTACTGCTGAAGACACCATATGCAGTTGACACATAACATGGAGGGACATGACTGGAAGCTGGAAGAGAGTCAGTCCCCAGACAGTCAGTGCATCTAGTGCCAGAATGTGCTACATGGGTGACTGGTGGAAAATGACCAATATCTGTCCAAACAACTCATGTTCTAACCTACTTAACAACAAATAACATGTTGTGATGCTCATACAAGTGCAATACTGACACACAGCCATGGTGGGAAACCAATTGCTCTTGATTTGGTTAACTGATCTACTCAGTGTAACGGGACTCATAGCTGGAGCTGAGAAACATGTCAGAACCATACCCAAACATGAGTCCACTCTCTATTATCAAGATACCACCAATGGTGGGCTACAAAGGGGCCTACATTTATTAAATTCTCTATAAAAAACTTTCATTAAATTCAATATTAAAAAAAAAACATAAGGGTTATCCCATTTATCTGGTGCTAACTTTACTCTCTGTTGGAGAATCTGCTTCTCTTTTTCAGATAGATGCAGATCCTAAGGAGAGAAGCACCCCATCATACCTCAAAAGGGCCCCAACCGAAACTAAAAAATAATTGGCAAGATGAGCAAGGGTGCTGTTTTCCTGGTGAACTGGGTACCAGCACAAGGGTGAAGGAGATGGACACAGAGAATAATCAACTCCTATGAAATCAGATATCCAGAGACCCAGAGGCTCCCAACACTTCATCACTGAAGCAGACGCAAAATGAACCCAACATGGCTCAGGGAAATTTTGTGGAAGAAGGGACAGAAAGAATGTCAGAGCCACATGTTGGGCCATGATATGCAGAGACATTTCCTTCTACCCATTACTGTGGGCAAACTCCACAATGCATGACCCACATACCTCAACAAGGAGGGGTCAGGGGGAGGTGGTAGGACATGGAGGAGTCTAACAATGATACCAACATGACTGTATAGACTGAGTACAAAACTAATTAATAAAAAAAAGGTGAAAAAAAGAAAATTGGAATATTAAGAATAAATGAGTGAATGCAACTTCAAGTGGTGACGGTATTCCAAACCTGAAGTAATATACTTAATTAGGAAAAATTAGTTGTGTTATTTCCCTTCTATTGTTAGAGATGAGCATTGTGAGTGAAGTAAATTACTAATATTTAGGCTTGGCAACACATTCCAAGACTCATCTGGAAGCCAGTAAAAAAAAGTACCAGTAAACTGAAGAGAAGGTACCCCATAGGGTAAATGCATTTTTTTCTTTTTTTCTTTATTAGTTAGCTTTGTATTCAGCAAATACAGTCAGTTTGGTACCATTATTAGGCTCATCTGTGACCTAACCCCTCCCCTTGGCCCATCCTTGTTGAGATAGATGGGTCATACATTGTGGAGTTAGCCCAGTTATGGGTAAGATAAATGTCTCTGCATATCATGACCCAACATATGGCTCTGACATTTGTTCTGCCCCGTCTTCCACAAAATTTCCCTGAGCCAGGTTGGGTTCATTTTTGGTCTGCTTCAGTGATGAGGTGTTGTGGGCCTCTGAGGATCTGGCTCTCTGATTTGGTAGAAGTTGATTTTTCTCTGTGTTGATCTCCTTCCCCCTTCTGCTGGTATCTTGTTCATCAGGAAATCAATCAGCACCCTTGCTTGTTTTGCCAATTTTTCTCTGTTTCAGCTGGGGCCCTTTGGAGGTATGATGGGGTGGCCCTCTCGTTAAGATCTACATCTATCTGAAAAAGAGAAGCAGATTCTCCAACAGAGAGTAAGTTAGCACCAGGACAAAAGAGATAACCCTTACTATTTTATAGAGAATTTAATAGGTGTAGGCCCTTTTGTAGCCCATGATTGATGGTAGCTTGATATTGGAGAGTAGGCTTATGTTTGGATATGGTTCTGACTTGTTTCCCAGCTCCAGCTATGGGTCCTGTACCACTGAGGAGATCGGTTAGCCAAATTAAGAGCAGTTGGTTCCCCACCATGGCTGTGTGCCACTATTGCACTTGTGTGGGCATCACAACAAGTTATTTGCTGCTAAGTATGTTAGACCATGAGTTGCTTGGACAGATATTGGTCATTTTCCCCCAGTCGCCCATGTGGCACCTTCTGGCACTAGATGCGCTGACTGTCTGGGGACTTACTGTCTTCCAACTTTGAGCCATGCCATTCTATTTTGCATGTCAACCACATAAGGTGTCTTCAGCAGTAGGGTCTTGGTAAATGCATTTTATATTAAGTAATACTCTATAAAAATTGGCTTCACATCATATGATCACTTACTGGCAAAAAAAAAAAAAAAGTTTATTTTGTTGGTGGGGGAACATCATTTGTTGTCAAAATGGCAATAGTTGAAATGCAGACTGCAGGGTTCTTCTGCCTTTACAAGCCAGATGATGTTGTGACCATCACTGATCATTTCATGGCTCATCTTCTTCATGGCCAGAATAAAATGTTTGCATAGATTTCACAGGAGAATATATCAATTAATAAATAAGGATACACTTATATCAGGGTCAGACAGCAATAAATACTAGCTATAATTATTACTTATATGGAACTTAACTTAAATATATTGATAATATTTGGGTCCATTTTGATGGTCCTCTTGGAGTTATTGCCAACTCAAAAGAATTATTGTTAATGTTTACTCTATCTACTTTAGTTACCATATTAGCAATTGAAACTAAGTACACTTAATATCTATTAATTTATAAATAGTATTAGCAATACTGTACTTCATGGGATAACTGTTTATGAAAACCTATGCTGTTAAATGTAGTAAGGAGAAGACAAGGCCAGAACAAGAGAGGCTGGGAGCAGGACCATGATCCATGTCATTTAAGCAGCAAGAACCAAGGAAAGCAACATCTATCAATAAGAAAATGCTAGCTGACTCCCTGGCAGAAGATGAACCACTTTTTACCCAGCATCTAAGGCCCAGGTAAAACCACCGAGGACCTGGTGTGATGATCAAGAATGATGTTTCCACAAGAAGCCTGACAACCTGGGCCACAGTGATGGAATCAGATACTGAAGATACTCAAAATATACCAAAACAGACATATAGAAGCTGTATAGAGCACAAAACTAATGTAGACTTAAAACACACCCACCAAGGCTCAGGGAATTTAGTGGAAGACAGAACATAAAGAATGTAAAATCCACAGGTGGGAGGGAATATCCAGAGGCATTCCCTCCACCCTGCAGTGTCTGATTGCTGCTCATACACCTCATATCCCATAAGTCCTTAGTGGAACATTAAGTAAAATAGCATCTAATATGGTATAAATCAAAATAGTATACTATTATATAAAGCAAAATATGTTACCAGAAAAGATGAAGTGTCAAAAAAGTAAAATTTATGTATTAATTTGTGAGTGGAGAGATAGAGAAAAGAGAGACAGACAGGGGAATGGGCATGCCAGACCTCCAGCCACTGCAAATGAACTCAAAACACATATGCCGTTTTGTGCATCTGGCTTTACATGAATACTAGTAAATTGAACCTGAATCATTTGGCTTTGAAGGCAAATGTATTAACTGCTAAGCCAACTCTCCAGCCCAAATGTTCTTAAAAAAAATAAATAAATATACTTTCCCAAAGACAAACACTTCATGTACTCTCTCATATAAGGTTTGTAAGCAGGATCAAGTGGAGGTGAGTGACAATATCAGCTAACACCAGGACTATGGGCAACTAGACTGTTACCAGGAAAGAGAAGAAATAGACTGGGAAAAGAGGAGGTGTTTCCTGAAGGGTTGGAAGACAGACTGAATGGTGGTGATGACATGGGGTTGGAAGGGTATGAGGTAGGGAGGTTGGACAGGGAAATAACCAAAATTAAGACAGCACTAAGAATCAGTTCAACGGAAACTCTCACCCTGACTAGTAATCTATAAGATCTAACCACCTTTAAAGGAATATGTGAGACAGTCCAAATAGAAGGTGGAAAAACTTCACCTTAAAACCATGGACTTTAGCTGGTAAACCCAAAGCCTATTATAGGGTTACTCCCTCACAGTGAATTGTTGGCTGAGGAGACCCATGAGCTCCCCAAAACAATGTAGGGCATTTTCAAAGAACTTGATTACCTGCCAGAGCTAAAAGATAAGAATTTATTGGAGAAGACAACACAGGCTGTGGTCATAGGAAATCAGAATTGCATTCTGGAGAAAAAATGGAAACAAGCAAGGTCAGATCAAGATGGTATCTGCCTAACCTTGACTCGCGTCATGGGGAAGAAAAGGCAAGGCCCTTAAGGTTTTTTGTTGGGGGGGGGGTTCTTTTTTGCTTAGGGGTTTGCTGATTCTAGTAGACTTCCAGTGGAAGGGTATGGAGGAGCAAAATAGGGAACCTGCTGATTCCCACACTCTCGGGTAGCACACCAGTCCCCCAATCCCCTCAAGAAGTCCTCCTAGCTGAAGTCCCCATAGGAGGTCCTCCTGCACTAACTTCAGGACAAGTGGACCCAAGCTAGTAGGCTAAGTCCTCCACCATAGGCTTTACCCACCAGGCAGAGCACCATAGGCACGATCACTGTTCCCGCCCAGCCCTTCAGATCCCTGCCCATGTGCATGATCACCACTTCTTACTTATCAAGGGAATGATCCAACAAGAGGATATCATAATCGTTAATCTTTATGTACAAAATGCATGTGTATCACAATTCATAAGACAAAACCTACTTGACAATAAAACAGAGATAACCACCAACACCATCATCATTGGGGACTTTAATACTCCACTGTCAGTAATAGATAGATCATCCAAACAGAAAATTAACAGGGAGTAAGAGAGCTCAACAACACCATAGATCAATTAGACCTAACAGACATGTATAGAACATTCTACCCCAAATCAACAGATTACACATTCTTCTCAGCAGCCCATGTTACCTTCTCTAAAACAGATCATCTACTGTGTCAAACTGTCTGCCTCCATATATTTAGGAGGGTTTACATATTTTCCTGCTTGATATAAGATCACAATTCTTTACTGTTAAAAATCAACAACTGATTGGAAGAATCAATATTGTGAAAATGGCAATCTTACCAAAAGCAATCTACACATTTAATGCAATCCCCATCAAAATTCCAAAGGCATTCTTCATGGAAATAGAAAAAAACAATCCAAAAATTCATTTGGAATCACAAAAAACCTCGAATATCTAAAATAATACTGAGCAACAAAAATAAGGCTGGTGGAATCACTATACCTGATTTTAACCTATACTACAGAGCCATAGTAACAAAAACAGCATGGTCCTGGCACAAAAGCAGACTTGTAGATCAATGGAACAGAATAGAGGACCCAAGTGTAACCCCATGTAGCTATAGCCACCTGATATTCGATAAAAATGCCAAAAATACTCATTGGAGAAAAGACAGCCTCTTCAGCAAATGGTGTTGGGAAAACTGGATATATATCTGTAGAAGGATGAAAATAGATTCTTCTCTTTCTCCATGCATAAGAATTAAGTCCAAATGGATTAAAGACCTTAACATCAGACCTGAAACTCTGAAACTGCTAGAGGAAAAAGTAGGGGAAACCCTTCAACATATTGGTCTTGGCAAAGATTTCTGAATACAACCCCAATTGCTCAGGCAATAAAACCACAGATTAACCACTGGGACCTCCTGAAAATACAAAGATTTTGCACTGCAAAGGACACGGTGAATAAAGCAAAGAGGCAACCTACAGAATGGGAAAAAATCTTCACCAGCTATCTATCTGATAGAGGATTAATATCTAGGATATACAAAGAACTCAAGAAGTTAAATAATAAGGAATCAAACAAACCAATCAAAAAATGGGCAATGGAGCTAAATAGAGAATTCTCAAAGGAAGAAATACGAATGGCACATACGCATCTAAAAAAATGTTCTACATCCCTAGTCATCAGGGAAATGCAGATTAAAACTACATTGAGATTCCATCTCCCTCCTGTCATATTGGCTACCATCATGAAAACAAATGATCATAAATGTTGGAAGGGATGTGGAAAAAGGGGAACCCTTCTACACTCTTGGTGGGAATGCAATCTGGTCCAGCCATTGTGGAAATCAGTGTGGAGGTTCCTAAAACAGCTAAAGATTGATCTACCATATGACCCAGCTATAGCACTCCTAGGCATATATCCTAAGGACTCATCTCATTTCCTTAGAAGTACATGCTCAACCATGTTTATTGCTGCTCAATTTATAATAGCTGGGAAATGGAACCAGCCTAGATGTCCCTCAACTGATGAGTGGATAATGAAGATATGGCACATTTATACAATGGAGTTTTACTCAGCGGTAAAGAAAAATGAAGTTATGAAATTTGCAGAAAAGTGGATGGATCTGGAAAAAATTATACTAAGTGAGGTAACCCAGGCCCAGAAAGCCAAGCGCCACATGTTCTCCCTCATATGTGGTTCTTAGCTAAAGATGATTGGGCTTCTGTGCGAGAAGGAAGAAATTCAGTAGCAGAGGCCAGCAAGTTAAAAAAGGAGATAGAAAGGGAAGAGAAAGAAAGGGAGGAGGGCATTTATTAGATTGGTATTGTATATATGTAAGTAGAAAGATTGAGATGGGGAGGGGATACAATCGAGAATAGAATTTCAAAGGGGAAAGGGGGGAGGGTAATACCATGGGATATTTTTTATAATCATGGAAAATATTAATAAAAATTGAGAAAATAAAAAAGAAATATGTTATTATTATGTAATTGTATATAATTGCCAATATAATAAAATTGTATATAATTCAAAAAAAAAAATCAACAACCAAAGATGCACCAGGAACCCAACCAACTCCTGGAAACTGAACAACACACTCTTAAACAACAAGTAGGTAGTGGACAAAGTAAAAAAAAAAAAAAATGAAATTGAAGCTGGGCATGGTAGCACACACCTTTAATCCTAGAACACAGGAGGTAGAGGCAGGAGGATAGCCATGAGTTCAAGGCCTCCCTGAGACTACATAGTGAATTCCAGGTCATCCTGGACCACAAAAAACTAAAAAAACAAACAAAAAAAAACTAAAAAAATTATAGAAATGAATGACAATGAGAAGACAACATACCAATTCTTATGGGACACAATAAAGGCAGTCATCAAGGGAAAATTCATTGCACTAAATGCCTTCATAACAAAGACAGAGAGATCCCAAGTCAAAAACCTAACCATCCACCTAAAGGCATTCAAAAAACAGGAAGTATCCAACCCAAGAAAGCTCCAGACAGAAAGAAATAATTAAGATCAGAGCAGAAATTAATGAATTTAAAATTCAGAAAACAATTAAGATAATTGAAGAAACAAAGAGCTGGTTCTTTGAAAAAATAAACTAGATTGACAAACCACTGCCCAATTTGATCAAGTGAAAAAAAGAAATG
Organism: Dipus sagitta; assembly: GCA_036346955.1. NCBI lineage: Eukaryota > Metazoa > Chordata > Mammalia > Rodentia > Dipodidae > Dipus > Dipus sagitta. The sequence continues at coordinate 198,274,804 of CM070770.1, read as the reverse complement.
CTTCAAATTAACCAAATTAGAAATGAAAAAGGAGAGATCAAAACAGACATAACTGAAATTGGGACAATCATCAGGACTTATTTCAAAAACCTCTACTCCACAAAACTACACAATATGGATAAAATGGATGAATTCCTGGACACATACCACCTACCAAAGCTAAACTCAGAGCTTATTAATCTCCTAAACAAACCTATCACAAATACTGAGATTGAAAGGATAATCAAAAAGCTCCTTAAAAAGAAGAGCCCAGGACCAGATGGCTTCTCAGCTGAATTCTATCAAACCTTCATGGAAGAACTGAAAAAAAATTTTCTCAAATTGTGCTATACAATAGGAGAACAGGGAAAGCTCCCAACTCCTTTTATGAAGCTAGTATCACCCTACTACCAAAAGCAGGCAGAGATGCCACAAGAAAAGAAAACTACCGGCCTATTTCCCTGATGAACTTAGATGCAAAGATCCTGAACAAAATCCTGAAAAACCGAATTAAAAAAATAAATAAAATAAAACACAAGAACAAAACACTTCTCTACTAAAAAGTGAGATGTATAAGAAATTACAAACTGTAGCAGGGAGATATAGAGCATCTAGAGCCTGCATAGGCAGGCAGAAATGGCTCCAGCAGCAGCAGCACCAGGACCATGGCGCCACAGCTGCAAGGCTCAGCCTGAATGGCAGAAAAAGCCAGGGGAGGGGATTTTCCACTCACACCAGAACTCCTTGCAAACTCAAGAAATGTGAAGGGGGGGATAGCAGGGAAGAGTGAAGGATCAGCTCATTAGGAAGATGGTCATGAGGACCAGCCATAAAACATCAGCCAGCATCCACAGCTTCCCCTCCACAACCACCAGCGCAAGAGCCAGCAAGCACCAGATACCTGGGGAAGGGAGCTCACAGCACCCAGCAACAGTGACCAGAGCAGCAATCCAGCAACCTAGCCAGCCTACTTGAACGCTCTGTGCAGCAAAGAGGGACCCAAGCAGGAGTGAAACATAACTGAGACCAAAATCATCCCAAAAGGTAAATGGGATTACACTGTCAAATAAGCCTGGTATATAGGCTTGAATAGGAAGTGGTGTTGCACCTTCCATATCAGGGTAAATTATCTGTTAAATCTGATGGGTGGTTGGATTTGCCATTCTAAAATAAGCTGTATTTTGTGTTTATCATTTATTGCTTCCTGGTTTATAGTGCCTTTGTTTCCTCTTCTGTTTTTCATTAGGGAAAGGTCTCACTTGGTCCCAAGCTGACATGGAACCCTCAACAGACCAGAAATCTTGGCCTCCTGGTTGATAGGATTGAGGGTATGGGGCAATACATATCCAAAAGGACTGTGACTTTGTTAGAGGATCTGGTTGTCCTAATATCTACTCATGCATAAATACTCTGTGCTATTTTCATTGAATGTGTACATTGTTTAGTTAAATTTTAGAATCTGCTTGTATTTTGTTCCACTCATCCCACTTGAATACTCTCTTAGTAGGCAAACCAAACATCTAGGATCACTTTTATAGGTACTCTGAGAGTGTAAAGAGCCACACCTACCACCTTAAGCTCCTACCCTGAAGATATATAACATCAGATTTATTTTTACATCTAATAATACTTCAGCTAGTTAGAAAATACAATCACTAAATTAATCCAAGATACAAAAATATGTACATTATAACAAGAAACACAAAAAAAATCAAGACAATATGAATCCAACAAAAAGTATGAATGCATCAAAAATGACCTCCAGTGAGAATGATTTAGAGGAAATGCCTGAGAAAGATTTCAAAAGAATGATTGTAAATATGGTCAAAGAATTCAAAGAGGAAATCAAAAGAATGAAGGAGGAAATCAAAGAAATAAAAAAAGACACAGGAAACCATTTAATGAAATAAATAGGTCAGTACAAGACATAAATAAGGAAATAGAAATAATAAATAAAAACCAGTCAGAATTACTAGCAATGAAGAACACAGTCAATGAAATAAAAAAAAAAATCTGTAGAAAATCTGACCAGTAGAATGGATGAAGGAGAGGACAGAATATCTAAACTAGAAGACCAGGTGGCAGATCTAATACAGGCCAACAAAGAGAAAGACAAACTAATAAGAAAGTATGAATAGGAATTTAACGATATTCAGGACACTATGAAAAGATAAAACATAAGAATTTAGGGTATAGTAGAAGGAGAAGAATTTCACTCCAAAGGCATAGTAGGCATGTTCAACAAAATCATCGGAAAAAAAAAAGAACTTCCCCTAAATTGGGAAAGTGATGCCAATGCAGATACAAGAATCCTTTAGAACACCAACCAGACAAAACCTGGAAAGAATCTCGCCTTGTCATATTATAATTAAACTACCAAACACACAAACCAAAGAAAATATACTGGAAGCAGTTATATAGAAAAATCAAGTTACATACAAAGACAAGCCCATCAAGATCACAGCAGATTATTCAACACAAACTTTCAAAGTCAGAAGAGCTTGGAATAATGTATTCCAAATTCTGAAAGATAACAACTGTCAACCAAGGTTACTTTATCCTGCAAAGCTATCCATTCAAATAGATGAAGAAATAAGGGCATCCCACAATAAAAGCAGGATAAAGGAATATTTGAAGACAAAACCAGCTCTACAGAGAATACTTGAAAGAAACTTCCATGCTGAAGAGAAAGAAAACCAACATATAAGGAATCTGGAAAAAACAAACCATACTCAAATACTAGTTAATACAAGAGAGCAAAGTTAAAACTAGAAGAACTATAAAAAAATGGCCAAAATAAATACACACCTTTCAATAATATCTCTTAATATCAACGGCCTCAATGCCCCAACCAAAAGAAATAGGTTTGCAGACTGGGTTAAAAAGCATTATCCTTCAATTTGTTGCCTCCAAGAAACTCACAGTGGACACTATCTTAGGGTGAAAGGTTGGAAAATGGTGTTTCAAGCAAATGGGTCTAGAAAACAAGCAGGGGTTGCTATCCTACTATCTTACAACACAGACTTTAGCCCAACATTAGTTAGGAAAGATAGGAAAGGTCACTTTATATTGAATAAAGGCACACTTCAACAGGAGGACATTACAATCATAAACATATATGTACCTAACATGGGGCTCCCGACTTCATCAATTAAATGTGATTAGTACTAAGGTGACTAATAACACCAAACACAGTTGTAGTGGGTGACTTCAACAACTCACTGTCATCAATTGACAGGTCATCCAGGAAAAAATAAACATAGAGGCATCTGGATTAAATGAGGTCATAGAGCAACTGGACCTAACAGATATATACAGGGCATTTCACCTAAATGCTGCAGAATACACAGTCTTTTCAGCAGCACATGGAACATTCTCTAAAATAATAGATCATATATTAGAACACAAAGCAAACCTTAACAAATACAGGAAAAGTTAAATAATTCCTTGCATCCTATCTGACCACAATGGAATCAAACTACAAATCAATAGCAAGAAAAGCTATAGAGCATACACAAAATCATGGAAACTAAACAATACACTAATAAATGATGAATATGTCAATGAAGAAATCAAGAAGAAAAAAAAATCATAGAGTCAAATGATAATGAGAACACAACATACCAAAACCTTTGGGACAAAATGAAGGCAGTCCTAAGAGGGTAATTTATAGTTTTAAGTGCCTATATTAAGAAATTAAAAAGGTATCAAGTAAACAACCTAATGCTTCACCGTAAACTCTTACAAAAAGAAAACAAGGCAAACTGAAAATCAATAGATGGGAAGAAATAATAAAGATTAGGGAAGAAATTGTTGAAATAGAAACCAAAAAACCAATCCAAAGAATCAATGCAACAAAGAGTTGTTTCTTGAAAGGATAAACATGAATGATAAACTCTTAGAAAGTCTGACCAAAAGAAAGAGAGAAGAAAAACAAATTAATAAAATTAGAGATGAAAAAGGTGACATCACAACAGATACCAGAGAAATTCAAAAATCATAGGGACATAATATAAAAACATATACTCCACTAAGTTTGAAAATCTGAAAGAAATGAATGGTTTCCTTGATTTATATGACCTACCTAAATTAAATCAAGATGAGATTAATCACTTAAATAGACCTATAACAAGTGTGGGGATCCAAGCAGTTATCAAAAATCTCCCAACTAAAAAAAGTCCAGGCCCAGATGGATTCAGTGGTGAATTTGACCAGACCTTCAGGGAAGAACTAACACCAATGCTTTTTAAACTTTTCTATAAAATGGAAAAATTAGGAATCCTAACAAACTCTTTCTATGAAGCCAGCATCACCCTGATACCCAAACCAGGCAAATACAGAAAAAAAAAAGAAAATTACAGAGCAATCTCCCTCATGAACATAGATGCAAAAATTCTCAACAAAATATTGGAAAACAGAATACAAGTATATATCAGAAAGATCATTCACCCCAGCCAAGTAGGCTTTATCCCAGTGATGCAGGGATGGTTCAACATACACAAATAGATATTGAAATATTTTATATAAATGGACTGAAAGATAAAAATCACATGATCATCTCATTATATGCAGAGAAAACATTTGACAAAATCCAACAACCCTTCATGATAAAAGTCCTACAGAGACTGGGAATAGAAGGAACATATCACAGCATACTAAAGGGTATTTATGACAAGCCTACAGTCAACATATTACCAACTGGGGAAAAACTTAAAGCTTTTGCACTAAAATTTGGAACAAGACAAGGGTGTCCACTGCCCCCACTTTTATTTAATATAGTACTGGAAGTCTTAGCCATAGCAATAAGGCAAGAGACACATATAAAAGGGATACAAATTGGAAAGGAAGAGATAAAGTTATCATTATTTGCAGATGACATGATTCTATTTATAAAGGACCCTAAAGACTACCAGCAAACTGATAAAGTTGATAAACACCTATAGCCATGTAACAGGATACAAAATAAACACACAGAAATCAGTACTCTTCCTATATGCTAACAACAAACATGGAAAGGATAAAATCAGAGAAGCACTCCCATTCACAATTGCATGAAAATAAATAAATAAGTAAGTAAATAAATAAATAAATAAATAAATAAAGTACCGTGGAATAAACCTAACTAAGGAAGTGAAGGATCTCTACAATGAAAACTTTAAAACACTCAAGCTAGAAATTGCAGAAGACACTAGGAAATGGAAAGACATGCCTTGTTCTTGGATAGGAAGAATCATATTGTGAAAATGGCAATCTTATCAAAAGCAATCTACCCATTTCATGCAATCCCCTTCAAAATTCCAATGGCATTCTTCACAGAAATAGAAAAAAACAACAACAAATTCATTCAGAAGCACAATAAAATCTCAAATATCTAAAACAATATTGAGTTACAAAGATAAGGCTGATAGTATCACCATACCTGGTGTTAACCTATACTACAGAGCCATAGAAACAAAAACAGCATGATACGGGCACAAAAGCAGGAATGTAGATCAATGGAACAGAATAGAGCACCGAGATGTAAGTCTGGGTAGCTATAGCTACTTGATATTTGACAAAAATGCTAACATACTCATTGGAGAAAAGACAGCCTCTTCAGCAAATGGTGCTGTGAAAACTGGATATGTATCTGTAGAAGGATAAAAATAGATCCTTCTCTCTCCCCATGAAAAAAGAATTAAGTCCAAATGGATTAAAGACCCTAATGTCAGACCGGAAACTCTGAAACTGCTAGAGAAAAAAGTAGGGGAAACCATTCAACATATTGGTCTTGGAAAAGACTTTCTGAATATAACCGCAATTGTGCAGGCAATAAAATCACAGATTAACTGCTGGGACATCATGAAATTACAAAGATTTTGTACAGCAAAGGGCACTGTGAATAAAGCAAAGAGGCAACCTACAGAATTGGAAAAAATCTTTGCCAGATGTACATCTGATAGAGGATTAATATCTAGAATATACAAAGAACTCAAAAAATTAAATAAGGAATCAAACTACCCAACTAAAATGTGGGCTATGGAACTAAAGAGGGTTCTCAAAAAAAGAAATACAGATGGCATATAAACATCTAAAATTGTTCTACATCGCTAGTCATCAGGGAAATGCAGATTAAAACTATGTTGAGGGGCCTGGATAGATGGTTTAGTGGTTAAGCACTTGCCTGTGAAGCCTAAGGACCCCGGTTCAAGGCACGATTCCCCAGGACCCACATTAGCCAGATGCACAAGAGGGTGCATGCATCTGGAGTTCGTTTGCAGTGGCTGGAGGCCCTGGCACACCCATTCTCTATCTATCTGCCTCTTTCTCTCTCTCTGTTGCTGTCAAATAAATAAATAAAAATTTATAAAAAATCTATGTTGAGCTTCCATCTCACTCCTGTCAGATTGGCTACCATCATGAAAACAAATGACTATAAATGCTGGTGAGGATGCAGAAAAAGAGAAACCCATCTACACTGTTGGTGGGAATGCAATCTGGTCCAGCCATTGTGGACCTACACCTCTTAAATTCTCTCTAAAATAATGGGTATCCATATATCTTGCACTGAACTCAACTCAGTTGGATAATTTGCTTCTCTTTTTCAGATAGGAGCAGAACCTGAGGAGAGAATCAGCCCATTGCATCCCACCTTGGGTACCAGCAAAAGCCATACTGTTACTGGGGTAATGAGCAAGAGATGCTTTCTCGATGAACCTGGTATCAGCACAAGGGTGAAGGAGATTGACACAGAAAACACTCAACTCCTACCAAATCAGATATCCAGAGACACAGAGACTCCTAAAACCTCTCATCACTGAAATAGACCTAAAATGAACCAAACATGGCTCAGGGAAATTTGCAGAGGAGGGTGCAGAAAGATTGTTAGAACCATAAGTTGGGTCATTATGCACAGAGACGTTGTGTCTCCCCCATAACTGAAGGCCACACCCACAATACAAAACTCACAATCTGCAGGGGGGCAGGATGACAGGGGAAAGGCTAACAATGGTACCATCATGGCTGTATACACACTGTATACATAACTAATAAAAAAATCCTACTAGGTTATTAGTTCTAATGATTTCCTTCCCCAGAGATTTCTGTTGCCTAAGTGTATCTTGTATGAAATATTTAATATATCTGTCATTCATGTGACATCTTTTATTTATTGAAATCTAATATTTCTACATTGCTTTTCACCTGAATTCTTGCTTTCAATTTTGATTTTTAAAAAATCCTATATTATTACAGGATCAAAATATTAAAAACAGGACTGGAGAGATGGCTTAGTGGATAAGGCACGTGCCTGCAAAGCTGAAGGACTCAGGTTTAATTCACCAGGTCCCACGTAAACCAGGCTGCACATGCATCTGGAGTTCGTTTGCAGTCGCTAGAAGCCATGGCATGCCCATTCTCACAATATTTCCCTCTCTATCTTCATATCTCTCTCAGTATGTAATAAATAAATAAAAATAATTCTTAAAAGAAAAATTAAAAACAGACACTTCTAAAAATAATGGAAAGTAGCTCCCTCCCAGTTAGTCCTCATAGTGCTGGAATAAATGACCAGGGGACTATGCAGAATAGGACATTAACCAACCAGACAAGAAGTATATACTTGTGCCATAAAAGCATGTAGCCACTACTATTCTCTGATTGGACACAAGATCTACTCAGTGGGAAGGAACTCATATCTGGTACTGGAAACAAAGTCAGAATCCCATGGCCAAGAAAGAGTTGATTGTCACATAAAAATCTCCCAAACAACCATGCCTATCTCCTTTAGCTCAAATTACTCTCACTTTTTTTTTTTTTTATAGATGGCAGAGAAAACCTAGGAAAGATCCATCACTAAGACAAAAAGATAGCCAATTGAACACCATAAAACCTTCCACCTCTGCACATCTATCAGGGCCCAAGAGAAACTGCAAAGGAAGCCACTTCATGAACACTGCTCTTACTGCAAGCCTGACAAGCAGCCCAGGTTGATGGTGACAGACAGAATATTCAAAACCTATGCAAGCAGAAACTCAGAGACTACAAAGAGCTCAATACTAAACCAGACTGCCAACAGGCCTGCCATGCCTCAGGGAATTGTAAGAAATATTGTAAGAGCCACAGATAGGGTAAAAATGCCTTAAGGCATGGTCCCCTCCTACCCTGTAGGGACTGACTGAGGCCTTCATGATCCCACAGTGGTTAACAAAAGCCCACTGAGGAGGGCCCACAGTGTATATGTAGTTAGGGTGAGGAGGGAGAGAGAGAGAGAGAGAGAGAGAGAGAGAGAGATAATAAGATTTTATTTCTACTAAATTATAGTATTTGTTTTGCATGCAGAAAATCATCATTTTCTTTTTAAAAGAAGTGTGGTTTTATTTAAAGTTTATAAAAAGGTGGACACAAGCTCTCTAAAAGCTGAACACATCTAATCAGGGTGTAGAAAGTAAGGACAATCATATATAAATATGACTGCAAAAGTCTTCATACCTATGCAAAGCTCATAAAACATCCAGGATGAGTATAGTAGCAATAGTCATGGCAATGTTATGTATTTAATGTGCTGTTTGTGAGGCTTATAAACACCTTAAACACATTCATCAGCACACACATTTGCCCTTTTTGGTTTATGGTAGATTTATTAATTTTATTTTGTAGATGAATTTACCAAGTTATAGAGAATTTAAATAACTGTCCAAATACACACACAGACAAAAAAAATACAACTTAAAAACAGTGATTGATCCCAGTTAGCCTCTAACTTGGAAACTTGTGGCTCTTTCGCAACACACATCCCCATACTTGACGTATCCATTTAAGAATCTGTGCATAGGGCTGGAGAGATGGCTTCACAGTTAAGATGCCTGCCAAGCCTATAGACCCAGGTTCAATTCTCCAGGTTCCACGTAAGCCAGATGCACATGTGTCTGGAGTTTGTGTGCTGTGGCTAAAGGCCATGGAGTGCCCATTCTCTCTCTCTGTTTCTCTTTCTCTCTCTTTCCCTTTCTCTCTCTGTCTCTAATAAATAAATCTTTTAAAAAAGACGCCATGCATAAACTTAAACTTCTTTTTCTATATTTTAAAAAGAAAATGGTTAATTCATTAGCAAAATAACAAGATTAGACTAAAATAAGACAAAAATGAATTTTTTGTTTGTTTCTTTGTTTTATCGAGGTAGGGTCTCATTCTAGCTCAGGCTGACCTGGAATTCACTGTGTAGTCTCACAGTGGCCTCGATTTCATGGCGATCCTCCTGTCTCTGCCTCCCAAGTGTTGGGATCAAAGGTGTGCACCACAATGCCTGGCTCAAAAATGAAATTCTTAATTGGCCTAAGAAGCAGCAAACTACATGAATACTCAAATCTAAGAAGAAGAGATTATTATTTTTCTAGCTTCAACAATTAACCACATGTTTATGACACAATATGGTACATAATTTCATTGTAAATTCACCCAATCATACTCTTAGTCTATATATTAGTCATTAGCTAGGCTAAAACCAAAGGATGGTCAAGATGGTATATCCATTTGAGATTATTAATGACTTAGGAGGATCATTTAATCCTATACCCATTTGAGAAATTTTGAATTTTCTGAATTTCAAAAAAATATTGAGAGTTTGTTGGTCACTATGCAACTCCCTGTAAATTTCTCAATGGAAGCTTTCTTCAATAATATACTGTGGTGGTTTGAATAGAATAGATGGCCCCCAATATATTCAGTTGTTTATTGGTTTGTTTGCATCTTTAACCACCTGGATGGAGGCAATGTCACTGGGTGGATCTTAAGGTGTGGTGGTGGGTTTTAGATTTCAATCTAAAGATATGCAAAGTGTGCCTAGATGGAGTTCCTGAAGTGTGCTATGGCTTTTGGCTTTAGGCTTATACTTCTCTCTCTCTGCTTGGTCCTGTGAAGGCAGGCCAGCTTCTTCTGCCATTTATAGAACTTCCCCTGGATCTGTAAGCTTCAATAAATATCCCTTGCTCCATAACTGTGTCTGGTCTGAAAGTTCATCTCAGTGAACCTAAAGCTGACTGCTACAGAACTTGGTACCAGGAGTGGGGTGAGATGAACTGGACCATGTGGATGTTGATATTTTGGCACCTTTGTTTTGGAGGAATAGGCATGGACTTGGTGATTGCAACTGAAGATGTCTTCTGGAGTGGTAAGCCAAGTTTTATGGACTATTCTGATGAGAGTCTGAGAATGCTAAGTGCAGACAGCATTTAACTGCAAGGCTTGCCTTACAATCTTTCTAAGGGGAAGGAAAGACTCCAGAGGACTTTGTTGGAACTGGGCTACTGGCATAAGGGCTGGCTGCATCCTGCTGCCCAGGCTCAGAGAGTTTGATCAAAGTGAAATTTGATATGGACCGATGTGCTTGGCTAGAGATATTTGACTGAGAGATTTAAGATTTTAAACTGGAAAACCTCAAGAAAGTTAAAATTACAGTCACTGAGACTGGTCTTAGGTTATTCAAGCTGCTATTGTCAAACACATAAGCAATCTTAAGGAAGATGGTCCAATTGCTTTACCATGGAAAGGATGCCTGAGGAAAGACGATCATAGAAATGCAAACACTTTTGGAAAGACTTGACTGGAAAAGGAACCTGCTTTTCAAGGTTATGATTTATTTTGTCTGTGAATTAAGAATGTGGCTGTATCCTGCACACCTAGTATTGGTTTCAGTAGCATAAAAAATGCAAGGAGTGGTCGTGAATTGCACGTGCTTCCTGGAGCTGCCACTGAGATGTGGCATGAGGTAGGGCCTGATGCCCTGATAGGCTGAAAGAGCCTTTGGAAAATGTGACGAGTGGTCATGAATTGCACATGGTTCCAGGAGCTGATGCTGAGATGTGGCACGAGGCAGGGCATGATGCCCTGATAGGCTGAAAGAGCCTTTGGAAGGTGGACTATGGTTTGCATGAAGACCTCAAGATGTTTTGGATATATCAGGACTGTGCAATGGCTACCATAGAGTGCACTGTTGGCCTGGGATAAAAGTGTTACCTGGCTAGTCTGCCCAGCTGGAGGGGCAGAATTGAAAAATCTGGAGACTCTCAGTCCCTGGTTGTATTGGACTTGAACTGCAGAAGTTTGATGTTTGTCTGATGGTCGTTGAGTTTGCATTGTTTTAGTCTCTCCTTGCTATGCCTTATACCAGTTGAAAATGTTTACTCTGTGCCTTTATATGTAGAAATGTTTAACCTGTTTGATTTTACAGGTCTTAATATCTTAAATTGGTCAAGACTGTGGGGACCTTTGAAACTGAACTGAGTACAATTTACAATGTGTGATGATTATAAATACATTGGGGGCCAAGGGCAAAATGTGGTGATTTGAATAGAATAGATGGCCCCCAATATATTCAGTTGTTTATTGGTTTGTAGTTTGCATCTTTAGCCACCTTGCTGGAGGCAATGTCACTGGGTGGATCTTAAGGTGTGGTGGTGGTTTTCAGATTTCAATCTAAAGATATGCAAAGTGTGCCTAGATGGAGTTCCTGAAGTGTGCTATGGCTTTTGGCTTTAGGCTTGTACTTCTCTCTCTCTCTCTGCTTGGTCCTGTGAAGGCAGGCCAGCTCCTCCTGCCATTTATGGAACTTCCCCTGGATCCATAAGCTTCAACAAATATCCCTTCCTCCATAACTGTGCCTGGTCTGAAAGTTCATCTCAGTGAACCTAAAGCTGACTGCTACATATACCCATAGCTGAATTATTTTTTCACCATTTTGTTCTCCCTTCTCTGGGCCATTCTCTTAACAATAGTGTCAGCCTCAAAAAAAAAAAAAATGGTTATGATAGAAACCAAAGAATCTTCTGAGACACACTTCTACCCCTTCACTTTCCCTGTCCAGTTAGCTGAGCAGTCTCTGGTTATATCTACTCTACAGCAAAGAATCCATCAGCCCTGATCAGTCCACACTGCCTTGATCTTAGAGCTCATTTCATATCATTTCCCTTCTGTTCCTTAGCTGGTGTTTATTTGTTGGACTTGTTTCCATCCCATACTTCTCCATACTATTTCTAGAACTCCTATTTCCAAATTAGAGGTCGGATCATACCTGTTTTGTTTAAAGTGTTCACTGACTTTGTATTTTCTCAGTTAAAAATAAAACCAATTGAAATCATGCACAGTGCCATATGCAGTCTGTTCTAGTTTACCTTTCTCTTTTCTGTTTTAACAAATTTTAAACTATTATATAACAACTCAGAGTAATTAGTGTAGCACAATGTAGATAACAAACACTGCATTTTAATATATCTTGAATTTTGGCTGATATCAGATATCATGTTTCTCCATGGTGTGCAGGGAGTACTTTGAAACTGGACTTGCTCTGGATATAATTATCATTGTATTCTAAATGCCAAGCATGGAGCCTATCATATAGCCAGTACGTGGTTAATGAAATTCAGCTAGATACAACAAATTAACAAGTTTCCCTATTATGTGTTTCATAAAACATAAACCTTTGTTTGCATCTAGTAATATGTTTTCTAGGTTTGATGTCTTCTACTATTATAATTCTTAAATGGATAAACTAGAGCTGTTTAATAAAATGTAATTTACTTATAATTTCATGTGATTATCGTCATAGCAAAAACAAAAATGCTTGTTGGTTCTCTTCTATTTCCTGGCATATAGTTCTTAAAAATCCTCTGAATCTCTTGAAGGATAATTGCATTTACATATGTTAAGAAATGATTGGTAGTTGTGGGACTCTAGAGAAAATTGTGATGCAGACTAATCACCAGAAAGACTAAATCATTATTAGACCCCCTTTCCCTCTGTGTACAGGTTATGGCATCAGGGGGTAAGAATGACTTATTCACTAAGGGTGAGTAATCCAGTCCTACCTAAATATAGAAACCCGTATCAAAAACACTCCAGTAATAAGGTGCAGGGAACTGGGCTGATGAACATATCCAAGTAGTAAGAGGATGATATATCCAGAAATGACAAGGTCATTCCATGCATCCTCTTCCTCCAAATCCTGACTTGCACATCTCTGGTGCTTGACTCTTCCTGACCTATGTATTTAAAATATCCTATTGACATTGCCTCTGCTCTACAACTTAAATTATTTAACCAAAGTAGGATATCATAGGACTCCACCTAACATTGTAAACTGTTAGATTTGAGTGACCCGAATTTGTTGTTGAAATAGGAAGTAGAGACAGTGCTTTGGGACTGAGCTGTTGGTGTTTGGGCTCTGTGTTAATGTCAGCACAGGTAGTTAATGTCAAAATTGAATGGTATGATCTACAGTTAGTACTCAATGTTAGAAAATTAGTCACAAAGAGGTAAAAGAACAAACAAAATAAAAATACATTTAGTGGCATAAGTACTGTGAGTAAAGTTATTTTAGCCCAATATTGAATAAACTAAAAAATTACTGTTTAACAGTAGATTAATCATAGAATGTTGAAAAACAAACTAGTATCTCATTTCTAAGTTCAAATGAAGTATTTGGTATTGCTGATTTTATTCTAATGCAGTGCCCATTATTCCCTTGACAGAATTTTCAAAGGATTCATTCCTCAATTAATCTTGAAAGAAACATCTTTGGAATGATTTTAAATTGTCTAAAATGGCATTTATCTACATACTTTAAAATTGGGCTTTAATGGCTAGAGGGTTCACAGCCAGTGACACTGCTGCTTCGTTCCCTGAGCTGTAGAATTAGCCTTGTCTAGATTTAAATTTTAGTACTGTCACTTACTCACTGTGCAATTTGTGGAAAATCACTTAACCTCACTGAGCCTAGGTTTCTTCAGCTGTAAAACAGGTCAATGATTGTCTCTGACTCTCAGATTGCTTTGAGATTGAAATATGATAAAACAGAAAGAGAGCTAAATGTGTTGCAAGACTTAGTAAAGTTTTAAGTGTGGTACCATCAGTTGTTGTTATTATCATGTTTATTATAAGTTTATTATTACATTGGAAATCTATACTCCTTCAGAACATACCTCACTGAGTTCTGCTTTATTCATAACCCACATGTGGCTGGCAGTCCCCCTGAGCAGCAGTATTATTAGCCATGCCCTGAGAGGCAGGGAAGTATTTCTGAGCATCTGGCTCTTCAAAACCAGCTGGCCTGCATCATAAACCCTACCTCCTGTTGTCCAAATTTCCCAAGTCAGCATGACACTGATAGGGAATTCAAGGAGAAGACATTGCTGGCATCAGATAAGCAATAGCTCATGATTCTATAGGGTCACAAGTCATTGTCTTGCTCAAGAAAGGAAACTCTGATTTAACAGCAACTGCTTTTGCCTAAATAACTCTACCAAGACTTCCAGAGATGAGTACTTTACTTAATACTGATAACATAGCATATGGTAAGCAATGCCTGCACAAGGCAGGAGTTGACTTATTTAGAGGGTAAGTAGATGCAAATAGTCTGGCTGAAGTCCAGAATCAGATAATGATAAGGACAGCCAGCCAGACACATTGCAACTATGGCCACACATGACACTGCTTTTTGGTATCAGAGCCAAAAACTAGATAAAGAACATTATTTTTTCGTGACTCTTGGCACATCTTTTGCAGTCCATATGACACTTTTTCCTTTATTAAAACTATTTGTGGAACTTTTTTTATCCCCACTTGAGTGTGAACTCCATAAAAAGTCAGTTCATGTTCAATTTTGCTTTTCAAATGAGGAGGAATGAATAGAGTTTGCCAAAAAAATAAAAGACCATATTCTCATTTAAATCCACCCTTTAGAAAGTATGTTAAGTTCTGATGGATGAATTAGATACTAGATGCTAAGTTGAGTAAATAATAAAGTCTGCTGGGCAGTCACAAAAGGTGAATCTATTAGAATAACAAGAGAAGATTGTAATAATTTGCATTTCATATTTCAATGAGAGTAAGAAAAGCTAAGAAGTAATATTCTTGGCCCATATTCTGTCATTTGTATTTCTTAGCAGTGGGAGAAAAATTGTATCTGGAATGCAGCCTTAAATTTTTATTTACAATATGTGTATGTGTGTGTGTGTGTGTGTGTACGCGTACATGTGTGTGCATATATGCATGTGTGGCTGCAAATGAGCACTGGATGCTTGTACCAATTTTTTGTCCTACTTACGTAGGTGATTGGGAATTAACCTCTGGCTACCAGGTTTTGAAAGAACATGTCTGTAACTACTTAACAATTTTCCTGGCATCTTGAACATAGATTTTAAGTGACTGTATTTTTCAAGAAGATAAAAATAGGTAGGGAAAAGATGAGATAGAACAGGTAAAATAGGAAATAGGTCAATCATAGATACATTGCTTTAGTGAAAAGAGAATGTGAGCATAAACGGATAAAATACACTTTTTTTCTTCTGGAGGCATCAATTGACTAGGTATCTCTAGAGATAGAATGGAAGAAGAATAAAATGTGTGAAGGAATGTAATGAAGTCTGTAAAATCCCTGAAGATTCACCAGGTATATAGTCTAAATTAGACTGGAACGTTCTACACTCTACGCTCAATGGAGGATTCAATTAGGAAAGATCAATTACAACAACTGTACATTTTCAACAAGATGTTAAAAAGATGTGAAAGTGTATTGCAGCTAAGAAAAAATTAATTTGTATTTCATGACAAGGTTCTTGAGGACAGTAGAAATTGACAATAGAAAGGCATTAATTTGAAATGTCATGCACACATTTTTATGAATGCACCTAAATTTCTAATAGGCCCTTATCCATAAAAAATACAGAGCTTAATCATAAGTAATTCGTTCCACTCAAGACAGATAAGAGAGATGGCCAATTGTTTTGCTTGGTTCATCACTTTTTTATGCTTTACTGAGAGGTATTAATTGGAATTACATCCATTTCATAGGCAGAAAATTGTCTTTCCTTTTATGCCATATTTCTTATATAAATAGTATTCTCTCAAAGTTGTTGGAGACATCAGACTTACTTAAGAAAACCTGGAATGCATTCTCGGTCAAGTGAACATTTTTCTTTAAATTTAACTTCTAGTCCAATGGGATCTGAATGAGCTATTCAGTATTTGAAGCATTTCATAAGTAATTAGGCAGTGAGAAATGAAAGATGAAAGAAAAGAAAGAAAGAAAGAAAGAAAGAAAGAAAGAAAGAAAGAAAGAAAAAAGAAAGAAAGTAAGCAAGCAAGCAAGCGAGGGAAAAGAAAGTAGGGGAAAGAAAGATACAAAGGAAGAGAGAGAAAAAAGAAGAGAGATGGTATGGTTCATGCCTATATTCCCAGAACTTGGGAGGCTGAGTAAGCAGGATTGCTGTGAGTTCAAGGCCAACTTGGGCAACAAAGCAAGTATCAGGTCAGCCTGGGTTAGAGTGAGACCATCCTCAAAAACAAACAAAGAAAAGGAGAAAAAGAAGGAAATCAATGCTAAAAAGAACTACCATAGCTAATATCTGTAAATAGAAATTTGATATATATGTATATATATATGTATATATATATATACATATATATATATATATATATATATATATATATATATATGCAGACTATTATTATATTGGACAACTAATTGGAAATTGATAGGAAAAAAAGGGATGTTAATTCAATTGCAATATGTTGTCTGCCTTTTCACAGAGGTTATTTGGGTCTAGAGCTTTAGAATGTGATCCTTGTTAACTGATGAGGGCTTGCTCACAAAAGAACATCTAAAGTCAAGATTCTGATAAGGCCAAAGAGAGCTCATCCTCCAGGACCTCACTCCTGAATACAGGGGATTCATTGACTCAAGTATATGCAAGTATATAGCTCTGAACACATTGCTGAGCCAATGGGGTCCTGATAACAGCAGTGACTACTAATACTGATTTAGACATAAGGCTAATAGGGGTAGATCCAAATATTTAGATTTAAAATTCTACTTTATAAACTGTCATAACTTACTTAACATTGATTCCTCATTTCTGAAAGGATGGTGTCATTTCTGAAAGGAAAGGATGGGGCAACTTTTATTAAGAGCTATGAGAAAAGTCCAAAGAGTCCAGTAAAGAAATTTGTAGGTAGGAAAACCATTCTCTATGGTAGAGGATGTTATAATGCATATTTGTTTTATAAACCATATTATGAATAGTATTATGTATTCCTCTCTAAGCATGACTATGGTCAAAGTTTTACAGTGGAGCAGATATTAAAGTGTGGAGGTTTAGAGCCCTTGCTTTAACACAGAAGACTGAAGGGGCTGCAAGGCAGACTGGCTGCATGTTTAGGCTCTTTCAAAGTTGAGTAGATTTTTAAAGTTTTGATTCATATCAATCATTTTATTCCATCTACTTTAAATATATTAACATACATAAGTTATATAAAAGAAAGGTCTTCATTATGACATTATATGTATTTATATAATGTATTTTGACATATTTGACTCCTTGATTACTTTCTCTAGACCTTTTTCCATTTCCTCTGAGGCCTTTACTCTTACTAACTAGTGCTCCTTCTACTTTCATGTCTTGTTAACATTTTATTGACACTTTCTTAAAAGTACTTAATGTATTTTGCTCATAATCATAATACCTTCACATTTTAATTTTTTTTTTTTTGGCCCTCCTCCCTTTTCTGCTTCCACCAAACCTATTCTCTCCAAATATTATGTCTTTTGTTTTGATACCATAGATGATGGATGAGGGCAAATAAAAGATATTTCACACAATTTAATATTTAATATTTTGGCAGGAGGAATGATAGAGATTAAGTAATTGCCAATTCTCAAAGGGACATGAAAAAATTTGACTAACCTGATTCATTTAATTAAAATTATCAAGGGAATTGGATTTATATTTCTTATTTTAAAATAAAAGTTCCAGAGATATGGCTTAGTAGATAAAGCATTGACCATGTAACCATGAGAACTGGAGTTCAGAATACAACACCTATGCAAAAAACCCAGATACTTTGGCACATTTTTTAAACACAGTTGTGTCCAGGCAAGAAGAAAAGCAAAAATATAAGAATCTAGTGTAAACTTGGTGCATGCAGCCTTGGTAAAAGCATATTGAGACCCTACAACACAGGAGGAGAAAGGTGAGGACTAACACTCAAACGGTGTCCTCTGACCTCCACACATGTACTGATACATGCACACTCCCATACTCCCACGAGCACACACAACTCCCTCTCTCTCTCTCTCTCTCAAACACACACACACACACACACAGGACATGCAAATACTTCTTAGTGCATATATTCCCAAAGAAACTTTAAGAATTTGACATTGATGTCATGAAGGTTATAGCCACAATTGTACTGTAAACAATTTTATTTTTTATACATGTTTATAATCTTCAAAAAACTGAAGGCAGCTTATTAGAGCCATTGGACAGAACATTCGATAGAATTTTTTTTCTTTACTAGTTATATACACACTCAGTGTGTAAAAAGCCATGTTGGTATCATCCTTAGCCTCCCCCTTTCCTCTCCCTCCCATCTGAAGGAACCACCCTCATTGACAAATGTGGGTCATGCATTGTGGTGGTAGCCATCAGTTATGGGGCAGAAGCTATGTCTTTGTGCATAATATCCCAACTTGTAGCTTTAAAAATTTTTCTGCCCCCTCTTCCAAATGTCCCTGAGCCATGTTGGGTTCGTTTTAGGTCTACTTCATTCATGATGTCTTGGGAGCTTCTGTGCCTCTGGATCTGTAGTTTGGTAGGAGTTGAGTGTTCCCTGTGTCTATCTCCTTCTCCCTTGTGCTGATACCAGGTTCACCAAGAAAGCAGCACTCCTAGTTTTTAACACAAAATAATACCTATCATTTCCATATTAATGGACTGAAGATTTGACTATGAAATATGTTCACATGTTTTGAAGCATAAAACAATCCAAACATATCATCATTAAAAGATCAATAACCTTGAAAATGTAATAAAATATTATGTAGGTAATCAACATAAAATTAAATACAAATGATATATTAGGGAACATATTTAAAACAAATATATTAATTTGATTCTAATACCATTCTTACATAAAATTTTCAAGATAAAGCAGAAGTCATTACACTCTCAGACAATAACTGGACAAATAAAATAAGCCATTGATATACAAATGAAATAATACAAATATAATAATTTGACTGTATCTGTATCAAATTAATAAGAAGTTTAAAAAAAGTAATTTTTCTGTAGATTGGTAGTGGTGGTTTAAATGTGAATGTATTTCCCACATACACTGAGGTGTTTTTGATTAAACTTGAAACTTGTATTTCCAGCAACCTGCTGGAGGGTGTGTCACTGGGCATGGATCTTATTGTCCAGCCCTGAGGTGGGTTCATAAGCATTTGGGGACTATGGCTGTTCTTGTTTTCTGGTTATAGATAGTGTCTCTCTGCTGTGATATATGCAGGTAAGCCAGTTTCTTGCACCATTGTTGGTGCTTCCCCTGGATTTTGTAAGCCTGAGATAAACTGTTACCCCCCATAAGCTGCTTCTCACTGGATGCTTGTCCCTGCAGCGGAAAGTAACTGCCACAGGGGCATTTTATGTTCCTTTTTTTTTTTTTTTCCTTTTCAATGGAGGAAGGCTGTGAAATATTACAATGAATACACAAAACACACAAACATACACATGCATACACACACAAAGAAAACACACTCACCCACCCACACACACATATCTGTTATTAAGGCTTGATAGAATCACTTTTCTCTGATATATTTGCTAAAATCTTTGGAAATAACTTATGCTTAAATATTTAAATTAATTATATTTACTCAAAATAATTAGTACTTCCACTAGTATAAAAATAACAGTTAAGCAATGATACATATTATATTTATTATGTAATCCATTTGAGACATTCTACCTTAGGCATAGGTTGCATTTATGGACATGCACGCAGTAGTAACAGCTTATAGTAAAATAATTCATAAAAATGAATTATATTTCAGGAGATGGAATCATGGTTTGATCATAACACATTGTACAGATATGTCAAATTATCTCTCTGTACCCAACACAAATGTATTAAACATTATAGCAAGGAAAAAAAGATATGGGAATACTTGCTTTTTATTTTCTTTTCTCACGTCTTTTGGGGGGCTGGGGAGATGACTTAGTGGTTAAGGTGCTTACTAGCATAGCCAAAGAACCCAGATCAGATTCTCCACTACCCATGTAAAGCTAGATGCACAAGGTGGCGCACATTCCCGGAGTTTGTTTGCAGTGGCTAGAGACTCTGGTGTTCACATTCTCTCTCTCTCTCTCTCTTACTACTTTCCTCTTTCTCTCACTCTCTCACAAATAAATAAATAAATATAAATATTTGTAAAAATGGTCTTTTTCATGTCAAACAACCAAAATATATAAACTGAGATTTCACTTTTTTCTCATTTAAATTTTTGTTTTTTTTTATTAATTAGTTTTGTACTCAGTGAATACAGTCAAGTTGGTACCATTGTTAGGTTCGTCCATGTCCTACCCCCTCCCCCAGCCCCTACTTGTTGAAGTATATGGATCATGCGCTGTGGAGATACACACACACACACACACACACACACACACACAAATGGTCTGCTTTCATACTGAGCCTTGCTTTCAGTAGTTTCTATAACCACAGTTTTGCTTTTTATTCTCCATCTTCAGTTGTACCTTGAACATTCTTGGAACCAACAGACAAAGAAGTGCTCTAGGTTGCATAAATGTCCCATAAGGTTTCATGAGGTAAAGGCTTTGCATCAAGTTTGTAACTCTATTCAGGTGATGTGGAACTTTTAAGACATGGGACTGGCAGGACAAAGCTCAGACACAGAGAGAGTGTGTGGTATTATTTGGATGCTAGCCTCTTCCTCTCTCTCTCTCTCTCTCTCTTTTAATATACATTTGTTTACTTATTTATGTAAGAGGGACAAAGAAGGAGGGAGAGAGAGAGAGAATGGACATGCTAGGGCCTCCAGCCACTGTAAATGAACTCCAGAACTCCAGATGCATGTGCCCCCTTGTGCATCTGGTTTATATGGGTCCTGGAGAGCCGAACCGAGATCCTCTGGCTTTGCAGGCAAATGCCTTAAATGCTAAGCCATCGCTCCAGCCCCCTTCCTCTTTCTTTTACTTGACTACTTGAATACAGGTCAGCAGATTCCCCCAACCATATACTGTCACTATGACGTTGTTCCCTGCCACAATCCGAAAAGCAAGTTGACAACAGCTTATGGACAGAAACCTCCAAAATTGTGAGCTAAAATATACCATGGACATTTCAAAGATTATTTTCTCTGTAATGAATACCTCACTAACACAGAGAACTGGTAAATAACTAGCACCTATTATCCTTATTTGCCACTGAAAATCATATGATTACATTTATTTTTATTTTTTTTAGAGAAAAAATATAATGACAGAAATACCAAAGAAACTCTGGGGGAGAATTTCCTTGAAATGGACAGGGAGAGGAATTTTTCAAGTGACAAGAGATAAATCTCTTGTTGATGGTGGCATACATGTATTAAACTTCACCAACTGCAAAGTGAAAATGTATGATTCTATGTCATGCACATTTTACCTCAATAAAGCTGTTTTAAAAATAGAATTTAATATCAATTCAAATACAAATGTTTATAATTTCATGACACTGTGATGTTTTGTTTTACAAAGCTATATTTCAATTTTATGAAATAGATTAACATCTTTGGCTGGGTTATCAACTGTTTTAATTTACTCTCATTCTAAATTATTGACATGCGTACATTTTTTTTTCAAAATTTTCTATAAACAACGAGAAATGTATCCACATTTCCACCTTAAAAACTAGGGTCATTTTACACTTGTATTTATCTTTCCTTTTTGTAAAATATTTTTTTAAATTAATTAATGTATTTATTAGAGAGAGAAAGAGAGAGAGGGAGAGAGAGAGAGAGAGAGAATGGGTGTGCCAGGACCTCCAGGCACTGCAAATGAACTCCAGATGTGTGCGCCCCCTTGTGTATCTGGCTAACATGGGTCCTGGGAAATTGAACCTGGTTCCTTTGGCTTTGCAGGCAAGAGCCTTAACTGCTATGCCATCCCTCCAGCCCTATCTTTGCTTTTCATTTGCAAATAATAAACTATCTTCACCCTCTGTCAAATTTCTATTGTACAGACACATTCATATTATTATATAATCCAGACTAAAGATTATGAAAATAAGAATTCATAGAGATTACAATGTACTTTTAGAAATCTTGCCACACTCATATTTTCTCCAATTTTGTCATGGTATGCAACTTCTTTTATTCTACTTTTGCTTTTCTTAGGTTGATAATTCATCATTGTTCCAAAGCCCTTCCCAAAATGCCATGTTATCCAGTGAAAGTTTATCCTTCTGAATTATGTTATCACTTATGAATCACACAGCAACTAAAATTATAATGTGTATGTTTATTTATATTTTATGTATGTATTTATTGTTTCAAATAGAAAACCATCTTAGTTCTTCAACTTACTCTCGTATTCATCATTATTTATCACAATGATCCCACTACTCTGATCTAGGAAATGATCTTTTGATTATGTGTATGTTGACAATGTCTAATGACAGTGAAAATGGTAAAAATACTTTAATATTTCCATAATGTGCTAAATTAAACAAGAAGTGTGCATGCCAGAGGTATTCTTAAAAAATAAAACAAGTTCACTTTTAGAATTCTATTTTACAATTGTCAAAAGAGGTAAGTTAGAACTTTCCCCCTGACCTATCTCATTCCAAGTTAAAAACAAGTGAAGAAGGAAATAGAGATGAAATGAGATTCTCAGTATTCATCTTATGATAATGGAATGTCTTTGAGGAAACCACTGCAAAGAAGATGGCTAGTACACTATGAATTTGAAAAATGACACTCAATTACTTTAAATATCTTGAATGAAATGAAAATAATTTAGAAATGAAAATAATTGAAATCACTTAGCTTGAATAAGATCTTTATTTCTGACTTGTTTCAGGTAGCTAAGGACATCATATTATATTTATGCTTCCAAATCTCAATATACTCTACCAATGAATCTAACATTTCTTAATATTTATAATGATTTCATGTGAGAAGTGGGAAAATTTTAAATGGAGCTTTTAAAATTATAATCAATAAATGAGGATTGTTTATGGTTTATTGAAATCTTTAAAGATAAGTTTATTATCCTTCATATTTGAAGCTACATGCAGTTTCTGCTTTTTTTTTTTTTTCTTTTTTTGGTATGGTCATTACATTCTGCTACAGGAAATAGTGTATGGTAGAAACTTGACAACTTGTCAAGTACTAGAGGATGAAAGAGCAGAGATGCAACCATTCCTTACAAAGAAGAGGCAATAAAGTCATTGTGTCTGTAGGATAAACTCCCAAGATAGGCTATAGCTCCTACTAACACTTTTGATTCATATTATTATTTTGTTCGAGACATTTAGGGTTATAGCATGGAAAGATGATTGTAGACGGACGGTATTTTACTTTTCTAGAGAAAACTTTTATTGATCTGAAATTGTATTTATCCTTAGAGAAAGAAAAAACTAATGAGAAATTAAGCATGTTATCAAAATCATTGTACTTGTGCTGGAGAGATGGCTTAGCAGTTAGGCACTAGCCTATAAATCCTAACAACCTGGGTTTGATGCCCCAATACCAATATAAAGTCAGATGGACAAAGTGGTGAATGCAGCTGGAGTTCATTTGCAGTGTCTGGAAGCCCTGGCACATCCATACTCTCTCTGGCTCTCTGTGTGTGTCTTTCTTTGTGCTTGCAAATAAATAAATAAAATATTTTAAAAGTATAACTTTTAGTATACTTTTGCAGGGGGGGGGTTCGAGTTAGGGTTTCACTCTAGCTCAGGCTAACCTGGAATTCACTATGTGGTCTTAGGGTGGCCTTGAACTCACAAAGATCCTCCTATATCTGCCTCCTGAGTGTTAGGATTAAAGGTGTGTACCACCATGCTTGGCTTAAAAATATTTTTAGAAAATTAAGCCGGGCGTGGTGGCGCACGCCTTTAATCCCAGCACTCGGGAGGCAGAGGTAGGAGGATTGCTGTGAGTTCGAGGCCACCCTGAGACTCCATAGTGAATTCCAGGTCAGCCTGGGCTAGAGTGAGACCCTACCTCGAAAAAAAAAATATTTTTAGAAAATTATTGTACTGAACAAAAAAGGTTTTGTTTTTGTTTTAGGAATTATTTCATAATAAATTTTCCTCTCTAATATGGCATTTTAATAATTGAAAGTGATTTTTAAAAATAAAGGGTATAAGCTGGGCGTGGCGGCGCACGCCTTTAATCCCAGCACTCGGGAGGCAGAAGTAGGAGGATCGCCATGAGTTCGAGGCCACCCTGAGACTCCATAGTGAATTCCAGGTTAGCCTGAGCTAGAGTGAGACCCTACCTCGAAAAACCAAAAATAAATAAATAAATAAATAAAAAATAAATAAAGGGTACATAGACATGATAATACTTAATATTATAAAGAATACAAACAAAAGAATAAGACAATCTACAAAAAGAATATAAATTTTAAGAAAAATTTGCTAAGTAACCTGTTATAGACAGGGATTCTCATGTGTCTTTATGTATGTGATTTCCCCATTTCAACAGTGAAATTCCCATATTCCATAAGTTCACTGTATCCCAGGCAAAACTGTACAGCTGATTAACTGATAACTGGATCAGACTAAACAACATGGACTAATTTGCCACTTTGAAAAAAGCAATGCTATCTTTAGGTTTAAGGAGTTAAGAGGTGATACGCTTTGCAGATAGCATATGGTAGAGGATTCTTCAAAGGTAAAATGGAAATTCTTTAACCCAAGTCTCAGGCATATGAGATTCTTGATTAATGATTGTGTTATTTACCCAATATGTTCACCAAGCTTGTGGTATGGGCTAGAAGCCAGCCACTTTTCAGACCTATCAAAAAAAAAAAAAAAAAAAAAGGCAAAATACCTGGAAATATAAGCTGGAGCATTTCAGATTTGGAGAGATTTATCTTGTATCAAACTATAAAAAGTATCAAAAGTGTCACTAGACCTGACACCCCAGTCAGGAATCATTCCCTATGGTCTTATTAATTTTTCAATTATTTATTTAGTAAAACAATCAGACGTGTTTTTCCCCAGTAAAACCTAATTGGTCTTATGAAATATAAAAGAGCAATGCAACCTTTGAAAGGTAGTTGTTGCTTTGACTATCAATGTTTCCATATTCTATGCAAAGCTATGAAAATATTTACTAGAAAACAATTCTGATTGAATAAGTTAGGTTTTTTCTTAGTTTTATATACTAACACACACCTAATATCATATTATAGGTTACACGTCTCCCTAAGTTTGTTAAAATAATTATAATTAAATTAATATTTTATCCAAATGAATTAGCAAATATGGAATTGAATAATTAAAAAATACTAAAAGGGTTAAATAATAGTTGATTATCAAATTATTTAAAGCAAGGCTTAATAAATCTTACAGTCATGGAAGAATCAAATGGGAAAACATGTTTTTGTCAGCACTGCAAAAATTCATTGATTCTTTAGATAAATTAATAACATTTATATGTTTCAAATGTGCAGATGTTTGGATTCACTATACAGACAAAACGCCCTGTCAGCCTGCATTGGTTAAATTCATTCATCTTTCTGATGACTTAGTACCATGTGGGCAGTATAAATATTCTAGTTTGTCTAATGATATCTTAAAAAATACATAGAAAACTATTGTTAGAAAGGTTTGTTACAAAACTAATGGTTTCATTTTTGAGAATCTTCAGGTTACCAAACTGCTGTCATCAATCAGTTATTCCAGGTTGTCCATGAAGAGAGAAGAGTGGATGTTAGCAAGACTTGGTTTTGAGATATGCAGTGTGAAATTAAGAACACAGGATATGCCTATGCTTTTAAGTTTTCAAGTGTAGTTTATCTTTCAATCTGAAAATTGAAAAATAAAACCTTTTTGTTTTGCGATTATTTTAATTATAATATGGAGGTAGTTTGAATGTATATTGCCCATTGTATCAGGTGTTTAGAGGTAAGGTGCTTGCCTGAAAAGCCTAAGAACCCAGGTTCAACTCCTTGGAACCCATGTAAGCCAGATGTACATGGTGGCACATGTGTCTGGAGTTCATTTGCAATGGCTAGAGGCCCTGGCATGACCATACTCTCTCTCTCATAAATAACTAAAATAAAATATTTTTAAAAATCATTGTACTGATGCATTAGTGAAATTGTAAAGCCCCCGCCCTGACTTATTTCCTAACCTACTTTGGGAATACAATGTTACATTCCTATATTTTCGTGCACACTTTTTCACTTCTTCTACCAATGGCTGATTGTTACTTTCCTCCCTCAGCTGCAATGACAAGACTTCCTATGTATAAAAGGATGAACATTGCTTTAGAAAAAAACAATAGCACTTGTTGAAAAGTCTCCAAGATCCAGACAGTAGCTTCAACCATGTATCTCTCATTATCTCTCAGTCACAAAAGATATTTTCCTGATGAAAATATAAAAGTTTTAAGAAGACATATAATATAAGGATTCATACATAAGAAACCATGGTTTCTACTTTAGTCTTTTGCTAATGTGTTATAAGACCTTGAACAAGTATTATACCCTTATCAAACTTAGCTACTAATCTATAAATAAAAAAAATTATCAGCTCTCTTCAAGCAGAAATTGTCTATAATTAAGCACACATAATTTTACTTTATACTTATTTTATCACTATCCCAAAAACTGACATTGCTTGCATCATTATAATGCTATTTATCTTTGAAATTCCAAAAAACTCTAATAGTTGATATCTATTATCTCAGAGTCTTGTTACATGATTTAAAATAATGTAAAATTTTAAGTGACTCAAATAAGAGACACTCTGAAAATATATGACATATATTTAAATATTTAGAGGCAACTAATAATTGACTTGTTAAAATGATAACTTCATATTTGTAAATGACAAGAACAGGTATTTCCATACAACTTAGAAATCTGAAAGAATAACTATAGTGTACAAATTATGTAGTTTTAACAACATGATTTCATGTTTTATACCCTCACAAAACAATTTGTAGTTAACCATTCCAAGTAGCATTTGTATCACACCCACAAATTAAATTACACTACAGGCCATGAAAATGAAGTGAATTTAGTAATTTTTTTTCTACCATTTATCTCTGAGAAGCAAAGATATATTGTTAGTGGTCGTGACTGATACTCTCAGTACACAATGGTTATTGAGACTTACCAACAACAAAATAACTTTTGATGTCTTAGTTACTGCTTTTCATTTTTAAATAAATAACATCAATCTTTTGAATTCACATTTTCAGAAATTTATAAATGAAATGAAAATTATATTGACCACTGTATAGTATAAAGAGTATATAACAGTTGTTATGAAAATGTGCTCAATGAAATAGAGGAAAATGACAAAGGGAAAGAAAATTAGATATATGGAAATTATTTGGCTTGGTGTAATGATAAAAACTGACCAACACACTATTAATACACATTAGTAAACTGATGAAAATGACAGACAAATAAAGGTGAGTCAATGATAAATAGTTAATTTTCTTAAACCATAAACAAATTAAATAGTAGTGTATGTGTAATTGTAGTTTTGTATAGCTTTGGAATCAGTAAGAATTTTATTTTTAGAAACACTTGAGGGCCTGGGGTGCTTACCCACTCAATGTCTTTCTTGCCTCAAATGTATGATGACATGACTTCCATCCTCAGAATCTATGTAAAATTTTCAGATATGGAAGGATGCCTATAATTCCAGTGCTAAGAAGGCAAAGACAGGAGGGAGAACCTTGAGTGTTGTGGGACAGCTAGTCTAGCCTAGTCAGTGATATTCACAACAATGAAAGGCCAGGCTATGCTCAAAGAATGTTGAATCAATTTCTGATGAACAACACCTAAGGTTGTAGTCTGACTTCCACAGCCATGCATACACATGTGCATATGCACACTGCACACACACACACACACACACACACACAACATAAAGAAAAATAAAAACTTGGGCTTTGTACTTATAGATGAGAATAAGAAAATTCCATTTATGTAAACTAAGATCATAAGCCACATCAGTATAAATCACTGCAGAAAAAGGCAATAATATATAATTTCCATATTGGCAACTCATTAATATGCATAAATCTAAAATGTAAAGAAATGCTGGGTATTATGTATGTTGAACAAACATGGAATACAGTACTGGCAATTCTTTACTTACATTATGATGCTTAATTAATGGTGGTATACACTTTAATCCCAGCACTCAGGAGGCAGAGGGAGTAGGATTTCTGTGAGTTCAAGGCCAGTCTGAGACTATATAATGAATTCCAGGTCAGCCTGGGCTACAGTGAGGCCCTACTTAAACAAAAAGAAAAAACACACACACACACACACATAATTTTATTTTTGTGTGGCTCAGTAGATAGCAAATGAAAGCATTAATAAGCCAGTAAACACCTAAGAGAAGTGTCAAATAACTAAAGAAAAACCAGGTTTTGTGAGGCAGATGCATTCTGATCCTCCATGAAAAATGCATCCATAATGGAATAGAGAAATCTTTAAATATTATTTTGATTAATTAAGCAGAAACTAATCAAATCTAAGTATCACCATGGTCATGGTTTATCCTAGATAAGGAATCTAAGGCATTCTTCTTTTCTCATGAACATTACCAGCAGCAGCCATAGCACCACCACATTCATCAGTATCTTCAATCACTATCTTTGTCATTTGTGTTTTTATACATCTACAAAGTCTTATAACTCAAGAAGTGTAGTATGAGGAGCAAAGGCAACTTCATCTAAGCATGGAGGGAAACAATGTTGAAATACAACTTTAAACAAGACAGCATATACTATTTACAGCTAGACAAAGGCAGTATCTTGTAGCAGGCAGTAATCTAAGTGGCCATCATTCAAAAGCAACAAAGACAAAGCACAGCTTCTAAGGCAAAGAGACAGAAATATGAATAGCACTTGCCCTGCAAAACACAGTCACAGCTGCTCCCCAGAAGACATACTACAAGCAAGTTCTCAATGGAGACTATTCCATGATCAATCACAGAGACAGTATGAAAGCTTTCTTTATACCTGAGTAAAATTCTGTTAAATTCAGCGCTGTGTTAAAGCAGACAGAGGGCAATTTTATCATTAAAATATGAGTAACATTATTTATAATGTATGTATATATATATATATATATATATATATATCATATATGTGTACATATGAAAATACTTCAGTTTTTTATAATATTCTTAACTATTTGAATTGGTAACAGTTTGGTAAATTATAGAAAACTAGAATTTATGCCTTGATTTATTTGGCAAATGCCAAGAGACATTCTGCATATTCTAGTAAAGAAAACATTGTCAAATTCTGCATACAACCATTGATGTTCTAATATGTCTTATTCAGTGTTTTAATTTTACAAAAGTATTTAATTTGTTGTTTATTGGAAAAGGAGTAACCTACTACTGGTTAGTGTTACTCTTGTAAGAATTATGAATATATATTTTACATAAGGTAATATAAATGTTAGTATACTAATAACATGCTAGAGGACAAAAAGGCATCAAAATAAACCAACACATCAACATATAATTTATAACTTTATACTAAAGATAGAAAAATGCAAGTTTTAATGAAGTAGAAATAAATATATGATATATATATACATATATATAGATAGATATATATGCATATATATATACATATATACACACACACACACACACACACACACACATACACACACTCACACACTCACACGCACAAAGACAAAGACAAAGACAAACAAACACAAAGATACAGACAGAAATGAAGCCATGCACGACCAGGAGCTATTCATTAAAGACACAAGAAAGAGCAACCTAAGTATCTAGAGGCTGGAATAGTCTTTGTGTGTCCTTTGAGTTATTAGGAAGTTAAATGGCTACAAGGTGGAAAGGAGGAAAAGGACGCATAGTGAGACTAGGTAGGTAAATGATCCAGGAGATAGACTGTATATGATGTTAAGTTTAATAGCAAAGAATGAATTTGATCAGGTATAGTACTATGCTCTGACTTCTATGTTTTAAAAGATGATTCAAAATTCTGATAGATGATGAGGTTATTATGCAGCCAGGACAAAGAAAACATTATTTTAAAAGAAAAAAATACATGATGGCTTTTCAGGAGTTACACAAGAGAAAAAAGATGTCAACCATAGACTGAGATGTTAGTAAAATGGGGGAATGTGGCTGTGTGGATGATACTATGGAAATAGACTATGCACTGGAATTTGATGTAAGCCTAGTTAAAAGGGATCTAAATAATATTGTACTCATTCCTGGTTTCTACTGTTGTTTGGATGACTGATTACATTTGTCATCAGGAGGAAGAATCCATGTTATGGGGCATAAGGTGTTCAGGATTGGACCTATTATATTTGAGGTAACTTTAAAAAAATTCCTTGAAACACACTCTCACTCTCACACACACACTCTCTCTCTCTCTCTCTCTCTCTCTCTCTCACACACACACACACACACAGAAAAATTAGAAGAAAGGCTTTGATTGATTAAAAAAATGAAAATATTTCAGTAATCTTTAAAATTGGCAATGATTGAATAATTGGTTTCAACCTCCAAACTAAAATGGTGAAACAAACAGAAATTAATTATAAAAAACACTTTGGGGTAAGGAGATAAGAATAGAGTTAGAATGGCTTTATATGATGAGGGCAAAATGGTGGTAAGTTACACCCTGACAGGAGCCAACACACAACATAATAATTGTGTAGTTCCACAGAAGGTTTTCAGACAAGAAGAATCCAATGTCAGGATGAAACCTGAGGGAAAAACATACAAAAATACCACCATAAACAACACGATTCAGAATCTGTTTTTGACTGATGAAAGACGTTTTAGTGAACTGTTCAAAATATAATTCAGTATGGAGTGTATAGAGGGGTTAATGAGAAAGAAAGGACAAATGACAAATATAAAGCATGCTCTTTAGACAAGAGACTGATAGTCATGGGCAAACATCTGAAGAAGTAAGGTGTGACAGAATCCACGATATTTGAAAAGAAATTTATTGTAACTTTAAAAAAATGTATCCTTATTAGATATGAACATATTTAGGATGTAAACAACACATGTTGGTACCACCCTTTTCTTCCTCTCTGCACAGTTTATGAAGAGGCCTTCCTCATTGGCGATGCAGGTCAACCCCATGGGGATTGTGGATCATGCAGTATGGTAGCAGCAGTCAGTTATGGGGGAGAGGCAATGTCTCCATGCAAAATGTCCCAACTTGTGGCTCTAACAACCTTTCCACCACCTCTTCTGCAAAATTCCCTGAGCCATGTTGGGTGTATTTTAAGTCTACTTCAGTGATGGGTTCTTAGGTGTCTCTGGATCTCTGCTTTGGTTGGTGTTGAGTGTCATCAATGTCTGTCTCTTTCATCCTATGCTGATATCAGATTCACTAAGAAAGCAGCACTCTTGCTCATGTTCCCAATTCCTCCGTGGTTTCAGCCGGGGCTGGGGTGGAATGCACTGGTTCCTTTATTTCCTCACATCCAGCTCCCATTTTAAAAAGAGAATAAGATTCTCCAATGCAGAGTAAAGTCAGCACCAGTTAGATGGGATAACCATTACTAATTTAGTGAGAATTATAGCCCAAGATTAGTGGTATCTTGACAATGGAAAGTGAAATTGTTTTCTGGATATGATTCTGACTTGTTTCGCGGTGCCAGATATAGGTTCCTCTCCACTGGGAGGATCTGTCAGCCAATCCAAGAGCAGTTGGTTACCCAACATGGCTGTGTGCCACTATTGCACTTGTGTGAGCATCACATCAAGTTTGTTTGCTTCTGAGTCACTTAGACTTTGAGTTGCTTGGACAGATGTTGTCCACTTTTCCCCAGTAACTCATGTAGCACCTTCCAGAAATAGATGGACTAATTGTCTGGGGACTGGCTCTCTTCCGGATTCCAACATAATCTCTCCATGTTCTGTGCCAACAGCTTATGGTATCTTCAGCAATAGGGTCTTATCATTAACCTCTGGTGGGTAATCAATTGTTATTACAGAAGTCTGTCTTGCTTATTTTAGGTGTCTCTGATCAACAGCTTATTGTGGATGTAAAATCACATCCTGGCACAGGGAACTACAGGCCAGCACCAAGGGAAAAGGAAAAAGAAAAAGACAGAAAAACAGGAGAAATTTAAGGTTAGGCTTCATCTCACCCTCTCCAGGGCCCTTAGATTCACGTGCTCTCCTAAGGTCCTCTTGAGGGTTCAACCTATTAGTCTAACTTCCAGGATATAATAATCTATGATACCAGTTCAATTTGGGTTCAGTTTTGTGACCCCCCACCTTCCTCCTTCCCTCAAGCCCTATCCTCTATATTGTACAAACTTAAAGATGCTGTTCAGGTATGTCAGCAACTCAGGCTGATCCATGTTAGGAACCACAGATGAGTAAGACAATGTAATAATTGTCTTTCTGTGATTGTGTGCATTCTCTTAGAATGATCTGTTATAAGTCTTCCACTTTTCTACGAATTTCATTGTATCATTTTTTCTTAGTGCTGAATAGAATTCTATCATATAGATATACCACATCTTGGTTATCCATTCATTCAATGATGGGCACCTGGGTTGATTTTAGTTCTTGACTGTTATGAATTGAGCAATAAACATGGTTAAGCAAATATCTCTGATCTAAGATATGGGAACTTTTAGGGTAGATGCCCAGTAAGGGGATAACAGGATTGGTTGATAACTCTATATCCATCCATTTCAGGAGTCTCCATATTGATTTACATAGTAGTTATACCAGCTTACATTCCACCAACAGTGAATGAGTATTTCTATTTCTCCACATCCTCACCCAATTTGTTTTCATTTGATTTTTTAATGTTTGCTATCCTTACTGGGGTAAGGTGGAATCTTATAGTTGTTTTCATTTGCATTTCCCTAATAGTTATAAATATTAGATGTTTTCTTAACTCTGTGTTAGCCATTTGTAATTCTTCCTCTGAGAACTCCCCATTTAATTCTCTGCCCCACTTTGGAGTGGGATATTTATTATTATATTATTTAGTTTTTGGGGGGTTCTTTGTACATTCTAGATATTAGGCTTCTGTCAGTCGTATAGCTGGCAAAGATTTTCTCCCATTCAGTGGGTAATCAATTGGCTCTGCTTATAGTATGCTTTTCTGTGCAAAAGTGTTTGAGCTTCATGAGATACCATTGGTTGAGTGCTTGTTTAATTTCCTGGGCTATTGAGGTTTTGTTCAGGAAGTCTTTTCCCAGTCCTATATCATGGAGAGTGCCTCCTACTTTTTCTTCCAGTAGTTGAAGAGTTTCAGGTCTTATATTGAGGTCTTTAATCCATTTGGACTTAATTTTTGTGTAAGGCCAAATTAGTAGTTTTAATTAAATTTTTTTTACATATGGTCATCCAATTTTTCAAACACCATTTGTTGAAGATGCTGACTTTTCTCCAGTCAACATTATTGGCACCTTTGTCAAAGATCAAGCAGCTGTAGTTACTTGACCTTCAGTCTGGGATTTCAATTCTGTTCCATTGGTCTAAGTTTCTGTTTTTATTCCAGTATCATGCTGTTTTGTCACTATGGTTTTGTAATATAGCTTCAGATTGGGTATGGTGAAACCACCAGATTTTTTTTTTCTTTTGCTGAGGATATGTTTAAATGTCTCCAGCCTTCTGACACTCCATATGAATTTTGAGATAAGTGTTTCAATCTCTCTGAAGAATGATGCTGGTATTTTTTATTGGTATTGCATTAAATCTGTATATTGCTTTTAGTAGAATTGCCATTTTCACAATATTAATTCTATCTATCCAGGAGCATGGGAGATCTTTCCATCTTCTCAAGTCCTCTCCAATTTCTTTCTTCAGTTTTTTTATGTTTTCATTATATAGCTCTTTCACATCACTCATTAGTGTTATTCCAAGGTACTTAATTTTTTGTTGCTATTGAAAATAGGACAGTTTCACTGCTTTCTTTTCTCATATATTTTTCCTTCGCATATAGAAAAGCTACTGATTTTTGTGCATTGATTTTATATCCTACCACTTCCTGAAGAAATTTATCACCTTTAGAAGTTTTGGGATGGAGAATTTTGGGTCACTTATATATAGGATCATGCCATCTGCAAATAGGACTAACTTGACTTCTTCCTTTCCAATTTAAATCCCTTTTATTTCTTTCTTTCTCCTGTCTCATTGCTTGGGCTAGTACTTCTAACAATATGTTGAAGAGCAGTGGTGAGAATGGGTACCCCTGTCTTATTCCCATTCTCAGTGGGAACACCTTGAGTTTTTCCCCATTAAGTATTATTTGGTCTTTAGTAACTTTATATATAGCCTTTATTGTGTTGAGATATAAAACCTCCATGCCTATTCTTTCCAGTGTTGTGATCATGAAATTGTGCTTTATTTTGTCAAAGGCCTTCTCTACATCAAGTTAGATGATCATGTGGTTCTTATTGTTCAGTTTATTTATGTGGTATATTATCTTTCCCAATTCCCATATGTTAAACCATCCCTGTATCCCTGGGATGACACCTACTTGATCAAGGTGGATAACGCTTTTGATGTGTTGTTGAATTCGGTTTGCAAGGATTTTGTTCAGGATCTTTGTGTCTAAGTTCATTAGGGATATAAGTCTATACCTTTATTTCCTTGTTGCATTTGTGTTTGATTTTGGTATTAGAGTGATGATAGCATCATAAAAGTAGTTAGGGAGGATTCCATGGTCTTTCATTATGCAGAAAACTTTGAGAAAAATTGGTTTCAGATCTTTAATGAAGGGTTGATAGAATTTGGCTGAGAAGCCATCTGAT
Organism: Dipus sagitta; assembly: GCA_036346955.1. NCBI lineage: Eukaryota > Metazoa > Chordata > Mammalia > Rodentia > Dipodidae > Dipus > Dipus sagitta. The sequence goes on along the minus strand of CM070770.1, from coordinate 198,240,023 downwards.
CCTTGGCTTTTCTTTTGTGGAGGTTTTGATTGCCTTTTGAATCTCCCTGGATGTGATGTTTGTTTAGGAGGTTAATCTGTTCTGAGTTTAGTTTTGGTAGATGGTATATGTGCAGGAATTCATTCATTTATTCCATAATATTTAATTTTGTTGAGTAGAGTTTTGGAAGTATGTCCTGATGATTCTTCCAATTTCATTCATGTATGTTGTGATTTCTTCTTTTTCATTACTGATTTTTAATTTGAGACCCCCCCTTTTCTTCTTTTGATCAGTTTGGCCACAGGTTTGCCAATCATGTTTATTTTTTTCAAAGAACCAGCTCATGATTTCGTCAAGGATTAAATCATTTTCTTAGTTTCCAATTCATTAATTTCTGCTCTATTCTTGATTATTTCTTTCCATCTGGAACTCTTTGGGTGGGTTTCTTCTTGTTTTCCCAGTGACTTTAGGTAGACAACCAGGTTATTAATTTTGGATCTCTCTGTATATAAGGCATTTAGGGCTAAGAATTTTCCCCTTATGACTGCCTTCATTGTGTCCCATAAGTATTGGTAGGTTGCGTTTTCATTATCATTCAATTCTAGGAATTTTACATATTTTTTATTTCTTCCACAACCAATGCATTGTTTAGAAGTGTGTTGTTTAGTTGCCAGGACCTGGTGGAGTTCTTAATGTGTCTCTTATTGTTAATTTCTAGCTCTAAAGCACTGTTATCTGACATGAAGCAGGAATTTACTTCAATGTGCCTGACTTTATGAGGGCATGCTTTATGGCCTAATATATGGTCAATTTTGGAGAAGGTTCTGTGGGCTGCTGAGAGTAATGTGTATTCTCTAGAGTTGGGATGGAAAGCTCTGTATATATCCATTAGGTCTACTTGATCTATGATGTTGTTGAGCTTCTATTATTTCCCTGATTGTTTCCTGCTTAGATGATCTGTCTATTAGTGATAGGGGAGTGTTGAAGTCTCCTACTATGATGGTGTTGGTGCACATTTCTGTTTTTTTTTTTTTTTTTTTTTTGAGAACATTTTGTTTTATAAACCATGGTGCACCTATGTTTGGTACATATATATTAAAAATTGTGATGTGCTCATGTTGGATCATTCCCCTGGTGAGTAAGAAGTGGCCTTCTTTGTCCTTTTTGATTACTTTTGGTTTTAAGCCTATTTTATCAGATATTAATATAACAACACCTGCTTGTTCTTTATTTCCTTTTGCGTGGAATATAATTTTTCAACCTTTCACCCTGAGGAGGTGCCTATCCTTAGTGGCGAGGTGGGTTTCTTGAAGACAGCAAATAGAAGGGTCCAGTTTTTTTATTCATATTGATAACCTGTGTCTTTTTATTTTTTATTTTTTTATTTTTTTATTTTTTTATTTTTTTTCTCCATTTTTATTAATATTTTCCATGATAACAAAAAAAATCCCATGGTATTACCCTCCCCCCTTTCCCCTTTGAAATTCCATTCTCCATCATATCCCCTCCCCATCTCAATCTTTCTACTTACATATATACAATACCAACCTAATAAAAGCCCTCCTCCCTTTCTTTCTCTTCCCTTTCTATCTCCTTTTTTAACTTACTGGCCTCTGCTACTGAGTTTTTTCCTTCTCACACAGAAGCCCAATCATCTCTAGCTAAGATCCACATATGAGGGAGAACATGTGGCGCTTGGCTTTCTGGGCCTGGGTTACCTCACTTAGTATAATTCTTTCCAGATCCATCCACTTTTCTGCAAATTTCATAACTTCATTTCTCTTTACTGCTGAGTAAAACTCCATTGTATAAATGTGCCATATCTTCATTATCCACTCATCAGTTGAGGGACATCTAGGCTGGTTCCATTTCCCAGCTATTATAAATTGAGCAGCAATAAACATGGTTGAGCAAGTATCTCTAAGGTAATGAGATGAGTCCTTAGGATATATGCCTAGGAGAGCTATAGCTGGGTCATATGGTAGATCAATCTTTAGCTGTTTTAGGAACCTCCACACTGATTTCCACAATGGCTGGACCAGATTGCATTCCCACCAACAATGTAGAAGGGTTCCTCTTTTTCCACATCCCCGCCAACATTTATGATCATTTGTTTTCATGATGGTAGCCAATCTGACAGGAGTGAGATGGAATCTCAATGTAGTCTTAATCTGCATTTCCCTGATGACTAGGGATGTAGAACATTTTTTTAGATGCGTATATGCCATTCGTATTTCTTCCTTTGAGAATTCTCTATTTAGCTCCATTTCCCATTTTTTGATTGGTTTGTTTGATTCCTTATTATTTAACTTCTTGAGTTCTTTGTATATCTTAGATATTAATCCTCTATCAGATATATAGCTGGTGAAGATTTTTTCCCATTCTGTAGGTTGCCTCTTTGCTTTCTTCACCGTGTCCTTTGCAGTGCAAAATCTTTGTATTTTCATGAGGTCCCAGTGGTTAATCTGTGGTTTTATTGCCTGAGCAATTGGGGTTGTATTCAGAAAGTCTTTGCCAAGACCAATATGTTGAAGGGTTTCCCCTACTTTTTCCTCTAGCAGTTTCAGAGTTTCAGGTCTGATGTTAAGGTCCTTAATCCATTTGGACTTAATTCTTGTGCACGGAGAAAGAGAAGAATCTATTTTCATCCTTCTACAGATATATATCCAGTTTTCCCAACACCATTTGCTGAAGAGGCTGTCTTTTCTCCAATGAGTATTTTTGGCATTCTTATCAAATATCAGGTGGCTATAACTACATGGGGTTACATTTGGGTCCTCTATTCTGTTCCATTGATCTACGAGTCTGCTTTTGTGCCAGTACCATGCTGTTTTTGTTACTATGGCTCTGTAGTATAGGTTAAAATCAGGTATGGTGATACCACCAGCCTTATTTTTGTTGCTCAGTATTATTTTAGATATTCGAGGTTTTTTGTGTTTCCAAATGAATTTTTGGATTGTTTTTTCTATTTCCGTGAAGAATGCCTTTGGAATTTTGATGGGGATTGCGTTAAATGTGTAGATTGCTTTTGGTAAGATTGCCATTTTCACAATATTGATTCTTCCAATCCAGGAACAAGGGATGTTTTTCCACTTCCTAGTGTCTTCTGCAATTTCTCGCTTGAGTGTTTTAAAGTTCTCATTGTATAGATTCTTTACTTCCTTAGTAAGGTTTATTCCAAGGTATTTTATTTTTTTTGATGCAATTGTGAATGGGAGTGATTCTCTGATCTCATCCTCTGTGTGTTTGTTGGATAACCTGTGTCTTTTGATGGGTGAGTTAAGACCATTGATATTTAAGGTTATTACTGTGAGGTTTGAATGAATCTCTGCCATGATGAGGTGTTTTATGGGGTTTGGTGTTTTCTTGTGTTTTGTACTTTTTTGAGCCTGGTCTATTTTGGTTATTGTGATCTTCTTCTTGTTGGCTTTTGAGATTAGTTGTTTAATTGTTATTTGTTGAGTATTCCCTCAAGTATTCTCTGTAGGTTTGGCTTTGTGTTCATAAAATCATAGAGTTGATGGCCGGGCGTGGTGGTGCACGTCTTTAATCCCAGTACTCGGGAGGCAGAGGTAGGAGGATTACTGTGAGTTCAAGGCCACCCTGAGACTCCATAGTGAATTCCAGGTCAGCCAGGACTAGTGTGAGACCCTACCTCGAAAAACCAAAAAAAAAAAAAAAAAAAATCATAGAGTTGACTTTTTCATGGAAAGAATTTCTTTCACCATCTATTATGAGATGTCTGTTTCTTGGGTAGAGAGTAGCTTTGGTTGAAAGACATAGTTTTTCAGACTTTTCAGTATTCATTCCAGGCCCTTTTGGCTTTCAGGATTTCCGTTGAGAAATCTGATGTAATTCTGATGGGATTGCCTTCGTATCTTGTGAATTGTTTCTTTCTTGCTGCTTTTAACGCTCTCTTTTTGTTTTTGTTGTTAACAGTTCTAACTATGATATGTCTTGGAGACTTTTTTCTTTGGTCCTGTCTATTTGGTGTTCTGTGGGCTTCTTTTATCTGGATGGGGCTCTATTTTGAGACATATGTTTTCATTTTTGGAATGAATTTCTGGTGATTTCTCTATTATTTCATTGGAGGCTTCCATTGTAGGACTAGTCATACTTGGTGGAGATCTCTCAGGTTTATGACTTTCATTGCCTTTTTGCATTGTTGTGTACCCATTTTAGGAATACTATTCCATTGAGGAGGAAGCAAGTTTCCATCCTTTGGCCTGTGCACCCTCTGACTTAGGTGAACAGGGATATTGCTACCCAGTGGCCAGTCAAGATACCAAAGCAAAAGGTCCAATTCCACAGGTAGCACAGGGACCAGGCCTCTACAAGCAAGGCACAGTGGGCCTTGCCAGGACCAGGGGACTGTAAGCAGTAAGGGAACAGAGACCTGGCCTACTTTCTCTGCCCTGTGACCTCAAGCACACAGATTGGATCAGGGAACTTGGACCAGGAAACTAGGAGGAGCCAGAAATGAGCGGTCTGGCCTCTTGCAGACTGCCAGGCCTGCCCTCTCACAGACAGGTGCAAGGAACCCAGACCAGGAAAGCCAGGAAACTGCCAATATTATTTTTAAGGAATTATTGATTACTTGGTTTCAGAATCAGCCTTAGTAAAACAGATGAATACAGGAATTGCATTAAGAGAATGTTAAAAATGTTAATATATATAGTAAAGGAATTTTATATATTTGGTAACCCAATTATGCAATTTATTTTGTTTATATTTCATTATATAACTTTAAAAGTTTATTAGAAACTAAAATTGAAAAATAAATATTTCTGAGGTTGACTATTCCTAAACCTGTTAAAAGAGGCTTTGGTTTAGATTTAGTCTGATGTGATGGTCATCCAGCTGAATGTGAGGGATGCATATATAGATAATAGATGATAGATGATGGATAGATGGAAAATAGATAGATGATAGGATAAATAGATAGATAGATAGATAGATAGATGACATATAGATAAGGAGATACACATACACATACACACAAGCTATGCCTGAAATGATTCATATGGGAGACCAGGGAAAGGTATAGAAGGTGAGATCATGGAAAACATGCATATTTGCAAAGAAAGAAGAGAAAACTATTAGAAAAAGGAAGTTTAATTATTATTTTTATTAATTATAGTTTAAACTTTAATTATTAATTAATTTTTAAAAAGGAAACCATGAAAAACCTACTCACATGAAGATCAAGTGAAAGAAAATCGATGATGACCTCACTGAAAGAAACTTCAGAAAGAGGTTTACTGACATTAACAATGGCAAGAAATGTAAACATTAATGAGTACACATCCTACTTCAAATAATAGCATGTCCCTATATTTGATCAAAATATACCAGTAGTAAAATACTAGTACGTTCTTAGAAAGAGATTTAAGTCATTCTTTTAGTTCCAGATTTACCATACATTACAATATGAATTCGATTATATTTTACATTTCTCAATTTCTTAGTGCCAAATCTATTTTTTTAATCCATATCTACTGTCCTTAGCCACAACAGACTAACACTCCTCTTTACAGAAAATTTGGATTCACTTACTCCTCCTCTCCTTTTACTTTGCTTCACTCTGCCCAGTTATATATTCACCAAAATAAGAGTACTTTTTGACCAGCAATGCTCAGATGGAGACACTTTTTATTGGATGGTGGCTCTATCTGGATGACTCATGTCCTGATTTCAAAGACATAGGCCATATGATGCCCCTGACCTTTCCAGCCAGTCTCATGCCACTCTCCATCATGCATCCTTCTTGCAGGACTCTTTCTTTCCACATTTTCTCTAAGCAATGCACTAGGTACTTCTCATGTTTTTACTATTTCTTGGTGAGGTGGTTTAAGACTCATCAATTTTAAATAAGTGACTTTAATACCTTTTGCAGAATATTGTCTTTCTCCAACAATATGGAATTGTATATATTCAATATACATATATAACATGAGTTACCTTTAAATTCATGATATACACCAAAGTTCTATTTAATGTGTCTTGTTAATGTGAATTTAACTTATTATAATCAGGTTTATTAATTATTTTTCAATTTTGGCCATTTGACTATCTAAATTCCCTTTAAAGTCATTTAAGCAAGTAGTTTTTTAAATATTTTAAATATTTTTATTTTTGTATATGTGTGTGGTGTGGTGTGTGGTAAGTGCATATATAGCATATGCACATGTATGCAGAAATACACAGGCCCAGTGTGTATGTGTGTAAAGATTAATATGTCAGGTGTCCTCCTATCTCTTTTCCTCATTGTTCTCTTTGAGACAGAGTCTTTCACTCAACAAAAAGCTACCATCTTTGGGTCAGTATAGCTGACTACTAAGCTCCACATAGCAGTTCTGTTTCCATCCCCACTGAAGACTGGTGTTACATGTACTCGTGGCATGGCCAAATTTTACATGGGTGTTGGGGATCTAATGCTGGACTTATGCTTGTGAAACATGCACTCTTTCCTAAGCAGAGCCAATTCCCAGCCTCTATTTTGATTGTTTTAAAAACTATTTGCTTACTTCTGGCTTGTTTTCTAAATTTGTGATCATTTGCTGATACACTGTATGTCATAATGTTTTGTTTAGTGCATGGTTGAGGTATGATTATATTGTCCCCAGTGATAAATATTGGTAAAAGGGTAGTAGGATTTTGTACATTCTACTACTGATCTACATGCTCAGCCCTTTGTTTATCGAGACAGAATCCTGTTAGGTTGCCCCTGCTAGCCTCAGATTCACTGTTTATTCTAGGTAGGCCTCTGCCTCCTTTTGTCAAGATTGTAGGCACACACCAATATACCTGGCTCTAGTGATGTGGGGCGCCCTGTGTAAGTGTGTGTCTCCCTGAGTTGAACAATTATTCCAAATGAAAACTTCTGTAGTTTTTCTCTCAACAACCCAGGGACTTCAAGACAAATGTTTTATGTTAATTTCTCAATTTAGTACCTATTCCTCTACAATGTGTATAAAATAGATTTAACTCTGTACAACACCAAGGCTTCAATTTTCAGTAACAGTTATGGCAGGTGAAATCTTCCTTATTAATGCCCAGAGCCTTTTTTATAGTAAGTCCCTATTTCCCTTCAAAGAAGTCTTCCTGCCATTTCAGGTTTTTGTAAGAGTTTCTCTCCAGCTCCCTATCCAGAGTAAAGAGATCAGTTTTTTGTTATTGTTGTTGTTTGATTGTTTATTTTTTGTATTTTATTTTCTTTAGGTTTGGTCTCACTCTAGCCAAGGCTAACCTGGAATTCAAAATATAGTCTCAGGGTGACCTCAAAATCATATCAATTGTCCAACCTCTGTTTCCCAAGTATGAAATTGAAGGCATGTGCCACCTCACTTGACTCCCAATTTTATCTCTACATTGACATTAACACCTGGTTATTTCAATATTTATTTATGAGAGACAGAGAGAGAAAGAGGCGGCGGGGGTCAGGCAAAGAGAATGGGTCCACCATGGACTCCAGCCACTGGAAATGAACTCCAGACACATGTGCCACCTTGCATATATGGTTTACCTGGGTCCTGGCAAATTGAACTGAGGTCCTTCGGTTTTGCAGGCATACACCTTAACTGATAATCCATCTTTCCAGCCTAACACCTGGTTCTTTTTTTTATTTTATTTTTTTGGTAAACCTGTGTTTGGGGCATATATATTTATGATTGTGACATGCTCATTTTGGATCATTCCCTTGATGAGTAGGAAGTGGCCTTCTTTGTCTTTGTTGGTTGCTTTTGGTTTGAAGTCTATTTTATCAGATATTAATATAGCAACACCTGCTTGTTTTTGATCCACCCTGATACCTTGTGTCTTTTGATGAGTGAGTTAAGATCATTAACATTTAAGGTTATTCCTGTGAGGTTTGCATTAACCCCTGCCATAATGAGCTATCTTATGGGGTTTGGCACTTTCTTATATTTTGTACTATTTTGAGCCTAGTCTACTTTGGTTATTGTGAGCTTCTTCTTGTTGACTCTCGAGATTGGTTGTTTGACCGTTCTCTCTGGAGTATTCCCTTAAGTATTCTCTGTAGGTTTGGCTTCATATAATCATAGAGTTGAGAGAAACTGAATGATAGAACTATATATATCACTCCATGAGACAAAGAAATAAATTCTTAATGGATGGGTTTGAGGCAGTTATAATGATTGGTTCCCTCAAAGTAAAAAGCAGAAACGTCTTTAAGCCTATTCTTGCAGTCTCCAGTTTGCCAGAGAAGAAATCGGGCTTCTCCTTATCTCTTGCCTAAAAGAGTTACTTAAGAGCTGTTTTCCCATGAACAACATGAGCCCCTCATTGGGAGGCAGTTCCCCTTTCCTAGAATTTAAAACTGATCCTGACATTGTGATTGATTAAGTTCAGTCAGCCCTAAACTTGGCATGATGGCTACCCTCTTATTGAGCCAGCCCCTAGCCCATACCAATAAGCTCTGACACTGGCTCACCTGAGCTTGAAAGTGAAGCCCAATACATTAAGGCTATAAATGGACCCTTAGCAGGGGACAGCTCTCTCTTTGATGGATTCCAGTTTATGGTAAGTCCAGCCATACTCACACACGAGCTCTCTACCCCCTCCTGACCTCCACATGGAACTCTGTGTAGTTTCTTCCCTTTCTTTCTTTCTCTTAATATAATAAAGTCTCTCTAAATCTTGCCCTGTGGCATATGGGTTTTAATTCTTTAAATTCATAAGATAAGATAAAATAAGATAAGAATTCATGCATTCATTGGTACATTGGTATATTGGTTTATTTGCAAAGAACCCCAAAATTCCAGTATCAGGATCAGAATCATGGAAGAGTGGAGTCTTGGGAAGGATTAGATCACATAAAGATGCAGGAGACCCTTGTACTCCAACTTCATAAAGATCCCTGTCTAAGTTCCCAAAGAATTGAAAATATGGACTTAGAGAACAGTAAATTATGAAATATGATATTTATTTTAAGAAGAATTAGAAACAAGAGGGAAAGCAATCAGGAATTCCCAAGCCTAAAGAAACTCTCCCTCTTTCCCCCACGTGGATAGGAAGGGGGAGCACAATAAATTCTCTGTCACATTGAGAAAGACCTTTTTACACAAAACAAACAAACAAACAAACAAACAAACACCTCTGGAAAGGGGCAAACACATGTGGAAAACAAAGTAGAAAAGACCAAGAACGTACCAAGGCAAAAACAAATTCTGCCCTTTCCCAGCCTGACTAGGAAGTGGGAGGGGAGACTGAGAACATGCCTCTCATATAGATATAGGAAAGGATGGATGGAAGAAGTTGTAAAGGATTAAGGGCTTACATGCATATTTAAGGGACATTTATGTGAATTAGATGTGCAACTAGAATGAGTATCATTATCAGGCTCATGTGTGTAATAGAGGGACCTGATTGGTTGGTGGGCTTAAGAGGCTGACTCAGGAAGGGCCAGCCTATGAAAAGTTGTGGAAGAGGGAGAAATATGACACTGATATTGATTTTTGCAGCCATCTTCTGGATGAGACTGGTTCAGGTGTAAGTTCTAGTCAACAGATAAAGTTGGCATCCCCTTTTTCCAAGGGTAAAATCCTAGTTAAGAACTTATAAGAAAAATAATGGAGGGATGTTCCTTTGCTCCTAATATATGTCAAGATGGACCAGTAGGGACATCTGCTTATCAGGATCCTCATGGATAAAAAGGGGTACAGAAAAATAGTGAAAGAGAAGACATTACTCAGGGAGCTAGGGGTAAAAGAGACAGTGTTTGATGCCCAGATGCCACTGTTTTCACAAAGGAGTTTCCCTCAAAATGGTAAGCCTACAATACACTCTTTTCTACCATAAGTCAGGTGTTTTGTCCCAGTGAAAAGAAGGTAGTTCCTATAGCAAATTGGTGTCAGAAGTGGGATCATAACTGGAATAAATCTTGACAATGTAGCTTTTGGACTTTTCTTTCTTTCTTTTTTTTTATTAATTAGTTTTGTACTCAGAAAATACAGTCAATTTGGTACCATTGTTAGGCTCATCCATGTCCTACCCATTCCCCCTGGGCCCTCCTTGTTGAGGTATATGGGTCATGCATTGTGGAGTTAGCCCACAGTTATGGGTAAGATAAATGTCTCTGCATATCATGACCTGACATGTGGCTCTGACATTCTTTCCGCCTCCTCTTCCACAAAATTTCCCTGAGCCATGTTGGGTTCATTTTTAGCTGGTTTGTGGGAGGATAACAGAATGGTTTGGTGCTTTAGAGCTGATACGCCTTGTAAACTACAAACAGAACTTGATGGCCAATTTTGGTAAGTGTTGGAAAGATCTAAATGAAGAGAGAATTGTGGACTGTGAAGGTTTGACTCGTGAGGTTTCAGATGTGAGAGAAGAGATTCTCTTGGAACTAGGCTACTGGCAGAAAGGTTGGATGCATTCTGCCAATATCCTGAGAATTTGTGCAGAGTTGAATTTAGAATTAATATTTGACAGAAGTGTATTGGACAGAAGATAAGCAAAAGGATATGAAAGATTTGAAAAAATATGACAAAGGTACAAATTTAAGCAAGTTTGAAGTTGTAGCCAAAAAAAAAAAAAAAAAAAAAAAGACTGGTTTCTAAGACATTAAACTGCAAGTGTGAGATTAAAGTCAGGCCAACTGTTCTGCACTGGACAAAGGGAAAGATTCCCTGAGGGCAAAACAAAACCTAACCCACTGAAGATTCAAGTTAGTAAGAATGCATTTCCTTCTTTAAATAAAATGCCTAAAAGTTCAAAAAGTAAAGGAGTTCTTGCTTCTCAAGGTATAATTTCACTCCCACTTTGCCTTCCACCCTGTGGATTAACAATTTGATGGACCATTCTACCTGGTACTCATTTTGGAAGCATATGAATTCCAGAACATAGTGTCATGAAGAGCACACGGTTCTAAAACGGTGATGTGAGGTAGAGTTGAAATCCCTGCATGAAGACCCAGTGAGAACACTGCACAAGGCTGTGAAGAGAAACTGTAAATTGCAGTGAAGACCCTGGGATTTTGGAGATGCTAGGACTATTAGATGCCTGGCAAGGAAGTCTGTTTGCTGTAGCTAATACAGATCTGTCCACAAAACAAGGCAGTTCCTGTCAGGATGGAACTGAACCTTTTGGTGCCCACAATAACTTCATCATGGCTCCTGGTTGCCAGACATCAAGCTAAATGATTTGTTTATCCTACTTGTTTTTGACCTTCATTATATGCTAGAAGTATGTACCTTGTGTTGTGATTTTACTGGGCTCACATTGAAGAGATTTCTTGAGTCTGAAATGTCTGTGGGAAACTATTATGTTTAGAGTGAGTGCATTTTCATTATAACATGGTTATGTGTCGTTGGAGCCCATGGGGGTGGGGTGATTGTGATGGTTTGAATGGAAAATGTTCCCCCATAGCCTCAGGTGCTTGCTTGTTGTTAAGCTTCCTACTTGTTCCCACTTAGTGGGGAGTTTGGGAGACATAGCCTTTGGCGAGATGGTGTATTAAGTTACTGGTGGCAGGCTATTGGGTTGATTAGTCCATCACACTGTGTTCAAACTTAACTTGCTCCTCTCTCTCTCCTCTCTCTCTCTCTCCACCTATATTTCTGCTTCATGTAGAAAAGGTGAGTTATCATGCTTTCTTCATCATCATGAAACTTTCCCAAAACCATAATCCTGAAATAAACCCTTTCTGTTATGGAGTCTGGTGTTGCACAAATAAGACCATTGACTTACAGAATGTGAGGCAAAGTTTTATTGGGTAAAAAAAGATAAAAAAGGAAAAAAAAAAAAGAAGGATAGTCCGGTATACCAGGGCTCCATTTTTGATTTTGAGTCAAGCCCTGAACTGCTCAGAGTGTCAGTTTTTTTTTAATTTTTTTGTTTATTTTATTTATTTATTTATTTGAGAGTGACAGACAGAGAGATAAAGAGGCAGTTAGAGAGAGAGAGAGAGAGAGAGAGAGAGAGAGAGAGAGAATGGGCATGCCAGGGCATCCAGCCACTGCAAATGAACTCCAGACGCATGCACCCCCTTGTGCATCTGGTTAACATGGGTCCTTAGGATTCACAGGCAAGCACTTAACCCCTAAACCATCTCTCCAGCCCAGAGTGTCAGTTTTTATAAAAAAGAAACAGGGTGGGAATTAAGTCATAAATCACAATTTACATGTGACAGTCACAACCATCAAAGTATAAATAAAAGGAACTTAACAGATCTGTTCTTAAGTTACAGGATGCACCCACCTGAGGTAGGCCTGTAACCAGGAGTCTCACTTATCTTTAGGAAGCGTCACCTGGAGGGTGTGAGGTGGGCCTGTGATCAGGAGTCTCACTTATCTTAAGGAGTTTGCTCAACAATGTCGGCCCCAGGAAATGCTATTCATTCCAGGAGAGCCTCTTGTTTACCTGCTATTAGCAGAGCCTCCTGTTTGTTTCCCATCAACAGAGCCTCCTGACTTTATTTTGCTCTCTTTATATTTTCTCCCATAATCTGCTTCTGGTCATGTGTTTTGTCCCAGTTACAATGAGCAGATAACAGCTACAGTGGTTCACATCCACAAACAAGAGAAAAAAATGATACCAAAATAGTAAAGGGGATAGTTGTGGAGCAGAGGATCAGTTGGAAGTTGGGCAGGGAAGAATTCAAGCATTATAACAATCATTAAACGGTTTGACTGAAAATGCATTATGTGAGTGATAAGAGATACTTTCCAAGTGCTAACACTGAGCTGCCTCCCTGTAAGTCATTTCGATGACTCCTTTGTTCCTTCCTGTATGCTTCCATAGTTCTCTTCTAGTAGTTAATGTTTGGCTATGGTAGATCATATATATGCCCATTACTCCTTTAGTGCAGAGTCACTTCCCAAAGGTATTGCCCAATTTTGAACATAATGATAACCTTTACTAAGCACTGACAAAACCAACTGCAACAACCACACTGCTGGTGTGTGATTGCTTTAGACTTCCACAAATTCTTACCCTCCTACAGAAAAATGAAAATGTTTGGAAATATTTGCTTATCTAAGTAAATAGTTTCTAGTTCTGATTTCAACTAGCAGCACTTTACTCTCATGCACTATTTTCATATTAAAATTATGTTATATATTGTATATATCTTTTTGTTCCATTTATATGACAATTAACAATATGTAATTGTTATTTATAACTACACATAATGAGGGAGTGCAATAGTCACTAAATCCATACTTAATGTACATTAAAAACTCACTTCTTGGGCTGGAGAGATGACTTAGCTGTTAAGTGCTTGCCAGTGAAGTCTAAGGACCCCTGTTTGAGGCTCGATTCCCCAGGACCCATTTTAGCCAGATGCACAAGGGGGCCCTCGTGTCTGGAGTTCATTTGCAGTGGCTGGAGGCCATGGCATACCCATTGTCTCTCTCTCTCTCTCTCTCTCTCACTCTCAAATAAATAAATAAAAATAAGCAAATTTAAAAAACACACTTCTTAATATATATGCTATGTGCAATTTTCAATAATCTCTAATTGTTTCTATCTTTCTCTGAAATTTTCCCCAACAGAGCCAAGTGTTGGGTAGAATTCTACTTGTTATTCAATGCATATAAGCTGAGCAATTAGCTAGCTTATTTCCATATATTTAGCTGAAAGAAACAATTGAAGAGGAATGCAGAAAATATATATAACTCCAGAAATACTAAAATATATTCCTACCATCTATTCATAGAGAAGAAAGGATAATGATGAGGTGTCTCTAATGCACATTGATAGGTTTCCTGAGAAAGTAAAGGAGATTACTGGGAATAATAGGCTGGAGAAACATATATTAACTATGGTTTTGTGGGAAAAATCACCAGCCATTATCTGAGTTTGTACAGATATCAAAATTGCAACACAGGTGATGTCATCTGTTATTTGTATTTGTTTCCTTACATACCATTATCTATTAGTATACACATTTTAAGTCAGTAGTTTAAGATGCTCAATAGATATCAATAATTCATTAAATTGCCTACATTAGAGAGGTGAGAAATGCTGTTATTTTCACATGATCAATAGAAGGCTGCATGAAGATATTAAATCAGTTGATCATTATAGTGAAATCAAAACGAAAGACTTATTTTGGATTAGACGAACATTTAACAATAAGCTAGTTCCTAGATTTCAGTAATTGGTATTGAAACATTCTATGAATAAGTTTAGACACAACAGAAAACCTAAGTACACTGCTTTACTTTTATAATATATTGAATACAAGAAATTCGGTGTCAGAAATTTTCTACTTTGCCAGCAATTCCTCACATGAAACTCTATGTGGAGAATGTTCAGTGCATATCACAGAACACAGACAACACAGAAGAGTACAGTGCCACATACCAATGTCCCCAATATTTACAAATTCAAAGCATGATTATTTTCTCAAATAACAAATAAAATGCACATGTTAACTTCATTGCATGAATTAAATCAGATGTGGAAACCTCAAAATTCTGTCTGGAAGAAAGGAGAAAAGGAAACAACATATTTTTCAGAATCAGACTACTATCTTAGGTATTAGTTTAGCTCCTGATTATGACACCTGTGATAGTCATTTTAAAAGATGATAGGTATTATCTATCTCCACTCTTATTTTTCAAATTTTGGAAAAAAGCAAATGTTATATGAAACAAGAAAGAAAATGACTTTTTAAAAGTGAGAGAATTTATATACTTTTAAAATGTAAAACCTGGCAAGAAATGGACATATTAAAATGTCTTAAACCTTCAACCTGAAATTATGATTGTTTAGATCGTATGTAGTGTTCTGCACAATGGGGAAGGTAGAATTGAATCTGAGTGATTGAGAAACTTTAACATAACATGAAATATAAATTTTTGTAGAAAATATATTTACTTCTTTTCAAATGATAGAAAATGTACACACCAGAGTGTGAATATATGGAAGAACCATGAATTCTCTTGAATCTGAAAACAATTATTGTATTTTGAATTGCTTGCAAGTAATGAAAAAATTTAAATGATAGAAAGGGAAATGATAGACCTCATTCAGGGTTCAGCATTACAAAAGGATATTAAAATAAGCTAAGTTCTATGGGCTAAATGACAATTTCTCATTATCTATAATTGCAGATGTTAGTTTATGAATCTAGAAGAGAGTGGCACCATGACAATACACTAGGCAAATACAATCAATAAATTGAAATAAAGGTGTATGCATCTTTCCACTTGCATTGAAATTGAAATGGTAATTTGGAGGCCAGCAAAAAATATCCTAAGTATAGGATTTATAGTGAAAAATTTATATGTCTGGATGTAACTTGATAGGATTTTGTAAGTGGCAAGAAGAAATAAATGGATAATTGAAATAGAAAATGAAAATGGAGAGTAAAATTACATTGTTATTTCACTTATCTCTAATTGTTTTATATCAAATGTTACAAGTGATTAAAATTCCACTTCCACATTTTTTCCTGGAATATCTTTTAAATAGGATAACAGCATTACCTTCTCTTTCTCTTAAATTGACCATCTGTATTTTTCTTATTTTTTAGAATTAAAATTAAACATATTCCTTCAATAAACTTCAAATGGAGATTCCTAGGTACATGAATGTTATTGGTAGTCCTTGGAAATAGAAGTTTTCTAGTACCTTTAGAAAACAAGGTATAAATCTCAAAAGTGATTTTTTTAAATATATTCATGAGATAGAGGAGGGATAAGGGGAGAAGGAGAGAGAGAGAGAGAGAAAGAGAATGGGTATGCCAGCGCCTGTAGCCATGGCAAACAAATTCAGGATATGTGCACGACTTTGTGTGTCTGGCTTTAGTTGGCTAATGAAGACTTAAACCGTTAATAGGTAGCTTTGCAAACAATTGCCTTTAACCACTGAGTCATCTGTCTTCCCAGCACTCAAGAGTAGTATTTTTTTGTTTGTATGTTTGTTTGTTTTTTTGAGGTAGGGTCTCACTCTAGCCCAGACTGACCTGGAATTCACTGTAGTCTTAGGGTTGGCCTCAAACTATCAGCAATCCTCTTACCTCCACTTCCCAACTGCTGTGATTAAAGGTGTGTGCCACAACACCCAGAAAGAATAGTATTCTTACTTAATAAAAACTTCTCAGGTACTTTTTTCATGTATTGAGAAAAGAATGAAACTAATTGTTAGCATCAAATATGTAATTGTAAATGTTCAAAGAACAAATATATAGCAAAAATCAAAAGCTCCATCTTTCTTTTTCTCGCTCCAAACAATCCCATTGTGTCAACAGTTAAATATTTTCCTCCAGTGAACTGCAGGCAGAATTTAGATTCTGTGTCTTTGCATTACAGGTAGAGAGTAATCTTAAGCTGCTTTTGTACTTTAATGGCGATAAAACTAGACGCCATGTGTTGTAAATGTTCTAAATGTCCTTGTAAATAACATAATTATTTTGAATCAAAGCTACATTGTGTTAAGTACACACTCTCCTATGCATTACCATGCATTCTATTATGTGTAAGAATCATACAGGTAAGGTGGTTACATCATTCCATATATGGCAATTAGTCAGAGACTCCTTGAGGTTTGGCAGATAGTATAATATCACAGTTCATCCAATTAAGACATGATAGCAAGATTAAAAGGGCAGGGGTATGTGGTTCAGAAACATGCCGTACCCACAGCATCCACCCCTTTAATTTCATTAGTTCATTGCAAAGACTGATATTTGATGAAAATTTCCAGAGTTTCCTGTAATGTGTAGCCAAGCGCTTGACATTATGCATCTTCATTATCAGTAATTAAACGGTGGAAACTTTTCTGCACTTCAGTATAGCAAAAGTAATAGACCACTTTCAATAATTACAGTATGGAGATATAAACCTATTGGCTACATGGAGCATGATTCTGAGCATTTGGACAATCGAATTAATAGTAGTTCATAACAATATCTGCTTTTCTCTAAAATAGAATTCTTTACTCTTGGTATAAAGGACATACGCATTATATAATGTTGTCCTTCTACATTAGTGGAATCTGTTACATTAGAAGACAAAACCAAGAGTAGATCATAACCAAATAGATATCAATCACTAAGAGAAAACTGAGTGTATCTTTTCAAAAGCAAAAAATGTGCTATATATCACAATGATGCTGCTCTAATATATGTTTTCACAATGTTCCACACATTGTTTTGTCATCAGTACATGCTAAGAGGATCAATGCACAGAATTTCCTCAGAAAGAATATTCACATCTCTTACTGAAGAATTCACCATCTACTTATCATATCCCAGAGGTCTGAAATAAAATAAATTCTAAGAAAAAATTGTGACTTTGATCTATAATTTCAAAGTCAATTAAATTGCTTTATATGCTAATAAAAAGTCTTGATGAATCAAGTATTTTCAAGAATTTTTCTTCTCATTTCACCTTAAATACACATTTATCTATGCCAATTCCTTTGAGGAAGGTTTCAGCACAGGATGGTGGAAATATCACCACTTCTTGATAACTTTAAACCTGCTTGAGTGGTTACCAAAGCAAAATAAGTAGATGGACAATAGAGAAATACTGTAATGCAGAGGGAAAAATCATACCATTTTGATATATAATTTAATAATGATATAATAGTGGCTCATGGAGGCCATAGCCAAAATGTGACTTTTTAATATTGTCTGCTTGCTTGCTTTGTTGACAACTCTCAGAGCGACAGACAACGGCTCTGAGTGATATTCAGAGAACAGTTGTCCCAGAAGACCCAAGTTACAAAGATGTAATCCCCAAGCTCTCAGAAACAGAGACAAATCTGAAAATCTCTCCAAGGCACCTTTCCATGCAGGAGCAGAGGAGAAATGATTCCCCCATGCTTCAATAATGTGTCTTGCATCCACAGAAGAGCATAAGCATGAAACAAGGCAGGTGTGTATTTCTATAAACTGAAAACTATACTGAATACTTAATAACCAGAGAGTTGGATTTACCCAGACACTCCTGGATGTGAAAAGTAAAGGAGAAAAAAGGATTAAAAATGTAGAATATCATTTTTTCCAGGTTGTAAAAGAAATCAGCTAGCAATTGTCCTCTGCCCATATCTATTTTGTTTGCTATAGGGATTGGGGTGGGGATGCCATAATCTAAAATGGATCTTCATTGTGAGAGTTTATAATTTCCCTCTGAAACAGAAAAATGTTTTTTTCATATGTAGCACAGAGTAAAGCCTTAGGTGTGAGTGATAAATCTCTTGCCTAGCACATGCAAGGCCCTGGGTTCAATTTCCAGCATGGCAAACACACACACACACACACACACACGCACACGCGCGCACACACACACACACGATAATACTATTTCCAATTTTCAGAAGACAAAAGTCCTTACAACAGAAAGTTAATGTCAGATTGTTTCATCCCAAACATAATACCTAAACAATATAAATTGTTATTCTGAATATATGAAGATTCATCAAAATGGCATTTTTATTTATTTACATGTGTTTTCTGTCACTTGGGGAAATATACCCACCAAAGCTGCAGTGCTATTTTATAAGGCTTATTTTTTATTCGTTGTGATTTGAAGGTACAAAACCCTGCATAAGCTCATATGTTTGGATACTTGTTCTAAGCTTGTATCCTTGCTGAAGGGAGTAGAAAAATAGGGAAACACCTTGAGGTTATGTAATCAGCTTTCACTTTTCTTTGTGACTCTGTGTTTCCTGTGCTATGATGTGATGTGTTTCTGGCATGATGGGCTGGATCCTCTGGAAATGTAAGTCAAAATAAACTTTTTTTTCCTTACATTTCTTTTGTTCATAGCAAGAGATAGTAACAGATACATTGTTGTTTAGTTATTTATTTTATAATATTTGCTCTCAACTTGGAACTAAATGTTGAAGCTACTTTTTCCTCACCATGACACTTGGATTTCAACTCAGTATGGAATAATGTGAACCTGTCGTCTGACAATTTAGCTCTGTTACAGAGAAGTTAAGTTGTTTTCTTTTATTACATCTTTATAAAAGTTACAGCACCTACTTCAGAGTTGCAATTCACAACTCTGAATTCTACAGTATTGAATACTCCACTTTTGGGAAAATAAGCAAGGAAAATAGTTGAAGTTAAATCTCTTCTAGTATCTCCTTTCTTTGTTCTGTGTAATCCCTCTGCTAGCTGTTTTGTAATTCTCTGTCTGAATTCTTACCATTCGTTCTTGGTATATACATATGCTATGCTTGCCCACTCATATGGGGATATATCTTTCTGCAATTATAAACTTTAAGCTTCAAAAGAAAGTAGATATTACTTTTTAACAAATAAGTAAGAGAAAATTATCTTTTTTTTCATTTGCTTAAAGGATGATTTTATTGTCTTTTCCTTAACTGTCACTTAATAGAAGCTTCATGAAACGTCACACATTCTGAATTTTCCTGGGACATTTTGAATATCTTTGAATACAGTTTGCTTACCTAATCAGGGGTTAACAAGTTATTTTTGGTTACACACTACACAGCCAGTGTTTCAGGATTTACAGTGTATGTTACATCTTTCCCCTAATGTAGTACACATGTAGTTAGCCAATATATGAGTAAAACAATTGGATCTGACCAAATAAAACAGAAGGCACATAACATGTGGATTTTATTTCATCTTTACAATTCAAAAGATGTTGTTTCTACTTTTCAAATGCATGTATTGAAAACCTTTCTCAGATTGTGGACGATACAAAATCAAGCAGTGTCTACATTTGGCAGACGAGACACAGTTTCTGGCACTTTGCTGTAGAATATAATGTCAGACACTCAGGATATATCCAACAATCACCACCATGGTGCAGGCTTTTGTAACCTAGAGTTTCCATTACAAACTTAGACAGTGCCTTGGAGAGATAGATCAGCAATTAAATATCCTTGTTTGCAGAACCTGCCTGTCAAGATTCCATTTCCCAGTAACACAGTCGTCAGCAGTACAAAGTGGCACATGCATGTAGAGTTTGTTTACAGTGGCAAAAGGCTCTGTAGTACCCATCTCCTTTCTCTTCTCCTCTCTCTCTCTCTCTCTCTCTCTCTCTCTCTCTGTTTCTCTCTCTGTTTCTCTCTCTGTATCGTCTATCTCTCAAATAAATAGCAATCTAATTTAGAATAATAACCTAATTATAGCTATAATATATGGTTTTATGTGCAAACATTGGCAACTTTTACTCCTAAATAATGAATTTATTTTGAAGCATATTTTCATTCTATATTCACTGAAGCTCTTTGCTCACATTCCGTTCAATGACTCTTCAAGCCCAGCTTGAACTTTTTGAGTGACTTTCTTTAGCTGGTGAGAATCAATCCTGCACTGAGATCAATACACGGAACTCACTGTATGTACTGAAACTCCAGCAGCTCTGAAAACATTTTTGGATTAAATCTGCGGGGCACAAAACCAGAGGGGAATCAACCATCTAACTAATTTAATGAATAAAATTCTCAAAAGTTAGAGAATAAATTAGGAATTAAATTCTTTGCTTTTTATGTAGTATGGCAGTATTTTTCTTTGCAAGCATAAAGATTGCACAATTGCCTTGTCTCAAGGTATCTATTTTCCTCTCTGAATCACTGACAGGATTATTATTTGTAGCTTTGCCATCACTAAATAAATTGCACCTTTAGTAATTAGTGCTTACCTCAATGAACTCCGATAGATGAGAACCTATGAATAAATTAAATTACTGAAGATCATGTTTAAAGCAGTATGATGAGATAATTCTCTTTGCTAAATTTTAATCATACATCTAAAGTTTCCCTCCAAAAGTTGCTTGTATTTTAATATTAATATTGGCTACATCCCCAAGAGAAAGCTGACAATCTAACCCATGAGTTGTGGAAAACTAGCAAAAGGAACCTATGAATCTCAGGAAGGTGGACCCGCCATGCTGTAGTGTCAGAGGCCCAGGCCTCCCAGCAGGCCATGTGCACCTGAACGTAAGCCCAGTTGGCAGGGTGACTTCCAGACTATTTGCACAGTCAGAAAGTTAGAATAAACCTTTGCTAAAGAGGAATACTGAAAACAGGAAAAAGAGGAAAGGAAGTATGAAAACATCTCTTTTGTCATTGAGTGTTATTTGTACTAGATTCCTTCATTATGCTCTGATCTTTCTCACCCTGTCTTTACTTTCTGTGGAGAAAGTTTGCTTCCTACATTAGGGTTTAGCTTCTGTTCTGTGCTTAAGAGACCTGGGGACACATGGCTGTAATATAAGTACTCCCAAGGTGGAGACTTCAGGTAGCTAAGAAAGGAGTTTGAGGGTTCAGTCTTGTTTATTCAGTGAGGTTGAGCCTATCCTGGGCTACATGAGAACTTGTTTCAAGAAACAAATGAAGAGTCTAGACAGAATTCATTGAAACCTCAAGATAATAAGTACTCCTTCCTCTGGGTTCCAATACTGCTATGTGCATACTGGATATGAAAGTCTTTATGCAATATTGTAATGAATACTCTATTTTAAATTTCCAGTTTCTATCTCTGAGCCAGGTTCAGTGGTGTGTACTTGAAGAATGAGCCAGTGGAGGAGACTGAGGCAGGAAAGTGGCTTAAGCCCAGAAGTTTGAGGCCAGCCTGGACAATATAGACAGAACCCAACCATAAAATAACAACCAGTAACAACAGCAACAAACGTTCTAGCTCTGAATACATATACCTGGAATACAGCTCTCAGAGTCAGAGGCAGGAAGATAGTTCCAGAACAGCCTGGACTATATCAGGAGATCCTGTCTCACAATAAAAGAGAAGGAAACAGAATAACAGCTAATTCTTGTGTTTGCATCTGGCAAGAGGCAACTAACTACAGGAGAAAAGAGGTAATTCTAGAGATAACTTTAATAGTAATTATGATATTAATGAATATCAGTAACAGTAACAATTATGTTATACTGTGTTCTCTATTAAGTAAGGCACTTACTTAACCTACTTTTGAGATGTTAATGAGGTTTCTGTACTGAATATATAAACTGAAGAACTCCATGACAGAGACTTCATTTTCCATTTTTTTTTTGTCTCTACAAATTACTTTTGAAATAAAAATGGTCAATGGGGTCTATCCACACATTCACATTCCTCATAAGAGAGTTCCAGCTCTGTGAAGATTAATACCACACCACCTCTGAGTCTAATTTGTCAGGTTGTCCATCAGTATTTATACTTGTTGAACTAAGTTTCTGTCAAATTACATTCTCCTCATCCAGAAGTCCATTGCGAATGAAAAAGACAAAGATGCCTAGAGAGAATGAAAAAGAAACATGCTTGACCTGCATGAACTGTATCAGTGTGATGTTGGGCTTTGGCTCATCTTAGGCTGTGCTGAAAATTGCATTTGTGAAAGTGCAAGAGTCTTGTTACACAGCAGTTGTTACCTAAGCATGTCTTATATAAATTAATTAGAGTAATAAAACTTTCTCCATTTCAGCATGGTTATAAACATGTCAGCACGTATTTGCAATGATTAAATGATGTTTTCAATTTAAAATAATGTTAAAATTCTAGTTATTTTTAACAGGGTCACTGTTGAATGTCCTATTCTATCATAGTTAACATATATTTCAAAATAACCTTGTATTAAATATTAGGATGAAGATTTATTGTACTTTAAAGTAGAAGACACATTGTGATGTAATTTTTACATTCCCTTATAATGTCCCATTCTTTATGTATCACCACAAAAAACACAAAAAACTAATGAAACTAAAAATTCAATTGCTTGTGAACATCCTCAAATACTGAGAATATTTTAGTTAGATGAAACCTTTAACATAATTCAAATTTAATATTACTCACAAAGATTTCATAATTTATTTATGACATAATTGTATGTGTATATAGCTGTGTACTATATGTGTACATGTGTGTTTCTATGTGCTCAGGCACAAAAGTGTATGCAAGTATGCATGCCCCTAGGGGATTATGTATGTGAAAACCAGACTTTGACATCATAGTATTCTTCAGTTATTCTCAAATATACTCACTGAGACAGGGTCTCTTCCACAACCTAGAAGTAATTTAGCTAGGCTAGCTACTCCGTCAGCCCCAAGGATTCCCTACCTCCCAGATACAATTCCCACATTTTTAAATTATAGTTTATTTATTTTTTGTTAATTAGTTTTGTACTCAGTGAATACAGTCAATTTGGTACCATTGTCAGGCTCGTTCATGTCCTACCCCTCCCCCTGGCCCCTCGTTCAAGTATATGGGTCATGCATTGTGGAGTTAGCCCACACTTATGGGTAGGAGAAATGTCTCTGTGTATCATGACCCAACCTGTGGCTCTGCCATTCTTTCCATCCCCTCTTCTTCAAAATTTCAGAGAGACCTACAAGGTTTCCTAAAAGAAAGACTTATTTCTGTCAGAGCACTTGATGACCCACCAAAAGTTAATGGTAAGACCCTACTGCTGAAGACATCATACGTGGTTGACAGGTAAAATGGAATGACATGGCTGGAAGCTGGAAGAGAGTCAGTCCCTAGACAGTCAGCGCATCTAGTGTCAGAAGGTGCTACATGGGCAACTCGGGGAAAATGACCAATATCTGTCCAAGCAACTCATGGTCTAACCTACTTAGCAGCAAATAACCTGTAGTGATGCTCACACAAGTGCAATAGTGGTGCACAGCCATGGAGGGAAATCAATTCCCCACATTTTACGTGGGTTCTTGAGAGGAGAATTTGGGTCCTCCTACTAACACAGCAGACATTGTGCCCACTGAGCCATCTCCCATTCCTCCAATTTGATGTTGCATGTGTATGCTTGTGTGTGTAAGTGCATATGTATGGGTGCACATGGACATGTACTTGCATATGTATGAAGACAAGATACAACCTCATTGTTGTGTGTGTGTGTGTGTGTGTGTGTGTGTGTGTGTGTGTGTATGTATGTATGTATATAGAGACTGTAACTGGTCTAGAACCTACCAAGAGTCCTAGAATGGGTGGCCAATGAAACCCTGCCATCCATCTGAGCTTCCCTAGTATTGTGATTGCCAGCACTGTCACCAACTCCAGTTTTTTGGTTTTGTTTTTAATTTTTTAATTCAGATTCTATTACTTATAATTCAAGCACTTAACTGGTTGTGCTATCTCTAGCCCTGTTTACAATCTCATGTAAAGCCACCAAATGAATCATTATATTTGAATAGTTTATATTAATTCCCAATAAAATTTAAAAAATGTGAGCTGGAGATATGGATTAGCAGTTAAGGCACTTTCCTACAAAGCCAAAGGACCCAGATTCCATTTCCCAGTACCCATGTAAAGCCAGATGTACAAGGTGGTGCATACATCTGGAGTTCATTTGCAGTGGCTAGAGGCCCTGGCATGCCCATTCTCTTGCTCTGTGTCTTTCTTTCTTTCTCCTACTCTGTTTCAAATAAATAAATAAATTAAATATTAAAAAATAAAAAAGTTGTACAAGAATATTTATTGCCCAAGTAATTATAAAATGTATAACTTCAATCCAGTATTTTAACATTTATATTAGAGTTCCAGGTTAATCTTTATTTAAAAGTCTAATAAAGAAAAAAATCGAGCCGGGCGTGGTGGCGCACGCCTTTAATCCCAGCACTTGGGAGGCAGAGGTAAGAGGATTGCCATGAGTTCGAGGCCACCCTGAGACGACATAGTGAATTCCAGGTCAGCCTGAACTAGAGTGAGACCCTACCTCAAAAAACCAAAAAAAAAAAAAAAAAAAAAAAAAAAAAAAAAAAATCACCGACTGTGTTGCCAAATTTTGGAATTTTAGAATTTGATGCATTTAGTGTAAATCAACAGCACTACTCAGAATAGCTGGCACTTACCCATTTTAACAACTTAATAATAGTAATGACCAATGTTAATTTCTGTTGTGCTGTGTGGTGGTTTGATTCAGGTTTCCCTCATAAACTTATGTTTTCTGAATACATAGTTAAAGGTAAGCAGGAAATTCTGTAAACATAATCATAATAGAATTTTCAATGAAAAATAATAGGTAATATTTGTTGAGTGCTTAATAATAGGGGCTACTTCTTTACTATTATGTATAATTTTATTCAAAAGGCACATGCACATAATTTAGTTGAAAATAAAATCTCAATAATTGTGTAGGTCAGAAGAACCCTATTTTATCTAAGTTTCTAAAAAAGAAGATCTGTGCTTTTGCAATAGCTTTACATTGGACATAAAGAATTATTTAATATTAAAAGTGGCCAATTTTAATTAGTTAGCTTATTCATGCTTTCAGAGTACATTTAATGTTTCCAAGGCATGAGTCATAGCTCTAAGCACTTTAGGTGGAATATTGATTAAAACCTGAGATTTTTGTTCTGCCATTGTGCCACTTGTATTTTAAAGGAATGGAAATCTATCAAATTTTCACAGAACTCTCAACATAAGCAGGTGATAATACACTGTGGATTTGAAAACCAAAATACAAGGGCTGGAGAGATGGCTTTACAGTTAAGGCATTCATCTGTGAAGCTTAAGGACCCAAGTTCAATTCCCAGTACCCACATAAGCCACAAGGTGGCGCATGCATCTGGAGTTCGTTTGCAGTGGCTGGATGCCCTGGCACACCCAAATTCTCTCTCTCTCTCTCTCTCTCTGTCTCTCTCTCATCTATCTGCTTCACTCTCTCAAGTAAATAAATGAATAAAAATTATTTTAAAAATACAAGAGAAAGGATGTGAGGGCAATCTGGATGTGACCTCCGTCCCCCCATTGATCACCAGGGTTGATTCTGCTGATGGCTGGCTAGGTGGGGGTCCCCTTCCTCCCTACAGCTCCATGTGCGTCCCTCCTGAAGCTGTGCGCTCAGTGGAAGAGGACGACCTTCCCCGAATAGAAGAGGACCAGTCTTTGGTCAAGGGTATACGAGTAGCTGGGCCCCCTTGCTAGAATGTCCAAACAAGCTCTCAAAATACAATAGAAAAGCCGGGCGTGGTGGCACACACATTTAATCCCAGCACTAGGGAGGCACAGGTAGGAGGATCACTGTGAGTTCAAGGCTACCCTGAGACTACATAGTGAATTCCAGGTCAGCCTGGGTTAGTGTGAAACCCTACCTCAAAATAAATAAATAAATAAATAAATAAATAAATAAATAAATAAATACAAAATAGAATAGAAAGAAATATCTAAGAGAGGAGATGAAGATTTTTAAAAACATTTTTTAGAAGGAATAGGTTGAAATATTGTATTAAAATATTTACTCTGGAAGGGTTTAAGTGTATTGATTAGTAACTGCATTTTCAAACATCAGCATGTTTACACATTTTGAAGTAAATTAATAAAAGTTAATCACTCTATTGGTGACATCATGTGATCCAAAACAACTATGAACACCATTGTGGAGACAGACTCATCATTTCTCCTAATAAAATAGTAACAGGAGATTGTCTTCATTCAAAGAGGAGAACATGCTCTACAATAACCTAACTCTTCCTCAATATCTCAAAACTGGTTTTATGTGGCAGACCTGAGATTTAATATCCCCCTTGCCTGATTTCAAATATTCCATCCTACCATCAATCTTATGTTATTTTTTATTAGTCTTGATTCTTTAACTAATGGGTTGGTGAATATTTGATTAGTTAATTTTAAAATGTAACATTTCATCTGGGGTTGTTCCTCAGTGGAGAGTACATGCCTAGCATATGAAATGCAAGCTTTGAACTCAGAAGAAATAAAAACAAATAATAAAAATGATTTGTCACTGTTAAATTACTTAATATCAAAATTTGAGCTTAATATTTAAAATTGCTGAAATGAAGCTAAGAACTAAAATGGATTGATAGGAAACTAAAATAAAAACTGAAATTTATGAGTAAAATTACTCAAGGAAGCAAAGTATGAAAAGAAACTGGGGAAAAAATAAACAATTGTACTGACATCCAGATTTTTCTGTGATCGTAACTCTGCCAGAAATAAGAAAACAGTGAAAAAGTGAATCACAGAGACAAGACGGAATCGTGATCAACTTGATATGCCTTGTAGTCAGTTCCATGTAGACATAGTTTATGGGAAGAAGGATTTATTTATTTGAAGCTTTCAGGTCCATGATGAAGTTCCATCAGTGATGGAAGAAGCTGCTAACATACATACCAGCAGAGAGAACATCATCACCAGCCAGCAAACACCAAAAGAAACAAGCAAAATACTGACAGCAAACAGCAAGGGCCTCCCCAGAGCTCAAATTGCTCTCTTACACATTTGGGCTGGGATTCAGATCCACCCCCAGTGACACCTTAGGGCTGACTCTAGGATGTGCCCTCAGTGACACTTCCTCCAGCCATGAGATTAGAGATCCAAGTTACAAGCTTTAATAAAACACCTGAGTCTGTGAGGGACATAAATTCAGACTAACACATGCCTATATTATCATCTCCAATATACATTATGTAGCAAGTAAATAATTAAAAAATAGCATTGCCCCTGTGCTCATACCATAGGAAGTGTATGTTTTCAGTGTGTGAGAAAGTGCCAGGCCACAGTGACAATTCAATTGAAAGCTTGATGCAGGCTTAGAAGGGGAGATGTACTTCAGTGGTACTACCCTTGCCATCTGTTCTATGCCTCAAGTTTCATCTTCAGCCTTACAACCAACCAAACAATAACAACAGAAACAGCAATATCCACTCCATGTGGATCATGCACACAGAGGTTATTACACATCATATTCACTGTGAACAATGTCAAAAAGTTTAGTATAAAAATCAGAGTGTGCATTTAGCTAAGAATAAAAGCAGACTTTTAATTCTAAATCTGCTCTCACCTAGTTTAAAATACCTGAATGGCTAGTTTGAGCAATATAGAAAATGAGAGAGCTAATGAGGTAAACTTGGGAAGGTATTAACTCATGATGAAATAATATACTTATATTCATGTGTTGATTTATATATGTATATATCTTCAATCCATTGTTTTGTGAAAAAATTGCAAGAGGAGTTAAGTTGTTACATGTAAAGTATTTTTCTTCTGATGTGGAGAAATAAGTTCCTGTACAGTATTATATTTAACGAATGCTCTTGGTTATAATTCCACTGCACCATGTAAAAAAAATTTCATTTAACTCATGAGGAAAGCTTATGAAGAATGTTGAGGAAATAAAATGAATATAGACCAGAAACCCCTGAAAAGCTTATTAAGAGGCTGGAGTGCTAAAGGAAATAGGAATATAATTGAAGAACTCTTAATGTACATTTTATGAGCACATTTGTTCCTACAGAGGCTCATAAAGCAGAAAAGTAGCCAACACAATTTCTTTATTTCTACAAAATGGAAAGGTTCCAAACACACACTGGGCTATTATTATCTAATTTAATGACCACTGTGGCAAATGTCATAGAAACTATTTTAAAGGATCAAGTGGAACACATTTCACATCTTGATTAAGGCAAATACAAGGTATTTCAAAAACTCATCCCTTTCCTTTGGAAATACTATTCCTGTTTTTTCTAGCATAATATGATCATATAATATGAGTTCTGAAAAAGGGATTTCAAAGCTTGAGGAAAATATTGAGCATTTAATGACAGAAGTCAGTAAACAAAACATACAATGTAAATTATGCTGAGTTTGGAGAAGTGTGATTGTTTTTCCTCTTGCAAAATATTCATCATATATTACATTATATTACATTACAAATCACCTTAGAAATAAATATATTGACTATCACAGTAAATGTTTGTAATAGAAAAGGAAAGAATTATTTTTTAGCTTATTCATTTGAGAGAGCAAGAAAGAAAGAGAGAGAGAGAGACAGACAGACAGACAGAATGACCAAGGCCTCTTGCCACTGCAAAAGAATTCCAGACTCAAGTGTTGTAATCTGCCTTTACACAGGCACTGAGGAATTGAACCAGGGACTGCAGGATTTAGGAGCAAGTACCTTTAACCACTGAGCAATCTCCCCAGCCCAATAAAGTATTTTATAAAATATTTTGAAATTATATTTTCATTATATTATATGCCAACAATGTTACTATCAACAAAACAAGCATAATAAGAAATTTTCTATTTATGTTCAATGTTGACATTACATATATATATATATATATATATAGTGATTTAAGTATGAACAAAATTTGAAGTACACTTTTAAAGCATATCTATTGATTTATACAATCAACTGATTGCAATGATAATATGCTTGCATTAATAGTCAGACAGATGGTAAATATATATGAATGAATAATATAAATGCTCTACACATATTTTTTTCTATGCATCGCTTGGAAGTCACACTTCTGTTTACAGGAGCTTAACTTGGCTGACTTGGTTTACTTTAAAACAAAAGAAGAAAATGTCAGACTTTTAGTTCAAAAGAAAAAAACATATATATATATATATATATATATATATATATATATAATTTTCTGTGCACATTTGTACACACACATGAACACATACACACACATAGAGATACCAATTTTAGGTTCAACTGGAAGAATATCTTTTTTTCAAGATAAACCCTAGAAAGCACACCCTCTGGGTGATTGATTTCTGCAGCTAATTGCTCTTCTGCAGGGATCACATTCTGCTTGGAGCAGACAGTTATGACACAAGAGGTGCTCCTTCCATAATCAATTTTGGCATGAGGGATGTTGTGCTGGTAGATGATGTGGAAAAATATGGATCAGACACTTCATCCATAATTGATTACAAACCTAATATATTATTCTCAAAACCCAAGTGCAAACAATAGAATTGCATATGGTACAGAATTATTTTAGCCATCTATAAACACAAAGATATTACATTAACAGCATTATAGATCTAAATTATGTTTTAGTTAAATTCTCTCATGTATTTAATTTATATGCTAAGTTAATAAAAATATAAACTCTGCCAGGCAAGGTGGCGCATGACTTTAATCCCAGCCCTCAGGAAGCTGAGGTAGGAGGATCACTAAGTGTTTGCGGCCAGCCTGGAACTATAGTATCAATTCCACATCAGCCTGAGCTACAGTGAGAACCTACCTGGAAAAAAAGCATAATTAAAATAAATACATAAAAGTAAACTCTTATGGTATAAAACTGCTAAATAAATTGACTAAGGATTCATTGTTGACATTATATATATATATATATATATAGTGATTTCAGTATGAACAAAATTTGAAGTACACTTTTAAAGCATATCTATTGATTTACACAATCAACTGATTGCAATGATAATATACTTGCATTAATAGTCAGACAGATGATAAATATATATGAATGAATAATATAAATGCTCTACACATATATATTAATTTCTCTTATATCAATGAGAGTAACTGAATAGTCTAGATTTTGCACAATTCTTTGAAATATAGTATTCAATAAAATGAACACAAATATTACATTTGAGGAATCTGAAATTTATATATAAAAGGTCAACCTTCAATCTGATTGACATAAATGCTTCCTTACTTTTGTTTCATAAATTCATTAACCTTGAAAATCAGTAAATGAATTGAATATCAAATTATGATAATGAACAATTAATATGGTAACCTGGAAGTTTTAGGGTTTACACATATATACAGTAACGTTCAATAATATCTAATGCTTTATAATCCAACCATTTCAACACATGTCATATTTATGCTACATGAAAAATATATGAGATTGTCTAAGTAATCAAATATTTCTAAGGCATCTTTATGCCTAGGAATTTCTCTCTCTTTCTTTCCAGGACTGGAGTTTAAGCACAGGATGTCATTTATGCTCAACAAGCTACTTGCTGAGCTATATTTCAAGCCCATTTTCTTTGTTTTAGGTTTAAATACTTGTGAATAATTGTTGGTCCCAAACTAATATTTATTAGAAAGTATTTACTCAATGAAATCAGTGGTTAATAGATTAAATGAATGCTATAAATTTTTATTAAATGCATATGTTTATGCTTTTGCATATTTACAGACAGGATACTAGTTTACATTTAATAAACAAGTATCTACTAAACATGCATTGTGTTCAGTGTGATATGTGCAGACTAACAGTTAATGTTAACAATTATTTATTTGGAAGCTGGTAATTTCAGGCCACAATTGTCATGATTTTATCATGCTGCCATATGTGGTAAGCAGATGAGAATATTCTGTCAATTTGGCTTTCTGGAGGAACAGAAGATTAAATTGACTTCAATGATGAGAAAAGAAGACTAAATGAAGAAAACTCATTTCTGTTAGTGAAAATGACTCCCGTCAGAGTAAAGGGCATGTGCAAAAGATAACAAGCACGACACATTCATTGGACAAAAATCAAAGGAAAGACAGTTTCTATGAAATACTCAATGGACATAAGATTGTCAAGAATCATGTTTGGATCTCAGTAAGAATGAGAGCTTCATGAACATATAAGGCACAATAAGACATTTAGTGTCTTTTTTGTTTGTTTGCTTTTTGTTTTTTTATTGATCATGAAGACTGGTGAAGCATTTTGATTGGAGGGTGAATAAAACAATTGGATTTGCATCCTAGCAGTATAACAAAGGGAATATAAAGTATTCCAGATCATCATTTTAGTATTTAAAAAGGCTGAGATTTCCAATCAGATTTGGTTCTGTTTGATGTCTCCTCTACCAGCCACAGAATTAGATACTCTATAAAGGAATGACAAGAACTCTCTGTGATTAAGATATTATGAACTGATAACTTCCTTGTCACTGCTAACCCCTACAGAAATAAAAATTTGAAAAGAAAAACTTGCTAACTACATATTATTTCAAATTGTAGTCTTCCTCTTGTTCCAGGGACCAGCTACAGTATGTTCATAAGTTTTACTTATTTCAATAATTGGAGAATTACACTTCATCAACAGGACACACATATTATTAAAAACAAAAGTTTGTTTATTAATATATATCAAAGATAAAAATGTACAATTTCATAATACAAAACAAGTAAAATGAAATAAGATATACAATTAAAATGTAATGTATGTATTAGTTTGAAGACCTCAAAGTATGTTTTCAAGTGTGTATGCTTATATGCTTACCCACTGTGATAGTTTGAATGCATTCCCCACATAGACTTAAGTATTTTGTAACAATTGACTCTGCAGCTTCAGGCCCTAGCAGGCAGAGTCCTGCCCCTGGATGGGGGCGGTGGGGCGGTGGGGTGGGTGTGTGGCCACTAGGGATGGATCCAAATTCCAGCCTAAAGTTACACAGGGAGGTTGTGAGCTCTGGCCATGCTTGATTGTGGTGCTGGCTGTTTCTTGGTTTCTCTCTACTTGGATTTATGAATGGGAGGCAGCTTCTCCAGCCATTTAAAAGGACTTCTCCTGGATATATAAGCTTGAAATAAATCCTTTTCTCCCAGAAACTGTGTCTGGTTTGCATGTTTATCCCAGCAACGTGAAGCTGACTACAATACCCACTTACCAATATCCATACCTATTTTATTGATTAATACATCTACTTATCTATTAAAATAATTTCTAATCATGCTTGTGTCATAAATTACTGTAAAAACTCAATATGTACATAATTTTACTGTGGAAATTATACTGCATCCCATATTAAACATTACATTTTAATTTTACATGATATATGTACTTGTCATAATTATTTTAAATTAACAAGACTTTATAGTATTTCTCAGAGTTACAAATTGAGATTCTTCAAATTTTATATTCTTCTAGGCTCAGTTGGGGTGCTAGAATTATTGGTTACCTGGAAGGATCACATCTAAGTACATTATAATAGTGACAGTCCCCATGGAATTAGAATTAGAAGAGCAATAGACCAGCTACTTGCATGTTATATCATTAATACTACTAATTTTGTTAAATATTAACAATTTTCATATATGTACACATGTATTTAAAAGAATAAACTTCTCTAAGTTTTTTTCTTCACTTACTTTTTATTAACAACTTCCATGATTATAAACAATATCCCATGGTAATGTCCTCCCTCCCCCTACTTAAAAATGCATGGTCATTCTTTTTTGAAAATATAGATTACAAAGGTTTTTATTTTTAATTTATTTTGAATGTTACTGCTTGAACAGTAGTTTATATTCTTATATCCCCTTTCTCCACCACACTGCACAGAGGGCCTTCCTTGGTGGGGTTATTGGTATTCACTGTATTCACTGTAGGTAATAAATGCCTCAGTAGACTTCTTTCTACCCTGTGGCTCTTATAATCTTTCTGTCTGTTCTTCTGAAATGTTCCCTGAGCCTTGATGTGAACATTATAAGTCTACATTAGCATTAAGCTCCCAGGAACCTCTGAATCTCTGTTTGATGGGTTTTTAGTGCCCTCAGTGTCTATTTTCATCTCCCCAAAGATGGTTGTCAGGATAACAGTGAGAGCAATACTCAGGCTTAAACTCCTACCTACTTTATAATACCTCCTGGGCCCCTGCATATATGCTAATGGTGGCACAACTCATGCTAGGCAGTTGACTATCCCTTCTTGTTGTGTTTATAATCAAGGATACTTTTACTCATATTTAATGATACTTAAGGATGGGTATGGAAATTTAAAAAATTGTAAGAATATAAATCAATAGCTCAAAATATTTCACTTATGATAATAAATACCAATGGCTTATAATTTTCTCATATGACCTGGAGCAGATATTTATATTGCTATGTCTGCTTCTCTATTTTTTTTTACAAGTTGCTTATTTCTCTTTATACTTATCTATTTTGGGGTTTTAATTTCTTTTTAAAAGTTTCAGGGTATGTGGTGGTTAGTGTAGCTGAGGAAGTATGCATTGTATGTACTATGTGTGATTAGTTTATGCACATGTGTGCAGAGTTGTGTGTACATGACTGTGTATGTATACAGAACCCAGAAGAGGATGTAAACATCTGCTTCCATTTCTTATACCTTATGTACATGAGATAGGGTCTCTCACTAGAAGTAGAGCTCATAGTTTGTTGTTTAGTTTTATTAGACTGGCTGACCAGTGAGCCCCAGTTATGCTCCTGTCTCTGCGTCCATCATGGTTGGGATTATAGGTGTTCACAGCCATATCTGGCTTTTATAGGTACCAGACATTGAACTCAGGCTTTCATGCTTACATGGAAAGTGCTCCTACCCAAAGATCCATCTCCCTGGATCCAATGCTTCATAATTTCTAAAAGACTGATATATTTTATAGAAAAACAATGAGTTCAACAAGATGAAAGAAAGATAGAAAAGGAAAAATTACATGGAAAAGCAAAGTGATTTTTGTCCCAATGGTAACAGTAAACTATGATGTATAAGCTTGGATGTTTGAGTAAACAGAAGGCCAAATCTTTCTAATCCAATCCTAGATTTACAAATCATATGACTCTGCCCTGGAAGATTGCATATGGCAAAGGTAAAATAATACAATATAAGCCATAAACCTCATTCTTTCTGACTTTTATTTTATTATCACATTTTTATTAATGATATGTACTTCTACCCATTATGTTTTCTTTTTTCGAGGTAGGGTCTCACTCTAGCCCAGGAAGATCTGGAATTCACTGTATAGTGCCAGGGTAGCCTCTAACTCACTACAGTCCTCCTACCTCTGCCTCCCAGGTACTACCTACAAAGCAGGACACAAAAGTCGGCACAAGTATCTAATGTTCATTCTCACTGGAAAGAGTCCCAGGCATCCCCCCTACACACACTGATTCAAACACACACACACACACACACACACACACACACACACTCACAGAGAGAGAGAGAGAGAGAGAGAGAGAGAGAGAGAGAGAAAGAGATGCAAGAAATGCAAAACTGTATTAAGTCGATGTTGAGAAACGTTTTAACACCTGGAACCTTTGTGGGTGGAAATCTGTCTCCAATTACAACTCTGCACTGGATGTGAAGAAGCAAAACACAAAACAAAACAAAACAAAATATTCAGTCTACTCAGCAAACAGTACTTTCTGGAATATTATGGGGAATTGTACCAAAACAAGAACCATACAAATGATGCATAGGGATAAGGAAAAAAATTGCATAGTGCACAATAAGGGAAATCTAAGAATGGGAGTTATGAGCAGTAAAGAAGCTTTTCTTTTTTAACTTAATAGTTTTTCTATAAAATTTCCCATGTTAAAGGGCTTTGTTTGCATGCTGATGAAGAACTACCCAAAGCTAATAGAGTTAAAATCAGCTTCCCTCCCTTGGTAGAGCAGGTTCTTGGAAGTTACACTTAAAGGTACCCCCTGAAAATGTTGGAAATAAAAGCAAAACAAATTTGACAATGAAAAAAAAAAAGAAATGCAAAAAAGAATCATTTTTTAAAAATTATAACCAAACATCATAAGATCAAGAAAAATTGGTCTGTCTTCATAAGGTTGAAGAATAAAGCAATGGTTAAAACATTCAATAAGAATAGAGGAAATGTTGAATATTTGGCTGCCATTGTGAAACCATCTTTAGATTTTATCAGGGGAGAAAATGTTGAGAAGTTCTAAAACATTATGTAAAATATAAATTACACATTGGGAAAATGACATATTTTGAAGACAATTTTTAAAGATAGAAAATATCTGGGAAATATTTTCCTATAAACTTTGTACCTAAAGATATTGTAATATTAAATAAATAGAAAATATTAATTTTCACCATAAATTCAATTTGTATTTCTAACTTGTTTTATTATTAGGCAAAATGCTTTTGAACATGTTTATTCAAGCCGGGCATGGTGGCACATGCCTTTAATACCAGCTCTTGGGAGGCAGAGGTAGGAGGATCACTGTGAGTTCGAGGCCACTCTGAGACTCCATAGTGAATTCCAGGTCAGCCTGGGCTAGAGTGAGACCCTACCTCGAAAAACCAAAATAAAAAAATAACTCTACAATGACATTCATATTGACTCGAGGACTAAATCAGATTTGGATGCTAAGTCCTTTCTCTTATATGGTAATATTTGATCATTTGATAAACTTGTCTGAGATCTAGTTCTACCAGTGTCTAAAATTAACTGTCTGTAATTACTTTCTAGGGATTTGTGCAACTTTTGAAAGAGGTATGCAGGCTATACATTTAACTTGGTATATAAATGTTATTGAAAATTTACAGTGAAGGAGAAAATTATTACAATCATAATTTTCCTGACAACCCAATAAGAAGGATGTTGAAATACTAGGGTTATTTGATACATTTTCATTGTTCAGATATGTATTCATCAGAAGAGGGGCTGAAGAGATGGTTTAGTGGTTAAAGTACTTGCCTGCAAAGCCTAAAAACCAAAGTTTGATTACCCAGTACCCATGTAAAGCCAGATGCACAAGGTGGCGCATACATATAGGGTTCACTTGTAGTGAACTGAAGGCCTTGGTGTACCCATTCTTTTTCTTCTTCTATCTGTCTCTTTCTCTCTCTCTAGTAAATTAAGTTAAAAAAATCATCAGAAGAATGAAAGTGATTCTTTAAAAATTAATTTTTGCTTCATCTTATTTTCATCTCTCATTTGCAGATTATATTGCATGCACCACAAAACTAAAAGATAGAATCTCCATGAATTGCTTATGGAATATGTCCATCTTCTTATAACATCTCCTTGATAATGAGAATGCTAAGTATATTTTAATTTCATCAATTACTCAACAATCGTTGGTAAAATTTCAAATGCTCGTCATTAAATATAAGAATCTACATTTAAATAAGCCAACAAAGTAATATTATTTTACTATTTAAAAATTCTACTTCAAACTTGTAATATTTTAGTATTAGAATTATTTTTCTTGCCTAACAATTAAAATTCATATTATAATTATACAGATTAGAAATAGTTTAGCTTAGATATAGTTGCAGAGATTACAGTTTGGATTCTCACATGATCAGAGCAATATCTCTTGGTAAAGGTCATTGCCTGGGAATTAGCAATGCTGTTACTGAGGTCATGCAACCCAGAGCATTTTTCCAGGTTTGTCTTAAATTTGAAATGTCAGACCATCCTCTCAGTTACCTATATAGTGGAATAGGTTGTCTCTTCTTTAATTACAACTTACCTGCCAGTTTGTCTTCAGTTGTTATTGTAACTATCTTCCAAATAAAAGTAGCTAGTTTTTATTGCTATCAATAAATGTGATTTTATTCTCATCTCACAAATAAAAAACAAAGTGTAGTATTTAGGTTCAATGTTCCCTCTATAAACTGTAATAAGATAGCTTGAAATTCCACCAGAGTTTTCTTTTCAAAATTTCTTCTACGCAAAGTAACAAATACCAATTCAAAACCAAATATCTAGTATAATAGTCAAATGATTTGTGTTTTTTCACTAGTAAGTTAATGGGATTTTTCTTATGCACATTGAAATGTTTCTGTAGGTATTACTATGATAACAAAGCAAATAAGCAATGGCCATTGTCATTTGCCTTTCACTTTAACATATGGATATAAACTTGGAAAAAGGTAAGAAGTATATTATTAGTCTAAATGTTTGAAAAGATCCACAGATAAGTCCTATGTCTCAAATGAAAAGTTCTTGCTTTACTTCCCAGCACTAAATAAATAACTTGTAAATATTCAGTGAAATAAGGGTAGAAAAGTGGGTCTTACCCAGTCAGTCAATTAATTTTAAAATGGAAATAGAGAAGCAAAATATTGAAAATTATATCAAAATATAATAGATGCCTTCAGCATGTACAAAGCTGTGAATTAAAAAAAAGAAAAAAAGACCTATGTCTAAATATGAGTTTGTTTGATGATGTTGGTCAGAAGCCCAGAGATCCTCTTAGTTACAGCTCTCAGTCTGTGTCAGCTCCAGGCACTGCCTAATAAAATTCTTTGTTCCTAGTAGCATTTCAAGCTGCTAGTATATGCAACTGTAAGTAAAACAATATATAAATGGTTTTAATTCAGAATAAGCAGCAGGTTATCACCAAATAATACACAAATTATGTCTTATTTTGCTTCTATTTTTCCCTCTAGGGAAACATCTAAATGCTAACGGATAAATGATAGTTTGAATTTTCACTAGAAATGTAAGAAAGTTTTCAGTATTCTTTCTAACTACATGTTACATAGAATGATATGTGGTAGTAGTTGTGTGACATAATTCATGGCAATGTGTACTAGGTTTCACATATTTTCATTTCATTTCTAGGCCATATATTTTGGGTTTTTTTTTTCTGTATGTATATATTCTTGAGTTCTTTAAAGTCTGCTGAGTTATGAGGAATTAGGAACAAATACAATATTTTTAAGAAATATGTTAGACATGGAAAAATGATTTATACAAAAAGAAAAATTTCTTTACTAAACAAAAAGAAAGAGATAAACTCTGGAATAATAGAAATGTGATTTAAAATATATGTTTCTTGGTCAGATACCAGAGTAATGACAATCAGGTAAGTTAAAATGTAAAAATAACATATAGAAAGTTTATCTAAACTTTGATACAATCTAAACAGAGTTCTTCAAATTTCAGAAAGCCATATGTATACTAAAATTCTAAGTTTTTGAAAATTCATGTTTAATATTATACTTATATACTTAATATTTCCCTGTTAGTGGTGATTATATTGAATGACAAGCAGAAAAACACTATAAAGAATGACTTGTTTTGAAAGTACAATATGAGGATTATTTCTACCTATAAGATTTATGGCTAAAGATGCTGGACATGAATATGGACATTTCTCAGGATGCAGTTACAGTTTAATTAAGAGTAGACACAAAGACACCAGAAAGGTGAGGCACAGGCAATTAGAGATTTTTAATATTTTAAACCAAAGGCTTGCACATAAATAGCAACAGCTACTGAGCTCTAAATTGAAGATCTATTTATTTGGGAGTGCAGTAAAGTATGCAAAGGAAACACATGCCTTTCTAGGAGTGCATTCCGACAGTTACTTTCTAGGAGTGCATTCTGACAGTTACTTTTGCATCATTACGAGCAAATGTCTGAAACAACTTAAAGGAAAAAGGATTACTGGGGCTGGAGAGATTGCTTAGTGGTCAAGGCACTTGCCTGCAAAGCCAAAGGACCTAGGTTCCATTCCCCAGGACCCACGTAAGCAAGATGCACAAGATGGCACATGTATCTGGAGTTCGTTTGCAGTGGCTGGATGTCCTGGCACACCTATTTTCTCTCTCATTCTCCTTTTCTCTCCCTCTGTCTGACTGTGACTCTCAAATAAATAAATAAAAATAAAATATATTTTTAAAGAAAGGATTACTCCAGAAGGTTTATTTCAAACCTCCTACGCTCATGGCAGAGAAGACCAGCAGTCTTCAGAAGGTGGTAGTACTCATAATGGATGCAAGCAGTAACTGTGTCCAGAAATAGGGACAGCATAACCTTCAAAATCCTGTCCCCCTATTGATCTCTTCCAATAGCCAGGATTCACGTCCTGAAGGCTCTACACTCTTCAAATCATAGTCATGAACTGAGGAGGATATTTCAAATTTGAGCCATATTGTCTTGTATTCTTGTGATTCCTCTGTGTTGTTGATCATTGGACATGCTTTGCTCCATTTTCTCCTTGCATTGTCTTTGGCCATTGCATTTAACACTGACCAGCTGGACAGTACTATTCATGAATAAATGAATGTTATGCTAGTAAAATGAGGGGCTACTGGATAGATGTTAATTACACAAGGTAGTAAAATTTGTCATGAAGTACAAATTAAATAATAAAAACAATTCATTGGTGGAAAAATAGTTATGTTAATGATGATAATAGGGCTGTGAGGAACCTATGTGATTAGTTTTTAAGAATATAATCACCAGGCAGGCGTGGTGGGGCACGCCTCTAATCCCAGCACTCCATAGGCAGAGGTAGGGGGATTGCCGTGAGTTCAAGGCCACCCTGAGACTCCATAGTGAATTCCAGGTCAGCCTAGGCTAGAGTGAGACCCTACCTCAAAAACATATATATATATATATATATATATAAAATCATTATACAGCAGAGGGTAGGATTTAAAGGTTAAAATTTACCTGAATATTTTGTAAGTCATTAAGTTTTTATGCAATAAACATTTAATATATACAAATGCTGAAGGCATTTGCTGAGAAGGGACTAGTTTCACAAGTGAAAACAATTATAAACATTGAAAGAGTAAGGTTCTATAGTCATTTATCTTCTGAAGACATATAAGAAACAATTCATATTAATTTAAAAATGATCAAGATAACTAAATATGGGAGAAAGATAAACATTTTTATTTTTATCATAAATATGCCATTGTTAAATAGAAAACAGATCTGGATAATAAAAACTAAGGTGTCTTAGCTCCTTCCTTTGCAAGGTCTTTACTCTCTCAAACAGTTCTATCATTGGGGAATCATTTTTAGGACTTAAGTCTCTCAGCCAACTTAACATGAAGCAAGGAAGTCAACATTTTATTGTGCTTTCTTATGAACACTTAATTTCATAATTTTGATATATCTAATTGTCTTAACATAACTAAATTTAAGCAACAAATATATTTCACTTCAATTTAGAATAACAAGACAATTAACTTATTTTGTCACTTGTATATCACATTCATGTAAACCAGTTGTCTCATTTGAAGATACTGAAATGTAAGATTTCTTGGATACAACATACTATGCCACTGAGAAGAGCTCCTAATTTATACAGCCACCATGGGTACACAATTCTAGGTTCTCCTAAACAGAGAAGGTAGGAGGATACTGAGCCTCTGTTCATTATGGTACAGACCTGTTTCACAGTTTACTAAATGCAGGAGACATGCATAAAACATGTCCTGTAACTACAGCCCATAATTAGCTTGGTGCCGAGGTTGTCAGTCTTAATAATTACATAAATAAGTAACATTTATATTAGCATTTTATGGCTATTGCCAAGAAGGGAATTAAACTTCTCCTTTATGGGAATTTTTCATGTTTATTCATCTGATGTTGTATGAATCCCTAGACTGTAGCTCTCTCAGTATTTTCAAATATACTCTTACTATCAGGCTAAATGACTTATTAAATAGTATAATCTTGTTTGTGTATTTTTTAATTAAATAAAACAAGTAGTTACCTGTCAGCTTTATATGATACATGTAAATAAAGAAAAAGAGAAATCAATCCAATTTTGGAGTATATATAGAAAATATTCTTATACCTAGAATTTACATTTAAAAACTGAGTTATAAAAAGCCTTCATGGCACCCTTCAAAATTTATTGGCAAGAATGCTTACTGTCAAACTAGTTTTCACAATATTGAAGAATTGAAAGCACCTTCAAAGTTCAAGAGTAGGTAATTGGTTAAATAAGTATGATAATCCATATTATAAATCAGTATCACACAGTCATAAAATGTTGTAAATTGGAGTTTAATCCAAAAGAGCAGAGCAACCCAAGAGCAACTGCCAAAATAAATCAAGTAAGTATCAGAAGCATCCAAAAAAGAATAAAAAGGGCTAGCCTTGGATGCTCTGGTGGTATATTAATTGCTTTAATTTCATTTTATTCATAAATTATGCTTTTCCAATGTTCTTAAATTAAATCTATAGGATGGTGATAAAATAAAGCACGAAGGGGCAGGAAAGATGTCTCAGCAGTTAAGGCACTTGCCTACAGGGTTAAAGCCCTTGCATACAAAGCTCAATGACCTGAATTCTATTCCCTAGTACCCATGTAAAAGTGGGACGCACATCGTGATGCATGCATCTGTAGTATATCTGCAGTGGCTGGAGGACCTGGGGTTCCCATTCACTCTATATTAATTCTCACTTTCTCTCTCTCTCTCTCTCTCTCTCTCTCTCTCTCATGCATGCGCTCGTGCATGCTCTCAGCTTGCAAATAAATAAATAAAAATATTTTTAAAAAATTTGTAAATTTATTCTTATTTAGACAACAAAAGAGGTTGGATTTATAATAAAGCCTCATATACCATTATATTTATATGCATATATATACATGTGTTGCAGTCAGGTTCACCTTGCTGGTAGAAATCGCCCAACCAAGAGCAGCTTTTGGGAAAAAGAGGTTTATTTTGGCTTAAAGGCTCAAGGGGAAGCTCCCCAATGGCAGGGGAAAAATGATGGCATGAGCAGAGGGTGGACATCACTCCCTGGCCAACAAAAGGTGGACAATAGCAACAGGAGAGTGTGCCAAACACTGGCATGGGGAAACTGTCTGTAACACCCATAAGCCCGCTGCCAACAATACATTGCCTCCAGGAGGCTGGGAATCTAGCATTCAGAACACCCAAGTTTATGGGGGACACCTGAATCAAATCACCACAACAGTGTATATATATATATATATATGTATATATATATATGGTATATATATATATATATATATATATATATCATATTATATATATGACAGATTATCCCAAAGTCCAATTGCTGCTACTTTTAAGAACACTCACCTGTTATTCTGTTAACAAATATAACAATGGGCTCTCACATATTAATAAACAGTATCTATTTAATGTGACTAAAGCAATAATAATAAAAAAAAAAAAAAAAGAAAATGAACTAAACCAACTCTAGCTTAGGCAGTGAAAGCTGAGTGACATTTAGCCAAATATATCTTCCAGGAGGAAAGTCTGAGTTATAAATCTACAGTGAAGAAAACACCAATGTAATTTATAAGAAAAGATATATGACTGAAAGAGAAAAGTTCCTAACTGAAGGGTTCAGAGCAACAGCTCACTGCACAAGGAGAAATGTTTAACATAAAAATAGAAACAACCTTAAAAAATTTCCTCTGACAACAACAGATTTATGACAAACACAAAATAAAAAGGAAAAGTAATCTAGCCTGAAGTGTTTTAAAGGATAATACATGCTGTCAGTTGCCACATTTGGTTTTTATCTGGTCATTGAAAATGTCTTTGTACTGTTTTCTAACAAAGATATGTTGAAAATGTGATTCTGAAATGTTTGGGAGAAATTTTTATCATTATTTCCCTCCTATTTTGGCCAGAGCTCCATAAGTGAATTCGAACAGCCACTACTGCAAGGATGGCTGAGGATTCTGTCTCTTTAATGAGCAATTTAGATTGTTCTATGCTTAATTTACCCATAATAAACCAATCCATCAAAACCTACCTTATCCTGTTGCTATGCTTAGACAGATGATTTAAGTAAGGCCAAGTTGTGTCTCAGCAGCAGTTATCTTCCAATATTGAAATAAGATCACAGGGAATCTGGTTACTACCTAGCCCTCTATAAGGTGAAATGTAAAATACATTTTTTTTTCATTCTTGACACATAGCCATAATTTTGCCATGTTTCTCACACATGAATTTGGAAACCCAATAGTGTTAGTCTAACATTAACCAAACTGAAGCCCATGATTTCTTTCATGTTATGTTTTATTTTATACTTTTAAGCAAACTTGCGCACAACTTCTACAATATGTAAGATAT
This sequence comes from Dipus sagitta, assembly GCA_036346955.1. Taxonomy (NCBI): domain Eukaryota; kingdom Metazoa; phylum Chordata; class Mammalia; order Rodentia; family Dipodidae; genus Dipus; species Dipus sagitta. Next base: position 198,196,832 of record CM070770.1, on the reverse strand, counting down.
TAAATATTCAGAAAGGTAATAGAGATACAAATACACACACACATACTTGTGTTATATACGTAAGACAATTTGTGTTAGGGGGGTCATAAATAGATGAAAGATAAATTTTATTTAACTTTTTTTTGGTATTTTGAGGTAGGGTATAGCTCTAGCTCAAGCTGAATTCACTATGTAGTTTCAGGGTGTCCTCCAACTCGCAGCAATCCTTCTACCTCTGCTTCCAACGTACTGAGGTGTGCCACCATGCCTGGCTCGAAAGATGAATATTTAATCAACCAAACAGAGTAAGTGTTAAAGGGAATAGATTTAGCCAAAATGTGCACTAAATGTTCTGAAGTGAAAAGGCATAACAAAATAAAGCTTTATCTTTCCAGGAAGCACATATAGTACTCCAAAAGTTATTATAAAGCCACATGTTGGTGGTAAGTTCCTGTCATCTTAGCTCTCAGGATACTGAGGCACAAGAATCCAAAGGATGAGGGCATCCCAGACAACACAGAGAACCCTAAGGCAGTATATATCACATAGCAATATGCTGTTTATATCATCAGCAAAAAGTGTAGGCTCAGAATTGGGTGGAATATTGAATAAAATTTATGGCAGTTTTTTTTAAATTATTATGAGAGAGAGAGAGAGAGAGAGGGAGGGAGGGAAGGAGGGAGAGAGAGAATGGGCACACCAGGGCCTGTAGCCACTATAAAGGAACTCCAGATGCATGTGCCACCTTGTGGATCTGGCTTATGTGGGACCTGGAGAATTGAATCTGTATCCTTAGGCTTCACAGGCAAGGGCCTTAACTGCTAAGCCATCTCTCCAGCCCATGTTTATTTATTTATTTATTTATTTTATTGGTTTGGGTTGTGTGCCTACATTAGGGCCCTCAAAATAGGCCCTAAAAGGACACACCCACCCTAACCTCCCATGTCACCCAGATCTGACCTTCCAAGAAAACAGGAAGGAACTGCTGGTCAAATCTTTTTTTTTTTTTTTTTAAATTTTTTTTTTTATTTATTTATTTGAAAGTGACAGAGAGAGAAAGAGGCAGATAGAGAAAGAGAGAGAATGGGTGCGCCAGGGCTTCCAGTCACTGCAAACGAACTCCAGACACGTGCACCCCCTTGTGCATCTGGCTAACGTGGGTCCTGGGGAATCAAGCCTCGAACCGGGGTCCTTAGGCTTCACAGGCAAGCGCTTAACCACTAAACCATCTCTCCAGCCCTGCTGGTCAAATCTTTAAACGTGGTCTAGAAAAGTAAAGAAAACTGAATAAAACAGATGGTTCATAGCAACCAATCAGATGAGATCCAATCAACTTGAGCTACTCTAAAAAGAGTCCTCCTGCTCTTACCCATGTTGGGGCAACTAAAAGCTTATCAAATCACATTTGTATGCTGTTGATTTGTCTTGGCTCAGGTAACCTGACACAAAAGGACTGCCAGCCAACAAGTGCTGCACAATCCCCTTCTGCTGTGATGACTTCATGCTTGCAGGTTCATGCATCAGCAATAAAAAGCAAATTAGATCTTTTAAAATCAATTTCTTGAATTTTATTCTTTAGCAGGAGTGAGACATGAGAGTGAGAGATAAAAGTGGGGTGGGGGTGGGCAGAATTCAAGAGTAATTGTCTGAGGACTGCCTCCTTGAGCACATCCAAGGAAGATTCACAATCTACATCTTCTTATGTGCCTCCATTAGCTGCCTGCATTGTTGAAATTTCAGTTTACCAGCTGATTCATAACATATTTTTCTAAGGAAAATGAGCCAGGGAAGTACTGATATGTTAATGATGCTCCTTTCTAGTGGCTGTTTTATTTATTTATTCATTTTAAATCAGTGACAACAATGTGCATATGTGTAGGAGCTTATATAATGATTCCAAGATAAGCAGGTTTTAAATATAAGAGCATTAAAACAATTCATACAAAAATGACATATAAGCTTATAGTATTTTTTTCTGTACTTCAGTTACCAGGATAACACCCCAAACATATATACACACACACACACACACACACACCCTCTCTACTATATTACAAAATACTTTAAATATATTATTCATGAATATACATTGTAAATGATATTAAGCAGACAACTTAAGACTAAAGAACTGAAATTAAAAAAGAATTTGTTACTTTATTTGCCTATTTATTTGACAAAGAAGACAGAGAGAGAATGGGTGGAGCAGGGCCTCCAGCCACTGCAAACATGCTACAGATGAATCACCTTTTGAATCTGCCTTAAGTGGTTCCTGGGTCCTTAGACTTCTCAGGCAAACTCCATAACCACAAAGCAATCTCTATGGCCTGAATTTTAAAATTTTATCCCTACTTAGTATACTTAAGTTGGATACTTGCACAAGAAGTAAACAATACACTATAGTTAAATTATCTTAAAGAACACAATTTTTATTCTTTTTCCTCCAAACAAAGAAATAAGTATATATAAAACAACGAGCAAAGATAGCTCAAATAATGGTTATGATATTAGGTACAATTTAGGACTTGTTTTAGGTTTAGAAAAGCTGGATATTTTATTTTAAAATACTATCAAATTTTACTTCTGAGAGGGATCAGCTAACTTTGTTAGGAAGTTTAGGGTGACTATGTCCTGAAAGTAAACAAAAACAAAATATCCTTAAGTCTGACCTTACAATCTCCACTTTACTAGAGATCAGAAAAGAATCTCTCTTATCTCTTGATTAAAGGAATTACCTTGACCTGTTTTTCCATAAACAACCTGAGCCTCTCCCAGGCACAGTTCCCTTTTACTAGAATTTAAATTTGATCCTTGCATAGTGGTTAGCTAAGCTCAGCCCCAAAACTTGGCTTAATGGCTGGCCTCTTTTGGAGTCAGGCCCTAGCCCAAATTAATCAGCCCTCACTCTGCCTCACCTGAGCCTAAATGTAAGGCCTACCACAATAAGGTTATAAGTAGGTAATTACCAAGTGGACAGAACCCTCCTTTTATTTCTGGCTGTTTATCTTCCTTGTACTTCCAGTTCCTGGGCGGCCCAGAGGGCTGAGATAAAGGGAGATCCTCCCCGAGTCCCACATGGCTTGACCTCTCACCTCCCTCTTGGTGGGAGTTCTTTGTACTTCATCCTCTTTCCTTCTCTTAATCTAATAAAGTCTTTCTAAACGTTACCCTGTGGTCTATGGGTTTTAATTCTGTAAATTCAGTAAACAAGAATCTGGGATATCCTGAATTCATTGGTGTGTTTGCATATTGTTATATTGGCAAGGAACCCAGAAATTCCTTTTTCACTTCAAATACTCATGGGTCAATATTGACTATATGGAAGTAATTTACCCTAATATTAACATGGAATTTTGGTGAACAAACAATATGTGAAATGTCATAATATGTTTAGTATTTTTAAAATTTTTTTTTGTTTCTTTATTCTTATTTATTGGAAAGCGACAGACAGAGAGAGAAAGAGGCAGAGAGATAGAGAGAAAGAACGGGCGCGCCAGGGCTTCCAGCCCCTGCAAACGAACTCCAGACGTGTGCGCTTTCTTGTGCATCTGGCTAACGTGGGTCCTGGAGAACCGAGCCTCGAACCGGGGTCCTTAGCCTTCACAGGCAAGCGCTTAACCGCTAAGCCATCTCTCCAGCCCTATGTTTAGTATTTTAAAAGTTTTTTTTTTTTTTTTTTTTTTTTTTTTTAATGCTCGTCTCTAGCCAAAGGCGCAGAGTCACCATTTCAGCTACAGAGAATTTATATTATACCTATGAAAATTCTGAGGTGAAATTTCTAGACACAAAACAATTTATCTTCATATATTATCAGTGATAATCTATTTTTAAGAAATTTTATTTATTTATATATATGTGTGTGTTCATCTTCTTTTACTAGAAATGAATATCAGATGCAAGTGTTATTTTGGGTCCTGGGGAATTGAGCCTGTGCCAGCAGACTTTGGAAGCAAGATATTTTTAACTGTTAATCGATCTCCCTGGCCCCAATTTCCTTTTTTTTTTTTTTCTTGAGTGTTGGGGTGCTGTGCTTTACCTAGGTCCAAAATAAATTAGTCTTACTTTGACTTTTTCTACCAGTGAGTTTCTGTCTATAGCAGGAAATTTCCCAAAGTTGTAGTATCTTGTCACATGCTAGTTTAATAATTTTCTCTGTGAGCATTGGCATGAATACAACCTTAATTATAAAAGAACTTTCCCAAAGCTGTTGTTGGGTTCTGATCTGCCATCTGCCATGCGTTCAAAACCACTCAACAAAGCCTTCCTATGGTCCTAACTTCCTCGTTAATCATACCTGCCAGCTTTACAGTTCCTGGGAGGAACCATGTACAATTTTCACTCCCCCAAATCTTTATTCTTGGTAGTGTCAGTCTCCTTGAGCTTCCCACTTTCCTTACTCCCTTCAAACAATGTCATTGCAAAGCACAATGGCTTTAAACTATGGAAATTTTATTCATGCCTCAAAGTCACGTTCCAAAGATTGCTTTGTCTCTTATGTTCCACAGACTCTCCTGCTTAAAACCAAGTTACTGCCATGTAGTATCATTTCCCCAGAACCTTCTTTCATCATTTCTTCTGTGATTTGTTGTAAAATATATTTCAGTTTGTTTTCATTGTTCTTATCATTTCACCCAAAAGATAAGCATGAGAAAAACATGTAAGTTAAAAATATAGACTCAACATGCATGCATATTTACTAAAGTAGTTATTTAAGCTTTTTTTTTTTTTCGGTTTAATTTCAGGTTCATTTGTAAATAGTAAAAATGTTTACCAGCAAACAAATTATTCTCTAAGAATTAAATAACATGGATGTAAGTATAGTGCCAAAACTGGGCAAATTATAGAAAAACAGTTATTAATGTCAATATTATGAATACAGCCTCATTCTATGAATCTCTGAAAAAAATCATAATATTTTGCATAGAATAAATGTGCAAATAAGCATTTAAATTATATCTTCATATTTTCAAACTATAGAAAGTGTCAAATATCTTTTATCAGCAAATTATTCATTATCCTTTTTGAGTTTTGGTATCCTGCTCTGTGGTTGAAACTGTTTATAAGCAATCTGCATGGCATTTTAAGTTTCAGCAACTTAATGCCTAGTCTATGTTTGACATTGCATTTTATAGATATTTAAGGGAAACCTATATGACAAGTCAGTAGGATACTAAAGCAAGGTGTAGGAAGAAAAAGCACAAACCACAGATTTTCTATTATCCCACCGAGTAGATCACTTCTAATACATGGGAACCAGGATCACAGTTATTGGAAACACGAAGGCCTCACTAAGTGGGAAGAAGATGTACACTCTGAAAGAGAGGATTTTGTGTAGTAAATTCTTGGTTGTCAAATAAGCAGTTGTTCTTTAGATCTACAGAAAATGTCAGTTTTCTGACTTGGCAGGAAAGTACTGGAAGCAAGTCGCTCTAGAAGATTTTGGAGACATTAGGCTTAGTTTCCCATTTACCTTGCAATGGTAAATTCTGATACTGAAAAGTAGTCAGCCTTACTTTGTAATGGCATAGAACATTCTTATATACATATATTAGACTTTAAAATTCCCCATGGGAGGAAATGCTATAAAATCTAAACTGGCTTATGTGTAACTTTTAATAGTATAAGATCTAATAGTAATGAAGCTGTGAAAATATGTGTTTGTGTGTGTTCGCGAGTTTCCTCTAATGTTACTTCTAATCCAGTCCAGTTGTTTCTTTTTATGAATTATTTTATATAAAAATAGTTTAATTGAGCCAGGCATGGTGGCACATACCCTTAATCCCAGCACTTGGGAGGCTGAGATAGGAGAATCACTGTGAGTTCGAGGCCACCCTGAGACTCCATAGTGAATTCCAGGTCAGCCTGGACTAGAGTGAAACCCTACCTCAAAAAACAAAAAACAAACAAACAAACAAAAGTTTAATTGGATTAATACTTGTTACCTCACTGAAAGTATAACATTTATTTTTCTTTTTGAAATTTGTTTAGCTAGTATGTAAAAGCAAAAACTACACAAAATAGTTAGGCCACATGTGATATTTAGCTTATTTTAGGGAAGCTAATACTTCAATAATACCTTTTTTTTTTTTTTTTTTTTTTTTTTTTTTTTTAACAAACTGCAGATGCATGCACTACCTTGTGCATCTGGGTTTATGTGGGTCCTGGGGAATCAAACCTGAGTCCTTTGGCTTTGCGGACAAATGCCTTAACTGCTAACCCATATCTCCATCCCTCAAAACCAGCTTTTCATGAGAGAATGAATCAAGTAGAAAACCTCAAGTATTACAGAAAGATACTCAAATTATGTAAACTCATTTTGTTAAGCAATCCCTTACTAAACAAAGGGAGCTCTGGCACTTTGGAGCCTGAAAGGTGATCTATAATATGTTTAACATGTTTAACATTGCTTTTTTTTTTGTCTTTACCAGGGAATATTCTAAATTGGATAAAAAATGAGTGTATTTGAAGAAAACAGCAGGGAGAAAGATGCTGTCCTGCCCATGTTATAAATATTGCAACTCTAATAGTACATGCAAGTTGTTTCATAGGCTAACAAAAATATGAGGTCAGCTTCTCGCACAAGGCTCTACCAAACAGCCAAATTGGAATGGACTCACTTGACCTGCCATACAATCAATTGAACTTTGAAACAAGCTGGTTTTCCTCAAAGCCAACAGATTATAATTCATTGAAATCTGCAAGATAAGGAATTATCCTTGAGGAAATTAACTTTGAAATAACTGCTGTACTTTCTGTTGTCTATCTCTGTATTATAAAATCTTTTCTACCTAAAAAGCTATTGCTTTCTCCTCAGATTATCAGATCCCACACGGTTGTGTGGAAGGAGATGCTGTCCATTGCTAGAATCAAACATAAATGTCATACAGAACATCAACCAATACTACTACAATTTTGTCTTTTGAAAATATCTTAAATGTTTAATTTTCCAGGATGAAAATACATGGAGAATGATATAGGTAGGAACTTGAAAAAATTTTAACAGGATGATATAACTTGCTTTGATTTAAATGTGTAGTATGAGTATTCTTCATTAGAGTTCATAGTGTTAAAAGAGTTTAGGATTAAGATCTACAATGTAACAAATTTGGATCAGTTGTTATCTATGCTGGTGGGTAGATTGTGACTGCATTTTCCCTTTTGTACATGTATATTTTTCATATATGAGAAAAGCAGCTGTGGCTTTACTTTTGAAAGAATTTATTTTTGAAAGAACATGTATGGCTGAATGTGTTCACCATGATTAGCAGAGAGCTGCCATCAATTCAGATCTCTAATTTTATATTGAATATTTTTGCCATTACCTTGATAATTTAAATTCCAATTTCTTCTAATAGATCATAATTTTACTGCTGATTACTGCTGGCATTTTAAATTTAAATGCTCATTTTTTTTTAACTTTTAGAATGAGAAAACCAGCCAAAGCTCATTAATGATAACAGCCTAAGCAGAAAAATTCCAAGAGGAAGACAATCTGAATATCCAAGAATACTCTCAAGTAGGTGTCTGGTCTTTTCATTCAAAATGAAATCTAATATGTATTTACTGATGCTGCTGTCACCTGTACTCAGTGTTGCTAGGAAGACCACAAGCAAATATTGAGATTCCTGTACAATATGCCCTTAACCCAATTACCAAGATAAAGTTCTCTGGAAAAGCTGATTGGGTTGTTTGAATTTGAACAATGAATTTATACTTATAGTTATATATAAATACTAGGCCCATCAAGAATGGGTATGTGGTTTACATAAAACCAACCAATCATGCTTGAGTATGACTGTATTTCTCATTTGTGAAATAGAACCAGGACAGGAACTTCTTAGGTAAGCTAGTCCCCCTTGTTCCCTACAAAGGACATTTTAATTTTGTAAAGGCTGAATTTACCCAGCTTGCAATTTTGTTTTGTTTTGTTTTGTTTTACAATAAAGCTCCCCCCTTTCTTATCTAAATTTCTTTTCTGCTGTGTTTTTGTCGGCTAACAGAAATAACCAATCCATCAATCAGAAGCCAAAAGAATGTTTTTACAGTCATTTATATTGCAGACATAGACGCACTGAATACTTTGTAGCAGTACACATGGTAAATAACAGACAAGAATGAGATGCCCCCAAAAATATTTTCACAGCACATTCAAAAGCCCTTGTCCAAACTTTTCCATAAAATAGAAAAGTAAGGAATCCTACCAAACTCCATCTACCAAGCCAGCAGCACCCTGATACCAAAACAAAAGATAGAACAAAAAAGAAAACTGCAGTCCCATCTTCCTTATGAATATAGATGCAAAAAATTCTCAACAAAATATTGGCAAACAAAATACAAGAATACATCAGAAAGATCAGTCACCCTGACTAAGTAGGCTTTAATCCTAGAGATGTAAGGATGGTTCAATATGTGCAAACTGATAAATGTAATACATTATATAAATGGACTGAAGGACAAAAATCACATGATCATTTCATTAGATGCTTAAAATGCAGTTGACAAAATCCAACAACCCTTCAGATAAAATTCCTAAAGAAATTGGGAATAGAAGGAACATATCTCAACAAAATAAAGGCTATTTATAACAAACCTACAGCTAACATATTTCCCAATGGAGAAAAATTTGAAACTTTACCACTAAAATCAGAAACAAGACTAGGTGTTCACTGTCCCCACTTTTATTTAATATAGTACTGGAAGTCTTAGCTGTAGCAATAAGAAAAGAGACACACATAAAAGGGATATAAATTGGAAAGGAAGATATCAGGTTATCATCATTTGCAGATAATATTATTCTATACATAAAGGACTCTATAGACTCTACCAGTAAACTCTTAGAGCTGATAAACACTTTTAGCAATGTAGCAGGATACAAAATAAACACACAGAAATCAGTAGCTTTCCTATATGCTAACAACAAACACACAGAACATGCAATCAGAGAATCACTACTATTCACAATTGCATCAGATAAATAAATAAAATACCTTGGAATAAACCTAACCAAGGAGTGAAGGATCTCTATAATGAAAACTTTAAAACACTCAAGACAGAAGACACCTGGAAATGGAAAGGCATCCCTTGTTCTTGGATTGGAAGAATCAATATTATGAAAATGGCAATCTTACCAAAATCAATCTACATATTTAATGCAATTGCCATCAAAATTCTGATGGCATTATTCATGGAAAATAGAAAAAAAATCCTAAAATTAATTTGGAGGCACAAAACCCCTCAAATATCTAAAACAATTTTGAGCAACAAAAATAAGGCTGTTGGTATCACTATACCTGATTCTAACCTGTATTTCAGAACCATAGTAACAAAAACTGCATGGTATTGACACAAAAACATATGTGTGGACCAATGGAACAAAATAGAGGACCTAGATGTAAGTCCAGGTAGCTCCAGCCACCTGATCTTTGACAAAAATGGCAAAAATACTCATTAGATAAAAGATTGCCTCTTCAGCAATGGTGCTGGGAAAACTGGATATGTATCTGTAGAAGGATGAAAATAGATTCTTATCTCTCCTCCTGCACAAGAATTAAATCCAAATGGATCAAAGACCTTAATATTAGACCTGAAGCTCTGAAATTACTAGAGGAAAAAGTGGGGGAAACCATTCAACATATTGGTATTGGCAAAGACTTTCTGAATATAACCCCAGATGCTAAGGAAATAAAACCACTGATCAACCATGAGGAGTTCATGAAGTTACAACACTTTTGTACAGCAAAGTACATGGTGAATAGGGCAACGGGACAACCTACAGAATGGGAGAAAAATCTTTGCCAGCTATACATATGACAGAGGATTAATATCCAGGATATACAAAGAACTAAAAAAAACTAAATAATAAGAAATCCAACAACCAAATTAAAAAAATGGGCTATTGAACTAAATAGAGAGTTCTCAAAAGGAGAAATGCAGATGGCATATGAACATCTAAAAACAAGTTCTACATCCCTAGCTTTCAGGGAAATACAAATTAAAACTACTATGAGAATCCATCTCACTCCTGTCAGAAAACAATAATATATAAATGCCGGCAAGAATGTGGAAAAAGGGGAACCCTTCTATACTGTTAATAAGAATGAAGTCTGGTACAGCCATTGTAGAAACCACTGTGGAGGTTCTTAAGACAGCTAAAGATAGATTTACCATATGATCCAGCTATAGCACTCCTATGCATGTATCCCAATGACTCTTCTCACTAACTTAGAAACACTTGTACAGCCATGTTTATTGGTGCTCTATTAATAATAGCTACGAAATGGAACCAGCCTAGATGTCCCTCAACAGATGAATGGATAACAAAGATGTGGTACATTTACACAATGGAATTCTATTCAGTGGTGAAGAAAAATAAAATTATGAAATTTGCAGGAAAGTTAATGGATCTGAAAAGGATTATACTTAGTGTGGTAACCCAGGCCCAGAAAGCTAAAAATCACATGTTCTCTCTCATATGTGGATCCTAACTACAAATAATTGGACTTCTATGTGAGTTAGAATAAAACTCAGTAGCTGAGGCCAGTAAGCTAGAAAGGGGATATAAAGTGAATAGAAAGGGAAGGGGGGGGTACTTCATAGGATGGTATTGTATATATGTAAGTAGAATAACAGATTAATGGTGGTGAAAAGGCCTAACTGAGGTCAGGGGAAGAGGCTGAGTAAAGGAAAGAGGGGAGTTGGTGATCAGAACTAAGAGGATATAAAAAAGTCATATGGGATCCTACTTTTCTGGACAATGGAACACCCAGATGCCATGGATTGCTACTAGAAAATTTTCAATGCCTGGGATGGGATACCTTCCAGCAAGTTGTTGGCCAGAGAGGTCCCTGATGCCCCCCAAACATTGCAGGCCATTGCTGAGGTTTCCCACCAGGAATAGATGGTATAAACCTATTGCTGAAGGCTCCACATACTTGGGTTGCAAGGTGACTGAGAAGTCCTCCTGGAGTTGAGTTGAAAACCTCCTTTGTGTAGACCAGCTGATAGAAAGCTGGGAAAGCTCACTGCATAGAGAAAGAAATCACCTCACCAGTGGAGATATTCAGCACTGGACACTGCAAACCTTAAATATGGCCAGCCAGGCAAAATGAGCTAATGGGTACCATAGTGGCATATCTGTTACTAGGGAAACCAACTGGTTTCTAATTGGACTGGAGGCCCACTCCATGGGAGGAAACACATGCCTGATACTGAAAATCTATGACAGGGGTCGTCATGAGCCCACGGGATGTAATGTCTGCTAGTGTCTGGCTAAATGTATATACTATGCTCACCAAACTTCCCAGTAAGCATTCTCTTAATGTTCATACCCATATATTAATGCTACACTTTTAATTAGAGAAGCTTCTCTTTTCAGCTGGTGGTGAGCTTGGGGTGACCCAGAAGGCACCATAGTGCTGAGAAGAAGTGACAGAGGAGTGCTCAGCACTGAAATATTTCTATCACACCTTCTATGCCTCAGGGTCCATTGTGGAAGAAGTAAGAGCCAAAGTAAGGGTAAGACTCTTTACAATGTGCTCCTCCAGACACAAAATGGCCTGGATATCCATGACCTCACAGTGCTTGACACTACCTACCTAAGACCTTCATAATAGGAGGAAAAGATGATGACATCAAAATTAAAGAGAGACTGACTGAGAGGGGAAAAGGGTATGATGGATAGGAGTTGAAAAGGGGAAAGTGGGGGGGGGAGGGAGGGAATTACCTTTGGTTATTGTCTATAATTATGGAAGTTGTCAATAAAAAATAATTTTAAAAAAGAGAGCTCTTGGGCTGGAGAGATGGCTTAGTGGTTAAGGCACATGCTTTCAAAGCCTAAGGATCCAGGTTAAATTCTCCAGGTCCCACATAAGCCAGATGCACATGGCAGTGCATGTGTCTGGAGTTTGTTTGCAGCAGCTGGAGGCCCTAGCATACTCATACTCACTCACTCTTTCTCTCTCCCTCTCTGTCTCTAATAAATAAATAAAAATAATATTTAAAATGATCTTGTCATCCTACCTCATTCTTAAAAATTAGCTGTCATTAAAATACAACATGTGACTGTAAATTTGAAGAAAGAAATTCAGCAGTGCCACAGACTTCACTCCTTTTCTCCAAATCCCCAAATCATGTGTCCCCAATTCTAAATTGTTCATGCTATCCAAGAGGAATGTGTAGCTACTACTTGGCATTGAGTCTTCTCTGCACCATCTATCTCTACCAAGTCCTGCTTTGAGGATATAAATTCCACAATTTATCAAGCTTTGTCTTGCTAATAGTTATCAAGAGACAAAACAGTTCCTAGTATTCTTTTGAAATTTTGTGATGAAATGCTTTACCCTTGAACACAGATAATATGAGAGGAATTCAAGCTTTTGATATCTGGAATCCCACAAGGCTCAGAGGAGACATGTTCATTTTATCACACACTAAGTTATTCACAGATACAAGCATATACTCACTTAGTATTAAAAATATGGAAGAAGAGGCATCCAAATATAGGAAGTTTTTTCACAGCCCTATGGAAATTTTGACAAATTTTCCATATGAAACCATGATAGTTATATACTAATTTAATGAGTGTGAAACTGAGACTGAAAACCTTTTCCTTATTTCAGATGCATAGCAAAACATATCTCAGGAAATATGCTTTGGCCTCATCTTAGCTATATATGTGTTTGAGGAAGCAGAGATTACCATCATGTTGCTATAGCTACACTTGTGTACCTTTAAAAATGCTGCAAAAGGGGGCTGGAGGGATTGCTTAGCGGTTAAGACATTTGCCTGCAAAGCCAAAGGACCCAAGTCTGATTCTCCAGGCCCCATGTAAGCCAGATGCACAAGTAGGCACACACATCTGGAGTTCCTGTGCAGTGGCTGGAGGCCCAGGTGCACCCATTCTCTCTCTCTCTTTCTCTCCCTCTTTCTCTGTCAAATAAATAAATAAACATTTTTAAAAATGCTGCAAAAAATGAATTCTATTATACTGAAGAAGAAAACACTATAGACATTTGACTTGAAAGAAATTTTATGTACATATCCTTATAAGTCACACAAATCTTTTAGTCACTTTGCAGGTAAATGACCTATTGTAGTTTCACTATTAATTATATGCATAAATTTACAACACTATTATTGTTTGCATAGTACAAAAATGTCTACATTCAAATAAATAAAGAGAATACTTTACAATAACAAACTTTATAGCTTATGTAAAATGTTTAGTTTTACTGGGATTGGTGTTTTAGTTTGGAAATATACGAAATTCTATTTTAAGTGCCTATAGATTAGAAAGATTTCTGCCTTTCCCTAAGAAAATGCCTAAAATAGCAATGAGTATGAAGAATCAGCATTCACTTATACTAAAACAACAAAAAGATCTCAATATAATTATATTGTCTACATTACTTTCTTATTCCTAGTTATATTTTCTTATATTGACCTATGAACTATATTGTTCTTATGTTTCCCAGAATTTTAAGTTCAACTGCTTCCTTGAAACATTATAGAGAAAAACAAAATATTAACTTTGTACTCATTATTCCTTACACATGAGACCTTAGATTGAAGCCTGGTAGTGTTCTTAATAGGTGCCCTTGCTGACCTGTTCACATATCATCCTCACAGATCATCTGTGAGGTTCAATGAATACTCCTTGGAAAAGGCTGAACCCAGTCCTGAACCCAGTAAGCCCAGTAAATTCTAAACTTGTGTTCATAGTTATTTCTACTTTTTGCAGAAGCAAAAGTAATAAAAATGAAGATGATAGTTTATGGCATGCCCTATGACCAGATAAAGGATAATAAGACCAGAGAAGTTGATCATTCACTAACATTTCATTTATCAGTAACTATATTTAGATACAATGTTTGCATTAGACTTTAAGTCAGTAGTAAGCTTAGACATTGAATCATTTAAAAAGAAAAAGAAACTAAAAAGAAAAACAAAGATACTGTTTTTAACCTAGTGTACTTTTTCCATTACATCAGTGATGCACACCACAGAAAAAAAAGTAGTCAGAATCAATATGTGTAAGTGTATTTAAAGAGTTTTTCTGTTGCCTATACTTGTGATCCTTAAAATTTCAAGTGTATCTGTGGTGATTTGATTCAGGTGTTCCCCATAACCTTAGTTGTTCTGAATGCTAGGCTCCCAGCTGATGGAGATTTGGGAATTAACACCTCCTGGAGGCAGTATATTGTTGGGTGAAGGCTTATGGGTATTATAGCAAGTGTTTCTTTGCCAGTGTTTGGCACACTCTCCTATTCCTGTTGTCCATCTGATGTTGACCAGGAGGTGATGCCCACCCTCTGCTCATGCCATCATTTTCCATACCATCATGGAGTTTCCTTCAAGTCTGTAAGCCAAAATAAACCCATTTTCCCCCAAAGTTTCTCATAGTTGGGTGATTTCTGCCAGCAATATGAACCTGACTGCAACAGTATCAAAGGCACTTGAAGAAATAGCTAAAGTACAGGCTCTATTCCTACAGGGTGGTGTCAGATCTGAGAAGCTACATTTCAATCACTTCCTTAACAACCTGGTCCAAGGAAGAAGACCCTAAAGTGACACAAATATCAGTCTCTACTATGATGATAACTATTTATGGAAAATTAAGAACATTCTTTTGTCTCCAAAGTTTTAATTTCCCATTCCTCTATGTTCAACAAAGCACAGAGTATTTCTGGAATCACATTTTTAAAGATATATGCACCTTCTAACACAATGTTATATAAATTCATAAATCTCTTCCAATATGTCAAACAATTTACACACATGGTTTATATAAATGTATATACACATAGACAAGAGCTGGATAATTTATCTATTTGAAAACGTAACTCTCCTTATATTAAAATTTTATTTTATGGTATCTATAATAATGATCTTCTAAGATATTATTAGAAGATGTTAGTAGTAAAATGATACCAAAGAGATTTAAATTCTTTGTGTAGGGTGCTGGATTGGTGAAGGTATAGTAGTTTCAAACTTACTTGCCACACCTACAGTACCTCATTTCATTCACAAAACTCTCATAAATAAGAAAATAAAAGTGTGTATAAGTGTGTGTAGTACGGTAAATGGATAGTGATATAATGACTCTTGAGAATCCCTTTCAGTCTTAACAAAAGAAGGCTGGCTGCCACAAAGCATGGTTTAAATCTTATATCTTCTACTAACTAAGTAACTTAAAATTCAATGTACATATGCATCATTTTATTGGTTATTACTAAATTTAGCCAGTCTTATATTTCTGAGGCTAAAGTTTTATTGTGAGAAAGATCATTTGGACAGGATGAATTTGAGTCATAGTGTCTCTGATCATATAGAACATTGACTTCAGGAGGGTTTACGAAGCCTGCAATATTTCCTTCCACCTCCTTCTTGTATTTCCAATCTTTTCCCTCAAATACAAGAGCAAAATGATATCAAGAACAGAAATAAAGATAAATGATAAATTAGCTACTAGGTGATGAGAGATAAGTTTTCAATCAGAATAAAGGCCCTTCAAGAACTATATTAAAAGAAAAATTTATATTGATAAAATTAGTGAGATGTTGACTTTTAAAATACCAAAATATAACCTTAACATATCAGAAAACCGACAATACATTTCCATTTGCTTATATCGTAGACATTCCTCAAAATTATGTCAATTATGTTAAATTTTTAAAATTCAGTAAACAAAACACATCATTATATGTATTTTAGGTGAAATTAAATACGGCATATATGATTACATTTAAAATTAGGATTAAGCAGTGAAAAGAGTTCAAATTAAAAAAATATTGAAAAAATATATACTGATAGTCAAGAAAACTGTAAAGAGATGCAAGTAGTCACAATATAATGTTAATAGCTATAAATCAAAAGAATATTCAGAATTCCTAATGGTTGGCACCATTATTCTGATTTTGAGAAATTTTTATGTAATTGCTGTGCTCTCATTATAATCACTATAATCATTTTCAATCCCAGGTGTAGACAAATGTTAAGGAAAATGCTTTGGCACTTTATTAAAAACTGTTTTCATGGCCTGGGTATAAATTCATAGATTTTATATTTGATCACTAGCAAACAAACATTATATGTATTTGCATTTAAATTTGTTTATTGAGATCAGTTTTTTTTCAGATTTGAGTTACTTAACTTGCTGTTTAACTGGAGAATGAAAATATGCAAATATATTATTAAGATGTTTATTTTTAATGTTTCTTCAACAGTACAGTAATACAAATGTTGAAGTATTTCTAAACCTATGAGAATTCATAATGATATATAAGTATTGCAAACCATATTGAATATGTTTGAATAAAGTCTTTACTACTGATTCTTCCTACATTTAATTATGAGGTACAAATGGTATTTTTCCTCCAGGTACCAATACTTGGAATTACAAATGTCATTTTTATGCTACATTATTATAATGCCATTTAGAATATGTGTTGATTATACATAATAAATTGAGTTATGTATCATTCTTATTCATAATGCATATTTGCATACATTTCTGTCCTGGCAACTATGGGAAGTCTGGAACATCATCTAACATTTGATATGACAACAGAAAAACCCAAGTGAAAAACATTTGGCTCTGAACTGAAGGAATGCATCTGATTAAATCTAAACTGCAATGCCATAACATTATCTAGTGATGATAACATAAAGGAGTGTCTGCTACTATCAAAATTTACCTTATAGATAACACAAAAGTTAAGTGGTGTTACTAAAATTTTATTCTTAGGATACAGGAGGTAAGTGTATTCAATGTTCTTTGCAATTTGCCTCAAGATGTCTTTTTCAGTATGATCATTTATAAAGCCTGTAATGAAGCTCAAAGAGAGAGAACACATGGTTACGTGGGTGTAAAGGAGTAAATTTAAACTCAGGGATCTGGAACCAATTTCTTGGAAAGGGCTTTCCTTTCCTATTATTCCAAACATCTAGTACCGTTTAAATAAGGGCAAACACAATTCTTTATATTATTGCCAAGGTGCTAATGATCTTTAGTGTTATGAGCCATTTCCAAGGATCTCAATCAAAATACTTGGTTTATTGACTGAGGTGAGTTTAGAAGTTGGGACCTCTGAGTTTTTCATTATATCTCTCATACTTATAGGAGTGACGTGTATAGACTGCTTTCCTCCTTTGAGCTTGTTAACAAGGGTAGAATAAGAGGGTTGTTGAAATGGCTCAGTGGATAAACTATTTGCCACTCAACTCTGAGTACCTGATTTACAATTCCCAGACCTTACATAGTATCTGGAAGCTGTGGAAGGCTTTGGGATTCTTACTGTATCTATATAGAGAAGACAGGCAGAGAAAGAATTTCTGAGGTGCTCATGAATGTACCTGTGAACAAGAAGAGACTGCCTCAAATGATGTTGTGGGTGAGAACCTATCCAAACAGTTTCCTCTGACTTTCTTAAAGTTTCTTCTCCCACAACACAAATACACACATTAAAAACTTCAAAAAATAATAAACAAACAGACTAGAGGAATAACAATCAGAGGAGAATAGAGAAACTACATGACCAGAGTAAAATCTGAAAATAGAAATTTACATGTATTTTGATCCTGGACGTTCTCAGATGTTCATACCCTTTTTGGACCTCCTGTGAAATTATTCCTGCACTATGTTCTTCATATATATTCTCCTTATTCTTGATTCAGATAATTTGGAACACAGAGTTATTAAGAATGAATTCTTACTGTATGAAAAAAGCACATGTGAATTTTATAAATACAACACTAAGTGAACAGAGTTAAATTCAGAAATGATTGTGATTAAATGCTTATCAGGTTATAACTGAAAAATAAAACTGAGATTAGGCTTTTTAAGACAGTGATGACAATGAATGTAGAGAGTTGGGAGACACAGAGGAACAATGTGTGATGGGGCCTTCCTCTGCTTTGCACCATGACATTTGATATGAAGGTAAGCTTAGTTTTGTCCTCATAATGTACATTAAGGACTTGCACCTAAAGTGATCTAGGGCAATAATGTAAGGGTAAGCTTTTCCCATATGGTCTGTGGTGGTGTTTTTATTGTGCATCTGAACCCACTCAATTGGTAGAAAAATTAGTTTCTCCCTTTAAATTTGTTAGGTATCATATTCCTTAAAATATTGGATTTATGGGCTGGAGAAATGGCTTAGTGGTTAAGTGCTTGCCTGTGAAGCCTAAGGACCCGGTTTGAGGCTTGATTCCCCAGGACCCACATTAACCAGATGCACAAGGGGCATGCGTCTGGAGTTCATTTGCAGTGGCTGGAGGCCCTGGCGTGCCCATATTCTCTCTGTGTCTCTATCAGTCTTCCTCTGTCTGTTGCTCTCAAATAAATAAAAATAAAAAAAGCAAAAAAAAAAAAAAAAAAAGAGAAAGAGGAAGCAAAAGGAAGCTGAACTTACTTTATTAAAAAAACAATGGATTTACCATCAGAAAACCAAAATACCATTAAGATATTCCAAATACAAAGGGGTGAATGACATTTGGAAAGTTTGTTTCTTCCCTGCAGTTGAATGATCAGTGAGAAGAGGCATGTTGTCATCATCCTATGTCTCCATTCATTACATAAATGTTTCTCAACTTCCACTGGGCAGCAAAATCAAACTATTCCACAGTCCAGGGCTTGATCCACACAGACTGATGGGATCTCATTCCAGATACACTGATGTAGGAGATTGCAATTTGTTCTAGCCTTGTTTAGTCCTGATCTTTGTTTCTGCTGTGGATGACACACGCTGACGCTAGAGGAACACTGTGCTGCACTCTGCTGTATGTAAAGTATCTTCCCTCCTGTGCTAACCATGCAATATGTGATCTCTCTATCTTCCTGTGCTACACCCTGCTGTATGTGGTCTCTCTCACCTCCTGTACTACACTGTACTGTATGTGATCTCTCTCACCTCCTGTACTACACTGAAGTGTATGTGATCTTTCACCTCCTGTGCTACACCATACTGTATGTGATCTCTCTCACCTCACTACACCATACTGTGTGTGATCTCTCTCACCTCCTGTACTGTACTGTACTGTACTGTGTGTAGACTCTCTCACCTCCTGTGCTATACCATACTAAATGTGTTATGTTTCACCTCCTGTACTACACTGTACTATTTGTGGTCTCTCTCACCTCCTGTTCTGCATTGTACCATATGTGATCTCTCTCACCTCCTGTACTGCACCTTACCGATGTTATCTGTCTCACCTCCTGTACTGTACCATACCATATGTGATCTCTTACCTCCTGATCTATACCATATCACATGTGATTTCTGTTGCCTTCGCTGCTACACTATGCTGTGTGTGCTCTCTTACTTCCTGTACTAATCCTGCTGTACGTAGTGTCTCATACCTCATATAATTTTTATTAATCATCACACTGGACTCTAGAACTTTGTACTGTATATGGGTGGCATGCATTAAATGTGTTGGAATAAGTAGATGATTATAAAAATCTTTAAAAAAAACTACCATAAATGTAGCTCCTCCTTAAATGTTATTTAGATGCATTTTTTGTGATGGTATCTCAAAAGGGGAGCTGAATTTATTTCTGAAAGCTTAAATGAAGTGGTTTAGGGTCTGGAAGCCAGAACAACAACTGCCCCAGGCATTTGCCTTATCTAAAAGAATAAAGTATATTAAATTCTCAAGGGAAGCTATGGGGAATTCAGACATCAAAGCATTTATCTTAGTGTCTTATATGTCATTTCAAACTGAAATGTGGAAAACATCAGCATTTGGACTTGAATGCTTAACATGGCATTTTTGCTGTGATATGGCATGTATGTTGGAGGCTAAGAGATTTCTGAAAAGCATCTTCCATCAGAACTGCACCTTCTGGGCAGGAAGACTTAATTCACACATGGATCACCCACCATTATAACTGGCAGCACAAACTGGAAGTGGCATGCTACTTGTTATACATTACCCTAGCCCATAGAATAAGAATGCACTTCAAAGACAAAAACACTTCAGCGATTAGGTGGAAATAGATAAAGATCTGAAAAAGACATTTGAACTGGCAGAAGCTATGAGGCAGGGGAGGGGAGTGGCATAGCGCAATTTAGGTGTACATCACAGTGCATGGTAAAGATGGAGGTAGATTTATTTATAAAAAATAGTTAAATTTTGAGGAGCTATGTTGAGGAACATTTGGAAAATTTTGGAAGCCATTGAGTATTGCTTGTGATTATGAGGACTTCGGCAGGGTGGTGCCCCAGGACAGGCATGGGAATTAGCCTTCCATCTCACCATAGGACCCACTTTAAGCAAAAACATTCCACTGGAAAATGTCTGTCAATCTGAACCCTCTCCATAGTGTTTGCATCAACTTCCCCACAACACTGATATCATCACAGGTATAACTGACTGGGTGGGCCTATCCATTCTAACTTTCCAAACTTTATTCATCGGTATGTGAAGAATTTATACAATTTATTTCATATCTACTGCTTATGACTCTCCATTCTCAAGAAGTAGAATCTTCTGTCCATTGTTAGCTGTGAACCCAGGTCAGTCAACCATGCTATTAGTCTATACTTAAATAATAATCTGGATCATTTCATGGAAACTGCTTTGGTCACACACACACACCTAACACATATACCCAAGTCTTTCTCTTTCTCTCTTTCTCTGTCTCTCTCTGTCTCTCTCTCTCTCATGTCACACCTTTTACATGCATACGTATATCATCTCATAAATATACATATATGCATATATTTGCTTTAGACTCTTCTTTAATTCTAATCAAATCTTCGGAACCTCAATAAAAAAAAAAATGAGAAGTGAAATTACCTGGAGTAATTCCCTAAGTCAATCTTTCTTTTGTTTTTGTACATCAGCCATGTTCAACCATTTGTCTCTGTGGTCCCTCTAGCCCATCTGCTCTTATTTTAATAATTTTTCTAGTGCATTAATTAGTTCAGCAGACCCTCTAGTCTCAATGAGGTCATTCTCTCATAAAACTCTGTTTTACTTAGAAAAGCAGTCCCCACCAAAGCATCAACTTCCTATGGGCTCCTCACCTTACACAGCCACTGCAGTAAGGGTCTGTTGTCTCATCCTGAGACCTAGTGCATACCTTGGACATTTCAGTTTAGGTATGACTAATTAACAACCTGTGTAATATTAGTTCCCTCTTCACCAATGATATTTTTTCATCATATATATGATGAAAAAGCCATATATATATATATATTGCTATATATTCTATATATTGCAGGAAGTATTTAAGACTGTTTAAATTTCTATTTATACAGATTATCTTATTATAAGACACAGAAAAATTGAGAGGATCCCCCATGTGGCCACATGAATAGGTTGTTTTCAAAAGTGAAAATCCTCCAGAATGCATGACCAATATACCTCAACAAGGAGGGGCCAGGGGTAGGGGATAGGACATGGATGAGCGTAACAATGGTACCAACTTGACTGTATTTCGCTGAGTACAAAACTAATTAATAAAAAAAGTGAAAATCTATGTGACCTGAGTAAATGCTTTCTGATAGCAGTGGGTTATTCCAATAAGTGTTCACTTTGACTCTCATATTTTTTAAATCTATAAATATATTTAATATGTAGAAATATTATGCAATATGCCCATAGCTGTAAGTCCTCATTCAAGTACATATTAAGGATGAAGGAGTTTAAAAATAATTTTTGATCTTAGAAAATACATATAAAAAACAAAGAGAATTTAACACAGAAAACGAGCAATTAATATGGGAAAAAATCAGGCCTTGGTAAATTACCAGTGAAATATTTTAAAAATTCACAGTGTTTATCGTGTTAACTAAAAAAACACAAATCATTAATTTTATACTACTAAGTGAATTCATCAAATTATAACAGAAAATCAAGTATAAAAACTGACCAAGCATTAAGTGATGCTTTAGAGGCATTATCTATATTGGCCAAATCTCTTGATTTCTGAAGTTTGGTCATTAATTTTATTCACTTCTGATCATGGGTTGTTAAAATCAAAACTAATGTACTACTATAATAAATATTTGATGTAAGTAACCAATAATTATTCTCTAAGACTTTTTAATTAAAGCTTAATCTATCATAAGAACATTGAATATGTCTGAAAAAGCAAATATTACACTTATTTTTACAAAGGTAAAGTCATCAAGAGAAAAGGCTTTTTTGATGCTAAAATCCTGGCCAGTAAAATGAAAATACCTCTATATTTTTGTAAGCACTTTTTTAAAGTTTCTATGGTCGTGATTTGTTTTAAAATTTCTGAAAGTCACTCAGGACACTGAGGAAGGAGGTTAGCCATGTGTTTCAGAACAGCTTAGGGAACTAAGGGAATTCCAGATCACCTAAAACAGCAACAAAAAGAAAAAGGAAAAAAAATCCCAGTGTCTATTGAGTGAGATATTCTTATGCTGACAATCCTCTGGAGAATTATTCTCACTGTAGAATAGCAATGTATTCCCTATTCTTCACTCTGATAATACTGTGTGTGTACATCTGCTCTACATCTATACCTTCAGGGAAGTTTTATTTCACCAAAATAAATGTTTGAAATACTGCTTAATGTTATGTAGCTTTTATTCCAGCCATGGGCAACAATATAGGAAGGTATTTAAATTCGTTTTAAAATAAACTATTTTATGCTGGAGAGATGGCTCAGCAGTTAAGGCATTTGCCTGTAAAGCCACAGGATGTCAGTTCGATTCCCCAGGACCCACAAAAGCCAGATACAAAAGGTAGCACATGAGTCTGAAGTTAATTTTCAGTGTCTGGAGGGCCATTCTCTCCCTCTCTTTCTCTCTCTCTCTTTCTCCCTCTTTCCCTCTCTTGCTCTCTCAAATAAATAAATAAATAAAGTTTAAAAAAATCTTACTATTTCAGATTCTCTATTGCCATACACACATTAGGTGAAAAGTATGACAAATATCACTTAAAGTAAAGTTTACGGGTAAATAGCAAGTTCACTTTTTCCTGACATAATAACCTATTCTTTTCTCTCTCTCTGTGTGTATTTGTGTACATGTACATTATATTATACATTATAAGGTTCTGTTAGCCTCCAAGAAAAAAAGAGACAATCAAAAGGCTGAGGAGCCTTGAAAATCATTTACAATATGGATGTACCAGCATTGGTTTAGTTTGTATCTTCTCCAAGGCAAAAGCCTGCACAGATTTTGTGAGCATGTATTTTCCACACTGTTTGAAACAAAAATCATTGACTTGTTACCAGTCTACATTTGAAGTCAGGATACAAAATTGTTTAAACATGTTAGCTGAAATGCAGTCAACCTTCCTCTACATTAATTCAACTACTGAGAAATTGATACAATTTCCACAAGATTGCAATTTATAGGAAGGTTAGTTTGTTCTCTTAAGCATGTACCACGGTGACTGATCTGTTCCAAGTTAATTCATTTTTCCAGCGAACTCACACAATCACAGAAAGACAATTGCCACTTAGCCTCACTCATATGTGGTTCCTAACCTGGATCAGCTTGAGGTGCTGATATACCAGATAGAAAACTTGATGCCCAAACAATAGGGATGGGAAGGTTCCTAGGGAGGAGAAGGAGAGGTTGGGGGAAAAAATGAAACTAAACTCAAAATGAATTGATCCCATAGAAACTTTTCTCCTTGAAGATAGAGTAACAGTTTTAACTCTCGATAGGAGAACCTGATAAGAAGGGCCCTGGTGGGATAAAGACTAATCTTAAAAAAAAAAAAAAAAAAAAGGCTCTGGTCTGTAACTCCTAGTACTAGAAAGCAGTTGCTGCCCACAAGGAGCTGTTGATCAGAGAGACCTTCCAGGGCCCCAAATGAAGTCAGGCTTCTTGCAAAGCACTTGATCACCCACCGGAGGTAAATGGTAAGACCTTATTGCTGAAGACACCATATGCTGTGGCACAGAATACAAAGATACCTGGAGGGAATCCAGAAGAGAGCCAGTCCGGAGTCAATTAGTCCATCTACTGTTAGAAAGTGCTGCTTGAGCTACTGAGGGAAAGTGGCCAAGAATGGTCCAAGCAACAGGGGGTCTAAGGTACTCAGAAGCAAAAAAAAAAAAAAAAAAAAAAAAAAAAAAAAACTAACAAGATGTACACAAAAGTACAATAGTGGCACACAGCCTTGTTTGGTAACCAATAGTTTTCTGTAAGAGATCCACTCAGTGCAAAGGAACCCACATGTGGAAATGGGAACCAGGTCAGAATCCTATGGAGACAAAGATTATGCTCTTCAATGGCAAGCTCTCACTAGTCTTTGGCTAAAAGAGGCTTATTCATCAAATTTTCCCTAAACATACGGTTTTACTAAAATGCCACAGCTGTTCAATTAACTGAAAGTGAATCAGAAAGCTTTCTCATTGGAACTTAAAAGCATATAAGGAGTAGCAAAGACACTCAGAAAATCAGCTAGGAAAATGTAGTTATGTAAAATTACCAGGCTTCCCAGGAACATGATTCTTGCTAGTAACTAAGGGGGATTGCCTTTCAGGCTGCTGGAAAATAAATAAGTATAAAGATTACTGGATCCTAGGAGACAGCTTCTCAGCAAGGAAACTCTCAGGTTTTGGGACAATTTGGGAGAGGAAAATGTTGATGGAATAAATGCAGGGTTGCTCCAGTGGGTTATCCAGTTTAGAAAAAAATATACAACTTCAGTTGCAAACCCAATAATATTACTTGCATAATGGTGCTGGCCATGTTGATATTTTCATCAGTTGCCTCTTTTAAAATATTTTTGTGGAAAAAATTGAATTCATTAAAAATGGAGTTATGTTGTTGGGACCATTACTTCAAAGATTTCAGAGAAATTCAGTGTTGTGGATATTTGGAGGGAAGTACACCCTGTATAACCACAGCACGTGTCGAGTTTTCTATTCCATGAATTTCCCATGTATTTTGATTAAACAAACAAACAAACAAAAAGCTGGATTCCAGATGGTTAGTTTGGTTACTGTAACTTTAAAAGCAGCACTTTTAGAGATAACAGTGGCTAAGAAATAGTGTAACAGTATTTCAAAATGATCCTTTCTAGAAATGGGGACTAGAGAGAATGCTGTTTGAACTGCCTACCAGCCAGTCCAATCTTTTATGGGAAATATTTTGAAGTCACTTTATGTTTCTTTAGTAAAGGTTTTCAAGGATAATATAATCCATAGACTAATAAATTGTCCTGAATTAAGTGGCATTTAATATCCAGCAGTCAGTTTCATCCAAGAAGTTACTTCCATGTCAGAATTACATGCAACAAAAATAAACTTTTCCATAAATGGGTATAATGTGAGAGTTGCTTGTATCAGAGGTAAAGCACATTCCATATATGTAAATAACTTAAAATAATCGAGGCAAACACTTAAAAGCTTTTATTTTCACAACAGCAAGTTAACTGTAAATATTTTAATGTTAGTTTGCTCATCTATGATCTGACAACATGCTGAGAAGAGAAAACGATCCCCAAACTCAATTTAGTGCATTGAAAAAAAAATTAACACTATCAAGACAAGTTACAGTCTTTAGATCACCTTTGTAATGTGTATGGGTCTATTTTTCCTGGAATAGTTTAAGATGAAGCAATTTTCCCTGTTTTGGAGATTTTGTAGTTAATTTTAATTTTGGCTATTTGTAAAAAATGGGCTGTCTGTATAAGTATAAAATATAGGTTTTTTTCCCCCAAAAAACAGATGTTTATTTTGTATTAAAATATAAATACAAATATCACTGAAATTTTTACAACATTTGTATACATGTGGTGATATTAATGTTAAACTGTAAAATTCAAGAATTAAAATGTGACTCTGTAGTTCCAAAAACAAAATCAAAAAAATACTCCCTAAATTAATAATGCTTATCCCATTTAACCTGTGCTGACTTCAGTGTCCATTGGCGAATCTGGTTTTCTTTTTCTGAAGGTAGGGAGACGTAAGGAGATAAACTACCCCTCACACTTCAGCAAAGCCACAGAGGAATTGGGGTGATGAGCAAGAATGCAGTTTCCATAGTGAGTCTGACAATCAGCACCAGGGTGGAGGAGATAGACACACTGAGGATACTCAACACCACCAAGACAGAGACCCAGAAACTCCTAAGACCTCATCACAAAAGTAGACTTAAAATTAACCCACCATGTGCCAGGTGTGGTGGCACACGCCTTTAATCCCAGAATTTGGGAGGCAGAGCTAGGAGGATCGCTGTGAGTTCAAGGCCACCCTGAGACTACAGAGTGAGTTCCAGGTTAGCCTGGGCTAGAGTGAGACCCAACCTCGTAAAACCAGGAAAAAAAAAAAATCACCCAGCACAGCTCAGGGAATTTTGTGCAAGATGGGGTGGAAAGATTTTAAGATCCACAGATTGAGAAATCATTCTCAGAGGTATTGCCTTCCTACAACAACTGACTCATGCTCCCACAATGCATAACCCACAAACCCATGGGAACCTATGGGAATACCTGCAACCCCATTGAAGAGGGCTTTCATCAGAATGGGGCCAGGGAGGAGTGAAAGGAAAGGATGGTACCAATATGTGATGTATCCATGCTCAGTATGTCTTTAATAAATAAAAACAAATTAAAAAGAAGAATGTACCATGGAGCTGGGTGTGGTGGTGCACATCTTTAATCTCAGCACTCAGGAGGCAGAGGTAAGAGGATCACCTTGAGTTTGAGACCACCCTGAGACTACATAGTGAATTCCAGGTCAGCCTGGACAAGAGTGACACCATACCTTTAAAAAAAAGTACCACGAAGCCTGTGTATATTTACCAGATAGTTCTATTATTTAACAACTTGAGAGACACATTCACAGTGAGAAATTATGTACATTTCTAAAAGTGCAAATAAAGAAGAATATTAACGGAAATAACCTGATATGAGATTTTTCAATGATCAATATGTTTTCAATACTATGCTAAATACTTCTAAAGATTTATAAAGTGTGGATAAATGACTCAACTTAAGCTTATAGGGTAATTTGTTTAACAATTTCTTGTGTAGTGTCTAACATTTTCACCAGATTGTCAAAGGGCTGTGATTTTTCTATCAGGACAAAAATAAAAATCTTACTATATTCTGGTTGCAGGAGATAAACAATAGACAAAAATAGAAAATTGAATCCTATAGAAACTTAAATTTATATATATATGTGTTTATGTATGTGTGTGTGTGTGTGTGTGTGTGAGAGAGAGAGAGAGAGAGAGAGAGAGATGGGGGTGGATATGCAAAAACTGAATTAATCTGGAGAAAGAAAATTAAGGGGCTGGAGAGAAGGCTTGGTGGTTAAGCACTTGCCTATGAAGCCTAAGGACCTCAGTTAAAGGTTTCATTCCCCAGTACACACATAAGCCAGATGCACAAGGTGGCGCATGCATCTGGAGTTTGTTTGCAGTTGCTGGAGGCCCTGATGCACCCATTCTCTCTCTCTTTCTCTCTGCCTCATTCTCTCTCTGTCTGTATGTTACTCTCAAATAAATAAATAAAAATAAACAAAAAATTCTATAACCAAAAAAAAAAAGGAAAATTAAGGCAGGTTTCATTGATAGGGTGGTACTTTAGAACAGGTATAAATAAGATACAAATAAAAGGAATAACTGAGGAAGAACTTACCAGAAAGAGAGAACAGCCTGGGGAAAACAATTATTTAGACTAAACAACATATTATGTAACTGTTATATCACTCTCTTAATTACTGAACATCACTAAAGAGATCATAAAGCAGCCTTGAATAAATGGTAAACACCTATAAAAATCATTACCTACAGGACTGGAGAGATGGCTTAGTGGTTAAGGCATTTGCCTGCAAAGCCAAAGGATTTCCCAGGACCCATGTACATGATATGCACAAGGTGGCATATGTGTCTGGAGTTCGTTTTCAGTGGCTGCACGCCCTGTCACACCCATTCTCTTTCTGCATCTGCCTTTATCCCTCTCTCTCAAACAAATAAAATAAAATAAAGTTTAAAACAATCATTACCTACAACTATGAAAATAATAACTGTTTACTACATTTTGTAATTTGTTATAATCTAGTGCTACCCTATTACTGATTAAATACTCATATTTCTTCCAAATTTATTATCTGTATTAACAGTAGCTTCTCAAGTAACTGAGATATATCCTATGACTAAGGGAGAAAGAGAGGGGATATGACAGAGAGCAGAGTTATGAAGGGGAAACTGGGGGAAGGGAAGGGAGGGAAATACTATGGTTTGTTGTCTATAAGTATAGAAGTTGTATATATATATATATATATATATATATATATATATATATATATATATGAATATGACACAAGACACCCTGCTCCAGATATGAGGATAAAATTCCTACACTCCCAAGGATTTTTAAATTTTTTGTTTTTTAAATCATGGGCCTCTAACAATTGTTTTCTCCCATACTGATATACCAAGTCTGGTTTTAGCATGCATCTCAGATAAAAGTTTCACCAACCCATCTGGCATTGGTTTCTTCCAGCCTTCATTAACTCTAATTTCATTATCACCTGTTCTGGCATGACCTTACGTTCCCTGTGCACTTCTTTCTTTTCTCAAGGGAAATGAATTTCTGTCTCAGCATCCACCGTGTGAGCCCCGAGGCAAAGAACTCATTTGTATGTGAGGACTGTCCTATCTCTCCTGATACCCAAGGCCATTTCCTGAGACTCTTACTCTTTGGTTCTCCCTGGCTTCAGATGAGACCAGAGGGAATTTCCTGACCTATGTAGATGTGTGAGTGTGTGTGGCATGCACATGAGGAAAGGAAGCTTCACGTTACTCAAGTGATTTTCCTTCTATTTATGACTTGTGTTTGGGAATTTTGTTTAAATTTCTTTTGTTATTTTGATTTTATTTGTGAATTATCATACTTTTATGGAATTCAATTCATATGTCCTTTGAGAGAAATAAATAATTTTATGGTTTGGTAACAAAAAAAAAGAAAGTATGAAATTCATGTTCTAAAATCCTGGATTTCCATTCAGTAGAAATGATAATAAATGGTCACAATCAATATAGATTTAATTGAGAGTTGAGGTGAAAATACTAACCTTATTGAACTAATTTTATCAATATTTGCAATTAGTTTTCCAATTGTCCCCAAGGACAACTTCTACTTTTAATCCTCCATTATCTGGCACAGTTAGGTGTATAACTAAAGACAACCTTCATCTGCCATTCTGATCGTCATCTCTGTGTGAGAGTGCATCTATACATTTTGTTAAGGCTACTATAACTTTGCAATGTTGTCAGAGAGTTTTTTCTCTGTTCACACAAATTCCCTATTGGGTACATTTTGTTTATTATACAGTGAGTGAGGATATTGATTCCTCAACCCGAGACTAATGAGGAGTGCTCATAAGATCAATACCCATATTATCAATTGGAGTTTGGTGGTCAAATATAGATCAATAGTTTTTGCAGACATTGCTTCATTTAGAAAGAAAAATAAATAAATAAATGCACTCAACTTAATGGTATAAATACCAACCCACCTGTCAAGAGTATTAACTTACTATTGATTTGGAAGGGACTGATTATTATTGAAAGAACATTGTGAAACTTCTTCTTCTCTCAAAAATTAAAACCTCATACCTAATAAACATCTCAAAGACTGGATAATAGGGATGGAGGGGTGGGAGGGGAGGGTAAGGGTGTGTGTGGGGGAACAAAATAATTGGACCCAAATGGAAATGGTACCATAAAATCCTGCATCCTGAAAGACATACAAAAAATCGAACCTTCATCAGGTGCTTAGAGAGTATAGCTGATTCACAGGGGTCTGGAGAGGATATGAAAAAGACTATCCTCCATCTTCTCCTATTCTTCTCTCTCTCTTTTATATTACCTATATTTTTCTTCTTTCTGCCCCCTTGGTGCTAACCTGTAACTCCTAGTACCAGCATGTGGGTAACATCAACAATGAGCTATTGACCAGAGACACCTACAAGGTTCCCCAAATAAGACAGCATTCTGTCAGAGTACTTGATGACCCACTTAATGGTTAAGGGTAAGACCCTACTGCCAAAGACACCATATGTTGTTGGGATGGAACATGGAGCGACCTGGATGGAAGCTGGAAGAGAGTCAATCCCCAGAGAGTTGGGCTGTCTAGTGCCAGAAGGTGTTAACATGAGTGACGGGGAAAATGACTAACATCTGCCTAAGCAACTTTTGGTCTAATCTACTCAACAGCAATCAACTTGACATGATGCTCACACAAGTACAATAGTGGTATTCAGACATGTGTTACCAACTGCTCTTGATTTGGCTAATAATTCTACTCAGTGGAATGGAACCCATACCTGGAATGGGGAAAAAAGTCAGAACCATATCAAAAAATGACCCCACTCTCCAATATCAAGTTCCCACCGATAGTGGGCTACAAGAGGGTCTATAACTATTAAATTCTCTCTAAAATTATAATGAGTATCCATGTATCTTGCACTGACCTCACTTTCCACTGGAGAATTTGCTTTTCTTTTTCAGATGGATGCAGAACCTGAAGAAAGAATCAGCCCATTGCACCCCACTAGGGCTGAAGCCATATAGTTAGGTGGGGTAATGAGCAAGAGATGCTTTCTCAGTGAACCTGGTATCCACACATGGGTGAAGGAGACAGACACACAGAACACTCAACTCCTACCAAATCAGACATCCAGAGACACAGAGATTTCCAAGATGTCCCGTCACTGAAACAGAACTAAAATGAACCCAACATGGCTCAGGGAAATTCACGGAAGTGGGGTCAGAAAGATTGTTAGAGCCATAAGTTGGGTCATTATGCACAGAGACATTGCCTTGGTCCCATAACTGATGGCCACCCCACAATGCAACAACCACAGTCTGCAGGGGGCAATGACAGGGAGAAGGCTAATGATGGTACCATCTTGGCTGTATACACACTATGTACATAACTAATAAAAAATTAAAACCTCAAACTATGTGTTTGAAGAACAGCTACCAACCCATGCTTCCTTTGCATTGAAGGTGGAAATTTTTCATTTTCCAAGAAAGAATAGACATACAAATTCATCTGAACATTTAAAGATAAGGTGCAAAATATGAAAGCTCTAAGGATTCTAATAAAATAGCAGAATAATAATTTGATATTAGGTAAGCACATTTTTTTTTTACTCAGAATGAGTTAACATGAGGGAAAATTGAAAAGTTTCATATCCACAGAGAAGATACACATATTTATAAAATATCCTAACATCCATCCTCTTAAATGATAGCTGAAAATGCATATATTTTTATGTAGCTTTTGGTTTCATCAAGAGTTTTGCTGTACTTATGACTTACTGTTCAGTGTAGGCAAAGCATGAATAACACCTTTGTCAATATCCACCAAACTGGAAACATTTTAGTAATATTGCTGCTGTGGAAAGAAATTTTGTCAGATCCTAAGAGTGTAACTCAATGTTCTACTCTAACTGACTCATGTGATGCACTAATTTCAATTGTCAGCACCACGAGCAAAAAACAAACAAACAAACAAAAAACAACAAAAAAACAGTACTTTATTACTTTATGACATATTGGGCAAATTTCTACTGCTCCCACAGTAGACACCATGGTCTAGAGGAAAAACTCATTTTCAACCTTTCAATAGCATACCTTTCTATTTGTAGGTATATTAGTAAGTACATACAATAATATTGATTAGGGCAGAAGAGATGGCTCAGCAGTTAAGATGCTTGCCTGCAACAAACCAGGTTTGATTCCCCAGTACCTATGTGAAGCCATATATACAAAATGATGCATGCATCTTGAGTAGGTTTGCAGTGGCTAGATGGTCTGGCATGCCCATTCTCTCTCTCTCTCTTTTTTCTCTCTCTCTCTCCTTGCAAATAAATAAGTAAAATAGTTTTTGAGAAATAATAATATTGGCTAACCCCTGGAACAAAATTCTACTGTAGGTGGATTAGAAGAATTGTCAGATTGATGTATCTGGGAAGAATTAAGTGCTTGTGCTACTCTGATCTCTGTGCTTCTCTTTCTAGACAATAGACCTACAGAAGAAAGAATTTGGTATTTCAATGATGTAGGCTGTTCCTTAAGTTAATACTGAATAAATATTGACTAGATATGACACATTATTGCTTTATTTCCCATATTTTGGAAGCTATATTGGGAAAACAGATCATACATAACATATTTTTAGTGGCTTTAACCCTTCTGGTATTGTATATGGATAGTTAGCTGTGGGCAGTTACCAAGAGATAACACATTTTCTAGAAAGAGTCTTTGACAGAGATGGAAGATTGTTCCCTTAATTTGGGATGTCTAGACATAACCCAGTGAGTAACTGTAGTAATAATGATACAACATTAATTAAGAACTTAACATGTGTGAACAATTATTTAAAGCTATAAATTCTCTGTAATCCATTTATATTCAATAACAACCATTTCTGTGAGGATAAAACCTAAACACAGAGAAGCTACGTGGCCTACCAGGGCTCAGTAGACACATGGCTAAGGAACTGGATTCAGGAATTCTAGAACAGTGCGCACAAATACCACCATCATGCTATAGAACCAGAAACAATTACCATGAAAATAGATAACTTTATGGACCCAGGCCTAAGTTGAGAGAGAAAAGGCAGAAACAGACCAAGTTACAGGGCTATTTTTAGGTTGGTCTTTCAGGTGCAATATGTGAACTCTTCCTAACATAATCAGGTTATTGCCACTGATGTAAATGGATTCAATGGGAGATTGAAAAATGATAGTGAACCGAAAATGATGTTGAAATCCCTTGCCCCTCATCCTTGCTTTACATACTTATAAAGCACACAGCATGGGACTCTGGATGCCTAGGATGACTGATTTTTTCATAAAGAGAACTTGTCAGGCTGATTAGCTGAGCAAAGCTCTTGTGATTATTCAGCAGCAAAAAATTGACAAAAAATTTTATGGCACCTGGAGGATATCATAATGGCTTACTAGGGTTTGAATGTGCTCCCTTACAAAATCCAATTCCCATCAGTATGGTAATATTAAGAGGCAAGGCCTTTAAAATGTCATTAGTTTGCTGGGAGTGGTGACACATACCTTTAACCCCAGCATTCAGGAGGCAGAGGTAGGACAGTTGCTATGAACTGAGACTACATAGTGAATCCCTGGCCTATAAAGAGACCCTACCTTGAAAAACAAAACAAAAAATAAAAAGTGGCCAGGCGTGGTGGCACACGCCTTTAATCCCAGCACTCGGGAGGTAGAGGTAGGAGGATCACCATGAGTTCGAGGCCACCCTGAGATTACATAGTGAATTCCAGGTCAGCCTGGACCAGAGTGAGACCCTACCTCGAAAAACCAAAAACCAAAAAACAAACAAAAAAAAAAAAAAAAAAAAAAAAGAAGGAAACTTACCATTTTCCTCTTCTGCCTTATAGCATGAAAGGAAATATCAACAACATTCTCAAAAGATACCATCACCTTGATGTTGAACTTCCAAGCTTTGTTTACTGTGAGAAATAAAATTGTGTTTCTTATAAATTAT
Source organism: Dipus sagitta (assembly GCA_036346955.1). NCBI lineage: Eukaryota > Metazoa > Chordata > Mammalia > Rodentia > Dipodidae > Dipus > Dipus sagitta. The sequence continues at coordinate 198,163,380 of CM070770.1, read as the reverse complement.
GGAGACTGTAGTATACTTACAACATCACAACCAAGAAATAATTTGGTACTAGAGGAACAGAGTGTTGTTGTAAGTCTCAGCATATGAAAATAGCTTTAGAGACTTTGTAACATCTGACAGTTATTTGAGGGGTATTGTCCTGAGGATTCAGATGAGCAAAGTCATTGATAATGTCTCCTTCTTATTAGTAATCACTTTGTTTGTCATGAACAGAAGGTTGAAGGAAATATGAACAATAAAGACTGTTCTAAAGGGATTTCAGACAGAAATGTGAAACCAAGTTATAGAAATCAAAACATAGGTTATCTTTTATACAATGGCTAAAACTGACTAAGATATAACCATTTCCTAGGACTTTATAAAAGGCACAATGTACATGCAATGAATTTATATATCTGGTAGAAAAAATCCAAGGTATAAAAATGTCCACCATAATATGTGGTTTCTCTTTCCAAATTCTAACTCTTAAGATGGAAAAAATTTGGAGAGATGGACTACATGTACTTTCTTTGTGAGATAGTGTTATGATTTGAATATGGAATGTCCCCACAGGCATATATTCTGAAGGATTGGTCCTTACCCAACACTATTTTGTACAGGTGCAAGAAGGTTTAGTTTGTGGGGCCTACCTTGAGGATGTAGGTTACTGGCGGCATGCTTGGTAAGGGTATCTTCTCCCTGACCCTTTTTGTATTTCTAGATATTTTTTATTTGATGCCATGAGGTGAAAAATTTGTCTCTTATTCCTACCACCATGGTCAATGTGAACTTGGACTTTAATCTTTGATACTATGAAGGGTAATGAATCCAACCCCTTTTGAAACAGGTCTTCTCAGTTATTTATCACAGTGATGAAAAGTCTGCCGCACATAATTCATCAACGTGTACTGTCGCACTAAGAAATTTGGTAAAAGTGAATTCAGTGCATCAAAGTTAAAATATGGTCATGGACAAACTGAGTGATTTTCTTCCAGCAAGGGCATGGAAATGAGGCCTCCTGAAACACTGGGACCCAGTCCTGATTCTAGTGTGCTTGGAGATGGGACATTCAAAAAGTAACATTCTCAAACTTCAACATTTAATGTTATTTTACATGTTGGGTTTTGGACTTACTTAAGAACTTCTTGCTTCCTTATTATTCCCATTAAAATGGAATTATCTTTGAAATAGGAATATTACATTACATTATGGAAATCATAATGTATTTTATTTTACATTCTCACAGCTGGGGTGTCCTTTACATGGGGATAACCATGCCTGAGATCTCATTCACACAAATGGTATTTGAGAAATAGACTTTAATATTGGAGTCAGTTCAGTTCAGACTTTTCAGAGATGTTGAGAGGGAATAAGAGCACTTTTTTCTTTTTTTAGGAAGGGCATACATTGAGAGAATGAGATGCTATTATTTGAATGAGTATCCCATACAATTCCGTTTTGCTACTGTGATAGCATTAAAAGGTGTGGCTTTTAGGAAATGACTAGTACATAAGCATTCGTCCTTTGTGAGTGGGGTTAGATATACTCATAAAATGGTTAAAAGGGCAGGTAGAATGATAGTAAGTTTATCCCTACTATCAATGGAGGAAACTTGTGATTGTTTTAATGTAATATGTACCTCATGGCCTTGCATGTTTAAATATTTTATTACGTATTTATGAGAGAGATGAAGAGGCAGATAGAAATGAGAGAGAGGCAGACAGAGAGAAAGAGAGAGAGAGAGAGAGACAGAGAGAGAATGTTTGCACCAGGGCCTTTAACCACTGTAAACAAACTCCAGAAGAATGTGCTACCTTGTGCATCTGGCTTATATGGGTCCTGGGGAATCAAACGTGGGTGCTTAGGCTATGCAGGTAAGTGCACTTAACCACTAAGTCATCTTTCAAGCACACTGTGCATGTTTAAATACTTATTCCCCAGTTGGTGTGATGTTGGGAAAGGAGCCTTTGTGTGGAGGAGCCTTGTGAAAGAAGTGTGTCAATTGTCAATGGAGTCAGGCCTTGGGTTTTGTAGCCCAGCCATATTTGCCATACTCAGCTCACTTTCCTACTTCCATCTTGTTGATGTGACATGTTGAAAAAGAATAAGGACTTTGTTCCATTTTATTCTATTTCACACCAACTTAAGTGATACAAATCTTTTGATCAAAGGAGTCCCTTTATCTTGAAATGTAAAAGCTGTGGATTAGTTCTAGTCAAAATGAGTATATTTCAGTAGAAACTCACACTCAGAAAACAGCATACTATGTGAAAGAATAAAAAATCACCTAAATTTTAAAATTGCAAATGTTTGGAATATCAAATTAATCATAATAAATATTATATAATGTTTTAACCAATTTTATATTTATTTATAAACATAATAATTTTTAATCATTTGTAATGCACATTTACAATGAACTTAAATCAGCAATACCTGTTGAACTTTGTTAAGATGTCTCAGCTATTAAAGGAATTTCATGAAATTTCAGTTATATTTATATGCCTCTGTTAAATTAACATAGTATACATAATGAAATGAATTTAAGAATTATTATATGCTACCAATTTCATATTTTTGTGAAGGAGAAAATTATCATTGAGACCATTATCCTTACAATGTTATTCTTATTAATTAAATAGGAATTTTGGAAGCACAAATGGGGGCATGGAAAGAGATTATGGTCATAATATATTGTCTATACTTACGGAATTTTACCTTAAAAAATTAACAAAACTTCCTAATTTTAAAGCAGTTGTTCACCAGCATTTATCAATAGAGATTTGAAATCTAGGCCTGTAAGAAAGTATTTCCATTTATAACAATGTAGCTAATAGATTTCCTCAGCATGAAATTCCATGTTTTTTTCCTGCTTTCTATAACTATAGCAGACAATTTAACTGAAGAATTCTTTCTTAATAAAATATAACCTTGCTAAAGCATTTGTTTTATAATAACATTTCTTTGCTTGAAATTAATCACATTCCATAAATAATATTTAATGAACTAGGTTTCTCGCTCAGTGCTGGGTTCTGCTCACAACAGCTTGCATTATTGAATCATTGAATTTTTTCAACAGTTTTGCAAAGGAACTACTAGTAAATAAATACGCAATTAAATTCTAAGCCAGAAATTGGCAAGGCGATGTTCTTGTTGTTAGTCTGGAGGAAGCGGTATAGCTTGGTGGAGCACTGCTGGCTGACTCAGCCAATAGTCTCAGTTCCTGTGATGCTCAGTTGTCATAGGTCAGACTTAGCCAGCCAGCACCCAAAGCGCACTTTAATCTGTCTCTAAATCAGTTTTCTAATCTTTCTGTTGTTTCATACTTTATGCTCACTTTACAGGCTAGCCCCAAAATATGTTAATATGTTCCCTAAAGTAAATTCACATGGCCACAAGAATATAGAAACACTTGCTGGTACATTAAACTCTCTGAAATGTCCTGCAATCATGGACTTTGAAAATTTTGTGCCTTTTCTGAGTTTGGATATTGTGATCTGCTTCTTGTAGACATTTGAGGTTGATTATTAGATTCTTCTGTGTGGAGAATTTACTGAAATACTCTCTGTAGGTTTGGTTTTGTGTTCATATAATTGTGAAGCTGAGTTTTGTCATGGAAAGGTTTCTTTCGCCATCTATTATGAGGGATACTTTTGCTGGGTAGAGTAGTTTGCGTTGGAAGCCATAGGTTCTTAGACTTTGCAGTGTTCCACTCCAGGCCCTTCTGGCTTTCAGGGTTTGCATTGAGAAGTCTGAAGTAATTCTGATGGGGTTACCGTTGAAAGTGATGTGCGGTTTTTCCCTACCTGCTTTTAGGATTTTCTCTTTGGTATCATTGTTTACAGTCTTAATGACAATATGTCTTGGAGAGTTTCTCCTTTGGTCCAATCTATTTAGAGTTATGTGAGCTTCCTGTATCTTGATGGGCCTTTCTTTTGAGAGTGTGGGAAAATTTTCTTCAATTATTTTGTTAAATAAGTTCTCCATGCCTTTGGTCTGAACTTCTTCCCATTCTGGTATTCCCATGATCCTGATGTTAGGACATTTAAGGGTATCCCACAATTCCCTCATGTTCTGTTCACATAAATTTTTGAACTTTCTGAAACTTTTGAACTCTCAAACTGTTTCTTTTGTCTTATCTTCCAGTCAGAGTTTCTGTCCTCCACTCCTCAGCATGGCTGATTCTATTTTTGAGAGCTTCTAAAGAGTTTTGGGCTTGTTCAATTAGGTTTGCATTTTCTACTACTTTTCTATGTATAATTTTCATCCCTCTGTCAAGCTCCCTTTTCACATGATTTTCTGATTTTCTTGATGCTTCTTGGAATTCATCCTTGCATTTCTTTATGTTTTCATTTATCATCTCCAGCTGATTTTAGAGGTCCTCTTTTTTTCACTCTCCTTCATATCTCTTAACTGTCTTTGAACTCCTTCCATTTTCTTATCTATTAGGTCTAGTCTAGTGATGGCAGCATCCACCAGATTATTTGTCCTTTGTTGCTTTTCTGCAAGTTCTACCAGTAGCTGTGTCAGGGTTTCATTGCTCATATCTTCATTTTGGTGTTCTGTTCCTAACATCTCTTCTCTGTTTTAATTAGAGATGTTCATTGTAGGACTGAGTGATCTTACTGGATTTATTTGCATTTGATTTTTCATGTTATTTCTTTTGCGCTGTGGTCTGCCCATCACAGTGTATGGGCAGGGAGAGTAGGACTGAGGTCTCAATGGGCAGAGGAAGTGGTGCCTCTTTGGGGAGCTGGTCTGAGCTAGCAGGTGGGCAAGCAGATAGACAGAGTGGTCCTGAGATCCTCTGTGTATGGGCAGATCAGCCTGAGCTTGTGTGCCCAAAGCAGCCTGAACTTTCTTGCAGTGGGCTGCGGAAGCAGACTGAGCTCTCGTGTGGCAGGGCGCCAGAGGCGGGCAGATGGATGGGCAGCCGGTGCTGCAGATGGGGGATTGGGCCTGAGCTGGCACGAGCAGACAGGAAGAGCAAGCCTGAGCTCACGCGTGGGCAGGTGAAATGGGCCTGAGTTTGTGCGTGGACAGGCAGGCAGTCCGAACAGCAAGCGAGCAAATGGGCCAAGCAGGCTGAGCTTGCACAGGCGGATGGATATGGGACGTGGTGGGCAGATGGACAGATCCAGCCTGAGTTGGCAGGGTCCACTGGGCAGAGCCTGCCCAAGGTCACATGTGGGCAGGGGTAGCAGGGTGATCGCCCCTGTGTAGTAATGCAAGTGGAAATATGCTAGCCAGAGCCCCCTTTCCTATGGTAAGTGTGGGAGTATCCTGAGGCTGGGACTATGGCTACCACAGCAGCTTGGGGGGATTGGGGCTCGAGAAAGGGAATCAGCGATTCCCTTCTTTTTCCCCTCTGCGCCCTCCCACTGGTGATCTATTAGAGATTTCTCTCCCCTAAAAGACCCAGTGAACCCTTAATGCCTTGCCTTCCTTTCCCGGAGCAATGCAGTGCAGTTAGGTGGTGGCCGTCTTGATCCAAAATTGCAATCATGTGTTCATTTTGCAAAACATTTTTTTTCACTTGTGCAGTATCAGAAAGTTCTCAGTTTTTTCATAGTATAGTTATGGGATTAGAGTTCTTCAAGGCAACAATGTTTGGAAAAAGAATTGCAAAAAATACCATGTTTCAAAGTGATACATTAACATGTCTTGGAGGGTCACTGGGATGTTATCAGTTTTATGCTTTTACAACATGTCCATAACCAAATATTCCTAATATTTTCATTCTTAATTCAACGTATATCTACAAGTTAACTCAAGTTACTTCACATCATTGATGTCTGTTCTGGGGAATTCTCCTCACCAAAATGCCTAGTACTATGCTGCTATCATATCTTATGACCATACAATTATGACATCAGTTTTTTACTGGTTAACACTAAAATTTCTCATTTTCATATTTGTTCATAGTTTCTTTCACGAACTTCTGGCAAACTCCTGCAAGTGGTGATACATTAAATGATAGTAGAATCCTGGGGATCATTAGCACATTGTGTAAAATATTATAATAATCATGCTTAAACTAACCAATTAACTTTGAAATGAAAATATGACTGTTTAGCCAGGCGTGGTGGCGCACGCCTTTAATCCCAGCACTCCAGAGGCAGAGGTAGGAGGATGGCTATGAGTTCGAGGCCACCTTGAGACTCCATAGTGAATTCCAGGTCAGCCTGGGCTAGAGTGAGACCCTCCCTCGAAAACCAAAAAAAAAAAAAAAAAAAAAAAAAGACTGTTTAGATGGAAACCTATCCAAGATTATATTTATGATGAAAAATTAAGTAAAGCTGTCCCAAGGAATTTATTTTTGATTCACCATTGCTATAATTTTAATATTTTCAATAAAAAGCCAAAAGCTAAAAAAGTATTAGAATAAACCAAAGTCAATATATGACAGGATCAACAATGAAAACATTAATGATAACCTGTAATATGTAAGATTCATAAAAGAAAATTATACTTTCTAACAGTTATGGTAGAAAGTAAAATAGGATGCCTCACAATCATTCAACAATCTTGTTTGGACCAGACAATACGAGTCAATGTGTTCCTATAAGAGCCTTGTGAAATAAATAGCATTTTATCTCCCTCCCTCCCTCTCTCCCTCTCTCTTTCTCTCATTGATTAAAGTACTTTGAATCAATTAAGTCTAAGGAGGAAGTATATATCAAAGCTATCTTTTGAAGGTCCACCAACCTCAGAAGCTACAGAAGTTTAAAATGGATAGAAAAATACTTAATAGAAAAAGATAGAAAATGATGGTGCTTTGGCCAAACAGAGTGTCTGTTTATCAAAACAGTTTTGGCTTTACTTGGCGCTGCAGATTTGAACCATAGTTCAAGCATTAGAAGAAGAAAGATGGGAATGAAGAAAAAGAGAAGGGTACAGAGGGAAGTGAAATGGAGGAGGTGGAAAGGAAGGGATGGAGTTTCTTCTGACTTTCTGAGGTTGAGTTATTATTCATTGGCTGCTATCATTAGAAAAAAATTATATGAGTTTTGTGGAAAATGAAATCATGAGAAGAATGCTTCTCAGTGGGTTTCACAGAAGAAATCATCTGCAAAAAATGCCCCTATACAAATAAATTAGTCAACCTGTTGAATACAGTTGCTTACTGTTATCCATCTGTACAGTAAATTGTGCCAAAAACTATTATTTCTGTTTGGGCTTAATTTATATTTATTCCTTTCTTTTCTAAAATAAACAAGAGTAGAATTTCAGTTGGATTTTAAAATCAGTGTAATATATTAAAGGCTACTATCAGTGTAAGAGTATTGGTGTGGTAAAAAAAAATAGTAGAGGGATACTAAATCATGAAGCCTAGACATCTTCTATGTTATTAGGGCTAATTTTAAATAGAATATTGCTTCTACTGAAATTTAGCTATGAAAATATCTAAGCCCAATACCTCTGGTTTTCAAGAGTGTAGTTTTGACAACTTTGTCTTCACTCAGTGCTTGTTGGCTTGAAAAATTATCAGTGCTCACTGATGTTCTCATTGAATTGATGTAATGGAGGGGTCTTCTGAGGAGTTTCTTTTTTCCAATTCACAGACAAGATTCTTTACTTCTTCAGCTAACAGAATAGAAATGTATATTTCATCTCATGAGAAACTATCATATTATACTCATGATTTGTATATAAGACTCCTCTACCCATTTAGATTGTAAATATCTATAGGGTGGGAAGCCTACATTTTACTCTTTGTTTCTCCCATATGTGGATAAATAGTTGTACATACACATGAAATACATACAAAGACACAGTGTGCATTCAGAATCAATGTACAAATAATTCTGATAAAATATCTAAATCATTCCTAAAAATCTACTGATTTGATGAATGGCCCCTAGCTCTTGCATTTGACTTATACAAAAATATGTGAGTAAAAGGCTTGTTCTAAAATAAGTAAAAAAAAAAAGTCTTCAAAATTACAAGGGTATCCATTCAGAGAATTATGGATGTCCATAAATAAAGTACAGAAATGGGAGGGTAATGATACAAGATATCTGAAAGTATGTTTAATATATTTCCAGTATTTCTTCAAAATATTTTTTTCTCATCTTGCTTCCTAAGAGGGAAGGAAATATACTATTATAACTGTGACTTCATTCCTTAGCAATCACAAGTATAGATGAAGTAAGTTAAAATGTTTAGTTTAATATGCCTGAGGTAATGATCTCAAATTACAGAAATACACAATCAATAATTCTGTTACAGGGAAATCTCTTCACGCCATTATTCTTCCATCTCGTCCTCTCTCTCTCTCTCTCTCTCTCTCTCTCAACTTTCTCTGATTTCAACAGTCATTTACAATACCAATTAGAAAACACTGAGTGTGAAGCCAGAGGGAAGCTGTTCTTACTGTAATATGTCCTACCTGATGCACATTCCACTGTCATTGTCAATAGAATCAAGTGGCTGACTAGCAATGAGTGATGAACTTAGGATCAATACAATACCACACACTTCAGGGAGAGGTTGCAATTACTGACTTGGAAAGCACTCTAGCAAGATTTTAGTATTAAGTCCTTGCTCTAAATGCCTCTATTTTGACGCATGCTATACTTCCGCAAATGAGGAAAGATATTTTAAGCTGATTCACAGGACAGGTTAATGTGCATGGATAGGCTTGGCTGGTAGAAAAGATGTAAAATCAAGGAAGTGGAGCAGCCAGCATTCAAACCACTTCCAGGAAGCAATATTTACAGCATGCAAATGCAGTGATGTAGAGCATCTTATCCTACCAAAGTATTATTCTGTACTTTCCATGTCTATCCATCCCATTGTGTATAAAGATACAACAACTGTACCTTTTAAAACTTCATTTGTTGGATAATAGAAAAGAAATTGTACATTATCATTCTGTTTGCAGAAAACAGACTGTGTCCATCAGAAGTATGAGGAGATGATACATGAAGAAAGCCAGTTTTCCTTCTAAGTGATCCCCTTCTACTTTTAACAGCCCAGGGGGACCAATTAATTCATTAAAATGGTAAGCTAATAAGACTGTCTAGGTCATCACTCTCAGTCACAAATAACATAATTCATCTCATTTTAAAGCAACAATAAAATGCTTCAAGTCTTTATCTGGATGCTTATTAGTAAATTTCTGACATATAATTTATAAAGTTTTATGTTCAACAAAGTGTCAATTACATCCTAATGAATGCCATATTCAATTCCCTTTGCTGTGTGGGGAGAAGGCTGTGGGTGGGGAGGTGTCTAGTCTGGAAAGAGATGCAGGTTGAATTAACATTGATGCTGTTTCTCTCCAAACCACAAGGCCACATTTACTTTCTAAAGAAAAAAGGCAGGAGAACTAGCAATAATATTTCAGCCACAAGAAAGCACAGTCACTTGCAAATAAGATAGTTTTCCATCAGCATATATTGACCTACACAATATATTGGCAGGAATAAGGAAGAAAATACAAAATTTATGTTTATAAATGGCGGTTAGGAAGGCTCATAAGAGTAAACAGAAACCAGTAATAAGACCTTGAAAAACCCAGGAGGGTATGTGATCTTACACATATGTATATAATAAAGTGATTGCTGTTAGTTAAATTATGGTACACATTATAAAATAAAATATAATAAAATAGGCTTTTGTGTTAGGTAATTCAAAATATATGTCTCTCTCTACATCATTCCAGCTGTACTAATTTTAGTAAGATATTCCAACTTTACTAGCCATTTACAGAATAAAAATATAGATTCTTCCTTTTGGAGATATTGTGATTTACCAAAACCCAAATGGCATCTATGTCATCACTACTGAGGAGAGGAAAATAGTGAAAGGATCAAAGAGAGTAAGGCTCTCTGTTTTCCCCCTGCAAAGTGATTTTTCTTTGCTTCTAGGTTTTCATCTCATTAGGCAATTCTGGCAAATCTAAATAAATATTATTTCATTCAAGTGCTAATGAGTAAGAGCATTTGCTGGAAGTTCTGAAAGCTCTGGTTAAAATGTTGGGTTAAAGCTGGGCATGGTGGCACGCCTTTAATCCCAGTACTCAGGAGGCAGAGGTAGGAGGATCGCTGACAGTTCGAGGCCACCCTGAGACTACATAGTTAATTCCAGGTCAGCCTGGACCAGAGTGAGTCCTTACCTCAAAAAACAAAAAACAAAAAACAAAAAATAAACAAAAAAGTTGGGTTAACCAAGGAACCTCTGGGAAAGCTCTTAATGAGCAACTGACATGCAAATTATCATCTAAGTGAGTTTACAAATTCCAAACCAAGGTACATGGATGAGCACTTTTGTCTGACTGGTGATTCACAGCAAAGAGAAGAGGACACATGAATAGATGCAGGGGGAGGAGGGTCTAGATTTAACAGATATCTATTAGGGGATGTCTCAGAGCAAGAAACTCTTAGCAAAATGTGAAAGATCGTGTGACTCCTAATGATAAACTTTTTATCATAGACTACTTTAGGCTGAATCCAAAGAAGACACTATATAATTAATTGGCCAGATAACCAGGAGACCATTTTGTACCCAGATGAGTTTAACATTGACAAACAGAAAAAATGGGATAAGGCATAAATAATAAGAATAAAATAATAATTATTAAAAGATCTCTGAATATAAAATACTTGGTCGGGCTGGAAAGATGGCTTAGCAGTTAAGGTGTTTGCCTGCAAAGCCAAAGGATACAGGTTCAACTCTTCAGGACCCACATAAGCCAGATCCACAAGGGGGTACATGCATCTGGAGTTCATTTACAGTGGCTGAAGGCCCTGGCACACCCATTCTCTCTCTCTCTCTTTCTCTCTCTCTTCCTCTCTCAAGTAAATAAATAAAATATATTTTTAAAAATTAAAACAAATACTTTGTCAACAATTGAAAACAGAGTGGAGGGTGTGGTGGTTATGTTCTGTGGAGACACTTCAGGTTGAAAACCAAACAGCCTTGTAAGACACATAAAAGAAATGAATTGATGTTTCATCAGTCAAATTAACTATAGATTTATAGAACTGCAAATTATATTGAAGTAGCAATAGTTTACAACCACTGTAATAAAATATTGTAACTAAAATGTTTCTAATACAAATTAAAAAGCCATACAAAATAAATTGCTCCAAAATGAAGGAAAAGTTGTTTTTTGTTTAAGGGTAATTTTAGCTGTTCTCATGCAGATCATAATCCTATTTTATACAAATGTTAATTTTGTGATTAGTCAACTTTTATTCTACCTGTAGTATTCCCACTGGTTTCCCTCATCTAATTCATTAGTTTTGTTAAGTGAATATATAGTGCAAATAAATGAGGGAAATAAAAAAATGGTATGAGAAAAAAATAAATAGAAGAGTGAATACTGTGTATAATTTGGAGCTAATCCATTTTCACAGTATTAAAAATTTGAAATATTAACTTTCTCTGTGTTGTTAAGTATTTACCGTATATCTAAAAATGAGATTACTGAACAAAAAAAATTAGATGACCACAGCAAATCAACTATGAACAGGCATTTTCATTAGTTATTTGGAATGCATGTTTATATAGTTTTATATCATAATATTCCAAGACCCTTTACACAGCATTGGTCCACTCCTTTATAGCTGTCACAGGAAGGGAACTAGAATACACACACACACACACACACACACACACACACACAGTTCATATACCTACCATGGTTTCAAACCTTCAATTTATGCTGGTGTGATTAATTAGTCTGATACTTACCAATGATGATTTCTTTACAGTTTATATGACATTTCACAAATATTTTAAAACATGCTCAAAGTTGTATACAAAAGTGCAACCTTCTAACTGCTACTAATTTTCTGATAGCAATAATTAGCCTCTTGGCTTATATGTTACTAACATAAATTCCATTTCAAATTGATGGGTACTGAACAAAGGTAGTAGTTTTTGAATGTTTTGGATATAGTGTCATTATATGAATGTCATAGTACTGAATCATAATGTATCTACATTTTCCTTATTTAAGTGATTCAATATAATCAAACCAAGGTGATTATTATTCTCTAGGCAACGAAGCAGTCCAGGTCCTTTCACAATTGTAAATATTTATTTCTTTAGGGGTATCATTTTGATCAAGTACCACTTTATTCATATGGACTGAGTTATGCTATACCTTACTGAGAAAAGCAAGCATTTGAATTCTCTAAAGAGGCACATTAAAAACATTTTTTACAATATCTGGAAACTGCTAGGTTGTATGTCTTTCTCCATGTCTGATAAATCATTACTCTTCCTTTGAAAACTTATAAAAAAAGATTCAGTTATGAATTAGAACTATAGAAATATGTGTTCTTTTAATTGTAACTTTATCTCACTAAAAAATTAATTTCAAAGCTGCAGAGATGGCTTAGTGGATAAGGCATTTGCCAACAAAGCCAAAGGTGCCAGTTTCAATTCCCCAGTACCCATGTAAAAGCCAGATGCACAAGGTGGCACCTGAGTCTGGAGCCTGTTAGCAATGGCGAGAGGCCATTGGTGCACCCATTCTCTTTCTCTTCATCTCTCTCTTTCTCTATATGCCTCTCTCTGTCTTTCATATGAATAAATAAATTTGAAGATTAAATTCAAGGCTGGATAGATGGATTAACAGTTATGACACTTGCATATGAAGTCTAAGGACCCAAGTTTGATTCCCCAGTACCCAGGTAAGTCAGATGCACAAGGTGAAGCATGTGTTTAGAATTCATTTGCAATGGCTAGAGGCCCTGGTGCACCCATCCCCCCTCTTCTCTCTGTCTCTTTCTTGCTATCTCTCAAATCAATTAATGAATGGATAAATACTTTAATTAAAAATTAAGTTCAGGGCTGGAGAGATGGGTTAGTGGTTAAGCGCTTGCCTGTGAAGCCTAAGGACCCCCCATCGAGGCTTTATTCGCCAGGACCCACGGTAGCCAGATGCACAAGGGGGCGCACGCGTCTGTAGTTCGTTTGCAGTGGCTGGAGGCCCTGGCGCGCCCATTCTCCCTCTCTCTTACTGCCTCTTTCTCTCTCTCTCTGTCACTCTGAAATAAATAAATAAATAAATAAACAAATGAATAAAATTAAGTTCAAAAGGATGACCCAAAATTCACAGAACTTGAGCTTTTCACAATCAATATTTTTTAAGCCCTGGAAACATAAGCTGAAACTGAGAATACACTGGTTTCTGTAATGCTGAGGCTTTGCAAAGGGAAATATCATGTGTTCACATATCACGTTCCCTAAACAATAGTTAAAAAAGAAAAATATCCTGAAAATATTTTTGAAGACAGAAAAATAAGTCATCTTAAAATTCAGATGAGAGTACATACAGGATGGGCTATGTTTTCTAAAGAGATATTATGATTTTTAAACATAGAAAAGGCATAGGATGTATAGCAATAACAAGCCGGTGTGCAAATGATGTAAGAAACAGAGGCAGGTATGTGCGCTCTGCAGTGAAAAGGGGTATCATACTAACTGTGACTCCTAAAAAGAAATCACAAACTCCTAAAACATTTTAAGCAGAAAGCTGAAAGAATGAGTACTTATCTACAGACGAATATACCATGCTGGTTTTATTTGTATCTGCTTGACAAGGGAGCAGTATTGTTAAATACTTAACACAACTGGATCTTGTTAAGTAACAATATGTCATAATGAAGTCATTATCTAAACAAACTGGAAATTTTGGTTTCTCCCTTTCAAATTCAACACAAGGATTGGTTTTCTAGTACCCAGGTTTCAAATCAGCTAACTAAAGGCTGTATTGACAAAGATGTCAGCTGAGAATCTCCACATCTCCAACGACCATAGACTCCAACTTCTAACAGCAAGCATAGCTAACCTTTCTGAGTCAGGGAGAGGGGAGGGGACAGAATCTTGAATGAATTGTCTTCTTTTTCTTACAATAACCCTGTACATTTTACATAGGCTTATCCTAATTTCTGCATGGTGCTTAATTCTCCATCTTAAGAAGCAGATGGCAAAAGCTGCCCTTTGAACTTTCAAGAGAAAAATGTTTCAATTCTTCTGATGTTACAAGAAAAGCCAAGGTTCTAGTAGAAATGAACTATCCTTCAGACATATATTGACTAATCATAAAGCACTTGAAGAATTATGATGTGAAGCCTGGCAAAAAATTACATCTTTTCCAGATAAAGCCTTAGCACCTATTAATTAGATTTGTCCCTTTGACTCTTAATTTCTCTATCTTTAAGAACAATCACAATGCAAAGAAGTGTAAATTATCTTTGATTACCTTTCTCTATCATTGGATGCTAAAGCAGAGACCACATTTTAGTCAGCATGTTGCCACTGCCCCTGAAGACTTTGCCTCTGTACTTTCAAACTTAATTTCCTGCCAAGCTCTCCCTCATTAATTAAGTACGGACACAGTGACTGTTCCTAAACAGCCATGCCAACTCTCCTCCCAACACAGGGCTTGTGCCCCTTCTTCAGTCTCTGCCAGAGAAGCTTTTACCTGGTGCCCAGCTTGTGTAGGCTGTTTTTTCACTCTCAGCTCTGAGCTAAAATATGAACTCTTTGGAGAGTCCTTCTCTATCCATATGCCTAAAGTCTGTGGGACTATTCTCTTCCAAGGTACAGAAATTTGCAGCAAAGACATTTGTATGCTATTTATGTTTCATCTTGCAGACTATCATATAATGTAAGCAATAGTTTTGTTCACGTATATCTTCCGTTGTTTTGTTAGGAAACTATAAAGACAACTTAGACTCTTCCTGCCTCAACTTCTTACAATTTGGGATTAAAGGCATGCACCAGCAAAATGTAACTTATTTAATTTTTTGTTTATCTATTTACTTATATAGAGTGCTGGGCTTGAACCCAGGGTCTTGCATATCCTAGGCAAGTTCTGTATCACTCTCTACCATTGTGTTACATTCCAAAACACTTGATTGCATCAAACTTGAGTTCTTGAAGCATCTAGTATGTCCAAGCTGACTGGGTCACAGGATCAGTAGGACAGTCAGTCCTAAGCCTCTGAAAGCTATCTATTGATGTTAAGGTTGAGAACAAGGACTTTCCTAAATAGAATGTTAGAGGGAGTAACACTATATATCTCTTAGTTACAGTGTACAACATATATATCTTAGTTAAATCAGCTCCAATAGTATCAGGAAATGCAGCTATTGCCAACTGATTTTTTTTTCAAATAAAATTTATCTGAGATGAGTGGAGATTTATTCTTAAATATCTCAGGGTTATATACCATGCAGCTAAATTTATAGTGCAGATGGACATCACAGTGGTGATTTAAGTCAATGGTTTTAATCATAAGCATGCATCAGAATTTCCTGGAGGGATTGATACACAGGGTGCTGCGACCCTCCTTTGTTGTTTCTGACTCCAGTGCCCAGGGACAGTTTTCATCCTCTGGTGCTGCTCTTGTTGCTGCTGCCTTTACAAAAAACATACTTTCCAAACCACTGACATGAAAAAAATCAAATCATATATTTGGAAATAAATTTTATTTTATGAGATATACTTTTCTACTAATGGCTGTATTTTGCTCCTGGCCCCTACTCCATCCATCCTCTTTCACAACACCATATCAGTCTGAGTGCTTTCAGACTCTGGGATTACCTAACAGAACATGTAGTAGAGATTTCTTTTTGATAACCCTGAAATCTCTACACATTAAAATAATGTATAGTGGATTTCAAAGGATGTATCAAAAACAGATGGCAGGGCTATAGAGATGGCTTAGCAGTTAAGGTGATTGCCTGAGAAGCCTAAGGACCCAGGTTCAATTCCCCAATACCCACGTAAGGGGGCACATGTGTCTGGAGTTTGTTTCCTAGTGTTTGAGGCCTTGGTGCACCCATTCTCTCTATTCTCTCTCTCTCAAATAAATTAATTAATTGAATTTTAAAAATTCATAAAAAAACAGAAGGCAAGGTTTTTAATTAAAGTCAATATTTGATATTGATATTTTATTTTTGGTAACTCCATAATATATCCTATAGTTACCAATTTTAGCTTTGTGCTCTTATATTTGCTTAACTTCACTAGGTAAAACATTCTTTTATATATTTTTGTTTATTTGCTGAAAAAGACAGAAAGACAGAGAGAGAGAGAGAATATAGTCATTCCAGAGCCTCTTCATGCTGCAAATGAACTCCAGACACACACACCAGTCTGGATAGTTGGCTTTATGTGGGTACTAGGGAATTGAACCCAGGCTGGCAGCCTATTTAAACAAGCACCTTTAACACCTGAGCTATTTTCCCAGAGTAAAATCCTTTAAAAAAGTCTTCTATACTGTTAAATGCTTATTTAACATTGAGTCATCAGAAGTTATATGCAACATCAGCAATGTACATGGTTCTCCATGTGGTAGGGTACACCTTTAATCCCAGAACTCAGAAGGGAGAGGATTGCTGTGAGTTTAAGGCAAGCATGAGACTATATAGTGAATTCCAGATCAACCTGGACTATAGCAAGACCCTGCTTTGCAAAGCCAAAGATAAATAACTAAATACTTAAATAAATAAAATCATTTTCATACACATACCTTATATATATTAATATATAAAATAATATATTAATATAACACATATGTAAACATATATCTCTCTATATATAATTTTATATTTATTTATATTTATATTAAAACTAATATACTGATGTATGTATACAGTGGATATTTTCAACTATTCCTTCCCAATAAAGTATTTGATATATGCATAATGCATAAACTGCCATAGATGTAGAGGGAACAAAAGCTTTATTAAGGAAAAGTTATATCTAACTTGTCCTTAAAGAATAGCATTCACAAAACAGATATTGAAAACATTGTGATTATATATAGAAGAGAATCAAGGACAAAGCAACATATGTGGCCAACTGGATGATGGGAGTTAGGGTCAGACAAATAAATGCAAGGATGGGGAGTATGGGGAGCAATATGGGTTGGTTCCCAGAAAGCCTTAGCTGTCAGCAAAAGGTGATGCAAAAGAATATAAAAGTGGGCATGAGAGCAGGATTCATAAAAAAACTGAAAATATATTTAAATTGGTATTTTAGGAAGAAATGCAAAATAGGAAATAGGAAAGGGTTAAGGTCCAAAGCCCTGTAATAAAAACTCAAAAAAAACAACAAAAAAAAAGAAGGGCCAGGAATGGTGGAACAGAATGTTTATCCCAGCACTCAGGAGGCAGAGGTGGGAGGAGTTCTGGGATTTCGAGGCCAGCCTGGGACTATGTAGTCTATGTAGTGAGTTCCTCAGCTACAGTGAGACCCTATCTGGAAAAAAAAAAAAAAGGAAAAAAAAAATAAAGCTTATAAAAATTGTTGATGCAGATGAGGATGGTCAAAGCAGGAACCAAAGAGAAGAATTTGAGGAGATCAATTTTCTTTTTCACAATAAACTGTCAAGTCAACCTTTACAATCACAAAACTTGATCATATTGGAGAGGAGATCAGAATAAGAGCAGTAGTTGCAGAGACAGTGATGGAAAGAGCTGGGCTTCAGTCGCAGGTGCACTGGAGCTTTCTAACGATCATTTAACTAGCAAAAGAGGCACAAAAGTTTTTGAAAGGCTACCTACAGTTTCAAGCAGCAAATGAAGAATACAAATAAGTGACCTAGCAGTGTGATCTACAGAAGTTGCCCTTGATCCTATTGAACATCCTTGTCATATTTCAAACTTACCATTGCTAACAAGCTACAGATTGTTTTAAGATGAATAAATAGAAGGTGCCGAGGAACCAAAGATGACAATTCAGTGCCTGGTGAAGAAGTATGAGGACAAAAGAATGGCCGTGTTCAAATGGTTCAAGACTTAGGAGAGACCAAAGGGTTTGCAGACAGACTACATTTTGGATTTTATAATCTTGCCGGGGGGGCCATGGTGAAGGCTTAAAGGATCATATATGGGAATCATAAATGGGAATGGGTGTTGTAGAGAAGGCAGGAATTGTTGATAGAAAGGACAAAAAACTAGATCAGTGTTTATTGTGTCTGCCCTTTGGATATATATGGTAAAATTTGTGTTATAGACCTTTTAGTATATAAGCCAGAGCAAGGGCTTAATGGTCAAAGGCAAATGCTCACAAACCGGGTGGCCTGAGTATGATTCCCCAGTACTTACATAAAGCAAAACTGGGAAAAGAAGAATCTAGAAGCTCTCAGGCTAGCTAGACTAGCACACATGCAAAGGCAAAAAGAAGGAAAATAATGTCTAAAAACAGAAAACAGGAACTGGAGTGAAGCTTGGCTATTAAGGCACTTGCCTGTGAAGCCTAAGGACCTAGGTTTGACTCCCCAGTAGCTATGTAAGCCAGATGCACAAAGTGGTGCATGTGCCTGCAGTTTGTTTGCAGTGGTTAGAGGCCTTGGCTTGCCCATTTATTTCCCCCACCCCCTCTTTCTCTCTCTCTGTCAAATAAATAAATAAAATAAAATAAAAAACAGAAAATAGGGAAGGACAGACTCCTTGAGGTTAGCACATGTACACATCCATCACACACATCCAAGCATGTGCACACAGAAAAAAAAATGATAATAATAAATTGTTGCAGTATTAAGAAAGTATCCAATGTCCTTAAAAGAATTGGAAAATTTGTTTTGAACTCAATCACCTAAAAGGTTGCATATGTAAGAGTAGAATGAATGGGGGGCTGGAGAGACGGCTTAGCGGTTAAGCGCTTGCCTGTGAAGCCTAAGGACCCCGGTTCGAGGCTCAATTCCCCAGGACCCACATTAGCCAGATGCACAAAGGGGCATACATGTCTGGAGTTCATCTGCAGTGGCTGGAAACCCTGGCGCACCCACTCTCTCTCTCTCTCTCTCCCTCTTTTTCTCTCTGTCACTCTAAAATAAATAAATTAAAAAAAAAAAAGAGTAGAATGAATGGTCAGGTTTGCAATGCAGAAACTTTGGTAAACTGTTTTAGGTGATCAGGGATATGTACTGTGCCGGGAGGGTCATGATGATGAGCATGACTCTCCATCTGACCTCATGATCTCTGATCCTTATGCAGAGTAGACAAAGGCCTGGCAGTTACTGGAAACAGATTCAGGAAAGCCTGAACTGACTGTGCTGACTCAAAGCAGAGACCTATAGAACAATCTATCAACCTAAGAAAGATTTCCCACAGTAGAAGTGAGGTGTCTTGGTATGCAGGAACTTTCCCCAAACTTCATCACAGCTGTTTTTGGTGAGTAAGTAATGAAGATTTCCCCTTGTAAGTACAACCTCACCCCAGGTAAGGGTTACATCATGCTTTAGGAATCTTGTCACACCAATGCAACTTACATAACTTATAGAAAGATCTCTAAGACCTAAGCATGCTTATTCATGCCTCTACTGTCACACATTGCCTAGACTGTCTGGTGATATGTTGCAAACAACATAATCAACTTACGTCTGGCTCCACTTCATAATATTTTGACTTTACAGTTTTACAACTGCAATACACCTTCAGTAAAACAGCCAACATTAACATTTGAATTTTGCTTTTGTACATGAGCAATGTGCCATATGGCTGTTAGGCTTTAGTGACGTCAGGTAACACCAGCAAGATCAGCTCCACAGAGCCACATGATCACTGGGGGAAAAAGTGGGCACTCTACAGTGTATTATGCCATAAAGATGTTCTATTTACAAGGTTAGTGCTTTAAATTTCTTTTCAATGTACAAAATTTTTAGTTTACAATGTGTTTGTGTATAGAGTCATGGTAGATTGAAGACTATGTATATACTTCTTAAAAAGATAAGAAAAAGAAATATAGGGTAAGGGAAGGTGTAGGCAACAATGAGGAAGCTCTTTAAGACTGTCCTGGTCAATATTCTTGATTAGAAAACTCAAAAACTAACATCAACCAGACCTATTACTTGTCTAAAACTCACCCTAGTTAATAAAAATGAGATTTTTTTCCAGGACAATTAAATCTATGTAACTAAGTACAATTAAAATGAGACCTAAGAGGAAATATGATTAGCTGGTTTTGAGATTATTATCTATTATTCTGCTCTCAGCCCACTGCCCCTCCCCCAAATACTGCTTTGTGCTTACAAATATGATAAAGGTCCCTGGAGATGCTGTAGCCATATTGTAATTGCAAGGCAACCAGCATGAGAAAGTAAGACGAGTAACAATGATATAGAGAGATAGATTTGATGCATACGCTCTACCAAGAAGTTGAACCAATGCTAACTTTATTCCTGAAAAATCTTGGGAAATAATTAAGCCCCAAATGTCTAAGATACACTTGGGGCTTAGTATTACATATTTTTGTTGTTTTATTTCCACCAATCCTAAATGTTACAGATGACATAAGAAAAGTTGTCATCCCGAGCCAACAGCGGTAAACAACATTTTTGGGAACACTAGAAGTATGTGAAAAGGCTAAGTGCCACGTTGTTTAACAGAAGAACTTCTGAGCAGTCACACAGCTAGATAATTGGAAGAGTGATTACACTCTATTGTTCAGAATGCACAGATCTCTGGAGTGGTGAAATGCATCCAGCTAGGAGAGGTAAATTTCAACTCTTTTTCCATTAACAGAACAGTCAGTACACTTGTATGAGGAAATTTATCTCTTTATTTCTTGCTGCTTTTCTTCAATATGTTTTACTTTCAAAACATACCACAACCAGAGGTGATAATAAGAAAGAGTAAAATTATTAGTGATGTTGGACTCCCCTGAATCTCACTAGGACAGACAGGCATATTGTAGATAATATTTCCAAATGATATTCTCTCATCTGTACAGTGAGAAATTTGTAGTACTAAGCAAGTACCCAAAGTCCTTAAAAGAATTGGAAAATTTGTTTTGAACTCAATCACCTAAAAGGTTGCATATGTAAGAGTAGAATGAATGGTCAGGTTTGCAATGCAGAGACTTCAATAAACTGTTTTAGGTGATCAGGGATATGTACTGTGCCCGGATGGGTCACGATGATGAGCATAACTATCCCTCTGTCCTCAAAGTTCTTAAATACTACTGCCTTTTTCTACAGGACTGTATCTTTACTGAATATTCTTCATGAAGGTGAAATTTTAGAGAAATTTAAAGAAGTGAACCTAGAATAATGAAATTGTGTTCATTAACTATTCTCATGTCCTACTTGCTGCCAGCCCATTAAGACACATAGCAGGACAATATGAGTTATATCATTTATACTGCTATGTAACTGATTATCATTTTCTTTTTAAAAAAAAAAAACCTTCATTTTTTTTTTTTTTATTTGAGAGAGAGAGAAAGAGGCAGTGAGGGGGAGAGAGAGAATGGGCATGCCAGGGCCTTCAGCCACTGTAAATGAACTACAGATGCATGTGCCCCCTTGTGAATCTGGCCTGCATGGGCTCTAGGGATAGAACTGAGGCTCTTTGGCTTTGCAGGGAAACGCCTTAACCACTAAGCAACCTTTTCAGCCCTGATTTATCATTTTCTAATAGCAAAAATTAATTGGAAATTATTCTTAATGGGAAAATGGAAACTTTAGTACCTGTATTTACATAGAATGTCAAATGCAATAGAGGGCCTTCCAAGCATTAAAGCACCTCTGATGGTAGAGTATCTATATGTCATTTTTCTTTGCTACTAAGAGAATTTATAATTTCTATCAATCATAGAAGAAAAAAAATCATGTCATGAAATTATGAATTTAAGTTACAAAATTCCATACACAATTTATTAATTACTTTGGTGTAGTTACTTTCCATAATGAGAGATTTGAGCTGTGCAGATTTCAAACAGAAAGGTGACTAGCACAGCTCTCAGGACAGTCTGGTGCCCTGATGCTATCCACCTCATACCCAGGAAGGGATGTGAAGATAAACAAAATGCTCTCTTCAAATAAGGTTAAATATTTTAAATGCATTCTGAAATAGCCGTAGGCAAATTCCCACAGTGAATCTTAAGTTAAAATTGAATTACAATCAAGCCATAAGAACTCTTCGTCCCCTAATGCAACGATGTGGCACATTTCCTACCTAGCAAAGGACTAAATTGAGGAGCTGCTGAGGTAGAGTGACATGAGGGGAAAGAAGGGACATCAGGCACTTAGGCTTCACGCAAATCAGAGAAACAAGTTGGTGGATTAAGCTACGATATTTCAACAGGCAAAAATAATTTTAGTAGCAAAGAGCCTTCAACTAATGTGTTTTCAGTTGCTTTGATGTGAGTGTGTACTTAAATGGCTGTTTCTACACACTGATGCAGGGGAGGGAGACAGTTTTCCACTCTTCCTTTGTTTACATGTGTGCTCCTTAGTAAGATCTAAATGCTGAATTAATATTAAGTCTCACTAAAAATGGAAAATCACATGAGTCACTAATTTGACATGAGGATGGGAACATTCAGAAGACACTGAATTCCGAAGAAATGACCAAAGCATGGCATTTTTTTTTTTTTGTTTTGTTTTGTTTTATACAGAGAAGTGTTAAATGAATACATATCTTCACAAGGAGATCGCTGGGGTGACACTATGGAGAGACAGACGAGAGAGAAGGGACGTAGAATACCATGGAGCATAAGGGTTTTCAAAATTGTATTTATTCCAGTTCACTATAGCCCCAATTTACAGTCTCGGTGACTAATTCTATTTGTCAGACTTAGTATGCAAAGGACATCCTCTGTAAAGAGAGATCAAGGCCTGCTTGCTAGGAAAATACAAACCAACTGGCCTTTTCTTAAGTTACATTTTCTCAAGAGATTTCACATGGATATCATCGATGTCCTAATTTATAGCATTTGAGATGTAGTAGCCATAACTCTTTAATGACTCATATATTAGACATCTCATTTCAAAATAGGTCTTAATAATTTTATATGTATGTATCAAATAATTCATCTTTTCCAGTGCTAATTACCTCTATCCTTTCTTTTTTTAAATATTTTTGTTCATTTTGATTTATTTGAGAGTGACAGACAGAGAGAGAAAGAGGCAGATAGAGAGAGAGAGAGACAGAATGGGCATGCCAGAGCCTCCAGCTACTGCAAACGAACTCCAGATGCATGTGCCCCCTTGTGCATCTGGCTAACATGGGTCCTGGGGAATCGAGCCTTGAACCAGGGTCCTTAGGCTTCACAAGCAAGTGCTTAACCACTAAGCCATCTCTCCAGCCCACCTCTATCCTTTCTTGATTTGTTTTCCATCAATGTTAACAATAATTTGTAAGATGTATTTCATAATTTACTACCCACAGTGATTATTATAGGTAACCTGCAAAAGTCTGATATACTGCAAAGGACATAAAGCTCAAGTCAATTTTACATTTATTTTAAACATGCATACATAAGCTGTGTTACTTTTTTACTTTTGGATATTAGATAAAATTCATTGCATATATGTTTAAAAATTATTTTGGGAAAAGATAAGATTTTTAGAATGACTTAAGATTGACATTTGGGGCTTATCCTGAAGGAAAATCAACATGGCCATCTCTGTCTTCCAGTCATCCTGTCTCACCAGGGTACTGAAGCATAGATTGTAAATGAAAGATCACCCACTGTTCTGGAATCTCTGATGCACCTAGTTGCAATATTTTAAGACATGCCAGGTTTGGTTTTAGAGATAAACTCTCTAGGACTTCCTTTTTAATTCTTAGTTTTAAGTTCCTTTTTATTTTTAATATTCTTCCAAAACTGCTAGTGCTACCACAGGGAAAATTAAGGTATTATTTCTTCTATCTGATTTACATTAATATTCTTCCCAAGCCTTAACAGGTATATTTACTTATGAAGTCTTAACAGACATACAATAAGAGCTAGAAAATTGGGCAGCGGGAGAAAAATAGCTTTACTATTCCAATACTTGTTTGTGAAAGAGTCAGTTATTATTTGACACTATAAACAAGAAGGTCAAAAACCTTCATTCAAAGAGAAAAAAGTTAAAACCCACTTTTAATCACAGTTAAAGGTCCTACCTACCTTACCTTTAATCTTCATTGGGACTTAAATTGAAGTTATCAAACAAATCTCTCGCAGTTTTATTAATTAGAATTTCTAAAATTATGCTACAATAATACATAAAAATATAACTTTGCTCAACACTTATTCAATTTATTTAATTTAATTTAATTTAATTTTTAAATATATTTTAATTATTTATTTGAGAGAGAGGGAGAAAGAGGCAGAGAGAGAGGGAGAGAATGGGCATGCCAGGACCACCAGCCACTGAAAACGAACTCCAGATGCATATGCTCCTTGTGCATAGGTTCCTGGAGAATAGAACCATGATCCTTTGGCTTTGTAGGCAAACACCTTAACTGCTAAGCCATCTATCCAGTCCTTTTTTAAAATTTTAATTACATATATATATATATATATATATATATATATATATATATATATATTTCTTAACAGTTTCAGAGTAAATTTTTTTTTAACAGCTGTGATATCTACCTGGCATTGATTGTAACATTTTGAGCCATTTAACAATGAGACCAGAGTGGGAAGAGAAGCCAACCACCTGAAGTGAAGGGTTAGGAAGGAGGAAATGTGGATAGCAAACAGTGGTATTAGTAACACAGAGAGAGATGATGCGACCACTGAGGTCACAGGAATGTAACCCATACCATAGAATCAATTCCAGATTTATTATCTTGCTAGCTGTATGCTGAATCGTTAATTGAGTCATAATTTTCAAAGTTTAAAGTGATGTCTGAATATACTGGGCCAAATTTGAGTTTGCATTATAGCTTGAAGTCAAAATAATGTTCGTATTCATAGTAATAAATATCTTATAATAACTTACTAAGGACCCAGGCTTAAGAAAGGCAGAAGTGTGGTTTCAAGGGGTCTGTAAAGATAGCGAAATATCTCTTTACCCACACACACACAAAAAAACCTCCTGGATCTTGCTATCAAAAAATTCTAGTTTTGTTAATACTGATGTTATTTCTACAATATTTTTTCATATTTTCATAACCTGTGGTTCATTCTTCCATTTATCTCAAAGTCTTAATATTTTCACTGATTTCCTTATGGTTGCCCACAATTTTAAAAGGACATTAATTCAAAACCCATTAAGCAAAAATCCAGAGGCTACAGAGAAGTCAACACTTACTCAGACTGTCTACAGGCCCAGCAATGCTCAGAGATCATTGAGGAAAAGAGGGTAGAAAGACTGTAAGAGTCAGCATGGGTAGGAATACCCTCAGGCACAGTTTTCCCTCTCACAGAAACTGACCAAGGCCTGCATTAGCCCAGAACAAACTCACTGAGGAAGGTTTTCAGGGAAATTGGGATGGTGGGAAAGGAGATATAAAAATACAACATTTATAAAAAATAATTCAAACAAATATATAAACAAAAGTAAAAATATAAATGGAAAAGGGCATTATAGGTCTTCTGGGTAAGACGGCAGCATAGGAGCCTCAAAAAACCAGCCTAGGGAGGGATCTAAGTAAAACCCCAGCAAAACACACTCTTCTTCTGAAAAGTGAAGGAGTATAGGTTATTCTTAGACACAGTGGAGAAGCAGGGCAGACCAAGACCCACCACAAAGCATACACGCTCTGCGCACCCGCCCACTGTCACCCTACCAGGCACAACAGGCAGCAATGGCAGCAGCAGAGACCAAGCAACAGATTTTTTAACTTCATCAGCCTTCTTGCAAAGCTAAGTAATCTGAAGGAAAGACAGCTGAGATCAACTAAAGACCTACTGAAAGTGCGAACAACTCCAGAATTTTGAACTCTCTGATCCCCCACCATCAAAACCAGGAACCTCCAACATTCAGCCCCCAGGGCAGCAGCCAGTAGAGCTGATAAGAGGTACAGCAGCACAGCACAACATGGAGGGATCAAGTTAGGCAGTCAGCATTGAGGACACTGGAAGCCACCCCAAAAGGTAACGAGGCTGACAAAAACAAAAACAACAACAACAAAAAAAAAACAGGTACACAGACCTACATTGCAAGAGCTAATTTCTCTTTCCTGGTCAGAGCAGGTTAAGGGGCATATATTATTGGGTGGCTTTAAAATTTTCAAATAACCTGTATTTGGGGGTTGAATATTGTTGCCTTTGATATATGTGTATATATATATATATATATATGTGTGTGTGTGTGTGTGTGTGTATGTATGTGTGTGTGTATATATATATATATATATATATATATATATATATATATATATCCCCTTTCTTTTGCTTCTGTCATTATTGGGGTCAGGGTCTGAAAAAGATCCAGTTTGACCTGGAACCCAATTGAGAACAGAAATATCTACCTCCCAGCTGACAAGATTAAGGATGTAGAACAACACACACCCTTAGATATTTTGGCTTTATAAGACTATCTTTTTTTTTTAATCCCCACAATTGCATACTCTGTGCTGGTTTTTATTGATTGTGTATATTACTTGGTTGAAGTTTAGAATTTTCCAGTAAATTATTCCACCCAGTCCACTGGAATACTTGCTTAGCAAGCAAACTCAGTACCTATGATTACTTCTGTGGCTTGATTGGGTAAAAGAGCTACACCTGGCACCTTGACTCATATCCTGAGTGTATACAGAGGTGGGTTGCCACTTCTAGGAACACTGCAGATAAGTAGAAAACCCAAGCATCAAATCAATTCAGGATGCAAAAGTCGCTACAAGAATTTCAAAGAATCAAGACAATATAGTCCCACCAAAAACTACAAATCCATCATAAATGGTCACCAATGAGACTGCTTTAGATGAAATTCCTGACAAAGATTTCAAGAAAATGATGGTATCTATGTTCGAAGAAACCAGAAAGGAAATGAAAGGAATCAAAGAAGAAAACAAAGGAATTAAAGAAGAAAACAAACTTCTGAAAGAGAAACCAGCTTAATGAAATAAAGAGGTCATTATAAGGCATGAGTAAAAAAAAAAAAAAAAAAGAAATACTAAAGAAGAAACAGGCTGAAATCCTAGCTCTGAAGAATACAGTCAGTGAAATAAAAAAAAAACTCTGTGGAAAGTCTCACCAGTAGAATGGATGAAGGAGAGAACAGAATATCTAAACTAGAAGACCAGGTGGCAGACCTAATACAGTCCAACAAAGGGAAAGACAAGCTAATAGAAAGGTATGAATGAGAATTTCAAGATATCCAGGACACTATGAAAAGGTCAAACATAAGAACTCAGGGTATAAGAGAAGTAGAAGAATTTCAGTCCAGAGGCTTAGTAGATATTTTCAACAAAATCATAGAAGAAAAATTTCCCCAAATAGGGAAAGAAATGCCAATGCAGATACAAAAAGCTTTTAGAAGACCAAACAGACAATACCTGGAAAGAACCTCTCCTTGCCATGTTGTAATTAAACTACTAAACACAAATACAAAAGAAAATATATTAAAAGCAGTTAAAGGGAAAATGTAAGTCACCTACAAAGGCAAGCCCATCAGAATAACTGCAGATTACTCAACACAAACTTTAAAAGCCAGAAGGGCTTGGAGTGATGCATGCCAAGTTCTGAAAGATAACCACTGTCAACCAAGATTACTTTATTCTGCAAAGCTATCTATCCAAACTGATGGGAAATAAGGACATTCCACAACAAAAACAGGCTAAAAGAATTTATAACAACTAAACCAGCTCTACAGAAAATACTTGAAGGAATTCTTAATGCTAAGGAGAAAGCAAAACACACACAGGAGGAAATAGGAAAAAATAAGCCAGACTCAAATAACAGTTAAAACAAAGGAGTAAAGGGAAAAAAGGAAACACTACAAAACAAGAATGGTGAGAATAAATGCATACCTTTCAATAATAAATCTTAATATCAGTGGCCTCAATGCACCATTCAAAAGACACAGGCTTGCAGACTGGATTAAAAGGCAGCATCCTGCCATTTGTTGCCTCCTGGAAACTCATTTCTCAACAAAAGATAGACACCACCTTATGGTGAAAGGACGGAAAACGCTATTTAAATAAATGGGCCTAGGTAACAAGCAGGGGTTGCTATCCTAATATCTGACAGGACAGACCTCAAACCAACATTAGTGAGGAAAAATAAAGAAGGTCATTTTATACTGACTAAAGGAACACTCCAACAGGAGGACATTATAATCCTAAGCATATATGCACCTAACAAGCGAGCCCCCAGTCTCATCAAACACTATTTAGACTAAAGGTCACAGATAACATCAAACACAGTCATACTGGGAGACTTCAATACTCCACTCTCATCAATTGACAGGCCATCGCTGCAAAAAACCGAGAGACATCTGAATTAAAAGATGCATGGAACAAATGGACCTAACAGATAATCTACAGAACATTCCATCCAAATGCTACAGAATATAATTTTTTTTCAGCAGCACATGGAACATTCTCTAAAGTAGACCGTATATTAGGACACAAAGCAAATCTTCACAAATACAGGTAAATTAAAATAATCCCTTGTACTCTATCTGAGCACAATGTGATTAAACTGTAGATCAACAACAAGAAAAGCTACAGAGCATACAGAAATTCATGGAGACTAAATAGTACACTAAGCTCAAAGCTTTTCTGCTAAATTCAGGAACAAAACAAGGTGTCCACTGTGCCCATTTTTACTTAATATAGTACTGGCAGTATTAGCTATAGCCATAAGGCAAGAGACATTCATAAAAGGGATACAAATTGGAAAGAAAGAGATCAAATTATCACAATTTGCAGATGATATGATTCTATATATGAAATACACTAAAAACTCTACCAGCAAACTGTTAGAGCTGATAAACACTTTTATCAATGTAGCAGGATACAAAATAAATACACAGAAATCAGTAGCTATCTATATACTAACAACAAACATGTGGAAAATGAAATCAGGGAATCTCTCCCATTTACAACTGTCTCAAAATAAATAAAGTACCCATGTTCTTGATTGGAAGAATCAATACTGTGAAAATGTCAATGTTACCAAAATCAATCTACACATTTAAAGTAATCCCCATTAAAATTCCAATGGCATTCTTTATAGGTATAGAAAAAAATAATCCTAAAATTCATTTGGAAGCACAAAAAACCTTGAATAGCCAAAACAATTTTCAGCAAGAAAAATGAGGCTGATGGTATCTCATCATACCTGATTTTAAGCTATATTACAAAACCATAGTAACAAAAACAGCATGGGGCCGTTCAAGGAGCCCCCGCCACCGCGTCTTCCCTGCTCGCTCGCCTGCTCGCTCGCCTGCTCGCTCGCCTGCACGCCCGCAAGCCCTCCATGGCCTCCGTAAAGCAGCTCGAGGGGAGGTGGCGCCTGGTGGAGAGCCAAGACTTTGAAGAGTACATGAAGGAGCTGGGAGTGGGCCTAGCTCTGCGGGAAATGGGTGCGATGGCCAAACCAGACTGCATCATAACTTGTGATGGAAATAACCTCTCCATCAAAACTGAGAGCACTTTGAAAACAACACAGTTGAACTGCACCCTGGGAGAGAAATTTGAGGAAACTACAGCTGATGGCAGATAACTCAGACGGTCTGCACCTTCAAGGCCGGCGCTTTGGTCCAGCACCAAGAGTGGGATGGGAAGGAGAGCACGATCACCAGAAAGCTGAAGGACGGGAAGCTAGTGGTGGATTGTGTCATGAACAATGTCACCTGTACTCGAGTCTATGAAAAAGTCGAATAAGGATTCGATCATCACCCTGGACAGGAATTAGCTCTGAGAATGAATAAGCTCAGTTCAATGAGCAGAGAGCAGATCTCCACGCTGCTGCTTTTCTTTCGTTTTGTTTTTCATTACTGTGTTCAGTTATCTTTACCACAAACATTTTACACGCAACCATTTCAAAGTGTTGGTTGAAGTAGGATCATCCTTTGGTTAGTAAATAAATGTGTTTGTGCTAAAAAAAAAAAAAAACAAAAAAACAAAACAAAAAAAAAACAGCATGGTATTGGCACAAAGCCAGACATGTACATCAATGGAACAGAATAGAGGACCCAGATGTTAATCCAGGCAGCTATAGCCATCTCATTTTTGAAAAAAATGCCAAAAATATTCACTGGAGAAAAGACAACCTCTTCAACAAGTGGTGCTGGGTAAACTAGATATCTATATGTAGGAAGATGAAAATAGGTCCTTGTCTTTCTCCATTCACAAAAATCAATTTGAAGTGGATTAGGGACATTAATATCAGACCTGAAACTCTGTAGTGGCTAGAGGAAAAGTTAGGGGAAACCCTTCAACATATTGGCATAGGTAATGGCTTCCTGAATATAACACCAATTGCTCAGAAAATAAAACCACTGGCATCTCATGAAATTACAAAGCTTTTTTTTTTTTTTTTCCTCCAGCAAAATACACTGTGAATAGAGCAAAGAAACAACCTACAGAATGGGAGAAAATCTTTTCTAGCTACACATCTGACAAAGGATTAATATCCAGAGTATACAAAGAACTCAAAAACAGAACAATGAGAAATCAAAAAACCCAGTCAAAACATGGGCTATGGAACTAAATTGGGATTTCTCAAAGGAAGAAATACAGATGGCATATAAACATCGAAAAAAGTCTTCTACATCCATAGCCATCAGGGAAATAAAATTAAAACTACCTTGAGATTCCATCTCTCTCCCGCCAGAATAGCTACCATCAAGGAAATAAATAACGATAAATGTTGGCGAGGATGTGGTAAAAGGGGAACCCTGGTGCAATGTTGGTGGGAATGTAATCTGGTACAGCCATTGTGGAAACCAGTGTGGAGGTTCTTGAGACAGCTAAAAATAGATTTGCCATATGATCTAGCTATAGCACTCCTAGGCATATATCCTCATGACTCTTCTCACTACCTTAGAGATACTTGCACAACTATGTTTATTGCTGCTCTATTCATAATAGCTAGGAAATGTAACCAGCCTAGATGTCCATCCACAGATGAATGGATAATAAAGATTTGGTACATCTACACAATGGAGGTCTATTCAGCAGTGAAGAAAAATGAAATTTGCAGGGAAATGGATGGATCTGGAAAGGATTATACTAAGTGAGGTAACCCAGACCCAGAAAGCCAAATGTTATATGTTCTCTCTTATATGTGGATCCTAGCTGCAAATGTATAGACTTGTGTGTGATCTGGAACCAAAAATCAGTAGCAGAGGCCCATAAGCTAAAAAAAGGCTGTAAGGGAGGGAGGAGAGGGAAGGTCTTAAGGGGATGGTACTGTGTATATGTAAGTAGAATTACAGATTACAGGGAGGGGAAAGGCCTAAGTGAGGTCAGGGGAAAAGATTGTATAAAAGAAAGGTGGGGGGAGGAAGGTCACTCAAAAGTCAAGATATTTTGAATAAGACATATGAAAATCTACTTTTTAAAATAATGTCACATCCAGAAGCCATAGATTGTTACTAGAAAATTTACAGTGCCAGGGATGGGATACCTTCCAGTGAGTGGTTGGCCAGGGAGGTCCCTGTTACCTCCAAAACATTATAGGCTATTGCCGAGGCCCTTGGTTTCCCATGAGAAAGAGATGGTAAGACCCTATTGCTGAAGACTTCACATGCCTGAGCGGCAAAATCAGTGAGAACTCAAGTTGGTGCTGAACAGAAAACCTTCTCCTTGTAGCCCAACCAACTGAAAGCTGGAAGAAGCTGCACTGTATACAGCCTTATGGGAGACAGAAGTCATCAGCAGTGAAAACAGTGAACACTGGAAACATCAAGTTTGGTCACACAGGCCAAATGACTGAACAAATGCAATACTGGCATGTCTGTTCTTGGGGAAACCAACTGCTCTCTAATTGGACTGAAGGCCCACTCTATGGGATGTAATACATACCTGGTACTGAGAACCTAATCAAAAGACACAGGAGGTCATGAGCCTTAGGGGTATAAAACCTGTTCTAGTCTCAATAAATGCATATATTACTCTCGCCAAATAGCCCTGAAAGCACTACATTTAATGTTCATACTCATATATTAATGCCACTCTTACTTCTGGTTAGAGAAGCTTCTCTTTTCAGATGGCCATGACCACTGAGATGACCCAAAAGGCAACATAGTGCTGAGAAGGGATGGAGGTGTCTCCAGCACTGAAACAGCTCACACCCTCCAAGGTTCAGGGAGCATTGGGGAAGAGGTGGCAGAAAGAATGTAAGAGCCAAAGGAAGGGTACCACTCTTTACAAACAACTATCTGAACAGAATTTGGCCTCAATATTCAAGACCTCACAGTGCCTAGAAATACCTACAAAAGACCCTCATAATAGGAGAAAAAGATGGTGACATCAAATTAAAAGAGAGAGATTAATGGAGAGAAGGAGGAGTATGACGGAGAGCAGAGTGATGAAGAGGAAAGTGGGGGAGGGGAGGGAAATACCATGATTTGTTGTCTGTAAGTATAGAAGTTGACAACAAAAATATACATATTTTTAAAAAGGGTGTTATAGAAAACATATTTTCTCTTAACATAGATTAAAAAAAAGCATGACACAAAAAGGCATAGGAAATTATTTCCCTGAAATACACAACATACAACTGCAAATTTATTGCTTCATTGATAATATATATTTATACATTAAATCTGATATATATGTATGTATATGTATCTATCTATCTATCTATCTAGCTTTCTTATAAAATTTATACTGTTTTTCATCCAAAAGTGGCAGAGCTTTGGTTAATCCTGTCAAATTTGGAGAAAGATAACCCTGGTGTGAGTTCCTGCACATTTCTATGACCTTTGATAAATTATTTAACCAATAAACCTCAGCTTTCTCATCTGTAAATTGGATAAGTTAATTTTATATGCCTCATAAATAGTTCTAAACTATTCACTTAATGAATTTAGCATGACTTTCCTTTCACTTTGAAATAGTATTAATTAGACGCCTTAGAGATAGAGAGATTTCCCAGTGGTTAATATCACTTGCTTGCAATTTGTGACAGCCTTAGTTTGATTCTCTAGTGCCCATATAAAGCCAGATGTACAAAGTGTACAAGAGTCTGAAGTTCATTCTCAGTGTAACAGGCCTTGGCTTTCTCTCTTCCTCTCTTGCCACTCTCCCTCCCTCCCTTTTTCTTCCTCTCAAATAGGTAAATAAATATTTTTTTTCTACAAAATTAGACTGCTTTATTTATGTATTTATTTGCAGGCAAGTTCTCACCGTAGTTCAAGTTTACCTGGAACTCACTCTGTAGCCCAGGTTGGCCTTCAGGTAATCCTCCTACCTCTGTCTCCTGAGTGCTGGGATTAAAGGTCTACATCTCCACACCTGGCTAAAATCAATCTATTTTAAAGATTCACCTGCTATATATTGCAATGCTTCTTCTTATCCTATAAGATGAAGATTTTGATTTTCTAAACTGTGTTCAGTTCATGCATACAATAAAACATATCCAATCTTTTCATGATGATTTATTTTAGCCAAAGATTAAAGCTCTTTCACTGAACTATGCCACTGAGAAATGTGTAAAGTAAAGGGTATTGTGCTAAACTTAACTTTCATTTTTTTAAACATCTGAGGTAAGGAGGAGTTAATAATGCCTTAGGCCAAAACTTCAAGCAACATTTATTTTTACAGCTTTTTCACTTTCCTCTTTTCATATTCAATGCCAACCCTTCTCTCATACCATTCCAGAGGGCTCTTAGGGACAATGAGCTCTGTAAGTCAAATCATCTGACAGCTAGAAATAGCTCTCACTTGATCTTGCAAACTTGGGTATCTTCTTCCAGATTTCTCTATTTCCCCATCTACAAAATTAAGTACAGGACAGGTGAAGTTGAAGTTCTTTTTGGCTCTACTAGGCAATTGTCTGTTCCATTAATGAACACTTAATTTTTCAGAAGAGCTTCAGATTTTATGTGAAATTTCAATTTTGACTAAGGAATGAAGGAGTAATAGGTTGAAGGTTCTTAATTTGGTTTTAACATGAGCTCTAAGAAAGATTTCATCAATTTCTTGTCATTTTGAATTATTAAAACTTGCCTAATTTAAAGATCCAGCCTGAACTTCACTATCAGTTCTTTCCCTCATCTAAGGTTAACAGACTCATAACTTGAAGCTCATGACGTCAAGAAGAAGAATAGGATATTGGTGAGTAAATTAACCCTTATTCCCAACTTTTTGCAGGAAGGTATAGCAAGATGGTTTATTTATTTTTAAACTGGGATCATGATCCATCCCTTCCTGATAATTGAAATACAGCACAGATACCAATTTTATTTTGTGTGAGACTTAAATAAAGAAAAAAAATGTATCATTTATGATAATTTCTAGTAATTCATTCTGTTTAGCTATGGGATCCATAGAGTTAAATAGCACTGATATATAAATAACAGATTTATGATGTCTGTGGCCAAGGCTGTCAATACCCCAGGTAACCATGTGGTGTGAGGAACTAGGGAAAAGAGATATAAGACTGACACACATCTGATGGCATAGACTCCTTTCTTTTCATTATTCATTATGTTGCCCCTAGATCCTATGTTCTTTTTCCTTTGACACCAGTTTTTGTGTGTTCAGATGGTATAGTAAAATACCTTAAATTGTTTAGCTAACAAATAACAGAAACTTCTCATAGTCTGAGAAGCTGAGAAATCCAGGATCAAGGTGCCAGTACATTTACTATCTGGAGAGGGCCCATTCCTCAGATGGAAAATATCAGGCATGTTCTCACTGTGTCTGGATGTGGTGAAAAGGTCAATCTGTGATCCCGATCATGAGAATGTCACCTTCATGGCATGATCACCTACTTAGACCTGAATTATTTACTTTTCTCATTGCTATGCTCAAATATCTAACAAAAACAACTTAGTAAGGAAGGTGGGGATTATTTTGGTCCCCAGTTTGAAGGTACAATGCATCATAGTGGGAAATCATGGCAGCAGGAGTGTCACATAGCTTGTCACATCATAACCCTAGTGAAGAAGCAGAAAATGATGCCTACTGGTGCTCAGCTCTCTCCTTTTTATTTAGTCTAGGATTCTAGTCCATAGATTGGTGCCATTCGCATGTAGAGTGGATCTTTTGACTTCAGTTAACCTTCTCTAGAATCTCCTTAACAGTTTGTCTCCTAGGTGATTATAGGTCCCATCAAGTTAATAATCAATATTAACTAAAACAGATATAACCTCCTAACCTTATAATCTTGGAGGTTATGATTTCATCATATGAATTTCGAGGGTTCACAAGCTTTTAGAATAAGATGAAAATTCTAAGGTCACCTTATATTCAACATGCAGAAAATTTATAAATGCTATGGAAAGCAACTTTTCAACTCTACTAACTGTTGTCTTAATCCCAGAAAATTTCTCCAAATATTCACTGTTTTGCAGTAATCCCAAAAGCATGCTTTTCATTCTGTCAGTAGACATAGTACTTGGACTCATTGGCTCTTTTATGACTAGTGTCCAGAAAATAGTTAGTCTCAATAAATTGTGGAAAAAGAGCAGTATAATAAAGTCAGCCTGGTAAGTGTTCAAAAATCATCTTTATATTTGTATTTACTTTCAAATACTTAATTATCAAATAAACATAAACAGTTATCAAATAAACATAAAAAGTGGTAAAGCCTTATTGCTTTTCACAGTCAAATAGCCAAATTTAGAGAATTTTCTAGGAAGAGTGTCTGCTGTTTACAGCTGAGTTGACAATCTTGCATCATACAGACATTTAGTGGGCAAAACATTCTGCACCTTAACAAGTCCCTAATGCAAACATAAAGAAGACGGATGCCTCAGCAGCACAATAGCACACTATTATGCTCTTTTTTAACACGTTTACTGTGTATGATATTGACAGATAAGAGCTTTATGGCTTAGTGTGCACTTCTAGGGGTTCATATTTGTAAAAATACCTATCCTCTGGGATTTTACCACTGCTAAAAGGAAATATTAGACATTGTGGAAATAAGGGTAGACTTTTGTTTATCAGCTTTGGTATCAAAACCTTTTAAAAACAGCATGTGAATTGCTTCTCTACATTATGTCAGTTTATATCATAAAATTCAGTGTCTAAAGATGAGTAGCAGAAAATTGTCAATAATATTCCTCAAACAGTGTAAGCTATCTCCTATAATATTGGGTGTAAATTAAGGTCTAATGTCTTGCCTTTATGAAGTAAGAACTGGGCACTGTTTTTCTTTACTGTAATCCTATGTGTGCTTGCCTTGAGGAAAGCATGGCTAGGAGTCATCCTGTGAATGCTGCTCCTGTTCATGAACTGGTCAAAATAATAATAATAATAATGATAATGATAATAAGGATTTGAGAGAGTGAGAGAGAGAACAGAACAAATTAAACAAGAGACTTTCAGAGAGAATGACAGAAATAACCTATACCAATGTAAGGATGATTGGATATATGAAAAAAGTACATATTTCCAGCCTGCCTGTGACAGAAAAGAGTAGTACATGCCTCTGAGGAAGAAAATGCAAATATTGAAAGCAATCATCAAAAATTTTGCAATAAAGTAACTAACAGACCTATACGTATTATATGAAAATTTTATAAGCCCCGAATAGCAACAAGAGCAATTAAAAATAATATGTTTATGCTGTCACTGACTATATTTTTAAATAAACATGATTTATTTTAATAGAAAATAAATGTTTTATTGTTTTGAAATTTAGAAAGACTTTATTATTCTGTTTGAGAAAATGAAAAACAGCAGAGCTCCTGTAAAACAGAAGCAGCTCCTCAGAAATAGGAAAAATACTGCCTGGTGACCCTGATCCAGTTTTCATAGGGAACAGAACTTGATTAGGGAGGAAGAGACAAGGAAACCTGGATTAATCCTTAATAAAAGTGGTATTGATGGAGTAGGAGCCTCATTTGGGTTATGAAGAAGCAAATACTTGGTATACAAATACATGGAGATATTTCTTGTGCAAAGCGTGAAATGCTGGGAATTAAAGACATATATTTGGGCTAGAGAGATGGCTTAGTGGTTGTGGCATTTGCCTGCAAAGTCAGAGGACCAAGATTCGATTCCACAGTACCCACATAAGCCAGATGCACAAGGTGGTGCATGCATCTGGAGTTCATGTGAAGTGACTAGAGTCCCTGGTGTGCCTATTATCTCTCTCTCATTCTCTCTTTCTCATATATCCATCTCCTTCTCTCTCTTTCTCTCTCCCAAATAAATAAATGAAATATTATTAAAAGGACACATGTTAGCTCAAAGGTGCTTCAAGCACTTGAAGTATTAGTGCTTATAAGTAAGTGGTAAGACATTGTATCATAAATAACTCAGTAAACTATTAAAGTTCCCTTTATTGGTAGTCAACTGTAAGAAAACCATATGGTATGGAATGTCATAAAAATTTTGTCTTGCAGAAAAATATCTTTGTCGATAACATGAAAAGTTAGAAATGACCATGATTGACGACAAAGAGGTTTTTTTCTTTTTTTAAACACACACACACACACACACACACACACACACACACACACATATATATATATATATATATATATATATGCTCATTTGAATGGTGGTGCATATGTGTGTAGGTTTATGGAGGTCAGAGTATATCAGGTATCCTGAGGAACACCATCTACCTCCTTTGAGTCATTTCTGTTTGCCACAGAGTTCATCCTTTAGGCTAGACTGGCTAGCTAATGTGCTCCAGGCATTCTACTGTCCATGCCTCCACAGCACTGGAATTACAAGCACACCCAACATTGTATGCAGTTTCTGGTCAAGTTCTGAAGTTTTGAGGCAAGCACTTTACACACACACACACATATATATATATATATATACACACACACACACACACACACATACAACCTTGAAGAGCAAGAGATTTGTTGGATGTAATACTAGAGGACTTTTGTGTCCCCATGAAATTATATTAATAGATATTTAGGAAGTATACACAATTAACAGGGAATTATGACTGATATTTGATATGTTTGTTTTGATTTGGGCAAAAGAGGAGAGATAGAAAAGGAATTTAAATTATAAAATTAGTAAATTCTCATTGTAAAATACATAATAGCTCAAGTATTTTAGGATTTATGGAAGGGAAATTCTTACATCTCAGTATTCTAAATTTTATATGTCCTTCCACATTATATTTTTTCTTAAAATTAATGGAATTTGGCTGGAGAGGTTGCTTAGCCATTAAGATGCTTGCCTGCAAAGCCAAAAGATCCAGGTTTGATTCCCAAGTAGCCATGTAAAGTCAGATGTACAATGTGGTGCCTGAATCTGAAGTTTGTTTGCAGTGACTAGAGGCCTGGCTCATTCGCTCGCTCGCTCTCTCTCTCTCTCTCTCTCTCTCTCTCTATATATATATATATATATATATAAATCTCAAAAAAATTTTGATTGACTTATATAATTAATAAGCATATATTCATCAATTATAAAAATATAATAAATACTAGCTGGTCTAAATTTAAATATCACTGTATTATTTTGTTTGGTTTTTGTGTGTATGTGTTTATTGTATGCATTAGCAAGCATATATGTATGAGTGTGGTCATGTGTTTGGGGAAGGTGAGAACTTGAAGTTGTTTTCTTTCCTATCTGCTTTTATACCTTATTTTTTGAGACATAGTCTCTCACTGAACCTAGGGTTCACTGATTAGGCTAGAGTAGCTATCCAGCATGCCCCATGGATCCTCATGTCTCCACTTTCCCAGCACTGGGATTACAGTAAGCCTAGCCAAATCTGGCTTTTACATGGGTATTGATTCAGGTCCTCTTGCACATGTGTCAAACATATTAATGATTACATTATCTCCCTGCCCCACATTTTAGCCTACATAGTATTGCTGACTTTTTGGTTTAATTTATATATTAGATTTAAGTTAGAAAAACCACATTCCAGTGTGTGGTATTTGGTAAATTATTTGTGCCTAAAACAAAATAAAATTTCAATCTATCAACAATTAAATTACTTCAGGGATAGAGTGGTTATATCATTGGCAGATAAACAAAGCTAAGCCAATTCATAAATCTCAGTTCTTAAAAAATTTATTCCTGTGTTTCAACTCTAATTTATAGGTCTGAAGTTTTCCTCATAACCTACTTATTAATGTTAATGGCATTTAGGATTAAGATATATATTCAGGAAGAATATGCTTTAGACAATGATGAATATTAATAGATTTAAGGCAACAAATTGATTCAGAGAGATGTAATCATAATTGGATGAAATTGGACAAAATTGGACAATATGTCATGAATGCAAAATTAGTTATATAAGGTAGAAAGAGATACCAATGAAATACTTGAGAGTGAAGATGAAGTAAAGTGCGAGTCAGCATGTAGACAGGAATGATAATGGAATACTGAAAATCACAGATATGGTTTCTTGGTTATCTGGTTTCTTGGTTATTTTGTCTGAAGACAAAAGGTCT
Source organism: Dipus sagitta (assembly GCA_036346955.1). Classification (NCBI taxonomy): domain Eukaryota; kingdom Metazoa; phylum Chordata; class Mammalia; order Rodentia; family Dipodidae; genus Dipus; species Dipus sagitta. The sequence goes on along the minus strand of CM070770.1, from coordinate 198,124,193 downwards.
GTTAAACAATAAGATGATGATGAAAATGCGTTTTCTTAATAGTCCCGTAGAATCATTGCTCTGAGGCTATGAGTTGCAAATGAAATGAAATAGGTTTCATCTAAGTTTGAACTTGGTCTTTTTTAGTTTTCCTTTCATCTATGGATACTCTTCAGCTCTTTTACAGTAATTCCAGAATTAAAACTGATTTTTTTTCTAACTGGGAAGTGAATCTGTAGTATGTTTGTTCAGTCAAATAATCAATGAATATTTTTGAGCACAGAATTACTTGACATATCATAGAGCAAGAGCAGAAAAGGGATATGCTAGCTTTTAGGTTTTAAATATACAATAAAAATGTGAAATAAATTGGAATACATGCAATGGTCCTCTGAAAATTAGCTATAACACATTTCAGGGAAAATAGACATTATATGTGTGTGATTTTATATGTGTGTATAAACATTTATCAATCAATAAAAAGAAACAAGAATATCTTCTGTATTATAAAATTATATTGGTTTTCTGTGCATGAGTGAGAATTATGTGAAATTGTTCACTATGAACTGACTTTTTATGGTCCAATTAATGCCAGACCAAGTAGGAAATCAGAACTGATGTAGTGTGAAACAGACATTCTTTATTCATTAATTTGACAGTGTATATGAGCACCCTTTGTATTTTGGCGTTGGTTTTTGCTAGGGCACATTATGTAGTAAAACATAACAAGGTTCTGAGATTTCTTTCCCTTTCCTTCTAATGTACAGCAGAGACAGCATTAAACAAATATGTTGGATGGTAATGATAGTATGAAAAAATATGAAGAAGAATAAAGGATTAAGTCCATGCCATGGGTGGATTGAAGATGCTATTTTGAGAAGCAATGTGCAAAGTGACTAATCAGATGCATAAAGGAAATATTAGAGAATAGCTCTGCAGCTAATGAAGGAATGGTATGGCAAACAGATACAAAAGAACAAATTGTCATGATTCAGGAAGGTTTACTGAAGTGCGGTATACACACTCAGTGATGGGAGAGATGGCTTAGTGGTGAAGCGCTTGCCTGTGAAGCCTAAGGACCCTGATTCGAGGCTCAGCTCCCCAGGACCCACGTTAGCCAGATGCATAAAGGGGCGCATGCATCTGGAGTTCGTTTGCAGTGGCTGGAGGCCCTGGCGTGCCCATTCTATCTCTCTCTGTCTCTCTGTCTCTCTGTCTCTCTCTCTGTTGCTCTCAAATAACTAAATAAAAATAAAAATTAAAATGTTTAAAAAAAAGTCAAAAGAGAGTGATGATGTCCATTGTGAAGGTAGGAGTACAACATGTAGGGACTAAGGAAGGAGAAGAAACTGAAACTGAGTGTTCACAGGTGGAGCCTAGAAACAATAGAAATAGCAGTCTCATTTTTTGCTACTAAAAGCTACACCTTGGACAATGAATTAATTGAGCACCATAATAATAGTTCATCAACTGATTTTTTTTTTTTTTTTGGTTTTTCGAAGTAGGGTCTCACTCTAGCTCAGGCTGACCTGGAATTCACTATGCAGTCTCAGGGTGGCCTCGAACTCATGCTAGTCCTCCTACCTCTGCCTCCCAAGTGCTGGGATTAAAGGCGTGCACCACCACGCCCGGTCTTTAACTGACTTTTACTGTGTAAGCAGTGGGAAGCCACGAAATGATTTTTATCTGAGAAATGACAAAACACCTCAGTTGTTAACAAAGTCACTTTCTGATAGACTGAAGGCTATAGAATGAAAAATAAAGAAAATTATTGGGCTGCAATGCTTTGCCTTCCATATGTTCAAGCTCCTTTCCAACACTTTTTTTTTTTTTTTTTTTCCTGGAAGAGAGGCCTTGCTCTATGTGAGGGAGCTTTTCTAGGTCTTCTCTTCCTTTCCCAGCAAAAGGAAAACCAATTTCTTTGGTTTGACATTTTTTTTTCTCCTTTCCTTTTCTTCTTATCTGTCCCTAAACTAAATTCTACAACTCACAATTCCATGAGTCTGTATTCTCAATTCTTTGTTAATCTGTATAAAAACCCAAGACTTGAGCTGAAGATATTGCTTAGTGGTTAAGCCTAAAAAGCAAAAGGACCCAATCTTGATCATGCCCATTCTCTCTTTCTCTCTCTCTCTCTCTCACACACACACTGTCTGCTAAATAAATAAATAAGATATAAACAAAAAGAAAAAAATAACAACTTAAGACATGAGAGCTGCTAGTGTGGGAGTTCTAATCCCACAGAGGTCTCAATCCTGCATCAATGTCAATATTGAGAAGTTAGAAAGATGAGTAGAAACTAACAAAAGAAGTGAAAAATAAATGATGATTGAGGAAGGGACAGAAATAGGAGAAACTGAATGACAGGAAGGACAATCAGACTGCTCCAACCATGGCTTCTTGCAGTAGTGAAGAAGGAATGAGGAAACTTTCAAAACTTGCAAAGCAGTACTTGTCATTACTTCTCTCCACAGAAGTGAGCAAGCAGAGAGAAAGAGGTGATAGGGCTGAGACCACATTTAAACCATTAATATGTAGAGCAAATAACGTGATTTGATGTTTTGTGGCTTCATGCAATGAGAAATTATCATTCCAGTTTTCAAGCTATAATTGACTGGAAATTAGAGAAATATAAGTCTTTTAGAACCATCTAAGTCCAACTAAAACCCATTCAGAGATCAAGAAACACACTTTTCCCTTCTAATAGATATTAGTTCTAACTATCCCTGTAAAATCATTTCACTGGGATTAAACACCATGTTTTAACATTGCTATTAAAAGTAAATAAGCAGATTTTTTCAAAGAAAAGAAAATCCTTGGAAAACCATTGATCTATTCCAAGTAATTAATATAGTCTTGCTTGAGATTATATTCCTGAAACATATTAAAGCTTAGATTAGTACATAGAAATTCTCTCTTCCAACATCCACATTATTCCCGCTACATGTAAATTCTCTGTAGAGTATACTACTACAGGGTCATTCCACTGCTTTGTATTAATAAAATTTCATTTATGTGACACAGGTTTGTGAACCCTACCTAGACTTCCATGTGATGAATTACCTTACAGTTTCTGACATTTTTAATATTTTTCTAATTTAAATTTACACACATATATTTACATATACATATGTGTTTCTTATGGAATAAAGGATAGCTGTAAATGCAGCACACCACAAAATCTTAAACTTAAAACATTATTTATTCATTGTTTGCATTATTGGTAACTCACTTGTGTGAAACTTGGGGCAACTGCTGTGTTGCAAAGTGAAAATGATGTTGGACAGGCCTGAGAGAGTCTTATAGGTATCCTTTCTCCAAATGAGAAGAATTCACCTCAGTTCTAGTCTATTAATGCCTCTATTTAGAATAGGAACTTATAATAATGAAAACATAAAATTCTTAAGTTAGACAAAGAAACATCAGGATTCGTCCTTGAAACATAAATAGTAATACTAATTGTTTTAAGGTGTGAAGTTACCATTAAATAAGGAACTTTTAAGATAAATTTCCTAGGGAATATTTCATAACAGATACAATCAAATCATAGACATTGTACAATGTATACTTTATATAAGCACTTTCTTAGATATACGTTTATTTTTCTTATTTGACACAATGGGGAATATGCTTCACCTTTGGTCAATTCTAATAGAAAATATAACTAAATACCTTCTAGGTTAAACAGTTAAAAAACCTGTCTTTGTATTGAGTCATATAAAGAAATTGTCACAGAACACAGTTTGGGGAAGAAAATAAAATAAAAGTGTAACAAAAGATTAGTGGGGAATTAGTGATAAAATCGGCAGGAAATCCAAGTGCTCCAAACAGGAGTTCATCAGCTGACTACTGATAAACAGGCAGGCACAAGCCAAGTGCAGTGATAAAAACCAGCCGGGAAAGGGGAAACACCATCAAGAAGGCAGGGAAACTGCTGGCTGCCCATTGCAAAGTTAATTGAAGCAACAAGCTGAGAGCCTGTAAGTCAGAAAGCTGACACATGGAGACAGATGGAGAACCACAGAAAGAAAGAACTGATATAGCAAGGAAAAAAAAAAAAAAGTGAGCAGACCACAGGAGGAACAGAGAAATATTCTGTGCCAAACTGTGGATAAATCTTTGACCATCCATGAAGACTACAAATGGAATACTTATAAGCTTGCAAGATTCTGAGAAGATAGTCACATGCTTGATGCAGTATAAGATATGCTTTTGAATTATGTGGAAAATCAAAGAAGTCTTTCCCATCCTATGCTTAATTTAACTATGAATTTAAATTTAATTCTTCATTGGAAAGAAAACATAATCCCAAAGCCTATCATTAACTTTTGTTAGTGGAATTCTTAAAAGTCACCAATGGTGACATGTTGGCAGCCCATATGATTAATAATCTATTGTGAGCACTGAAGATTTGGAATTTGATAATTTAATAATGATGATTTTTTTCCTACCCACAGGCTTTTGGAAGCAGCTAACTTCAACATGGGTAATATTCAGTATGGGTAAAATTATTCCAGCAGCTGCTGGAGACCCTGAACTTCCATACTCCCATTCATTCTCCCTCCCTTTCTCTCTCTTCTCTCATCTCCTTTCTTTGCTTGCAAATATATAAATAAATATTTTTTTTAAAAAAGAAGCTACAAATGACTCCAATTTAGGTCAAAGAATGAACTCTACCCCTCCCTATCTTCTCATGGACTTTCTCCTTTTTCCTTCTCTTAATAAAATCTCTGTATATCTTACCCTCTGGTCTATGGATTTCAATTCCTTAAATTCATAATAGAAGAATCCATGGATACCCCCAAATTATTGGTGCATTGGCAGATATTGATATACTGAAGAGGAACCTCAAAATCCCTGTATCAGCATCACTGTTCATAAAATTCTACATCCTAAAAGGCAGATCAAATGGTTGAACCTTCACCATGCTTTGGCTCCATGGTTACAACATTTCTTCTTCCCAGACATTGGTTAGGTCTTTCTAGAAAGAGGTCCTTAAGACTCTGTAGTTTGCTGTTATACAAAAAGGTAGGAGGTGGAGGTTGGAGACTTTTTGGCTGCCCTTGGGAGTAAGGAGCTCTGGTTTCTTATTTCTGAAGTGTTCATTTGGGAGTATGGTTTTCTGAAACTCAATATTGAGTCAACGTATATAGGAGCTTGAAGCGAGTTAATTCATGCTGTATATTTGGAGAGACAGTTATGACAACAAAATAGAAGAAAGACTATTTAGAAAGAAGGTATTCAGTGGAGGGGATATAGAGGAGAGTGAAAAGTTAGGGTTATAGCAAGGGATATTTTCAAGGGATATTTTCTATACATATGGAGGTTGGCAATACAAAGTTTAAAAAAAAAAGGTAAAGGCTTGAGTTATGGCTTAGCAGTTAAGGTGCTTGCGTTTGAAGCCTAAGGCCAGTATTGAAGCCTCCAGGTTCCATATAAGGCAGAAGCACAAGGTTGCACATGCTCACAAGATGGCACAGGCATCTGGAGTTTGATTGCAGTGGCTGAAGACCCTGGCATGTCAATTCTCTCTCATCCTCGCTCTCCTCTTGCTCTTGCTCTCACTGTATTTATCTCATTAAAATATATATTTAAGAAAGAAAATATGTCAAAGAGACATTAGGTAAAAAATGGTTGGGCTAGGACAGAGCAATTGCTTGGCATGTGTCAGGGGAAAAAATAAAGCAAACAAAATCTTCTTTATCCATACTGTAGAAATAGTATATATCAGTCACAAAAATAGTTAGAAAGGAGTACATGGGTCTGCCCAGATGGTCAAGGATTAAACACACATATGAGTGACATGTATTTTAATGAAAAATAATAACAACATATATTGATGGAAAGGACCACATCTCCCTGTGTAGACTATTTAGAACTTATTTACATACATTTTATAGCTAGCAAATAGGAAGCAGCATTCCTGTTAGCATTACTGTGAAATAAGTGAATCATTGAGTTACATATAATTTCACAAAATAAAAAGTGAATTATTTCATTCATTACAAAAATATCCCCACTTTTGTATTTTTGACACACTTTTATAAAAAAAGACAGAATCTCAAGACATTGTGTATATACTTAGTGAAAAAAGAACTAGGAAAGTGATGGTGTTAATTAGGCAAAATCAATTAGACTTGAATGAATGACATTTAGCTAGAAAAGAAAATCGAATATTTTCTATAAGATCAGCAGTTAAATATCTAAAATTATCTCATTCATAAAATAATTGACATTTATTTATGTGTCAGAAGATAGTATGAAAATTTCAAATATAATGTTAACTACATTGTCAAAATGAAATGAATACAAAGTATTTTATTATAACAAATTAGTTTCAAACACCATGGTACCATTCCCTGCTATCACATAAGTTATGTCTGTGAAATCACTTTATAAAGGGTAAAGAGTGAATGAAAGGCCATCTCTTTTTTCTAAAAATAAGCAAAGTTCTAATATTGTATAACTTTTGAACAGTTTTGCTAATATAATCAGAAATAAATATATAATTTATATAAAATAATACTTCCATATACAGTTATGTTAACCTGATTTGAATATATGTATAAAGAAGATCTGTGTCACCTAAAACAATCAAACATTATTCTTTTACATGTACTATGAATTATTCCATGAGGTATATATCAAAATTTGACGTCAGTGTCATTTTTGGTTAGGATAATTGCTCTTTATAGACTACCATATATTTGAAATTAATTATTTATTAAAAGTTGTTATTTTCTACTTATACATGTAGTTTTATTTAACTCTTAACATATATATTAGGATCTCATGATGAAATCTGAGTTCTTGGACTTACTGTTCTTTTCATCAATGAGCAATGATTTAAAATGTCCGTTCGTGTTTACCTCTCCCACGTAAGTATTAAGATATGAAATGTGCCCTAAAGACTCTGATATTGAAGACTCCATCTCCAGATGGCAGATACAATCATGGAGGGGCGGCTAAATCATGAATGCTCTGACACAGCCAATTATTTAATCCATTGACTGATTCTTAATGTCATGGTATTATTGGGAGATGGTGTGAATTAGGTGGTGAGCCTAGTTAGAGGAAGTCCATGACTGATTGTGTGCTCAGGAATGATTAAAACTACTTATGTCTTCTGTCTCTGTCTTCATGCTGCTATGAGTGGAGTTTCTTCCCTGTCACACACTCCCATAATCATGATGTTCTGCCTCAACTTGTCACAGTGTTCGACACAGTCTAATGCTGTTGTTGTCCACCAGATGTTGGCTGGGAGATGATGTCCAGCCTCTGCTTATGTCACATTTTCCCCTGGCATCATGGAGAATCCCCTGGAATCTATAAGCCAAAATAAGCCTTTTCCTCTCACAAGGCTGCTTTTGGTAGGGTGTTTTGTGCCAGCAACAAGAAGGTAACTGCAATGGAGCTGTACTGGGTGTTTACTGGGCACCTCACTCAGACTACTCACTATGTTTACCATGGACTAAATTTTCTGAAACTGAGCCAACATAGTTTTCCATCTATATTATTTCCATGAGGCAGTTGTCACAGTGACAAGGATTTTTCACTTACACAGTATTAGAGATGAGAGAATAGACATCTGAAAATGACAATAAGTCATATGGGGAAGATCAAAACAAGTAGACATTTAAAAATAAATATATGCTTACTAGACATATGAAAGTACAAGAAACTTTAATGTTCATATTATGACATAAGTAGGTATTTAAAAGCTGAATCAAAATTAAATTATGCTATTATACTATTAAAAAGCTTGCCTTAAGCACACTTTTCAAAAAAAATCCTAGAGAAACATTATATATTAATATGTCAGTGAATGTAGTGTTTAAACATTATGTGATCAAATTTAGTCTAATGATATCTTAGGAAGTACTACTAAATTAACATTATAAATAAGAAAATGCGAGGAAGAAAATGTCTATAAAGATTGCTAGGCAAACCACATAACCTGGTTCCACCTCAATTTTCTCCTCTGCAAAATAATATAATGACATTAACTGATCTATCAGACATAGTTTTTATGAGGTTCAAATGCGATTCTACTGTCTACTTTGCAAAAATGTAAGACACAATTTCACTAAAAGATAAAATTATTAAGCTTTCTTGCTCAACTCTACACATATTTACACCCTTGTGTACATTTCTTTCATTTAAAATATTTATCATTGTACCATTAAACATTTATTTTAATATATGTCATGAACACTCAGAACAAAGGAATAACTGTGTGGAGAATAAAATAGTTTTTATTTGATCTCTATTGCTAAGTTAAGAAAAAATTGAGTGTTGAGCAATATTGTAGAAAATACAAAAAGCTTTAAATCCTCTGGTGGAACGACTGGAGCTGGAATGAGGGCTTGAATATGAAAGAAGCCAACAGCTCTTTGCACTCTGCTCTACTCATAGCAGTGCCTGTAGACAAGATAGCACTGGGAACATTTTAAAAGTCCTCACATATATGTTTATAACATATAAGTAAAGATGAATCAATGATTACAAGGGATAAAATAGGTATTTCTACCAGTGCTCAGAATAAATATCTAGAAACACCTCTTAGAACTCAAATATATTTAACCATATATTATAGCAAATACCACAAACATCTATAGATGAAGGCTATTTTCAAATAACTTCTACATGAATCAAATTGATAACAAAACTCTGTAAATATATATCTCATTAAAAAAGGATGGGGGCTGGAGAGATGGCTTAGTGATTAAGTGCTTACCTGTGAAGCCTAAGGACCCCAGTTTGAGGCTTCATTCCCCAGGACCCAGGTAAGCCAGATGCACAAGGGGGCACACACATCTGGAGTTCATTTGCAGTGGATGGAGGCCCTGGCGTGCCCATTCTCTCTCTCTCTCTCTGTCACTCTCAAATAAATAAATAAAAATGAACAAAAATATTTTTAAAAAGGATGGATATGATTCAAACTGTTTGGAAGTTCTTATAAAAAAAGAATATGTTCAAATATAGTATAAATGAATACATTAAAACCAAATCACATGAAAAATATAAGTTGTATTTGCTACATCAAACAAATTGTTTTCTTGTACTCAAAACACAAAAAAATAACTTGTATAGTTAAAACAAATATGTATGTAAATGGGATTAATTAGACAGATTATCATGAAGTGAAATGGAATATAATATGATAATCAAAAAGTCATTTTTGTTTTTATTAATAAAATGAAAATATGTATTTGTGAATCTAAAATTCTATGATATCTGTCTTCTTTCAGTATTTCAATATTTTTTTTAAATTCTAGGCCTATTACAAAACTTTAAATTCATTTGTTTGTCAATGAAAGTATATAAACATTGGAGAGGAAATGAACCAACTCAGGTCCACATAACTATCAGTACACTTAAGGAGCTATCTGGCCTGTGCATCCAAAGGCCACTAACATCTCTGAGCTTGAGGACTGAATATGCATGAGAAATGGGTACTTCCACCAACATCATAGAAGGTAAGGGACATTAGAAAAGGAAGAGGACATTGAGTGTCCTACAAGAACCTACTTAGAGAAGGATGGATGTTTCCATAATTTATCATTTCAAGAAGTAGCATATGTCTCTTTCAAAATAGATTTGTTATGGATTGAACTAGAGCTTAGCATCTTTGGCTCAACAAAGATCACATTCTACTCTATTATAAATAAAGTAACTGTCTCATTTCTGCCATCTTGAGTCCAGTGCTTATAAAAAAATAATAACTCTTAAAACATTCCCTACTTTAGAGTACAACCTCATGTTCAAACAATGGTCCTCATCTAAGAGAAATAATTTCAAGATCTATGGTTCTGTTTCAAATGTTCCTTGGATAATTAGTACCCACACAGGTATCTGGACTAACCAAAGATGTTTTCAAAGAGAGGTGCTAAGACTTTACACTGTCTTACTTGTCCTTTTCTGATAAATTCTAGGTTAAATTAGTTATTTTAGATTTGTATTGTTTTCAAGGCTGATAACAGGTTCTGCCTGTATTTATATCTATAAGATATTTAAAGGATATGTCCCTACTTTCTATTCCTCAGAAAAGGTCTGTGCTGCCGCAGGACAACCAAATTTTAACGTTTGGACAAAATGACTTTAAGCTATTGTGTCATTCTTTAACTAAATCTATTTCAGTAACCAAATGTGCTGAATATGTATACACATCCAGGTTGGTATAACTTCATTTCTAAGTGTATTCTTAACCTACATAGAAGCCAAAGCCAACAGAATCACTGGAGCTAAAAAGGCCAATATTTTAGCCTGTGCTCCCAGGTAATGAGGCTACTGGAGATGATGGGACACTTCTACACTGGCTCCCTAGTAAATCACCTGTCTTCCTGATCAGGGAGGATATAGAGACACAAACAAACAAACAAAAAATAATGGCACAGAGTCTGAAACAGGAGAGTTACAATTGAGGAATAATCAGTTCTTCTGGCTTTCAAAAAAGGGGAAAACTATGTGGCCAGCATGGCCCTGACTTCTTTTAACAGAAAATACCAGTAAGCTATAGGGCTACTCCTGGCTCTCCAAATTCTCCTTTGGAGAGCCATTAGTGATCTCCAAAATTAATCCTTGATTAAATTTTGGCTATCCGCTTGGTCTTAAACACTCAGGGGGAAGTGTATAACCTAACATAAAGGGATTCCTCAAATATATCAATGGCCTATTAAGTAATACAACAAGAGCTTTCCAAGAGGGGAAACAAACAAGGTTTGAAGATATGTTGTCTCCATCTCTAATACTCTAAGAGTTCTAATTCTATAATAAGAAAAAAAAACATAGATGTCAAAAGAGTTATTTGAAAATCATATATTTATATATATGACTCTGACCAAAGGTCACTTAATTCAAAAGATTTCCTTATGCAGGGAAAATGGTAAATCTCTTCTAACTTGTGCCAGGACATCCCTAACAAGTCCTGAGACCAAAATCTGTTTTTACAGCCTTCAATGGCACCCAATGGCTCTATGGTACCAACCTTTGGCCCTAGCTAGCCCCAGGACAAATTTTAAAAGTTACACTCTAGAAGGCTATTATACAAAAAATACGGTATCAAATTTAAATGTGTATATGTTTCTAATAACTCTAAAAATATCTCAACTGGTTTACAAGCCATACAGAAACAGATTCAGACTACGTCAAACACTATTGTCATTTGATGAATAGTTCTGGAAGAAAATCTCATCCAGGTCATGCTCAGATGAGCTTGAGACAATCCAACTCTGTCTACCTTGGTTCCCTTGAATGGTCCCTAAGGCCTAGAAGTCCCCAAGAAGAATAATCCTTAATGTGACCAGGTTGCAGTGTGTTCACTTCTCATTAACTCCTTACTCTTATTCCTTCTCCCCAACATTCTCTTCCAAGACTATCTTCCTGCACTCCGTCAACATACTTTCAGGGTCCTTTAGAGTAGTTTCTTTCTCTGGGAGAGACTCTCTAACTTTCACAACTTTGTGCCCCATTCAGCAGGAAATAGTTAACAATCTGATATCATTGCCCCTTGTCTTCTAACAGCAGTTAGAGTGCCTTCTCATGAGAGGGGAAAATAAGGAGGGGCAGAGTTATGGTGACTGGACCCCTGAAGGTAAAAGGGGCAGGAAAGTTTGTACTTGCTAGAAATCCATGGTCATCTGATTTCTTATCTTTTGCCTATTTCCCTAGAGATAAGTTTTTTCCACAAACAATTAGGACTGCTTCTGGGAGGAAGGTCTTTCATAGGATTTAAATATTGTGGTTGGTCAAGTTCAGGCCCTGGAACTTGTTGCCAGAGCTAATCTCTTCCTGAGATAGCCCCTACTCCTAATCAACCAGCTGGCCCACTGGTTCACCTGGCCCAAAGACAGCCTATCACTCTTAGGTTATAAATACCATTGCAAGGGGAGGGCAGGGTCTCTCTCTCATCACTTGGGCACTTCCAGCTATGGGTGAGTTTTCAAAGCCTCTAAAACTAGTACTTAATTAAACTAAGTATAAATGGATGCTTTAAATACATAATAATTTGTATGTCATATGTGAGACTTACTGAGTAACAGGACAGTCAAAATCAGGAGAAAGAATTAGAAACTTATCTCAAAGGTTATGACATCTAAGGACTCAGGACAAGATTTTTAAAAATGTATGATGTGGAACAAGATATGGTGGCACACACTTTTAATCCCAGCACTCACAAGGCAGACATAGGTAACTGGAAAATCACCATGAGTTCAAGGTCAACCTGTGACTACAGAGTTCCAGGTCAGCCTGGCCTAGAGAGAGACCCTGCCTTGAAAAAAATTAAAATAAAATATAGGAACTGTTGTTCAAAAAGTATGGGGGAAAGTCTTTGATGTACAAAAATGCAATACCATTTTGTTTTTACTTTGCCTTGTATGTACTCCCCTATTACCTTCACATTTAATTTTATTAAAAACTGACAAGTTGGGATCAGAGACTTAGAGATCATTCATTCTGGCATTTTCAAGAACTGTTTTTTTTTTTTTTATTTGCATTCTTCACCTCTCCCTCCTCTGCCTCTTCACTTTTTTCATATATCCCATGTATCCTTTTTCCCTGCCATGATGTTTTTCATTTGTTGGTCAATGTTCTCTCTTGAGCCTGGAGTCCCCAGAAGAGAAATTACTGTATACCTTGGGGATTCAGGGCCCAACACTGCTTTGGTTTTCCTCATACCAGCCTCTGGACAAGAGCTTCATCCTGACTGAGGTGGAAGAATCCAAGCCTCTCTCTATAAGGTCTTCAGGGCAAACACAATGCTAAAAGGTTAGAATTTGGATGCAGGCTGGAGGCATGGTTCAGTGGCTAAGGGTCTTGCCTGCAAAGCCTAACAGCCAAGGTTCTATTCCCTTGTATCTATATAAAGCCAGGTATACGAAGTTGTACATGTATCTGGAGTTCATTTGCAGTGACTAGAGGCCCTATTGTGCCCATTTTTTCTTTGTCTTTTCTCTCTTTCCTTGCAAATAAACAACATCTATATTAAAAAAAACAGACATACATGTTAGCACGTGTATCTGGAGTTCATTTGCAGTGGCCAAATTCAGTCAGTTTCTAGATATGAGGCCCTTTATGACCATAGTTAGTGACATGTCTTGTGAGGCTGGCAATGTCTCCAACTCTGGCATGAGAAACCAAAGTCCAGGAGAAGGCACCATTCCTAGAGCAGAAATGTGTAGGGAAAAGAAGAGCAAATCTAGCAGTATAAAGCACATGACTCAATGGCACATCTGGTTTGGAAATTGGATATAAAGCAGGGGGCAAAGATAACTTGATATTCTGGTTTCAGTTACCAGGTGAACAGTGGTATTATGAAGCAATAAAGAACTCCATAGTATATTGTATTGTATTCATACAAGGCACATATTACAGGTCAGATTCAAACCATGTTTACTTTATGAAGTCAACTGAATATATCTGTGGCTTGCTCAAGAATTTTGGCATTTATAATATTTGGAGACTTATCAAAAGAGAACAGATGGACAGCTAATTCATATAGAATTCATCGAGGGGAGACAATAGAAGGTGACATAGATAATATATTTTATAAACTTGTATTTGGTCTTGGATTGATCAGTACAAAGGTCTTTATTTTGAAGGAAAGAAATGTGATCATTAAAATTTCACAATTCATGAAAGTGTCATTCAGGCAGACATTAAACTCTCCTTAATTTCTTCAATATACTAATGAATCAATACAGAGTACACAGCAAGCAAAGAATCAATGGAACAACCTTCAACAGTGGAGAAATGTCTAAGGAAGGAGACTCATGAAGGGTCAGAGGCTGAAGAAACAGGAAGCATAGTAGATAACACAGCCGCAATAAACAGAATGTTCCTGTCCTGCTCCTTTCATATTTTACATTCCAACCTATGAGGTGAGGGTATTAGGCACTGAGATTTTTGGAAAGTGAACACTAAAGCAACAGGAATAGGATTAGTGTCCTCTGAGAAGAAGGTGAAAGAATCTTACCCTCACTGTCCCTATGTCTGCATCCATGAAGTTCCTCCCCAGAATCTACCATACTAGTAGCCATGCTCAGAACTCTTGTCTTCCAAACTGTCAGGAATAAGTTTCAGCTGTTTATAAGCTACTGACTTTATGGTACTTTGTTTCAACAGACTTCCCTAAGACAGAAGCTAAGAAATAAAAGCAGTAAACATCCCAGATCTCACTGATTTTAATAGTTATGTATAGTTAAGAAATTAGAATTCAGGTCACAGGTTTTCATTTATTCAAATCTGAAAGAAAATACAGTAATAAGTGAAGCTATGACTCTACATTTTATTAAATAAAGGTACATTTTCTTATTTACATATAAAATATAACCAACTTGATAGGCTACCATAATGGTCATGGTACATTTTCCTTAACTTAACATTTTAATTTATATACCCACTAGATCATTGTGGTGGTTTTGTTCAGGTGTCCCCAAAAACCTAGGTGCATAAATTCTAGTATTTTATTATTAATTTCATAAATATAGAATGATAAGCATAATTATGGTATATACATGGAAATATGAATCTCTGAAACATATTTCTGTGCACATTTATTTTTATATTATATTACCATAATATATATTATTATATTATATTTTACATACTTTATTTTTATTATATATTATATATTATATATATTTAGGTATAAACATTAGCATACATAAATTTTATCAGTTATACACATATATTTGCATATATGTTGGGTATATATATTAACATATATGTTTATATATAAATGGACATACTTTACCATATCAGATGTTATTTTTAAAAACAGAGCATAAGAAAATATACTTTTTGTTATACCTTTGTATATAAGTCATGGTGTAATGACAGTGAGAGGGGCTTTATAATAAAATCAAAGCTGACCTATGGGGATGCTTTCTTTTTCAAACAAAACTTCCCCCATACTATATGTGCTATATAATGACTTGAATGGAAAACACTAATGAAGACTAGTTTAATTAAGTTAAATTTCTCTCTTGTGGTAACTCAATCAAAATGCATCACCTCTCATTGTAATGCTATCTGTAGGAGTCCAACATTATAACTGCTATAAGGAAGGTTTATTCTTAATGAGGGCAGGGACAATAAACTCTATCAAATTATACTATGCAGTACCATAACTAAAACTTCTTATTAAGTTCATAACATATGCATTTTATACACTAATTAGTGTAGTCCATTATGTTGCTTTATTAGAGGTAATGCTATTCCAATAATTATCTGTTGTTTGACTAATATTTATGACAAGCTATCTTCTTAAACTGATAGAATGAAATTTGCATAAATAAGTAAATATTTTCTTTCCAACTCAGCAATTATCAGCATTATAAACTTGGTTTAAAGGCAATTTATTTTGCCTTCATAAAGTCCTGTTTAGACTGGATGTATTACAACTTAAAGGAGCTCATGTATACTTTAATGCAATAAGTTGGGTTCAGGAAGATGCTTAACAAACTCAGTTTAAAAAAAAAAAAAGATTATTGGGGCTGGGAGATGGTTGGCTCAGCAGTTAAAGGTACTTACTTGAAAAGTCTGCCAGCTTAGGTTCTATTCCCTAGAACTCTAGCACCAATATAATGCCAGATGCATAAAACTGTACATGCATCTGGTGTTTGTTTACAATTACAAGAAGCCCTGAGACACACATTTTCGATGACTGTTTCCAAATAAACAAATCAATAAAAAATTTTAAAAGATTCTTAGCTGACTAAATCTGAAAATAAATTGTTAATCTGGAAGGTTTTTTCTAAGTATTATTTTTACAGTGCTGCTAACTAACCACTAAGTTATGTCTATTTTCAGTATTGAAATGTATGCCTTAAGGAGTCACCTACATGAATTCGTCCCTCCTAGCAATGATAAAGGAAATTCTGCTTGTAGCATGTGAGAATATCCCCTACATTGTATTATACATTAATTTTGCCCCTTTTAAAATATTGGACAACTTAGTGTTTGGCAAACTGACATTCTATTTGCGAGAATATTTCTATTTCCAACAGAAACATATTTCTGTTTGGGATAAAAAGAAACATGTATCCTCTTTTCAGTAGTAAAATGTTACCATTGCTTCAACAAGAATGTGCCTATGTATATGTATAGAAAAAGAGTTAGAAACAGAGACAGTGATGGGTCTATAATTGCTAGTTGTACGCTCAAGTTGCCTGCCAGCTCTTCAATTTATATATAGTCTGTGTCAAACCTCTGACTTCCTGGACTTCATTGAGTATTTCTTCTCAGGGACATGCGTAAGATAAGCGTCACTTTTTTGCTATTGTTTTAAAGCTTTGTCTTTATTCCTTTCTCTTTTTGGTTGTTGTTCTTCTATAACTTACCTTGTTTACTTGAGGTCATTTTCTACACATTTATAACTACTGGCAATCTTCACACACACACAGAATGTGCTCTTTTTATACATGTCTTGTTTAGTGTGACTTGTTATAGTGATAGAACATTACTGTTTTCCTCAGCTACCCACTTAATGTTTAATATTTTTTTATTGCTTTTCATAACACATGTTATTTCACTGATTATAGAAACTGGTTTGATTCTGTATTTAAAACAATTTCATATCATTTTTTTTTTTGGTTTTTCAAGGTAGGGTCTCACTCTAGCCCAGGCTAACCTGGAATTCACTGTAGAGTCTCAGGGTGGCCTCGAACTCACGGCAATCCTCCTACCTCTGCCTCCCAAGTGCTGGGATTAAAGGCGTTCGCCACCATGCCTGGCACAATTTCATATCTTAAAGTAAGTTCTGAAAAGTTATCATAATGTAACAATAATAGTACCAGTAGCAATAAAAATACAGTTAGTCCACAACTTCCAGTGACAGCAGTTTGGAGTTTTCCTTTAGATTTTATGATCTGCTTTTGGCTTTACTAATGGACACATATTCTACTTTATCTAATATGGTGTCTCAAATATTCTTTTTGAACTTTTCTTTATTTTACAACGTGCTGTGTTTGTTTGAAGTGTTTTATTTTATTATATTTTTCTTAGTTACACCAGGGTCTCTTGCCACTACAAATGAATATCAGACACTTTTGCTTCTTCTTTTTTTTTCATAATGCTTATGTTGGGTGGTATAGGAATTGAACCCAAGAAGGCACTTTTTTCAAACAAGTGCCTTTAACCACCAAACAAGTAATCTCCCCAGCCCTTTGTTTTAAGTGTTATACCTTCAGATATGCATGCAGCTAAAAGGCATGCATGACACATTTCTTAAAGTCCACAAATTCATCTGAAAGATGGCTTCCAGTCCCAGCGAGATTCCTTGTTAGAAGTAAAGGCACTCATGTGTAGGTATCCGTGGGTGAACTGTGCTGATAAATAGAAGAAGGGTAGCAAACCAAAGTACATGTAAAACTAAGCAGGTTGCAGATAAGTCCTATTTTCTATGCATACTAGTGTTCTTTTTTATATTCTGTTTTTAGAAATATTTATTTACGTGAGAGAGAAAGAGGCAGATAGAATGCATGTGCCAGGGCTTCCAGCCACTGTAAAGGAAATCCATATGCATGTGCCACCTTGTGCATCAGGCTTTATGTGGGTCCTAGTGAACTGAACCCAGGCCTTTGACTTTTCCAGCAAGCACCTTAAACACTAAACCATCTCTCACTAAACCAGTCCATAAACTAGTATACTTGATAATTTGTAGCAAATGTCTTCTAACTAGAACCTCAAGTCCCAGTCAAGCTACCTGAGTCCAAGGAGTTTTTAGAACTGTAATCTATATTTTAATTTTATCAAGTTTACATGAGGCAAAATTTGTCCTAATGAATAGGGTATCAATGATATATGTGTTCAGTCATATAGGGGACCAACACTGCAGGGTTTCCCACTTTGTGTATATTTTTTAAAGTTCTATGAGTTAAGTATGTGAGGAAATAATGCATGTGGTAATAATATCTGAGATTCAATAAATTAAAAATACAGTTATTACAAGTTAAGCTTGTATAACTGGATGCTAATTGCCTTTAGGAATGTTTGTTATAGATAAGTTATATAAGATTCATATTGGGCAATATTTATAATACATTAGTTAACCTTTAATAGCTGAATTATTCTAAAGTAAATGTTTTAAGTTATAAAGGCCATCTTCAGCCTTCCCCCCACCTCCATGTTTTGGTCACAGGCAGTGGATTGATTTGGCATGCTTTGCCATAGGTCTTAACAAAACATTGGCAAGTCACACCAGGGTATTAGAATAAGCTCTTTTCTCCCCAGAGGAAAGGTTACTAACAAGGCAATTGAGGAATGTTTTCATTTGATCTTGGTTCCATCTTTTCCTGAAGAAAGGAGGGAAACCCTAGGTAATAGATGGAAAAAATACATGAGAGTTTGGAATTTCAGTTGGGCTCCAAACAGAGCATCTTAATCCAGCATTCATTTTTTTCTAGCATCTTTCTATCCCTATGTATTTGATTATTAATGTTTATTAACTACTGTCAAATACTAGAACATCAAGGGAGATGGGGCAGGCCTAATTCCTTGCTGTGCTTTAGTCACAATTAATAAGCAAGTATTCATACTTACTTGTCATATCTGTTGGCTATAAACCTATGCTTGGCAATATGGAGTTGCTGGGTAAACAAACAAATGACCAGACAACACACTGTTTGCCTGAGAAACAGATTTTTTTTTTTTTTGATATCTGGTGATCTATGTCAGAACTTATACTCCAAATGGGACCATTGGGTCAAGGGACCCTATGTACTTCAGACTCAGAAGACATTAGTTACTCTTTTGAAGCAATTAGAGACTAAGTCCTTGTAACATTAGAGGACAGGAATTGGTCCCTCCATAGACCATTGTCTACCTTGACTTCTGAATATATATAGAATAAGGCAATTGTGGTTGAATATGGTTTCTTATGGCTATATTTACAGAACACGGGAGGCTGAGGCAGAAGGATTGTTGCAGTTTCTAAGCAAGCTTGGACTACATCATGAGTTACAGGCCAGCATGAACTATGGAATGAGACTTTAGTCTTAAACATTTAACACAAAAAACCTTATATTGGTCACACAAGGGATTCTGGTATTTGAAATAAATGTACATAAATGCACAGATTTCAAAGGTCACACTGAATTGAAGGACATTTCAGAAGTAAGTCTGAGTATTCAAGGTATTCAAAATAATTTAATAGAGTGTGACAATAAATGAATCATAACTTTTAGATATTTTTGAAAGTCAGCTAAAGGGATTATACTTTATTCATATAACTTTAAAAATATTTATTTATTTATTTAAGAGAGAAACAAGCAGATAGAGAGAGAGAATGGGCACACCAGGGCCTCTAGCCACTGCAAACGAACTCCAGACACATATGCCTCCCTGTGCATCTGCCTTATGTGGGTACTGGGGAATCAAACCTGGGTCCTTAGGCTTTGCAGGCAAGCACCTTAACTGCTAAGCTATCCTCCATCCCCTGTTCACATAGCTTTGTAAGAATTCTTAGCAGATAGGGTTAAGGACTTTAGGATAATTTATTACAAAACAAGTATCTGGTGAAAATAAAATGATGTTGAAAATTCAAACTAAATTACTAGTATCATTTGCCTGAAGAACTACTCAATGGGACAGGTATGCAATACATCAATCAAATGTGATTTTCACTGAGCATACTGACTCATGCCTATAATTCCTACACTCAGAAGACTGAGGCAAGAGTATTAGGAGTTCAAGGACAGCTGGGATACAAGTTGGAGCTGGCTTAGGCTACATGAAATCCTTTATCAAAAACAAAGCAAAACGAAAAGTGCTTATCTTACCAAGTAACCTTTAGAAATAAAATATTTATATATACAGACATTGGAATTAACCGAAATTAATAAAGCAAATCAATTTCCAGGTAGCATTCAGTAAACTAACACTTCTTTTTGGAGTTATGTTTACCAAATCTGAAATAAATAAGTAGAAATAAACTAAATAGTGACCCTTAACTGATTTTTTAAATTTCATTTTTTAGTATAATTTTATTTGAAATTAATGACAAGACAACCACTTAGTCCTCTCCCAGTGATTGTAAATATATAAAATAGATATAAAAGCTGTTTGAAGAACTACTGCCAAAAGTTAATTGCATTTATCTACTTTTAAAAGGAAAGGTAATAAGTTAGATGTTCTTGAGATAAAAGAAGTTCACTAGTAATATGCAAAAACAGTTTACAGAATTATTAGCAAAAAGTATATTTTGTACTTGGTATCTGTAGGAGCTTTGTTCTAGATTCCATATGGATATCACAATCTATAGATGTTCCCTTATATGAAATATCTAGAATTTGCATACAACCTACACATGTCCTCTTCGTATGCTTAAAGTTATCCCTGGATTAATTATAATGCATAAGTAAATATGAGTACTATAAAATTGTTGGAATAACATATTATTTAGGGGATGTATCAGTAACTTTCTCATTGTTCAGTCAAAATACCCATCAAAAGAGGCTGAAGAATGACAGGTTTATTTTTCCTCTATAGTTTTGTAGGGAAATTCATCATGGCAGGGAAACCATTGCTGAAACATGAAGGCCAGAGGTACATACTCCCATCAGCAGAGTGGATGCAGAGCAGGAAGACAACTCCAGTGTGCTCATCTAGCTTTCTCCTTTTTATACAGGAATCTATCCCACGAGAGGATGCCACCCAGAGTCCAGGTAGGTTCTCTCACTACGACCAATCAAATTTAGAATATCACTCACAGACATGACTAGAGATCTGTTTTCATTGTGATTCTTAATCCTGACAAATGAAGATTAATCATAACACAGAAGAGGAAAAATTATTGTGTAGCTGTTCAGTATAGACTAAGACATGTTTTTAATATTTTCTATTTAAAGTTGGTTTAATCCACAGATTTGGAGCCTTGCATAGTTGAAATGAGAGTCAATTCTACTTTTCATGTAAGTAATACAGATTCTGACATAGTGTTTGATATTTCACCTTTTTCTGTGTAGTCTCTTATTGTTTTTTGAAATAAATCATGGCATTATTAGGCCCTTATTTTTGTATTCACCCATAATTTGGATTTTTTAAAATTTATTTTTATTTATTTGATAGATAGAAAGAGGGAGAAAGAGAGGGAGACAGAGAGAATGGGCATGCCAGGGCTCCAGCCACTGCAAATGAACTCCAGATGCTTGTGCCCCCTTATGCATCTGGCCTATTTGGATTCTGGGGAATCAAACCTGGGTCCTCTGGCTTTGCAGACAAATACTGCTAAGCCATCCCTCCAGCCCTGGAATGTTTTTAAGATGCCTATATCTACTTCCATGAAGACAAATGTGGTGACACTCATTTAAAAATGCAAAGATTCTCTGTGTCACAATGTGTTCTTTTGTTCACAAGAGCTATACTCAAGTGATGGGTCTGTGTGAGCATTGAAACTGAGATGGCAGAGCTGACAGTTTGCAATAAAAGCCACATAATCCAGGACCTGATGTTACTATTGGCCAGCCCTTTTAGATAATATATTGGCTAAATTCTTACTTAAAATGTAAATTTCTTTCTTTATTGATATAATATTTTTGTGAATTTCTGAACAGATGTATATATTGCATACTAACATCTAATACAGTTTTCAATTAAAACTAATATTCATTTTGCTCAATAATGTTAACAGAGTATGGAAATCCAATGTCATAATAAATGTGTACTTATGTAACAACATTATTTTTGTCCTCAGATTTCTTAGGAAATGATTACATGTGCATTGGAACCTTTTATTAGAGGACCCAGAACTACTCAGAGCAGACTCATTACACAGAATGTATGACCACTTATTTCATTCAAATCCCACTCCAGCTTCTCAGAGAGAGTTGTGAGAGGGTTATTGTCCCTTCATACAAACTACTCATTCCATGCATAAGCAATCTTAAATAAAAAGAATACAGCTTTAAAGATCTTTTGATCCTTACTTGGCAATAATTTAAGGAAATTTATTGCTAGGTTTCTTAAAATGCACAAAATCTGGCAGGTCCTTAGAAGATATATATTTGGTTTTCTAGATATAAAAAGTCAAAAACCTTATTAAAATCTTGTAAGATGGGCTGGAGAGATGGCTTAGTGGTTAAGCGCTTGCCTGTGAAGCCTAAGGACCCCGGTTCGAGACTCAATTCCCCAGGACCCACGTTAGCCAGATGCACAAGGGGGCGCACGCATCTGGAGTTCGTTTACAGAGGCTGGAAGCTCTGGCGCGCCCATTCTCTCTTTCTCTCTCTCTGCCTCCTTCTCTCCGTCGCTCTCAAATAAATAAACAAACAAAAAAATTTAATAAAAAAAATAAATAAAATAAAATCTTGTAAGATGACTTTGGGTGTTATCTAACTCTCATGAAGACATTGTTTCCTTCACTTCGGTTTTTTTTTTTTTTTTTTTTTTTTGGTAGAGACAAATGAAAGTTCATAAAGGAAAGGCATAGCCTGCATTCTTAGCTGTACTGTTGTATTCTCCCTGTGTAACAATGTGTTTGGCAAAGAATAGTTGAACAATCAATACAGATTAAGTTAATGTGTGAGAATGAGTAGGAAGATACATAGGGCTTGCACATTTGCACACATACATGCAAATATATACAACATATTGCACAGACAGACATAAAAATAAAAACATACCTTCCACTATGCTATTAAGTCCTATCACTTAGGGAATGTAAAGTCACCTGGATAATTAGATGTTTATTATCAAGTCAACATCTCGCATTAAAATTAAATATTAAGATTTTATGAGTTTAATATTTAGGTTTGGGAGTTAGAAGGTAGACTGAGTACTCGATGTTTTAAGACCATAAGGGTACTATATCAAAAGGTACATCCTGAAGGAAAAGATATGTTTACTCAAAATGTTGTAATTCTAAATGAATCAGTAGTGATAATTTTAAACTAAAATGTAAATTATGCTAACTAAAATTGATTTTAAATATATAAAAAGCTGGTTCTTATCCAGATGCCCTAAATAGGAGGAAGGGCAAGAAGAAAATACTTGAGCTAATTAAAATGATGCTTAATAACAAGATGTACTTTTGAGATATAAATATGCTGGAGGTGAAAAGTGATCAATATTAATTGTAAGGGAGCAGTGAAGAAAAAGCACAGAAAACCCTTAAAATAAAAATTGAGAGGAATGGCATGACCTAACATGAGCTACATAAAGTTGGAGTGAAAACAACAGAAGAAAAGGTTGAACTAAGCCATGATTAAAGATAAAAGGTAAATTGCTTAGCATATGAAGACAAATAATTAGGTCCCTGACAAAGATAATGCTTCCATAATTAGCCTTTTGAGAAATTTAAAAGAAACAGTGAAAACAGATATGAATATTTCACTAATTGAAATACTATTCCATGTTGGGTTTGATTAAAAATGAGAAAAAGGATTGTCACAGAAATTGTATGATGGAAATAAAAATGCATTTAAAAATGAATGATTGAACATTGCTCTGACATTCAGGAAAAAATAATTATGCTATTTATAATTAATTAAACAGTGAAGGTAATTTCTTTTTTATCCATAGAAAAATTAAAGCCAAAGATAATATCTCTAATTTTTTGATCCCATTATACTATAATAATGTGAAATAATTAAGTGTGAATTTATAATAAGAATTTAGGCCATGGTTAAGTCATACAGGAACAGCACTTCAGCAAATCCATCTATAGAACAGGAGATAATATATGAACAAACTGTGCACAAATGTGGTAGAACTTGCTTCAGTGGGCTTTAATCCTGGAAGAAAGGGAAAGAATGATTAAGAATCTCCCTGCCTTGTAGAAACTCTGTCAGAAGGCACTCTCCGGGCTGCTTCAGGATGAGTGACATCTGTACTAGCACAGAGGCCTCCCTGAGCTGAAGATCAAGAGAGCTGAAGAGCCTACTGTAGCTAGTAGAACACATGGGCCAGAATCCCAGAGAAAGTGCTTTCTGAAAGGCAGGCAGTCTTAGGACACCCCATGATGTTATGGCACTTATGATGTTTAGATAACAGCTCCTGGGCCTCTGTGAGATAAAGGGAAAAGTGGGATGCAGTAACAACATGTTCCGTCTGAGAATGTGGAGGATTTCCAAATTGGTTAAAGATGTAGCGAATATAATTCAATTGAAAACCCTTGGATCTTCTTGGAGTTCTCTTTAGGCCCTAGACTGTAGGAAAGTGTAACGAGAAGGTGGGTCAACATTGCTGTCATTCCCCAAACACGCTTTTCTCATTTTCTCTTCCTTTCCTTTGTTTCTTCTTCCCATCTTTCTCTCTTTTATAATTTCATTTTATTTGAGAGAATAAGACAGAGCGAGAGAGAGAGAGAAAGAGAGAAAGAGAGAGAGAGAGAGAGAGAGAGAGAGAGAGAAAGTGAGAGAAAGCGAGAAAGTGAGTGTGTCAGGGCTTCCTGCCACTGCAAATGATGTAACCAGTTAACAGGAAGTCAATGGGAAAAGACTGAGAGGCACCTGAAGGACAGGTTGGTCATCTCTAAAACAAATAGCATCAGTTGATGAAAAGATTTCTAGGCAGAAATATCCTACTATTTGCTAATGTTTAGGTAGTCAGTAATAGCCTATTTAACAGAAACTTATTTCAATGGATAAATTCAAGTTAACTCCCTTTTAAAAAACATTTTGTTTATTTATGAGAGAGAAAGAGACAGATAGAGAAAAAGAGAGAATGGGCATGCCAGGGCCTCTAGCCACTGCATATGTATTCCAGACACATGTGCCCCTTTGTGCATCTGGCTTACATGGGTCCTGGGGAATTGAACCCTGGTCCTTAGGCTTCACAGGCAAATGCCATAACCACTAAGCAATTTCCCAAGTACCCTTAACTCCCTTTTTAAAAAGTAGCCTTCTCTCCAAAACTCTAGATCTCAAAAGCATGTTTGTGTTATATAACTTAGTTATATAACTTACAAAGCCATATTCATGTAACTCTCTATATTTTAACCACTTTAAGAATCATTCACTAGTCTTTGTATGATTTAGGGATCTGGTCATCTACTACTTTAATTTTATTTCCTATGTTTATATACTTTTAAAATATTTTGGTACCTTCCTTTATCACATAAATGCATTTAAATTTGAATATAATTAGAAATTACTTTAATGTACACATTATATATAAAGCATACCCAAGTGCTAAGAAAACCTTTGCTTGGCAGGTGTGACTGTTCATGTCTCTCATTAGAGAATTCTGGACGTGGAGTTGAAAGAATCCAGAGTTTCAGGAAAGCCTGAGGAATATAAAGACCTTCTGTTCAACATAAATAAAATTATCTGTCTCTTACACACACACAAACACACACACACACATGCGTGCGCGCACACACACACACACAAAAGGGGTGTAATGACAAGGAAGTAAAAAGTGTACCAAGAACTCCTTATTATTCTTAGAAGCTGTTATAAACATATGGAATAAATAATATATGGAAGAAAATTAGAAGGGTCTACCATTGTATAATTCAAAATTATTACATTTCAAGAAAATTCACTTGACGTTATGGATCTTATGACCAGATAATATCTAGCCATTTTTTGTGTGGATTGGTTTTATTGGGCTTATAAACATTAAAATGATGTCATCATTTTTTGTTTTAAGTTGAGTCTCCTTAAATTCTTTCATTATTTAATTGTTTATTTGAGAAAGGAAGGAGATAGAAAGTCACCCTGCGCATCTGACTTATGTGGGTCCTGAGGAATCAAACCTGGGCCATTTGACTTTCTAGGCAAGTGCCTTAACCACTCTCCAACCCGATTTCAGCATTGTAAACACTGCTTATAAACAAGTTTATAAACTTGTTGACTTGCCCGATTCTTTGTTTAAATACAAACCCGAGCTGAGGGTTTGGGGTTCAAAGACTTTCCTGGACTCTCCACAGCCCCCGTATCACCCCCTTTTCCTTCCTCTTCCTTTCCCCTTTCTTTTCTTCCTTTTCTTCTTCCTTCCTTTCTCTCTATATCGCCACCCCCTTTCTTGCTTTATTTATTTATTTATTTATTTATCTTTATTAATTAGTTTTGTATTCAGCAATTTATTTAGGGAAGTACCAAACCAAGGGAAGAAAAACTGATATACCCACATAGTCTGAGAGCTCATGTAGTATGCCTGCAAGAAAGGTGAAAAGATTTAGAGAGAAAAGAAAAAGTACAGGGAATTCGCGCTTTGTGGAGGGCAGGAGAGGGTAGAGAGAGGTCAAGGGGGTTCTCCCCTCCTCTCTCAGCCTGAGAGGAGGGGAGACTTACCAGAACCTGGAGGTTCAGTTGTGATGGTCAGGGAGCCAAGAGGGAGACCCGGCCTCTGGCATGGACCTATTTATAACCTTATTGTGGTGGAATTTACCTTCTGACTCAGGTGAGCCAGAGAGACAGCTGATTGGTCTGGGCTAGAGGCCAACTATGAGGCCAAATTCTGAGGGTTGAACTTGACTAACCACAATGTCAGGATTAGATTTAAAGTTTAGGAAAGGGGTCCTCCATTTCAGGGGGGGCTCAGGTTGTTTGTGGAAAAACAGATCTAGGGAACTCCTTTAGGCAACAGATAAGTAGGAGCCAGCTTCTCTGATCTCTACCAAAGTGGAGAATGCAAGGGCAGACATTCCCACGTTTACTTTTGGGGCCCAATCAGCCTAAATTACCTAACAAAGCTGCCTTACTCTCTCTTAAAGGGAAAGGGAAAGGTGAGAAAAGAAGAAAGGGTAAGCCACTAATGCGTGGTATAAATACACAGATACATATATGCACACATATATAGTGCTATAATGCCACAAGGATATTCAAACTAAAACCATAATTAACATTATCTTACCAACTAGAATGGCTATTACAAAAGTAAAAAAAAAAAAAACAGAAACAACTGCTGGTGAAAACGAGGAAGAGGAGAATTATATCACATACTGTGGGAGATTATATAAATTTGTGTCATAATTCTGAAGGACCGTATGGAGGTCCTGGAAAGTGTGAAAATTGGTTTACCATATGATCTTGTCATCCTGCTTCTGGGTAGTCATACAAAGGAAATAAAAATTAGCATCCTAAAAAAAAATAAACTTGTTGACTAATTTGTGCGTGTGTTGTGTGTGTGTGTGTGTGTGTGTGTGTGTGTAATTTGGCATTGTTTAGATATTGCTAGATACCAATTGAGAGGGATCTGTTGTTTACTCTCATGAGAAGAACAACATTGAACACTGTTTCCAAAATGGCATGTGACAGTATTTGCTTGCTATCTTATGTCACATTTTGTAATTCAACAAAGTGCTTGGAAAATAAGCATAAAGCTGCATTTTTCTAGATTTCCCTGTGTACTCACAAATTATATCTGAGAAAATTATTCAGCTTCAATAAAGTTTTGTTTTTCTGGGAAAACAACATACTGTAAAATTAAATAAGATAAAATAGTGGCTTTGGGAAAGTGAATTGAAGCATCCAAATTAATCAACACATGAAAACATAAACCATTTTTTAAAGTAATTAAAAAAGCTGAATGTACATAGCCTACATTTATAAAACCTGAAAGTAACGTGGTCACTGCCCACTTTAGACTTTTTTTTTAATTACTGTTGACCTAGATATGTGTTCTAATATAGTTTGCCTAGATAGCTTCTATTAAAATTTCCCACACTGATATTGAGGGTTTGCTCTCTTATGTAGATTCCAATGATCTTCAATGCTAATACAATAGTCTATGTTGACTATATAAATAATATGAAGTTTTCCTACATCGCTAAATAATCTATGGGCCATATTCTCCCATATTTGCTCCTGTTAAGCGTGGTCCACCATACTTAGTCTATAAAAAGTGATAATTATTTTAAACCTTGAATCTTGTAAAACAGTTCTTTGCAGGTCTTCCTTTATAGCTTTAGAGAGTGATAGAGTGCTCAGAAAAATGTTAAAATGTGAGTGAACTTTCTTGGGGGGGGGGGCGGGGAGTTTAAGTAGGGTCACACTCTAGCTCAGGATGACCTGGAGTTCACTATGCAGTCTCAAAGTGTCCTCGAACTCACAGCAATCCTCCTACCTCTGCCTCCTATGTGCTGAGACTAAAGGCATGTGCCACAATGCCCGGCTCAAGCTTGGCTTTATCAGTACACTGTATTGCATCTTGTATGTCTTCTTAAATTTTGCTTCATTATTCTATTATATTAACCCCAATCCTATACATTAGGATAATAATCTTATTGCCATTAAATAATCTAAACTTTCTCATTTATTATTATTAGCATTCAGTGTACACAGAATTCTTGGTTGTTGTGCAAATATGCTGCAGGGCTAAGCATATAGTTCTATAGTGACTCATTTATATGTGCTCTTCTCTTTCCTGTATGTCAGCCCAAACACTAGAGTCCTCTCTGACTCTTTAAGGTGTCATGCTCAGCTCACCAACTGACAGAGTCTCAGAAGCTTATTCAGAAGAATGACAACAGCAAATACTGAGATGAAATGAGATAAATTTATGTTAAAATGATCATTTCCTAAGCTGGATAGATTCATGAGGATATATTTAATACATACCCAAACACACACACACATGCCATGATACTTATCTGATGCTTCATAATGTTGATTTTATGCATTATTCAAATACAGATATAATTTGAGTTTAAACCTTAACTGTTTCATAATACACTTGCAAGATGTCCTGCTGAATAATAGTTCTAATGGTCTAAATACTGCTATCAAATGGCCTACATACTCCTTAAAGCTTTGCTAAAACACAAAAGCCCATGAATAAAAATATTACAGTAAGGAAGTTATGAATTTTGAAAACAACCTCCCTAGTGTCTAAAACTAATGAATCTACTTTGTTAAATTATAATAAAAGGTAATACTTTGAAATTCAATGGAACAATTGATATTTAGATGGAGAAATATAGTTGCTAACTGGGTTAAATTAATGAATAACATATGCTTCTGTAGTAGTTAACTTCTAGTTGCTGGGACGAAGCACCCTGCCCTATGGAGCTTATGAAAGGAAACTGTTTGTCTTTTACTTACAGTTTTAATTAGAAGGTCCATCATGGTGGGGAAAGCATGGCAAGAGTAGCCATGTAGAAATCCTATTTTCATATGAGAAAGGAGAAATTAGCAAGAGAGAAGTGAGTGGCAAGTGGGGTTGGGCTATAGTACCCTAAGGCCCATCCTCGGTGAAACACTTACTCTAGCAACTCTCCATCTTCCAAAGGCTGCACAACCTCCCTAAACAGTGCCTCCAACTGAAGATCAATATTCTAACATTTGAGGCTATGGGAGACATTTTACATACAAGCCACAAATTGTTTTCACTTTTTTTGGTCAATGACTTAGTATCACAATAGTCAATGGAAGTAAAAACATGAATCTGATTTCACAAGGCTCATAATATATTGACTTTAACCTTACTATGCATGATTTTAAAAAATCCCTGTTCTCAACATTCAAAAGTTACAAATAAACACCCAATTATTTCTCAATTTAGCTAAACAGTCGAAAAATTATATTATTCCATAATCTCTTATAATTTTGAAATAACAGAATTGCCCACTTAATTGATAATTGCTTTTATCTACTCACTTTTGCATAATAACACATTTTGCAAAAACCTAGAGTTGCACTATTATTGCAGTGGCACAAAAGGGTTCTAATATCCCATGAAAACTAAGTCATAAAATTTTTCACAGAGAAAGAAAGGCCTCACTTTTTTTTTAAGCTGTGGTACACATTTCCCTTCTTTTTATGAAGTTCAGATAGAATAAGTACAATTGCCATCAGGCTCCATGCTTTGTACACTGCTGATTTGGCCAGGACCGAGCACTTATTACCCCCTCTGAAGAACTGTTGTGCAGGTTCTACTTGCAGCAAGTGCCGTTCAGTGATCATTTCTATGGCTTGTGTTACTAAAATAGATATGATATATCCATATGGATTTATTGTTTCTGAATTAACAAACTTTTATACTCCTATCCTTCTTTCTGGCCTATCAAGTGACCTTGTTGTTACAAGTAAATCCAATGAATTCATTGTATCATTCAAGTTAGACTTGAATGAACACATTTCTTCCATCGGACTTCACTACATACAGTCCATAGGCCTTTCTATGCATTTCTCCAGAAAAAGTAATACTATGGTTATGTGAATATTCTTATTTATTTATTTGACAGAGAAAGGGGGGGAGAGAGAGAAAGAGAAAGAGAGACAATGGGCACGCCAGGGCCTCCACCCTCTGCAAACGAACTCCAGATGCATGCGTCTCATTGTGCATCTGGCTAACGTGGGTCCTAGGGAATCGAATCTGGATCTTTTGGCTTTGCAGACAAATGCCTTAACCATGAAGCCATCCCTCCAGCCCTACTATGGTTATTTAATTAAGAATGGCAGAGCTAAGATTTCAGTCCAGACATTCTGGCTCTACCCATGCATTACTGCATAACTGTAAATATACTATACTTTTACTCCAGAAATGTCAGTTCTAAATCAAGCAAATGAGAAATTTTTTAACACTTCTGAGCCTTAGTTTCCATAGCTAATAAGAACAGAGATATAGGTGTCCCTTTCCTAGTACCAAAAAAGACAAGAAATAATGCATACAGTTTTGAAAATGTATGCTTAAGTTTAATTTTTATTTTACATGAAGGAAAATTTTATTTTACTTGAAGGTTGATGTTGTTTGTACTTTTTAGTCATCATTTTTAGGAAAATTGTCCCAAATCTATTTCTAATATATATTCCTCATATATAACCAGTTGTAAAGTTCTGCCTACACTCTAACTACATCATCTATTTTATATGGAAAGATGTAACATCTGCCTATATCCAGACTATATTACCCTGATAGTCCTGCTCCACCTTCCAGCCAATGTCTTGATGAATGTTTTAGTTAGTATCAGCATAAATACCATGTAAAGTTAAATTTCACCAATATAAATAACTATTTCATACCTACCTTAAATTAATACAGAAACAGATCAAAATATAGGGAAAAATTGACACATTTTGAACTTCTACCTCTGCCTAAGAATATATGAAGTGGTGGAACAGGTTGTATCTATTTTTTATTGTCAATACAGAGATCTGAATGGCAATGGAGGGAAAAGGAAAGTTGATCATTAGGTGATCTAAAAATTGTAGAAATGGCAGTAAAATAGGCATTCCTGTTACTATCCAGGGTAGGTAGAAAATGGCCACAGTTCTCACAGGGGTGATAAGGGAAGTATGCCCTGAACTCAGAAGTTCATATCTCCAGATGAGATTACTGATCATTGATCTGGAGTTTTAACACTATGAGATGAGAATTATTTCAATCCTATCATTCACTCTTATCTTCACAATCAGTCTGGTCATATTTTCGTCCAGCCATTTGAAATTATTGAATCAAAGTTTATAAGTCTTTACAAAACTGTAACCTTGTCAGATAATGTGATACATCCTTAATTATATCCATTTGATGAGTTTCTTTGCTAAGTTTCCTTTGCTTTACTAGATCCCTGGGCACTGAGCCCAGACTGTTTTAATTTATGTTTATGACAAAGTGCAGAGTCCCCAGTACTGCATTTCAGCCAACACACTATGAGTTGTTGGTATTATAATCAGCAAACAGATGTGAGATATTTGTATATCCACTTCAAGTTTGGTCATTTTAATACATATCTGATTAAGATTCTGTTTTGTAATTATTAAACTTGTAATTATTTTCAAAAAATTGCAAAATAAAAATAGCAATTTCTTGGGGGCTGGAGAGATGACTTAGCAGTTAAGGTGCTTGCCCACAAGGCTTAAGGACCAAGGTTCAATTCCCCAGAACCCACATAAGCCAAATGCACATGGTAGCACATTCATCTGGAGTTCATTTGCTCTGGCTAGAGGCTCTGGTGTACCCATTCTATCTCTCTTTCTCTCTCTGTCTCTCAGCTGGTTTCTTCCTGTTTATCTATCTCATAAGTAAATAAGTAAAATAAAAGCAATTTATTATTAAGCCTTATAGCTTCTCTGAAAGTGTTTTGGTGGTGAAGGGAATAAAAAATACTTTGTTACTTTCAAAACCATTTATTTAGTAGAGTCCCAGAAAGTTACATTTAAATACACACTCCATTTTGTATGAAATAGTGTTAAATTTTCATTTAGTTTTTGTTTTCCAACTCTAGAGAGCAAAGCAAACCTTATTATACAAATTTGGATTTATTATTATTACCTAACAAAATCCTGTTTATATATTTGAAAAAAAATATTTTCTACTCTATGAAAAAGATTAGCCTTGATAATATATAGATAAATCAGATATACAATTGCCTATTTAATTGATTAGATTTATTGAAGTCTTCAGTTAAACAGTATCATTAATTGTTAGTTTATTTTATGATGAGCTTTAAGAATACATAAATTGCTGTTTTCATGAATATAAGTTTTCCTGCTTTTAAGAATTATAGCACAAACATTTACAGAACTCTAGAATCTTACATTGATGAAGCAATACATACTACATCAAACACACTGCACTAAAATAGGTTCAAAAGTTTAAAATGACATTAAAATATCCAGTTGTAAAGGAACTCTTATACATAGAAATCAGTAGTACCTTTCTATTCCCACAATCAATAGCTGGGTTTTGTGTTAGTACAACTGGACTTATTTGCTGTAATTGCAAGTCAAAACAGCTAATAACCTAAGGAAATAGGGTAGGAAAAAAAAAAAGGAGAGAAAAAAAAAGAAATATCAGAATCCTATTGTCAGGAAACTCATACTTCAGAGAGAAACCCTCCCTTCCAGCTGTGGAGAAGAGTGGACTTGCATACCACCACCAGCACCACCACAAACAACAAAACCCCTCAAATTTGCATACTTTCCTTTAGCTCAAGCAGCTCTCACTCTTGTTTGGAGAGTCTGCTTCATTTTACAGATTACAGAAAAAAAGGAGGAGACCCAAGATCCACTGATAAGACAAGAATTTAGCCAACTGCCCACCATGAAGTGTGCCACCTCCACAATATCTGCCAGGGCCCAGGAGAGATTGCAGGGAAGTGATATAATGAATACTGCTCTTACTGCTAGCCTGAACCAGCCACAGGTTGGTGATGACAAACATGGTGATTGATCAAAATTTATCAAAACAAGAGTCCAGAGGATACAGAGAAATGAACACTAAACCAGACTGCCAACAGTCCTGCCATGGCTCAAAAAAAAATTTCAGACAAAAGAGCAGAAAGATTGTATGACCCACAGAGTGGGTAGAAATATTCTGAGGCATGGTCCCTGCTACCCCACAGGGGTTGACTGAGGCTTTAATTACCCCACAGTGAATACTGTAACTCCACTGTGGAGGGACTCCAGGGTGACAGGAGCAGGGGCAAGAGGAAAAAAGAGAATAACCTGCTAAAATTAATGTAATATAAAAATTAACATTAAAAATATACTCTGTAGATGAGACTAAATTTTAATTTTACTTAGGAATTTTTTTCTTCTTGATGCATGTTCTTTTTGAGACAGAATAGTCAATGCTAAACTAACCATAATTTCCCTTT
Source organism: Dipus sagitta (assembly GCA_036346955.1). NCBI lineage: Eukaryota > Metazoa > Chordata > Mammalia > Rodentia > Dipodidae > Dipus > Dipus sagitta. Next base: position 198,090,730 of record CM070770.1, on the reverse strand, counting down.
GCTAGCTTCTTATATTTGAGAGAATAATAGAAAATCAAAATTGTCATTTCCTTCTCTGTTTATCATGTAATATCCCTGAAGTTATTAGTACAGTTTACCATCAGCTAATAGCTGGTTTTCATGAGCTTGAGCTAATAATTCCACCAGTTCAGTTTTGTTCTGAGTGATGATGAAATTGTGGTTTCTGTGGTAAGCCTTAGTCTTATTTTTATTCATAGTATGACTTTGAAGAATATTTGACAAAGGAGTCAGAGAAATTTTACAAAAATGTGACTTGGCAATCATATCATGCGACTTAGTCATTTATAACATTAGTAACATACTTTAAAAAGTATATTTATTACTTTATTTGTAAGGAGAGAGAGAGAGACAGAGAGAGAAAAGAGATAAAAAAAAGAATGATCATGCTAGGGCTTCTAGCCACTGCAAATGAATTCCAAATGCGTGTGCCATTTTGTGTATCTGTCTTTAAGTACTGGGGAATTGAACTTGGGTCTGAATCCAGGCTGTTAGGCAATGCAGGTAAGCATCTTAACTGCTGAGCCATCTCTCCAGCCCCTTAATAACATACTTTTGTGAAAAAGACCAAAGGGGGGTGGAGAAATGGCTCAGCAGTTAAGTCCCTTGCCTTCAAAGCCTATGGTCTTAGGTTCTGTTGCAGTCCGGTTCGCATTGCTGGTAGAAATCACCCAACCAAAAACAGCTTCTGGGAGAAAAAAAAAAAAAAAAAAAAAAAGATTTGTTTTGGCTTACAGGCTCGAGGGGAAGCTGCACGATGGCAGGGGAAAACGATGGCATGAGCAGGGGGTGGACATCACCCCCTGGCCAACATAAGGTAGACAATAGCACCAGGAGAGTGTGCCAAACACTGGCAAGGGGAAATTGGCTATAATACCCATAAGCCCGCCCCAACAATAGGAGTCGTTAATTCCTAAATCTCCATCAGCTGGGGACCTAGCATTCAGAGCACCTAAGTTTATGGGGGACACCTGAATCAAACCACCACATTCTACCCCTGGCCCCCATAAACTGATAACCATACATGATGTAAAATGCAATGCATTCATCTAACTTTAAAAGTTCCATAGTTTTTTTATCACTTCCAATGATGTGCATACATCCCCATAGTCCAAGATCTTTTAACTGAGCCATAATACCAAAAAATAACCTCAAAAAACTCAGAATGGCACAGAATAAATATTCACACTGCAAAAGATGGCATTGGGCATAGCAAAGAAACATTCAGCCAATACAAGATTTAAAACAACCAGGGCAAACATTAAACTCAAATTCTAAGTCCAACAACTCTAGCCAGTGACAAATCTCCAAGTCCGATAATTCTAACCAGCAACAAGTCTCTGGCATTCCAATTCCACCCCTCCAGCTAGGCTACTCACAGTCCTGGAAAACTTCACTGGGGCCGGCAGCTCTCCTTGGCAGCCATCTCATGGTCCCAGCATCTCCACTGGGTCTCCACTGCAATCCACGGTTCATCCTCATGGCCCCATGGGGTCTCCATGCAGGCATCTAGCAAACCTGCTTCACACTGCCCATGGCCATTTCCAAACCACAAGACCGTGTTGCAAACTCAATGACCCTCTTTCCTACATTTCTTATACTCCATGATAACAGGTAGGGTGCCAATTTGTTAATACAGGGGGGAATAAAGCAGACTTTGAAGAACAGGACACTCCTTGAGCACTCAGGCCCCTTCAAAAGAATCGACAGTCTTCCTGTTGCCCCAGCGCAGGTCAGCTAACCCAGTCTCAAAGGTTGTAATCTCTCAGTTGCAGCTGAACAGGCAACAGTTCACCCAAAGATTTTTCTTTCTGTGCCGTATCCCTCTACTCACATCAGTTCATTTCTATGCAAAGCAACCCTGCACAACTTCTCAGGACACAGGCATAAGAGCAAGCTTCTCACACAAAATGCTATCCCAGTCCAAGCAAAGTTTTTTCTCACCTTCATAAGCCAAACCTCACAGTTCATAGTTCTTACTGCATTCAGGTCTTTCAACTCTGACCAGAATAGTCCATCAAGCTGTACTTACAACACTTGCAAGGCATCTCTTAGGCCAAGGTTTCAAATCCTCCCACATTCTTCTTGAAAATCAGCTCCAAAAGGCCAAAGCCACACAGTTAGGTGTCTAGCAGCAATCCCACTCCTCAGTACCACTTTACCATTGCAGTCCGGTTCACATTGCTGGTAGAAAGCACCCAACCAAAAGCAGCTTCTGGGAAAAAAAGATTTATTTTGGCTTACAGGCTCGAGGGGAAGCTCCACGATGGCAGGGGAAAACGATGGCATGAGCAGAGGGTGGACATCTCCCCCTGGGCAACATAAGGTAGACAACAGCACCAGGAGAGTATGCCAAACACTGGCAAGGGGAAATTGGCTATAACACTCATAAGCCCGTCCCCAACAATACACTCCTCCAGGAGGCGTTAATTCCCAAATCTCCATCAGCTGGGAACCTAGCATTCAGAGCACCTAAGTTTATGGGGGACACCTGAATCAAACCACCACAGGTTCAATTCCCCAGTACCCATGTAAAGCCAGATGCACAAAGAGGCACATGCATCTGGAGTTCATTTGCAGTGGCTGGAGGTCCTGGCATGGCTGTCTGTCTCTCTTCTCCCTTTCTCTCTCCGCTCACAAATTATTTTTTTTAAAGGTATTTGTCATATTGTACAGGTTTCACAAAAAAAAAAGAGCAATGTTATAAAATACTACAGTAAGCTTTGTTGCAAGGTGATTTCTTCTCCATTTCAGAATGAAAAACATTAGAGAAAGACCTGATGGGGACTGAGATTAATCTGTATTTGGGGTGGAAGAAGAATTAGAGGATAGTAAGAACAAGTCAAAATCACAGGCATTCTCAGCTCGGCATGCAATATATTCGAGTACTTCAATCATTTTTCATGCCCATAGTACTGGTCTTTTTAATCAAAGTAAGACTTCTATGCTTTCAAGCCAGGTTTTGAGAAAAGAGCACATGCATTTCAATTGCCATTGTATATAACATTTGAATTTCAGTTTTCCAAGCCTCTCAAGTGGAATCTTCAGAGATTTTAATGAATATCCCATTAGGATAATGCCTCAGTCAGCTGCAATATTGTTTATAATTTTACAGCTTTCTAGGCTGCAATGAAAGGGCAATAATTTTGTTTCATTTAGAAGAGAATAGTATGGAAACAATTGAAATGTATTCAAGGAAGGAGTAACACAATGTTTCTCTTCTATGTGTATTTTATTATACAGATTAGGGTTTATTAGTCTATTTAACCAGATGGATTCTTTTAAACAACTTGTTTTATCACTGAAGATCCTCTTGCCTCCTGGCATTTGTGTATTTATACACATTCGCTACCGTCCCTTGTTCTATGCTGGCATACCAGGCAAGAGGAAGTGCAGAGGCTGCATCTTTCAGTCCTGCAATCATGACCCTGATGGGTGAGGAAGATCTTCCACACTTTACTCTCCAGCTGTGCAATGGTTACGAAAACTACGAAAGTGGGAGTTTTCTACATTTTCTAAGTTTATTAACGTTAATGGAACATATCCAAAAGTTAGCAAATTTAGTTTCTTTAGAAACTTCACCAATACTTGAAGTTTGTGCCATAGTGAGGGAGAAATCTCCACTTCTGGGAATTGTATGGTTAACTTTCAATGCCTAAGGTTCTGGAAGTTCGGTTGCTGCTGGTAACTTCAAAGTTAAATGCGGACAGCTGGGGCACTGGGAGTCCAGCCAGAAAAGTTGTGGCCAAGGCAGATGCCATAGCTTAATGGGCAGATCACCTTGCTCTTCCCCAATTGAAAAGGTCTCCCAGTTACTGCAAACCTTTAAATAGACAAGCAATCAGTTTAAGACACTTTCAATGATATGTAGAGACAATCCTAACATACTTACCACCCCCATTCATCCCTCAGTTGAGTTTCTACTTTTCAGCTCCCATCCATATTAATGGATGATTTTCTGCTTGTAATTAGCCTTCCTTCTGTTTCTGTCTTTGGTGTAATTCTGATCCTTGAACAATGAATTTGTTTCATACATTCCTCTCCCCTACCAGCGTTGTGATTATTTCCCAGCCCCGGATAGGTAATTCCTTAGCAAACCCTGGGCAAGACCTTGCTCTAGCAGAGCTCTCCAAGAGCAGAGCAGCAGTGAATGAATTATGATGTAAATAGAAAATACATCCTGCTTTCTGAAGTCGCAATTGATAGCATAAGACAAAGTTAGCCTTGTGAAAATTTAAAAACAGTGTGCTGGGGAGATTGCTCAATGATTAAAGGCATTCGTTTGCAAAGCTTCATGGCCTGGTGTTTGATTCCCCAGTACCCACATAAAGCCATATGTTAAAAGTGATACACGCACCTGGAGATTTTTTGCAGTTGCAAGAGGCCCTGGTGTGACCTCTCTCCCTACCTCCTCTCTCTCACTTTCTCTCTCCTCCTCTTTTTTTGCTTGAAAAAAAAAAATAGAAATATTTAAAACACGAAATTTAAAACTCCCACATATTTTGTGCCCTGAAAATGGCAGTATAACTAGGAAAAACTCAGTTTCTCTCAAAATTCAACATTGACTCTAATGAGTATTCAAAAGGGTTCTCTATTTAAGTTTAGAAATGTCAAAGCAAACTTAGAAATGATCAAAACTTTTAACAAAATGAATTAGGGATCATACAATAACTAAAGAATTTGATTATAATTTTTCTTCTTTTTTCAATTATTATTTTTTATAATTCCATACACATGTATAAAATGGTTTTGGTAATGTTCCCATCTCACTACCTCTTTTTTATGCTGAACCTGTTCTTCCTAATTATTCTCTTTCCTACTTTTAATGTGTTCGGTTGCTCTATTGTTTTTTCTACCTAATTAGTTTAATAAAGGTTGTGTGCATGAGCATCAGTAGGGGTTTTTTGTACATGGGCATGTGTATGGGCAAGTTACCCCAAAGAAAATGACTCCCCTTCCCCCAGATACCATTAGCTACTTCTCAGAGGGGGATCTGAATTTCATTTTTGTAAGGAATGAAGAGATTCTTCCATAAAATGATCTCAGAGCTTTTCTAAATGATCAGAGCACCACAGTTAAGGCACTTGCCTGTGAAGCTTAAGGACCAGAGTTCAACTCCATAGAATCCACATAAACTGGATACATAAGATGACACATGCACAAGGTTGTGGCTGTGCACAAAATGACACACATATCTGGAGTCCACTTGCAGTGGCTAGAGGCCCTGGGGTGCCAATTCTCTCACTCTGTTTCTCTCAGAAATAAAATAAATAAATACATACATAAATAAAAATCTTCAAGATAATTTTATTCTTCTAAGATTTTGTACAGATTAGCCAATATATTTAAAGTTGCATCATAGTTACCCCTTTACCTTGTGGAGTCCTGCACAGGAATTTGCAGCATTCCTCACTATTATTCCTCTTAGAGATGGAAGAACTTACTCTGCCAGCTAGTATATATGATCTTGTGGGTCCACTGGCCATATCCTGAAATTAAACTCAACTGAAAAGAACCACCTTTCTCTTGGTCATGCTGTCTTTTATATAATCAACTGGGTCAATAAGGTAATATGCAATACTGACTTTTTCTACAACCCCAGGGCACTTCTAGGTTTAGGATGTCCCTGAGGTCCACAGTTGCTTTGTAATAATTATGACATCATGACCCTTTTCATCCCTCCGCCTAGTCCTGCTTCCCCCACCCCACAGGCATTATCTCTGACAGCCTAGAGTTCACAGCACTTCTCTGTCTCAGTCTGCATTCCAGGGTCCTTGACCAACAACATCCAGTCAAGACAAAAGGCACTGTTCAAAATTGTGATAGTCTGTCTTATATTTTATAGCCAGATACATATAACTTGTAGAAGGGTAAAAAGACAGACCTACAACTGAAAGAGGGAGATTTTGTAGCATGTTTTAGTAAGTTGTAGAAACTTAGTAAAATCATTTTCAAAACTGTAGCATATATGGGTGGAATCTGAACTATTTCCAGCTGGCTAACAATTAAGTATAGCATGATTGCTGTATTGGTGTGGTGCTAAGTATCGTTAACTTTAAAATATAAAGAAAATCTTCATGGAGATGCAGGGATAAGATGAGAAATATGATTATTTTTGAAAGAGCAGCAACTGAGTAAAAGTAGTCATTTCTCAGTTCTCTGATTGAACTATTCTTTAGAAATCATAGTGAATATACACTCGTATTGTTGGGGTACATAAGAACAGTATGAAGTGCCGTGCAATAAGAGTTAAATATGGAACAGTGTAAATAAATAATTGATGATTTCCTTAAAATTTCTGGGAAATCAAACTTATCTGGTAGATATCACAGCCCCATAAAGTGAAATAATCTTGATAAGTTCTGAGAGCAATTGAGATCATGGTCATTAGCAAGCGGTCACCAGGGAACTGATCCTAATGACCACTGTTATTGAGAAATCACTTAAAATGAGATATTCACTTTGTAGTTATTCACTTGCTAAACTAGATTAATGAAGTTTCTAAAATACTTAATTCATGTATTCATTCATTCCTTAGCATGTGACCACTACTATTACAATGTTATAGAGGACATAAACTAAATAGAAGACAGGCTTAGCCCTCAAAGAGCACTTATTTGCATAATGAGAAATATGGTAATCATAATAACAACCTTAGTAACTGCTGTAACTACCATTTACTAAACACCATTACTAGTTAGGCACTGGAAGCTGTGATTTATGTACATTACTCTTCATTTGCACCAGCCATAAGAAGTCAATGCTATTTATCCGCTATAAGGAAGAAAGGTAGGTTTCTTGCTTAATGTTTTCCAGATAATTAGTAGCAACATTGGGACTTAAAAATAAATATGAATGATGGAAAATTCTAATTATATTTAGCTACTCTTTGTAAAGAACTCATGAAATGTTTTAAAAGTGATTCAATGGTAGGGAGATATGGAGCAAAGGTCTGAGAAAAGGTTCATTTTTCCTACCTTCATCCTTCCCTGTTCTCTCCTTCTCTAATTTTCAGTTAATCACTGAGGGAGATTTTCTGTTAAATATATGCTTTTATCGCACCTTTTTAGTCTCTTCACTCGTACGTGACCAGATGATGGAGGAAATGGCTTTTGGGTATTTAGAAAGTAGAAAGATACTTAAATATATAGGGTACTTGGCTTTAAGGCACTTGGAAAATAAGGTATGCAAATATATAATATATATGGTAAAATTATAAATTTAGTGGTTCTATAATATAAGTATTTTTACTCAAAAATGAAGCATATTTTTGTGAATATGCTATTTACTAGAGGTTTGTTTATAAAAGATTGAATTTAGAAGGCATATGTTAAAATGCCAGGGACACATCTTCAGCTATGGTGTGAAAGTACCGTAAGGCATCCAGACACAAACATAGGCATTCTGAATCCTGAATTTCTTCCTATTAAATTATGATATACAATAATGAATATTCAAAACATTGGGATGTAGCTGAGTTGTTGGACCCACAAGTAACTTGTTCAGGGAAAATAAAGGAGAAAAATCAGTGGTAAGCTAATAAATAAGGTGTTGCTTGAAGTAGATTTTTTAAATAGTTTATTTATTTATGAGAGAGAGAGAAAAAAAAAGGGGGAAAGCCAGGACTTCCAGCCACTATAAACAAACTCCAGATGCATGTGCCACCTTGTCATCTGGCTTTATGTGGACACTGGGGAGTCAAACCCAGGTCCTTAGGCTCTGTATGCAAGCACCTTAACCACTAATCCATCTCTCCAGCCTTTGAAGTAGATTTCTGTCCAGTTTATTAAGGCTACCTGTACTTAGTCACATCATACAGGGAATTCCATTGTAAGGAAAACGGTCCTGGATCTGAGTGTGGCAGACCAAGTACAATGACAATGTATGCTGTGAAACAAATATCTTTTAACCTACCAAGAGTTGAATATGATGGAAAAGGTCATCCATCAGAAATTGTAAATAAGTTGGGCATGGTGGTACATATCTTTTGATCCCAGCACTTGAAAGATGGAGGTAGGAATATAGGAATATTGCTGAGTTCAAGGCCAGCCTGAGACTACATAGTGAATTCCAGGTCAGCATGGTCTAGAGTAAGACTCTAACCATGAAAAACTAAAAAGAAAAGAAAAAAGATTTGAACACAAATACAATCTCAATTCTAAGTGAGTCCTTAAAGGATCCAGTAAGTACTTTTTGAACCATTGTCATATTACTATCAATGTCCCTTGCATAACGGCAAAATTGCATAGTATTCTGTAATACAATAGCAGACATAAATAATTACTAGTGTTTTCATTATATACTGTTTTAAATCCAATATACTACCATATAAAATCATTTAAATAAGCAGTTGTTCCCTAATGATTTCTAAGAAGTAACCATACCCAATTACTGCATGCTAATAAGATGGGTGGCAGAGTAAGCAATGCTTATAAAATAATGCAAGTTCTAAAACTTTTTGTTAAGCAGTTTCCATATCATCTAATGTTTATCAGTGAGATATTCTAGGTAACCACAGGTGTTAAATCCTAAAATAATTACTTCATCTATGAGCTGGTAGTTCAACATCTCACTGGCAGGGTATTCTGTATTCATAATGCTGTGCTCTAAACTGGGAACCCATAAAAATGTAGCATCAATAATATGCTGTGCTGGGAGCCACAATAGAATTAGTTTTATTTTGCGAAGTTACACTGTCTAGTCAGGTCTAATAACAGTCACAGATTTTGTTTTATAGTTAGAAGAAAAAAGAAGTCACTTTATTAATTCATCTTGAAAGATCATTGTTTCCAGCTATGTTTTTGTAAGGCTGTAACCATTCCAGACAGAAGAGTTTGCAGTATCATATAAATGAGATTGGATATAATCTAGATTTAATTGAAACAATTTAATTGGAGTAATTGAGGGAAATACAATTTAGTCAACTTATACAAAGTATGAATTCAAGATTGTGCTTTCTCATATGTTAATAAAAATATGACTGGATGCCTCAATGTATTAACAACTACACATTTAGTTAATTTTTATTAAACAAGGTAAATTTACACTTCCACTTTGTCTGCAATCAGATATGGTATTGTAGTTCACAAAGACCAGCTGTAAGTAATCTTAGCTTACTTTATTATAAATATTAAGTCCAGAAGGTTTTCCTGAGATAGCTCATAAATGTCGGTACTCATCACAGAATTTTTTCACTTTAAATTTGCCTAATGAAGCCCTAAAAGAGGGCAATCACTTTAGAGCTGATGATATTTCTGACATCCACATTCTCTGAAGTAATGACACTGAAGAGTTCATACGAAATAATATTAATTTTTAAATAGACTGGTTGAAAGCAAAGGTTACATATATTTACAGTTTAATATCTTTTTAAGTATAATTTTTGAAGTCCTTACTTCTTGGCTTGTTACTCTAATAAAATGAAAAGTAACATAATTAAGTTGGTCCCCTTGAATTATAATTTACTTCATAAATATTTTATTTACAACTTCTGTGGTCAGTCAATAATTTTCTGAAATTGGTTTATTAGAATCATTGCTTTCTAATTTCTATATCCTATGTATCCTTCTATCTACACTGAAATAAGTACTTCTGTCTTCTCATCTTCTCTAATCTTCCAAGCAACTTAGTCAACCTCTTCAGTCTTCTTTATTGAGAATTAAATAACATACAAGATAGATAAGACAATGGCTGCCATGTGCCAGGGAGTACAAAACCTCCCTCTCTCTCTACTTTCCACTAAATATCCTCAGTCTTGTCTGCTAAATGTTTTCTGTCCTACATTATGTTATTGAAAGACATGTTTTCACATGCCTACTAAATTTTCAGAGGTGCATCAGAGTTTTCTCTATGTTACCATTGTGTAGTTAAGTATAGTTCACAAGTAGGAGCTCACTCTTCATTTTTTTTCAGTGTTTTAATGATGAGGTGCCAAAATGTATCTTTATGATTCAGTGTTTTTACAAGATTCTTACTTGTAGAGCTCAAATTCATATGAATGTGGGTGCGTGTGCACACATACACACACATGACTATGCATGTGCGTGTGTGCAATTGTTTATACACTTATGGGTCATATTTCACTTTCCTCCAGTCCATTAATTGTCAAAATGTTCTAATAAAAGTATTTTGGCCAGTTGCACGAGCACTAAATACATACCTTCTCTGCAAAGAAAACGAAACACTATAAAAATGAAGGAAAAATTTAGTCATCAGAGAGCCCAAAAACTGGGAGTGAAAAAGTAACACCACCTGCCTTCTCCAGCAAAAGAGGAATTCCACTGACTGGAAAGGAACCCATAGCTGGAACTTGGAATAGCGTCAGAATCCTATGGAGACCAATATTATGGACTCCAAAGAAAAGCTTCTAGTACTCTTTGGCAAAAAGACAGGCTGCACCCATAAAAATCTCTCTAAATTAACCATGTCTATCCTCTTCAACCTATGCTGATCTGACTCTATTGGAGAATTTGGCTTTCTTTATCAGAAAGCAGTAAGTTCAGAGGATAACCAAATCCTCCAAACAAAGCAAGAGAGCTGACTTCCTGGCAGGAGATGAAACATCCTTTTCACATCAGCTGGGGCCCAGGTGAAACCACAGAGGAACTGGCAAGATGAGCAAGAGTGTTACTTCTTCCACAGGGAGCCTGACAACCTGCACCAGAGCGACGGAGACAGACACTGAAGATACTCAAAATGTACCAAAGCAGAAATCCAGAAGCTGCTGGGAGCTCAACGCTAAAGTAGACTGAAAACACACCCACCAAGGCTCAGGAAAGTTTGTAGAAGAGGGGGAGAAGAAATTGTAAAAGTCACAGGGCAGAAGGGATATCCAGAGGCATTGCACCCCCCACCTCCTCACATACAACTCATAACCCACGGCCCCATTGTGAATACCAGAAATTCCACTGAGAAGAGCCTACTTGGGAATGGGGACAAGGAGGAGGGAAATGATGGTAACAACACTTGATGTGTCCATTAAAAAAAATGGAATTCAGTGTTTGATCCAGTTTAATCTCATCAGCTCTCTCTCTCTCTCTCTCTCTCTTTCTTGCCCACCCAGATGTGCCTACACCTTCCTAAACTCAGACCAATCAGCTCCTTCTCAGACTTATCTGAGCCTAAGGGTAAATCTCAAAACAATAAGATTATAAATAGACTCTTACTAGGTGGGTAAGACTTTCCCTGTTTCCTGAACTTCTAGGGCCCTGCTCTGGTAAGCATCCTCTTCTCAGCCTTGCAGGACTGATATGGGGGAGGGGGATTCCCTACTCCCACATGTTCTCTCTATCCCTTTTGCTGCCACATGGCAGGAGCTCTCTATTTTTCTTCCCTTAGTATAATAAAATCTCTTTAAGTCTTACTTTCTGGTCTAAAGATTACAATTATTTAAATTCATAAGAATCTGGAGTATCCTAAATTTGCTAGCAAGGAGCCCCCAAACACCCATATCAGTAGGAGAGAATAAAAGATAGGGCTCCAAGTTGTGTGGAGTTTGATAGTTATTATTTACCTGAGTGAAGCAGATTCATAAATGAATTTTTGGGTCAGATAAAAATGGTGCCACAATTTTTCATGGTATATTTCATGATAATAGTTGCTTCTACTGAATCTTGACTGTTTAATGATCTCAAACGTAAGTTAAATTTTGACAACTGAGATTCCAGAAGGCAACAATATATCTTCTATGACTTGATTTATAATTATAACCCTTAAGAGTGAGAATAAACAGGAAACTGTCGGCATTTGATTACATATCTAGTAAAAATAGTTAAACTATTACAACTCTTAGCTGAATTGTATCTATTGTGGAGGTAAAGAAGAGAAATTAAGAGTATCACGGATGTTTGTATCATGGAAAACATAGCTGAACAACATATATAACTGGGATAAATCAATGTTTAATGTTTTCCTCTCTAGACCATTCTGAATTTTTCCCCTTTTGTGTCATTTTATTTTATTTCAAACTGTTCATTCTTTGAAAAATGTTTCAGCTGAGAATTGTAACATATTTTGTTGTTTGATAAATTAGACAGTATGTCCTTATGAGAGATAAAACATCTTTTTTCAAGCACAAACATTAGAGCAACCCATCCCCAGGAGGGATATGGCATAGACAGTCCACTTAATTTCCTTTATAGTGGAAGACAAAAAAAGTATGATCAAAAAAATCAACTTCTGGGGAGATTTTTTATAAGGCAACAGAATGTATTAGAAACTCCCTGAGTTTATTTGGTGCCTGCTGTTGTTAACACAGCCCAGAAATATCCTGAAATTGATGTAACGATGATATAAAGCACAAATACCAAGTAGAAATCAGCCTGCCTTCCAAGAAATGACTGCTAGTTTTTAGTTTATTTCTTTACATGGAAGGAAATGGATATATGTTGGAGGAGAATAGAGAAAGTTAGCTTGTTTTAGGCAGTTTCACTTAGAAATTGAGGCCCAGAGAGAACCAGGAGATGCCACCCCACATGCCACTTTACCCTTACACAAGAACAGAACTCTTCTCAGAAATGGAACCCGTATATGATGGAGACTTATCTACAGCACCTGTTATCCCGAGTCTAGTGTTCTACCTACATAGATGTCCCAGGCGTGTTTGCTCTAGGATCTGTCTTCCAAATCTCCAAACAAATCAGATCTTCCCTTTGCATATAAAGGTTGCTCTGCTCTGCTTGCTATACTCCACTTTTGCTCTGTTCTGTGCTCTGCTCTGCTCTGCTCTGCTTTGATGCCTTCCCTCCAGCCACAGGGATACATATCAGTATCTCCTCTTGCCCCAAATCAGCCTTGTTGGATAAGGGGAGGAGAAAGCATAAAACTGTTTCTTGGTCTGGGAGAACTCTTCGGCTTGCCTCTGTTTTACAGCTGTGAGTAAGGTCTCACTTTGATTGCTTGCATAATTTTCCTTTGGTCTATTAATTTAGAATGTGCCTATTTCCTTTACACTCCAGATCTACCACATGGGTGCTTTCACTAACTCTAGATCTATTACTTATAGAATTTCTTTAAACTCAGAGTAACCATGAGTGTAACTCTCTTCATTACTGATTTCACGTCTGAATTTCTTGTTCTCTGCTTTGATATTTTCTCTTATTTTTCTTGAGCCTCACTCACTGTTTGCACCTTTACCTACCCTATGTATGCTTGCAGCTCTGCTCCAGTTTTGTTTTGTTTTGGTTTGTTTTCCAAAAAAACATTAATTTCTTTTAAATGATCCTTATAAACTACGCAGTGTTTCCACAAGAGAGTGTGTTTCCTGTTTCCCACGTGTTTATGACTCTGCTCTAGCCTTCCTAGATCACAATCTAATTTAAATAAACCCCAAAAGAGTGATCTCTCCCTTAACAAATTTAACAATTGAAAACTTATCATTCTTGAGTCTGTCTTTATCAATTCTTCGTTAAAGATAGGACAAAACCCAAACATAGGGTTTATAATTTGGGGGGTAACCCTCATGTTGCAGTTAGCACCTTGTTGCTGGCAGAAAGCACCCAACAAAAAGCAGCTTCTGAGAGGAAAGGGTTTACTTTGGCTTAAAGACTTGAGGGGAAGCTCCATGATGGCAGGGGAAAACGATGGCATAAGCAGAGGGTGAAGGCATGAGCACTGCATGGCCAACATCAGCTGGACAACAGCAGCAGGTGAGCGTGACAAACACTGGCAAAGCAAAGCTATAACCCCCATTAGCCTGACCCCAACAATTCACTGAAAACAGGAGAATTCAATTCCCAAATTGCCACCAGCTGGGGACCCAAGCATTCAAAACTTGTAGGTTTATGGGGGACAAATGACTCAAACCACCACATTTTGCCCATGGCCTCCACAAACTGATAACTATACATGATGCAAAATGCAATGCATTCAGTCCAACTTTAAAAGTCCCCATAGATTTTATCAATCACAATGATGTTCAAACATCCCCATAGTCCAAGGTCTTTCAACTGACCCATACTACTACTACTACTGCTACTTACTACTACTACCAATTAATAATAATAATAATGACATAGAATAAACATTCACACTTCATAAGATGGCGTTGGGAAAGACAAGGAAATATTCACCCAATTTAAGATTTTAAACAAAAAGGGAAAATATTAAACTCTGTCGCTCCAAGTCCAATAACTCTAGTCAGTGACAAGTCTCCAAGTCTCATAATTCCAACCAGTGATGACTCTCTGGTGTTCCAACTCTGCCCCTCCAGCTAAGCTACTCATAGTACTGGAAAACTTCATCTGGTACTGGCAGCCATCTCATAGTCCTGGCATCTCCACTGGGGACCCACTGCAATCCATAGCCTATACAAAACTGTGTTGTTGCAAATAAAATGATCCTGTATTTCCTGCATTTGTTATTTTCTGTAGTTCCAGGTGGGCTGACAATTTGTTAATCTAGAGGGGAGTAAAGCTGGCTTTGAAGAATAGGATGGTCCTTCAGCATTCAGGCCCCTTCAAAGGACTCTACATTCTTCCTGTTATCCCAGTGTTGATCATTTGGACCAATCCCAATGGTTGTAATCTCTCAAACAATTGCAGATGAAGGGGCAGAAGTTTCAGCCCAAAGATTTCATTTCTTTCTGTGCCATATTCTTCTGCTCACACCAGCCCATTTCTACACAATGCAACACTCTAGAAGTTCTCAGGACATGGGCACAATAGCAAAGCTCTCAAAAAATTGCTTCTAGCCCAGTCTAGCCAAAGCTCTTTCTCACTCTATTAAGCCAAACTTCACAGTCCATAGGTTCAGGTTATTCAGCTCTGTCCAAAATGGTTCATCAAGCTATACATACAGCACCTCAAAGTGTCTCTTAGGTTAAGATTTCCACATTTATCCTGTAAAGCAGTTCTAAAAGGCCAAAGCCACAAAATCAGGTTTCTAGCAATAACAACCCCACTTCTTAGTACCAATTTTACTTTTGCAGTTAGATTCACAGTGCTGGTAGAAAGCACCTGACAAAGTGCAGTTTATGGAGGAAAGGAAACTAAATTCCATACTATTTTGGCTTACAGACATGAGGACATGTGGACATCAGCTCCTAGCCAACATCAACATTATACATTATCAATGTTGAAACCTAATAGGTCATTGCCTGTTATGAGTCCTTTTATATTTTTTCTATAACTAATTGACTGAAAGACCATCATAGATCTTCACTGGAAGATACTGCTATAGAATTTAATAAAGAGAGAAATGTACTTCACTCTACTCACTACTTAAAATTGAGACCACTTAAACTACTATTCTCAGAATTTTAGAAATCTATACAGCCTTATTTTTCAGATAAGTTTGATTAAAATATTCTCAATGACTCTATCATTAGTTTGCTATATACATGATCATGAGATACAAATGAAAGAACAATTAGTAATTTTATCATGTGGAATGCAACAGTGATGCATACCAATAATTCAAACACTTGGGAGGCCAAGGCAGAAAAATATGAGTTCAAGAAAATTTTGGGCTACATCACACACTGAAAGTCATGGTAAACTTCAGAAAATAATCTTGTCTCAAAAAAGTGTATAAAAATATTTCAGAACAAAAGTTCAGAATAAAAGTAAAATGAACTTTGACATCATAAGAGATTACAGAAAATATAAATTCTCAATTATAAATAAAACATTAAATTATAACCAATTTTATTTCTACATATTCATTCATATTTTAAAATAAAATCAAAATCTAATCATGATTCTTTTCATTCCAATTATTTATCTCTTTATTTAGTTCAATCAAAATTCTGGTCTGAATTCTGCTTATCATTTATAATTTTAGTAAAATCACACCTTTATTAAGAATAAATAAAATATTTCATCTATAAATCTTGGTCATTATGAAATGATGATAATCATTGTGTAGAACTGTGTATTACTCATTTTAAGAATCATGACAATTTATTCCATAATTTTTTAATCTTTTGTGAAAATCAGCACCAATCAGTTTAGAATTTCTTAAATTTGCCCACCCATAGCTACAAATATATAACCCAATATTGTATAGACTCCAAGGTCTCTCCCACCTCTGCTTTTGCACATGCCATGTCTCCTGGCTGTAAACTTCCTATACACTCTCCTGAGATACTAAATTTCTTATTTTGACTTTGGGAGACCTGTTATATTACAGGGAGGTCTTTCATTGCTACTCAGTATAAAGACAAAATTCCATACTATTTTCCATACTATTTTGGTATGACTCCTTAACAAAATATCACAAACTTGCTGTACCAAAGAATAGCAAATCACAGATGCCATATTTTCTCAGTATTTGGGTGGCTGGACAGTGCTGGGAAGCTTATTTTAATCTTAGGCCACTCTTCTTGGCAAGCATATGGCCACAGTCTTGCTGCATTTTCAGGTAGCTGTCCCTCCAGTGTTTTGGGTACATACATTTCTTCTTATTTGAAGAACAGTGATTAAATTAAAGGTCACCAAGCCAACCTCAGTTAATTTTGATTTCATCATTAAAAGTGTCATCTCCACATGCAATCATGGAGGTCAGGGCTTTAACAGACAAATATTGGGGGGACTCAAATCAGCACTGAATAGTCTCACTATGGTTTAAAATTTTGCCATAATTAGTCATACTTTTTTAAAAATTTCTTTCCTTTTGGTATATTTTTCTCTTCCCAGAATATAATCCCAGTGAAGACAGGGGTTTTATAGGTTTTTATGGTTATCACACAGTTTGTTTAGATTACATCTACAGAGTAGAGTAGTGAGAGAGCATTCTGAGTGAATAATGTATTGAATGACTAATACATTTCATTAAAGGTGATTTATGCCATAGGAAAATAGCAAATTAGTCCTGCCTTTAATTTTACATTATTTATATATAACAAGAAGGAACATGTAGAAATCTTCTTCCAGTGAGTTAGGCTCATTATTATGCACTTTGTGAGGACAATTACTCACTGTCTACACACAAAAAAACAGTGCTTATAATTCTTAATGCAGCACTAGATATTTAATATCCAGGATTTCTTTGCTTATAGGAACATATAATAGATCATATGATGTTAACAAATGGAATGAGGGAAAATTCTTTTCTCCTTAAATGTGTTACCCCCAAAGTATCAGTAATATTTATAAAGAATTCCTATGCTATTCAGTAAAGGGATTCTATAAATGCTCCTACCAGAGTCTAAAATTAATCACATGGAAGGAAATCTATCAGTCAGAAATATAGTCAGTGAGCTTTTACTTAAGCAAGAAAAGAAAACATCTTTTGTATTAGTCCAGTAAAATTAGGCCTTATTTGTTAGAGCAACTAGTTGTGATAATAATTTACTCATGCACTTATACCCTTTGGGAAATGGCATAAACTCATGTGATCAAAATTCTTTTGGGGGTGGGGTTTCAAGGTAGTATCTCACTCTAGTCCAGGCTGACCTAGAATTCACTCTGTATTCTCAGGCTGGTCTCGAACCTCTGCCTCCCTAGTGCTGGGATTAAAAGCATGTGCCACCATGCTGGCAAAATTTTTAAAAATATTTTTAAAATTTATTATAGGTGATTAATCTTTGGCATTTTTTTTCACCAAAATACAAAGCTGCCATAAAGTATAATACTGCTCTGCTACATTTAATTTTATTTTCTACTTTTAAACTCATTTATAAACATGAAAAAAATCCTTTAACTCAAAATTAACTATAATGGCACTTAATCCAGCATTTGTTTGTTGAGATGGTGCTAATGTTGGGATATTTCCTGAAAAGACTTAATGCTTAAGGCTTAATGACTTGGTTACCAGCCTGCAGAAACTAGAAGAGAGGGACCTTAATTTGAAGACCTTAGGTCACTGAATCTTTACACTTGAAAGGGCTGTATAGACCCAGTGATCTTACTGCTCACTAAGGCCCTATTCTTAATGTTTCATACACTGAAAACTAGGAATTCATTTTTTTTTAAATTGATATGAGGTGACACACTTCAAAAATATTATCTTTTAGTGATTATTTAATTAAAAAATTCAATATTTGTAATTATTGTAGGACATTAAAGTATCATTGTTTTCACATATAAGTATCCACAGAATCCATATCTTATGTAAGGAAATACATTATTAAGATAGTATATATTATTAAGCCTTTACCCATTAATCGAAAAACAAACTGGGCTGTAGAGATGGTTTAGCAGTTTAGGCATTTGCCTGCAAAGCCAAAGGAGCCAGGTTCAATTCCCAAAGACCCATGTATGCCAGATGCTGAAGGTGGCACATGCAACTGCAGTCCATTGACAGTGGCTACAGGCCTGGGTGTGCCTATTCTTCCTCTATATGGCTTGATCTCTCTCTTTCTCATAAACAAATAAAAGAAAAAGGAAAAAATATGCTGATCATGCCTCAGAATTCACAATCATTTTTGTGAAATTGTGTTCCTATGTTAATTTTATTGGAGTCAAATTTATGTTTATTAGATAACTCAGAATAGGTAACTTAAAAAAATTAAATTCTGAGACAAACATGTACTTATTTGATGTTAGTAGTCTTTAAATTAGAAGTGCACCAGTGATAATTTCCTGTGCACAATTTGGTTTTGTTAGATATCATGTATTTTACTGTTGTACCAGCTTAATTCTCTTTCTACTTATTTTTTGAAACGGTGCATCCTAATATGTTTTCTGTGAAGATAGTCAATAAAAAAGGCATCTAAAGAAATAGGAATGAGGGGCTGGAGATATGGCTAGCTGTTAAGGCACTTTCCTGTGAAGCTTAAGGACCCAGGTTCAATTCTCCAGGTCCCACATAAGCCAGATGCACATGGTAGCATATGCGTCTGGGGCTCATTTGCAGTGGCTAAAGGCCCTGCCATGCCCATTCTCTTTCTCTGTCTCTCCATCTCTCTGTCTCTAATAAATAAATAAAAATAAATCTTAAAAAAAGAGAATTAGGAATGAGAAATAACATGCTAGTACAAGGGAAGTTCTACTGTTAAGACACAGAGAACCTATCCCGACCTTGTCACATTTAGGCATGCCCAAAAACGTCTTGGAGGAAGACTTTTATAGAGAAGGCATAGTTTTAAAAGGAAACTCTATTCCAGAATTATACTTTTTGTATGATTTGCATTTCCATTTATTTTTGGGGGGAATGGGGTTCTTCACCTAATGGGAAGTTCTACAGTGTAGTGGCAGGTTTTTCTTCTTAAATTTTACTCACAGTAATAACATTCTTTATTCACTAACATTACATGCTCAATTTCAATCTAGTATTAAGTTAAATTATAACATTTAGAGATAAAGAAGGTTGCACTTCAGGCTTGCAGTGAATCTATGTGTTGCATTTGTCATTTGAGCTTTTCCCCCTTTGTGAACTGTTGTAATTAGAATTATACATTTTCAACTAAAATGAGAGCTCAAAGTTCCCAACGTTCTCCTCAGATTGATTTTGTCAATTTTGACATCCAGCAAGCTTTTTAAACTTTGCCACCCTAGAACATGAAAACAATAATTAGTCTTGAATACTTAGGTTTCTGATTTCTCCCCCCTCCTTTTCTCCTTCCCTCTTCACTTACTTCTTTTATTCCTTCCAACTTTCCATTCTTCCTCATTCCTTCTGTTTCATTTTTTTCCTCTACTCTCCTCCTGTCCTTTTCCCTATCTTCCTATCTTCCTATCTTCCTATCTTCCTATTTTCCTATCTTCCTCCCTCCCTCCCTTCCTCCCTTCCTTCCTTCTTTCCTTCCTTCCTCCCCTCCCCACCCCTCCCCTCCATTTCTTTTCTATCTCTCCATTCCTGCCATCCTTCTTGCTCTATGGCTGATCATCAGTTCCTGTAGTTAGTAGTTCACAAAGGCCATTGATGACAGGATCATACCTACTACAGTCTGTGCCAAGATGGAGAGTCCCAGGTGTTAAAAATGTTGAACTGTTTACTTCACCAGGTCTGGGGTCACTTCCTTCCTCTATCTTAGCAATTTTAAATACCCTCAGAGAGTTTGGGTGAGAATTACACGAGAAAATGCATATTGTTGGAAAATACAGTAATTATGAAACAAAGCCCTGATGGTTAAACAAAAAATTCAATAAATATTTATTGAGTTAATTTTAACTGTATTCTAAATTGCATAAGTACAACTAAAATAAGCTCTCTCTGGTGTGTGTTTACACATTTTCAGTATATTCACCATAACTATATATAAAGTTGGAGAACAGCTTATTACCTTTTAGCATTTAAAATGCAAATGCATATTTAAACAACTAAAAGTTCACATTATAAAGACTTTTTATGTGTTAATTTTCTTTTTACCTCTCATGTGAGAGTACTGGACTATATAAATTTTCTACATAATGTTGATTGAATAAAATTATACATGCCTAACAAAAATGGTAAAAAATTCTCTCACTGCTAAATCTTTAATTACTCTAAATCAGTGATTTATCTAATACCATTTAATCTCAGTGATGTGAATTGGTATAAATGCACTCTAATGCTTTTCACATAGAATCAAAAAGCACTCCAAGGAACTTGTAATTTCTAAATCTTAATGTAGAGTAGTAAAATAATTTTAATAATTTTTACTCATCTCTGAATATATATGTATGTGTGTGTGTGTGTGTGTGTGTATTCTGTAACAAAAACTAACTTTTTATCCTTATGATAACTTGTAGTAACTAAATGGTGAAAATATAGACAAAAAGAGACAGTATCTTGCTTCTTTGCAGGTTTTCTGTTTTATTCACTCATCATATCACCAACTTATATGAATAAACATCAATATAATCAAATTCCACTACATCTCTGCCATCACATACAGAAAGTAGTCACATAAACATAGGTCATTTACTTTCCTTCCTGACATGAGCCTGAATGTTTCTCACCAATCAAAGTACATGTTCTCAATAGCCTTCCTGAGAGATTCTTGCAGTAATTCTGTAGCTGATTTTATGGTGCAATCTATTTTAAAGTTGATCTGGGCTGGAGAGAAGGCTTAGCAGTTAAGGTGTTTGCCTGCATAGCCAAAGGACCCAGGTTCAACTCCCCAGGACCCATGTTAGCCATATGTACAAGGGGGTGCACACATCTGGAGTTTGCAGTGGTTGGAGGCCCTGCTGTGCCTATTCTCTCCCTCTCCCTCTCTCTCTCTCCGTCTCTTTCTCTCTCTCTCCCTCCCTGCCTATTTCTGTATCTTTCTCCCTCTCAAATAACAAATAAATAAAATAAAAGTTGAAGCTATTATAAGAGCTAGCAAGTAAAACATCAATTTCAATTGATAAAAACATAATTTTTAAAAAAAATATCTCATTTTTGAACAAGCTAGACGATGTGCAAAACATAACTTTGCACAAAATAACACAAAATAGAACCTAAAAGAACTTGAATTGAGATGTAAAGCAATTTGACTACTGATTCACTCCACAGTAGTTTTGAAGTATATCCTATTTGTTACATGAGAATCTATGAATATAAGATAAGTTGAAGATTCTTCTTTTTCAGAGGGCCATGGTATCATAGGTTGATCCCACAGATGATGGAATGAATGACAGGTACACCATAGGAACCTAACTCTTCATATAGTGTATTAGGTTACTTTTCTCATTTTTGTGACAAAGTAACTGACATCAACAACCTAAGGAGAAAATACATACTTTGGTTCATAATTTCTGATGAATTGAACTCCATCATGGTGGAGAAGTCATGGTTTAATGCTCAGGCAATGAGAGTGTGTGTATGGGGTACCCCCATCACCATAACACATAGGAGGTTGTGGATAATCAATGGTCTGTCCCTAGCAACCTGTTATCCAAAGCCAGGCTTACAAAAGTTTCTATAATTTTTCAAACACATAAGTGTAAGTTAGACTTTTCAGAACCAAGTTATAATACACAGATTGAAAAGAAAATTTTAAAAAAATGTATTTTTCAAGGGAAAGTTACCTTTTGCTTGTATACTTAAAGAGAAGTTGAAAATGCATAGGCCAATCTAGATAACAGGATCAGGACACATAAGCCAATGGGAGTGGAGTGAAACGTACAAGGACCAACACACATGGACAGTTATCAGGAGGTTAAAAAACAGGAAAGTGTGTTACTTTTATGTATGACTAAATTAAATATGGAGGAATAGATGTTACCTAGAATTGTAGATAAACCATCCTCTATAAAATAGAAAGCTTCAAGCAAAAATAGATTTTTCTCCAAATTATCGTATGCAGTCTTTGGGAAATTGGAATGAATTTTATCTCATTTGTGGAAATATAATTTCAGGAGCAAATGAGGAGTAAAGCTGTTATTAAACTCTAATAGCAAAGAAATGTGAATGAATTTTCTCACTATGAGGAACTCACCGTGATATCTACCATGAAATATGTAGCTCACCTTTTTTTTTTTTTTCCTTTTGGTTTGAGATCACTTGAATCAGATAGTTTTGATGAAAATAGCATGGACATTATTTATTGAAAAGTTTTCTTGTGATTTAAATGTAAAATATTCCCACAGGTTCACACATTTGAACATTTGGTCCTTAGTTGGTGGTTCTGATTAGGAGAGTTGTGGTTCCTGGAGGATGTGGACCATTGCTAAGGAAAGTGGGTCTCAAGGGAAAGATCTTGATGTTTTTTATACTTCAGCCCCATTTTTTTAAATACTTTTCTTCTTGACTGGTTGTAGTTGCCATGTAACCAAATGGTCTCCTATACTTGCAGCTGCTATGCCTTTCCCAGCATAGTAGAAAGTAACCCTTCAAACTACAAACAGTGAGATAAATCTTTTTTTTTTTCTTAAGCCATTTATTTTCATGTATTTTTATAGTAATAATTAAAGTAGCTAATAAAGAAAATTTGAATTTAGAAGTCAGCCAATTATAAACCTGACCATGTGGCTCATGGGCTTTTGGACCTAGTTTGAGGGAGGAATGTGGAAGATTTTCAGACTGTGGTTAAAAGAAGCACTGCAATTCTCTAACAATGCTGCCTCTGGTGGGAGTTGAGAAGATCAGAATTGCAAGAGAAAGATGGAGAGTTGAGGCATGAGAAAGAAGGATTTCAAGGGAACAAATATTAAGACATGGGCTAGAGGCAGTTTGTGTTATGTCCTGGAAAAGAATTTGTCGATGTTCTGCTCAGGTTCTGAGAAATTGAATGAGGTTAAATTATGGACTATTTTTCTCAGGAGAAATTTTCAAGACAGTTCAACATTCTCACTGCTCTTGTTTAGCTGTTACAGTGAAAGACAACAAAACCTATTTCAAAAAGTGTTCATATAATTGTAAAGCTGAGTTTTGTCATGGAAAATTTTTCTTTCACCATCTACTATGAGGGATACTTTTGCTGGGTAGAGTAGTTTGGGTTGGAAGCCACAGGTTCTTAGACTTTGCAGTATTCCATTCCAAGCCCTTCTGGCTTTCAGGGTTTCCTTTGAGAAGTCTGAAGTAATTCTGATGGGGTTACCTTTAAAAGTGATGTACTGTTTTTCCCTAGCTGCTTTTAGGATTTTCTCTTTGGTGTCAATGTTAGGATCTTAATGTCAATGCTTAGAGTCTTGGAGAGTTTCCCCTTTGGTCCAATTTGTTTGGAGTTGTGCTAGCTTCTTGTATCTTGATGGGCCTTTCTTTTGAGACAGTGGGAAACTTTTCTTTGATTATTTTGTTAAATAAGTTCTCCATGCCTTTGGTCTGAATTTCTTCTCTGTCTACATTTTGTTCTCACCCTTGGTTAGATAATTTGATTTTTGGAGATAGAGGCAAATAATGGGTAGACCCAAGACCCACCAGAGTAACAAGAAAGCCAGGTATCTGGTGTGAATGAGATTGGTCATCCCTATGAAATTTTCTGGGGACTAGGAAACATCACAGTTGAAGTGAAAGATTAAATATGAGTGCTATCTTGGCTAGTCTGAGAACCCATTCCAGGGATATGGCAGTAGACACTGGCATGACTCAAAACTCACCAAGCTAGAAAAATAGAGGCTGCCTAGAGCAGAACTCTAACCCATGCACCCTATAAGACTCAGAGAACATTGCAGAAGAGGTGAAGAAAAGAACGTAAGATCCACAGGGTGGGAAAGTGATCCAACCCCTCCCCCAAGCAATGACTGACTAGTACACTAATGACCCCAAGGTAATTACTCCTTACATCACTGAAGAGGACCCTCAATGGAATGGGAACATGATCATAAGGAGCGTGAGGTCTTAAGAATATCAACTGAAAACAAAAACTGAATAAAAGAATATAAACTGATGGGAATATCAAATTTCAATATGTTCATATGTTAAAGTACTCATATTTTTAAAATGAAGCTTATAGAGAAACATTTTATGCAAATCTGTAATTGGTCAAAGAAATCAATAAGATTAAAGAGAAATTTTACTCTCTTTACTGAGGAAATAGAAAAAAAAAAATGCTCCATGGGCCAGACCCCACCCATTGAAGGTTCTATCTTATAACAATGCAATTTTTTTTTTTTTAAATAAAGACTGAAGGGAGATTCTGAAGGTGTCCCCAGGTTCAGTCCCCAGGGACTGCTGCAGGTGAGCTTCAAAGTGCCTAGGCTCCACTTCAAAGTAATAACACAATGTGGCAGCAGAGCAGGGACGGCAGGGTTCTTTGTAACTCAGATGGTTCCATCATGAATCTTAGATGCTGAACATAGAGCTACAGGATTTGTTGATTTCCTTGTTCTATTTGGATCTTGCTTTGGTTTAATCTTTCCTTGCTAAGCTCCCAGTTACTCTCTTTTGGGATGGTAATGTCTTCTTCATGCCATTATATATGGACAGTAGATAACTTGTGTTTTGATTTTACAGGTGGTCCCAGTTAATAGATTGCCTTGAGTCTCACAAGACACTATGAAACTTTGAATAGTGTTGGAAATGTAAGACTTCAGGAACTTTTGATGTTGGACTAAATACATTTTCTATGATGATATGTCCATGACCTTATAGGGGTCAGGGGTAGAGAGCTGTGGTTTGAGTGTGAAATGTCCCCCACATGATCATGTGCTTGAACACTTGCTCTACAGATGCTGGCATTGTTTTGGAACATTGTGTAACCTTAAGGAGACAGAACACTATTGGAGGAAGTGGTTCCTTGGGAGACAATCGTGAGGTTTTATAGCCTGAACTCACTTTCTATTTATTACCTTTTCTCACTTATTACATCTTTCTTACTTTCCTTCTTGATTTTGGATGAAATGTGACAAAATGATTTCTTTCTGCCATTGCTTTTCCACCATGATAGAGTGCATAGTCTCACCTGGAATTGTCCTCTGATCTGTACTCTATGTGCATGCCATGGAACAGACATGGGCATCCTCACAGACACACAACAAAATTGGTCAATAATGGTGTCCATATAACCACACTTCAGCTCCCAGGGTAATCTCAGGCAAGAGCTGTGTGGCTCTAGGGTCAGCAGGTCCTAGCAGACCTCCAATGGAAGGGCACAGAAGAGCACAGTAGGGAATCTTCTGATTCCCATGCTCTTATGTAAACAACTAGACCTCCAAATCCCTCAATAAGTCATCCCAGCTGCTGTGGCAGCCACTTCACCACAGACCAAGTTCACTCCTGTGCT
The DNA here is from genome assembly GCA_036346955.1 of Dipus sagitta. Lineage (NCBI taxonomy): Eukaryota > Metazoa > Chordata > Mammalia > Rodentia > Dipodidae > Dipus > Dipus sagitta. The sequence goes on along the minus strand of CM070770.1, from coordinate 198,065,199 downwards.
ACCTACATGCTCCTCAGATCAGGGCCAAGCACCTTTCACATTTTCTCCAACTGACCGCATCTCATTCCTCCCTTCTGCACCTCTTCCTCCTTTCTCTTCCCCTTCTCCACCACCTATACCCCACACTGCTACCACTGGGTCAGCTGCCCTGACAACCCACCTCTGGATCATGGGTACATGTGGTGGTTCAATTCAGGTGTCCCCCATAAACTTAGGTGTTCTGAATGCTAGGTTCCCAGTTGATGGAGATTTTGGAGTTAACACCTCCAGGAGGCAGTGTTATTGTTTGGGGCAGGCTATGGGTGTTATAATCAGTGTCCTCTTGCCAGTGTTTGGCACAGTCTCCTGTTGTTACTGTCCATCTTATATTGGCCAGGGAGTTATGTCCAATACTCTGTTCATGCTATTGTTTTCCTCTGCCATCATGGGGCTTCCCCTAAAGACTGTAAGCTAAAATAAACCCTCTTTTTCCCCCCAAATCTGCTCTTGCTCAGCAATGTGAATATGACTACAACAGTAATAGTTGGTATAGAAGAGTGGTGTCTTTTGCTGCTAGACATCTGACTGTGTGGCTATCACCTTTTGGAGCTGATTTTCAAGAGGAATGTGGGTGGATTTGAAACCTTCATCTAAGAGACACCTTGCAGAGTTGTAAGTACAACTTGATGAACTAATGTGGTCAGAGTTGAAAGATCTGAATGCAGTAAGAACTATGGATGGTGAATTTTGGCGTGTAAGGGTTAGAAACAAATTTGCCTGGACTAGGCTTCAAGCAGTTTGTGTGAGACACTTGCTGTTATGCCGGTGTCCTGTGAAGTTGTGCAGGGTTTCATTGTATAGAAATGGACTGATGTGTGCAGGAGGACATGGCACAGAATGAAATCTTAGGGCTGAATCTTCTGCCCATTCAACTGCAATTACATGAGAGGTTAAAACCTTTGAGATTGGCCAGCTGACCTGAACTGGGGCAACAGGAAGAATGTAATCTCTTGTGAAGGGGCCTGAGTGCTCAAGGAATGTCCTGTTCTTTGAAGTCTGCTTTATTCTCCTTGGATTAACAAACTGGCACCCTACCTGGTATTATGGAGCATAAGAAATGCAAGAAATAAAGGGTCAATGAATTTGCAACATGGTCTTGTGTTTTGTAAATGCCAATGGGCAGTGTGAAGCAAGGTTGCTGGATGCTTGCATGGAAACCTGATGGATCCATGGGCATAAACCATGTCTTGCAGTGGAGACCCAATGGAGATGCCAGCACCACAAGATGGCTGACAAGGAGAGCTGCTGGCCCCAATGAAGTTTTCCAGAACTATGAGTGGCCAAGCTGGAGGAGTAGAATTTGAATTCCAGAAACTTGTTTCTGGTTAGAATTATTGAACTTGGAGATTTGTCACAGACTAGAGGTGTTGGACTTGGACTTGGAGTTAGAGTTTGATGTTTTCCCTGTTTAAATTTTGTTTATGTAGAATATTTCTTTGCTATGCCGAGTGCCATCTTTTGTAGTGTGAATGGTTATTCTTTTCCATTATGGGTCTTGGGGGGAGTTTTTTCATATTATGGCTTGGTTAAAAGACTTTGGATTATGGGGATATTTGAGCATAATTAAGATTGATAAAAAAATATGTTGACTTTTAAAGTCAGAATTAATGTATTGCATTTTACACCATGGATGGTTATCATTTTATGAGGATAGGGGTGGAATGTGGTGGTTTGATCCAAGTTTCCCCCATAAACTAAGGTGTTTCCAGCTGTTGGCAATGTAGGAATTTAATGTCTCCTGGTGGCAGAGTATTGTTGGGGGTGGGCTTTCAGCTATTATAGCCAGTGTTCCTTTGTCGGTGTTTGTCACACTCTCCTGTTGCTACTGTCCACCTTATGTTGGCCAGGGGTTATGTCCACGCTCTTCTCATGCCATTGTTTTTCCCAACCATGTTGGATGTTCCCCTTGAATGTATAAGCCAAAATAATTCCTTTTATTCCAAAAGCTGCTCTTGATTGGATGATTTCTGCTAGCAATGTGAACTTGAATGCAACAGTATACGAGAAAGGGAAGAAATTCAGACCAAAGGCATAGGGAAGTTGTTCAACAAAACAATCAAAGAAAACTCTCTCACCCTCTCAAAAGAGAGTCCAATCAAGATACAAGATGCTAACAGAATTTCAAACAGACAGGACCAAAACAGAAACTCTCCAAAACAATGAAAAGAAAGAGAAAGTCCTAAAAGCAGAAAGAGAGAAACAACATATTATAAATAAAAGTAACCCCATCAGAATTACCTCATATTTCTCACTAGAACTACTGAAAGCCAGAAGGAATGGACTGGAACACTGTAAAGGCTAAGAACCTATGGCTTCCAACCCAAACTACTATACCCAGCAAAAGTATGATGAAAGAAAAGCTTTCCATGATAAAAGTTAGCTCTACCTATACAAACACAAAGCCAAACCTACAGACAATACTTCAGAGAATTCTCCACACAGAAGAGTCAAACAACCAATCTCCTGAGCCTACAAGAAGAACAGCACAATATCCAGTCCTAGAGAAGGCTCAAAAAATAACAAAGTCCAACAAAATCATGAAAACACATAACACACCCTAACATAGTAGAGATTAAATCAAAATTCACAGTAACTACCCTAAACATTAATGCCTTAGTTCACCTATCAAGAGACACAAGCTAACAGGGTGGATCAGAAAAATGGACTCTTCAATCTGCTGTCTTCAAGAAACCCATCTCACCACTAAAGACAGATACCTCCTCTGGGTAAAAGGATGAAAAATGATATTCCAAGCAAATAAAAATAAGAAACAAGCAGACATTGCTGTGATAATATCTGGTAAAATAGACTTAAAACCAAATGTAATCAAAAAAGGCATGGAAGGCCACCTCTTATTGATCAATTCAATAATCCAACAAGAGGATATCACAATCATCAGTCTATATGCACCAAACGCAGGTGCACCATAATTCACAAAACAAAACCTACATGACAACAAAATATAAATCAATCCCAACACTATCATAGTTGGGGAATTCAATACTCCATTATTATCAATAGATAGATATCTAAATAAAAATAAACAGGGAAGTAAGAGAGTTCAAAAACACCATAGAACAACTAGACCAAATAGACATCTACAGAACATTCTTGCCAAAAACAAAACAAAACAAACAAACAAGAAAACAGAGAGATCCCAAATCAATAACCTAACCATCCATTTAAAGGCATTGGAAAAATAAGAAGAATCCAACCAGAAAAGCAGATGGAAATAAATATTCAAGATCAGAGCAGAAATCAATGAATTGGAAACTAAAAAAAAAATTTTTAAATAAGAAAATAGATGAAATGAAATGCTGGTTCTTTGAGAGCTGGGCATGGTGGTCATGGTGGTGCATGCCTTTAATCCCAGCACTTGGGAGGCAGAGGTAGGATGATCACCATGAGTTTGAGGTCAGCCTGAGACTACATAGTGAATTCCAGGCCTAAGACAGAGTGAGACCCGATCTTGAAAAACCAAAAAAAAAAAAAAAAAAAAAAAAAAAAAAAAAAAAAAGAAGAAGAAGAAGAAGCTGGTTCTTTGAAAGAATGAATAAGTAAATAAGACCTGATAAACTCCTGGCTAATTTGATCAAACAAAAAAAAGTGACACTTCAAATTAACAAAATTAGAAATGAAAATGGAGAGATCACAACAGACATAAGTTGATCTGGAAGAATCATCAGACTTACTACCAAAATATCTACTCCAAAGATCAAACTGGATGATCTGGAAAAAATGGATAAATTCCTAGACACATAGTACCTATCATAACTAAACTCAGAGCAAATTAATCTCCTAAACAAACCTACCATACTCAGTGAGTTTTAAAAGGTAATCCAAAATCTCCTCAAAAAGAAGAGTTCAGGACCAGATGGCTTCTTGCCCAAATTTTATCAAAACTTCATGGAAGAACAGAAACTGATTTTCCTCAAAGTGTTCCAAAGTGCTGTGATTAAAGGCATAATCAGAGAACAGGGAACGCTCTCCAACTCATTTTATGAAGCTAGTATCACCCTAATACCAAAAACAGACAGAGATACAACAAGAAAAGAAAACTATAGGCCTATATCCCTGATGAACTTAGACACAAAGATCCTGAAGAAATCTTCACAAACCAAATTCAACAACACGTCAAAAGCATTACACACCTTGATTAAGTAGGATTTATCCCAGGAATGCAGGGTTGTTTCAACATACAGAAAGGTAATGCACCACATTAATAAGCATAAACACAAAAAGCACATGATATTTTTGATACATGCAGAAAAGACCTTTAACAAAATACAACATTACTTCATGATCAAAACATTGTAGAGAATAGGCAAGAATGGTTTATACCTCAACATAATAAAGACTATATATAAAACACCTAAAGTACAAATAATACTTTATGGGGAAAGAGTCAAGGAATTACTATTGAGATTAGGAAAAGACAGGGGTGCATTCTCTCACCTCTGCTCTTCAACACAGTACTAGAAGTCCTAGCCCAAATAATTAAACAGGAGAAAGAAATAAAAGGGATACAAATTGGGAAGGAAGAAGTCAAGTTAGCTCTATTTGCAGATGACATGATCCTATACATAAGCAACCCGAGAGCCTCCATGTCAATACTCCTGAAGGTAATTAATTCCTTCAGCAAATATCAGGATACAAAATCAACATGCAAAAATCAGTATCCTTGTTTATGCAAAGGTCAAAGATACAGAGAAAGAAATCAGCAACACTGTCCCATTTTCAATAGCAACAACACAAAAAATAGCTTGGAATAACACTAACCAAGTATGTGAAAGACATATATAATGAAAGCATAAAACATTCAAGAAGGAAATTGAGGAGGATTTGAGAAGATGGAAAGACCTTGTATGCCCCTGGATAGGCAGAACTAACATTGTGAAAATGGCAATCCTACCAAAAGCAATATATACATTTAACACAATGATTTCAAAATTCCTATGGAATGGCAGCAAGCCTTGGATATTCAAGCATATCTTGTGCAAAAGAAACACCTCTGGATGCATCACCATACCTGATGTAAAACTATATTAAAAGCTATAGTAATAAGACAGCATGTTACTGGCATAAAAACAGGAATATAGGCCAATGGAACAGAATTGAGGATCCAGACTTTAGGCCAAGTAACTACAGTTATTTGATCTTCGACAAAGGTCCTAATAGTATAGACTGAAGAGAAGACAACATCTTCAACAACTGATGCTAGACAAACTGGAGAACCACATGCAGAAAAATGAAAATAGAGCCACATATTTTGCCAAGCACAAAAATCAAATCCAAATGGATCAAAGACCTTAATATCACACTTGAAACTCTTCTACTATTAGAAGAAAAAATAGGAGTGGAAAGACGTCCTAAAAAAGAACCCAGTACAAAGGAACTTAAACAACCACTCAACCAATGGGCTCTCATGAAGCTGGAAAGGTTTTTTCACAGACAAACATACCATAAGCACAGCCAATAGATTACCCACAAAAGTTGAGAAATTTTTTTTCTGGCTATATATCCAACAGAGACCTAATTTCTAGAATCTACAAAGATTTCAAAAATCTAAACAGAGAACTCAAACAACCCACTAACAAAGTGGGGAAGAGAACTGAATAGGGAGTTTTCAGAGAAAGAAATACAAATGTCAAACACACACTTAAGAAATGTTCAACATTCCTAACCATCAGGGAAAATACAAATTAAAACAACTATGAGATTCCACCTTATCCCAGTAATGATAAGAAACATTAATAATAAAATGAAAAGAAATGTTGGCAAGGATGTAAAGAACACTGTTGGTAGGAACATAAACTGGTACAACCACTAATTGGAAATCAATATGGAGACTCTAAAAATGTTGACCATAGAGTTACCAACAGACCCAGTTATTCCCTTACTGAACATTTACCCTAAAAGCTCCACACCTCAGTTCAGAGATATTTGCTCAGCCATGTTTATAGCTATTCAATTCATAATAGCTAAGAACTGGAATCAACCCCAGGTACCAATAATTGGATAAATGGATACCTAAGATGTGGTATGTCTGTGTGATGGAATTCTACTCAGCAGTAAATAAAAATTGAAATATGCAGTGAACTCACACAATTTCAGAAAGGTAATTGTCACATGATCTCTCTTATTTGTGGCTCCTGATGTGAATCAGCCCAAGATGATGATATACCTGATAGTTATCTTGAAGTCTGGAAAATAGGGAGGGTAAGCTTGAGGGAGGAGAAGGGTGTGTGGGGGAGGGTAAAACTAGATCTAAACGGAAGTGTTACCATAGAATTCTATATCCTGGAAGATAGACTAAAAGGTTGAACCCTCAATAGGAACTTAGAAGAACACCTGAATCAAAGAGTCCTGGAGAGGGTGAGATGAAGAAAAAAAAAAAAAAAAGATCTCAAATTTCATATGGAAAGCCAGAAGGCCTCAGACATCCAACCATATCCTCAGCAAAAGAAATGCCTCTGGAGGCATCACCATATATGATCTAAAGCTATATTAAAAGCCATAGTAATAAAAACAGCATGTACTGGTATAAAAATAGGAGTATAGACCAATGGAATAGAATTGAGGACCCAGACTTTGGGTCAAGCAACTACAGCTACTTGATATTTGGCAAAGGCCCTAACAATACAGGCTGGAAAAAATACAGCATCTTCAACAAATGTTGCTGCACAAACTGGATAACCATATGCAGGAAATTGAAACTAGATCCACACATCTCACCATTCACTACACTCAAGTCCAAATGGATCAAAGACCTCAATATAAGACCAGAAACTCAGCTACTATTGGAAGAAAATACAGGAAGAACTTTCCATGATATAGGAATGGAAAAGAGACTTCCTGAACAAAACCCCAGTAGCTCATGTACTTATACCGTCACTCAACCAATGGGACCACATGAAGCTGAAGAGTTTCTTTACAGACAAGCATACAATAAGCAAAGCCAATAGATTACCCATAGAATGGGAGAAAATATTTGCTGATTATCCAACTGTCAGAGCCCTAATCTCTAGAATCTACAAAGAACTCAAAAACCTGAACAACAAAAAGTCAAACAACCCGCTCACAAAATGGGGCAAAGATCTGGACAGGAAGTTCACAGAGGAAGAAATACAAATGGCAAACACACACTTAAGAAGATGTTCTTCATCCCTAATCATCAAGAAAATGCAAATTAAAACAGCTATGAGATTCCACCTTACCCCAGTAAGCATAGAAAACTTCAAAAAAATCAAATGAAAATAAATGCTGGTGAGGATGTAGAGAATTAGGAACCCTCATACACTGTTGGCGGGAATGTAAGATGGTACAACCATTTTGGAAAGCAATATGGAGACTCCTGAAAAAGCTGACTATAGAGTTACCAACAGACCTAGTAATTCCCTTACTGGGCATGCACCCTAAAACCTTGAAAAGTCAGTCAGAGAAATTTGCTCAACCATGTTTATAGTGGCTCAATTCGTGATAGCTAAGACCTGGAATCAACCCAGATGTCTCTCAAAAGAATATTTGATAACTAATATGTGGTATATCTACACAATGGAATTCTATACAGCAGTAAGAACAAATAACACAATGAAATTTGAAGAAATATGGTTGAACCTGGATCAGATCATTCTCAGTGAACTTACCCAATCACAGAAAGAGAGTCACTGCATAGTCTCACTCATCTACAGCACCGAACCTGAATCTACCTAAGGTGCCAACATACACAGCAAGCATCTCGAGGATTAAACAATAGGGTGGGTGGGGAGGGAGGGGAGGGAAAGGGAAGGGGTGGGAGATACAAATAGAGACCCAAATGGCAATGGTACCATAAAATTCTGCATCCTGAATGGCAGACCAAATGGTTGAACCTTCACCAGGCCCTTGAGGAACACCTGAGCCACAAGGTATGATGAAGATTGACCTTAATCTTCTACAGCTTCTCCCCCCACCCACCGTTCTCTCTAAACATTTTATATTAGTCATCTTTTTGTTTCATTTTTTAGTGGGAACTGACCTGTAACTCCCAGTACCAGCAGGTGGCTATCATCCACAATGAGCTTTTGATCAGGGAGACCTACAGGGTTTCCTAAAAGAAAGACAGATTGCTGTCACAGTACTTGATGAACCACCAAAGGTTAGTGGTAAGGTGCTACTGCTGAAGATGCCATATGCGATTGACATGTAAAATGGAATGTCATGGCTAGAAGCTGGAAGAGAGTCAGTCCCCAGCCAGTCAGCATGTCTAGTGCCAGAAGGTGCTACATGGGTGACTGGGGAAAAAGGACCAATATCTGTCCAAGAAACTCATGGTCTAACCTACTTACCAGCAAACAACCTATTGTGATGCTCACACAAGTGCAATAGTGGCACATAGCCATGGTGGGAAACCATCTGCTCTTGACTTGGCTAACTGATCCCTTCACTGGAATGGGACCCACAGCTGGAGGTGGGAAACAAGTCAGAACCATATCCAAACATAAGCCCACTCTCCATTATCAAGCTAGCTACAAGAGGGCCTATGCCTATTAAATTCTCTATAAAAAAACAAGGGTTATCCCATTTGTCTGGTGCTAACTTTACTCTCCATTAGAGAATCTGCTCCTCTTTTTCAGATAGATTCAGATCCTAAGGAGAGAGCCACCCCATCATACCTCAAAAGGGCCCCAGCTGAAACTAAGAATAATTGGCAAAACAAGCAAGGGTGCTGTTTTCTTGGTAAACCAGGTACCAATACAAGGGTGAAGGAGATAAACACAGAAAACAATCAACTCCTATCAAAGCAGAGATCCAGAGACCCAGAGGCTCCCAACACCTCATCACTGAAGCAGACCAAAAATGAACCCAACATGGCTCAAGGAAAGAGGAGGAGGAAAGAATGTCAGAGCCACACATTTGGTCATGATACGCAGAGACATTTCTCCTACCCATAACTGTGGGCTAACTCCACAATGAAAAACCCATATACCTCAACAATGAGGGGCCAGGGGGAGGGGGTAGGACATGGATGAGTCTAACAATGGTACCAACTTGACTGTATTCACTGAGTACAAAACTAATCAAAAAAAAAAAAATTCTCCTGTTTCCATTTTTTCTACTTTTTTTTTCTACTTTTTTTATTTTTCTGTTTTCTTTTCCTTGACACTGGCCTGTAACTCCCAGTACCAGGATATGGTTAACATTCACAATGAGCTATTGGTCATAGACCTACAAGGTTTCCCAATACAAGTCAGAATTCTTTCAGAGCACTTGATAACCCACTAGAGGCTAACAGTAAGACCCTACTGCTGAAGACACCATATCCTGTCAGTGTGGAACATGAAGAGGCCAGGCTAGAATCTGGAAAAGAGCCAGTCCCCAAACAATTATCCATCTAGTGCTAGAAAGTACTACATGAGTTACTGGGATAAAGTGGCCAACATCTGTCTGAATAACTTGAGGCCTAATCTATTTAGAAGCAAACAAACTGATGAGATGCTCACACAATTGCAATAATGACATACAGCCAACTGCTCTTGACTTGGCTAATAGATCCACTCATTGTAAGTTAACCCATATTTGGAACTAAGAAACAAGTCATAATCATAACCAAATAATGAATTTACTTTACAATATCAAGCTGGCACTAATCTTGGACTAGAAGTGGGTCTATACCCATTAAATTATTTCTAAACTAATAATGATTATCCCATTTAACCTGTGCTGACTTCACTCTCCAATGGAAAATTTGCTTCTCTTTTTCAGACGGAAGCAAGACCTGAGAAACAACCCACTGCACTTCACTACATCCCCAATGGAAACCATATAGGAATTGGAGAAATGAGTAAGCGTGCTGCTTTCTATATGAACCTGATATCAGCACAAAGATGAAGGAGATAGACACTGAGAACACTCAACATCTACCAAACCAGAAATCCAAAGGCTTCTAAGAGCCCATCACTAAAGTCAATTTAAGACACACCCAACATGTGTCAGGGAATTTCACCAAAGAGGGGTTGGAAAGATTGTTAGAGCCACAAGTTGGGACATTATTAACACATGCATTGCCTCTTTCCCATAACTGATGGCTGCCCTCACAAATCATGACCCACAATCCCCATGGGGATGACCTGCATGTCCAGTGAGGATGGTCCCTTTGGGTGGGAGGCAGGGGTGAGGGAAAGTGATGGTACCAGCATGTGTTGTTTACATGCTGAGTATGCCGATAATTAATTAACAAAAAATGATAAAAAATATCCATATGATGTAAATGGGTAGGAAATCAAACTGTAGGTACCTCACTTAAGTTTAAATTAGGCAGGAAAGAATATATTTTCTTTTTCCTTTACTCTTTAAATAATATGCTATACAAAAATTTCAAAAGCTACTGATTTTGGATATATATATTCTATGCTAAATATATTAAATTTGTTAATATTTCTAGGATTTTGTCTTTTAACTATTTAAAATATATGTCTCATAAATTACCTTAATGTGGATTACCTCAGGGCTCAAAAGCTGAAATGATTTAGGTTGGTAATGAAAGGAACTGACAATCTTACACAACTGTAAGGAACAATAAAAATTAAAACTTTCAAATAATTTCTTCCATAAATTTACTGATGAATTTTTAGTATATATGTCTAATTAAGTATTCATGTCTTTTACTTATATTCACTGCTTAAAAAACTATTATGCATTCTCATTGGACTGGAACTGTTTTCTTTTCCAACTATGTGATGACTATGTACTTTCTCTAAGAAACTAAATCAAGACTGTTGGTGCTGATTAAGAGATATTAAAAAACTTTTAATATGTAGATAAGAAAAAGCTTGCCTTTAGTTTCACAAAGACAATAATAATCTATTTGGCAACCGAATATTTATATATTTAAAGCTTATATATCTGTTCATATTATAAGTATTATGGTTATTTTAAAAACTTTATAACGCTGCTCAGCTGTGCTCCCACTTGACCTACCTACCAGTGATCATCTGGCAAGTGATCATCCAGGCACATGAGATCTGCAGCTCACCAATTCCCCTGCCCCAGACCTGCAGCATCCCCAGGGCCCCACCACCATGCCGGGAGTGGAGTGGTAATAACCACGAGGCTCTGTGTGGACAGCTTTCTTCCACTGTTGAAAGGGGGTCCTGCTTCCTCAGCCTTTGACCTCAAGCCTTTCATAGTAAAAAGGATTTGGGGATTTTTTTTTTTCTTTTGAGAGGGTTGTATTGTTTCCTTTTGCTTTTATTTTTGGCCTTTCCTCTCTTTGTCTTCATGTAGACCAGATATTTGAAAGGGCGGACAATGGCTAAAGGTGTGCTGTGCAGCTTGTTTAGATGTGATTTGGGGAACCTCTTACCTCGGATGGGAAATGGAATCGTGGATTCACCCAGTGTGCTGGACGCTCACCCTCCCTTTCCTCCAGTTCAGGACCTGTTTCTCCTTTCAAATATGTGATTGTACTAGCTCTTTCCATATTAAAGGACTCTCCTTATTTAAATAAAAAAGTACAAAAAAATAAAGCTGAAAAAAATAAAAACTTTATAAATTGAGGTATGATAATGAAAAATGGCATGATCTTCAAAGGTTATTATTCTATTTAAAAAGAAAAATAATAATTGGGCTGGAGATAGGTCTCAATGGTTGAGGTGCTTGCTTACAAAATCTAACAACCTGAATTTGAATCCCCAGTACCCACATAGAGCCAGAGACACAAAGTGGCACATACACCTGGAGTGTGTTTGAAGTAGCCAGAGTTCCTGTCACACCCATTTTCTCTGTCTGTCTTTTTCTCTGACTTTCTCCCAGTCTGTCTCTGTTTGCAAATACAATAAATAAAAAATAGTTAAAATATTAGAAATTCATATAGTTGTTTCATTCTCAACTTTGTGTATTATGCTTTTTCATGTTTTGTCAGTTGAAAAATCTTGAATTGCTATTGTTCTATTAATTGGAAACATATTTTTGTAAGCCACTCCAGCTTTTTCAGATTTTGCATTAATAACATGATCATCAAAGAAATACATGAATGACATCTCTAAGTCTCACCCAGGTTTCTAGCCAGAATACACTTTAAGCAGGCAGTTATTCCTTCATAAGAAAATGTGAGTGGACATCTTAATCATGCACACACAGCAGAAGCTGGACCATACTTTTCACTCATGGACATTTGTTAGCCATGCTACCACCAAGTTCTGATACTCTTATTTCAAAGCCCCACCTTCCCTATTCTGGAATGACTGTGAATCTGTGGGTATCAGGAGAGATCAGACAAAAGGTAGCGAAAGCTGATTCTCAGAAGCACAAGAACAGTTTCTCAAGAAAACTCAAACTTATTCTTTAACATTGTTCTGTTTTCATTTTGCTGTTTTATTAATATTGGCATCTAACTTGTTTACAACTATGTATTGCTTTTATAGAGAAGTGGAAGTTAGCAAAATATCTTAATCATTTCTCTAGTTAGAACTTTTTAAGTAATATAGTGTTTATATCCTAATTTAATTCTCTTTGCAAAGATTTGCAAATACATCTTTGCAATACATTTTAAGTATACTTTCATACTACAGCAAATTTTGGTGTTTTGCTTCAACTCCAAAATTAATTTTGACTTTAATTTGAGGTATATTTTATACTTCAAAAATCCATAAAAATACATTAAATAGAGTATTTTCCTAATTAAATTTATCTTAATTGGTCTCTTGTAATATACAGTATATAAGTGCTAATTCATTAATTTCTCATTCTCTCCATAATTTGTCAAATATTAAAAGGAGATTATAATGATTTATATTTTCAGTACTTGGCACACATATCCTGTTTAAATGTGCAAAACTGTCTACAATTATAAATTCTAAATAAATTTAAATTCCCACAGCTACATCCATTAATCATTCATAATTTATACTAGTACAAGTTCATTGATCTTACTCTTCAGACCCTCCCTTGTGAGTAATTTCATCCTTTAGAAGACATTATTACATACATTAAGTGGTGGCATTCCATTCCAACAAATGAGTCTGGCTTGAGTGCTGGAGAAACACCAATTTAATAATGAAATATAAAATGACTTATACAATTTCTTATACTATAACATTAATTTATTTCAACCTTGAAATAATCCATTCATAGTCATTCAGAGATGAATTATCAGAAAATGTACATTACTGGGATATTGATTAAACTGAATGAGAGCTTTATATGATTTTCCTGGGTTTATCTTTATTCCTGACACAGAAGGTTATATTTTATGTATATCATGCTTTCAACAAATCTTCAATCACCTAATCAAATCTGAGAGTCCACTGATTTTATTCTTAAATGAAAAGTATCATGGAAAACAACTTTAAGCATTCTCTTGTAGAAATGCTTTTTGTTTGTTTGTTTGTTTTTATCGAGGTAGGGTTTTACACTAGCTCAAGCTGACCTGGAATTCACTATGTAGTCTCACTGTGATCTCAAACTCATGGCGATTCTCCTACCTCTGCCTCCCTTGGGTGCTGGGATTAAAGGCATGTGCCACCACGCCCAGGGAAATGCTTCTTTTTAACTTTTCTTATCCTGTTTTATTTATGTATATATGTATGGATGTATTTATTTAAGAGAGAGGGAGAGACAGAGAGAGCATGAACGTGCCAGGACCTCTTGCCACTGCAAATGAACTCCAGGTGCATGTGCCACTTTGTGATTTCTGTGAGGCTGGAAATAGAACCCACGCTGGCACACTTTGCAAGCGAGCACCTTTACCCTCAGCCATGTTTCCAGTCCTCTTAATTCTGTTTTTAATGTTTATTTGATAACAGGGAAGAAAATAAGTTATTATAATCCTTTTTCTTTTTTTTTCTGGTCTTTTGATTCTGTTTTGAAGAGGAAATGACCATTATTAACAGTAGTAGCCAGCCAAAACCTTAAATATAATATGGGAATTAAAACAACTCTATAAGTGAATACTGTTATTAATTAATAATAATTAGTAATGTGATGCTGAAATTCCCTTCTCACACTTTTTTATCCATTGTATTATGTCCTGTCATCTTCCACCACATCCTCAATAGAATGAGATACCCCCACCAAGGGAAAGCTGAAAAGCAAAGAAATATGTTTTCCAGACTAAAAGTTTAGGCATTTGTACAGCAATGCACTGGCACAGACTAGGTAGAGACTAAACCTCAGACTTTGTAAAGGAACCAAACAAGGAGCAGGGACAGAGGGAAAGCCAAGATGGCAACAGCGGGGAAAGAAAAGACAAAGTACAGAGGCCATACATCAAGAAGAACCCCCAATACCGCGAGTGTTCTGTTACACAGGAGCAGAAGACAGCTCAGAATACTCAGGACCACAGTCATTAGCTACCTTCCCTTTTTTAGTTAACATTGATCTCAGAGTTCTGAATGTTGCAGCACAACTGTTGGGGGAATCGTGAGCGTCATGAAATAGTCATCAGAGAAACAATGAGAACAGGAAGGCAACCTCAACCTTTTCAGAGAAGAAGACCAATCATAATCCTAGAGAAATCTTTCCCCAAAAAATGAATAAAAGAAAGAAGAAAGACAGAGGTACTAGTGTCTATAATATTGATTTTTTTAAAAGTGATTACAGTAAAACATTTCAAAACAACTAGTTAACATTTCTGGTGAAAGTTATCATTCAGAGATGGAATTTTACTGTCTCTTGGGACTTTTGTCCACCAGTGTCCATATATCCTGCAGAGCAGACACACCAAAAACAAAGTGTTTTCCTCTCCCACAAGTTGTCAGTCCCATGAACTGCAGAATTTAGATGTGACTGTGGTCACACAGAAGAATATGGTCCCAATTTTATCTTGTTTGTTTTGTTTTGAAGTTTCTAAAAATCAAATGCTATTACTGAATAATTTTGACATCTAATGTTTCAATTAGGATTTATGGAAGTTACAAAAAGTAGACATAATGTTGATTATTATGTAAGTGAGGAAGGTGAATTTTTGATCTTTGTGTATTGCCCAAGTTTATATTGATTGAAAATGTCAGTGAATGACTTGAATCAAGATTAACCTCCAAGTTGTCATTCTCTTCATAGCTCTATGTAGTATAACATGGCCTAAATGATAATTTACATTTTCTAAATCTATTTTATAATTATCTTTAGCTTTCTATTGATAGTTCCTTGAATATATATATATATATATAATCAAATGCCTTTTTTCATCTTACATATAAAATCATTGCTAATTGACCCACAGTTAGAGGAGTGGATGCAGTTAAAACTTTCAGATATTTCTTCATAGTTTTTATATATGAATTTTAAAAAGAGGCAAACATCATTTACTTTTATTTCCCATTTAACTTGTCCTGTCTTTTCATAAGTATAAGAGCATAACAACACCTAATTTATTTTGTGTGCTTTATTTCTGAATATTTTTTTAGTTCTAAATTGTAGTAAATTTAGTAGATTGTTCAGAGTTTTTGTTTTGAGATAGTTTCTCACCCTAGCCCAGGCTGACCTGGAACTTGCACTGTAGTTACAGACTGATCCCAAACTCTCATTGCTTCTCCTGGGATTAAAGGAGTGCACCACTACACCTGGTCTCTTTGAAAACTTTTATATACAACTTATTGCATTAACAAATGAGTGTACTTCCTGCTTTGCCACCACATGATAAGATGGAATTATACCAAGTAATCAAGGATCAAACACCTCTGTCTTTTTGGTTATTTTCAATATTTGTATTAAATTGCATTCAAAGTAGTTGAATGGTATGCAAATTCTGAACATGTATAACAAAGACTTTACTTTGACATAGCAATAGAAATATACAAAATATAAAATATATAAAATATAAAGATAAATTATATATATATATAATATATTTACTAAGTTTGAAGAAAAAAATAAATTGATGTATTTGAAAGGCTAAGAAGGTAATAAAATTAGTATAATGTTTAGACAGACACAATAAATGATCATTTTTGGAACAAAATTAAAATAATAGTAGGATAAAGCTCTATTATGATCATAATGTGGGTCAATTCTGAATGTCACAGATTGTAGAGGTAGCTTACATTGATTATGGAAAACATGAATTCTGCTTGATTTCCTCCTCTTCTCCATTTTTACTTTGGTTTAATTAGTCAAAATGGGGGATAGAAAGGTATTTGAAATTTGAGAAGAGGATTGGACAGATGGTTCAGTAGTTGGAGGAACTTGCTTGAAGACCCTACCAGCTCAGGTTTGATTCACCAGTGCCCACATGAAGGCAAATGCACATGGTGGCCCATGTGTCTGGAGTTGATATATATACACCCAAAACTATTTGTAAGTAAAAGACACAAGAAGACGAGAAGGTGATTTTAGAATGTGATGTGCTGATTTATATTTTGAAAACACATGTAAAAGTGTAAATGAAAAAACTCTGGGCCAAAGTAATATCAGAATTACAGAGTTATTCCAAAGCTTCTCAATAATTTCACTCCAAAAGATCTTCTTAAGACAGGTTATATGAAACCATCATACTTTTAATAATTCTCTTTCAAATCAAAAGATTAATGAAAAGAGAAAAAATAAGATAATGGATTCTCATAATTACCTTTGAGCTTAAAAGTTATTTCAGAGTTTCTCAAAGTGAAAGTAGAAAAATATTACCATATCTAATCAAAGGAAAAGATACTGGAAACCCTATGAGCACTGTTAGAAACATGAAATTGTTTCTTTTGAAGAAAACAAACTTTGCCTATGATGATTGTATAGATATTTGTGCTTGCTTATTAAAGATATTGGGTGACTGGCATTTATTTCGTTTTTATCATTACCTGATAGGAATCTTTAATTTTAATACATTCTTTTCATAAAAGCATTTATCACAAAATGTTCATGAATTTAGCTTCTATTTTCCAAGGTTTATTAAGATAACCCTTTGAATGACAGCTTTTTTTCCTTTTGACACAGAAGAAGCAAAGTAGATATGTGACAATGATTTGGAACTGACACTATTAATCATATGCCACTAATCCTCACAACATATGTCTGCATGGGTGTGTCTGACTACACATATCATCATTTGGTAGAGTGTTAAATCTTAAATAAAATATTTAGTGGTTTACAGCATATTCACCATTGTCAGCCATTGTGTAATTTGTGTATAAAAATAAGTATACATTATTGTATCAGTGCTTTGAAAAGTGTAATAGTATACTAGTAAGAGTGCAGGGATTCAAAAATCATGATACTTTAAAAATATTTTATAGATTTATTAGCAAGGGAATGAGTGGAGAGAGAGGGAGGGGAAGGTAGGAAAGAATGAAGTAAGTAGGGAGGGAGAGAAGGAGCAAGAGAATTCCAGGGCTTCTTGCCATTCCAAACGAATTCCCAATGCATGTACCGCTTTGTGTGCCCAGCTTTACATGGGTGCTAGGGAATCAAACCCAGGCTGGTAGACTTTGCAAGCAAGTGCCTAAAAGTAGTGATCCATCTCACAGCCCATGATACTTTTCATATACACTGTGATTTATTAATGTGGTCAAACATGATGCCCAAGGGTTTACCTATGATCATTCCTACTCATAAGAATATATTTACTTGTCTGTTAGAGTTTTATATAATGTTAAGGCTAATTTTTAATTGTTAAAATTTGAAAATAATTATGAAACTTGAAGAAAAAAATAAACTGATGTATTTGAAAGGCTAGGAAGACAATAGAATTAGTATAATGTTTAGGCAAACACAATATAATGATCATCTTTGGAACAAAATTAAAATACTAGAGTAAAGCTACATTATAATCATAATGTGGTTCAATACTGAATGTCATAGATGGTAGAGATAGCTTACACTGATTATGGAAAACATGAATTCCCACTGATTTACTCCTCTTTTCCCTTTTCATTTTGGTTTAATTAGTCAAAAAGGAGGATAAGAAGATAGTAAAATTTGAGAAGAGGGTTAGAGAGATGGTTCAGTAGTTGGAGGTACTTGTTTAAAAACCCTACCAGTTTAAGCTTGATTCACCAGTGCCCACATGAAGCCAGATGCACATGGTGGCCCATATGTCTGGAGTTGATTTACAGTGGTAGGACTCCCTGATGTGCTCATTCTCTCTCTGTCTCTCTCTTTCTGTCTGCCTCTTTCTATTTGTATCTTTCTGCTGCAAATCCATAAAATTAAATATTTAAATAAAATTGAAAAGACACTAACATGATTCCCTTAAGGTAATTCAGGCTGAGCTGAAGGCAGGCCATGCTGGAGAGGTAACTGATAACCAATGTCTGAGGATGCTTT
Organism: Dipus sagitta; assembly: GCA_036346955.1. Taxonomy (NCBI): domain Eukaryota; kingdom Metazoa; phylum Chordata; class Mammalia; order Rodentia; family Dipodidae; genus Dipus; species Dipus sagitta. The sequence continues at coordinate 198,046,926 of CM070770.1, read as the reverse complement.
GCCTATGGACACAGGAACACACAGGTATCTGGATTGGAATCTTCTAAACCCTAGAACAGAACAAAGCCATCTATTTCCCAAACTGCTATAGTCAGATGGTGCCATCTGAATCATGTAGTCCAAAATAATTGAAACATCTAAATTTCGGAAACTGAAGACATTTGGGACTGTTTTTGAATGTTATCCTGAGAAAGCATTGGGATTATCTAGACAACTGGCTCTGAGAAAGACAACTATTTCAATCTTTATCAGAAACATCTGAGTCTACTCAAGAGAGGCTCAAGATTAGTCTGTTGACTTTTGCCTGTACAAGGAACAGGGTGGGGAAGGTTGCCAGCTGTACGCAGTGAGACATGCAGACTCAATGTCTTGGATAGAGTATACAGAGGATGGAATATCAAGGGAAGTACATTTCCATTTCTGCAGCTAACTGGGAAGAGACGTTTTGATCCTATTGCTGCTTTGAGGTCTCCACACTCTGGTAGATTAACCCCTCACCTGTGGTCTGTAAGGCAGGAGTAAAAGCAGGCAATCAGGGCCTTGAATTTCCCATATAGGCTCAGGCCCTGCCATCAGCTAGGTGTGGTCAATGAAGGGAAAACAAAAGTGCTTCCCCAGAGATTGTCAGACCTGGGGAGCCAGCCTAAGTTGCTGAAGCATCAAGTGGGAGGGAGGCCTCATAACTGCTTGGACCTGGGAAAGTGAACTGGACATATGGAGCCAGTTAGGTAGGGAGATTCAAGCAAGTTCCATGTAATTGTTCAGATAAGGAAGTGGGGAGGCCTATGAAAAGTTATTATGGATTATAGAGGGCTATAATGCCTCTCATCAATGCAGCTTGACACAATGCTGATCTTTTGAGGAAACAACTAATAGTAGTGATTGAATATTTTCATGTTGTATTGGGCATTGTTAACATTTTCTTTAGTATTCCCTTAGCTAGTGACCCTTAAGAATAACTGGCACTTGTTAGAATGGATTGTGTTGGATCTTAAAAATCATGCCCACGTTGTGTTAAAAAAAATGTCATGTGGACAGCATTGTGCTAACAATTTGAATATTTTACAGATGTGGAAATGCCTTTAAATAATATAAAATATACCTAAAGGAACTAGGATAGAAAAAGGCCCTGCAAGATGCAAGGGCAGGAATAACAGTAAAACTTTTGGAAGTATTTTGATCAGGCATGACAATACAAAAATCAAAACTGGTTACTATTTTTGAGATTTTACAACTGTCTATACTAGTGAAGGTGATATAGCTGCAAATATTCTTGGGATCACTAGGGCCCCAGTTTGTTTACTTGGGAAAAATTTCCATTCCTTACCTCACCCAAGTCATTAGCCCTTCACATAATTTGATGAAGAGGAGTGTCATATGGGATTGAGGTAGAAAAGCTCAATAGACTTGAGCTATATTGCATGTATGGGATGGGTGGGACAGTGTTATGCCATGGTAACCCATCAGTATAGAAGTCAACAGACACCCAGATACCTAAAGCTGATAGGGTTTTGTTTCCAGCCATGGAAAGGTGCAGAAACCAAGTATGCATTAAAGAAGCAATTGCTAGCTATATATAACCTTTCAATAAAAAGAATCCATTATTTGATCCACTTCAGTAACAAAGAAGATATCTTATTCAATGCAGGGGTGGATTGAAGTCCTTTTGGTAAAGCTTTCAAGGTTTGCACAAAACCAAACTCTGCAATGGTCGTGTATATCTTTTTTTTTGTTCGTTTTAAACATTTTATTCATTGAGAGACAGAGAGGCAGGTAGATATGGAGAGAATGGGCACGTCATGACCTTCAGCCACTGTAAACAAACTTTAGATTCATGTACCACCTTATGCACCTGGCTTATATGGGTTCTGGGGAATCAAACCTGGGTCTTTTGGCTTTGCAGGCAAACACCTCAACCACTAAGCCATCTCTCCAGCCTGGCCATACATATGTTTAGCAATAGGGATTGGAGGGACTGATATTTATAAGCCATGCCAATAATGTCATGCAATCTGTTTTTGGCCAGTGTCCTTTCAAGATTCTAAGCCTCCCCAGTACTGAACTCACATCCCAGCCAGACAAAGTGTTAGAAGGCATACAACCTGTCCCCTTAAAAGCTTGGAACACAGATTGCACAGGTGAAGGCACCAGACACCATGTGGCTGGAGAGAGGAGAAAGGAATTGCTGAGCACTGAGTTGAAAGCAGAATGGATGGCAGTAACTCACTAGGCTTGGCCTATGAAAGTCTCTACTGAAATTGGGCTGTGTTCAGAGGCCAGACTTTATGGACAGCCCAGTGGGAGGAGAACTGGTAGGTTCTGGGTTGGCCACAATAGGGACAATATATAGAGAAAGAAGTATTTAGTCAATTTCAACAGGAACCAGAAAGTTTAGTCATTTACCCCATGGAAGCCTACAGAAACTAAGAACCTGATGAATTTATCAGAGTATGAGCCACCTGTCCCCTAGTGTCACTAGAGGCTGCTCATTGAGTTCATACAAAATTTTGGGCACAGGAGTATGGACATTGGATGGAAAATGGATAATGCTACAGCAATTCCCAAAAAAGATTCCGACATTTAGCAAGCTGAACATTTATGTGAGGCTTGCCCCTTATGACTTTGATGGATAAACATAATAAAGGGAATGATAGAATATATAAAAGCCTATTTCTGTCAGTGAGGTTTGTGAATATGCACATACCTGCTTAGGCAAAGCACTAACTTTTTGTAAATATTTTCTTTCAGGGAAGCAACAGGTGGAGCCACAGTATCAAGCATCTCACCCAACATATTTGTGCTCATGGAGGAACAACAGAGATGGTTACTCATTTCACAGACACTGTACAATGGTACTCATACCTGTCTAACAAGTCCACCAGAGCTGGGTTAATTAAGAGGAAAATTGAGTTGTTAGAACAACAACTTTAAATCTAAGAGGAATCTTGTTGAGTGGGGTAGGGCACTCCCAGAAACCAAATGGTGTTTATATAGAATCCCAGTTTGGGGGATGGATTATCTCCCTTTCATTTGTTGATCAGGGAGGCTCTAGAGGCCCCTCAAATCACAAAGGCTAATACCACTGCTGTTGATTGCATGCCAAAACTAGATGGCAAGATGCTATCACTGAAAAGACCATGTGTTTTGGTCATAGGACATGGAGAAATCAGACTGGTAATGAGTTAGAAACTTCCTGTGTATGGTTTGACCCTCATGGTGCCTGAGGGCACTATGCATGCTTCAGGGGAGAATTATTTCTCACAGTCCTACTTGGATGTGGACCCTGAATGCTACACTACAAAAATGTCAGGATTCTCATTGGTGAAATATTGGCTAGACTCTTGTGGCGATAAGACAATAGCTTCCCAGTTGAATTTAAAGCCCCTTCCATTGGAAGCACCACATATCTGGTATTGTAAACCAGCCCCCAAAACTATGGTTTGGGAGGTCATAGACCTTGAGGCATAGTGACTTCTATCACATTATTAATTGCCTTAAAAACTTTCATGGATAACCCTGCAGGTAATTGTTGCTGTTAGATTCATTCAGGAAAATTATATTTTCTACACAGTAAATGTGCCTTCAAGCTTTTCTGCTTATGGCTATAGATTACTGTTGCTATCAGCTTCAATATGGGGAGAAAACTTTGTTTCCATAGGAAAGGTACCACGGAGATTTAGGTTCTTGAAGTTAAGTAACTGTTGGGACATGTTGGCTCAATGCACAGCCATGGCTGGAGCGAAAAGTGCTAATGTTGATGTCATCCTATGGCTTACTCAGGAAGCTTTGTGGAAGAAGGGTCAGAAGGAATGTAGGAGCTGGAGGAGAGGGTAGAGTGTTGTGTGGTTCTAGTCTCTGATAAAGACAGCTACGGCTATCTTTATCAGAAGCAGCGGAGAGTACTCAGCAAATGCCTTGGGAGTAGATGGATTAACATTTTCCCATTGATGAAAGGCCATGTGGAGATCTCACTGGGGATATCAGATTCCCTCCATGCATAGAGGGTAAAACATCAAGAGATGGAGAGCGCCATCTATGCAGCTGTGCTGGGATAAGACTGAATGTTCCTCGAACTAATCCTTCACCCATGCTTCATATGAAAGCTCAATAAACTCACTACTTGGCAGGGTGAATTTTGGTGGGATCAGGCTTAGCTCATCAAGGGTAGGATCCTGGGGACAAAGAACTTATGGGCTTCTCTGCAGAAAAGAGTTACACTACCAAGAATTTTAAAAAAATATTAATTAGTCACAGTCTGATTAGAACAATGGCATTTTAGGACCATCAAACTAATTTAACTGTAAGACTTGCTTTCATTTGGCAGTGCTTCTATGTTCTTACACACACATACACACACACACACACAAACACAAGTGATTCTTTTATAAAAAATAAAATAATATGAAAGGTTTATCTTTGCTGGTAATTATAATCCTGAAATTCATTTGAATATATTTCGAATTTCCTTAAATAGAGTAAAGTAAACTTTATGAAAAATTTTTAATAGCTATACCCAAGGAATTTGCTCAATACAAGAAAATATCTAAATAACATAAGATTTGTTCATTTGCCACTCAATTTCCCAGTGTTCTGTAGTATGGTCTACCCTCTGCTGGACAGTTAGCAAGTATAGGAAATTTGGAACTCATTTTCACTGTTTGTTGTAAATCTTCTACAGATAATCAATCCCATGATTCTATGGCTTCATTATTTAAAGTTAATATCACATTCTTTGATTTGTACTGCTTTTATTGTCAACAATGTTTTGACAATTCCCAATTATTTATCTTAGCTCATCTCAAGGAGCTAAATTCCAATCCATGAATTATTCACTATTTCAGTCTACCATTGTGAAATTGATATTTTTGAAATGTTGAAGGTATGAATCTATAAATATAAATGCTATATATATACATATGTATATATATATATGTATATATATATATATACAGTTAATTTTGTGTCATAGATAGTATTTAATATACTTTACCACAGACAATATAAACTATTTGAGGAAATAAAGATGAAAGTAAGAGAAATATATAGGCAGATTATAAGTACATATATACAAATATGAATGTGTACATACATATCTCTATGTGTATATATATACACAAATAAATACACTCAGGTAATTATGATAGATTTTATCAGAAACATTTAATATTTTTTCTTTTTGCTTTTTCAAGGTGGGGTCTTGCTCTACCCCAGGCTGACCTGGAGTTCACTATGAAGTCTCAGGGTGGCCTTGAACTCAAGGTAATCGTCCTACCTCTGCTTCTCGAGTGCTGAGATTAAAGGCATGCACCACCATGCCCAGCCATTTAACATTTTAATCATAATCTATGGCGATTTTTAAGCAGCTTGTAACAAGCCTTTAACAACCTAAATTTATATCATGTCATGTGTCACAGCATGACATTTTTCAACCTACAGAAAAAATTGAAATAATTAGTAAGAAACAAAAATAAATAGGAGAAAGAATGAGAGAGAGAGAGAGAGAGAGAGATACTAAAATTAAACTATTTAAAATAGTCTTTACTCATCCACATCAAAGAAAATAAAGGACAACAAAATATCTTGATATCTTGAAGATGGTAGCAGTTGCCTTAGAAATATTTGACCTAGGATGGTAATGGGAGTTTGGACTTCCAATACTGATCTTTCAAAGTCTGTGGAATAACTGATTTATTGAAATAATTTGTATTTCATGGATCATAATCTTTTTCCAAGTGATTAAAGGTATATTATAGAAGACTAGAAAAGAGGGTGTTATATAGTGGGTAGTCCATCTATTAGGTTCATAAAGGTTTTATTTCATCTGTTTTTGCTCACCTCTGGTGTTCATGTCTACAGGAAATAATATTCTTTTTAACTGTTCTCCATGAAAGAACACTTTTCATTATATATAATTTTTTATCTTTTTAAAATATCAGATCATTATTTCTTTTGAAGACCTTAGCTAGAATAAATCTTTCTATTTTATATCTTACTATTACAAGTATTTATATATAGTCATCATTTTCTCTCATTTGTCCTCATTTCTCTTAGCCATACATATTAAGTATCTTTAATTTTCTTTATTAGATCATAAGCCCCATTACTTTTATTCATTTTTCACCATAGTTAATCTGACTGCAATCGTACAGGTTACCCTTCATGTCCAAGAAGAGATAGGTAAAAGAAGAAAAGACCTTACAAGGAATTGAAAGGTGCAGTTTTTTTTTAGACAGAATGTTTAATTATTATATATAGCTAATTATCAATTAGAACATGAAAACATTTATATTAAATTTATATTTGTGTACATATGTAAATATAATTAATGCAAGATTCCAGAGACTTTAAAACCACATAGTACATTAGTATCTTATTGAGCCTTACAAAATATTAATAAATACTATATTAAGATGATGTTTTAAAAATAAAACAGGCTAGAGAGATGCCCAAGTGGATAAATCATTTGCCACATCATAAGTACCTGAGTTAGGATCCTCAGAACCTATGTAAATGAGAGAAGCTGTAGCAGACATATGTATTTCTAATATTCTAGGGCAAGTAGAAGTCAGAGACAGAAGGATGCACTGGAAGCTTGTGGTGCAGCTAGCCTTGGATGCCATGGTGTAAAAGAGTCTTCCTTAAGCAAGGACTGACATCCTAAACCTGTCCTCTGACCTCATATGCACACACACACACACACACACACACACACACAAAACTTGCAGAGTCACAAAAAAAAAAAACCCAACTTTCTGTAAGTTCTGGCTAACCATTAACAACCATGGACTCTCCCATTATTGACTAATATTTGGTGTCTGGGTTCAGGTATGTGTGTGTATTAACTTACAAAAATCTTCACAATTTTAATGTTCAGACTTGGAAAGATTTTTAGACAGGAAAAAAATAAACACTAGCAGACTGAGCACATGAATCCGTATATTATCTGTGAAAATATGGAAAACTATTTACAGGCAAATAAACATCAGAAGTATTACCTCTCAACTGTGTTGAGTGCCATACTTGATTTTTCTTTTACAGCAAGACCGAGAAGCAATAGCCACAAAAGTCTTCTTTTGAGCTTTAATGGAGGCAGCTTTATAGTATAGTCCTAATTGGCCATGTGCTTTCATGCTATCCACAGCTTTGATCATATTCCCTCACCCTGGAAAGCTCTTTTCTCCCTTTCTGCTTCTTAAGCCTTCACAACTCAGTGGAACTCCTTGCTCCTTTATGTAGCCATTCTCATTGCTTTCAATTAATGCATTTCAGCTTTCTTTTAAACACACAAAGCACAACATTCTTTGAAACACATGTACTGCATGCTTTTGTATTGCATTCCTATAAAGGGTAAATCGCTTTGCTATTTAAAGAAGAACTGTGGTGATAAACATGTTTATATATGCTCTCATGGTATTTCTGTTGCAGCCTTAAAGAAAGCAGCTAGTCAAACGATGGCAAAAATAGATAAGAATTAATAGTGACGAAGTTCTTTACTCTTCTTGAGGCTATTCTCACAGGGAGGAGTGGAAGTAGGTGTTTGCTCTACTTCACAAAGTGCCTTAAGAAGAGGGATAGTTCTGCAGTTTCATTACATCCGGCATGGTGTCTGGCGCAGATTCTGTTGCAGTTCCTCAATATGTGCACGTTAAATTGAGTGCAGGTGTGCTCAGTGGGGACATTTTAAACAGCATCAAACAGAGTTCGTCTACTACCCGTGTCAGAAATATCTGGAGTGCTTGTTAAAATGCAGACCCCTCTGAGACATTTTGAATCAAACTCATTGGTGGAGTCTAGGATTTCAAATTTCAATTAAGTTCCCAGGTGATTTTAATGCACACTATTATTTTGGGATTCACTAGAGCAGAAGATATGGAGCACATCTTTAGAGGATAATTCAGTCTTGATACAAACTTTTGATTTACTACAGTCAGTACACCAAATAGGAAATAAAATTTTGTGGGTATTTCCTTGTAGATATAGTTGCAGCTATCTCATAAGCATATATTACAGGTAATATATGTTTGAAAGCCCACAGTGTTATTTCCTGGCATACATATTAATAAATGCATCTAAATATGAGCAAGTGCTCTTATTACCCTAACCAACATCTCAACTTTCTCAGAAAACAATGTTTGTTTTTTTTCTTTATTTCTTTTTCTTTGAGTGAAAAGTGCTATGGTGGTTTGATTCAGGTGTCTCCCATAAAACTTAGGCATCCTGAATACCATGTCACCAGCTGATGACAATGTGGAATTTAAAGCCTCTTTGAAGCAGTACATTATTGGGGCATGCCTATGGGTATTATAACTAGCATCCTCTTGCCAGTCTTGGGAACCCACTGCTGTTGCTGTTGTCTACCTGTGATTGGGTAGAAGGTGATGTCTACTCTCTGCTCATGACATCATTTCCCCTGCCATTATGGAGCTTCCCCTCTAGTCTGTAAGCCAAAATAAACCCTTTTTCCCATGAGCTGCTCTTGGTCAGGTGTTTTCTGCCAGCAATGTGAACCTGACTGCAACAGGTGCCTATATGAAAACACCAAACTCTCCTGGATATTTTACAACAGTCTCTAATTGAGACTGCGACAAACAAGTTCCAAAGGGTGATTCTGTCATTTCTTCTTGGATCTTCCTGCTTAGAACATGGGCATGCTGGGAAAAATGAAAGTTACATGTTAAAGGGTAGCGTATAGAATATCAGTTCCTGGGAGTTTGATAATAATGTGTAATATATGTCTTATATCCAGTTTTACTGCTTATGGTAAATATAATGTTATGGAAAATATCATGATAAGATTCATGTTCTTGAACTCTTTTTTAAAATAATTTTTTAAATTTATTTCCAAGGAGAGAGGAAGTGAGAGAGAGAGTTTGTGGTGAGGTCACTGTTGATATGTCATACCTACAGTAAGTGAGAGAGAGTGAGAGAGAGAGAGTTTGTGCTGAGGTCACTGTTGATACGTCGTACCTAAGGGCTTTATGTTTAGTGAGGGAGAGTCAGATGATGGCGGCCTCATAAGGTTTCAATGGGACTAAAACAAGAATAGAACATTGAAAAAAATTAAAGGAATCTAGTAGGTTAGAAACAAAAGAGTTTTCAAGAAAATTACAGGCGAGATATTAGTAGAAGCTTTTTCAGACTATAACAATTTCTATAAAATATTTGATAACGTAGGCCTGCATCAGTGAAAGACTGATTACTAGAAAGAGTCATGATTTATTATCTGATTATAAGAAAAACATAAACAAAAAACAAAGCAAGGAAATACTAAGGATAAAAGACCTAGTTTTTAAAGTGCCACATCTCCTCAAGAAGATACTGAGGAGCTCCTTAAGAAGAATCCCTGAAGAAGGCACTACTATCACTAGAGAAGCCAGTTCCATAGGTGTTATTGTCTTGAGAAAGCATGATGCGGAGGTAGACGACTAAGACATTGTAAGCTTAGACTAAAATGTGTATACTTGCCGTAGTGTACCCCCCAAAATGAAAAAAAAGTAATAATAGGGGAAAAAGCTGGCAAAACAAATGTATAAAAAGAAACTATTTTATACAGTGTTACATACTGGTATTTTAATTTTATATTATTAGAAAATAATCTAATAACATAATGTTAATATAGTAAAGATCTTACGGTAAGATTATTGTTATTTATTTATTTATTTATTTATTTATTTATGTTTGCTTTGTGTTTTGAGGTAGTGTCTTACCCTATTCCAAACTGACCTGGAATTCACTGTGTAATTTCAGCGTAGCGTAGAAATCATGGAGATCCTCCTACCTCTGCTACCTCGAGTGCTAGGATTAAAGGTGTGCACCACCACAACTGGCTAATTTAAATTTTGAGAAATAAAAATATTCAAAAATATAATACAAACTAAGTGGTTGGCATCAATAAATTCAATTGGAAAGCACATTAATGTTCTATATCCTCACATTTATACCCATTTACACACTGTCCCTCCTAGAACAAAATCCAGTCCTCCAATTTCCATGGAAAGGATCCTATGGAGACACAGCATTTGAAAACACCTTTCATACCATATATTTTCCATAGTTTTTCTATGTTTTGAAATATTCTGACACATAAATACTTATCATGGTTTATCAGTGTCTGGAGTATTAATACAGACAGTTTTCTACCATGGGGACAATAAGCCACACCATAAAATCTAGGTGTGTGCCATGTTTCCTCACCAGGTTTGTCTAATCACAGTCTCTGTGGCTCCCACCTTGATAAAAGTTATCTAATGATATATTTCTTAGCTTGAATGTCATTGTTAAGCTGTATAAGACTCTCTTTAGTATCCTGACAATAGTGAAAAGTGTGTGAACCTATTGAGGTAAAATTATACAGAAGTTTTGATCAAGCCAGGTGTGATGACGCACGCCTTTAATCCCAGCACTCGGGAGGCAGAGGTAGGAGGATCACTGTGAATTCAAGGCCAGCCTGAGACTACAGAGTGAATTCCAGGTCAGCCTGAGCTAGAGTGGGACCCTACCTCGAACCCCCCCCACACACACACAAAATAAAAGGTTTAGATCACATTAATCTAGATAAAGCTCAATAAGATAGCTGAGTTGCTTTCATGTCAGAATCAGGAATGTGACATACTGGTTTTCAAAGTGACACCATTTAGGAAAGCTGAAAAAAGAACACAGGATCTTTCTTTGTATTGAATATTTAAACTATGTACAAACCCATTTACCTTATAAGTTAAACTAGTATATAAAAGTTGGTAGATAATTCTAGGAACTCCATTACCCATATTTTTCCAATGTGAAACCATGGTGCTTTTCCAGAAGAAATCTATCATCTTGAAAATTCAAAATATGTACCAGAATCTTGAATAGTGTTCATAAAATTCTTTGTGATTTTGCTCTCACCATGACTCCAAAGTGAGAACAGAGGACTTTGTATCCAAAGTGAAGTACATTTACTGAGTTGAGGAAACAGTTCAGTTACAAGCATGAGGGGCTGAGCTTGATCTTCATTACCCTAGTAAAATTCCCAGTGTAGAGACTGTAATTTTTGTGCTGGGTGAGCAGACATAGGAAGACTGACCACCCAATCTAGGAAGTTTGTGAGCTCCAGGCTAATGAGAGTCTTTCCTATAATGAAAGTGAACAGTCTACCTGAGAAACAATACCCAAGGTTGTTCTTCGTCTTCTACATACATACACATGTGCACCAGCACCAATATGAATAGGCACACACACCACACAAACACACACATATCAAATATACAAAATATGCTTAATAAGTATCAGTTTCAACCCAGTTTGTACTTGGAAACTTTGAATATGTGGTTATCTTTTCAAAGTCAGCTTAATTAAAATAATATTTAATTGGAAAAAAGGAGTTAATAGATTGCCTATTTAGACAAAAAGAAATGAAAATATAAAATATGTTGCAAACAGATTAGCTATGTGCGTGAGTGTACATATGTATGTATGTATGTAAGTAATATAATTACCAACTGATATAAAAGTAAGAACGTTCAGAGGCAATGAGATGGCAAAATCAAGTGTTGACCATAATTTTAGAGTATGGAAAATCATAATGAAGTGACAACTTCAAGTATTATGTCATGAACGTACCTTGAAAACCAATTTACTAGAGATACTTTTTAAAAATTTTTATTTATTTTCTCCATATATATAGACAACGCACCGTGATCAAAACACCCTCACTTTTCACTAGTATATTCTTTCAACTGAGTTATAATGGGATACTTTTAAGAATATGAAGTAATTATCTAAATAATAATAAAAATATTTAGATTCAGAGAGTGTTGCCTGGTCTATAAGGCAAACTCTAAATATTGCAATATTTAGTTCTTTTTCTTATTTCATATAGCAGTACATATTATAATTGAGTGCTTAATCAAAGTGCCATAGCTTTTGCTGATTTTTCATAGCTGCCAACTGACATGGCCATAAATTTTTAGACACAGGAATATGGTACCTTGTAGCATATTACAAACTGTCACTTATTGAACTTGACAGATGACACAAACCTAAGACTATACCTGATCATAAAGCACAGAAAATCTTTGCTCTCTCAACAAAACTAAAACATTTTATATAAATCATTCCATCTATGCAATTTAGCAAGTTCTTGGAAGATTCCATTAACAATTCTATGTGATCAGGTCAAATTAAGAAACTATGGATATTCAGGCCATCTTTAGCTTACTGAGTCTCTGTAATGTTCTACATAATCACAAATCTACATAACATTAAATTTAAAGTCCCAGATCCACAGGGCAGTAGGAAAGTAATAATTAAAAAATAAAAAAAATATATGTATATATATCTATGTATATATATATATATATATATATATATATAGAGAGAGAGAGAGAGAGAGAGAGAGAGAATCTAAACTTTTGAGTCTTTCTGTAAAAATATCTCTTTGAAAAACAGTATTTTTAAGAGCACAAATATTTTACTATCATTGTATAAATAAGAAGTTAAAAATATAAATAAAAATAATTATTTTTATAATTACATCTTGTTTCCTGCTACCAAAATCAATGTTTATGTATAGGCTCTGAAGTTTATTCCAGCATTTTGGATGAACTTCTGTCACTGGCTTTTCTTCTTAAACAAGGAACTCACTTTCCACTGGATGTTACCGGCCATTGTGTGGTGGTAGATATAAAACAGGAACAGAGTAATGAAGAAAGCCTCACTGTTATATGACTGGAAAGCTTGAAAGAAAAATGCCCGTACTTCCCTCTCAAATACACACACACACACACACACAATGCACATGCACACACACACATTCTTTTAAAAATATTTTTATTTATTTATATATTTGAGTGAGAGAGGGGAAGAGAAAGAGGTAGATAGAGAGAGAATGAGCACACAAGGACCTCTAGCCACTGCAAAGGAACTCTGGATGCATGTGCTACTATGTGCAACTGGCTTATGTGGGTTCTTGAGAATGGAACCTGGGTCCTTAGGCTTTACAGGCAAGCACCTTAACTGCTAAGCCATCTCTCCAGCCTCCACAAATTCATTCCCAAGCTCACTGATTTAGCTTTTCTTTCTCCATCTGTATCACCATTGCTAATAATGATTGGGACTGTGTTTGCCCACTTCCAATTACCATTTTCAGCCTGTGTTCCACTTCTATGCCTTTGACTTCCTCCTTTCAGACCCATGCAGGTGGTTCAAGAAGAACGGTGCCCTCAGCTTTATACTTTCACTTCCGTGATAGCATTTCTTCTTCTCTCCTCCCCACACCATTGGACGGCCTCTGAGTTCAGCTGAGGGGTGCTCTTTTGTATGCTATAGTTTCTGTATTTAAACTCCACTAGTGATGGATATTTTCATATCACTCTAAAACCTTAGAACAAAATATCAACATGCTTACTTAACATTTCCAATTAAACATCTGTCTTCCACCAAGAGCAAGCATGATATAATGCAGTTATTGATTTCTACTTTTGATTTTCTGCGTGTGATTTTCATATTTCTGTATCACTGAAAATTAAGTTACCAATATCTTTGATTCTTTCATTTATACAACAATTAGCTCTTGTTCTTTATAAAGGAATTAATTATTCAACTTATTTATGTGCACTAGAAGTCTTGAATGCTTATTTTTCTTTCTCCTCACTGCCAACTTTTAGTTTCTGAACCTAATATACCCATAGTTTTTTTTTCTTTTATTCCTCGTCCACTCCTCATACAATTTATCATGTGATATACAGATATACTGCAAATAACTTAACTCCATCCTTATTGAAACCATTCAGTCATTCCTCATTTCATGTAAAGAAAATTTGAAATTTCTTAGAACCTCTGCAGCCAAAAAGAATGAAATTTACCTTGCCTTCTTCCATAAGAGGCTACTTTGTTTCCCTATGTCACCATAAGACATTGATCCCTTAATGGTGATATTTCTTTGAACTCCATCCTCCCAAGGCTGTTTTATCAGAAAGATACAAGCTAATTAAAGGCAGAATCTTTTCCAGCTGCCTTTCTATATGTTGAAATTATTTTAAAAAACATCATGATCTTTGTCTTCTGGAGGGATTGGTTCTCCCATGATATTATTTATATAAAATCTTTTCTTTCCCTAATTGAAATGTGTAAAAAATTGCATATCTTTCTAACATTCTAATGGGTATGCAGCTAACATGAAAAGCCACTTTTGGGCTGGAGGAGTGGCTTAACAGTTAAAGAATTTTCCTGCAAAGCCAAAGGACCCAGTGTCGAGTCCCCAGGGCCCATCTTAGCCAGATGCACAGGGTGGTGTATGTGTCTGGAGTTCATTTTCAGTGGCTGGAGGCCCTGTTGTGCCCATTCTTTCTCTCTCTCCATCTCCCTCTTTCTCTCTGTCAAATAAATAAATAAATAAAATGAAATATTTTAAAATGTCATTTTTGTTTGTAAATATTTAATCTTTTTTTCCTTAGAAAAGGAAGGACAATATATATAATATTTGGCAAAATATTATGTATATTTGGTAAAAATATATAATCTAGGCACAATGTGAGAAGTACTAATTTAACACACTGACAATGTAGATAAAATGGACATTCATTCATTTATTTAAATATAACCTGGCTTTATTTAGATATTTTCAATCATCAAAGTTCAAAATTTTATAATCCACATGTCTTATACATATTGGTTTCCCACACATAAAGGAAACTATTATATAATTCAGCATTCCCACTTATGATATTTTTGTTGTTATTATAAGCAGTTCTTATTTAAGATTTTTTTATATTCTGTGGTGCATTTTATGGAACATTTATATTATCCATTCAAATGTAATTGGTAGTCCAGTGCTTGATGGAGGAAGAGTCTAGGAAATGACCTTTGTTATATTTTTGGATGGCAGGCTCTATAGGCATCTTTGAAAGCTAGTGGAATACTGTGTCAAAATGAACGTAGAATGCTTTCTAGGAAATAAGGACTCTGTAAAATGTATTTATTCCATATAGAAGCTTTAGAGAAATTAACAAGCTTAAGGAATTCTATTCCATTAAGCTTTGAATTATCTCAAATATTTCTTTTCAACTTCTGGTTAAGATGGCAGCATAGGTACCATGCCAAAGCAGCCTAGGGGGAAAAAGCAAAAAAAAAAAAAAAAAGAAAGAAAAAGAAAAGAAAAGAAAAGAAACCCAGCAAAATACACACTTTTACTAAAAAGCGAGGTGTATAGGAAATTGAAATGACAGCAGAGAAGTAGGAGAGATCCAGAGCATCCAGAGCCTGCTCAGGCCGGCAGAAGTGGCTCCAGCATGTCCGTGGGACCACAGTGGTAGCTCTAGCACCAGCCGCGCCATGTCCATGGGACTGCAGCCGCCAGGCTTAGCTTGAGCTGTAGGAAAAGCCAGGTGAGGGGATTTTCCACTCACATCGGAGGTCTCCACAAACTCAAGAAATGTGAAGGATAAACGGCAGTGAACAATGGAGGAGCAGATCACAAGGTAGAAGAACATATGAAACAGTGAGAGAACTAGAGCAGCATCGGCAGCCTCCCCTCCCCCACTGCCAGTGCCCAACTCCAGCGAACAGAGCAGCTGTCCAGGGACCCAGCCATGCCTACTTGAACCAACAGTGCACCAAAGAGGGACCTAAGCAGTAGCAGCATAACTGAGACCAAAATCATCCCAAAAGGTAACTGGGATTACACCAGGTCGTACCCACCTAATAAACCTGGTATATAGGCCTGAATCAGAGTGCTAATTGCACCTTCAATATCAGGATAAATTATATGTTAAATCTGATGGATAGTGAGATTTGCCATTCTTAAATAAGCTATATTTTGGGCTTGTTATTTGTTGCTTCTTGATTTATAGTGGCTTTGTATCCTCTTCTGTTATACATTAGGGAAGGGTCTCACCTGGTCAGAAGCTGACTTGGAACCCTTAACAGACCAGAAATCTTAACCTCCTTATTGTCAGGATTAAGGGAGTGGGACACACACAGCCTAAGGGACAGACAGAGGATGTGGTTGTCATAATACCTCCCCTTGGATAAATACTCTGTGCTGTTTTTCATTGAAAGTGTACATTGTTTACTTAAATTGTAGAAACTATCTTTATTTAGTCCCATTCAGCCTACTTGAATACTCTCATAGCAGGCAAACCCAACACCTAGGGTCATTTTGTAGATACTCTGAGAGTCTTGAGAGCCACACCTAGCACCTTAAGCCCCTACCCTGAAGATATATAACATCAGAATGACTGATACATCTAATAATACCCAGATAACTAGAAAATCCAATCATTAAATAATCCAGGATGCAAAAATATATACATTATCACACAAGAAACACCAAAAATCAAGACAATATAAATCCACCAAAATGTATTAATGCATCAGAAATGACCTCCAGTGAGAATGAGTTAGAGGAAATGCCTGATAAAGATTTCAAAAGAATGATTATAAATATGTTTAAAGAAGTCAAAGAAGAAATCAAAGGAATCAAAGAAGACACAGGACACCAATTTAATGTAATACTAGACATAAATAAGGAAATAGAAATAATAAAGACAAAAGAGTTAGAATTACTAGCAATAAAGAACACAGTTAATGAAATAAAAAACAAACAAACAAAAAAAAAAACTCTGTAGAAAATCTCACCAGTAGAATGGATGAAGGAGAGGACAGAATATCTAAGCTAGAAGACCAGGTGGCAAATCTAATACAGTTCAACAAAGAGAAAGACAAACTAATAGAAAAGTATGAATGTGAATTTCAAGATATTTGGGACACTATGAAAAGATCAAACATAAAAATTCAAGGCATAGTAGAAGGAGAAGAATTTCACTCCAAAAGCATAATAGGCATTTTCAACAAAATCATAGAAGAAAACTTCCCCCAAATTGGGAAAGAGGTGCCAATGCAGATACAGGAATCCTTTAGAACACCAGCCAGACAAAACCTGGAAAGAACCTCTCCTCGTCATGTTATAATCAAACTACCAAACACACAAACCAAAGAAAAAATATTGAAAGCAGTAAGAGAGAAAAATCAAGTTACCAAGAAAGGCAAGCCTATCAGGATTACAGCAGGAGATTACTCAACACAAACTTTAAAAGCCAGAAGGGTGTGGAGTGATGTATTCCAAGTTCTAAAAGCTAACAACTGTCAACCAAGGTTACTTTATCCTGCAAAGCTATCCATTCAAATAGATGTAGAAATAAGGACATTCTATGACAAAAGCAGGCTAAAGGAGTATTTGAAGACAAAACCAGCTCTACAGAATATACTTGAAAGAATCCTCCATGCTGAAGACAAAGAAAAGCACACATATAAGGAACCAGGAAAAAACAAACAATACTCAAATACTAGTTAACACAAGAGAGCAAAGGTAAAACTGGAAGATCTAATATTTCTTTTGTTTTCATCTTGAAAAGTCCTTTGGTAAAGTGCTGCTTTCCTAGGTCAGAGACCCAGCCACCTCATTCAATATTGTTTTTTTTTTAAATATTATATGCAGAACCAAGAAATATTTGATGAATGAGTAAAGAGTCTATCTCCATGGTCAAAGTATTGTAAACATTTACTCTTGCTAGATTTCTCTCTCGTTCTTCTTTTAGAATCCATTTATTGAAGGTACAATGTTACATGTAGAATTTTTTAGCATTTAATATTATGCCTAATATGGCATATCTCTAATCTGTTAGATTTTACTAATGGGAAATCATTAATAAAATGATCTATTGTGACTGAATTTACACTTATAGTAATTTAAGTCCATTTGAGATGGAGTGAACCAAGTTATATTCCAAAATAAAGCAATAAAAATAATATAACTCCAGAACCTCCTTATTATGGAAGAAACCTTAGAGTTCAGAAACACACACACACACAAACCCAACTAACAGAAAGAAAGAGAGAGAGAGAGAGACTAATGAACAAGATTATAGTTTTTTTTTAATTTTGTATTAAGTTTATTCTACAGTACGAAGGAAATTGTATAAATCCCCTACCATCCACATAGTAAACATATGCTACATTTTGAGTTAATATTGACACTGAAAGAAGATTTGGAATTGATTTTAGAACTGAAACTGAAATCACACCCAGTTAAAAAAATCCTAATAAACAATTCCAAATAAGGGGTTGAAGAAAATAAATGAATCCATCTAACCATGACCTATTGTAGTACCCCCATCTGTACATCAAACATTTGCTTGTATGATTTTCATGCTGCAGACATTTTTAAATCTTTGACCCTTGAGATTTCTGTCCTGCTTAACATGCAGCTAAATTGCATTCAAACAACATTTGCATATGTAGGATGTTTTGGTAGACTAAACCCTGAGATGCTGTTCTCAAAAGAAAAAGCTCTATGTTTACTTGTGAATTTACTGACTTCATGCACTTTAAATATGAAAAACTCTCTTTTGGGGTTTTATAAGAATAGTTTTCTATTCACACAGCTTGATAATATGTAAATGCACAAACTTGGTTTTCACCCTTTCTTGTCTGCAGAAGTAACAGGCAGGTGCTGAAAGATGAAACACAACAATAACCAATCCTCTGGATTTACCAGGCTTCAAAGGAGGCTTCATTTTCAACAGGCTTTGGAATGGAAATGGTAGAACCATAGTCACCTTACTGTCACTTAACTATTTATAAACAAACCATGATTCTTTAAACCATATTTTTCAAAGGAAAATATGCCTGTCTCCTCTGGACATTACTATGAGTGTAAGTAATAATTTTGTCTCATTGGGAAATCAGATTTGACTTAGGACAGATATAGAACTTACCATGAAATGTGGATTGGCTAGCTTACTTTACATAAGAAAAGCAAAGACATATTCCTTTAAGAGTAAGTAGGCTGGAGTTTTGATGTGCAATTTGATGGGAATGTAATTTTTGTTTTGTTTTGTTTTATTTTTCAAGTTAGAGTCTCATTCTGGCTCAGGCTGACATGGAATTCACTATGTAGTTTCAGGGTGGCTGGAAACTCACAGTGATCCTCCTACTTCTGCCTCCCAAGTGCTGGGACTAAAGAGTGCACTACTACCTCTGGCAAGGGAATGTGAATATTTTTAATATTTATTCATTTATTTGAGAGCCACAGAGAGAGATTGAAAGAGAGAGAGAGACAGAGAATGGGCACGCCAGGGCCTCCAGCTACTGCAAACGAACTCCATATATGTGTGCCCCCTTGTGCATCTGGCAAACGTGGGTCCTGGGGAATTGAGCCTCAAACCGGGGTCTTTAGGCTTCACAGGCAAGCACTTAACTGCTAAGCCTTCTCTCCAGCCTGAGAATGTGAATTTTTAACAGAAGGAAGTAAACATGGGAAGATCTATATAAGAGACTGAGGGAAAGGCCAAGTGCATATTTACATGGGGAAGACTGGGAACAGATATTAGGAAATTTCAAATGCAAATGACTTCTTAATGAAACAGTAGGAAAGGTTGGCTAAAGCAATAAGCCTCGTGGCCTATAATCATGGTTTTGCTTATATTATGAAAGCAGTATAAAAGCAATTTATTAAATTATGTAAAGTGTAGAGGTTAATTTCAGACACTGATATCAGAATGATCATCTTATAGAAGATAAAATGGAGAAGTTTGGTTTCATTCTAGCAAATGCTGTCCTCCATCAGTTGTAGGAACTGTGAATGCAATGATGACATGAGTCCAAGCTGGTGAACATGTCTGCTTTGCAGAGCAGAGTATCATAAGGCTATAGAACATGACATCAATAACCCATACAGATAAATAGACCTGGGAGCACATATTATAATTTTCTAATTATTTGAGCTAGTACAACATTATTGATCATAATTTGATTTCTGCCTACTCTTTATGTCTATTTCTCAATATTTTAATAGCTTCATGTAAATACAGAGAAAGATCTAGATGCATGGAATATTATAACTGGTGCTCAAATAAATATTATGCTATAGCTAAAATGAAGACCAGCCTTTCATACTTTATAAAATTACTTATGTATATGGATATTGTGGGGTAAAGTAAGAATAAGACATGGACATTTTATACTCATTTTATAATATAAACACTTGTCTTAAGTTTCCCCTTGGCTAAACGAGTTTTTTTCTTTTTTTCATATCAGTAACAATGGGGGAAAGGCTAAAGAGATGGCTCACAGCCTAAGGCACTTGCCTGCAAATCCTAATGACCTAGGTTTGATTCCCCAGTACCAATGTAAAGCAGATGCACACAGTGGCACATGTGGCTGAAGTGCATTTGCTGTGCATGGAAGACCTGGCATACCCATTCTCTCGGTCTGTCTCCCTTATCTCTCTCTCTCTGCTTGTAAATAATAAATAAAATATTAAGTAATGATGATGATGGAGATGATGATGATGATGGGGTTTTCAAACGTAGCTCAGTTGGTAAAGTGATCCTCACAAACATGGAAACCTAAGTCCCATGCTCAAAACCTATGTAAAAGTGCCAATTACCAGGCATATATCCGAAATACCAGCTCTGGGGAGGAGGAGACAGTCGGCACTCTGAGGATCACTGCCAGCAAGTCTAGCCTAACTGGTGAGCCCCAGGTGAACAGCATCTTCAAGATGAAAATTAGTCTCTCGACTCCATGCTTAAGTGCACATATGTGTTTCATCCACACACATACATGAACCTATTCCCCACAGAACATGCATATGGTCAAATACACATACACACACAGACACACACACATACAAAAAAAAAAAGAAAGAAAGAAAGAAAGAAAGAAAGAAAGAAAGAAAGAAAGAAAGAAAGAAACACAATCATGGATCTAGGCTGCTTCTTCATGGCCAAATAAGATGGCAGAGTCAACATCAAGAGTTTGAGACTGAAGATCAAAGCTGGTGTGACCAGGTTTACCAGGAATGTCGGTCTTTATCTTCCTGACTGATTCTTTAAAGTTAGACTTTTTAATTTATTCTGTCTATAGACTTTAAAATTCATCACGCACATGACACATGCCAAGAAACATAAATTAATTTATTACTTTATTATTATTATTTTAATCCTTGAATAAAAACCATCTGCCTGCCCATCTGTCTATTAGCCATCTAGTGAATAGGAATGTGAAGCATCTTTGTCAAATCACAACAGCAAGATATATAAAACCATATTATAAGTTCAGTGAATCAAGGATTTATATTGAGAACCCATTACTAGTATGCAACATTGTATCTTGGACACTCAGCAAAGATCATACTGTTCATAAAATCCCATGAATCAGCTACAACTTTTGTTGGTACTCATACATGAGATAATTAAAATTATATCTGGAAATGATCGAAATGACACAGGTAGCAAAAGAAGAAATAAATGGTATGAAAGAGATGATAGATAGATACTACTTTTAGTAACATGTATACATTTTCAAAATACTAAAGAACATTAATTGATATTGTCATTTTTGTTCCAACCATCCTCAACAATTATTATTAGAATCTTTTCATAAACGTATTGCTTACTGTTTCTCATTCCCATTTAACTTTCCTATGAAGAACAGGATATTAGGTCCTCTTATCTTATACATACACATTGTGCCTGAAGAAATTTTAAAGAGTTTAAAAAGTTATTTCCACCATAGATGATATATCACACTGGAAATTTAAGGGAAATCATTTTCCCTGCTCATGACCTTAGATTTTTATTGTATTTAATAGGCATAACATATTTTCTAGATATAACCCTATTGTTTCAAATTGTCTAATGGTTACTCTTTACAATATACAGCAGAGACAAGAGAAAGCCTCATTCTTCTTTTTTCAAGACTTTATATCATCATATCAACTAATTCTACACAATTCTTCTTCCTTGATACACATTCTTCTTTTAATTCTCAAAAAAAAAATCCAGCTTCTCTTAAAGGAAAGCCCTGTCCATGACATTCCCCTTGTCTAGAAAGCTCTGCTCACCTCACTTCCCATCCTTGCCCTAAGGTTGCCTGAATCACCTTCCTAGCTCAGGTTGGAAATCTGTGAGCAAAACTTTTCAGATTCCTTGTTACATTCTGTAATCTGGGCTTCTCTTTTGGTATGTCTATAAATTACAATCACTTAATTTGTAACAAGGTATTCAGCATCTGTTTTTAAAATATATTTATTTATTTATGAAAGAGAGAAAGAGAGCGCACCCACAGACCCTCTAACCATTGCAAAGAAACTCCAGATGCACGTGACACTATGTGCATCTGGTTTATGTGGGGTCTGGGGAATCAAATCTATGTCCTTAGGCTTTGTAGGCAAGCACCTTAACCACTGAGCAATCTCTCCAGCCTGTGTCTGTGTTTTTAAACAATGAAATTGAATTTAGTTAGATTCAACATCGTCACAATTGCATATTTTTAAATATCATACACTAAATAAAACTGATCTTAGAAATTTATAACCAAAGAACTAGTGAGTTAAAGATGGATTTTCCCAAATAACTTCCCATAGATTTTTCTTTATCTAATATCACACCTCAGTACTTATGAAGGGTGTTGATTTTAGAACTATTTCATTGTAAGGAAACCTGTTAGCAAAGATATTGAATATCCCTCTTAAACTGCAGACTCATCAAAAGACTTGTCACACAGTCAAAGCATGTCCAGCTCTCAAAGAATATTTTCTTTATAAAGAAAAAGAAATCACATGTTTAGGAATTAAAAAGAAATGCCTACTCAATTTCTTTCATTATGAAAGTTGAAATGAAAATCCTAAACACAACAATTTCCTAGCTAAGTATCTTATTATTTCAAATGACAAAAAAAAAAAAAAAGTTAAAGCAATAAGAATTGGGACAGTGCATCAGTTAATGCCATAATAAAAAATACAGTATTTCTTTATTCCTTATGTAGTGGAGAACTGAATGCCATATGCTTCACCCTCTTACATGACAGAGCTAGTAGCACTTGCGTAATTTGCACTTATATGTAAAAATCCACAGGACTCATTTTCATCTTGGCGTATATGCTTGCAGCCTGCCAATGTGTAAATTAACAAATTTCTTGTGCATGGATTTCCTTCCTCCTCAAAGCAACATATATTTATTTCATTCTCTGTTATGAGCTGAATGTGCATAATGTGAGATTTCATTCTTGAGGAGTTCAGCCTCATGGCTACATGATGGGTTTTACATGAGGAACTAGGATTCCATTCTGAGTCATCAGGGCCCTAAGAAATGCAGGCACTATTCACAGAGGGTTGGGCCATAATGCCACCAGCCCACTTTTTGGATAAGTGTTGTTACTTTCTCTACATTTTATCTTATCTGGGTGGATTCTGATAGAAAAAAAAATTGAATATATAAAAGTCCTATTGCATAAATCACACATTTTTTTTTCAAATCTGTCCATTTGTTTTTATCATATACTTTTTTGTTGTACCCTTATTATTCTTGCACCCTGTTACTGTGTTATACCTTTGTGACTATGAACTACCTTTCTATTTAGAGAAAAATGAGCTTTCTGAATTTTTAAATATGAGCATAAAATTATCTAGCTCATCATTTCCTAGTTTGCTCTCTATTTTTATAAGAATTTGTAAACTTCTGACATTGCCTATTGGCGAGTATTGAAGCACCTTTTCTAACAAGGTGTATAGCTAATATACAAAGCATGCATTATCCAGGCTGCTGGTGCCCAGGCACACAACAGCGAAGAGAGCCAAGGACACATTATCAGTGTTTTATCAGAACTTCTGCTGTTTTAACCAAGCAAAGAATTATATTTAGAGCACTTACGCTTAGCTTTCATAATTGAATAGCCAGCCTATGTTGGACATACCAAGCAAATGATCTGTCAGTAGTTCCAAAATGAAATCTCAGAGTTATTTCTGTTAACAATGATGTGCTCGTAACCTTATCTTGGCTAAGGCATTGTTTGTTAGAATACTTTTCACGGAAACTGAAACCTTCCTGCACAATTAAGTAAACTTCTTGCATTAGATCACTGATTAAGGACTTAAAGATAATGACATTTATAATTCAGCCTTATTTTTAATGATTTATGTTTTTGTTTCATAAATTCTGTTTCAAGGTTATGCTATTTTTTTCTTTTCTTTTTTGCTGTTTTTTTTTTTTTGTTGTTGTTGTTGTTTGTTTGTTTTTGAGGTAGGGTCTCACTCTGGCCCAGGCTGACATAGAATTCACTCTGTTTACTCAGGGTGGCCTTGAACTCATGGTGATCCTCCTATCTCTGCCTCCCAAGTGCTGGGATTAAAGGCATGTGCCACCATGCCCAGTTTATGAAAACAGTTTTAGCTTTATGCAATCATAGATATTTCTTTGAAAACCTAGACACGATAATTTGAAATCACTTATGTGTCTCATTGTGTAATATGCAAATTAGGAATAAAGATCGCAAGAACAGTATTTATTGCATATTTTAAAAATTAATTTTCTTTAAGTTTATGTAATCAGTAATGTCTTTATTCTTTCAATGTGATCCATTACTTATTGTATAGTTGCTGACATAAAATAGCTCTGCTGATTTTGGGTGTTAGAAGATACATATATATATATACATAGTTTATGTTAAAGTTTTAAGGGATCCTAATAGTTTACACAACCAACAAGTTAATTATTTTTGTTTTGTTTTTGGATTTGTCTTTTCAAGGTAGAGTCTTACTTTAGCCCAGGCTGACCTGGAAATCACTCTGAAGTTCCAGGGTGGCCTTGAAATCATGATGATCCTCCTATCCCTGCCTATTGAGGGCTGGGATTAAGGGTGGGTGCCACCATGCTGTGTAACAACTAAATAAATCTTTGCAAGTGATCTTTCCTGAAAGCCAGAAGGGCCTGGAATGGAACACTGCAATCTCTAAGAACCTATGGACTCCAACCCAAACTACTCTACCCAGCAAAAGTATCCCTCATAATAGATGGTGAAAGAAAAACTTTCCATGAAAAAACTCCGCTTCACAACCATATGAACACAAAACCAAACCTACAGAGAGTATTTCAGGAAGTTCTCCACAGAGAAGAATCAAATAATCAACTTCAAGAGCCTACAAGAAGCAGATCACAATAAACTGACTCAGAAAAGACACAAAAATCTTCAAAGTCCATGAAAACACCAAACCACATAAACCAACATAATATGGCAGGGATCAAATCAAACCTCACAGTCATTACCCTAAATGTCAATGGCCTTAATTCACCCATCAAGAGACACACGCTAAAAGGGTGCATCAGAAAATTGTTCCTCTTTTAAAACTTTTTGTAAAAATTAAATAGGGACTTTTTAAGGACACATCATGTGTTGGCACCTTCATTTTCCTCCTCCCTGCCCCCATTCAACTGAGGGCCCTCCTCAGTAGGGTTGCTGATATTGACCATGATTGACCATGGAGTTGTTGGTTATGATTTATGAGAGCAAAAGTTAGTCATTGTCAAATAGATAACCAAGATGTGGTATATCTACATGATGGAATTCTACACAGCAGTAAGGAAAAATGGTCAGCCTTGGAACAGATCATTCTCAGTGAATTCACCCAATCACAGAAAGATAATCATCACATAGTCTAACTCATTTATAGCTTCTAACCTGAATATACCTGAGATGCTGACATACCTAATAAGCATCTCCAGGACTAGACAATAGGGTAGGTGGGGCAGGAGGGGACGGTAAGGGTATGGGTGTGGTACACAAAACTGAACCCAAATGGTAATGGTATCATAAAATTCTACATCCTAAAATACAGACTAAATGGTTGAACCTTCATCAGGTCCTTAAAGGGAATACCTGAATCACAAGGCCCTGGAGAGGGTATGATGAAGACTGACCTTAATCTTCTCTTGTTTTTTCCTCTCTCTCCATCTTCTCTCTCTTCTCTCTATCTCCTTTATATTACCTATCTTTTTCGTCCTTCTTTTCTTTGGCACTGTCCTGTAACTCCTAGTGCGAGCATGTGGCTAACATCCACAATGAGCTGTTGATCAGAGATACCTACAAAGTTTCCCAAAAGAGGTTTCTGTCAGAGTAATTGATGACCCACCAAAGGTTAGTGGTAAGACTCTATTGATGAAGACACCATATGTTTATGATATAGAACATGGAGTGACCTTACTGGAATCTGGAAGAGAGTCAGTCCCCAGACAGTTAGCTCATCTAGTGCCATAAGGTGCTACATGAGCAACTGGGGGAAAATGACCAACAACTGTCCAAGTAACTTGTGGTCTAAGATACTCAGCAGCAAACAAACTGATGTGATGCTCACAAAAATGCAATAGTGGCACACAGCTATGGTGGGAAACCAACTGCTCTTGATTTGGCTAACTGATCTGCTCAGTGGAATGGAACCCATAGTTGGAGCTGGGAAACAAGTCAGAACCATATCCAAAAATGAGCCTGGTCTCCAGTATCAAGCTAGCACCAACAGTGTGCTATAAGAGAGACTAACCTTATTAGATTCTCTCTTAAAAAATGGGTATCCCATTTATCTGGCACTAACTTCACTCTCGGTTGGAGAATTTGCTTGTCTTTTTCTGATGGACACAGTTGTAAGGAGAGAATCATCCCATCACACCTCAAAAGGGACCCAGCTGAAATTAAGGGTAATTGGGGAAATGGGAGTGAGTACTGCTTTCTTGGTGAACATAGTACCAGCACAAGGGTGAAGGAGATCGACACAGAGAACAATCCACTCCTACCAAACCAGATATCCAGAGAAACAGAGGCTCCCAAGACCTCATCACTGAAGCAGAACTAAAATGAACCCAATAGGGCTCAGGGAAATTTTTGGAAGAAGGGACAGAAATAATGTTAGAGCCACATGTTGGGTCATTATGCACAGAGACATTGCCTGTTACCCATAACTGATGGCTAACCGCACAATGCACAACCCATATTCCACAAAAAGGAGGGTCCTTGTGGAGGGGGGGAGGACAGGGAGGAGGCTAACGATGGTACCAACATGACTGTATACACTATGTACATAACCAATAAATAAATAAATAAATAAAATTCCTTTATTACTATAAAAATATGAATGAAATATTTAAAAAACAAAAAAAGAACAAAAATATAAAAAAAGAAGTCAGTCATTGTGAGGGAGAGGGGCAATGCTTCTGGGTATCCCTTCCCAAACTGACTCATACAATTTTCTGCCTCCTCTTCCACAAAATTCCCTCAACCATCGTGGGAGTATTGTAAGTCTACTTTAGTGTTGCCCTCTCAGAAGCTTCTAGATCTTTGCTCTGGTATGTTTTGAGTATGCTCAGTGTTTGTCTCCATCACCCTGACACACGCACACGTGCACGCACACGCACACACACACACACACACACACCTTTCTGTTTTAAAATTGATGTTTTATGTGATGTTTTCTGTAAATGACATTTTGAATTACTTGATATATATGTCATCTTAACACATGCTAATTCTCAAATGTATCCCCATGAAACAGAACTAGGTTTCTCTTGATGTTTGTGTTGATGAATAATTGTAGAGTCTACCTAGCATCTATCTATTTACCATCAGTGTGTCATCTACCTGTAGCCTTATCTTTTTATCTATAATATGAGAACTTGGCAATAAAATAGGGTTAAAAAGAAGGAAACCACAACAAAGACCCTTAAGTACCTTTTGTTGAAGTTACCTGCCTGTTAAGTCTCAAACTTGAGTACTCTTGAATTTGAGTATGCTGGCATGCAGTAGATAGGCACAAACAAGAGGATGTGTGTGTGTGTGTGTGTGTGTGTGTGTGTGTGAGAGAGAGAGAGAGAGAGAGAGAGAGAGAGAGAGAATGAGAAGTGGAGAGAGAGAGAGAGAGTGAGAAGTGGATAGGGAGAGAGATAGGAAAAAGAAAGAGGAGAAGGGGAAGGAGGAAGAAGATACAGACCAAAGAATGAGGAAGAAATACTCTAGAGGTTCAGAATCTCTATTTCACTATGTTGTCATAAGTTAAAGTAATAGTTCAACAAAAAAGAAAGAAAATAATTCCTTTCTGTTTATTTATACAAAAGCCAAAAAAATACAAGAGAGAGAAGAGATATTTTGGTTTGATTTCTCAACAAAAGTTTATAAAACTTAAAGTTTAGGGAAGGTGTAAAAATACAGGCCATCCATTTATGACCCATAATAGCTTTGCTGAAAATTTCCAATTATCAGATGTCATTCATCTGAGGGCAAACATTCAAAATCCCTTATGGCTGACTTTGGAGTTATAACCTGTATTAATATTCTTTCTAGTCATTTTAAGTAAGAACCTTCTTATACTTTCCAAAATATTGTTTTAATTTATTTGCTGACACCAAAACACAGTTACCTTCAAAAGTGCACATTGAAAAATAAAAATTTAAAAATCCAGATGTTTTGCACATACCTTTAATCCCAGAATTCAGGAAGCTGAAGTGGGAGGATAACTGTGAGGTAGAGGCCTGCCTGTGTCTACAGAGTGAGTCCCAGATCAGCCTGTGCTAGAGCAAGACCCTGCCTCAAAAAAAAAAAAAAATCAAAAAAAATTAAAACCAAATTTTTAAATTGTGCGTTAAGTATAAATGTCATATGTTTATGAACATAATGGTGGCTACCCAGTATCCATTTTAAAATTGTTTTTATACACCTGTGATTCATTTTAAACTTCATTAAATATGCTTTCTTCAATATTGGAGAAGGGAAGTTTGGATCTTCATTTAGTAACGTGTCAATAAAAATATTCACAAACAAGTCTATTGTTAATTATTGTCTAAGGATTACCTTTCACCAAACCAAATATAAAATCATGTTTCCATGCAAAGCCATCTATGATGTGCTTCCATGTTATCATAGGTCTAGAATTCATTTTGTCTTGTTTTACTGTCAGTTGAATCTTATTTTTGTATTTGGAAGATGGAGGATAAAAGCCCATATATACTTCATTAACTATAAAAATTGACCTTGGTTGGCAATCATATTAAAAGGAAAATTGGAAAACAGGAATACATTATGACTTAACTGGAAATACAAATCTTATCTGGCAAAGAATGAGAAAAAAAGAAAACAAAAATCCAAAGAAAATAAAAACACAAAAATACCTGATTTCTAATGTACATTTACATGGGGTATAATCTTTTTTTCAAACATCTCTAGTTTTATTTCTCAGACATGAACACAACCTAGCGATGCATGTCATTGCTGAGAACTTGCAAGACTTTTCCCTAATTTCCAGCACACTTGGGGCATGAAGTGATAACAGAGCCAGCAGCACAGCACTCGTGGGCCTGTCACATGAATAATGAAAGACAGCAGCAGCACTCCAGAGTCCATGGCTAAGGAACTAATGCAATCTTGTTACCTTGTGTCTCATTTAAATACAAGAGTCTGTTTCTAACTTTAATCTTCTAATTTCAGGAAATTAGATATAAAACTCTCCTCATTCATTATAGGTACAGAGTGATCAAAGGAGTAAAAATTTTCATCGCAAAGCTAATTGCATTGTCAAATGACCTCATACATAATGAATCATTAAAAATGATCTATTCTGTAATAATTGTAAGCTGCTAAAGGTTAAAATAGCTTTAACGTGTGGGAAAAGAATAGTAATTGAAATAAATTCTAGCCTATATTGCAGTTTTCAGCTTTCAAGTTACTGAATTAGATCTGAGTTGTCTAAACTTTATCTAATGAGCATACTGATATTTTAGGTGATCAAACAGGAAATCATCCATGTCACATATACATTGAGACTGATATCAAACAAACTTAAGAATACCATCCACATTGATCTCAGGTAATTAGCTCTTCAGATCACTGATCTTTAATTACAGTTGCTCAACAAAAGTTATTTCTCTTCCAAGGAATCAAGAATCCAGCAATAAAAATCATGTTATTACCTTTGTGTGCTTCATACCACCATCTGTATTTTTGTAAATTCAAAATATATCAGTTTATCTATGCACATACACAGAAGCATACAAATAAAATCCTTAACCCATACTATGTTTAAGATGTGATACAGCCATTTTACCAGAGGGTACAGATAAAAGTGATTTCAGCAATGCATCTACCAAAAATTTAATTAAATTTAAACTCAGTAAGAAGAAGTTCATACTAATGGATGACATCATGCTGCCCTCCTCTATTGAAATGAAGTTGTTATGATAAAACTGGAAGCTAGTGATAACATAATGTGCATACCATGATATGCATAATTGTGAAAGTACAAAGTGTAGGTAAATTTTTGGCAGTCCAAGATAGGTGTCTGAAGGATTGACAAACAGAACCTTTTCGATAATAACATTTTATCCAGTCAAAATGAGATTCTATAATCATGTAGATGCTGCAATTGTTAGCATTTATTTTCTGGTTGAAATTATTCTGATCATCAGAAAGCATGATTGCAGTTACTTTTTGTATTGCATCAGAAAATATGTATTGATTATACTAATAATATGATTTTGAGGTTTAAAAGCAGAGTACATGTGATTAAGAAAGACTATTTCCATATATCAAGTTCATTTGATTAATAGTGACCTTGAGTAATGAGGCAACAGGGACAGAGGAAGGCTCTTAAACTCCAAGTAGTGTCAACATAGGCAAGTAAGACACTAAGGGCCAGCCATCTGCATACTCCTACATGAATGATATCACACAAGTGAAGGGAAAGGACAGAATCATCCAGATGTCATAACTAGAATTTGATTACAAGACTTTAGACAGTGGATAAAAAAATGTTTGCTACTAATAATAAGTGTCTTGTACGTATTTTAAAATGAATAAAATTAATAAAGTAATGTATAAGCTAAATATAATATGAAAGAAAACACATCATGGTTAAATAATATAAAATATAGACGCTTACAAAACAAATATGTGAAGAATTTTCCAAAAAGTATATAAGAACCAGAGCCTTTTTGCCACTTTCTTTTTTTAAAGATATTTATTTTTGTTTGTTTATTAGAGACAGAGAAAGAGAGAGTGATAATGGGCACATCAGTGCCTCTAGCCACTGCAAATGAACTCCAGATGCACGTGCCACCATGTGAATCTGGCTTTTGTGGGACCTGGAGAATCAAGCCTGGGTACTTAGGCTTCTCAGGCAAGTGCCTTAACTGCTAATTCATTTCTCCAGTCTATTTATTTACTTTGTTGCAATTTTTTTTTCCAGAGACTTGGTTTGTTTTGATATCCTGAAATTTCAGCTTTATTTTTTTTCTGCTAGAAATTAATCTTTAAAGGGCTGGAGAGATGGCTCAGTGGATAAGAACTCTTAGCATGCAAGCATGAGGTTCTGAGAGGGCCTGAGTTCAATCTCCAAACTCATAAAAATTCAATCATGGTTTTTGAGGCACTGGTAAGAGACATAAAGTAATTGAGTGAAAAAGACCAAACATGCAGAACCCTTAGGCCTTCAAGTACTGATCATGGGAAAACCTACATGTGACTTTCTATTCCTCATCGTTCATACAAACTGGATTGAAAATATTTTGCTTTAAATATTTCCTTATAATGTATAGTAGGGTGTGGTAATAACATCTTTGAAGTGGCACAAAAATGCATAGATAGTACTTTGAAAAAACACAAATGAAACTTTGAAAATGATGCATCGCTTGATCAGATGAGAAGATGATAGTAAGAGAACAGTGAATCCTTTCAAAGAAATTTGCATAGGTCAGCAGCTCATGCATTTTTAAAGTAATATTTATTATTATGTTTGAAACATATTCATTATAAAAATATTTAATAAGTATCTAATATGTGCCTGGACTAACTTTTAAAAAGTGATTAAAGTAGAGAAAAAAAATTTCTGAGCCTGCATTGTTTGCATTGTAAAGTGTGATTATCAAGACAGTGAGAAAGAATTGTTCATTGAATAGGATATTGAGATCAAGGTGTATAGAGACAGTTTGGCAGAGTGTTATCCAAGTGTCCAACTTTGAAGCTGGACAACAGAGGCTGGATCGCCATGTCCACTACACTCCAGCCATGGACTCAAAGGCAAGTTGTATAATCTCTGTCTCAGTTTTCCAATTTTGAATTCACTTAGTAGAATATCTACTGCATATAGTCTCTATAATAATTAAATAATTACATATCTGTAAGACTTTAAAGAATTTGATGAATTATAAATTCCATGTAAATATTGCTAATGCTATATACTTAATGTTTTATGAAGATGTTAGCTATTGAAAATTCTTTTACCAAAATCTATTTAATATTCATAAGTTCACATATAGCTTTGAAAAAATTAACATTTAATGCTCAAATTTATTTGGCTGTATATATTATATATTAATTATAGAATAGACAAAAATTAAATGTGAGTACCTGCCCTGAGAGACATACAGTTTTATTACTACAATCTAAGCTACAATATTTAAAATACTGAGGTTGAAATTATTTTAAAAAGCAAGTCCAAACTGTGCACAGAATATCTTCATGCTACACAATCAGTGTCAGCCTATCAATGGAAATAATAACCCATCAAATAAGCAGAAACTAAACAGAAATGTACACTGCAAATAAAAACAAAACAAATTACAAATTAGCAGACAACATATTTTTCAGAGTCAGAAAGTAGCTCAAAATACACTTGTAAGAAAAATAGAATGCAGGATGAGCATTTTTGAAAGTCACAAAAGAATAGGAGACATGGGATGTATTGAAAAATGAAGGGAAGAGTAATAAAATGTCACCTTTGGAAAGGAAGAGAGGCAAGAGAGAATCTTTGTGATGGTGTGTAGAGTGCGTTCAGGAGTGTAGACAGATTTTCCTGCACTTTTTATTCTATGTATATCTTTTGGACAGCTACTGTGTAAGAATGACTCCCTTCGCTGCATGGATAAGCATGTTTAAAACATACTCAGAGAATGATAAGAGAGGCGAAATGATACTTGTCATTTCAGACATGTGCAAAAGCTCAAGTCCTGGAAGATTATACCTAACCCCAGAGGTGTTTAAAGATAGTTTATCTTCCATGCTTTAAGAGCTACACTATTGTTTAGCCTAGATTATAATCTATAGTGTTTTAAAACACTATAAAATCAAAAGCAACATTAATATCAGAAGCAACAAAGAATGCACTTACAAATAAAATATTTGCTGTCTGGAAAGATGGCACAAACTTTAATGTACTTTCCCTCAAAGTCTAAGAACCCAGGTTTGATTCCCTAGTACCCAGGTAAAGCCAGATGCACAAAATAGCACATGTGGCCTGGAGTTCACTTGCAAAAGCTACAAGCCCTAGCATGCTGTGCCTATTCTCTCATTCTCTCTTGCTCTCTGTCTCTCTCTCTCTCCCTCCCCCGTCCCTCCCCTCCCTCCTTCTTTCTGTCTCTCTCTTTAACAAATAAATAAATCATTTAAAAAAGAAACCTTTTCCTCTCCTTTGACTTTGAGGTATCCTCATAAAGTCTGTTCATGAAATGTGAAAAATATAAAATATAGTACCACTTAAGGTAAGAAGCATGAGAAGGCTCCAGATAGTCAAAATTACTATTACCTTTGAATATGTAAACTATTTATTAAATAGGGCATATGTCTTACACCCAAAGTACTTCTTTTTATTTTTTTTCATTATTATTATTATTTGGTTTTTACAAGATAGTGTCTCACTCACAGTGATTCTCCTACCTCTGCCTCCTGAGTGCTGGGATTAAAAATGTATGCCATGAAACCTAGCTCCCAGAGTATTTCTGTTAGGCACGTGAAACCCACAGGAGTTTCAGTGTGAAGCCATTTAGATGTGCTAGGTTTACCACTACTCCTTTATAGAATCACATTGTAAAAGGTGCCTTCTCTTTTTTGGAGGGCAAGACACCCAACCATAAGTAGCTTTTGGAAGAAAAGGTTTTGTTTAAGCTTATAGTTTCCTTATCACAATTTCGGGATTCAAAATTTAACAATTTATTCATCCATGTAATTATCCATTTAGTGATTTGTATATCCAAATCTTTAACTGGGAGTTAACACTAACCTTTATATGATAAGATGTAAAATTTAGTGCACCTATGCTCATAGAGCCAATATAATAAAATACACATCCAGAAAGAATAAGAATGCATCGCACCAAGCTTTCCCTAGAAAAACAGAGGTATTGCCTCACCTAATGCACCCTAAGAAGACAAATGCATCTTGATTCAGCTGAATTTTAAGTACAAATGAAGATGATCAAGTTGGAGAAAGATTGTTTGAGTTGCCATCATCCGACAGCCCCAAATCAGCCTGAAGTTCTCAAAATCATATCCTAGAAACCACCTGGTGATTAGTTCTATCTGTAGACTGCCATTCTTTTGATATCTAACAATATTTCTGCTCAGATCATCAAAGTGATGTAGAACTACTTGGAAGCCACACATAGTATCACATGTAGTAGCTAAAGCTGACATTTAATAGAATACTGCTAGTCAATAGCACATCTTAAATAAAAACTAAGATTTCTCAAGTTAGATGCCACATACTGTGTATAAATCATACCAAAGTAAATATCTATATAAAAAGCAAATTTAACCATGTTAGAATGACTAAATAATAGATGAATAGATTAAGTTTAAAAATTCTAATAACTACAGAACAAACACAACTTTATTTGACAATGATGACATGAATGAGGTTCATTTTCTGAGAAGAAAAGTGCTATATTTCTAGCTTTAGTATATTAAAAGAAAAGTTCAAATGAATTTAAGCTTTGTGAATACCAGGAGAGTGGGTATAAAAGGATTACAAACATTTCCAAATATTTGAAAATGTTATAGGCTATGACTAAGGTTGCTGTGGATGCTTAAAAGAGAGATAAGGAATCAATTTGCAGTGTTATTACTAGGTTATGAATTTATTTTTTCAGATTCTACTGGGAAGATATAAAGTATACAAGTGTCAGTTTACAAGAAATCTCATTTTATAACAGCACAATTATTAAATACATAGGAATTGTTACAATCATCACTGGCTGTTCAATGTCTCAAAGAGGAACAGTCTAAATTATATTATATCTGAAGGACACTACTTATTTGCTGTCTGGAAATAAGTAAGAGATTTTTCTCTTAGATTAGTATTTAGTTGTTCAATTTAAATTCTTCTTTAAATTATGCAATCCCATGAAATTTGCAGCTCTATAAATAAGTTTTAAAATGAACTTATATAGAAATTCTAGAGCATATATACATGGTGAGGATTGACATTTGTTCTTACAGCTTTGTCATAACAATGGCAAAAGTACATTCTAAATTCATTTAGACATTTATGTATATAGATCAATTATCATTCAAATCTGAATTTTCAATTATGAAATATAGAAACACTTAGATCCATATTCCCTTGTGTTGTTTTTAGTAGGCTCCAAGTTAAAATATGCAAAACCAGATGGGAGTGTCTCAAAGGGCTAAACAAGAGCTATCATATGATCTTGTTATCTCACTCCAAAAATATGAAGGCAGTATACAAAAGAAATAGCAACATGTTCATGTTTACTGTGGCACAGTGCACAGTAACCAGGGTTTTGTGTCTGCCTAACAAATATTTTTAAACAGAGAAAACAATGATGTGCATGCAAAAGTGTTATTGAGCCATATATAAGGAAGAAGTCTTGCCAGTTGTTACAAAAGGTCTGGAACTGAAGGACATCATGTTAAGAAAAATGAGTAAGACCAAAAGAAAAATGACAGATATTACCACTCCTATATAAGAATCCAAAAAGAGGATTGTCAGCAAGTAGAAGGAGGCTTATTACAGAATGGGAGTCGGGTTATGGTAATGAGGAAGAAAGATTATGAGAGAGGAGAAATGCAAATGATCAATGCTTCATGTATACATACATGGAAATATCACAGTGAATACCTCAATTTTTAAAATCATTATGCATTACTGACTGTAATAAAAATATTCCTTTTTGGTACTGCCCTTCATTGTCATTCACAGAAGTGAAAATTAAGAACATTTTCTACATAGGCCCACATTTTATTTATTTATTTATTTTGGCAAGGTAGGGTCTTGTTCTAGCCTAGGCTTACCTGGAATTCACTGTGTAGTCCCAGGTTGGCCTCGAACTCATGACAGTTCTTCTACCTCTGCCTCCCAAGGGCTGGGATTATATAACACCAAGCCCAGGCTGACTTTAATTTTGACATTTTACTTCAGCTGCTGTATTTCAGATATGTATTTTTGAGGTATGTATTTTTCAAATATGTATTTTTCAAATATGTATATTTTCAGATATGTATCTTTTTCTCTAGACTTACCTCAAGATTACCTCATTTCTGATATTTTAAAAATATTTGCCATCATGCAAATTAATGAAATAATATAGTATTCCTTTTATTTATTTTATAACTTATTTGAGAGACAGACACACACACATATGTATATATACATATATATAGAGAGAGAGAGAGAGAAAGAGAGAGAGAGAGAGAAACAGAGAGAGACAGAGACATAGACAGACAGAGACATAGACAGACAAAGAGAGAGAAGAGAAAGAAAGAAAGAGCTTACCAGGGTAGTATTCTCTTTATTGTAAAATTTAATTACATAAAATATGCTACTTTCCCAAAAGAACTTGTTTGTATCCAAAATCTTTTGCTTGTCAGGACAGACAAGAATATTTAAACAACAAAGTTTAATGTATAACCAACTAAAATAGCTTTCCCTTACACTTTTCAAAGGGGAATAACAAAATTCCAAAACGTTAACAGTCATGTTTCAAATAAATCTTAGAGAAGTTCTCTTTGCCTGTTACGGCAGATTCTCTGTGTGGATCTGGACCAAGAATAGACAATGTCATACAAAGAGAAAAAGCAGAAAACTTTCCAATAAACCACTTATTAACATTTCTCTGAGTCTTACTAAAAACTGAATGTTCTAGGAAGGAAATTATATTAAATGCATTTAGCACATTAAATACTAAACTTAATGGGCACTATTTATTCTTATGATGACTTGAAGTTCAGTATGGTTTCTTGCTTCATACAAGAATCTCTAACACTAGTACTTCAACTTTCTAGAACCAAACCTATGACAGACACAATGTGTATTTACCACATGAATGCTAATATGGAAAGAGAGAGAGAATGAGAGAGAGAGAGACAGAGAGAGAGAGAGAAACTTCTTAAAATATTCAAGGACAAAAGACCAAAATATCATAATTGCTTAAGGAAATTATACTCTAGAACCATATATTCTTAATCAAAATAAATATGATATACTTCTTACATGGTGTGCATTTGAAAAATCATATAGCAATATGAATACATGAACATGACATAATGTCTTTTCCAACTGTCGGGGTTTGATCTGGTCTGAGGATCCTATCTGAAGACGATAGGATGAACACCAACAAAGTTCCTGTCATGCTATCATACAATCCATCTTTTTCAGTTGCCAAAAGCAGCTGGTGGGAGGGAAGGTGTTTATTTTGACTGACAGCCTCCTGGAGAAGCTCCACGCTGGCAAGTGAAAGAGGGCAGAGTGGGGGCGGGACATCATCTTCTCGCCACAGCAGGTGGCAAGCAGCAGCACAAGAGTGAACCCAAATCTACAAAGATGAGTTGGCTATAACATCCCTAAGCCTGACCCCCAAAACACACCTCCACCGGCAACGATAAACCCCCCAAGTTGTCATCAGCTGGGAATCAAATATTCAAAACATGAGTTTATGGACAACACGTAATTCAAAGCATCATACAGTCCCTTCAATATCTAACTTGGCAGTATGCACTCAATACAATAAATATTTAGCAAAGGTATACTTAGTTCCTTTGCACAGTTTACACAAATAGTTTATCATATCAGTTAGGCAAAAAATAAGATCCGAGAGAAGTAGGACCACAGCAAATAATCTGCAAGAACTAAGCACTAAGGAAAAGCCCTCCCACTGGTCTGGGTGGGCAAGCAGGCGGAGACAAAGGGCTTCCTCTGAGATGCAGGTAAGGAACAAATTCCTTTCTTCTTTTCCTCTATTTCTGAAAATAAATATAAATTGGTGCAACTCCCAAAGGAATATTTTGGGGGAAACTTTAAAATATGCAAAGTATCATAACAAAATTTAATGTTATTATTGCATGTATCTCTTCAAAAGATAGAAAGTAGGGTCAGAAAGCATAAATGACGAACAAGTTGTTAACTTTAAGTTAACTTCTGAATTGTGGGGTTTTATGTATTTGAAGTGTGTTTTGACAATCAGGAACACATTTCATTTCCCCTTTTTCTACACACTTGTTTTGTTTAAAAATGGACATATATAGACTGACAAGTACATAACACTCTAGTAACATTCAGCTGCCTAAATATGCTAATTATATTTAACATGGACCAATACTTATGGTGGTTCGAGCCATATTTCTAAAACATGTGCTCGAACTGCTACGTTATGATTTGGCAGTTTTAAATAATTTGCAGTTTTCCAAGTTAGTGTTTAAAGCAATTCCATTCCCATGTCTCACCTGATATTCCCCAAAGTACATTCATTTTCTCTCCCACTCTTTCTTGCTGTCAAACACATATGTGCTTATGCATGTATATGTGCACACATACACACACAAACACACATATATACACAAACACACGTGCACACTCCCTATCACTAGGCATCACATAAATGTCTAAAAACAAAAATATTTATTTTGAGGTAGCAACTCACTCTAGGCCAGGTTGACCTAGAATGCTCTCTGTAATCTAAGGTTGGTCTCAAATTCCAGGTGATCATCCTACTTCTGTCTCCCAAATGCTGGGTTCAAAGGCATACACCAATACAGCCAATTAATTTTTTTTTTTACTTAAGGAAATAATCAGTTTATATTTTTGTTCTTGTAAAATATTACAACTAAATCATCTACACTACAATGATTTTAAAATGCAATCCTAATTTTGGGTGAGTCTATTTTTTTTGTTTTAATTTCTTTTTCTACATGTAATCAACACTAGTTAGCCTTAAACTCACTGGTAAAAATGGGTTATTGTATGGTTAAACATAAACAACAAAAGACACATGGAACTTTCTATCAGTTTTGGTTCCTCCTCTTTCTTTTCCTATCTTGCATCTTCTTCATTTTATTAGTACTTTCATAACATCCTTCCATGTTTAATGTGATTAATTTTAAAGCATGAATAGTACTTTTTGCAGCCTTGGAAGAGTCTCATCATTGACTATCTCAGTAGCTCAGAAATTATAATTATTTTCATGTTCATCTTCCTGTGACCCATGTCTTTCTTTGTTCTTTATGTAATCATTATTGAAGAATATTCTGTCTGTCATCTCCTGATAAAGGGTGCATAGAAAGTAACACGTGGGTATATCTATATCTGAAAATGGTTGTGTTGTTCATTTTATTTTATCTTATTTTTTTAAGATAGAGTCTTTATCCAATGCTTACCTGGAATTCACCCTGCAGTCTCAGGCTGGCCTTGAACTCACAGCAATCCTCCTACTTCTGCCTCCCAAGTGTTGGGTTTAAAGGCATACCCTACCACACCCAGCCTTGTTTGTTATTTTTTTTTTACACTTACCTAATAGTTTGTCAGTGCATAAAATTCTATGACAACAGTTTTACTTTAGGCTACCAACATTGTCATCCCATCATATAGATAGTAATTTTCTGGTTTCATGATCATGTGAAGGAAAACTATAACCCTAAACTTTTTAATGGTATCTACTTTTATCTCTGGAACTATGCATATTTTCTTTATTGCTGGTAGTCTGAAAACTTGCAATAATGGATCAAGATGAGAAAATTTCTCATTAACCATATGAGGGACAGTTAGCAATCTTGCTATGTCCAAAAATGGAGGTTTGTCAATTTTATAAATTATAATAATTACAAAAAATATTTGAGTCTTTCTAATGACAAAAGACAACACATACATGAATGCATATGCATATGCATGCCTGAACACACACACACACCACACACACCTTCCTTCTTCTTTAAAAAAAAATATATATATATATATTTAAATTTACTTATTTACTTATTTGAGAGAAAGAGAAAGGCAGATAAAGAGAGAACGGTCATGCCATGACCTCCAGGTACTGCAAACAAACCCCAGATGCATAAACCACTTTGTACATCTGGCTTTTGTGGGTACTGGAGAAATCAAACCTGGGTTCTTAGGCTTAGGAGGCAAGTACCTTAATCACTAAGCCATCTCTCCAACTCTCTACTTTAAAATTTTTTGTTTATTTGTATTTATCTATTTGAGAGAGACACACAGAGAAAGAGGCAGAGATAGACAGACAGACAGAGAGAGAGAAAGAGAGAGAGAGAGAGAGAATGGTTACACCAGGGACTCCGGTGACTGCAAATGAACTCCAGATGCATGTGCCACCTTGTGCATCTGGCTTACGTGGGTACTGGGGAATCGAGCCTTGAACTGGGGTTTTTCCACTCAGTTGTGTTTCTATACATACATACATATATATGCTCACATATATTAAAATATATATGTTAAACTCTTTGAAAGTAAATTAAACTTGAGAAGTCAATGGAGATAATTTAATACAGGGCATAAAAATGATGTTTTACCTTCTTGACTTTTCACATAGCCAAGCCTTGTGACTCATGCCTTTAATCTCAATATTTGGGAGGCTGAGGCAAAAGGATGACTACCAATCCAATGAAGGTCTGGGCTACAGAGTAAATTCCATGCCAGGCTGGCCTTCAAAATAAAAACCAGTGTATAAAAAGAAAAACAAAAGCAAGTTGGTATAGTGCTGCTTGCTTGTAGTCAAAACACTATGAATTCTGAGACAAAAGGATTGTAAGTTCAAGGACAGCCTGAGATAAATAGATAGCAAAACCCCATCTGAAGAAAAAAATGAATGAAATAAAAATCTCACCTGGAGTGCCAGGCATTGTAGCACACAACTTTAATCTCAACACTTGGAAGGCAGAGGAAGGAGGATTGCCATGAATTCAAGGTCAAACTGAGACTACATAGTGAATTCCAGGTCAGCCTGTCAGCCTGCGCTAGAGTGAGACCCTACCTCAAAAAACAAAAACAAACAAATGAACAAAATCTCACCTGAACCATTTTCAGAAGTTAAACTCAAATCAAGATGATCATTGGTGTCACAATTAAAACTTTGCCAAATAAACATTAGTTTTATGTATCATGATTTTTTCATTATATTGGCACTCTAACAGAGTTGTACACATTTATTTTCCAGGGACCATTCAGCCAGAAATGATTGTGGGTACTTGTGGCCTTCCTCTACATATTCTTTCAGAGACTAGTACAAGTGTGCAATCCACACATTTCCTACTACATTGTGTTCATGATTTGTGGAGATGGAGAGTGTATGGCATGACAGTTATAGGAAGGATAGAGTATTAAATAGCCATATTTGAATTCTGGTCTTTCTCTTCTTAAACTGGATCTTTTTTTTTTTGCAGTAAATATGCAAAGGGCATTATCACATAAACTCATTACTTTATAATGAAGAAAACTATTACCAACTTCACATAATGATTGCTATAAAAATACCCAGTAAATATCAACCACAATAATGATAACAATAGGTGAAGTTCAAGGGCATACATGAAATCATGCATCACAATTCCTAGTACTATCTGCTATCACCAATTCCCAGCCACCAAAAATATCTTGCTTAAATCCACGATTAATCATGTGTTGAGAGTCTTTAACTTGTAACAGATATGATTCTATTTGTAAAGTTGAACTATTTTCTTATTTTACTTCTTGAGTTATATATAATACTTACTGAGTATACCAGATTAAATGGGTGGTGATGTTCTTACATGTGATTGAGAACCAATAACTCTCTATATTCTCCTTGCTATCAGGGAGTATGGGAAAAGGAATAAAACCAGAAGAAGAAGACTATGCAACTGACCTTCAGTTTAATGAATGAGAGCTATTTAAAACAAGAAAATCAGGATAGCTAAAAGTCATATTTGTTTGTAATTTTACCTTAGTTACATGCAAAAATAAAAAATATATTTTTGCTGATTTCTATCATACACATGGTATTTAAAAAGTAATAGACATTTCCTCTTCCCCATAACTGATGGCTACCCCCACAAAGCGTGACCCGCAATCCCCAACAAGGATGGTCCCTTCAGAGGGCGGAGGACAGGGAGAAGACTAACGAAGTTACCAACATGGCTGTTTACACACTGAGTACATACATAACTAATAAAGAAAAAATTGAGACATCACACACACACACACACACACACACACACACATTAAAAAAAAAAAGTAATGGATCTGAGCTGGTGTGATGGCTTAGTAATAAGGTGCTTACCCACAATGTCA
Source organism: Dipus sagitta (assembly GCA_036346955.1). Lineage (NCBI taxonomy): Eukaryota > Metazoa > Chordata > Mammalia > Rodentia > Dipodidae > Dipus > Dipus sagitta. The sequence continues at coordinate 198,004,788 of CM070770.1, read as the reverse complement.
AAGGATTCAGGTTCAATTCCCCAGTACCCATATAAAGCTCATGAGTCTGGAGTTCATTTGCAGTGGCTGGAGGCCACAGCATGCCCATTCTCTCTCTTTCTGCCTATTTCTCTCTCTTCCTCTCTCCTTCAAATGAATAAATAAATAAAATATTTCAAAAAAATTAAAAAGATTATGTAAAGGACCTAAAATTTTCAAAAGTTATTACATTTTTAATTGACTAAGCTGCAACATATCAGGAGCTGGAGAGATGGTTTAGCAGTTAAAGTGCTTGACTGCAAAGCCTAGGGATCCAGGTTCTATTCTCAAGTAGCCCCTTATGCCCGATACACAGGGTAGTGCATATGTCTGGAGTTCTTTTGCAGTGGCTGAAGGCCCTGGCGTATCCGTTCTCTCTCTCTCTCTCTCTCTCTCTCTCTCTCTCTCTCACCTTCTTTATCTTTCTCTGTCTAATAAATAAATAACATATTTTTTTAAATAAGAAACATATCAGAAGAAGGAAAGCACAGCTAGACTTTTCCCTTCCATGAACAACAACAGGTTCAAATAGTTTGGACATTGTTACATTATGTTTATGTTTTTACTACCTCAGAGTGATTATCGTTTAGTTCATTTCTTAGGCTTCCATTATTTTTGTGATAGTTGCTAGCTTTCTTTTCTCACACATTATAAGACTGAAAATAGTATCTCAATAGCTTTGAGTAATTGAGTAATTCAGAACATTCTTTCATTCACAGTAATTTCTGAAATTCAAAGCAGGCAATGGCATACATTCTTAATGCCTTTCCTTGAATTAATTATTGGAGAAGTGGTGAATCCCTCTGAAAAATCCAAAGTATTTAATTTCTTGTGAGTAAAAATACTAAAACATTTAACTTCATAATCTCAGAATACAAAAATATCTTATGCAGCATTGTTAGATAAATTTCCATTATTGCATATAAATGCCTGAGATAATCATCTTTTGAAAAGGACAGGTTAATTTCGCTCACAATGTTGGGACTTGTCCAGAGGTGGTTGACTTCTTGATTGTGGGACTATGAAAAGACTGTACATTATACATAGGGAAATGTATGGTCTAGAAGTCAGGGAGATGAGAGGGGACAAGAGACAGGGCTAGAGCAGGAGAAGGGATGGGGAGAAGGACATGGAGAGAGGAAAAAAGAGGGTGAGACACTGTAGTATGTCATAATCACCTTCATTGGTATACCTCAATAATCTATAAAGTCCCACTGAGTCCTGCCTCTTAAAGCTTTCTATCAATGAATCTCTGAGTTCAGGTACCTACGCCCCACATATTAGGTGGAAACTGGGGCAGGGATTTTGCAATCCTAATGGACCAAGGATGAGAAGTGATGCTGACACAGAATTTCTCAGAAGCTCAAAAACATAGTGGTGAACAACAAAGGGAGAGACTTTGCCTTAAAACAGTATAAGGAGAGGGACTGACATGGAAGCCCTCCTCTGACTTCTACATGATTGCCATGGCACCAGCTCACCCTCACTCTCTGGGGCACACAAACTAACTGATCCCTAACCTCGACACACTTGCCAAATCTCTCTCTCTCTCTCTCTCTCTCTCTCTCTCTCACACACACACACACACACACACACACACCATAAACACATTAATTAATTGATTTAAAAATATTTTCTACAAAATAATGGTTTCTACCACACAAGCTTCCAATAGAGAACCAGTTTAATTTTAGAACAGGTCTTTAAAACGTGTCAGTGTGTGTGTGCGCGTGTGTTTGCGTGCATGTGTGTATGTGATTAGCAGCACGTATTACCTAAGTCAAAGATACATTTAGAAATAACATGCATGTGGAGATCAGAGGGCAACTTTTAGGCGTCTGCTCCTACCTTCCATCTCACAGAGTTCCATGCTATTTTATTGAATTTATGAATGTTGCCTCTGATCTTCTGGAATATTTTTGTGTCTAGTGAACTTTATCACTCATAGGCATGGCTGAGATTACAAGTACCTTCCACAGCTGACTGGCTTCTTAGACGGGTTCTGGGTTCCAAACCTGAGGTAGTAATGTTTGCACAGCAAATACTTTATCCCCTAAACCATCTCTCCAGCACCAAGGCATAGGCACAATAGACATGTATATATATATGGTCACTATATGTGTACTTAGGATGGTTAGCAAATAAAAATAATAAAATTATTACATTTCATGGAATGAAGAGATGAGTAAGAGACAGGTAAGCCTAAAAACAGGCAATACAATATAATTTTTAGAAAAAGCACAATGGGATTATTTACATTTAAAAATTTTTATTTACCAAACATCCTGTAAATATGTGCATGGTACAGCAAAAATAAAACTACTAGGATAATTATTTGGGAATTAAAAAGGTATAGTATGCTTAAAATAAAAATGATAAAGAGAAATAAGTAGCTCAGTCCAGATATTAGATTGAATATATAAATTTAGAACTAGACTTCTTAAACATGTATGTGTGTGTATTTTTCATATGTTCTTGTCTCTGTACAATATTTTACAATTCTATAAATAGTACACCATAAGCAAACTTTAACTTTTTTTTTAAATGTAGTTTTCACACAAGTCCACATCTTTCTTTGGAAATTAAAACAACAATAAGATTAAATTGGCCTTGGAGCACAAGGAAATCACTAGCTGGAAAGTAATGAAAAGGGGAATGCTTCTACCAAAACCAATGAGACATAGGGACCACTGTAGAAGAGTGGTATTGATGGACTGGAATGTTTTCCTGACTAATGGAGAAAAATGGAAAAATAGAACGTAGTGCAAATATATGCAATTAAACAGTGCACTTCAGATTAACAAAATTATCAAGAGAGAAGAATTAGTAAAGCTAACTTGAAATTGAATTAGGAAAAGAAAACAAGATAAAAGATACATATGACCTTAAGGGTACTTGACAAATTAAATGCTTTGCAAACTTGATTGATGAAAACAAAAGAAGGAGAGCTTTACAGACAAGTTATTTGTATGAATCGAGAAAGAAGTACAGAAATAGACAGATTTTTAAAAGTAGAAGGAAAGGGTATGCAAAGTGGACATGGAAAGAATTATAAGTGGAGAGAAAATGGTTTCTGTTTGAGTTTCTATTATTTCAGGAAGAATTAGAATAATTGAGTAGCTTGATAACCAGAGTATAAACTAGCAAGGAGACTTAAGATGTAGCAATGGAAATGACTTCCAGATCTATTGGGCCCATATATGACAGGAGAGCCATAGTTTACACAGGTCTAAAACTCCTTGGGGTCTGCTATTATTTTAATTTTAGAAATGAAAATTTGAGGCTGACGGAGGGATTGCTTAGTGGTTACGGTGCTTGCCCGCAAAGCCTAAGAACCCAGGTTCAATTATCCAGAACACACGAAATACAGATGCACATGGTGGTGCATGTGTCTGGAGTTCGTTTACAGTGGCTTAGAGGCCCTGGAATGCCTATTCACCCTCTCTCTCTCTCTCTCTCTCTCCATATATATATATATATATATATATATATATATATATATATATATGTATGTATGTGTGTGTGTGTGTGTGTGTATGTATATGAAAAGAAATTAACATTGTGACTAATATCCCTAATTAGCATACAAGCAAAACTGTGAATTCAAAGGCTTACATTCAAATTAAGTAAATAAATATATAAATGATAAATAAACAGGATCAAAGTGATACTAGAAATTGCTGAATGTATAGTAGCTCAATTTAATTCATTAAATAAACATGATATATTTTCAGTTAGAACCAGAACAGTATGTTATTGCTGTGAAAACTTGAACTTTAGAAAGTAATTTTCAAGATTCTATCACAGAACAAAGAAATCCTGAGTTGTCTATTACTTTGATTAATAAAAAAGATTATTCTTATACCTTACATGCTGGAACAATACCATTCAACTATTCAGAATTCAGAGTAAATCCCATTAAAATCACGTACTCATAAAGTTACAAGTCATCTATACCAATTATTCACAATTTTTCCATGAAGTCTCTGAAAAGTGCCATAGAAAATACTACGTACTTTTTTTATAAACAGTAAAAATCATTATTTAAATTTCTAAGTAAAGGAAATTAAGCACTGAGAGTTCAAATTTTCAGTCAGTTCTCTGCTTATCATAGCTGATCTCCAATTGTTAAAATCCAGTAATACATCTTTTTAATTAGCTTTTTTGTTCCAGAATTTAGATATATGTCTTTTATATTTATGAATGTGTATTAACATGACCTTTTACTGTATAATAAAATTCACATGCAATTGACTACACATTACCTCTCATCTAGACACTGGAATAAAACGTATACAGTTTTTGATAAGGGTAACCATAAATCGGAAGAATTTTGCCGATACAGAGGTAAATTTAGAATAATAAAAAGAAAATGAAACTGGTGGGTCTGAAGTACATGTTTCCTGTACATAAGTATGAGTGATAAAATGTAGGTATTTAGATTTTGGCCCATGAATTCACATTATTTACACTGAACATTTTGTATATCATTTCTAATTTTAAACCTTTAAATATGGTTAAGGACTGTTATATTAAATTTACTGGCACTTTCTGTTTTCTCAATTAGGCAAGTGTATCTTCACACATAAACACAGGAGTAGTGTAGTAGTCTGAATACTTTAAGTATTCACTGTCACCTTGACTTGGCAGTATCAAAGCCACTCTCCTGTAAACAAAATGCATGACATTAATATATGAAAAACACATGAATGATTTTTATAAACAGGGAATGCAACACATTTTTAGATGAAATTTACAAATTGGCCCAGGATCCAATTGTTTGATGAAATAGCAGGCTTTACAAAATCCTTTGGCTCCAGCCCCCTTGCTTGAGTGCATTGGTCATCCTGCCAAGCCCCACACGTTGACTGTCCAATGCTGGCATAGATGAATCTTTGATGGCCAGCAGTGCTCAGAGTAAATTCAGTGTAGCCACTTTTTAAAAAAATTAAGTGATATATAGTAAGAGTTATCTTCTATCAGTAATCCAAACAATACATTTATTTTTCTCTTCAGGTGTAGAGGAAAGGAATTCAAGGGCTGGTAACTCAGAGACTATGTCAGCTTCCAATTATTTCTAATAATGACTGAGATCTATAACTTCAGAAACCATAACATATAATGCTTTTGAAAGAAGTCTCACTGTGTGAATATAGATGTGATCTTTTAATGAGGAGGGGCAGCACTAGCCCCTTAAGTTAAGTTTCTTAGCTCCAAAGCAAATGATCAAGAATTAGTCTTTCTTTGTGACCATACCCTGGTTTCTCCATGAAAAGTACATTTATAAAAAAATCCATTGAATGGGGTTGGAAAGATGTAGAGTTAGCTCCCATGATAATTTGCAGAATCCTCAATCCTAAGTATCCAAATTTGATCCTCTGACCCCACAAAATAAAGTTGGAAGTCCTATGGAGCTTCTGTAATTTCAATACCTTTGATGGGGAGATGGGAGTAGGGGACAGAAAAATTTCATACAGAGAGACATTGAGAAAAATCCTTCCTCAAATAAGATGGAACAGTGAGGATGGACCTGGAAGTTGTCCTCTGACCTCCACCTGAACATAGGAACATGCATATAAACACACATAAATAAACAAAAATTTAAAAACTCCAAAGGAGGTCTGGGCTGTAGCTCAGCTCATAGAGTTCTTGTCTAGCATGCAAGCCCTGCATTTGATCCCCAGTACTGCTTAAAGTTGGGCACAGTGACAGTTGCCTTTATCACTGCACTTGAGAGGTAGAGGTAAGACACACAAAAATTCAAGGTTATTTCCAACAAATATTTAAAGCCAGCCTGGCATACATAAGACCCTGTGTCAAAACAAAACAAAAAATAAAATCAGCTGAGGAAGAAAGCAACTCAAAGCCAAAATACACAATGAATACTGAATCTCAGAACAAAAGATGTGAGCACCTGGATTGAAAGTACACAAAAGATTTGAAGAGCAACTTCACCAGAATTGAAAAACAAACACGTGGAAAGATGCTTAATGTCAATACCATATGTTGTTATAACATTCAGACTAAACCATCAGTGCACTACCACTGTGCCTCTATAGCATGGCAAAAATCCATCATGCTAACAATTCAGTGTTGGAGGATGTGGAGCCAAAAATGCCTCATGAATTGTACTTGGGAATTCAAAATGGGACAGTCACTTTATACAATAGTTTTGCATTTTCTTATAAAGCTAATCATCCTCTACCAATATTAGCAAGGGACCCGTCTCCTGAATATAAAGCCAAGTGAGTTTGAAACGCACATTCATACAAACACCTGAACACGATGTTTATTATAGTTTCACTTTTTGTCGACAAAACTTGGAAGTAAACAAGTAGGTCAGTGAATCAGTACATATTCAGGCACATCCACACAGTGGGAGAATATTAACTATTGAAATGACATGAGTTATTGAGGCATGAAAAGACAAAGGAATGTGTGTGTGTGTGTGTGTGTGTGTGTGTGTGAGAGAGATACTGGCATGCATAAAGCATAAAGCCATGGTATTCATGTGGAGCTCAGAGGACAACCTTTGAGTGTCATTCTTCACCTTTTAGCTCTTTTGAGGAAGAGTATCATTTTATTCGTGACACTTTTTCCAGGCTTGCTGCGACAGCAGTTTCTGGTGGATTCTGCAGCCTCTGTCTCTCTTCATACCTATATGCATGGCTGAGATTGCAAACCCTGACACAGAACGAGGGTCTTTATATGGATGCCAGGTTACACACTCTGGGTTCATACTTGTGTGGGGAGCACTGTTTCCATTGATAAATCCCCAACAGGAAGAACTTCACTTGCATTTTTCTAAATGAAAATACCAATCCAAAAAGGATAAATACCACGATTCCAACTATAGGACATTCTGGAAAAGGTAAAACTGTAGAGACATTTAAAGTGATTACTTCTTAGGAGTTAAAGGGGTGGGAGGGATGAGGGGCATGTCATTTTAAAATGACGTCTGTGGCAGTGAACTTACTCTGTGTGATGCTTTATTGGTGGATGTGTTAAAGCCCAGAGTGCAATGTCAAGGCCCATCCTCAGGCTAAGTACAGAATTTGTGTTATACTGTGTCAGCTTGGTTTCATTAATTGCAGCCAGCATATTCTCTTGGGGCATCTGTTGATAGTAGGGAGACCCTGAATCTAGGGCAACAGATACAAGAATCCTTTGTACTTTCTGCTCACTTTTATTTTTAAACTAAAACTAAACTAAAAATAAAGTCTATTAAAAATAACAGAGTGGGGCTCGAGAAGATAGCTTAGCACTTAAGGCATTTGCCTGCAAAGCTAACGGACCCTAGTTCAATTCCCCAGGATCCATGTAAGCCAGATGCACAAGGAGGCACATTCATCTGGAGTTCGTTTGCAGTAGCTGGAGGTCCTGGCATGACCCCCCCCCACCTCTCTCTCTCTCTCTTAAATAAATAAATAAATAAATAAAATATATTTTAAAAATAACAGAGTTCTAGGCACATCCCTATAGATCCCTATAGTAGAATATTTGTGTAGCATGTATGAGGCCCTGAGTTTGTCCCCTGGAATTACACAAAAGAAATCCAACAAAAACAAAGCATAGTAACTGTTCAACTGCATTTTACAACCTTTAAAAACAGAATAATACTTCATATAGCTTTCAAGACTAGCATTGATTTTATTTATAGTTACAAATATCCAGGTTCATGCTGTCTTAAAGAATGATTAGTTTGAGTCCTATTATAATACAGCAATTTTTCTGAGCTTCAGAAAGTGCAACTTAAAACAGTTTAAGTAATTTGAAAGAGATAATTCAGGTAAATGTATCTGTCAATCCTTTAAATATATTTTAAACAATTGTATGGATTGCATTTTCCCAAAAGTGTTTATTATTTCCCTCTCACATTTCACCTTGTCCTTTATTCTGGTCATTTTGATATAATAGTTTATTAACTAGATAATAAAAATATATTTACATTTTTAAAAGTATTTATTTTATTTTTTTTTATTTATTTGGGAGAGGCAGGAGATAGCGATAGCAGGAAAGAGAGAATGGGTGTACCAGAGCCTTCAGCCTCTGCAAACAAACTCCAGACACATATGCCACCTTGTGCATCTGGTTTATGTGGGTACTGAGGTATCAAACCTGGGTCCTTAGGCTTCGCAGGCAAGTGCCTTAATGGCTGAGCCATCTTTCCAATGCTGTATTTACTCTTAATGTACATCCCTTTCATATAGTGCTCAATTTGTCATTAATTCAGTTAAGATTTTGATGTTCAACCCATAATATTTTTATGTTTTCTCACTTACTTTCTAACCATCACTCTGATTTCCATAGACACTTGAACAATAATCATATATGATATATATGTGATATATATATTTTATTTTATAACCATCACTCTGAATTTCAGACACTTGAACTGTGTATATATATATATATATATATATATACATATATATGTATATATGTGTGTGTGTATCATATATATGTGATATATATGATCTATATGTGATATATATGTATATGTATGTACATATATAAATAAATATATAATAAATATAAATAATATATAAATATATATTTATATACATTTAAATAAACATATGTATTTATAACCATCACTCTGAACTCCATAGACACTTGAACATATATATAATATATAATATATAATATAGATATATAGCTATATAGATATTTATATATTTAAAATCTATTGGTGATAGTTCTTCCAAAACCATTGTATCACAAACAACATTTATTTTTGCCTTCATGATAAAGTCACCCTTAATATTCTCCATGGGATTCAATTCATTTTCTGCCTTTTTCTATCACCTGGATGCTGTGCATGGTGATCATATGCTCTCTCTAGACAAAACATCTGTGTAGCCCATAAGAGGGTACCAAGAGCATCCTCTGTAATGTCCAGAGGTATTTTCCAGACATAAGCCAGACATCTCCCTACCCATGTTTGCAAGGCCCAGTGTGACAGAAGAGAGGATGTTTGACTATAAAGTACAAAAACTCCACTGAAAATATATGTGCATCAAGGTAAAGATATCAAGTTCATCATGGAAGTGCCACAATTCTTGGCCTCATATATATTTCTCCTGACTGAACAATGATGCTTAAAACATGACAAATTGAAAATCACATTGAAGAAAATTATTGTATTAGAAATTACACAGAAAAAATCATGATGGCATAATTTCTTACAAAATAATTGACCTTATTTTGATATGAACCTGGCCTTTTTTTATGTTCTCTGTAATACTGCAATGTACATAAAGGTGTTTAAAAAATACTAGTATGATTTTAGTGTGTTCAACTAATCCAGAACTTCTTTATAAGACAGCTAAATTTCTGCACGATTTATTGAAAAGCAAACACTATTGTGTTTTAAATCCAGTCTCTTGTCTTTTATATAAATAATATTGCATTGCACACACTTAAATGCTCACTTTTAGCCTGAAATTGCTTCATTTTCCCTACACACAGAATAATCACTTCATCTTTTATCCAATGGAACATTTTCTGTTGTTCAATCATCATTTCCAGTAAGAAGTATGCTAATGTTAGGAAATATTTTAAGGAACAATTAACATAAAATCCATTAGTTAGAACCCACTATCTCCCAATGAGAAACTAATCCATATAGTAAATAGGGTGCTCAAAGGAAGTAGGGCTTTGTTGAGTCAGTGAATTCCGTGTACTTACTTGACTTCTGGCTCCAACTCCTAACTCCTCTCTGTCTCTGTCAGTGACCCTTGGCCATCCCCAACCACTCAAGCTACACACACTCTGAAACCAATTTGTTTCCCTTATGTTTTTAAAGCCACTAGCCTGGTATACTAATTAGAAATAAATCGTTTGACCCATAAAAGAAATGGCAGGAAACCTGAAATGAAGGCATTATCCAACACTTCATGCTCCTTAGTGATGCCATTTTAAATATTTCAGACAGCCTATAAATAATTAAAACCTCACCACAGCAAATTATGTCTTATTATGCAAATAAATAGCCTCCTCCCCAGTTTCATTAAAGATTCTAAATGACAAGCTGAGCTGTTTAAATATAGGAAGGTATTTCAGTGAGGCGAGAAATCTTTTCAATATATTTTTTTAATTGTTAGTGCCAAGTTTCATGTGGATTTTTACTCTAACACTTTAATTTGCATGAGCAAATAAACCTTTAATAAACCTTTTGTAAGTGGAGGAAATGCATCATTTAATTAAATTTGATTTGTTGTGAAACCATTGTGCCTCATGAATATTTAAGAACCAGAAAATCTTCTTTTGGCTGAAAAGAGCAGAATATGAATCAAGAGTGTGATTTTCACAAAGTTAATCTGATAACATCTCTGATGTTCACAAGGAGGTGATGTCCTCCTCTGCTTGTACCATGTTTTCTCCTGCCATCATGGAGCTTCCCCTCAAGTCTGTAAGCAAAAATAAATCTTTTTTCCTACAAGCTGCTTTTGGTCAAGTACTTTCTGCCACTAATGCGAACCTGACTACAATAGTAAAGTTGGTACAAGAAGTGGGGACATTACCGTTACACACCTGATTGTGCAGCTTTTGGCCTTTTGGAGTTGATTTTCAAGAGGAATGTGGATGGATTTGAAACCTTGGCCTACAGGATACCTTGCAGTGCTGTAAGTACAGCTTGATGGACTATTCTGGTCAGAGTTGAAAGACCTGAATGCACTAAGATCTATGGACTGTGAGGTTTGGTTTGTGAGGGTAAGAAAGTGTTTTGCCTGGACTGGGCTAGAAGAAGTTCATGTGAGAGGCTTGCTGTTATGCCTGTGTCCTAAAAGTTTGTGCAGGGTAGCATTTTATAGTATTGGACTGGTGTGAGCAGAGGGATATGGTACAGAAAAAAATGAAATATTTGGGTGAAGCTGCTGCTGGTTCTCCTGCAATTTAGTGACTACAACCACTAAGATTGGGCCAAAAAACCTGCATTGCAATGATAGGAAGAATGCAATCTTTTGAAAGGTCCTGAATGCTAAAGGAGTGTTCCGTTTTTCAAATTCTGTTTATTCCCCCATGGTTTAACAAATTAGCACCCCACCTGGTATTATGTGTGCAAGAGGGTCATTGAATTTACAACAGAGTCTTGTATCTTGGAAATGGTTCTGGCAGTGTGAAGCAGGTTTGCTGGATGGCGGCATGGAGCCATGAGGATGAACTGTGGGTTGCAGTGGAGACCCAGTGCAGATGCCAGGACCATGAGATGGCTGCTAACGAGATTTGCCAGCCCTGAATGAAGTTTTCCAGGACTGTGAGTAGCCTAGCTGGAGGGGTGGATGGAAATCCAGATAAAACTCCCTGTATTTTGTGTTTTCCTTGATTTAGTACACTAGAGCAATTATTTTGTCTTTGGTACACAAAATAACTGACAAATACTGACAAATATCAGTTTAAGAAAAGAAGGGTTTATAGTTCTGAGTTAAATTTCATCATGGTGGGAATGCCATGACAGTATGAACTTGAGGCAGCTGGCTATGTCCAGTCCTGTGAGGAAACAGATAATGATATTCTGGTGCTCAGATAACTCTCTCATTTTTATACAGACCAGGACCCATACCCATAAAATTGGGTCCCTACAGTTAAATTGCATCATACCACCTCAATTAACTTAATTAAGGTAATCACTCACCAAATCGATGAGCAAAACCTAATCTCTATAATCTCCTATAGGTGATTCTAGATCCTATCAAATTGATAAGCAGTCTAAATCATCGCACACAGATTTTTTTTTTCTCTATTAAGAAATTCCATTTTGGCCTGGAGAGATTGCTTAGTGGTTAAATGCTTGCCTGTGAAGCCTAAGGACCCTGGTTCGAGGCTCGACTCCCCAGGACCCACATTAGCCAGATGCACAAGGGGGCGCACATGTCTGAAGTTTATTTGCTGGCTGGAGGCCTTGGTGCAACCATTCTCTCTCTCTCCCTCTCTCTCCATCTACGTCTTTCTCTCTGTCTGTCACTCTTAAATAAATAAATTAAAAAAATAAATTCCATTTCTATTATATATCTACCAAAAACACTAAGTGACATGAGTATTTTCACTTTCTATATTTATCCTTAACTCCAGTTTGCTCCTGCCATTAATAAGGTCATGGACAGTGCTTTACCAAGTCACTTCCCTTATCCTGAGGCCATGGTACATGGTTCCCCACATTATTATGAGGCTTTTGAAATTACTAGTCATTAAGTCTTATGATAGCATCTGTCTCATTTACTGCACAGTCCTATCAGCATTCTTTCCTTCTTTCTGCTATGTCTGTCTCTTTTTCCTTCCAATTTTTCTATCTGTTCATTCACAGATTCAATTCAGTCCTCACTTTCTAAGTAAGTTCCAAGGTGACTTGAACTTTTTCCTTAGTTTTAACTATTATGTATCTTCAAATCCCACATTTATTTCTTAATCTACTGTTCTGTGAATCTAAATATACACCTGCCTGTCATAGATATTCATCTGGAATTTTTATAAATCTTATAAACTTTTTAAAAAAACATTACCTCTGTCATAATGACCCAACTATTACTTATTAGACCAGACCTTGTTTTTCAATAAGGTGGAAGTTGTGAGTGAATTGATAGGATGGGCAGACGAATACCTAGAAGGACCCTGACTATCTGGTTATATCTTCATAGTAGCTACTGTTGACTCAGTTGCTTTTTAAAATTTTTTTGTTCATTTTTATTTATTTATTTGAGAGTGACAGAGACAGAAAGAGGCAGAGAGAGAGAGAGAGAGAGAGAGAGAGAGAGAGAATGGGCACACCAGGGCTTCCAGCCACTGAAAACGAACTCCGACGCGTGCGCCCCCTTGTGCAGCTGGCTAACGTGGGTCAAGGAGAATCGAGCCTCGAACTGGGGTCCTTTGGCTTCACAGGCAAGCACTTAACCACTAAGCCATTTCTCTAGCCCAACTCACTTGCTTTTTAAGTCTACCCATAGCTAGATTGCTGACATTAACTTCTTATATAAAAAAATCCTTTCAAGTTATTGTTTGGATCAAATTTTGCCTTTTCTGCTAGGTGTCAATGTTGTTTAAGCTCAGCCACCTATCACAACATATTGCAGTCATTTGTCTGCAACAACTAACTCAAGGGCTTCCTAATGATATACTAGACTCTCAGCATGGTATGTAAGACATTATAGGACAAATTATGCCATGATATTAATAGGATTAATCATTAACTTTTATCAAGTTAAATTCGTGTGGTTATATATTAGTAGTAACTTCAGAGAAGTTGACTAATCAACTCCTGAGAGCACTGCCATTGGAAAAAGAGGCAGAAGTAACAATTATGATTTGTCTACTTTGATTCTTCAGCAAGACATTTAATCTCAGTGAGATGTAATTCTATATTTACTGAAAACTGAGAATATAATGTGTACTTTATAAAACAGAACTTAGGCATGGACAGTCAGTTTGAAGTTTTGTGTGAAATGTCACTGAGAAAAAAATGGCATCTGTTATTCTACTAGTTACTTACACATTTCTGGGAAGAAACACCTGACCAGAAGCAGCTTAAGGTAATAAAGGATTTATATCCAGTTATTGTTCTGGTGTTCAAATTGTATGAGCTGTCAGGGACTAGAGAACAAACAGAAAGTTGGGTGTCACTAAGAAGCCTCAAGACACACTCAAGTGATCCACTTCCTTAGTAAGGCTCTACCTCTTAAATGATCTACAACCTTCCAAAAGAGCACCATCAACTTGAGTCCAAGTGTAAAAGAAAATAATCCTTTCATCATAGCTATGTGTCACACCTTTGCAAAGTTAGCTATTCTCTGATATTGGTAATATTTTGAGTTAAGGATAATCTATCCTTAGATAATTATAGTATACATTTGTATTTGTTTTATTGTTAAGTTCATCTAAGTATTTCTATGGTTCAGTTTTTTCGTATGTTAAAGTAATGGTAGCAAAAGTATAGGGTTACATACTCCTTACTGAAAAGGTAAGCTCTAAGATTCCTTGTAAGGCTCAAGGTGCTGCTATTACTCAGAAATTGCTATAAACCTTGAACCAAAGAGGCTGAATGCTATAATGAAATATAAATAGATTTGAATACTTATTGGCAAAACAATGTTGAGATAATGTGAGATAATATGATTACCTGTAAAATATGTGTGCTAGGATATGCATAATGAGATTTTGAGTCGCTGAAAATTATGCAGTGAAAGATAGGCTACTTCTCAGATTCTATCCTTGGAGTGTGTCTGGTTGAGAAAAAATAAGGGAACCCCTTCCTCAACAGGAATCGACATATTTATTTAACATGTATATGTTAGTCTAAAATAACTTAATCTTTCAATTTATGTTTGAATTAGTCGACCATTGGTGCTGAAAATATTAGGCATTTCTTTTAACATAGTTTTTAGTGATTTTCTTTTCTTTTTTCTTTCTTTTTTGGGGGGAAGGAGTTTTGAAGTACGGTCTTCCTCTAACCCAGGCTGAACTGGAATTCGCTATGTAGTCTCAGGGTGGTCTTGAACTCACAGCAATCTTCCTACCTCTGTCTTCCCAGTGCTGGGAATAAGGCGTGCGCCACCACATCCAGCTTGTGAGTTTCTTTTCTTGTTGCTTGTGGTTTTATATGAAGAAATATTATCAATAATTCTACACTGGAAGGGCTTATCTGAATATGATTCTTAGGTCTCCTCTAGGTAAGTACATTACTTGGAATGTTTTATCTGCTACACATTTAATCTAACAGTATTCAATTTACTTTCTTTCTCACTACAATAGATCCTTCCAGGCACTGGTATTTATTTATGTACTGTCATTCAGTGGAGCAGCTTTGGTTCCTATGGAAAACATTTCTCAAGTACTTGTGCAGTCAGTGGGTAGAAATCAGGTCTGCAAAATGATGGCTCTGGAGTCTTTTTAAGGAAGTTCAATCACTCATTTATATTTACATTCTTTTTTGTTTGTTTACTTTTAATTAATTAATTAATTTATTATTATTATTATTTTTTTTAGGTAGGATTTCCCTCTAGACCAGGCTGACCTGGAATTCACTATGTTGTCTCAGGGTGGCATTGAGCCTCTGAAGTGCTGGGATTAAAGGCAGGTGCCACCACATCTGTATTACATTCACATTCTGATGTCTAGATTGATCCCAATGAAATGACTCTTTTGCCTGAACTGGCACCAAGAGAATACTATGGATTAATTATATCCCACAATGAATATGTGTTGAAAGCTTAATACCCAAACAACAGGGTTGAAAGCAACAGTGTTGACCTTGAAGGGCAAGAAGGAGACCCTCATGAATTGATTCTTGCCATCATTGAAGTGGTAAGTTCTTTATAGAAGCATCTTTGGTCCTCTTATATTCCTTTTCTTATTCTCCCTCCCTTCCTCTCTTATGCTCCTTCTCTTTCTTCTAGCTCTTCTGTTCCATCTTTTGTCTTTGTTACTTTTGCCTCTGTCATCTCTTCTCTCTCAATTATTACCATCTTTTGTGTTTCCTGGATGGTGATTCCTCTCATGTACTTGACTGTATAAGGTTTTCTGTCAAGGACTCTACATGAGAATCTTCACAAGGAAAAGCCTCTCAACCAGGTTCTCCATCACCTCCAGAAGAGTGAATCAGACAAACATATATTGTCTATGAAATACTAGTCAGTTGTATATTGTTATAGAAGCACAAATCAGACTAATACAGTGATGTAACATATATGATAGGGAAGAAGGAAACATCAATCTGATGAACAAGTAAGCTTTCCTAGAGTTTCCTCTTTGGTTTTCAATTCTTACTTCCTGGTATTGGCCATGATACCATTTTTTAAAATCATTCTATAGGGCTGGAGAAATGGCTTAGTAGTTACAGATTTGCCTGCAAAGCCAAAGGACCCCGATTCAATTCTTCAGGACACATGCAAGCCAGATGCACAAGGGGCACATGCATCTGGATTTCCTTTGCAGTGACTGAAGGCTCTGGCACGCCCAATCTCTCTCTCTCTCTCTTTTTCTCTGTCCACCTCTTTCCCACTCTCGCTCACTCAAATAATAAATAAATAATTTTTTAAAAAAATTCAAAAAAATCATTCTATAATTGCATTAATGTTTATCTACTTCTAAAAGTGATGTCATAGTAAAGATAACCATCTCTTACATTATTTTATATTTATATTTTTACTTAAGTTGGAAGATATTCTCTTAAAGGATTATCTTAGTTTTCTAGTAAAAGACACAGAATGAAAATTAGGCATGGAGATGTAGCTCAGTGAAAAATGCATGTGCTTAGCACATACTAGGTGCTGAGTTAAACAGAGAAAAAAAATAGAAAGAGACATATCCAAACTAATGGAAGAAGTTTAAGGGCTGGACAGATAGCACAACAATTAATGAACTTGACTACAAAACCTAAGGACCTGAGTATAATTCCCCAGTACCCACATAATGCCAGATGCACATGGTGGCACATGCATCTGGAGTTTGAACTGGGTAAGACCCCGGTATACCCATTTTCTCTCTCTCTTTCTCTCTCTTTCAGATAAATTAATTAATAAAATATTTTCTAAAAGTTCAAATCTGAAATGCCTATTCTGCTAGTAGTTCCTATGTTAGATACTATTATTTCAAAAGTAAGATGGTAGGTGATCATTTATTTCAATAACAATTTTGTGCAAATATAATCATTTATAACTTCCACATATGTACCTTATATATCCAATATTCCTCTTTGTCCTAATACAAATTGATTCATGTGCCATACCTGTTCATTAATTCAATGTGATTAAATATGAAAATCTTTACAACTTTTTTGTGAGCTTATGGAGGTTCTCGGCAAGAAGCTTGAAAATAATGTGTTGAACTAACAACTGTATTTTTACAAGATACCACTTCACATTTTGAATAATAGAACTCTTTAGCTTTATTTCTATAATAATTCCAAATATTGTAAACTGCATGAAGTAGTTTTTAATAGCTGTATTTGAAATATTTTCATATTTATTTCTAACTAATGGGGTTAAAATTAAGCATTTCAAGTTAAAATATTCATAGCTCTTCTTTTTGGCTAATATAAAAATATATTTTCAGTCCTAATTATATCTTTCAAATGCCCACATTATTAAGGCTGGTGTCATAAGTATATATTTAAATTTTACAGATTTTTTTATATTTCATTAATTTATTTATTTGAGAGGGAGGGAGAGAGAGACAGAGAGGCAGAGAGAGAGAATGGGTATGCCAGGGCCTCCAGCCACTGCAAACGAACTCCAGAAGCATGTGCCTCCTTGTGCATCTGGCTTATGGGGGTCCTGGAGAATCAAATTGAGTTCTTTTGACTTTGAAGGCAAATGCCTTAACCGCTAACCCATCTCTCCAGCCCCAGATTTTTTCACTACTTAAGGACAAAAGTCTGAAAGTATGAGGAGAAACTATCACTGATGTTTTTGGTTTTTAAATATTTTGCAGATTTCCCCTTTTTGAATTGAAGTAATTACTGCTGAAAATGTAGTGCACATATTTTGAATGGAATATTTTAAACTGTAACTAACTTTGACCTTCCATTGATTTATTTTTAAATTTTATGTTTCTGACATATATATAATTTGTACCTGTTTGATGTGTGTGTGTGTATATATATATATATATATATATATATATATATATATATATATATGTATGTATATAAATATGTATTTATATACTTTGGAAAACAGAAGCTACTTTAGTATATCTGATAGATTTTATCTGCTATTTTTAAATTTTCTCTCATACTTTTCTATATTTCTTCCCTTCTATCATATTTTTCCCTTTTTCTTTCTCTTTTTTTTTTTTTTTTTTGAAAAGATAGTGTCTATAGCAGTGCAGTGGTATCACCATGAGGCTGATCTACTTTGAAGCTAGAAGCTAAGTGCAAATTAAAGGTTATTTTTTTTGAAAACACTTCTAGTCCTGTTTTGGTTATAATCAGGTACCATGCATAGAGCACTGTACTATTACTAGATAGTTATTCCTATCTTAGTAGTGAAGGGCTGAGTGAAAATGCACTTTGGAAAATCCAAATGAGAGAGAGAGAGAATGGTATGCCAGGGTCTTCTATCCATAGCAAACAAACTCCAGATGCATGCACCACTTTTTGCATCTGGTGTATGTAGGTACTGGGGAATTAAACCTGGGTCATTAGGCATTGCAGGCAAGCAATTTAACCACTGAAATATCTCTCTAGCACTTAAATGGTAATCTTATGTTGCATATGGCTTATAAACTGCTATAAGTTTTCTACTTTATGAAAAGTACATACTTAAAAATGCCCAGTTCCTTCTAGCAGACTAAAAATTCAGTTTACTCTTTCCCTCAGTTTCCCTCAATATTAACATCTTGCAGAACCCTAGTACAAGGTAATAATCAGGACATTGATATCAATAAGATGGAGATAACACAATATTCTCATCCCCATTAGGCTCTCTTATTGTTTCCTTTATTTCTGGTATATGAGGATTTATTCACTTTAAGCCAGATAGTAAGACATCAGGGATGATGTTCTAGAAGAGATACATGAAAACCAGGCATGGCCGCTCACATCTGTAATCTGAGAATTTTTGTGAGTTCAAGGCCAGCCAGGGCTATATAGTTTATTCCAGCCCACTTTTGGCTACTGAGTGGGACCCTGTCTCTTGTCCCCAGAAAAAAATACATGAAAGATTAAAGAATATACATATAACATATATTATAATGATAAGACAGAACTAAGCAAAACTTATTGACCATATCAGCAGTATAAATAGGCATAACTCACCTATGAAAAATATTCCAAGATAGACTAACACAGCAAAATGAAAATGTACACGAGGCAAAAAAAAAAAAAAAAAAAAAACAAAGGTTCAGATGTCTAAGTCATTGTGTCAGATGTGTTAACAATTTAAAATATATATATTTGAGAGAGAGAGAGAGAGGTAAAGAATGGATGTGCCAGGACCTCTAGCCACAGCAAAGGAACTCCAGATGCATGTGCCTCTGGCTTACGTGGGTACTGGGGAATCAAACCTGGGTCCTTAGGCTTTGCAGGCAAGCACTTTAACTGCTAAGTGATCTCTCCAGCCCCGATGTTAACAATTTTTGAATGGACAAAGATGTGCTCTTGTTTGGTTTTAGGGAGCTGGGGATCAAGCCTAGAGCCCTATACATGCCAGGCAAGCTCCCGACCACTAAACCATACTCCCAGGTCAAGAAAGGCATAGTGGCAAAACCTATAACTCACCATGAAGAAAGATATAAAGGTGCCAGGCGTGGGGGCACAAGCCTTTAATCCCAGCACTCAGGAGGCAGAGACAGGAGGATCGCCATGAGTTCAAGGCCATTCTGAAACTACAGAGTGATTCCAGGTGAGCCTGGGCTAGAGTGAGACCTACCTCAAAATTAAGAAATAAATAAATAAATAAATAATAAAATAAAATAAAAAGTAAAAATGTCCTGTTAAGCCAGGCATGGTGGCGCATGCCTTTAATTCCAACACTCAGGAGGCAGAGGTAGGAAGATCACCTTGAATTTGAGGTCACCCTGACACTACATAGTGAATTCTAGTTCAGCCAGGGCTAGAGTGAGCCCCTATTTTGAAAAACAAAAATAAATAAATAAATAAGAATTTTAAAAAGATATAAAGTTATTAATATAGCAATCAATTTCATAAAGGAGAAAATATAGATTTTCATAGAAAAATACAATATTAATAATAGATGTAGCATCATTCTCTAGTTAAGGACACATTAAGACCTAAGCAACATGATAACGGGGTAGATTTTGTTGATATTCTGAAATTATCGCAGAAAATTTTCTCTCTCTTTAAAATTTTGTAACTGATAAATAATGATTGTATGTATATATGGCAAAACATGATGTTCTGAATTGCTTATGCCTTATAAAATGGTTGGATCAAGCTAATTAATATATCCTTACTTCATACACTTAAAGCAATAAAAGATTTTGGACGATGGGGATGTTTGAACATCATTCAGATTGACAAATCTAGGGGGACTTTATTTTCTTAAGCATTTTTATTTATTTATTTGAGAGACAGTGAGTGAGAGAGGCAGATAGACAGAAAGAGAATGGGCGTGCCAGGGCCTCTAGCCACTGGAAACGAACTCCAGATGCCTGTGCCACCATGTGCAACTGGTTTTATGTTGGTCCTGGAGAATCGAACCTGGGTCCTTCGGCTTTGCAGGCAAATGCCTTAACCGCTAAGCCATTTCTCCAACCCCAAAACTATGGGGACTTTTATTTATTTATTTATTTATTTTTATTTTTTATTTATTTATTTATTTATTTATTTATTTATTTATTTTTGGTTTTGGTTTTTCGAGGTAGGGTCTCACTCTAGCCCAGGCTGACCTGGAATTCACTATGTAGTCTCAGGGTGGCCTCGAACTCAAGGCGATCCTCCTACCTCTGCCTCCCGAGTGCTGGGATTAAAGGCGTGCACCACCACACCCAGCTCTATGGGGACTTTTAAAGTTGCGTTTTACATCATGATCATGGATGGTTATCAGTTTATGGAGGCCAAGGATGGAATGTGGTGGTTTGATTCATATGTTCTCCATAAACTTATGTGTTCTGAATGCAAGGTTCTCTGCTCGTGGCAATTGGGAATTGGATCCTCCTGGACGTTCTATATTGTTGGGGGCAGGGTAATAGTTGTTACAGCCAAATTCCCCTTGCCATTGTTCAGCACACTGTCCTAATGCTGTTACATACCTGATGTTGGCTAGGAGGTTTTGTCCAGCCTCTTATCACCCCATTGTTTATTCTACCATCATGGAGCTTCCTTTTGAGCTTGTGAACCAAAATAAACCCTCTCCTCCCACAAGTTCCTCTTGGTTGGGTGTTTTCTGCCAGCAACTTGAAGCTGAATGCAAAAAAGTCTGATCAGTTATTCTATTATGGCCTTATCTTGAGATTTTTTAATACATTTGTGAAGGATTTATTTCATTACAAAGTAATATTTTTAACCTTCTTGGGATACAAAAATGCATAAGTTGAGGGAGTGGGAATTACTGTTCTCTTTCTTTTATTGCTGCTTTATATCCACCCTCACGCCATGCCCCTATTTCCTACTTAAATGCTGAAAATTATTTCTCTTTGCCTTATGTGGTAATATTGTCATTTCAAGAATGTTGTATGACTGAAATCATTTACCATGTAACTGTGTAGGACTGACTCTTGTCGCTGAGTGTACTTCTCTGGAGAGTCATACAGATTATTTCTTATATCAGTGTTTAGTATTTTATGGTATTGTTGGAACATAATGTGTTTAATCCTACATTTATGAAACAATATCTGGAATGTCTCCAATTTGTGAATGTTACGAATATGTTAATATAAACATTTATATGCAGATTGTTGTTTAAACATAACTCCATTTTCCTGGGCACTCAATAACTATATCACTCTATTATTTAAAGGTATTATCAAGTAAGTAGAGGGACAGGGTTATTAGAAAGTCAATGGTCATTGTCTTCATGGTTTCTTTATCCTTTGGAAATTTTATGATGACTGGTGATCCAGTGACTTAAATCTTTAAACTTAAAAATGCTTATTAAACTATGCTTTAGAACACTATTTTCTGAAAAAAAATGAAGTCATGCTTTCATCGCTTGATACATCATATGATCATATGACCCAGAAGTATCTCTTGCTTTGCATGCACTCATTGCAGGAGATTATTATGTCCTTGTTTCCTTCTTTTTCCACTATGCTCACAGAGTAAAAACCTCAGAGTGTGTTCAGAATGTTCAATGTAGCTGTTGACTGTAGGGCTTTCCTCACAATGCAAGGTTCAGGTATGTGTGGTTTCTTTAGTTTGCTCAGAGAAAGCTTGTGTGCAATCCCTAAGAGAAAAGATTAAAACCCAATTCAGAGATGTACTGCCAAATGCAGAGCTCATACAAGGAAGCATCCCTAAGCTATACTTAAATGACTGGGAAGAGGGATCAAATGAGTTTGCCAATTCCAAGTATTTAATATACCTTATAATCAGAGTGGTAGACTGTGCTAGATCCTTTTTAGAGTTTTCTGATATAGAAAATTTATTTCCATTCCCCATTATTTTCTAAAACATTTTCTCTGATCCAGTATATGTCCCATAGATTTCAGTTCATTTTTATCTTTTTTTTCTCCTTAGATACAGACACTTAAGAATTATCATTTGAATTTACATTTACTTAATACAAACTTCCTATGTTTTTATACCAAAATTGCTAAAATATATGAGTAAGAGATCTGCAGCTGTTTTTAGAGACATGACAAATGTTTAGTTTGAAATTCCTATATTGATGTCTTCTTTCTTTTTAAATATTTTTCTTATTTATTTGAGAGAGAGAGAGGGAGGGAAAGAGAGAGAGACAGACAGACAGAAAGAGAAATCAGTGTACCAGGGTCTCTTGGCACTGTTAAGAAACTCCAAATACATGTGCCAGTTTATTTATCTGGCTATACATGGGCCCTGGGGAATTGAACTCAGGCTGTTAGACTTCACAAGAGGATGTGCCCATAATCACTGACTCCATCACTTTATTTAATTAATTAATTAATTTATTTATTTATTTATTGTTTCGGTTTCTTTGTGCAGTATTGGCAAGTATTCCATCATATAGCTTTACCACAATCTGAAGCCATATTTTTAACCTGTGAAGTAAGAGCAATCAACTTAATGTGAGACAATGTATAAGGATGTTTTCATAAACATATTTTGATAGAGATTTGTACCAGACTCTATAAATTGTATCTTAATATACTAGGTTTTTGAATGGTCTAGGCTTTAGAAATAATTATTTTGTGTGTAAATCTTTAACTTTTAAAGCAAATTATACCTATACCCTACAGAATAAATTTTTGGCAATAGGGTTTTTATACTCTCATGTGTTTTGTCCTTAGATCTACTTGTTTATACCAGAAAACAAAACAAAAACTTTGGGGAAAATTTTGAAGAAAATGCTGTGGACACTAAAGAGAGTAAATGGTTCAGCTTTTATTATATGCAACCTACAATTGTTCATTGTAATAAATATGTCATTTGCAAGAATTTATTTTACTTACTCGAACTGATGAGTACAGATTTAAACAGTTTAGAAACAAGAGTTAACAAGAATTAATATTATGTGATGAGCATACAAAATTTCACATGTGAAGGTAAAGGAATGCATTAAAAATCTTCAAAATAACTATTAAGTAAAAATGTTAATAAGATAAAGTAAGAATAAGAAACTATTTTGGGCCATCCATTGTTTAGTGCCAAACAAATTATGTGCTCAAAAGGTAATATCAGGGTAACTAGGCATTCAACATTTTGACAAACTTTTTAACACACTTCAAATCTCTTCAAAGAGTTCATAGGATGAAGCAAGCCATAGACAGAAATATTTCAAAAATTATATAATATTACACAATGTTTTATGATAAAAGACGTTTTTCATAAACTATTTCTTATATCCTGTGTGTATGTGTGTGTTGTTTGAAAATAGTTGAAGTCAAGTATGTTTCATAGTAGTTAATTTTTGCTCACTGAAAAATAGCTATAGAGCTGGCTGGAGAGATTGCTTACTGGTTAATACACTTACTTGGGTGCAAAGCCTAAAAATATGGGCTCAATTCCCAAGTACCCACATAAAGCCAGATGCATGAAGTTGGCCATGCATCTGGAGGTTGTTTTCCATGGCTACATACCCTGGAACACCCATTCTCTCTCTTCCTCTCTTTCTCTCTCTCTCTCTTTTTCAGTTTCTCCTCTCTCTGTCTGCTTACAAATAAATAAATACATAAAATATTAAAACAAAGATTTAAATAATATGAGATTAATCTTCCCACAGTAGCAAATAAAAACAAGAAGGAATTTTTTTCTACATGCCTAGATTATACAAATTGTTTATCTTTGACAGCAAAAGCTAGTGACAATTTTCATTTCCTTCTCTGTCATTTAAATTTTCTATAATGTAAGGAAGTGCATGTTAAATGAGAATAAAATCAGAAATAGGTTTGTCTTGAATTCAGGTCAATTCTTATCATGGAAGAACTAAGTCAAAATTGTACTTAGACAATTGTCATCTGTAATACATCTTGTGTGGAAAGTTGTAGAAGAAAAGCAAATACAAAAATTTGTAGCTGGATTTGTACTCGAAGAAAAGCAATGTAAAGGGCCTTTAAGAAAATCTACCACATAACATGTAATACCTTATATAAACAAATCCTGCAGTGAAAATTTTAACACTATTTCATACTTTGCCATCATGTCTGTAAAATCATACTGAATTGTATTATACATTGGTTAAAGGTAAATAAAACTGAGTTTCCATTGGAAAAAAAAATCGGCTCACATCTTCAAAAACAATAAAACAGAAGTACATTTCCTTGTAAGTGAATTTTTTTTAATATTCACATTAGCATTCATAAACTTTCATATCAGTACCTTCACACTTCATTGTCTTTTGTTGCTTTCCAAAAGGACAATAAGTCAAACAGGTAAAGTATGTATTTGTATAATGTTTATAGTTTTAAAGCAAAATGGGTACTTAGACATGAACTGTACTTTTCAAAGTGTTATATATTAATATGAAAATAGTTGTATAGATGGAACACATCACCTGTGTTTGGTTTTAATGTATACATTCTGAGACATACATTCAGCAAGGTGTAACATGAAAATATTCACACATTTTTTATTTCCAAATAAAATCTTACTTGTTCTTTCAGATTTGAACTTTAGATACTCATTTTTTTAAATCAGAGGTTATATTACTTAAATCAGCAATAATTGTGTTTCAGTCAGGTTCACATTGATGGCAGAAAACAACCAACCAAGAGCAGGTTGCAGAGGAAAAAAAAATAAAAGTTTATTTTGGCTTACAGACTTGAGGGGAAGCTCTATGATGGCAGGAGAAAACGATGGCATGAGCAAAGGATGGAAACTACCCCCTGGCAAACATCAAATGGACAATAGTAACAGGAGAGTGTGCCAAACACTGGCAAGGGGAAGCTGGCTATAACACCCATAAGCCTGCAGTAACAATATGCCTCCAAGAGACATAAATTCCAAAAGTTGCCACCAGCTAAAGATGTAGCATTCAGAACACATAAGTTTATGGGTATACGTAAATCAAATCATCACATTCCACCCCTGGCTCTCATAGTTTTTATCAATCCAATGATGTTCAAATATCCCCATATTCCTAAGTATTTTAAGTGAGCCACAATACCAAAATTAATAATAATATAACAGCAATGAATACATATATTATTTGTTGTTCTATATATATTTATGTATTATATAAATACGGAAATACCAGAACAGTATAAATACCTAAATTAAGTATTTAGTTTCAAATACAACTAGTAAGTTATTTAACTGAAGTTTATAATAGTCTGTATTGTTCACATTATATTATAATAGTCTGCATGGTTCACATTATGACTTTAATAGTGATGTGTTGAAAATAACTAGGGAAGGTAGTGAAAATCAGAAAGCATTCATGAGAATTTTAAACAGCAGTGCTTAAGCTGTGATAAACATAAGCATGGTAGTGGAGCAGTATAAACTGGGGCCTGAGACTTCTCAGCCAGTATGACCTGAATAAATGTGAAATTAAGATTTCCCTCACACCTTGGGCAGCCTCATTTGACATATTATAAATGGGTAGGCCAGATGGTGTTTGGGCAAACAATCAGCTTCGATTGCAAACCTGTCCTCTGAAACACAGACACACAGCACAAGGCTGCTGAGCTACAACTCCATGTGAATAACAATAGCAAAGAAAACAAAAACCAAGTGCTTCTTTAAATAAGTTCATCACATTATTTAATTGAAACATTTATAATGTAAAATCCCAACATTTTAAATTAGCTGCAGTATTTTTAATTAAAGATTCTTGACATCAAAATACACTGTCTTGGGGCTAGAGGGATGGCTTAGCTGTTAAGGACTTTGCCTGTAAAGCTAAAGGATCCAGGTTTGATTCCCTGGGACCCACTTAATCCAGATGTACAAGGTGGTGCTTGTGTCTGGAGTTTATTTTCAGTAGCTGGAGGCCCTGTCATGCTCTCTCTCTTTCTCTCTCTCTCTCTCTCTGTCAAATAAATTAAAAAAATAAAATATGTTCAAAATAAAGTTTCTTTGAATGGTGTACATATGACTTTATTTATTTTTGCATTGTCTTTCACATATCACAAAGATTAGTAGTTATATGACTTGTTAGAGTAATTTAGCTAAAAATACCTTCTTTGTAAATTATAGATTCTGATATATCACAGAAATTATATGGCATTCCATATTTCTACATGTTTGCAAAGAAGGGAACTGAGAAGACTCTGGAACTGGTATTTAAGTACTAATACTTTGTCTTCAGATTAACCTGTTTGTCCTGCTCACATGTACTTCATGTTTTAGTCATGCCATGGTTGCTTCTGCTTCTGGCCATCATAATAATGATTCAACCCACCCTCTCTGGTACTGCAAGGATCAAATAGGGTGCCTGGCAACACTAAGTGTCCTTGCAGAAATTCTCCTACTGAGAAAACACTATTGAATTAGCATTTGAGATAAAGAAATATTTAGTACGATAAAACTGATTCCAAGTGATAGCTTTGAAATATATATATAAATAGATAAATCATCTTAATGAAATTTAGAAAAGTATAAGGAGAAATGTATCTGTAATAATTTTAATAATAGCCTCCAAAATATAAGATTATTTACTTCAACTGTTTTCTGCTGTAAGTGTTGAAATGGTTCTCAGGAGAGAATAAAACTTTCCAGGATTAACTTACTATTAAATGTATTAATTACTTGTATCCACTAATGAAAGTACATTGAACAAACAAAAAGCTGACCTAGTGTGTCAGCTCAATATATAACACAAACCAAATATTTTTTTCTTTGATCCTTTGACTATGTCATACATAATTGTTACAATTAAAATTAAAGTGTAGGTTGACATTTGTTTAATATCATTATTTCTGATGTTGTGTTGTAATAAATACTATCATATGTGTGGGTGGGCACTTTTTGATATTGGGACAATTTCATATTACTGTTTCTGGTTCTCATGCCACGATTATAATCTAGTATAATAGAAGTGTACAGTAAAATTATACTCAAAGTATATGCAAGTCAGACAACATTTTAATTAACTAATGAACTAGTGTGTCATTTGTCTTAGGATCTTGGTCAATAAAATCATGTCTAGTCCTCTCTATTTTCTGAATTACTATGTTATAAACTACCCAACTATTTTTGTCACTTATATTTATGGTAGAAATTTTGAATATTTCCTCTTCCAAATATTAACTAAGCCTGAATATATTTATACTCCAAGATCTGGTGAATTCTGGGTAGTATGGTCTTAGAGTGCCACCTGCCATTATTCTTCATACACCAGTAGCCTGTTCTCTTCCACAAGATAGAGTTATCTATTCTTGGTCACAAATTCTATTTACAAAAACAAAAACTCTGTGCAGACATTGTGCACTGCACAAATACTAGATAGTAAATCTAACAATGAAAAGAAAGATTTTAAGTCATTGGTTACCCATTATGGATTGAATATTAAAAGTCTAACACATGCATATATTTCAAAGGGCTTCATTCCTTGCTGGTGTTGCTATTTTGGCACATATGGAAACTTTATGAAATGGTGCCTCATTGGTGGATGTTGGTCATTGGGATGCATTATGCATTATTTAGAGTATCTTGTCCTTGGCCCCTTTCTCTCCATCACTGTCTGCTGCCTGGTATGATTTGAGGAACTTGGCCCTCCTACCTGCTTTCCACTGTGATGTTCCACCTTGTCTCAGGCTCACATATATGGAATCTGACAACAAAGATCTGACACCTCTGAAAAAGTGAGTTGAAATAAATCTTTCTTCTTTCAAGTTACTTATGACATTTCTCTCCTAAGTGACAAAAATAACATAGAAAATAGCTAACAAGAAGGAATGGGTTAATGGTGTATTACTACGTGGTTGTATGGTTTCAACTTTATCTTTTTAAAATAATGTTTGTTTATTTATTTATTATTTATTTATTTAGAAAGCATGAGAATGGTTTATCAGGACCTCTTGACTTTTCAAATAAACTCCATATACATGTGCCGTGTTTTGCATCTGGCTTGGAATGCTGAGGAATCAAGGCCATGTGGTTTAAACCCCATGGGAGTTTGTGGAAGGATCTTGTAAAAGTTTAGAGAAGAAGTCGTAGGATTCTATAAGCAGGTCTTAGTGAGAAATCCTCGTGGCGGGGGGCGGGGGGTATTTTCATGTGTAATGTTATTAACTCATTTGAAAGGCTAAGCTTAATAAGAGAACAACAGGATGTCCTACCTGCACAGGGCTTCTTCAGGTAGGGTTTCTGCATGTTTGTTACCAAGACAATCAGAGATCACCACAGTTGCCTCCATCTAAGGAGAGCAGGCCACTACTAGAGCTGGTGGACACTTTTGTGTCCTCTACAAGAGGCAGATTTTGTAGGCTTGCACAATACAAGTATAAAGTCATACATTTTCTAACAGTGGCACTGAAAGACAAAGCTTCATGTAGCACTTAAGGCCACAGTGAAACCTTCATTTCACTCTAAAGTGGAGGAGAAACCACTAGAAATTTTGAAGGAACAGAGACCATAGGAGGCTTTTCTTGTCACAAGGCTTATTTCCCTCCAGTGTACTCTGCCCATGAGTCAAGTACACAGTAGCTCATGTTGATGACACAATAAGCAACTATTTTGTCTTCCATTTACCTGACAATGTCTTTCTAATAAAACAACAACAACAACAAGAATATATATTTTATGCTAAGTACTTCTCCAACAGACAATACATTTTTCTTTTCTAGTGGTAAAAATGGAATGTTTCTAACAAAGTTGAAAAACAAATGAGCAAACAAAAATATGTTGTATGAACTGTTCCAAGTCTGTCTGCTTTCCTAGAAGTTTCATTATATCATTTTTCCTTATTGCTGAGTAGAATTCCATTGTGCATATGTACCACATCTTCATTGTCCATTTGTCAAATGGACACTGCTAAGCAAACCCTCAAGAATAGAAAGACAAATGCTGCATGATCTCTCTCATAATGAGGTTCCTAGCCTGTAACAGCTTGAATTGCAGGCATACCTGACTAGCAACTCAAGGGACATACAATTGAGATGAAAGGGTTTAGTGGGGAAGGAACAAAAAAGGGGAGTATGAACAAAACTAAATCCAAAATGAACTGGTACCACAGAAAACTCCCTCCTGAATAACAGACTAAAAGATACAACCCTCAATAGGAGTATGGGGGGGAGGTCACATGGTAAGAAGGGACAAAAATAAAGATAGCTGACTCACTTCCTAGCAGGTGATGAACTACCCTTTGTACATCAGCTAGGGCCCAGGTTAAACCACAGAGGAACTGGCAAGAAAAGCAGGAGATTAGCTCTGGCACCAAGTTCTGGGGTCATGACAACCTGCACCACCACACTCGCCAAGGATATTCAAAATGCACCAAAGCAGAAATCCAGAACCTTCTGAGAATTCAACACTAAAACAGACTTAAAACACACCCACCAGGACTCAGGGAATTTTGCAGAATAGGGGGTGCAAAGATTGTTGTAAGAGCCACATGTGGGAGCTGTTATCTAGAGGCATTTCCCCCTCCCCAGCAATTCTGACTGCTGCTCTCACAACTCATAACACACACTCCACTGTGTAAACCAGCAATCCCATTGAGGTCCCCCCAGGGCAGGGATGAGGGACATGATAATATCAGCACATGTGTCCAAACAAAGTTTCTGCTTAATAAAAAAGTAAGAGAGGGAAATAAGTTAATTTAAAAAAAGAAGAACAAGTCTGAAGAGATGGCTTAGCTGTTAAACTACTTGCCTGGGAAGCCTAAGAATCCATGTTCGACTCTCCAAGTCCCATGTAAGGCAGATACACAGATGACACAAGAGAGCAAGGTCGTGCATGCACACAGTAGGTGCATGCATCTGGAGTTTGATTGCAGTGGCTGGAGGCCCTGGCACACCAATTCTTTATCTCTTTTGTAAAAAATAAATTAAATAAAATAAACATATTATAGTCACCTTCACATTGCTAAGAAAAAACCCTTTACTGGAAGCACCTGACAGGAAGAAAATGTTTATTTTGGCTTATAGTCTTGAGGGAAAGATTCATGATGGCAGGGGTCAGCATGGCATAAACAGTGGTGGAAAACAGTGGCAGGAGAATGAGCCCAGTTCTGGCAAGAGGGAGTTGGCGATAACAACCATAAGCCTGCTCCCAACAACATACCTCCTTAAGCAGGGCTCTGCTCCCCAAATTGTAATCATCCTGAAGACCAAACATTTGATTCAAAAAAACACAAAAAGTAAGGTAGGAATTAAGTCATGGAGGGGAATAATTGCTCATCAATGAATACTTGGTATTAGCTTGACAATAAAAATGGGTAAATGCCACTTTTAATAAATGTCACATCAAAATTATATATGTATGTGCATATATATGATTTATTTATTTGCAAGCAGAGAGAGATAGAGAGAAGAGAGAGAGAGAGAGAGATAGAGAGAGAGAGATAGAGATAGATAGTGAGAATGGGCATGCTAGGGCCTCCAGCAGCTGCAAAGGAACTCCAGATGTATGTGTCACTGTGCATCTGGCTTTACATGGGTACTGGGGAATTGAATTCAGCTTGTTAGGTTATGCAGGCAAGCACCTTAGCCTCTGAGCCATTTCTCCAGCCCCACCTTTTATGCTTTTGTTACTCATTCTGCTGCAGTTTTTATACACTTTGAATCTCCAACCGCAGTATATGTGTGTGTTCATAGGTGCTACAGTTTTTTTTTATCAGCTCGTGCAAGATGCTTTTCTCTCTTTATCCTCAATTCATAGTCTCACGCTGGAAGATTTAATATTTGCTTCATGAAATCTCAATTCTCCGTCTACCAATTATGCCTTGCAGCAAATTTCACAGGACTCTAGACAACTAATTCTGTCTTGCTTCTTTAACGACTTTTTTATATTCTCTCATTTTTCATTTTAATTAGTGTTTGTAGATATGATCTTATATTTTTATGTTTCTTAACCTCTAGATACTAGCAGTGAAACTTCAATGATTAACTAAACCTTTAAATAACCACTAACTCGAAACTTTACTATATGTTTCATAAAATTAGAGTTTTCCTGTGTATACAACTTAGTATACTGCTATGTTGAAAAGAATCACATGTTATAAGCCATTGACATGGGCTGCACTGGTCTTTAATATTTTTTTGGAATATTTCTTGCAACATTATCTACAATTATATGTGGTGGGATGAATCATGGTTTCTTATTTCTTATTATTGAACACTTCAGCCTCAATGAGGTTGACTTATTGTAAATCTTGTTGTGTTTCACCAATATTTATACACATCATTGTTTTAGGTTATTTGAAGACATTACATTTTAAGTAAGATATATTTCTACAGTTTTGGAAAATCATAGTAGCAGTTTTGATGTTCAAAATATTATTTATATGAGAGGGCCTGAAAAATATGGACTTCAACCTCCAGCACCCATGTAAAAAGCCAGCATGGACAAGCACGTAGGCCAATTCATGAAGGACGATAGCAACCTAAGAAATCACTGGGGCATTCAGGTCAGTCAGTATGACAAAAAAAA
This sequence comes from Dipus sagitta, assembly GCA_036346955.1. NCBI lineage: Eukaryota > Metazoa > Chordata > Mammalia > Rodentia > Dipodidae > Dipus > Dipus sagitta. Next base: position 197,973,140 of record CM070770.1, on the reverse strand, counting down.
AAAAAAAAGTGACAGCTACAATTTACAATTTCACATGAGAGGCTCTGTCCCAAAAAAAGACATGGAAGAAAAGAGGAATACACTTGATGCACTCCTATGGCCTACACATGTATGTACATGGCATGTACATATACACACAAACATACACACATATACCTACATTATACATACATGCATCACCACATATACTACACACACACACACACACAGAGCAATATAAAAAATACAATTAAATATTCAATCACATATCAATTAAACTAAAAATCTTGTCTTCAAAAGGAAAATTATAGTGGAGAAAGTACAAAAATTAACTAATAATATACGTGTGACTCTTCACTGAGACAGAATATGTTCTAAACCTACTCAGCCTTCAAACAAACAAACAAAAAAATAAACATTATTGGACTAATTAGCTCCTAGTTTAAAGAAGTATATTATTCAATTTATGAGACAGTATACGAAAATGCTATGATTATTACTAGTGTTTAATATGCATAAGTAAGGATTTTTAAAGGCAAGAGTTAACATTTTCAAACTACAAAGCAAAATTTAACTATTTTTTTAAAATTTCTTTCCTGTTTTTGTTTTCAAATTATAATTTAATATTATAGCTACATGCAAATGCTGAGTCATTTAATATTGGATATACATAACTTCTAACTGATGTTTAAATGTGTAAAAGAAACCTAGGATTTAAAGATTGACTTGGTGTCTTTTTTCCAGCCTATATTGTTTGGGCCTTTATCGAATATCAAGTAGCTATAGTTGCTTGACCCAAAGTCCGGGTCCTCAAGTCTATTCCATTGATCTATACTCCTGTTTTTATGCCAGTACCATGCTGTTTTTATTACTATGGCTTTGTAATATAGCTTTAGATCAGGTATGGTGATGCCTCCAGAGGTATTTCTTTTGCTGAGGATATGTTTGGAAATGCGAGGCCTTCTGCCTTTCCGTATGAAATTTGAGATAATTTTTTCTATTTCTGTGAAGAACACTGTAGGGATTTTAATTGGAATTGCATTAAGTCTGTATATTGCCTTTGGTAGGATTGTCATCTTCACAATGTTAAATCAACTCCTACCAAATCAGAGAGCCAGAGCCTCAGAGGCCCCCAACACCTCATCACTGAAGCAGACCAATAATGAACCCAACATGGCTCAGGGAAATTTTGCAGAAGAGGGGGCGGAAAGAATGTCAGAGCCACATGTTGGGTCATGATATGCAGAGACATTTAGCTTACCCATTACTGTGGGCTAACTCCACAATGCATGACCCGTATACCTCAACAAGGAGGGGCCAAGGGGAGGGGGTAGGTCACGGATGAGCCTAATAATGGTACCAAACTGGCTGTATTTGCTGAATACAAAACTAACTAATAAAGAAAAAAAAATTAAAAAATAAGAAAAATAAAAAATTAAAAAAAAAATAAATAAAGATTGACTTGGTATTTTGGTAGTAATTAATGAGACTCTTCGCCCTCTGTTGTTCAACTTATGGAAATGCAGACAGTTAGGGGGTGGGGTCAAGCTTAGTTTTATATTAGATACCATGTATTTAATCCATCCAATTTAGTAATATCCATATTTATTCAGTTTAAATTAATATTTACACAAACGTCAGCTAAGTGGAGAGATGATCAAAATATAACATGAGTTTTATGATTCTGAATTCTGGCTATGTAAGTTTGAAGAAATCAGGAAATTCAATTGCATCGCCCAGCCAAGTTTCAAGATCACTTTAAAACTACCTAATCCATCTTCATACTACAGTCTCTGGTGTCTTAAAATTTATAAATAGATGTCAGGTAAAGTGTATCCATAGGTATTTAGTTGTACACGCAACAATGTACCCATTTGTAATCCTCAGAGATGTGCCACTGAGATCCTTAATATGTTAGGCTCCTTTAGTCTATTACCATAATTTAGAGTAACTTTATCTTGACAGGCTGCCACATCTTACCATTCCTAAGTGTCATATAAGTAAAGAAAACTTATTCATTAAGGTTTGGAGAGCATAATTCTTGCCCAGAGGTTGAGATACAGAGGGGAGAAGATGTGCAATGAATATACCTTGCTTCAACTGCCTTGTGGGTCACATTACTGATGTAAATTTGGCCCTCATGGTGAATTTTATTTGGTTTCCTCCATGAAAAGGGAATAGCTCAGTCAATATCTTCCTCAACTTCTTGAATTTTCAGTATGCTGAAGCTCTTTAGTGATAAGAGTGATTCTTTTTGTAGGGTGTGGTGATTTGAATGTAAACACTCTCCATAGCCTCAGGCAGTTTTGAATAAGCTTTCTATTTAGCCCCCAGAGATGAAATCTTTGGGAGGTGGAGCCTTGCTGAAGGAGGGCTTTGGGATGGAGGAAACTAGTTTACTTTGTGTCCAGACCCAGCTCATTTCTCTCTGCCCTGCATGGATGTGAGCTGAGTGCTTTTCTCTGCCATAATGAAGCTTCCCTTAAAATGCTGTAAACCTGAAATAAGCTCTTTCTTCCCATAATATGCTTCTGGTTGTGTGTTTTACCCAGCAACCATAAGGTAATTGCAACATAAAGTAATGTGCTCTTCTACTTGTCATGGAAGTGATGAAGTGATGGTATAGAGTCAGCCTATCTTTATTATTGGTTTGGATTCCCATCAATTGAGGCAGCCATTTCATTTTAGGTGTACTCATATATACATATAGGTGCTTATACCATATAAAAAGTATATAAGCAAGTATATGAGCAAGAGTTCCTAAATTCAAATCCCATATTTATCTTCTGGTTATGTGAAAATAATATTATTTAACCTCTCATTTCTTCATTGTACCAAAGGTAATTTATGATATGATAACTCATTGTTGGAATCAATAAAATAATTAATGTGTATAGACTAAGGGGTAATTTGAGTACACGGTATTTTTTTTAAATATATGTCATTTCAACAAAGAAATTGGGCCATCTGTGTGTTTCATTGATGGTTATAAGGGCTGGACCAGGAAATGTTCATTCAAATTACTTTTTTTTAAATCCATTTTATCATAGGACATAATGAGAACAAAGTTATTTCACTTTTCAAAGCTGTCAGACAGCCTTGGTCATAGTTCTTATGCCAGATTTTTACTAAAATTTACTTAGAGAAATAAGTTCTTGTGAAACTTTTAAATTTAGATATTTCAAACATAATGCCTTAAGCAAATGTACAGTGGATGCTACTTATCCATTCCTTTTTGCTGTGTAAAATATTTTTTAAGTCTGAAATCATTATCCATATTGTACGTGAACTTCTTTTAAAGTATTTTAATTGTTAGAAATGTTTAAAAGTTTAATTTTATTAAGCATATATTATAAAAAGAATAAAATTATATAACTACACCAAGTTTATGCATTTTCCATTTGGGAATAATTCACTTTGTATAAATGAAAAAAGAAAAACACACTGTGGGTTCAGCAATTAAAGGTGATTGCTTGCAAATCCTGATGGCATGGGATTCAATTCCCCAACACTCATGTAAAGCTACACAAAGTAGTACATGCCTCAGAAGTTTGATTGCACTGGCAAAAGACCCTGGCATGATATTCTGTCTTTCTTTCTATCTCCCTCCCTCCCTCCTTTCTCCTTTCAAAGAAATAAACATATTAATAAAATAAAATAAACTGCCTCAAATACTTGGTTTTTTTTTTTTGCTAAAATGTGTTTATTTTGTTTCAAGTTTTATGAGTATTGATTTGGGCATATTTTAACAACTTTTGTGAGAAATATTTTACCTTATCTGAGAATATTTGTGATTTGTCACAATTCTATTAATAGTTACTAGAATAGAAAACTATTGCAGAGATCCAACAGATGGAATAGTATAACCATCACATTGTCTTTTAATAGGGACAGTGTACACTGAGAGAAAATAGATAATTCATATGCTATATAAAGTGTTCACAGAAAATGCTCAGCACAGTTTTGAGTAGTATATGTAGCATATATGTATACATCTATATTTTTTAATTTATTTATTTGAAAGTGACAGATAGAAGGAAAGAGGCAGAGAGTGAGAGAGAGAGAGAGAGAGAGAGAGAGAATGGGCGTGCCAGGGCCTCCAGCCCCTGCAAATGAACTCCAGACACGTGCGACCCCCTGTGCATCTGGCTAACGTGCGTCCTGGGGAATCGAGCCTCGAACCAGGGTCCTTAGGCTTCACAGGCAAGCACTTAACTGCTAAGCCATCTCTCCAGCCCACATATACATCTATAAATAGATGCTTATGTATATATCTAAAACTATTAAGACCTATAGCATATTATGATAATGGTATTGAGATTGGAATGAACTTATCCTCATTAATTTGTTTTCTAAAAATATTTTAGTTTTATTTATTTGAGAAAAAGAGAGAGAAATGGGCAGGGAGAGACAGAGAGAGAATAGGTACAACAAGGCCTCCAGCCACTGTAAATGAACTCCAGATGTCTGTGCCCCAATGTGCATCTGGCTTAATTGGTCCTAGGGAATAAAACCTGTATCCATTTCCTTTCCAGGCAAGCACCTTAACTGCTAAGCCATCTCTCCAACCCAGATTTAAGACTAATTTCAATGTCATTAATGTGGATGACACAAGTTACTCACTAATGACTGGCATGAAGTGGTTTCCCAGAAAGCGGGGGATTGACAAGTTTTTCCAAAGTGCAAGAAGGGTGTGTAGTGTGGGGAAGAATATGCTTCTCTTGTACTGAGGAGGTAGGGCTGGGGCAGAGCTTCAAACGCTAAATTTATGTATGGCATGTAATCTGTATGCCTTGAATTTTTGGCAAGCACACAGGAATGGGGAAAGTTGTAGGCATGGGACTAGATGAAAAAGGAAGACTGGGACTTTAAACTCCTAACTGCTATCCATCAAAAAAGGAGGGTGTTTCTCAATTATACAACTTTCCCTTAAGTAAGAAAAAGCTAGAATAAAATAAATTAACACACTAAAATTATCTCACTCAGTTATTCAGACATGTGTACACACAAATAGTGTACCTGTTCACTGGGATTTCTTTCTTAAAATTGTTAAAATCATATAAATCAGGATCACAGGACAGGTGATTGTTTGATTTCCAAAGAAAAATGAATATACTATTATAAGACCAGGATGAATGGAAAAACAAGTTATCTTCTTAAAATATGTTTTGCAAGTCTGTCAAAAGTACTACAGCATTCTCCATCTTCAAATATGCATTTTAAATGAAATTTTAAGTTTAAGCAAATTGAAGTATCAGAATTAATCAGTGAAAAACAAACTTGTACACCAATGCTATGTTTTGAGAATGGTAGTTTGGCTTTGATCTCCTTGATTACCACCCTGCTTTTCTTTGGAAAATATACTGTATGGAAATACATAGTCTGTCTTGAATCATTTGACTTTGGCTAGAATACTCCATAATTTTAATATTTTATTTTTTTTTAGGTATAGGTTCTCTAGCTCAGGCTGACTTAGAATTCACTATGTAGTCTCAGGTTGGCCTTGAACTCATGGCAATCCTCTTACCTCTGCCTCCCATGTGCTGGGATTAAAGACGTGCACCACCACGACTGGCCATAATTTTATTTTTTTTATATACAAAATACCATGCCATATTTTGTCCTTAGTAGCAATGCTTAATGTTATTTTAAATGCCTTTAGCTGTGATTCTCATATATTCATTAAAATAAACAAAATCTTGGGCATGTTTCCTGTGGAATTCTAAGGACTTGAGAAGTGATACAGTGTGCCCTGCACTCCAGTTTCATTATTGTGCTTCCCTCAGGCTCTCTCTGCCTCTCCTCACCTATGCCATCTAGTTTAATTTAGTTCCTTCTCCTTCTGCATGTGAGTTCCAATTATTTATAAGCTCAGACTCCTACTCAAGTTGTCATGGTAATGAAGAATGAAAGAGGAATGTGTACATTTTGATGGTTACAAAAGGATCAAAGAGGTGCTGGCCAAGATATCACATCAAATTATCTAAAGACAAAGTTTCAGTCCCATTCTATCACCTAAAACACATCACTTCAACTTTAGTGGCTTAAATGAGCACCAATTACCTCTCCTAACACTGGCTGTCTACAGGGTGGTAAATCCTATTCTATCCTAAGATACTGGCAGACACGGTCACTTGTGCAGCTGCCATCAATTAGAAGCTGGATTTGGTCCTCCAGCACATGTGCTTTGCCTAGTGGACTTTTACCCTTCAGTACCTTTGCAAGCCGCTTTGGCTCTAGCAGAATAGCCTCTGCTTCTGACATCAGGAAGTGGGCCTCATAAGGAAATGGCACATGCCAACGGGCAATGTTTATCAAGTCTCTGCTTGAATCATGCTTATTACACCTTGTGCCCAAAGAAAATTGCATGGACAGGCCCAGCCTATATGATGGGAACTGAATAAAGTCATCATGATAACTGCACAATTCACTTGGAATGGCCATTGTACAGTCTATTTCACCTAACAAAACATTTTATACCTTCACTGTCTATTACATCACATCAATGGAAGGTAACTACTTAAACCTGCATCCTTCTTTAAATTTAGTTACATAAATAATTCTTCAGTTTTCAAAACCAAAGGATAGCTACCTTTTTTTTTATGACTCAGAAGAGTGTGTGTGGGAAAATGGATATTAAGTATATGTCATATCAGACCACTCTTTGATCTATATGGCATAAGTATATTTAATTAATTATAAGAAATAACCCTGAACACAACAAATGAGGTTATTTTTTTAAAACAGAATTAAGCATGTGAGTTGTTAGTTGGGGTTACATTAATTAGGATATCTTCTGAGACTTGCTGTTTATAAACTTTTTCTAAATATGTTATATGTACCGAAATAGGTGATTTCCAACCCATGAATTAAATTATCAGATTTTCTCATTAACCTTGTAGCATAGATGCTGGTTATTTTTTACATTTAAAAATTTTTTACTTGACAAGTTTACTAACACAATTTCTAAAATTGAAAGACATAAAATGAGTAAACTCACAGCCACAACTGAGTAGGATTTATTCATTACTAAAATCTCATATCCATACTTCTAAAAATATGTTCACTTCTTTCTGGGCCTAAAATGATCTTTCTCTGATGTGTGCAGTCCCACCAGCAGCCTATATTCTCTGAGGTTGTCTAGATGGCCACATAAAGGTTCCTGTTGCTGTTGGCTGTATTCACATGCTGTGTAAGGTGTACAACCCTTAAAGATGATGACTTTCTAGAAAAAAGGTGCTGCAGTCAGGTTCATATTGCTGGGAGAAATCACCCAACTAAGAGCAGCTTGTGGGAAAAAGAGGTTTATTTTGGCTTACAGTCTCAAGGGGAGGCTCCGTGATGACAGGGGGAAATGATGGCATGAGCAGAGGGTGCACATCACCCCCTGGCCAACATATGGTAGACAGCAGCAACAGGAGACTGTGCAAAACACTGGCATGGGGAAACTGGCTATAACACCCAGAAGCTTACCCCCAACAATACATTCCCTCCAGGATGTGTTAATCCCCAAATCTCCATCAGCTGGGAACCTAGCTCAGAACACCTAGGTTTATCGGGGACACCTGAATCAAACCACCACATTCTACCCCTGGCCCCCAAAAATTAATATCCATACATGATGCAAAATACAATGCATTCAGTCTGACTTTAAAAGCCCCCATAGATTTTGTCAATCCCAATGATGTTCAAACATCCCCATAATCAAAGGTCTTTTAACTAAGCCATAATACCAAAAAATAACCTCAAAAAACCCATAATGGCACAGAATAAACATCCACACTGCCAAAGATGGCATTGGGCATAGCAAAAAAATACTCAAGCAATACATGATTTAAAACAACCAAGGCTAACACTAAACTGTAACTCCAAGTCCAACCACTCTAGCCAGTGACAAATCTCCAAGTCTGATAATTTTAAACAGCAACAGGTCTCCGACATTCCAATCCATCCCTCAAGCTAGGTTACTCATAGTCCTGGAAAACTTCATGGGGACCGATAGCTTTCCTTAGGAGCCATCTTGTGGTCCTGGCATCTTCACTGGGTCTCCACTGCAATTTATGGTTCATCCTTATGGCCCTATGGGGTCTCTATGCAGGCAACCAGCAAACCTGCTTCACGCTGCCCATGGCCATTTCCAAAACACAAGACCATGTTGCAAACTCAATGACCCTCTCTTTCCTACATTTCTTATACTCCACAATATCAGATAGGGTGCCAATTTGTTAATCCAGGGAGGGGAATAAAGCAGACTTTGAACAACAGGACACTCCTTGAGCATTCTGACCCCTTCAAAACGTTTACATTCTTCCTGTTGCCCTAGTGCAGGTCAGCTGCCCCAGTCTCAAAGGTTGTAATCTCTCAATTGCAGTTGAACAGGCAGCGGTTTTGGCCTAAAGATTTCCTTTTGTGCCATATCCTTCTACTCACACCAGTTTATTTCTATGCAAAGCCACCCTGAACAACTTCTCAGGACATGGGCATAAGAGCAAGCTTCTCACACAAACTGCTAGCCCAGTCCAAGCAAAGCTCTTTCTCACCCTCATAAGCCAAACCTCACAGTCCATAGTTCTTACTGCATTCAGGTCTTTCAATTCTAACCACAATAGTCCATTAAGCTGTACTTACAGCACTGCAAGGTGTCTCTTAGGCCAAGGCTTCAAATCCTTCCACATTCTTCTTGAAAATTAGCTCCAAAAGGCCAAAGCCACACAGTCAAGTGTCCAGCAGCAATCCCACTACTTGGAACCACTTTACTGATGCAGTCCGGTTTGCATTGCTGGTAGAAATCACCCAATTAAGAGCAGCTTATGGGAAAAAGAGGTTTATTTTGGCTTACAGGCTTGAGGGAAAGCTCCATGATGACAGGGGAAAATAATGACATGAGCAGAGGGTGGACATCACTCCTTGGCCAACATAAGGTGGACAACAGCAACAGGAGAATTTGCGAAACACTGGCATGGGGAAACTGGCTATAACACCCATAAGCCCACACCCAATAATACACTCCCTCCAGGAGGTGTTAATTCCCAAATTTCCATCAGCTGGGAACCTAGCATTCAGAACACTTAGGTTTATGGGGGACACCTGAATCAAACTACCACCACAAAGGGCTCTCCATCATCCTGTCTCAGACTCTACTGTAATACTTTAATATATTAATTGAGTCTGGTTTTATGCACTTCTTAGATATTCCATGTGCATCTCATCTTAATAGTGTCTTAGAGATGACCTTGGTCCAGGAAAGTGGACTCAGGTCCATTAACACAACTGTGCTAATCATTTATAACGTTAACATTAACATTAAACATCAAGCAATAAAAGTGGCCCTGGGACTAGAAGCTAGTGTACAGGTTATTATTGGAAGCATATAGTGAGGTTATGCTAAAGTATATGTAAACTAAAGTTTGATAAAACAGAAGGTAAATTAAAAATAAAGTGTGGCTGGAGAAATTGCTTAGTGGTTAATGTACTTGCCTGCAAATTCAAAGAACCCAAGTTCAACTCCCCAGGACTGATGTAAGCCGGATGCACAAGGTGGCACATGCATCTGGAGTACATTTGCAGTGGCCAAAGGCCCTGCTGTCCCCATCCTCCCTCACTCTCTGCCTCTTCCTCTCCTTCTTTCTCTGGAAAAAAAGAATAAAATAAAATAAAGGAAATATTTGCTATGTTACTGTTAAGTTCAGAATTGCCAGTTCTTCACAGTCAATGCCTTGAGACATGAGGCCTAGGTGATGAGGCAAAGAAAATACCAGTAGCAACAACAAAATATTAGTGCTAGAGAATTAGTAGGCAAAAGTGTTAGCTGAAACACATAAAGGTTCCAGACTGTATATTATTTTAGCTCTTTTCATTATCTGTGTTTCTCAGTGTCTAACATATTTTCAGATCAATTATTAAAAGTAAAATATTCCTTTAATAATTTCGCTGATGCCATTTAATTCTGTGTCTTCTTGCCAAAAATTCTATTGCTTTTCACTTTGCTCATGGAGAAATACATGAATCATTTAATTTTATTGACAAACAGTATGATAGTGGGTTGGAATGTCTACTAATGAACCCTTGTATGTACAAAATTCTTTAATATTTCATTTTTAAATATATAGTACAAAATGGAAAGAAATGAAATTTGTTTCTTTGTACCAATGGGCTAGAACAAAGTCATTCTCACTTTATGAATGATCTGATTAATGTACTGACACTTTTACATTTGAATTCTAACTGCATACTATGTGAAAAACATTTATACAAATAATTTTTAAACTTAAGTAGAACTCTTTTTACTCAGGATTAAAATACATTTAAGTATTACTAAGCAAATATGACTCATCTTTATTGGTAATCCAATACTGTTTGTTTTAAGGGACTTGTTCTAAACAGAAGTATCTCTCCCATGTACTTAGATTAATCAGGATGTTATGTTGTATTGCCTAGAGCAGTGTGTATAGTAATTGGATAATTTGTCTTCTCCATCACTGTAATAGTGCATGGAATCAGTACAATTGTCATGAAGAAGTTTGTTTCTGCTTGAGCTCAGGGAAAATTTGACTACTTCTATCAGATTAACTTCCATTTGAAAATAAATTATTCTTGTAATCATCAACAGAACCCAAAAGCCTATTAGACCTTCCTGTGGTGGTGGGGGGTTATTATTGCATTGAGAAGGAAGGGATGTGGGGAGGGGGGAGGCTGGGGAGACATTGTAAAGATTGACCAGGGAGGGAATCTCAGAGATTCTTTGTCTCCCTTTCTTGCCCAGGAGGATACTTTGTTGAGTATCATTGTATTTATGAGTTTGGGTACAGAACTGAATCAGTACAAAGATATTGGCACAGAGTTTAATGCTGTCGAATTACATTGAGGAATGAGGAACCCAGATGAATGTGCCATATAGGGTGATTGTGAGTTGAATGGGAAAAGCTTATAACAGTTCATGATCAAGCATGTTATTTGTGTATCCAGAAAATTATTGGTCTAAAGTGAATACTTGTTAATACTTGGTAAGTGTGGCTGTTTGGTGTGATGCCAAGTAGGCAGAACTAACTGCTCCTTTTTCATGAAAAGGGTGCTTCCTATACATGCTACCAAAAAAAAAATGCACATGCATTTTTCTCATGCATGTGCATTACCAGTACATATATGAATATACAACACATATAATTCCTTTAAACTAGTTATTATTATTTTTTAATTTTTTTAAATTTTTTGTTAATTTTTATTTATTTAGTTGAGAGTGACAGAGAGAGAAAGAGGCAGATAGAGAGAGAGAGAGAGAGAGAGAGAGAGAGAGAGAATGGTTGTGCCAGGGCCTCCAGCCACTGCAAACGAACTCCAGATGCGAGCGCCCCCTTGTGCATCTGGCTAACGTGGGTTCTGGGGAATTGAACCTTGAACCAGGGTCCTTAGGCTTCACAGGCAAGCCCTTAACCGCTAAGCCATCTCTCCAGCCCATAAACTAATTATTAATAGCACTAGTTTACCTTCCTTCTCTTCATACATTGTATATTTAAAGAAAGAACTTGGGAGTTATCAGATATAGAGATTTTCTTTGCATAATCTTTTAGCCCTGGTGTTCTTGACTTTTAAAATTTGAATGCTTTGAACCACAAGACAGTGGAGAGGGTATGATGAAGACTGACCTTAATCTTCTACAGCTTCCCTCCCTCCCTCTCTCTCTCTCTCTCTCCTAACTCTTGTATATTAGTTATCTTTTTCTTCCTTTTCTTAGTGGGAACTGACCTGTAACTCCCAGTACCAGCATGTGGCTATCATCCACAATGAGCCTTTGATCAGAAAGACCTACAAGGTTTCCTAAAAGAAAGACAGATTTCTGTCCGAGTACTTGATGACCCACCAAAAGTTAGTGGCAAGACCCCACTGCTGAAGACACCTTATGTGGTCCACACATAAAATGGAACGGCATGGCTGGAAGCTGGAAGAGAGTCAGTCCCCAGACAGTCAGTGTGTCTAGTGCCAGAGGGTGCTACATGGGCAACTGGGGGAAAAAGACCAATGTCTGTCCAAGCAACCCATGCTCTACTTACTTACCGACTTAGCAGCAAATAACCTGTTGTGATGCCCACACAAGTGCAATAGTGGCACAAAGCCATGGTGAGAAACCAACTGCTCTTGATTCGGCTAACTGATCCCCTCAGTGGTATGGGACCCATAGCTGGAGCTGGGAAACAAGTCAGAACCATATCCAAACAAACATAAGCCCGCCCTCCATTATCAAGCTACCATCAATCGTGGGCTACAAGAGGGCCTACGGCTATTAAATTCTCTATAAAAAAATTAAGGTTATCTCATTTGTCCTGGTGCTAACTTACTCTCTGTTGGAGAATCTGCTTCTCTTTTTCAGATAGATGTAGATCCTAAGGAGAGAGCTACCCCATCATACCTCAAAAGAGCCCTGGAAGAAAATAAGAAAAATTGGCGAAACAAGCAAGGGTGCTGTTTTCCTGGTGAACCGGGTACCAGCACAAGGGTGAAGGAGATCAACACAAAGAAAAATCAACTCCTACCAAATCAGAGAGCCAGAGACCCAGAGGCCCCCAACACCTCATCACTGAAGCAGACCAATAATGAACCCAACATGGCTCAGGGAAATTTTGCAGAAGAGGGGGCGGAAAGAATGTCAGAGTCACATGTTGGGTCATGATATGCAGAGACATTTATCTTACCCATAACTGTGGGCTAACTCCACAATGCATGACCCGTATACCTCAACAAGGAGGAGCCAAGGGGAGGGGGTAGGTCATGGATGAGCCTAATAATGGTAACAAACTGACTGTATTTGCTGAATACAAAACTAATTAACAAAAAATAAAAAAATTAAAAAAATTGAATGCTTTTCTTCACTGCCATGAACCTTTTACTATCTCAATGTTCCTTCCTTTTGCTACCTGCAAAATAATTTCACAGAATGAAAAATTAAAAGCACCTTTGCTTTATTGTTTTTTCCTCCAATTTCCTCAGCTGCTATTCTCATTGAAGAGATAAAGAGATGGTAACACCATGAAATATAAGTCAACTATATCTCTTGGAGCCATATGTTTCCATGGTACTATTTCTGTAATCAGAAGTATTCCTGATAATTGATAATTTAGAGTAATACATGAAGTATTTCATTAAAACCATTAATCCCATCTTTAATTGTGTTTGGCATTAATAACAATGACTAACTAGGATGACAAAGACAACTTTGTTATTGTAGTCATTTCCATTAGACTTTTCAGAAGCAGCACATTGTTATAAAGCAAGAAGCCATTTCTATAGTTGTCTTCACAAGGAGATGACACACACTTGTCTTAAAAGGACAAGACAGGTCACCTTAGAAAGTTCCTTGTTCAGACTTAAAAAATTTATATTCTTTAGTACTTAACTTATTCAACCATTAAATGATATGATGGTTAAAATGTTTTAGAATCATTTCATAAGCAGCTTCTGCAACATCTCCCATCTGTCTACGTCAAAACTCCTTTAGAGAATATTTTCAGACTTTATGATTGCAGATGCCTTTTTCTCCGTATTTCTATGAACTGAGGATTGACAGCCTTAATACAAAGGAAATATACAATTAGAAGTTTGATCATATCTATTATTTAATATGCATGGAATTCTCTTTTCATCTTTGTCTGAATTTTGGTGATATATCACCTTATCATTATGATTTGAAATAAGAATGTAGGATCAGTAATTCTCTCATACTAGTAGCAACTGAAGTTTATATAATAAATAGAATCTGTTACCGCATTAATAAGTACATTTTTCTCTTTCTAACTTTGTGTTTTCAATTCCCTCCTGAACAAATCTTTGCTTAGTGAAAATGGTTTTTTTCTTAATTACCCTGGAAGAACTAGGTCAGTTTTAATTACAGTCCAGTTTTGCACAGTTGGATTACTGTTTCAAGCCATGCCCCTGTATATTAAGTGTAGTATTTAGCTTTGTTTGTTTTTGCATGCAGTTTCAATAGCCCTGGCTCTCCAATTACCTTTTCAGCTTTCTCTTTCTTCAAGGACTTATTAAATGGAAAGGACTCACTATACCAGAACCTAAAAGGACAAAAAGCTATTCAGATATACTACTTAAGATAAGAATCTTATAGGTGATAGATAGTGATGGTCAATTATATAGGAAACACTCCAAATCTTATGTAGGTGCTACCTCTAGTTGTTATTCTACAACTTGGCAGTGAGCCCATCTTTTAGTTGCAGAATATAATAGGTATTCAAAACTTCAAAACTTGATAGAACTATGGAACCACTGAGAGCTTGACATGGGCTTTATTCTCACTTTACAATTGATCACAAACTCATGCTGTGTTTTGAAAGGTCTATAGTTACTAGGATTAATTTTGTGATACGAACTGCTGCATGTCTAAAATCATCTATAGTGAGTCACATAAATTTATGTGCACACTGTGATTGAAGTGATGACACTGTTATTCTTCAAGCCAAGATCTGATGTAAGTCTAGTTGTATGGCAGAAGTATCATTAACCAGATATCTAGAGGCTGAAGGAACATTGTATTTTATTATATCTGGAAAAAATAGTTACCAGGTGAAGAAGTCATTTATTATAATCAAAACTGTCTACACATTTCCTTAAAGATGAAAACACATTTGAGAGTCTTGAAATAGGTTTTACTTGAGGTAAGCTTTGGAAATTAGAAGAGGAAAGGATAGGTCTCATGTTCTTGGGTACAGAGTCATTAAGGTAAGTCAAAAAGAAACTTGAGTTTCATAGGTAGCACAGTGATTTTTTTATATAACATTTGTGTTACTGTGCTTGAATCTTTTGTTTACATTAATGTCTAGTTCTAAAGACTCTAAGTAATAGGAACATAGGTATAGTGATACCTATGTCCTTTACATTTTTAGTGCATCTCAAAAATCTTGATGTAGAATTAGCATAAATAATTGCTTTATTGTGGAAAGGATATTACAGAAAGTTATATTTAATAAGGCAGACTAAAATGAAATAAATGGAAAAATGATAAAGAAGTGGGTACTTATTACAGCTGTGACTGAAGAAGAGACCACAAGTATGATGCAAACCTTTGGGCAACATTTCTAAATTTGTCACAATATAGAAATCAGTCACATAGGGTGGATGTAACAAATTTCCATAAATTATGGGATGTATTAAATGTTAGTTGTTAGTTTCACCATTTGAGTTGGGGTAGACCAGATTAGCTCTATTTAATACACATGATGTGGCCTCCATACAAAACACTGCGCTGCCTTCCTTGTCTATCTTGGCAACAAATGGTTGGTCTTGACACAGGAAGATATCTTAAATGACAGGTCATTGGTTGGCTTAGAAACACACCATTGTAGTTTTTTGAGACAGACAAATAAGAGAGTTTAGTGGTAAACAAAAGGTCTTGAAGGACTGCTCTTTGATTCTGAACTGACCAAGCAGCCTATATGGATGGAAAAGAAGACAGAGAAAGGAAATGAAAATACAAACCATATAGATTGCATCGGAGATATTAGAAGCAAAACTCATTCAACAGCATCTTACTTGGTTCTCAAGAGTCTTCAATATGTCATTTCTTCGATATCCTATAACATTGCCTGGTTCATGATGCTTCCTCAAAATTATGCTTCCACTTTAGTAAACTACTTTAGAATAAAGAAGAGATAGACTTCACATTTCAGGTAACTTTTAATAGGATGTATTAAAACAAATCATGATGATGCAACAATGCATATGGAAAGTTAATTGTCTGCATGTCTGACAGCAAAAGGGTTATTAAACAGATTGGCAAATGTGACCAATGTGAGAAAGGATAACCATGACCTAGGAGAAGAACTACTTTTAGAACATAGAGAATGTGCAAGAAAAATAAAATTTCAAAATAAATCAAAACATTTTCAAACTAAATAATTTTGGCAACATTTTATCCCATATACTTTCTAAGCACTAGACGATCAGGGAGCATCTGATTCATTCTACATAATTCCACCCGGGTTTAGAAAAACAGAAGTTGCTTAACATAATGTATCCTCATGAAGCAACAATCACAGACAGCTATATTATGTGATGTAACAGAAGCTTTTTTACATATTAATAATCTTACTAAATATTTTACTCCCAACATTACTAATATTTTCTGTCATTGCTACTTTTAGTACATAGTGGGTACCTAACATTGACTTATCTTCTTTTTTTTGTTATAAGAGAGAGAAAAAGAGAGGGCATGAGAGAGAATGGGCACTCCAGGGCTTCTAGCCACTGCTATCAAATTCCAGACACATTTGTCACCTTTTGTGTCTGGCTTACATGGGCTCTGGGGAGTTGAACCTGAGTTCTTAGGCTTTGCAGGCAAATGCTTTAACTTCTAAGCCATCCCTCCAGTCCTTGACTTTTCTTCTTAATAGCACCTTAAATTCATTTTGTGGTGGCAACTTTACTGTGTGTAACCTTTATGTATTTTTTAAAATAATTTTCCTGGCATTTTGTCCCACCATGAATATATTGAAGCCAGATATTCTTTTGATTTTGTATGTGTCTGTGACCTCAAGTTGGCATTTGGGTGTTCTTACCAAGAACTTTATATTTAGAAAATTGTCAAAGGAAAGAATAGTATATTTTTTGTAAGGCAAATGATGACTACAGAGGCATCTGTGGCAATCCCTGACTGGGATCCTTAGATTTCCATTACAGGTCCTACTTCCTTCAATTCCAGGAACTTGAGGTTTATTCATGGATACTAAGTCACGTTTGAAAGGATAAAATATTTTGCAGTGACAGAATACAACTCATATGAATTCCATATTCTCAACAGTCATAAAATAAATATATTCACAATTCAAAAAATCAATGATGGGCTTAAGGGATGGCTTAGTGATTAAGGTGCTTGTCTGCAAAGCCAAAGGACCCAGGTTCAATGGCCAGGACCCACATAAGGTAGCAAATGTGTCTGAAGTTTGCATGTAGTGACTGAAGGCCCTCGTGTGCTCATTTTCATTCTCTCCCCATCTGCCTCTTTCTCTCTCTCTCTTGTTTTTATTTTTATTTTTATTTATTTATTTGAGAGCGACAGACAAACAGACAGAGAAAGAGGCAAATAGATAGAGAGAATAGGTGTGCCAGGGCTTCCAGCCACTGCAAATGAACTCCAGATGCATAAGCCTCCTTGTGCATCTGGCTTGATTCCTAGGGAATCAAGCCTCAAATGGGGGTACTTAGGCTTCACAGGCAAGCACTTAATCACTAAGCAATCTCTCCAGCCCTCTATCTCTTTTTCTCTCTCAAATAAATAAAATAAATTAAAAGAAAATAAAATAAATTATGATATACATACAAAGAGCTTGAGTCATTGTGATAATGTTTGGAAATTGGGTGTTTGCAAAGTGGGTGGTTACAAAATGTTTTATTTAAAAAAAATATGTATTTGAAAAGAGAGTAGGACGACAGAGAGAGAGAGAGAGAGAGAGAGAGAGAGAGAGAGACTTAGTTGGCTAGGTCCTCCTGCCAATGCATAGGAACTCCAGACTTATGTGCTACTTAGTGATTCTGGCTTTATGTGGAAACTGGAGAATCAAACCTACACTATTAGGCTTTGCAAACTAGCACATTGAACCATTTCTCCAGCCCAAAGTGGCTACTTCAATGAGGGCATTATAATTTTATTATAATATTCTAAGTTTGTGTAATGTATGCCATTGTAAGCAAAATGAAATGGAATGTTGAGATATAAAACCCTGAGGACACAAGAACCTGTGACCACAGACACAGCAAATGGAGTGCAGTAGTTCCAGTCCAAGGCCATTGTGGCTTCGTGGCCACCATCAGTTAGGCAGAGGCAGGAGCAGGCTCACTTTTACAAGTTTCAGAGAGAACACAATCCTACCCATGGCTTAGTTTTGTTCATCCCCTACAACATTATGAGCCAATAAATATCAGTGCTGGTAAGCCACCCTATATATAGTATTTTTCTATGGAAGCCTCAATAAACTGATACACAACTATGAAGAGAAACATGGAAATATTCTACATTAATTATGCTACTACTTGCCAAGCTTGTTTTCATTCACCTTTTATTAGCAAAACATGTCAGAAATCACCCTCAAACTTTCCCTGTAGAATATCCTTTTCAATAAGTCAATTCACAATTTAAATAATCTTCTTATTTTTAAGTCCTTAGGGCAAAGAAAAGAATGATTAAATATTTTTGCATTGTTAGCTAACTATTGTATGGATTTCATTCGATCTCTGAGAACATTAATTTCTCACTGATAACATAATCCTTTCAGATTCCTTAATAACCTCATCAGGCACACTGTACAAAGAGACAGTTAACCCTATTAGGCAGACAATATTGTCTCCAGAGAGAAAATATTATCTATGTATATCAACTCTCTTAAAAGCTTATAGCCAGGAACCCTGAAATTTGGTTTTGAGTTACTTTATTTTTTCAATTATGAAAGTTTTACTGTTTAAGTATCAAGAGATAAAATGTTCCACAAATACAAAGCTATGATTTTTATTTGCTAATGCATTAATCTACCACCTTAGCTTACTCTAGTCTTATACACAAAATCAAATGCAAGTTTCTGTAAATGACAGTCAAGTGCAAGAAAATAAATTGGTATGATATAGATGAGTTAATCCCTACCCTGCATGAATTTGTAACTTGGTGCATTCTGTCTGAGGCTACATTTCCATTAAAAGAACATGATCTGTCACTTGATACATAGGCATCAAGCTAGACAACTTAATTCAACATCTATCAAGCATTTCTTGTAGACTGTATACCACTGTGTTCAGAAGAAATCTGAAGCTTTGATGTTAAGAATAAAATCACAATCTCATAATGGAATTGCCATGTGTACACCAGAACTCCTTGAACCCAGCTTACAGTGTGAATTAGTGTGAATTGGGCCTGTGTGTTTTGAGTGTGAAACGTCTCCCAAAGGCTTATGTGTTTCATCATCCTGGTCTTTCATTTGTGCTGTGTGGGAAGGTTATAGAATCTTTAAGAAATAAGAGTCTTGCTAGAAATAGGTCCCTGGGGGCGGGCATTGAGGTTTTAGCCTGACACTTCCTGTTTTTCACCTGCTTCCTTACTGGGGATACAATGTGACCAGCAAGCCTTTTTATCCTGTTGCAATACCATGTCTGCCATGACAGAAGGTATTGTATGGAACCTCAAGGAACAATAATTCCTACTTTTTTTTTTTAAAGTTGCTTCTTATAAGACAGCAACCAGCATAATAAATACTGCAGAAATTTAATATTGTGAAGTAAGGATATTGCTGTGATAAACTATTTAGTTTATAGGCCTATGTCACTGGTTTTCATAAGGAATGTGGAAGAGTTTGGAAATGTGGACTAGAGCAGCCCTACAATGTTGTAAACAGGAATAAGCATCCTCTCTGGTGGATGTTTGGAAGACCATAGTGCTGAGAGAAGCATGGACAATGGGAGTCAACCTCAAGAGATTTCTAAGAAAACAAGAATTCTATCAAGAACTGGGCTAGAGATAGTTTGTGTGATATTCTGACAAAGAATATAGCTGCATTATACTGGCATAGAACTTGAGTGAGGCTAAATTAAAAAGAATAAGGGACTAATATGTTTGTTTGGAGACATTTTAATGCTAGATAGCATTAATTCTGTGTCATGAGAGGAATTGGCTATAAAAAATGAACTTTAGAGAGAACTGTTTTGTACACATGTTTAAAGTTCCAGACAAAGAAAATACTGCTAAATTTAAAAAAAAAAAAATCTGTACTTGAAGAGATCAATGATGTTAAAGGAATTAACATGATCAGAAGAAAATCTAACTGTCATCACTGTGACAATAGAAATAGTGTCCAAAATGCAAGACACTGGCCATCAAACACTTTAACTTCTGAGAAAAAAGTCCCTATAAAAGGAGAAAGCCTAAACGAAGAATGCTGCAAAAGAATTACTGCTATACATACAACCGCCTAGCGTTTCCACAGATTCAGCCGCCAAGGCACACAGATGCTGTCACAGCAATGTTCCAAGTGGGTCAATGTCCATCCTGAGTGTGCAGCAGAAAGTGGAGGACAACTTCCACATCTACCAGCTGCGTAGGCACAAAAGATGCGACTATTGGGGTCATGAAACCTTGCTCCATGGTTTCAGAGACATGCTGAAGCAAGTTAACATGTGGTAGAGCTAAATTTCCTTCAAGGAGGCCCTAGGAGGCTTTTGCCTTAAGTGGTAAACATAAAGCCTTAGTTGCACTAGAGACTCCAGGGTGTTGGAGAGGCAGGGGCATGGAACATCTGCCAAGTGAATTTTTAGGCTCAGGACTAAAGTGGTCCATCATAGAGGCTGAGAGTACTACAGGCAGCAGTTGTGGAGAGGCAAGGCTACTTAAACCTTTTGGAACACAGATACCAGACGTGGAACTATTAGGTGTAGTGTTTACCCTGCTGGGTTTCTTGTTTTACTTCAATCATTATTTGTGATGCCCCCATTGTATGTTGAATGCATGCCATACACACACACACACACACACACACACACACACACACACACACACACGGAGAGAGAGAGAGAGAGAGAGAGAGAGACCACATTTAATAGGCTCACATTGAAAAGATTGCCTTGAGTCTCAGCATACACTTGCATGTTGGGTTTGTTGTGATTATGCAGACTTACGAAATTGTGTTGAATGCCTTTTGCATCATGAGATGTTCATGAGATTATTGGTGCCAGGACGTATGTTGCAGTTTGAACATAAAACATACCCCATAAAGTCATGCATTCGAACATTTGATTCACAGCTGGTAGCACTGTTTGGAAAGTTATAACTCCTTTAGGAGATAGAACCCTACTGAAAGTCATGCTTCACTAGGGGCAGAGAAGTTCCTGGTGCTCTATATTTCTATTTTTATTCAAGGTATATATTCTATATTTTATATTTCAAAATATTTCTATATTTTGGCGTATTTTCTGTCTGCCCTCTGCTTTTTGTTTATGAATGCAATGTGCACAGCCAGTTTCTTGACCCTGCACCATGCCTTCCCCCAGCATGATGAACTGTATTATCTGTAGCTGTGAGCTGAGATAAACCCTTTCCCTCCTTAAGCCACATCTTGTCAGGTATTTGTTCACAGCAATGGCTAAAGGAACTGAATGTGTGCAACTGTATAGATAAGCCCTTTTGTGATCTATCTGCAAACAGACCCCAACTCATGCCTGATTCTAATGCTAATTTGAAAAGAATTACCAGTATCAAATAAGTTTGGAAAGCATTGAATTAAATCAATTTAAATCAATATTATTATTATCACACTTCTGCAATCTTCAATCAAGAAATTGTTACTGAAACATGTGATGAAAGGTCGTTTTCCTTGTAGCAGGCCAAGGGCTTACATGGAGCACTGCACAGGTTTTTTCCAGTACTTTCTTTCCTCTTTAAGAGCCCAAGAAAGTTCCACAGAATTCACTTCAGGAAATGCTTTTCTTTCCATATGATACATCAATGTTGCCTTGGAAACGAGGTATATTTTTGGAGAGTTTGAATCTGACCTTTTTTTTTTGAATTTACAAAAATATTCCCCCAAACCAATATGATCATATTTTACATGTCACATAGTTACTGTATTGTGATTTCCATACTTCTCAGATTTTACCTCCTAGGAGAATACGTGTCTCTGTTTTTCTTTGCAGTTTTCCTCTAAAAATCACACATTCATAATAAATGTTATAAAAATATGCATAGAACACAACATCAGAATCATATCCATTTATCTTGACATTCATTTTAAATAATACCAGAGTTAGAATTTATAGATATATAAGTCTAATGAAAATTATTTCTAGTATTACCATCAAAAATGTCACAGAAAGGGCTGGAGAGATGGCTTAGAGGTTAAGCGCCTGCCTGTGAAGCGTAATGACCCCAGTTCAAGGCTCAGATCTCCAGTACCCACATAAGCCAGATGCATAAGGTGGCACATGCTTCTAAAGTTTGTTTGCAGTGGCTGGAGGCCCTAGTGCATCCATTTTCTCTCCCCCCATCTCTGTCACTCTCAAATAAATAAATAAAAATAAAAAATTTTAAAATATCATAGAAATATTTTAAGGGTATAGCTCAGTGGTAGGAACTTTGCCTAGTATGCATGAGGAGTTAATTCCATCCTCGGGACCATATAAAAGTAGGTTTTCTCTATAATCTCCACTTGAGATAACAATTCCATCAACTAATATAACTAAATTACTAACTTTGATAAAATTGTGCTTTATACCAAGCTTTTGTTTGAACACTTTTAATAGCCTTGTATTCTGAGCACTCCTCTCATTTTTTACTGTATTTAACTTTATGTTCTAAAGGGGAAATAAAGCATTATTCAATCATAATCACTCATAATAAGCAATTTTCCATCAATGATAGCGTCCTCTTTCTTTGACATTGTTTCTACATTCAGGGGTGTAAAAATTCTTAACAATATATATAACACATTTGTGAAATTTTATTCCAGCCTCTAGTGAAGTGCTAAGGATCTATGAGGAAACATATTTTCTTTTATACTTTTAAATCTCATCCAGAATTAGTTGAACATTTTAAATGTAATACTTATTAGATGACATATAATATTTAAAATGTTCCATTTGTATGTTTCTTATTATATTAACATAAGGAATTTCATAATTATAAGTGTAGTATAATATGACTATAGAAATATTTAAGATGTTTGTCATAACTTGGTATTGGGTTGTCTTTTTATTTGGTAGGGATGTTGTCCTGAGTATAGAAAAAAAAAAGTATCTCATGGATATACAAGAGTTTTGTTAATTAGAAATGCCTTGGTTTTATTTTCAACCTTAATTTGTCAACATATCATAACACAGATAGGACAATAACTTTGGTACTTCATTAGTATTAAAAATCACTGTTAACTTGTGTTTTAAAAACAAAATTTATCATCAGTATTATAAGGGTCATCTCAGGCTTTCATCTTTAGAAGAGACACATGAGTCAAATAATGATCCCTGGGAACAAAAGAAATTTTTCAGTGTCCAAGGTTAAGAATG
Source organism: Dipus sagitta (assembly GCA_036346955.1). Classification (NCBI taxonomy): domain Eukaryota; kingdom Metazoa; phylum Chordata; class Mammalia; order Rodentia; family Dipodidae; genus Dipus; species Dipus sagitta. The sequence goes on along the minus strand of CM070770.1, from coordinate 197,950,130 downwards.
GTAATTATCACCTACAAAGACACCAGGGTCCAGAGAAATAAACATTTGAGCTATTCTCATAATCGATGTGTTGCAGAGATAGACAGATGATATAGAGACTCAATACTTTATAGTGGATATAATTTAGTTTCCAAGGGACTAATAGCAAAATAGCATTGCAGACATGTGATTGTATTTTACAGAGATGGTTTCAGGAAAATCACTAAACATTTATTAGAATTCTAAAGGGAATTATGCCCTATGCCATCTTTCCTTATTCCTTCTAGTAACAGAGCAAAATTGTGTTGTCTTTACATTAATTTGTTGATTCTCTGAAAAGGATTACTTATTTACAATAGAATTGTATCTTAAATAGTATAAGCTATGTAGGCTTAGTTGACATTTTACTTAGATTATTAATGTGTGTCAGTTGTTTCATGTAGTGGTAATGAAATTAATTATGTCTGTGGACTATTGTCATAACAACACTTTAAACATGATAGCTATTATGAGTAGCATCCCTTGTGGACTTGTGGTAAATTTTCAAAATATACAAAACCACGACATACTAAGGTTATCTATGAAAAGGATTGGGATGACAAAATAAAAACATATCGTTGTTATTACCTGGTACATCAATACGTTTGATTCCTTGGAGCTATTTAAAAATGTGTTCGAAAGTCCTAGGGGTCAAGTGCTTATCATGGAAGAATGAGTACCTGAGTTCAGATGCCCAGCACCCATGTACAATGCCAGACACAGTGGGACTTGTCTCTGAACCCAGTCTGGTCCAGTAGAGAAAGATGAATACTATAGAGTTGCTGGATAGCTAGTCTGGCCTTATTAGTGAGCTCTAGATTTTGTGAGATACTGTTTCAAAAAAAAAATAGGTAAAAGGAAGACAGAGTGTCAATATTTGGCCTTATTGTGCTTATACACACATAGGCACCCATACATGCATTCCCAAACATGCGAACATGCTTGCACACATTCATGCCATAAACACACACAGAAGCACAAAAATAAGGTAAAGCAATGATTACTCAATATAACTTACATATTCATCTAACGTCCTAGTTAAACCATAAAGCAAGTATGTATATTGGTAACACACAGACTTCAGCATACTTTTTATTATGTTTTCCCACACTTGGTGTTTATGTTTTTTTATGTCATTGATAATGTATTTTAGTAATTGATAGTCTCTTCTATGTGAGAAATCTTTCAATTCATTGAGCATAATCAATTTTTCCAGGTAGATATGATAGTGTCAAAAACAAATGCTAGTGCACATTTATCTTTCCATTCAGGTTTAGGTCAATCTAACTGTAACTAATGAAAACTTTAAACACACACATGTACATAGTTTGTAAATATGTTTTTATATCAATGGTAAATGTTGGCAAAAATATCATTCTTATAAGATTTTACAAACCATATATTTTAAAATGTTTATTTAATTTATTTATTCATTTGAGAGAGAAAGATGCAGATACAAAAAGAGAGAATGGGCATGCCAGAGTCTCTGGTTACTGCAAACAAACTCCAGATCTGGTATTACATGGGTACTGGGGAATTGAACTCTGGTCCTTAGGCTTTGTAGGCAAGTGCCTTAACCACCCTCTCCAATTCACAAACCATATCTTAGTGACACCTTTGAATGTATGCACGAACACTTAACATTTCAATAACAAGCTGAAATACATCACATCACATCAGTAATATGAATATTTATAAAACAGTGGGAAGAGGATGCCAAGTTCAAAGCTAGCCTGAGCTTCATTGCAAATTCCAACATAGCCCAGACCACCTGGTAGCACACACACACACACACACACACACACACACACACAGAGAGAGACAGAGAGAGAGATTCAAAAATAATAATTTAATGCACAAAAATATCTGCTTGAAAGTATAAAATCACTCTGACGGAAAGAATGCAATACATAGACATTCTCATAGGAAGAAAGAGTTTTCCTTCCCCAAACCCAGGAGCATTATTTTTGTGGTGTTCTTCAATAGGGAAAGTGAATACTGAGGGCATACTGTGAGGATTATACACCAGCCCTGCTATCACTGTGGTCTATATAAATATCACTGTATAAATATTACATGTCCATATATCTAGTAGGTATGTCTATTGTGTTAAGTGTACATAGAAATTTCACAATTTTACCATGTATCATTTTTCACATATATCATGAACTTAAATATGATATTTCATATAGGATAAAATGTTTGAAAATGCTAATGTTCAAGAAAATGTTAATAATGATTTTTAAGAAATAATTTATTAAAGCTCTTCAACTCTCCTAACCTGGTGATCACATTTATAATATTACATCTGATCTGTATTCAGATTTCACTCCCCTATTTGAAAATTAACAAATACAGAGTGATCTCCTTGTGATCAGTATCAAAGACTGAGTCACTGATATCTGGATGGCCAGTGTTAGAGAATACAAAAGGGATTAATACTGTTCCTACTTCTGCTTGAATCCTGCCATGTCTCAACCCAATCCAGTTTGGGCTTTCTGTTATCCCCCCTTTCACTTATGAAAATCCTGTGGTTACATACTACTTTGGAAGCACCAGCATGATTTGTGCATAGGGAAAATGATTTCCTCATCTCCAATTTTATTGTTATAATAGTTTTATTATATATTTATTTCTGTGTGTGTGTGTGTGCGCACGTGCGTGCGCGCACATGCGTGCGCACAGGTATGGGTGCATCATTGTCTTTTGCACTGCAAATGGATATCAGATGCTTGCACCACTTTTTGCATCAGGGTGTAGATGGGTGCTAAGTACTTGAACCTGAGGAAGCTGATTTGTAAGCAAGCACCTTTAACTGCAAAGCCATCTCTCCAGTCACATTAATTTTATTTATAGTGACTAAAATAGCCTTCAATTCATGATGTATAGAATAGGTAACTTAGCTTACTGTTAACATGATTTCATATGTCCTCAGATAAGAATAAATCCTATTAGATATAGAATAACTCAATAGTCTTCTATTTGTTTCTGCAACATTCACTTTAGGCTCATCTTTGTAATTACACTTAATCTTTTCTATGCCAGCACTTTAAAAGTTGGATGAACTATGCTTTCAGAAGGAAGGATGCTAACTAAACCTTATGGAACTTAATTTGATCTCAGACAGAGGAATTGTCTCTACAATCATGAAAGTTTGCCTCAGCTTAACTTCATCACAAAGACAATTTTTATATCTATTGAACTCCTTCCCAAACTATTCCTTGAATCACTGTGTGAGTGAGAATTTGGCAAATATTGAAGAAATAACAAAGTGTGACATACATTTTCAAGAGAACATGGCTTGTACATTGAAAATGCAATAAAATATACCACCAGGAGAATGCCCATGAAGGTAATTCTTGAATGCAGTTGCTCATAGTGACATTTTTTTCCCCAAATCCTGCTCTTGGTCTCTAAGCTTCATCCCCTGTCTCCACATATGTCCCTGAACCTATCTATACTCAGCCAATAAGTCTACTATATGCTATTCACTTATCTTGGGCATTAAAACATACTTTTGAAACCAAATCACACATATATTTAACGTTAACTCAGTGATTTTCCTGTCTTAAGTTTGCTGCTCTCCACTACATTTCTAATACATTTAACTTGATATAAGAAATCTATATCATGGGATAGATAAGGTTCACATATGGAAGGTTTAGTGAGGCTGCTAGCCTCATCACTGAATCAGTTCACTGTTGAATTATTTGTTGGATTAGGGGGGGGGGTGTCTTGTTGTAAAAGCAGGTTAGTGGGGAATGGCTCTTTAAAGAATATATCTCATCCTTGAGACCTCCTTGCCCCATACTCTGTTTTCTGGCCACCATGAGATAAGCAACTTTGCTTTGACGTACCCTCCTTATGAAGTGCTTCCTGATGGCTCAGAAACAACAGAACTAGCCAACCAAGGACCTTTGAAACTTTGATCCATTTCAAACCCATCCTTCCTCACTAGACTTAATTTTTTCATATATTTTATTACAGTGGTGAAATACTAATCCTTTTGTTTTAGATGTGGTTGATTTTTAAAAAGACAATTGTGTTACTCCTCTGCCCTTCAGAATTATTCTAAGCATCCAACTCAACTTTTCTATTCACCTACTCTCATAGTTCTAATAATCCCTATCACCCACTCATTATCCTTTTTGTAAAAGAATTCCACAGTATTGACTAACCATCAAGGGAAACTTTAAGAGGTTTTATTCAGCAGTATTTTGGTCTCATCTCTTACTTCTCTCTTCATACCTTTGATTCTTTATGTGAGTGTCATATTGCTCTTACACTTGCAAATATTAACACATGCTACTGCTTTTATTTATTTATTTTTTGGGCACCCACTTCCTCCTCCATCCTACACTCTCTTAGTACTCATTTATTCCAGGTAGTCTTTTTGGACCACCTTTGTATCTCTACAACTTACAAATCCAAGCATCTATTTCTCTCACCATCAAGTAAGTTAGATATTATTGTAGTCATCTGCTTAATTTAGTCATATACTTTTATTTAACACACAAGAAAACAGCCTACTTCTATGCTGGTTGAATTTTCCAAAAATGCCTAATACTATAAAAGAATCAGGGCTGGAGAGATGGATTAGTAGTTAAGGTGCTTGCCTATGAGGCCTGAGGACCCAGGTTTGATTGCCCAGTACCCAGGTAAGCCACATGCACGTGGCGGAGTTTGTTTGCAGTAGCAGGCGGCCCTGGTTCACCAACTCACTCTCCCTATCTGCCTCTTTCTATCTCTATTAAATAAATAAAAAAGTAAACAAATACATAAATTAAATAATTTAAAAAACAAGTTTCATTATCACAGTCTTGCTGATAGGCTTTAACACAAGGATCCTAAGGAAACCAGGTATGTTTCTTTACCTACCTCTTTCAGACACGTGTTGCCCTGAGGCCAATCTGGCCATGCTCAGTGTGGCACCTGAATAACTACACTTGGTATTCGTTGAAACATTTCCTGTAAAATACTGTTTCAAACAGTGAGTGATACTGATCAAGGGACAGTATTAAAAAATAACAAAGTAGTTGTGCATAGAATAAAGGCAGACTATGGTGTTAAATGACTTTTCTATGGTTTATTCTTTCTGTTCAATACAGTTGGAGTCAAATTCCAGGTGGTAAGTTGGAAGGTATTTTACTTCCTTTATTTTCGCTTAGTTTTGTTTTCCTTCTACTGATATTGGCCTCAATTAGCTTCTAATTGAGGTTGTCTTGATATCAACTTACAATTGTATTTAGAAATTATGAAAATATATTACTATTATGGAAAATATTGTATTATGCTATTGAATGTACATATTGAATAAAAAGCCAAAATTTACTGGTGTTCATTCTATTGAGAATAGAATATTAATCTAGGATTATTTTTTAATAGAAATCATAACATCAATATACAGAAATATTGTATTCATTTTAATGTTCAAAACTTTAAATAATAATTGCCAAGTATAATCATTTATATTAATTAACCACTCTCTTGGTTAAGATAATAATTAATATATGAATTTGATCATTGGTTAATCAATATTTAAATACTTAAAAATTTTCATATTGTATTCCATGAAATGTCATGCAATTTTCATCCTAGGAAAATAATAAATTGTTTAGTAGTTTTATTTGGAATAAAATAAAACATTATCATAACTTTATCTCTTTCATTCTAAATTTTGTTTTCTAATTTTTGACTAAAATACAAAATTTTACAATTTACAAATAAAAAAATTTGAGACATTTCTCATGGTAAACCTGAAAATATAGATGCCAGTAATGTGAAGGACAAATGATCACACCATAGAGACTTCTTCTTCCTCCTTCTTACTGGTATGTTCATTTATGTTTCTGTGCAAGCATACACAACTAGCTAGCTAAATAGAGAGGTATATGTGTATCTATGCTGATATATTCACTTAGCTATAGTAAAATTCATATTGCTTAACATGCAACCTGCTTGTAGAAAAAGTAGTAACCTATTTTAACTGGGTAGAGTGTCAGTTTCTGTAGGTAAGAAGACATACAAGTGTCTGCAGATATACTTCAGAGGTAGTGACCTTGCCCAACATTGTCTAGGCGCTAGTTCCAATTCCCAGCTCTCCACTTCCCCAAAGAAGATATGTAGAATTGCAAGATGGAAAGAAGAAAGAGTCAAAGAAGACCACCTTGTTTTTAACAGATTTTTTAAACTTGGAACTAAACACTGAGATGCTATCAAAATACTAACAATAATAAAAATTATAAAAGTGTGGTGGTTTGATTCAGGTGTCCCCCATAAACTTAGGTGTTCTGAATGCTAGGTTCTCAGCTGATTTATATTTGGCAATTAATGCCTCCTGGAGGGAGTGTATTGTTGGGGGTGGGCTTATCGTTGTTATAGCCAGTTTCCCCATGCCAGTGTTTGGCCCACTCTCCTGTTGCTATTGTTCACTGTATGTTGGCCAGGGGGCGATGTCCACCCTTTGCTCATGCCACCATTTTCCCCTGTCATGGTGGAGCTTCCCTTCAAGCCTGTAAGCCAAATAAACCTCTGTATCAGACAGCTTCAGGTTCGCTGAGATGAACTTCCAGACCAGGCACAGTTATGGAGGAAGGGATTTATTGAAGCTTACAGATCCAGCGGAAGTTCCATAAAAGCAGAAGAAACTGGCCTGCCTTCACAGGCCCAAGCAGAGAGAGAAAAGCACAAGCCTAAAGGTCAAAAGCCACAGCACACTTCAGGAACTCCAGCTAGGCACACTTTGTATATCTATAGATTGAAATCTGAAACCCACCACCACACCTAAAGATCCACCCAGTGACATTGCCTCCAGCCAAGTGGCTAGAGATGCAAACTACAAATAAATAAACAACTGAATATATTGGGGGCCATCTATTCTATTCAAACCACCACATTCTGCCCCTGGCCCCCAATAGATTTATAACCATCACACATTGTAAATTGTATTCAGTTCAATTTCAAAGGTCCTCACAGTCTTGACCAATTTAAGATATGAAGACCTGTAAAATCAAACAAGTTAAACACTTCTAACATATAAAGGCACAGAGTAAACATTTTCAACTGGTATAAGGCACAGCAAGGAGAGACTAAAAGAATGCAAACTCAACCACCATCAAACAAACATCAAACTTCTGCAGTTCAAGTTCAATATACCCAGAGACTAACAGTCTCCAGACTTTTCAATTCCGCCCCTCCAGCTGGGCAGAGTACCTGGGGAACACTTCCATCCCAGGCCAACAGTGTGCTCTATGGTAGCCCTTGCACAGTCCTGGTATATACAAAACATCTTCAGGTCTTCATGCAAACCACGGTCCATCTTCCAAAGGCTCTTTCAGTCTATCAGGGCATCATGCCCTGCCTCATGCCACATCTCAGCAGCAGCTCCTGGAACCATGTGCAATTCATGACCACTCTTCACATTTTCCAAAGGCTCTTTCAGCCTATCAGGGCATCAGGCCCTACCTCATGCTGCATCTCAGCAGTGGCTCCTGGAAGCATGTGCAACTCAGGGCCACTCCATGCATTTTCCATGCTTCTGAAACCAATACCAGGTGTGTAGGACACAGCCATATTCTTAATTCACAGACAAAGTAAATCATAACCTTGAAAAGCAGGTTCCTTCTCCAGTCAACTCTTTCCAAAAGTGTTTGCATTTCTATGAGAGTCTTTCCTCAGGCATCCTTTCCATTGTTTTAATGTAAAGCAGTTGGAACATCTTCCTTAAGATTGCTAATGTGTTTGACAATAGCAGGTTCAGTAACCTAAACCCAGTCTCAGTGCCTGTAATTTTAACTTGCTTGAGGTTTTCCAGCTTAAAATCTTAAATCTCTCAGTCCAATATCTTTAGCCCAGCACATCAGTCCATTACAAATTTAACCTTGATCAAACACTCTGGGCCTGGGCAGCAGGACATAGCCAGCCCTTATGCCAGTAGCCCAGTTCCAACAAAGTCCTCTGAAGTCTTTCCTTCCCCTTAGAAAGCTCATAAGCCAAGCCTCGAAGTTCAATGCTCTCTGCACTTAGCATTCTCAGACTCTCATCAGAATAGTCCATAAAACTTGGCTTACCACTCCAGAAGATATCTTCAGTTGCAAGCACCAAATCCATGCCTATTCCTCCAAAACAAAGGTTCCAAAAGATCAACATCCACATAGTAAGGTTCATCTCACCCCACTCCTGGTACCAAATTCTGTAGCAGACAGCTTCAGGTTCGCTGAGATGAACTTCCAGACCAGGCACAGTTATGGAGGAAGGGATTTATTGAAGCTTACAGATCCAGCGGAAGTTCCATAAAAGCAGAAGAAACTGGCCTGCCTTCACAGGCCCAAGCAGAGAGAGAGAAGCACAAGCCTAAAGGTCAAAAGCCACAGCACACTTCAGGAACTCCAGCTAGACACACTTTGCATATCTTTAGATTGAAACCTGAAATCCACCACCACACCTTAAGATCCACCCAGTGACCTTGCCTCCAGCCAAGTGGCTAGAGATGCAAACTACAAATAAATAAACAACTGAATATATTGGGGGCCATCTATTCTATTCAAACCACCACAACCTCTTTCCCACAAGCTGCTCTTGGTTGGGTGATTTCTACCAGCAATGTGAACCTGACTGCAACTGAGGAGTTGTAAAGTGGTACTGAGGAGTGTGATTGCTGCTAGACACCTGACTGTGTGGCTTTAGCCTTTTGGCTTTTAAAGTTTTCTAACTCTTGTTGCTGACATATTTTGATTAGATCAATCCAAGCAAATTTTCTTCAGTACTGAAAATCTCTGCAGCGTTATACTCATGGCTACAATCCTCTTTGCATAAAATATTAATTGGGATTAGATTAATTAGCTATGAATATATTTTAAAAGTTAGTGAGATTTATTTTTATTCTCCATGTACATAATTTAGAACTGCCTTGGGCTGGAAAAATCACTCCGCTTTAAAGGCACTTGCTTTCAAAACCTGATGGCCTGCATTTTATTGCCCAGTACCCACATAAAACCAGCTGCAGAAAGTGGCACATGCATCTGGATTATGTTTGCAGTGGCAAAAGGCCCTAGTATGCTCTTCCCATTCTCTCAATCTATCTTTTCTTTCTCTGTTAAATTAAATAAACAAATAAATGTTAAACCTGTCTTTATGGGGTATGTTTTATTAGAAATATCTTCTTACAAACCATATTGTAACTCATAATTTATTAAATTGAAAACCACTCTGTAAATGTGAAAAGAAGCTTCCGGAACACTTAGTTCATAGCAATGTAAAATGAGAATTTTCCAAAAAGAACAGTTTCCACAAGTACAATAAACTTTCTGAAGGAGCTAATAATAAGACATAAATATCAGAGTATATTTTTGCTTAAAATAAAATTTAAAAAAATGTTTAAAGCATTATACAATAAGATTTGAGCAATGTCATTGGAAACCTTATACACACATCTAAATAGTAATGATTTTAATTAAAGACATGGTTACCTGTTATTTATGTTTGTTTAACTATAATTTCTATAATGAAATAACTATACTTGAGGAAGGAAAATGCAGGAGAAATGGCCTGTTTAAAGATTTAACATTTGTTATATCTACTATAGAAAAATTGCCACATAATAAAAGAAAATATGCAAAGTGATACTATTTGAAGGAAAGCCAAGATATTGACCTTTGGTACTAATGAAATTCATGTTGCTTTATGGCTGTCACTTAACTTGAAGATGAATATTGCATAGATGCTATTATTTCCATTTCTGAAATGAGACTAAACTATGGAAAGTTAATAATTATCTCATTGAAATAACAATTCATGCAGTAAATAAGCATTGAGTGCTTTCTATTTCCAGGCATTCTCCTAAGAGCTTAGGTCCTGACAATTAATCACAGAGACCTTCCTGTTGTCTATTCAGAGTTTACATAAAATATATTCCTGTTATTATCTAGTAAGCCAAACACTACCAGCTACCCATCTTTATATTTCATCATTTCTTAGTCTAGTCTATTGTGTGTCGATTTTTAAACAGTTATTATGACTATTTAGAAACATACATAGCATATTAATGTTAATTGAATAATTATATTAATATTAAATAATCAATATACATAGATTAACTATTATAATTATTTACTAAAATTACTTACATTGGCTAAATTAATGCCTATGAATTACTAAAGACTTTATTAATACCACAGGAATTATAGTTTATGAAGTCTCCTAAAGAAATGATTTATTTTTCAAAGATATATTAATATATGTAAGTAATAATTGTCTGTGTCACCCTCTTGAGCTTCATAAGTCTATAGTAATTCTAGTACACACCAATCCCAGGTATGATTACTACACCTGTAAACCATTCAGAAAAACAGTTAACCAGCATCTATCACATGCCAGGGTTGTTCTAGGAACTTGAGATATATTATTAAGAATTGTGCTACAGATCTCTGTCCTTGTAGAGTTACATTTCAGAAGAAGTCAGGTATGTATAAACAACAATGACAAGAAATAGAAAATCATTTAAGTATGTAAGGAGATGATGATGTTTATGTAGAAAATAAGAGCAGGTAGATATGCCATGCAGGGGGACATTCCAATTCTTTTAAATGATAGAAAATGACAGGCATCAATCTAAAGGTAACAAATGCTTAAAGTAAATGCAACACTTTAAAACATTTTTGAGTATGAAAATGTGAGAAAAGAACAGTATTTCCTTTTCTTCCTTTATCATTAGCCTTTTTTCTTTCCATCATTGATCCTACCCTGGACTACAATGCCAAAGCAACTGTACATTTACCAACCTATCTTCTCTAAAATGAATGATAGGATCACATACCCCAGAGATATTGTGAGGCAAAGATTTCTGGTGTTTGAACTACTTATAGCACTGTTAGACATTCAGTCACTAAATAGTAAGAGTGCATTGATTAATATGATCTTGATGGGAAGTGATAATTCTACTTTGTGAAAATAAAAAGATGAGTTTGACTATTAGTCCTGCATCAAAATATCAGATTAATCCCTCTCATGGGATTTTTATGGAAATTGTTTTGTATTTTCTATAAAATAATCTTATCAGCTTTAAATAATTAGTATTCTACTTTTCCTAAGTCATGTATTGCATTATTGGCTTGTTACAACACACTTCAGAGTATGAATGAACCTGAATAGCAATGAAGAAAGTTTATGATTCATTCCTTTGTCCTTAAATACAGTCGATAGCCTTATTAAAAGTGTACAAATGAACTTTAAAAATAAAAGGAATCTACAGATTTCTTTATGTATCTAGACATTTAAGTTAAATTCATTAGATTAAACAGTGTTTTGTTTTTCTTTCCTGAAATGGAAATTAGGCATTCAATATTGTCTTATTGCTGATTACCCCTCAAATTTTCATATGTTTAATTAATATTTAAAATAAAGATTGATATTTTTCTCTATGTTCAAGAAATATTGGATTAGCATATCTAAATAAAAGCATTAATTTTTAGTCATTTCTATTTACATTATCTTTGATGCATGATCACAGTGAAGCAAACAAATTGACATTTGATATAATTATTGTTTCATAAATACAATGTTTGTTAAACATGTTTAACACCTTCTGGGCATACCATAAATAGAAGGTACATTATCAAACTTTGGTAGATGAATCACTTTTCAAAGGTGAGCATGCTTGTGTCTTCTTCATTCTTTAAAGAATGCCCAGGGTTTAAAATATGAATACTTTAAAACTCATTGATGAATATTTTAGTATTCACTTTCTCTTTAATGAAATACTGAATTAGTTTTTACCTCATTTCTCTCACATTATATTGTGAGCTTGAACTTCCATGAAGCAACCACATACATAAAATGTATAAGTAATAAACATGATTTTTATGAGAATTTGTACATGCATGTATATGCAAATATCAGAGGACAAAGTATGCTCCCATTTGACTGCACTTTATATATTTGTTATGAAATTTTAACATATTAAGCATAGTTAAATATTCACATTTTCTCAGTAGTGCAGAATACTAACTGAGGGTTTTTTTTTTTTGATTTTCCAATTGCATGTATAGATTTCATGAGTTAGAGAAGAGATGTTACATTTTTTTTTTTATTTCCTGCCATTAGATTATCATCATTATATTGTCAGGTACCAAAATTTTATCTTTTTTTTGACAATAGTCTTCTTGAAAGACAGTGAATTTAAATCTCTATTTTGATTCCCCTTCTTTTCAGATAAAATATACTTAAATAAAATTAAAAACACAATAATTCAGATTTGCCAGGCTTGATGGCACACATCTTTAATACCAGCTGTTAGGAGGCCAAAGTATGAGGATTTCTGTGAGTTAGAGGTCATCCTGAGGCAACATAGTAAATTCCAGGTCACCCTGGGTTAGAGTGAGACCCTGCCTCGAAAAACCAAAAAAGAAAAAAAAAAAAGGCTAAAATAATATAAGTGTTCTTACTCCCAAATGAAGAGATATTTGAAGAAGCAGATAAAAAGTTCCCAAATTTCATATATTATAAATTGTGTGCATCTGTAAAAATATCACATTATAAAACATTTACCATGTATAGTCATTATCTGTAAATTAAAAAAAAATTATTACGGTGTCAATGGAGATAACAAAAAAATGAAATGTATTGGACAAAATGTATGCCACTTATTTTCTCAATGTAAATTCTAGCCAAAAACTGGAAATAATTGGGGATAAATACCCAATCATATTTAAGAAAATGTCTTACAATCTACTCAGGATTTTCCAAAGCTTGTGCTTCATCTTTATCTTGTCTACCATCACATAAATAAATATTTCATAGGAAATTTTATATTTTATAGTATTTCTATCAAGTGTCACTGAAAAAATATATATATTCTGTCATAAATTCTCCCAAGTAGACAAGGGAAATTTATTCCTATAGATATCAAGGCAACTGGTGTGAGGAGGAAAGTACTTCAACATTTCATTTACAGTTCTTTCAATAAATTCACACATGAAAACATGGTCAAAAATAAAATTAAATTACTCTAAATAATAAATAATAGCTGAATCCTTATCCTTGTCTGCTGGGGTCTCCTGGATAGTCTAGATTTGCTAGCAATCTTGAATATTTATATTTATAATGTGAGGGATAAGGCTGTATTCAGTCAGATGTTGTAAAAGTCCTACAGCTGGTGTCAGTCTTTATGCAGCATGCCTGTGAAGAAGAGGTTTCATCTGAGAATTTCTTAGGTAAGGGCTCTCAGTGACTTCTTAGTATCTCCACCCAACAACTTATAAATATAACATCAGACATTTCCTAATAGTACATCATATACTCTCTTCCCTTTATGCTCCCTCCCAAATTTTCTGTATTCTTTCCTGGGTAACCTCTACTAAAGATTGTGCCAGAAAACCACTCTCAGCCAATTGAAAGCTAATCAGAGAATCAAATTGCACATTCTTTGATGTAGTAAACAGTGTTAAAATAGTATTTTTGAGGCAATACTGTCATGGTTTCAGGTGAAATGCATTAATAACAATCAAAACTGTTTTCTTTAATCACACAGGAATATTTGTGTTGAGTAATCACAGTGTATAATAACCATTTAGAATACATTACATTCTGAAGTAGAGCGAATATCACAAGACAAATTTAAGTTGTACTGAAGAAATAGTCATAAATAATACTGATTTTGTTTCATTTTGACCCTAGTAAAAGGATGAGGATATTATTATTTAAATACTTCAGTGAAATTTTATTCAGGTTTTCCTGGAGAAAACTTAAAGGTACTTTCTCAAGATTTTAGAGAATTTACTATTTAAAAACACAAAAATAGGGCTAGAGTGATGGCACAGCAGTTAATTCACTTGCCAACAAAGCTAAAGGACCCAGGTTCAATTCCCCAGGACCCACCTAAGCCAGATGCACAAAATGGAGCATGCATCTGGAGTTCCTTTGCAGTGGCTGGAGGCCCTGGTGTGCCAGTTCTATCTGCCTCTTTCTCCAAGTTTCTCTCTCTCAAAAAAAAAAAAAAAAAAAAAAACTGCCAAATACTGACTCACCCATCTTTAAAAATATAAATAAATAGATTATACCTGTCACCTATAAAAAAAAAACACCCCACTTCCAAAGAATTGGTCTAGATCCTTCTTCTGCATGGTTTCTATTAACTCAAAGTATATGTACGTATATGTAAATGGAAGACACTTGATATCTTCTGTTACTGGACTATATTGACCTTTTTCCCATTTTAAGAACCCCAAAAGAATTGGGGTAGTTTTTTACAGAACAGCTAAAAATAAAGGTCAATTGTTCACCAACAAATGAAGAGTATAGCCATTTTTGTGAACTTGAAAAATAATTTAATTTTGTAAGGCCTTATCAGTTGAGTGCTTCCAACTCTTCTCTAGGTAATCCTCAGCTAAAACAAATGTGCATAAGCCATAGCTTTGAATTAAGTTAATATGGTCATATAATCATAAGGTTGTAATGTTCATATATGTCTAAATTGCTTTTGGATGCAATATACTACAAATAGCTCAAATTTATTAAGTGATTCCTGTGCCAGAAGTAGGTTTAAACACAATTGAGCAAGTTTAAGACCGAATCTCATAGCATATTTTTAATTATTTAGCTTCTTTTCAAATTTAGATATATCTGTAGCAATTTCCAATGTACTTGTCCTCAAAGACGTCAATTACATTAGGAAAAAGACATTCATATAAATTCCAAGAGCTTCCAGCATAGTGACAGAAAGTGTAAAATGGGCTGAGAGGAGGCATGGCGATTAGGTAGCTTCATAAAGATCCTGTTGTAGGTAAACCTAATTGGATTTGGATTGAATAATATGTGTACAAACACTTACCAGACATAGTTATGTTAGAACAGACCAGAGAGTACTAAGCAAATTTAAGAAAATGTGCACATTATGTAGAAAGAAATGAAAATAAATCTTTTTTAGGTGGAATCAGGATAGAGTTTGAGAAAGACAGTTTGAGGTCAGGGTTTGGTACCTGCAAAATAACAGAATGAAGGGTCGAGTTCATGTTGCTTTAATTAGAGTCACTGGAGGTTGATGGGGTGTTCTTATGAAACGTGCATGGCAGGGTCATAACAAAACTCAATGTGCTAAGACTTGCCTCATGAATACATTTTGTTGTTCTTAAAGTCAGAGGAAAACTGGCCTGCTCTGTACTGTTAAAGGAACAGTAAATAGTCTCTGTTAGCTGAAGCCTGCATATTTGATAATGTACTATTTGTGTTCAGAAACCAATCATATGATGATGTCTCTTATCAACTTTAAATATATTAAGTGTTTCAATTTCATTGTATTTTAAAGCATTTGATTTACTTTTCACATATTTTAATTATAATCTTTGTAATTACCATATCTAATTTTATGGCCAATATACTAGTTAGACTTAAAAAACAGCAACTTACCTGACATAGTATATATCATAATTTCATGAGAATTCAGAAAAATCATACAATGTCAGTGAATTATGGAAGGTTCAATATTATTCATATCATATTAATAATTAAAAACACATTAGCCCTGCTGAACTTATATACATTTAGGAGGAAAAATGTCTAGGTCAGTTATCCCAGTACCAAAATATAGTATGGGAATATTCTCTGATATTTCCTTGTCTCAATTATGATTCATTTTGCCTCATTTATATCTAAAGATCACCAATAGCATTTGAAAATATTTGAATGCAGAAAACTGTTATAATTAACTTGCATATTTTACAAGAAGATATACTATGAGCAAAAGTGCATTAATTTATCAATCAGATTATAACCTGACAAAATAGCTCAGAGATGATTACTCACTCTTAGGAGAAAGGTCAGGATGTGTTGGAATTTAGATTGATTCTTAGTGAGGGAAAATAAAATATTTAAATAAAAATGACTATCTCTGAATACAAAACTAACTAATAAAGAAAAAATGACTATCTCAACTTTTAAGTGAAATTATTTCTGCTATAATGGCTAAAATATCTAAAACATAAGCTGAGCTGTATTTCAAAAAGTATGGCATAATTCACTTTCCTTTCAAATACTCTTAAAGAAGGCATTACTTTTAAAATATTCATTATTTTACCAAGAAATTTGGACGTACCTGTAAGTCAAAATATAAATATATGCATATAGTCTTAAATTTGTTTTACAACAATTTATCTGCCAAACAAATGATGCAAAATAAGAGGTTAATGCAAATGAAATATCATTAAATATTATTGAAACTGTTCAATACTCTTGAAATGAAAGTGAAATTGATCCATTTTCATTTTTACTTATAATTAACTCTATAATAGATCTTGAAAATATATATTTATTTCAATAACTAATTTTATTTTCAAAGATAGTGAAAAGTAAATATGAATTGAACACATTATTCATCTTTTGTGGACTTGTACACAACTGCCCTTGGACAATGTTAGACTTATTGACAGGGGTTTTGCATTCCATGAAAAGGTGGTGCATGCAAAAAAAAATGTTCCCAGGTCCTTAAATACTTAAGGCGGCAGGATTTGTTCCTCTCCAATTATGTTATGCTATTTTTTCTTGAAATTATTTCACTTGTAAATTAATTAAACCTTCAGAAATTATAATTATCATGCAGTTTTTTTTCCAGTGAGTAAATTGATAACATTTATTCAAATTATCATGAAGAAGTAAGAGTTTACCAAATTCAAGTGCACGAATTAACTGTAGTTACTCTAGTTATATGAATGTCTAAAGGTTTTACTTTTTGGCTTTATTTTACTTCTACATGCAGTTCTCTATAGTTGCCTAACATATCGGCAGCTTTCTAATAATATTCCATAGTAAATTAGGTCCACTAAAGGGAGTTAAAAACTTATCTGCCTTGAGTAAGAATGTTGATGAAATGTAATTTCTTTTCAATATGTGTAAAACCAATTTATAAAAATATCCATCTTAAGCAAAAGTTGAAATTTCCTTATGTCAACCATTGAAGATAGCCTCCATTTAGTAACTGTGATAATTTCTTCTCTGTGCATTAAGCAAAATGATTTTTCTTTTCAGTTTTAAAATGTGTCACTATATTCATCTATATGTTCCTGGTACAAACATATTCATTGTTCCTCTACAGAAGAATCTCTTTAATACCAATGAAATGTTGGTGCACATAGATGATATACAACAGAATTTCTATATTTGTTACCTCCCTGAAGATTATTGAAATGTACTTCTGATTTGATTTGCAATACATTTCCCATATTTAATTTAAAAGAATAACATAAGATAACGATCTTGGACCCTTTATGCTTCTGGTATATTATATAGATATTAGAATACAAGCATAAAACTTTGCCAAAAGACCTGGAGATTTTTCTTAATGTAAGTTTTTTTTTCCTTTCTGTTTCTAAAACTTAACATTTTCTTTAAGGTATCTACATTTCCTCTGGCTAGGTTTATGACATATTCTCTCATTTCCAAGCCATGAGTGTGCTTCTTACTGGCAATATATATATCAAAAGGTAGTATACTAAACATGGATTGTACTAGAATGTGTAAGACATGAGGTGAAAATGAAAGGGCATTTTCATTCTCACAAAGTAGCTTTAAATGTGTGTGTGTGGCGGGGGGCGGGGGGGTAACTCAATTTGAATCTTAGTGTTTAAGCACAATGTACATGTTTGGATTTTAGTATCAGGGTTAGGTTTTCTTCCCTTCATAATGTATGATATTGAAATGCTTAGGTCAGATAAATTATTTTTGTGATTTTTTTCTATATTTCATACTATTTAGATCAATAAACTGACTACTTACACCATAATTAAGATGTAATATACTTCTAATCACTGCATCATCCTACCATACAACCAAATAAGATTATCTCCTTTTCAGCCATATCTCATTTAGGAATGAGAGGTAAATATTATATCAGGTTGTCAATCTTCAAATATTCATTCCAGCACTCTTCGTTATTCATTCATTATTATATTTATAAATCATAAATATTTTAGCTTTCATAATATTCTTGTCTACACGCCATGAAATTATTGTTTCTAGAGTCATTTATGTATTTACCTACCTAGGCACTGTTTTCCATTTAAATTATAATAATTACACGAGGGTTCCTTCTGGCTTCCCATGTTTAGAATGCAATTCCAGGTTTCATAGTAGCAATTTTATATCCCTGCACTGTGGTAATAATTGGGAATACTTTAATAATAATGGTGAAATACTGACAAACATTGAAAAATAAAAATGCCTATCTAAATGCTACCTAAGCCTGAAATTGCAGCTGAGTACCTGTTTCCCATAAGTAGAAGCTTGCTATTTTTGGGAAATCACTATACTTATCCATGGGTTTATGAGAGGAATCTTATTTCACCTATCTCTGACCAATAGTAATTTTATACTTTCCAAGAGGCCAATGCCCAGCCAGATATTTCTGACTGCTTTATATTCCAGAACCATGGAGCCTGAAGGCCTCAGCTAGGCTTGTGTTTCTGTCACACACCTTCTTGTTTATAATGCATCAATTAACAAAATAGGTTTCAAGTATGCATAGAGGAAAATGCTTGAAGTAGGTTAGAAAGTAGTATTATTTTTAAAAATAGCCTAAAGGTAGTTCTTTTTCATACTTAAGAAATGTTGATTCAAATCTTAATTTTTCTACTTTGTTTATTGAACACATATAATGACATGATGGTTTCCCTTCTTTTGTCGAAGTGAAACGCAAAGCTTTACTATATTAAAAAAAGAAATTTCCAACTCATTGCAATTTTATGCATACTTTTGATATAGGTTATATTTATTTTGGCACTTGCATTTTGAAAATTCAATTATAGCAGTTCCATAAAACAATCTTTCCTGGATTTTAGCAGTATGGTTATTTGTTCATAGACATACAACTACAACTACATATTAGAAGGACTGACATAGCTAAAAAGTAATTTTTTCAGCACAAGATTTTGATGTTTTAATTGAATTACATTTATTACATTATCCTTTATTTTAAAACCAGAATAGCATAATCACAGTGAGGTAGATCAATGGACGCATGAGTGACTACAGATAAAGATGTCAATTTGTCCATAGGTATATTTTCCACATATTATGTAGGTTTAATTCATGTTTCAATGAATCATTTTTCCTTTATGTTTATTTTCCTTTTAAAGTATAAATTTTTATTAGCACTGTGGTAGTTTGAATAGATGGCCCCCAATATATTCAGTTCTTTATTGTT
Organism: Dipus sagitta; assembly: GCA_036346955.1. Lineage (NCBI taxonomy): Eukaryota > Metazoa > Chordata > Mammalia > Rodentia > Dipodidae > Dipus > Dipus sagitta. The sequence continues at coordinate 197,930,926 of CM070770.1, read as the reverse complement.
TGTAGTTTGCATTCTGCAGCCACCTGGCTGGAGGCAATGTCACTGGGTGGATCTTTAGGTGTGGTGGTGGGTTTCAGTTTGCAATCTAAACATATGCAAAGTGTGCCTAGCTGGAGTTCCTGAAGTGTGCTGTGCTGTGTGGCTTTTGGCTTTTTGGCTTGTGCTTCTCTCTGTCTGCTTGGGCCTATGAAGGCAGGCCAGGTTCTTATGCCATTATGGAACTTCCCCTGGATCTGTAAGCTTCAATAAATATCCCTTCCACCATAACTGTGCCTGGTCTGGAACCTGAAGCTGTCTGCTACAAGCACTAATTGTACCTATTGTTCACTTGCTTAATTTTTTAATCAATTTTTACTTGTACCTAATATTTACAAAATTAATTAATATCCTACACCTTGTTTCAACTCCTATTTTCAATTTCTCTACTTTATCTTACTACTACTTTAGAAACAAAATTAAATAAAAACTGTGACAGAAAATCTTTCCCTTTATGCTATGTTAACTGGAAGTGTCAACTCTCAAGTTATTAGATATTATATATTATAGTTTTAATTTTAGTTCACTTTACCCTCTCGTTATGTGTTTGTATTCAATATTTACTGTATTAATTGACTAACTGATTTTGTTTCTGTGTGCATGCTCATTTGTAAGAAGGTGCAGGTGTGTGTGTGTGTGTGTGTGTGTGTGTGTGTACGCACGCACACACACACGTGCACAGGGGATATCATGGGCCTTTAGCTTGTTAGTTAGGCTATACTGACTGGCCAGTGATATGTCTGTTTTTGTCTGACTCTCCTGCCACTGGGTTATAAATGTGAACCTTCATGCCTGGCTTATTTTATTTATTTATTTTTTTATTTTGATTCTGGGGGTTAGACTCAGGTACTCATGCACACAAGGCAAACATTTACTGACTGAGCTATCCTATATCTCTAATCTCAAATTTACATCTTTCTATTTTAAGTGGATCATAAAATGACATTTTAAATGACAAGAGCCTAGATGCAGGACTATGAATGATCAAATTCACATGGGATTAACAATAATGATGTCCAAAATAAAATAAACTCTAATTTCTCTCAATCTCTTTCTCTCTCTCTCTCTTTCTCCCATTGTCTTTATTTTGAGCCAAGGTCTCTGTCTACAGCTCAAGATGGCATCAAAGTCCACTCTGTTGGGCAGCTGGTCTAAAACTTGTGATCTTCTGGGCTCAGCCACTAGAGCTTTTAGATTACAGACACTGTACCCTGCATGATTAGTAACTCTAAAGTTTTTACATGTCAAGTTGTCTTTTAAGTTCTTTAGCTAATTACATCTTAAGAAAAGTTTCATGAAATGAGTACAGTTATTATCAAAGTGTAAGACCACAGAAATGATGGTTCAAGTATGTAAGTGATGTGTCCAAGAACTGCTAAATGGTAGGTGATTATCTAGGAGTTTCATCTTTCTGGTACTTACATATGTGTATGACATTCTGCTGTACACAACATGCATTCATTTTTAGTTCATTTAACAATTATTAATTTATCTTTAATTAATTTGTACATATTGTACTTTTTGGAATGCATAAATGCTACCCAGAGTTGAGGTCAAATGTTGAAGATGTTGAAATTCATCAGTATTTCCTTTCATAACACGGAAACAATTTGAATATCAATAAATGATTATTTCTTCCCTCTCTAAACTATAATCAGTTGAAATTACTAAAAGGCTCACATGCCAGATCTACATTTAGCATTTTTTTTCAATGCTTTTGTTTCTCTAGGATTCTGCCATAATCTGGTCTATTGTCAACTCATAATAAGTAGATTCTGGTATTAGATTAGTAACTTGATTTAGGGAACTAAACAAAAAGCAAAATTAGAAATAAAAAAAACTGATAATTCTCAAAATATTTTCAGGTAATCCATTCCAGAATTGCTTTACCAGCATACCATTCTCACAAAACGTAAAAAGCCATCCCCTTCAGAATGCTGACATTCTCAGCACTTTAATTGGGATGCCAAACCCTTATTATTTTTTGCTTCAGGGATCCAGTAGTACTGATAGAACATTTTAAATGGAATAGTCCTCAGGCCAGGTCCTCTGTGGTGCCTAGATGATAATTGATGAGCATGCTTGCCTTAATTCTTTTATTTAAGTTCTTCTCTTTTCTCTTTTGCTCCTCTTTTTAAGTGTTATTTCCTGCATCATTATCTAAGTCAACTGATACCAGATTATTAAGTTTTATACACTATGCTACATGACTTTGACTAAACATTATGTTGTAAAAGAGACAAAAACTTATAAAATCATACAAAGATGAAAAGAGGAACACTTCTGAGATAAATACCTTAATAATAATTTTGTTAAAATGTCAAATGAATCATGAAAGAGCACTAATACCTTGGTATAGGTCAAATATTTGAAATGCTAGTTTACCATAAAGAAATCACTCAGATTTTATAATATAATGAAACAAAATACTGCTTGACGCTTAAAAAGAATACAAGAATAAAACAGACAGAACAGGACAAAAACTGAAATACCTTTATGTCTAATTTGAAGGATGAAAATCCAAACAAATCTACATTATAAACAAATTCACATTTTAAGTGTTTTATTAATAAATTTTTATAAGAACCTCACTACTTATAAACAAACCCAAAGTAAAGTTGAAAGTACATGACCAGATAAAAGAAAAAAATATTATAACCTATAGTATAATTTGTATTATATCTGTTAGAAAAAACATAATAATATTTGAACCAGCACTGATCAAATGTTTAAAACAAATCATATGATATAGGCACAATAATAGACTTATTATGTCACATTCTCATGGGGTAATACTAAACAATTATGCCTATGTAATATTATATATCATAGCATGACATATATGATAATGAAATGATATGTAAAAGTCTCTTAAGATGAAGAAGCAGGAATGAAATTAAAAAATATATATAACAGGATGATAAAATATACACCAGGGTAAATAATTAAATTAAGCATGTATCCAATATGGTGGCTACTGTGGGAAACATGGGATGCTTGTGCAGAGGAAGAAAAAACAGTAGGCACGAGTTATCAGCCAGGCTCTGACAGAATGAAATTAAGGAATCCACATACTGTCCAAGGATGAGAGTATACCAAGAAGGAAGGATTTGATTTAAATCAATTCTATGCACCTGAAATAAAAAAGGGGAAAATTAATGACAAACTTGAAAAAAAAATCACAAATCCTACTGTAATACAGAGTTATTGAGTTTCTACACATGGTGATCTCAACATGATTCAACATTCCAATTATATAAAAGGAAAATAAAACTTCTAGGATTTCATAAAAATGCCTAATAAAGTGTGCACATGATCTGTTCATTTACAGGATAAGAAAATGAGAATGAGAGGATGGCAGTCAAAAGGGATTTGTCATGTTTTAAAATTCAATCAAGGTAACATAATGGCAGAAGACATCTAAGATTTGTGTGAGAGTATTCTGATTTCATGTGCTATTATCTGAATTTTTTTTCAAAGAATACCATCTTACAGTTTGATTTTGTTCACTAAATGTCTCAAAGGTTATAAGCAATAGGCAAAGAAGAGCCTGTTTTTCCATGTATAAAATATTACCTAAAAAATGAAGATAAGGGATGCAAGGGAGGGGCATCGTGGTGTTTGCTTTTTCTTTTTTTCTTAATGTTTTTCATTTATTTGGGAGAAAGAGAAAGACAGAAAGAGTGAAGTGGTGTGCTACTGCCTCCAGCAACTGCAAATGAACTCTCTATATATGTGTCACCTTATGCATCTGGCTTATGTGTGCCTTGGGTAATTGAACCTGGTTCCTTTGGCTTTGCAGGCAAATTTCTTAATCATTAAGCCACCCTTCCAGTTCTTTTTTTTTTTTTTTAACATAAGTACTAAAGCAGATGCAGGAGGATCAGTACACTATGAGGCCAGCCTGCTCAATGTATTAAAGTCCCATCCAATGAGAATTACACAGCAGGACCTCATCTCCAAAAGAAAATAATAAAAGAAAAACAAAAAGGAATAAAGGTAATATGTTTTTAATGTCCAAATGTATGTGAGAATATCAAACATCAATATTAATGAATAAAGATTAATAAAGAGTACAAATGCAAACTTTGAGTGATTGTCCTCAGTTTAAAGATGTACTCAGTGGAATCAGAGGAAGAACCCAAAGGAGAAACCTAGGAAGCCACACATTATTTAATTTTTTTTTGTTTTGTTTATTTTTATTTATTTGAGAGCGACAGAGAGAAGGAGGCAGAGAGAGAGAGAGAGAGAGAGAGAGAGAGAGAATGGGCGCGCCAGAGCTTCCAGCCTCTGTAAACGAACTCCAGATGCGTGCGCCCCCTTGTGCATCTGGCTAACGTGGGTCCTGGGGAATTGAGCCTCGAACCGGGGTCCTTAGGCTTCACAGGCAAGCGCTTAACCGCTAAGCCATCTCTCCAGCCCAGCCACACATTATTGATGGAAACGGAACAAGGCTGGTAAGTTGCAACAGGCTACATCTATGCCTGCTTGTAAAAAAGCACAGGTGTTATGTATGTCAGTGACAGAGCTTTAGGATGGGACAAGCACAGGAGGAAGACAATTGGATCATGTTGTGGCCAAGAAGAATGCAGTCCTTCACAAAGAAAAGGAAGCATATCCAAACATAAGCCACTCTCAAATATCAAGCTACCATCAATTGTGGGCTACAAGAGGGCCTACACCTATTAAATTCTCTATATAAAAAAAAAAAAAAAGTAAGGGTTATCTCATTTGTCCTGGTGCTAACTTACTCTCCATTGGAGAATCTGCTTCTCTTTTTCAGATAGATGTAGATCCTAAGGAGAGAGCCACCCCATCATACCTCAAAAGGGCCCCGGCTGAGACTAAGAAAAATTGGAGAAACAAGCAAGGGGGCTGTTTTCCTGATGAACCAGATACCAGCACAAGGCGGAAGGAGATCAGCACAGAGAAAAATCAACTCCTACCAAATCAGAGAGCCAGAGCCTCAGAGGCCCCCAACACCTCATCACTGAAGCAGACCAAAAATGAACCCAACATGGCTCAGGGAAATTTTGTGGAAGAGGGGGCGGAAAGAATGTCAGAGCCACATGTTGGGTCATGATATGCAGAGACATTTATCTTACCCATAACTGTGGGCTAACTCCACAATGCATGACCCGTATACCTCAACAAGGAGGGCCCAAGGGAAGGGGTTAGGTCACGGTTGAGCCTAATAATGGTAGCAAATTGACTGTATTTGCTGAATGCAAAACTAACTAATAAAGAAAAAGAAAAAAAATAATATTGAAAAAAATCAGAAAAGGAAGCAATTCCCTGTGTGTCACTTTCTCATCAGTGTATACATGCTTTACATATTTAGTACTTGATATTCTTTAGTAAACAAGTAGCAAGGAAAAGACTTGCACGGTACAATTAATGAAATATGAATAGAATACATAGATGCTATGAAATGAAACACACAAAAATCAAACCTATAACATCTAAAATAACTTTAATAAAATTTCAAAATAATTTACCATTTATCCAATATGAAGATGAACTGACCTAATGGTTCATTTTGATTCTTGGATTCAATTTATTAAATTCATGGCATATCCAGTGATGTTAGTATGACAACATTTCTTTTTTTCTATCAAAAACTTATACGAAGTAGATATCAAAAGAAGGACTGAGGGAAGTGATTACTAAAATACATACTCCAAAAGTGCTACAAACATGAGTGGATAAAAGTATTGCAAATATATATATATATCTTTACAAAAAACATTCTTTTAATTCAAGATCCATATTACCACAAATAATGTGAAATATTTTAGAACTGCAATGTAAATTTGAAGAAGCAGGTAACAAAATATTTAACAATAAAATCACTGTGTTCTTTCTTCCTTCATTTAGGTGAATGTTCATTACAACAAGGACCAATATAATCTCAGCATTTGTGTTCAGTGCTTATAGAATGAAAGGGTAAATATATGAATGAGTTAACGAATACAATAGCCTAGCAAATGATAATGATTTTACTTAGTAAACTGATAAATTTTCATGTTTACATTTTATTCATTTCATATTATTATCAAACACAATTTTTTAATATTTTATTTATTTGCAGAGAGAGAGAGAGAGAGAGAGAGAGAGAGAGAGAAAGAGAGACATGCTAGGGCCTCTAGCCACTACAAAAAACTTCAATTTGTGCTTTACATGGGTACTGGAGAATCAAACCCAGGCCATAGGTTTTGCAGGCAAGTGCCTTATCCACTGAACTATTTCTCCACGCCTCTAAGAGACTCTTAATACTCAACTTGACAATGCAGCACATTGTTTCCTCCATCTTTATTGCTTCCTCTGCTTCATTTCCCCTACATTACAAAGTCCTTCCTCTTCCTATGACTAGATCAAAGAAACAGGTTATCCAAAGTCTTAATTAGATTGCACCTTTATTGAAATTAATATTATATTTGCACTTTAACAAGTACTATAGTATTATGTTTAACTGTGATAAGTTGTGTATATGTTGTTTTAGAATGTAATCAAGGTATTCAGGGTAAATGTTGATCTTCCTTTAATCAATCAAAGTGATATTTTTCAGTGAATAATGGATATGAGTGTGTTTATGTATATGTATGTATATATATATATATATATATATATATATATGTGTGTGTGTGTGTGTGTGTGTGTGTGTGTGTATAGTCTCAACATGGATATACACATACATAAATATATGCTTATAAAATGAAGTAAATGTATTTAATTTTAATATTGATTTTTAACTTTTTCCAGTGCTGAGGCTCAAATATACTGTCTTGAGTTTGCTCTGTATACACTCTTCTACTGAGCTAAATTCCTAACAATTTGTTTTTATTTTTATTTGTTTATTTGAGAGGGAGAGAGAGAGGGAGAGAGAGAATGGGTGTGCCAGAGGTTCCAGCCATTGCAAATGAACTCTAGACACATGCACCTCCTTGTGCATCTGGCTTATGTGGGTTCTGGGGAACCAAACCTGGTTCCTTCGGCATTGAAGGCAAGTGCCTTAGCTGCTAAGCCATCTCTTCAGCCCCTAACACCAAATTTTAATACTGATTTATAATGTGGACTAGGTGATTCTTAGGCTCCTATGAGCTCTATACTGTTATAATTATATAGAATAAATGCACACCTCTCAATTCTTTCTCAAAATTGACTGAATATTTCAATAAGTAGCCATGCTTATAAAATAAATACTCCAGTTTATAAAGATGAGACTAAATCTTCAGTCCTCAGACTTTTTGACTATTCAGATTTTCAGGTGATTTTTAATGTGTAACTCCCACACATCAGTATCTCATCAATTTTACAACCAATAATCCCCAATAATCTACAGTTGTTTCACATAATAAAGATAAATATAAATGTTTCATCTACATATTTCTAATTGCAATAATGTCAATTGTAGGTATGAACCATTTAATGGATATTTTTGCTTTCCATGGAAGGGAAAATGAAAAGGTACTCAATTAAAGTTACTCCCCTTCAGGAGTGCTCTAAAGCCTTAATTTGAGTGTCCTGATGTTCCAATAATGACTTGATGAATATATGAGAATATTTTCTTCCTCTCATATGTGTGTGAGAGAGAGGGAAAGGGACAACCTTGGGGGTCAACCTTAGGCACTGTCCACTGTTTTATTAATATTTTATTTATATTTTATTGGAGAAAGAGAGAAAGAAAAAAGAGAGAGGCAGATAGAGAGGGAGGATGGGCAGGCCAAGGCTTCCAAACAAATGAAATACAGATACCTGTAAAACCTTGAGCATATGGCTTACATGGGTAGTGGGGAATCAAACCTGGGTCCTTAGGATTCAAAGGAAATAACCTTAAGTGATAAGCCATCTCGTCTGCATGTGTGTGTGTGTGTGTGTGTGTGTGTGCACGCGCGCTCGTGTGTGTAGGGGGGCACTCAACAATTAGGCTAAACCTGCTGCCCCAGAGCATGTATCCTTGAGGTGGGATTCTAGACCCATGCCACTATGCCTGGCAATTTTATGTAAGTACTGGAATTGAAACTCAGGTCCTCAAGCTTTTGAAGCAAGTACTTGACTGAGGGAAACATCTTCTCACTCCCTCAATAATGTTTCTGCTAAAGAAATGTTCTACCTCTTCTGGCATAAAATTAAGAATTATCACTGGAAATATCCCTGAAGGGGATATAACAATTTAACATATGTAAGCATTTGGATAAAATCCTTCCAATGTAACTGTTTTATGGACTATCCTTGATTTTTTATTCTAATTTATTTATTTTTAGGCAAAGAGAGATGGAAGGGAAACAGAGGGAGAGAGAAAGAGAGAGAGGGAGAGAGAAAGGCCATGCCAGGGCATCAGTTCTTTATGCAAGTGCTACTGTGCATCTGGGTTTATGTGTGTACTGGGGAATCAAACCCAGGTCATTAGACTTTGCAGCCAAGTATCTTAAGTGTTGAGCCATCTCTCCAGCTCCTGTGCTTGATTTTTATTACTCATAGAGATTATTTTTTTGGAAATATTTATTATTATGTCATTCAGTTGGTGCTATTCTTTTCAGTCTACTAGTTTCACTGTGTCTTCTTTCTTTGAGCTTTGTAGCAGTATATAATGATGGGTAGATCTCTGGAACTGCCTCTGCTTCTCCTGAGGTGTTTGTTTACTCCTCTGTGAACAGTATGCTGCCACCCTTACTGTTTTAGCTTAAGCATGAGGGTCATAGTGCATCACATCAATGTATTATCTAAAGGAAGCGATGTTTTGATTGGAGCATCTTGATTTTGGTACAATTAATCAATGCAGAAATTGTTAATAACTTTACAGTAATTTTTATCCTAGTTTCCACCATTCTTTCACATTTTGAGGATAAATATCATTACTATGATTAAAATATTTGCTTTAAAATAATCAGAATAATTTTTGCTCATTCCTGAGGGATACAATATTTATTAACCAGAAACTTAGGCAAAAAGAGAGACTTCAGACTGTGGATATGGAGTGAAGCATAATTTCTTGACTGGCCCCTAAGAGGGTAGGTTTTTGCAACACATTAGGGGACTTTTTTTTAAGCACAACAACATATAGTAAATTAAGAATGGTGAATTCCACAGTGATGACTGTGTGGTAGGCAATATTATACATTAAGGATCATTGTAGATTTGCCCATTTCTATATTAATTCAAGTTGCTCTACCAGGACTTGTCCCTGCATCTTCTGGGTTGTCCTAACGGTCCCTTTAATGATTCTCAGAAATTCCAGTCCTAAACTCATCCTATTGTATGGTAGCCTGTATACTCATTTGAGCTGGGAATATAATCTACTTCTTTTAGATATTCTGTTTCTATTTAAGATATTTATTTTAATTTATTTATTTGAGAGAGAGTGAAAGAGAAAGAGAAAGAGAAAGTGAGAGAGAGAGAGAGAAGAGAAAGAGAAAGAGAAAGAGAAAGAGAAAGAGAAAGAGAAAGAGAAAGAGAAAGAGAAAGAGAAAGAGAAAGAGAAAAAATGGACATGCTAGCAACTTTGGCCACTACTAACAAACTCCAGATACATGCACCACCTTGTGCATCTTGTTTATGTGGGTCCTGGGAATCAGACCTGGGTTATTTAGCTTTGCAGGCAAGGACCTCTCATGCTAAGCCATACCTCCAGCCTTGGATTCTGTTTTGTTTCTGATTATTTATTAGTTTGGTGCACCTTTTCCATCTGTTTTCCATAGTGACCATATTTTCTCTTGCAATACAATTAGATTTAATTAATGTGTCCAAAAAAGATTTTCCTTTCTGCTTTTTGTTTCTGGGGTGGGGGGAGGGTCTGGCTTATCTTAAGTCAAATTTGAATTTATTTGACCAAACTTTTGTCAGTATAGATTGTAGGTTGGTTGTCATTGCTGGGGCTCATCTTTCTCCATAGTCCTGTACTTTCTCTTTCCCTTTGATTCACAATTCTCCTCCCTTTCCTGACCCTCTTCTTTTCTCCTTCTGCTTTTATCTTGTTCTATCTCCTGTTCTCTGTTTTTGCTTTTCTTTCAGTACCAGAGATTTAATTCAGGGCCTCCCAAGCCCTGAGCAACCTCAATACTATACCCACTAGACCTTGTTGTTTGCTAGCCCAACTGCCTTCCACCAGAGTTCCAATTAGAAAGCTGCATGACATTTAGTTTTTTTTTTTTTTTTTTTTTTTTTTTTTTTTTTTTTCCAATGTAGAGTCCTGAAAGCAAGAAAACGGAGTGTAGGCCCCCTGCTGAATCAAGTCTTGGCTTGGATACCTGCGCTCTGCTCTGTTCTGCATTCTAAAATTGTAGGGGCCATTTGAGCAACAATGATTCCCTTTCTCAGTCTGGCTTTCTGGAAGATGGAAACAGTGCTGTTATTTTCTTTTTCCCTGGGCAACACTGAGACTAAGATTTCTTGAGTTTTGTTTGCTATTATGATACGATGCCTATTTAATCCTTCACTCCTTTCTCCTCACTTATACTAACCCACTAATGCTTTCAATATTTTCAAAATTGTTCAGTACTTCCACGGAATGAGGATATAACTATTATTTTATGTTAATCTTAAACTCTATGAAACTGGAGGTATTCTGTTAATTTGATTCATACAAAGCAACAGATAATGCTTGAAAGCCTTGTTAAGCAACAGTTATTGCAACCTTTATCATATGTTTCATAATCATTTTGATTAACTAACATTGTGACGTGATCCAATTTGATTTTAATTAAATTAAATTGGGAGTTGAATGTAATGATACTAATGGCAATAATATGTAACTGTCTGTATATTACTGACTCTTAGATTGAAATAAAGGGTGTGCTCTTCATAAATATCTTCAGATCAAGCCATTAAAGAGATAGTTACACAGTGCTGACTCTCTAAATTGGCAATGAGAACAATTCCATTCTTCTGACAACAGACCTGTTCAAGTAACTTAGCATCTCTGCATAGCTGAATTTCTTCACTGGTAGTGGTAATGCAGGTTCTGCAATGTTAGCTGCAGAATAAATCCCTGTCACTTGAAATGTTTAATGCTTCATACTTTGTTATTCTAAAATTAGTGAAACACACATATTTATAAATTCATAATTCCTTTAAATCAGAATAGAATTTTATTTTCTAGAAGGGAACACTTCCTAAATTTTATTGATATATTTCCAATCAATATCAAGAAGCACTATCTTTCAGGTAATTTTCTATTTCAAAATGTTTATAAATATGTAAAAAATATTAACAACCAACTAACCTTTAGAAATGATTCTGAGTTGTCAACAATGGCCCCCCTTTCCCACTAATACACTATATTCTGTAATTGATGTTTATATTACAATGATTATTGCTAGTGCTTCAGGACTACTACTGTGACATAAAATATGCTACCTTAGACCAGTCAGAGCATACTTTTCTAGCACTTAGAGTGCAGAATGAAATGTAAGAATCACTGAACATTTGGAATCTTGTATATGCAAACTGAATGTAAGGTTTAAAATAAGAAATGTGATTAATTTCTTTTTGTTTGGATTTTGGATAAAATTTTTGAGGAGAAATGAGGCATTTTTACAATCTATATGGCATTTTGGACAGAATAAGAAGCAAAAACATGTACACCAAAGAAGATTAAGACTTTTTTCAGACTTACTTGTAAAACTCATTAGTGTAAGAGAAAGACTGTAGACTGAAGTTGACTGAAGTTTCATTTAGTTTTAAAACTGATTTATTTTACTTTCCTTTCTCATCTTATGATTTCTGGCTTTATCATTCAGTGAAGATTTCATTCTTTCTATATGTAATGAGATCTATGAGTCATTTCTGAATTAATATCAATGTGTTACCTGGTAAAATGATGTCACGGTTGATGCTTGTTCTTTTTATTTTCACATTGAATAAACTTGATACTTATACTAGACAAGGAAAGAGGATTGTTTGTGTAAAAAGTTATTCCGATGAAGAAAGTGATTTATTTTTCTTCAAATAATTTTCACTATTGATAATACAATGACATAATGTTCCTATGAATACTGACAGTCTCTGAATAGAACCAGTATTTTTGTTATTGCTGTCTTTGTCATGACCAAAGGAGATTAGTGCAAAAGAATGAGCTATTGTAACCACTTAGATGAGTTTAAAATCATTCAAAACTATTGTACAGCTGGCTAGGCACATTTTATGCATTCAATAAATAACAAACATTTGTGGTCTGTGGTTTTCTATGTAGTTCAAAAATTAACAAATGTTCTATCAGAGTTGCTTCCCAAAACAAAAAGCCCTGAAGTATATTGTGTTGTATTACATTGCTCTCCATGGACACTGATTAATTATCCATCTCCTATTCTCATAGCCTAACTGATAATTTTATTTTAACACTTAAATTCTATGTGTTTCAGGGTTTTTTATCTGAAGAGATTTGTCACCCCTCTTTCTTTGTAGTTTCCCTCCAACCATATTTATAGCTATTAAAAATACATCTATGGCTGAAGAGATGGTTTAGTGATTAAGTCGCATGCCTGCAAAGCCTAAGGACCCCAGTTTGATTCTCCAGGTACCACATAAGCCAGAGGCACATAGTGGCACATGCATCTGGAGTTTGTTTGCAGTGGCCAGAGGGCCTGGTGCACCCATTCTCACTCACTCTCTCTCTCCCTCTGTCTGTCTCAAATAAATAAATAAATAAAATCTTTAAAAAAAATGTATCTAGAAATTTGGTTAGAAAACATTTTCCAAATAATATTTGATTCGTCTGATGAAGTAGTCGTCTATACTTTGGGACTTTTTAGAATATACTACCTTAGCAGTCTATTGAACTTCTTTTTTTAAAATTTTTTGGTTCATTTTTTATTTATTTATTTGAGAGCAACAGACACAGAGAGAAAGGCAGACAGACAGAGAGAGAGGGAGAGAATGGGCTCGCCAGGGCCTCCAGCCACTGCAAACGAACTCCAGACATGTGTGCCCCCTTGTGCATCTGGCTAATGTGGATCCTGGGGAATCAAGCCTCGAACTGGGGTCCTTAGGCTTCACAGGCAAGCACTTAACCACTAAGCCATCTCTCCAGCCCTATTGGAACTTCTTTTGTTCCAATTATATTTCTTGTTTTTTTTCCATCTCATTAAATATACATATTTTTAAAAATTTTCAAGCACATGTCTGATGTATGTACAAAACTTCATTATATATATATATATATATATATATATATATATATGTATATATATATATATATATATATATGCACAAAAGTTTAACCTCATGCATTTTCCCACATAGTATTTATATAGTATTTATTTATTTATTTATTTATTTATTTATTTATTTTTAGTTCCAAGCTCGCTTTCATTTCCTGCTTAGTCACGGCACATGTCTGACCTATTATTCTATTTTTGTCTTCTCATGTATTTTCTTTACCTCTAATTATTCATGTCTTTCTCTCTGTGATGTGCCCCTTTTCAATACAATAAAATAACACATAAGCAAATCATACAAAATAAAGTAAAATAGGTATAATGAATATACTATGAAACATAATACATAAAATATGGCATATATCATTTAAAGTGAGCCATTTCTTCAAGTGTTTACTTATTAATTCCTCTTAATGACTCTCAACTAATTAGTATGGAATAAGTATTGCATTAATATTATACATTTACCATGAATTATCTTTACACTTATTTAGAATACAATGCACTTAAGCATTGTATTCTAAATAAATCCAAGGTATTTTTTTGTTTGTTTTGTTTTTTGAAGTACAGTCTCACTCTGGCCTAGGCTGACCTGAAATTAACTATGTAGTATCAGGGTGGCCTCAAACTTATGGCAATCCTCCTACGTCTCCCTCCCAAGTGGCAGAATTAAAGGCGTGCACCACCACACCTGGCCCAAAGTATTGTTTTATTAAGTTAAAACCTTGTATGGATACATATCAAGTGTTAGTGCCATTATTCCCCCTCCCTTCCTCCACTACACTGGCCCCCCCTGCCCCTTAGTGGGATTGCTGGTATTCACCATGGAAGTGAGGGTTATGATGTGTGAGAGCAAAAGACAGTCATTGTGTGGGGACAATGCCTCTGGATATTCCCTCCCACCCTGTAGCTCTTACATTCTTTCTGTTCACTCTTCTACATAATTCCCTGAGCCTTGGTGATTGTGCTTTGCATCTACTTTAAAATTGAGCTCTTATAAGCTCCTAGACTTCTGTTTTGTTGCATTTTGAGTATTCTCTGTGTCTGTCTCCATCATGCTGGCTAAGGTTGTATATGACAACTCTTATCATTTGTCCTACAAATATAATAATGACTCCTTGTGAGTTCAAACCCATCATTTACCTTCATAGCCATCTTTTTGAAATATAATAATTAAAAAGTTATGCTGTGAAAGAATGTGTTTGCTATTGATATAAGAACTAAAATATTGAATTTCTTAAAGAAATGTTATTTTACAAAGTGATGTTTTTTTTTTTTTTTTTTTTGATTTTTCAAGGTAGGGTCTCACTCTAGCCCAGGCTGACCTGGAATTCACTATGGAGTCTCAGGGTGGCCTCGAACTCACCGTGATCCTCCTACCTCTGCCTCCCGAGTGCTGGGATTAAAGGCATGCGCCACCACGCCCGGCCCAAAGTGATGTTTTAAATTTACTACATTAGGATGTAAAAATTTAGAAAATACCACTAAAATTATTTTCATATGAATAACTGACATTACCATAAAATAAAATATGGATGGTATTTCTTATAATTACACATTATTCCTCTGATATATTTCAGGTATTGTTTTAATACTTGGTATAAAGTTTTTGTTTTCTTAAAGTTAAGGTTTACTAAGTATTAGAAAGCAGACAATGAAAATTGATATTCATACTAAATTTCAAGAAACACTAAAATATTAGTTATTATGTACTGATTCATTTTGCAATGAATCCGATGAATTTTATTAATATAGAATTTCTTCAATCTGTTAAATGATAGTTATTAAGATTTTTGGTTATTCAAAGTCAAAGGAAAACATTGTCTACAGACTTCCCTTTGTGTCTGATTAGCTTAACTGAGGTGATTTATTGCATAGCAAAAAGTGGAAGTTGCAAAATACCACCACAAAAGGTAAAAAATAGTCATTTATTCCCAAATGTTTTATTTTAAAATAGTAAATGCCTCCGCTTATTTTTCTGAGTCTCTATGTAGCCTGTCCCTCTAGACAGAAGTTTCCCATTCAGAATAGCTCATAAAAACTTCTTGCCTTGTAATCAAGTTAAAACTGGAAGAAATGACTTGCCTCCATCAGCAGGATACCATTTTATTAAATTCAATCAAATGTTCTATTTACACACTTCAATCCTCAGTAAAATCCAATTTTATTATTTGAAACCTATAATCTTCAGTGGAATTGAATAAGTGTATTTCACTAAAGCTGAAGTGCTCTGTTATATTAATCAGCTTGACAAGATTTTATAAGAAGGTGGTGAGGGATGCAGAATGGTAGCTTTGGATATAGTCTGTATTTTCCTAAACTATTTTAGTCCTCTATTTTAAACCAGTCATTTTGAACCCTTGTGACAAAAATTTGATTAGTAAATATTACACACTGACATGAAAATGCTTGTGTTTAATCAGATTTTTAATGTTCCATGTGGCATATGTTTTATCTCAAACATAGTAAGAGAATATTAATATTTCAGTATGTTGAGAATAAAAATACATTTATTTAGCTTTACAAGATAGTTCTCATCTATGTAGAAATTCTAAGGTAAACTAAAATGTATGAAAATATAATTATTAACATATGATATTGAGTTATATTGTTTCAGAATATCCGTAAATAAACTATACCACAAAATTAGTAAGACTCAATAAATTTAACCCACAAAACTATTGGTTCAGTGCAGCAGCTGTACTTTGCAAAACTCTCCTTCATACTCTTAATTAGTTTCCCCAGTGTCTCTGTAGACTTGCACTGAGAAAGCCTAGTGGGAATGTTTCTACTTTGTCAGTAGAGCAGAGCAAACAGCCCTGGATTATGAGTCAGATGCCCTGTTTATAGCTGTGGATTCAGAGTTAACTACCTGTATGACTTTGGGCACATGATTTACAGATTTTTAGCCAGAGCAAATGTATTTCCAGTATCCGTCCCCTATTTGTGTCAGATAATGCTATCTGAATGTGATTCACTTCACATATTTCTGTTATTACACTGTGGTCCAGGCAACAAGTTCTCATGTGTTTAAGAAAGTATTCAATTCTTCTACTACTAATATTTTCAAGTGTTATGATCCTGACAGATTTCTAAGGTGATTATCATTTTTAGCATACCAGGATGTTAATTTCCCCAAAGTAATTATTTGAGTCCTAGTATTAATCTCCATAGGGGCTACTAGGCTCTTCTCATTGCTCCTGTTACTCTTAAGCATGTGATTTCTGAAGTTTCCTAACTCTGGGACTTGCATTATCTCTGAACTTCCTAGATTTTGACTAATAAAGTAGAATGTAGGGGACCAGGAGCCAGGGAAATGGGTGTGGATTCTTTCTTTAGCACAAGAAATAATTTAAAATTGCTTCTTTACTACATGTGTATGGTTGTGTGGTATATCTGTGTATATGCATGTTCATATACATATGGGTGGGTATGCATGCCCATGTGTGTGTTTGTAAGCCATAGGTCAATATCAGATGTCTTCCTCAATTCTTCTGTACCTTGTCCTTTCACAAAGGGTATCTCTCTGAAGCCATACTCACCCATTTGATTATATTAGCTCGGTAGCATGTATCAGTCATGTTTCTGTCTCTACCTCCTTAGTACAGGGTTTCCAGACGTGTGCTACCAAGTTCGCCTTTTATGTGGGTACTAGAGGTCTGACCTCAAGACCGCATGCTTATGTCACCAGCATTTTACCAACTAAACCTTCTCTATAATCTGCAATATTTTCCTTTAAATGATGACAAACATCCCTAAATCAACTTTGATTTACACAGCAACACACTGTCATATTCGCTTCTTGGGCACAACAAAAGCATGATTTTAATAACAATGAAGATTAAGCAGATATCATCAACTGCAGTAAATGGCTGACAAAATGACCTGCATATTCCAAATCTTGCTGTGTGAATAATGTATGCATTAAATATATGAGAGATTACTGAAGGGAGTTTATTAACTTCACATAAATATATTAAATAAACATCCATTAAATATGAGTGATCACTAAAGAAGTTCTTTATGTGCTACTGAATGAGTTCAGATACTTTCTAGAGTCCATCTCCTTATACATACCTGAAAAATTTATATTACACTACTACTTTGACCCTCTCAGCTTTGGTTATTGTCTTTTCTTTGTGAAATAATCACAATTTTAGATAAAACTAAAATAAATTTAAAGGGACCCTGAAAGATACTAATAAAGGTAGCAAGTAAGAGGCTGGTGTTAAAATAATACTCCTAATTATCTTGTGTGTATTTTACAAGTGGGCATATTCACTAAGGATAGGCACGTATATACTTTATGTCTCTTATTAAGTTTCTATATGCAATCTCATCACTTGCTTCTGAATAAGATCCATGCTGTGCTTACTTGTATCTGATGATTCCTTAATTTAGCCTGGTTTTCTGTTCCTTTAGAAAGTGAATGCTAAAATTCATCGCAGATGTGTGGAATGAAAGTGGTGTTAAGGGGAGGTAATATCAAATCAAAAGAGGCCCATTTGTAAATGTTGTTTTTCTTTCTCTATCCACTTTCATGCTAACTTAGAAGCTCATCTGTGAATCAATGTCAGTTATTCTTGATTATGTGAAGTGTTCATCCTAATATGATTCCTCCAGATTCAAAAGTTGTAAACTTTTGTCCAAGCTGGCAACACAGGGACAATTTACACTTCTTTGGAATTCTTGTTTGAGAAACAACCAGCTAGTTGGAGAAATGATATTTATTTAATAAATAGGGCACATTTTATTACCTGAAATTACACAACTATTCAGAGAATAGAAACCAAACAAGGGCTGATACATTTTGGGGTCTGGCTTCCTAAAGAGGACTTAAGATATGGTAAGTAGAGGCAACATCTTCTACCTATCACCTTCCAAACCTCTGTCTTCACGTCAGATTTACCTCTGGCCTCTTAACTTTCTTAATGATTCTATTATTACTAGTTACAGTGTTCTCTGAATGTCAATGCTATAAAATTTTCCCTTAAAATAAAGAAAAATAATAAAAATAAACAAATAGAATATTAGCGTGATTACCTCTTCTACACATAAGAAAGCCTCCCCTGCCTTGAGAGTCATAGAGGAAGTTAGCTGTCCAATACACAATCTTTGTGGTCGATTTTCATTTGCTATTTTTTAGTGTCAGCAGAGTTTTACAATATAGCTTTAAGTGTGCCTATAAACCACAATGATACTAAAACATGTAAGTCAAATTTTGATCATTTCTTTTGTCAAACAAGCATGATCTTATCTCATGAGTCACTGTTAAATATAAGTGTAATGTAGAGCGAAAATGAAAATACATTATGAAGAATTTTTGCCAATTTGTATAATTTTTTAGTTAAGCAGTCATAAATCAAGGAATATTGTATTTTTTGAGGCTCATTAAGGAGACATTATACATCAGAATAGTGAAGTCATCAGCATAATGAAATGATGAATGCCTGTAACTATCTGTATGTAAATGATGTGAGACAGATTCAGGGTGTTACAAAGGAGAATAACAGTCTCTCTGACAGTTCCCTGTAGGTGCCATTGCTAGATGCTGGTGACAGATGTTAAATGAAACCTCTTGAATGTCACACACTTATTAGCACTCACTGGAAGTGTGCAATAAAATATGACAAATTGCAGATAATATCATTTTATAAGAACTTATTTAGCAAGATGTGTTATTGCATTTTAAGGGCCTGCATTATTGGCAATGACTATATTTTAAAGTAAAGGAAACATGATAGAAAAGGAAATTGTTATTTTGAAAATTAGTGTATTAAATGTCTGTTCAGAATTGGAACATTTTGTTATGTAATACATGGAACTTTCCATGGAAATAGGCCAGACTCAGTCTATTTAGTTCTATATTAAAACTCAGGTATTATCTTTTCAAGAAAGCATACCTATATAACTTGTATCAATTTCTATGTAGAACAACTCTAAGTAGTAACATTTGTAATATGTTTATTCTGACATATGATTTGAGATTTTTTTGTTTTTGTTTTTTGAGGTAGGGTCTCACTGTGGCCCAGGCTGACCTGGAATTCACTATGTAGTCTCTCAGGGTGGCCTCGAACTCACGGTGATCCTCCTACCTCTGCCTCCCGACTTCTGGGATTAAAGGCATGCGCCACCATGCCTGGATTATGAGTTTTAATCTTTATATTTATTTATTCATTCACCTGTTTATTTGGAGTGTGTGTGTATGTTTGTGTGTCTGTAGAATATTTGTGAGGTAGTATGTGATGAATGTGTTTAGTGTAAGTATGTGTGTGAGTTTCTTTATCTAATATTTGTGATGTGGTGTGTGATGGATGTGTGTGTATAGTAAGCATGTTTGTATGTGTGCATGTAGATATGCAAGCCATTTGTGAATACATGTGAATGCAAGAAGAGAATGTGGGAGTCCTTTTCTTTCACTCCTCTGTCTGTTTCTTTGAAATGGAGTCTCTACTCAAGCCAGACCTATTGTTTTCACTACATTTTACTGGTCATCAAGCTCTAGCATTTCTCTGCCCTCTGTCACACATATCTCCAATCTCCATTAAGAGTAGAAGTGAATTATAGACAAGCATTTCCATAGAGAGCTGCTGTTTACTTGGGTGATGGAGAAATGAAATCAAGAACTCTCTGGCTCTCATGTGTACTCAGAATCACTGTTCATTCTTTAGCCATATCCCCAATGCCAGTCTTCATATTTATTATATATTTTGTTCATACATTTGAGACTTTTTTGACTAACCAACACCTTAAATATAATTTATATGACTATTTCACTTATGAAATAAGAGCAAGAAATAGACATAGTAATTTTCTACTTCTCATATTTTTATGTCTTTTAAAGATCCTGAATCCATAAGGTTTTATTACAGGAAGGAAAAAGGAAGTTAAGGAAGGGAATGAGCAACAAATTAAATGAGTGAATTAGAAAAGAGTTAGTCCAGTATGGGTCACTAAGAGTCTATAACACTGGCAAAGTCACCCAAGTTTTCACTCATTTTAAATGATATTTGAGTTATCAAGACACTCAAGGAGAATTCATAGGTGAAATCATAATTAGCTTGATGGAAAATTAAATTATACATATGGTTTCACCTGGGCCTTGGCAGAAATGTGAGGGGTGGTTTATCTCATTGGGTCTCACTACCTTCTGAAAAAGACAAACAGATTCTCCAATAGAGAATGAAGTCAGCATAGGTTAAATAGGATAAATGTTCTAAAATTAAGGAGATTTTGATAGATGTAGGCCCTCTTTTAACCAAAGACTAGTGAGAGCTTGACATTGGAGAACATAATTTTTGTCTCCATAGGATTCAGACCTGGTTCCTAGTTCAATATATGAGTGTTTTCCACTAAGGAGATTGCTTAGCCAATCAGAAAGCCATTGGTTACCCAACAAGGCTGTGCATCATCGTTGTACTGGTGTGTATTTCTTGTCAGGCTAGTTGCTTCTGAGTAGTTTAGACCTCTGCTTCCTGACCCTGCTTGGCCACTTTCCCACAGTAGCTCATGTAGCACTTCCAGCACTATCTGAGCTAACTGGGGACTGGATTCCAGCAGGGTCTCATGTTCTGTATTGGCAGCATATAGGTCTTCAGCAATAGGATCTTACCTTTTATCTCTTGTGGGTAATCAATTGCTTTGACAGAAGCCTTTCTTATTTTGGGGACCTTACAGGTCTCTCCATTCAACAGCTCAATATGGTTAGCACCAATTTCTGGTACTGGGAGTTACAGGCCATACTAAAAATATTTTAATGTTAGAATTAAAGCCACCCTCTCCAGTGCCCTTCTTTTCAGATGCCCTTTGCCCCCATACTCCTGTTGAGAGTTAAATGTTTTAGTCTACCAGCAACAAAAGAGGTTTTTATGGTGCCAGTTCACTTGTGTTTATTTTACCCACACACCTTTTCCTCTCCCCCACAATTCTTCCATCCCTATTGTCTGGGCCTTGAGTTGCCTATCAGGTATGCCAGCAACTCAAGCTGATCCAGGTTAGGAACTGCAGATGAGTGAGAGCATGCAGTGTTTGTCTTTCTGTGATTGTGTATGTTTGCTGAGTATGATCTGTATGATCTAAGTCGATCCATTTTCCTATAAATTTTATTGTATCCTCTTTTTTTTTCTTATTGCTGACTAAAATACCATTGTGCAAATGTACATTGTTGGCACCTCTGTCAAATATCATGCATCTATTTTTGTCACGATTTTGCAATTTAATCCATGACAATAAATATTTTCTTAGAAGATGATAATTAAAATGCTGGAAAAAAAACCTCAAACATTCTGGCAAGACACTGGTTATTTTCTTTTTACATGTAGAAGAAAACCACATTTATATTATTTTATCATATGTTCTCATATAATGTGTTTATAATTAAGTTTATGTAATACAAATATAAGCATTTATATAAATTTGTATTTTAAAAAGTGCATAACTTGGTTTATATCTTTTTTCTTGAATTCTAAGTTCATTGATCTTTCTATACTATGATTCCCACGATAAGCATTTAAGATCAAATTACATAATTATGTACAGAAATCTATAGTCACTTTGTCTAAGCTTAAAGTATACTATATGGAAAGGGAATTTTTATCTGGATATTTTGGCAATGACTTAATGTCCACTTATTTTAAATGTAGTTAAGATACAGATGTGTAGTGAATGGTACCAATTGGACTGAGGATAATATTTCTCCTATCCTAATATATTTTTGGAGTCATTACATAATTCCTTTCCTTTAATTTTTGAATTGTGCTCAACTATCACCAATCTGTCATTAATTACCAATTAAAACAAATATGGTCTTTACTTTTAAACTATATTCTAGATTGTTTCTGAATCTTAGAAACTTATCAAAGATATATATATATCTTTACATGAGTGTGTGTGTGGTGTGTGTGTGTGTGTGTGTGTGTGTGTGTGTGTGTGTTTGAGGCTTCCCGGACCCTGTGAGCTTGCTGTAGAAGTCGGCCCCTTGTACTGCCTTCCTGTTTCTGGGTCCCCAACTTCTGGATCCCCTGCTCTGCATGGTGTGTATGCAGAGTGAGTAGGACAGAGCTCCAAGTTCCTTCACCACTTCCAAGTTACTGGTCCCAGTACCCCTGCTGCTGGCTTGGGGCTGCTTGGACCCTCTGTGCTAGCTGCAAATGCAGGCCCCTTACTCTACTTTCTGATCCAATGGCCCCTGAGTCCCCAACTCCTGGACACCCTGCTCCAGAGGGTACACATGCAGCATGAAGTGTGAGTAGAACAGAGTTCCTGGCTCCTCCTCCACCTCATGGTTCCCTGTTCCAGTAACCCTGCTGTTGGCTTAGGTGGCCTGGTCTTTGCATGTGAGCTGCAGAAGCAGGCTTTTTGCTTGGGTTTCCTGATTGACAGTTCCTTGGATCCCCAAACCATTATTCTCCTGAGCCATAGGGTACATAGGCCACTGTGGAACCTGGCCTCTTGCCCCAGGCTACTCAGCTTCCCAGCTCCTGGGTCCCAAATCCCTGGTCCCCTTGTGCTGAAGAGTATGTGAAGGTGGAGTGAGTAGGCCTCAGCTCCCAGTTCCCCACCTCCCAGTTCCCCAAGTAATTTTGAAGTACTTGCAATCTCCACAATCAGTGTTTCTGTGTTTATAATCCAATCATAAACCAATCTGGTTCACATTTCAAACAGAAAACTTCCAGAAGATCCTATAAGGACAAATATTTGCTTCCCTTTCAATAAAACAATGCTTTTTCCCAAGATGAATAGACCACGATGCAAATAATTAATAATAATAAGAAGAAGAATAAAAGTCAGAAAACTGAGAGATCACCACTTAGGATGCCTAGTCCCACAATGAAAACCACCAATGAAATCACAGAGAAAAGAACAAAAATTGAATCCCACAATGAAAACACAACAAGCTATATGCCCTGATCAAAACAATTGCTGACCTGGAAGCAACCTATCAAAAAACCAATAATTAGATAATTGATATTGAGCAGAATTATCACCTATAGCACTCATCTTTGACCACCAAGCTGCACCTAATTTATAAAAATGAGAGACGTATCAAAAAACATATAGATGAATTGAAGGTGAGTGGTTCTCAATTAATAGCTGATTAAGCTTAATGAGACATAATCAAATGCAGGAATGAATTCCAGAAATCATGAAGAAAATCAGGCCTTGAACTGAAACCATACCTCAAAAAACAGATGAACAAAAATAACAACAACAACAAAAAAAAAACCAAAAAACAGAAAACAAAAATCAAATAGTGCTTTAAAAACCCTCTCTGGTACTCCTCACTAACGGTGTCACTTATGTGGAACACAGAACATCTAAGCATGAAAACAGGACAGAAGAAATTGATCAGGGGCCAAGACTTTGGTAAGCTCAAAAAATCATGTAAATAGTATATGTGGGAACTGTGTGGTATACTAAAACGACCAAACATCCAGATCATGGGTATACCAGAAGGAGCAGAAATCCAGGGCAGAGGCATAGAGAACATATTCATCAAAATTTTTGAACAAAAGTTTCCCAATTTCACAAAAGAGAGGTCCTGCCAGATAAAAGAAGCTCACAGCACACCAAACAGAATCAAAGAACAAACTCTCCAAGGCACATCATAGGTAAAACTCTTAACAATGAAAACAAAGAGAGTGGTGAGAGCAGCAAGAGAGAAACGACTCACTACATACAAAGGCAATCTATCAGAATTACCTCAGATCTCTCAATGGAACCCCTGAATGCCAAAAGGGCCTGGAATGGAACACGTCTAAGTCTAGAAAGCTAGTTTCCAATCCAAACTACTGTATCTAGTGAAAATATCCATCATAATAGAGAGTGAAAGGCAATTTTCACTTGAAAAAAGTCATGTGTATTATTATAATAAACACTAACCCAACCTACAGAGAATAATTCAGGGTATACCCCACACAGAAGAGTCAAGCAACCAATCTTAAGAGCCTACAAGAAGATCTCAGTATCCAAAACTAGTGAAGGCTCAAAAAAGTACAAAGCACAAGGAAGCACCAAACTCGAAAAAGCAACCCACCATGGCAGGGATTAAATCAAACCTCACAGTTATAACCTTAAATATTAATGGTCTTAACTCACCCATTAAAAGTTACATGTTGCCAGGTGTGGTGGTGCATGCCCTTAATCCCAGCACTCGGGAGGCAGAGGTAGGAGGATCTCTGTGAGTTTGAGGCCACCCTGAGACAAAATAGTGAATTCTAGGTCATCCTGGGCTAGAGTAGTGAGACCATACCTTGAAAAACCAAAAAAAAAAAAAAACAACAAAAAAAAAAAGCTAGAAATTAACAGGGTGGATTAGATAAATGGAAGTTTCTATATACTGTCTTCAAGATACCCACTCCATCATTAAAGATGGACAGCTCCTCAGCATGAAAAGACAGAAAATGATACTCCAAGATAATGGAAATTAAAAAGAAAAAAACAGCTTTTTCTATAATAAAATTTAATAAAAATAGACTTCAAACCAAAAGTAATCAAAAAGAACAAAGAAGGCCACTTCTTTTACATCAAGGTAATAATCCAATATAAGGACATCACAATCATAAATCTATATGCACTGAACACTGGTGCACCACAGTTTATAAAACAAAACCTACTTGACACCAAAACAGAAATAAACAGCAACACCATGATGGTGACATCAGTACTCACTATCATCAATGCAGAGATTATCCAAGCAGAAAATCAAAAGGGAAATAATACAGCTCAATAATACCATAGATCAACAAGACCTAACAAACATCTGCAGAACTTTCTACAACAGCTCTACAGAATATACATTCTTCTCAGCAGGTCTGCAAGCCTTCTACAAAATAGACCATATATTAGGCCATAAAGCATGCCTGTATAAATTCAGGAAAATTTAAGTAGCTTCCTGCATCAATAGATCTCAATACTTTAAATCTAGAAATTAACAATAAGAGACACATCAGGAACTCCACCAGAACCTGGAGAACAAACAACACATTTTTTTAAACAATGAATGAGTAGTGGAAGAAATAGAAAAAGAAATTGTAAAATTTCTAGAATATATTGTTAATAAAAATACAACTTCCCTTTCCAAGCTGTGCTCGGCAGAATGGCTCCCGCTAAGAAGGGTGGCGAGAAAACGAAGGGCCGTTCTGCCATCAACGAGATGGTGACCCAAGAGTACACCATCAACATTCACAAGCACATCCACGGAGTGGGCTTCAAGAAGCGGGCTCCTTGGGCCCTCAAAGAGATCCAGAAGTTTGTCATGAAGGAGATGGGGACTCCAGATGTGTGCATTGATACCAGGCTCAACAAAGCTGTCTGGGCCAAGGGAATAAGGAACGTCCCATATCGTATCCGTGTCGTATCCGTGTATGGTTGTCCAGGAAACGAAATGAGAATGAAGATTCACCAAATAAGCTTTATACTTTAGTGACCTATGTCCCTGTTACAACATTCAAAAATCTACAGACTGCCAACATGGATGAGAACTAACTTCTTGAGTATAAAAATAAAGTTATAAAAGTTTAAAAAAAACATAACTTCCCAAAACTTATGGGACACAATGAAGGTAGTCCTAAAAGGAAAATTCATTGTACTAAATGACAACAAAGATAGATCTCAAATTAATAACCAAACTGCCCACCTAAAGGTATCAGAAAAACAAGAAGAATACAGACCTAAGAGTTCCAGATGGAAACAAATAATCAAGGTGAGAGCAAAAATTAATGAATTGGAAACTAAAAAACAATTAAAAATACTGATGAAACAAGCCGGGCATGGTGGCACACGCCTTTAATCCCAGCACTCGGGAGGCAGAGGTAGGAGGATCGCCATGAGTTCAAGGCCATCCTGAGAGTACATAGCAACTTCCAGGTCAGCCTGGACTAGTGTGAGACCCTACCTCAAAAAACCAAAAAAAAAAAAAAAAAAAAAAAAGAATACTGAAGAAACAAGAGCTGGTTCATTGAAAAAAATGCAAAGTTGATAAATCCCTTTTCAATTTGATCAAGTGAACAAAACAAGAGTCTTAAATTAACAAAATTAGAAATGAAAAAGAAAGGACATACTTGCAAAACATCTATTCCACAAGATTGGATAATCTGGAAAAAATTAATGAATTCCTAGCCACATACCACTTATCAAAAATAAACTCAGAGCAGATTAGTCTCCTAAACAAATCATATCCATCATAATTGAAAAGGAATCAAAAACCTCACCAAAAGCAGGGCATGGGGCACATGCCTTTAATCCCAGTACTTGGGAGGTAGAAGTAGGAGGATCACTACGAGTTCAAGGCCACCCTGAGAATACATAGTGAATTCCAGGTCAGTCTGGGCTAGAATGAGACCCTACGTTGATAGAAAATTCCAGGACCTGATGTGTGGTCTCAGATGAATTCTATCAATACTTCATTGAAGAACTGAAAGCAATTTTTTCTCAAACTTGTTCACATAATCAGAGAGTAGGGAATGTTTCATAACACCTTTTATGAAACATCACCCTAATACAGAAATATAGGAAGAATAGAAAACTACAGGCCTGTATCCCTGAGGAACTTAGATGCAAAGATCTTAAACAAAATCCTCACAAACCAAATTCAACAACATATTAAAAGCATCTACCTGGATAACAGAGGCTTCATCCCTGAGGTAGAAGGATGGTTCAACATAGGGTAATTGGTCAACATAATACACCACAGAAATAAACTTAATTATAAGAACTACATGACCATCTCATTGATACAGAGAAGACCTTTGACAAAACAAAACACCACTTCATGTTCAAAACACTGGCGAGAATAGGCATTGAGTGTTTAAATCTCAATACAATAAAGGCTATATATAAGGCACCTAAAGCCAAAATAATACTTAATGGGGAAAGACTCAAGGAGTTCACACTGATCTCAGAAACAAGAGAGGGGTGCCCACTCTCAGCACTGCTCTTCAACATAGTACTAGAAGCACTAGCCCAATCAATGAGATAGGAAAAAATAATAAAAGGGATACAAATGGGAAAGGAAGGAGTTAAGTCAGCCCTATTTGCAGATAACATGAACCTATACATATGTGACCCTAAGGTTTCCATCTCAAAACTTGTAAAGATAATACAGAAAAGTGCCTGGATACAAAATTAACACAAAAATTTATTAGCCTTCTTATATACAAAAGGCAAATATACAGGAAAAGAAATTAGTAAGCATATCCCATTTTCAATAGCAACAAAAAATTAAACACCATGTAATAACCCTAACCAAGAATATGAAAGACCTATATAATGAAAATACAAAAACAACTCAAGAAAGAAATCAAGGAGGACTTAAGAAGGTGGAAAGATTTCTTATGCTTCTGAACAGGTGGAATTAGTATTGTGAAAATTCCAGAACTTAGGTCAAGTAACTATAGCTACTTGATCTTTGGCTAAGGTGCCAATAATAAAGACTGGAGAAAAGACTGCATATTCAACAAATGTTGCAAGGACAAACTGGATAACCATATGTAGAAAAATGAAACTTTACTCTTTCTCTCCATACACAAAAGATTAAAGATGTCATTATAAGACCTGAAACTCTTCTTCTACTAGAACAAAAAATAGGATGAACTCTCCCTAATATAGGAGTGAGGAAAGACTTCTGAACAAAACCTTCATAGCCCAGTAAATTCAACAATATCTCAACCAATAAGACTCATGAATCTCAAAAGCTTTCTCACAGACAAACATATCAAAATCAGAGCCAAAAGATTACCCACAAAATGGGAGAAAATTTTCACCAGCTATACCACTGACAAAGGCCTAATATCTAGAATCTACAATAAACTCAATAACATAAAAAATCAAACAACACACTCAAAAAATGGGGTAGAGAACTGAATAACGAGTTCTAAGAGGAAGAAATCCAAATGGATAACACACATTTAAGAAAATGTTCAACATCCCTAACAATTAGTGAAATAGAAATTAAAACAACTACGAGATTCCACCTTAGTCCAGTGTGGGTGGCAAACATTAAAAATTCAATTACCACAAATGTTGGCAAGGATGTGGGGAAATAGAAACCCTCATTCACTATTAGTGGTAATGTAAACTAGTCCCATCACTATGGAAATCAAAATGGAGATTCCTGAAAAGGATGAATATAGAACTACCAACAATACCAGTTATTCCTTTACTGGGCATTTCTCTTAAATGCTTCATTTTTCACTACAGGGATATTTGCTCAACCATGTTTATAGCTGCTCAATTCACAGTAGCTAAGAACTGGAATCAACCTAGGTGCCCATAATTGGATGAATGGATAATGAAATTGTGGTACGTATACACAATGGGATTCTACACAGTGGTTAGGAAAAAAGTGGCACAGTTAAATTTGTAGTAAAATGGACAGACTTGGAACCATACTTAGTGAACTCACACAATCATAGAAAGAGAAATGTCACACAGTCTCACTCACCTGTGATTCTTAACCTGGAACAATTTGAGTTGTTGACATACCTGATAGGCAACTCAAGGCCCAGACAATAGGAATGGAAGAGTTTGGGGTAAAGGGAAAGGGAGAGTGGGGAAAACAATCACAAAATTAAATCCAAAATTAACTAGTACAATAGAAACCTTTATCATTGATGATAGACTAAAAGATATAACCCTCAACAGGTATACTAGGGAAGCACATGGAAAGAAGGACCATGGAGATGGTGAGATGAACCCTAACCTTATTTACTTATTTATTCATTTTTGTCTTTGGCCTGTAACTCCTAGTACCAGAAATTGGCTGCTACCCACAAAGAACTGTTGATCACACAGTCCTACGAGGTCCTCAAAAGATGACAGGCTTCTGTCAAAGCACTTGATTGCCCTCCTCAAGCAAAAGGTAAGACCTTATTGCTGAATACACCATATGCTGTCAGCACAGATCATGGAGAGAATCTGGAAGAGGGCCAGTCTCCAGAGAATTAGCCAGTCTAGTGCTGGAAAGTGGTACATGAGCTACTGGGAAATGGCCAACAATGGTCTGAGCAACCAGAGGTCTAAGCTACTTAGAAGCAATCATCCTGACTGGATGTACATGCCAGTGCAATAGTGGCACACAGACTTAGTGGGTTACCAATAGCTTTGTGATTGTCTAAGAGATCTGCTCAGTGTAAAGGAACCGATATCTGGAACTGGGAACCAGTTCCGAATCCTATGGAGACAAAGATTGTGTTCTCCAGTGTCAAGCTCTCACTAGTCTTTGGCTCAAAGTGTAGTTACATACATCAAATTCTCCCTAACTTAATAATGCTGAACCCATTTATACTATGCTGAATTTACTCTCTGTTGCAGAATCTGTTTTTCCTTTTCATAAGGTTGAGAGAACCAAGAATAAACTTCCCCTTGCATTTCAGCAGAGCTACAGATGAAACCACAGAGGAATTAGGGAGATGAGCAGTCCTGCTTCCAAGCAATCATTCTGGCCCCCTCTTCTGCAAAATTCCCTGAGCCATGGTGGGTGAGTTTTAAGTGTTTTTCAGTGATGAGCTCTTAGGAACCTCTGGATATCTGCTTTGGTAAGTGGTGAGAATCATCAGGGTCTGTTTCCTATACCCTGGCACTGATTGTCTGGTTCACCGTGGAAGCAGTGCTCTTGCTCATTGAAAAAGAATAGATTCTCAAATGGAGAGTGGGTTAGTATAGTTTAAATTGAATATGCATTATTAGAGAGAATTTGATGTATGTAACCTCTGTTTTAGCCAAAGATTAGTGAGAGCTTGACAAACGAGAACACAGTATTTGTCTCTATAGGATTCTGATCTGGTTCCCAATTCCAGATCTGGATTCCTTTACACTGAGTAGACCTCTTAGACAATCACAAAGCTACAGATTTCCCTTTTTTATCTAACATCATACAGCATCAAATAAATATACTAATTCCATCACCTCCAAGACTGGTTCTATTTTATATATATATATATATGTGTGTGTGTGTGTGTGTGTGTGTGTGTGTGTGTGTGTGTGTGTGTGTGTGTATGTGTGTGTGTGAGAGAGAGAGAGAGAGAGAGAGAGAATGGGTGCACCAGAGTCTCTAGACCTGTAAACAAACTCCAGACACAAGCAATACCTTGTAGACCTGGTGTTACAAGGGTACTGAGAAAATGAACTCGAACTCGGGGCCTCAGGTTTTGTAGCAAGTACCTTAACTGCTGAGCCATCTCTCCTGCTCCAGAGTTCTGTTTTGCTGTGAATTCATCTCTCTTGTAATGGGCTTATGATCACCATTTCTTTTTAAAACTTCCTTAAATTAACTGAGTCCTCTGGTACTGAATCCACTTGGAGGCACAATTCCTTCTGCCCAATTAAACAGCCTTGTTCCTAAGAATTCTTTCTTCTAGGGAATTCTAGGGAATGATTTGTACATTTAAATATCTGCAAACTACCTTAACCTGGCACTTAAAGTGACAGAGATGGCTCCCAAGGCAAACCCCTCTATAATATGTTTTGCTTTTGCTTCTATATTATCTTCCTTAGTTTAGGGATTATGAACAAAGGCACATAATCAAAAATGTTTAGCTTTCTCTCTGAGACTTTACATAACTAGTACCAGTATAAAATAATTTTTAAGCAATTAAAAATCTTTGTCTCTGATACTTTTTTGATGTGCTGCCTCTTTTACATTAATTATGTCTTGAAACACCAGAATGAATCCAGAACACTCACAACTTTGTTCATGCTGCCCCTTGCAAATCAACCACTTGTCAGCTTTAGTTTTCTACCTCTGTACCACATCTCCAGCCCACGCACTTCAGACAGAATTGTCTTGGATCTCATTCTGTGAACTGAGCGCCTCTTTTATTCTTCCTCCTAATATTTTATACACCTCTCTAACATTCAGGTGGTTTTAAATGGAAGGAAGTTCATGTTGGGGTTAAATTCATGTTTTCTGGACTCAGCTTATGCCATTTACCAGCATACAGATTACTTAACCCCCCTTAATCTTAGTTAATCACTATTTCCAAAAGGATAGAATGAAATAAGCAACTAGAACATAAGTAATAGAGTTGTAAGGAAAAAAAAAAAAAAAGGACTTCAGTGTGAGCAAGCTTATTTGACAAGAGGGACAGTACACTACAGTGCTGCTACAACAGAGTTTATAAATATTTTTTCCTAAACAGTAAGTTTTTTGAAGGAGGGAGATTATTTTGGTATTGCTAGCACATTACACCAAACCAAGCACAACATCATTTGTGAAATTTAGTTGCCTAAATAAAGCTACTTATGTACCAGTGTTAAAAGTCCAAAAGTCATTGGATTTTACTTCCTAATTTAAAGTTAAGAGGAAATAGACAAGTATAATGATAACTGCTATGGAACTTGGCTACACACCAGAACCCTATGTGTAAAATATTTGGCAATGAGGTAACAGATGATTGAATTTAGGACACTTCCATTGAATTATAATCCCCAAGCTCCAGGTGTAAATTTTTCAGAATTAACCACAAGCTATTTCAAAGACTCCTTGGTGGTTTTCATAGCAGAAAATGGCTTTTTGTACTCCAGACCTGGTGCAAGGCCAGTGCCTGTAAAGACAGCAGCAGTCAAGGACTTTTGTCAGCCATGGACATGCATACCCATCTTCCTATATCACAAGCCCTCACTCAGAGCACTCTCAAATTGGGAACTTAGCAGAGGATTCTTGAGTCATCTTGTCTAAGACCTCCTTACCAAAGATATCGTGGACTATGGTGAACATGAATACTCTTTTCTTTAGACTGGCTCCACATTTAACACTCCAAGGCTCATCTGTGTGCCCCCCCCCCCCGCCCATGTATTCTTTGCAACAAGCAAGTTTTGTTCAGCCTTTCCTTGGCAATAAGATGATCACACCTGTGTTGATCTAGCTCATCTGAGCCAACACCCTTCTACAGACGAAAGTGAAACATGGAAGCCCCAGACTTGCATTGGTCTAGTTAGTGCTTAAAGGCTTATCTGCCAGCTTTTTTTTAGTCTATTTTCTCAACCAACTTCGCAAAGCACTGGCAGATCAGCTTTTTCTGGTTAAGATAAACATCTGAAAACCAAGGAAGAAATAAAAAATAGAAGATTGCAACTATAAAATATCCTAGTAAACAACATTATGCTTGTCTCATTTTGCAACATGATATTAAGTTATTCCACAATTTTTAAGTAGATATTATTCCATTGAAAAATATCTTGGGAATTTCACAATAAAACTTATTCCTCTTAACATGATCTTACTCTGGGTGTTTGGGACTATGTGAACAGAAGACATTGCTGGGGAAAGTGACAAAGCTATTACCATATTAATTAACTAATTCTAAAGTTCTTAGTAAGGGTTATAAAGAAAACCTCAACCATTGTTTACTCCTCATAGTGCTGTTTATTCAGATGAAGATTTCTTAGTGTAAAGGATGTCATTTTTCTTTTAATAACTAATGTTATCATAATTGCTTATAGATAGAAAACACGCATAGCATCCATACCTGCACATGGACAAACACTTCAGGTACTTCCAACAGGGTACCCAACAATCATAGTCTTTGATCCTTTTTTACTTTTAATTTAACTCCTGGACTATTCATTTCTCTAAGGTTAAGTCAAGGAATTCAATAATTTTATTATTTAGAAAAAATTACCTAGTCGGGCATGGTGGCACATGCCTTTAATCTCAGCACTCAGGAGACAGATGTAGAAGGATTGCTGTGAGTTCAAGGCCACCCTGAGACTACATAGTGCATTCCAGTTCAGACTGGACTAGAGTGAGACTCTGCTTCAAAAAAAAAAAAAAAAAAAGCCTAAAGTCTTAAACAAATTAGCTGCCAACAGAACAAATGGGAATTTGAAAAGGTTAATGTCAAGGAAATGTTAAATACCTGCACTTAAGGAAAAAACAAACAAACCCATTTTTATTGAGCAAACATCACAATGAAATATTTTATATGTTGATGCCACTAGAGGGCTTGATACAGTTTGCTTAACCAACAGAATTTCTTATACCAGGCAATATTCTTGCTGTAAAGGAAGTTCTAATCACAGTTATTAACACACACACACACACACACACACACACACACAGCTAAATACACAGGAACGTCACTAAGTCAATGCACTGTCTTAAATACAGTGTGTTGAAGAAATGCTGCTCTAAAATCACTTAGAATTAGCAAGCACTGAAAATTATTTCAGAAAATCTGTATTTAACTACATCATTCTGATAAATGATCTATCAACATTAGAAGATTAATAGTTTCAGATCAATTCACAAAGTTTCTTTAGTCATCTCATCAGCAGTATTAATTAGAACAAGTTTTACTCATTTGCTCATATTCTCACAGCACGTGCCTTCAATAGCACCATGGAGGTAGGAGGAAGAACAGGATTTCAGGGCCAACCTGAAATTGAAGACCACCTTAGGCTTCATGAAACTCAACCACAAATAAAGAAAAAAAAACCCAGAAAATATTTCATAGGAATATTTACCTTTGTTGAAATATCTTTATGATAACAACAAAACATTCTATGCATGTTTTGATTCTTTTTTACTGAGATACCTAAGATATTAAATGAGTTTTATTTGTGCTGGGGAATAGCCCAATGCTGAAGCATTTGCCTAGTAGGCACAAGCCCCCCACATTCAACCCTAGCACTGAAAATGTTATATTTTATTTTGAGTACAAATGACTTTTAATCAATTTTGGTATTTAGCCTTGAATTGAGTTTACAAATTTTATATCATAACGAAAAGATAAACATTACAAGACTTAAGCCAATTATTGCAAGTATGACAGCTAATTCTGAAACCTTTATATACCCATTCAAACAGTAAATTAAATCTGTCATCCAGGTCTTGAATATAAGTTAACGATTAAGTCAAATAGAATTTTTAAATTTTGAAGTTTTTAAATCTAAGTTATTGCTTACTTACATCAGGTAAACTAACTAAGTATAGTTAAAAATGATGCTAATTTGTATCATACAAAATAACTTTAATAAGTCAATGTTCCATTTTCAAAAAATAGGTTATATGGCATAAGTTATTGTAAAAGATCTTTCACTATTTATTTTTCTGATTAATAAAGCAAGGAGAAGCTAACATATTTATATTTTTATTTGTTTACTGAGAGAGATAAAGGAGATATAATGGCATGCCAAGGCCTCTAGCCATTGCAAACAATCTCCAGATGCATGTATCACCATGTACATCTGGCTTATGTGGGTTCTGGGGAGTCAAAGCTGGGTCCTTAGGCTTCACCAGGAAGTGCCTTAACCACAAAGCCAACTCTCCATTGCCTAGCATATATTTAGCTATACCTTGAGATAACATTTAAAATAAATAATGACTAGTAAAGCTATAACCTGAGCAATCAGTACTTTGGGGATGAAATGTAGTATGATTACAAATGTAGTTGATTACAAATTCCAGGAAATCCCTACTTGTTCAGTGGTTTTATTACTAAATATAGAAATCTGAGTTTCTGCATAGGTCGTGTTTATTTTGTTATTCATAGGATCAAAGAAAGTGTAGCATTAGATAGAACAGACCATAGTCAAAGAGTGAAATTGCTAGTAAACTCGATATCATTATCAATCATAACACTTACCCTGGAATTACAGTAAAGTATTGTGCAATAGTAAGTAGAAAGTCTTTATTTA
The DNA here is from genome assembly GCA_036346955.1 of Dipus sagitta. NCBI lineage: Eukaryota > Metazoa > Chordata > Mammalia > Rodentia > Dipodidae > Dipus > Dipus sagitta. The sequence goes on along the minus strand of CM070770.1, from coordinate 197,896,100 downwards.
TTGATCAAATAAAACCCTTAGGACACTTAACAGAATATATATTATTCTCTATATATAGGCAGAATAGCTTTGTGTCATTAAATGGTAGATGCTGTAAGTAAAGAGTTTGAGACAATTTAATTGGGCAAAGACTGAGCTATCCATTAATAGAACTGGGTTCTATAAGCACAATAATCTACAGAAGAAAGATATATACAAATTAGAACAACTAGCCTTATAATATCCATTTGTTGTATGTTTTAATCTATAACTCATGTTTAATTTTTTATTCATACAAAGAATATTATTTTTTCATCATTGCTTATGATTTTAATATTTCTCATGAAAAAGTAACATATCTGAATATATTCTAGATAAGAACAAGTTGGCAGCAAATTTGTAATTTTGTACCTCACCTTTATTTGTTGCTAATATTTTTCTATAATTAGGTGATTTCACATGAAATAAGATACTTTTCTCTTTATGCATTGCTATACTGATGTTACCTGACATACCAGGAATTGTAGCATTTTCGTAATCACTATGCTATAGTGCATATTTTATTTCTAAATTTTATTAAACTATACCACATATTATGCTATCAAGAGAAATAAAATGAACATTCTAATTGCATTAGCAAATACTTACAGTTATACCCCTCAGTTAGTTTTAATGCTTCATCCAGAATGAATGCCACATGGGATGAATATCCACAAGTTATTTTTTTTTCCTTTCTCTAGTTTGAATTCATTCAATTCTGGAAAATAAAGAAAAAAGTGCTTTACTATCAAATGGAATAGCACAATGGCAGTTCAATTTGTAAAACAATAAGAAAATGCTATTTTTACAATATATTTCTGAACATGAGTGAATACATCATGAATTTAAAAGTAAATTTAGTTATAAATTAAAACTAATTAAGTTTACCAAGATTATAGTAAAATGTTTATTAAGGAGGATAAACACCAATTTTGACCTTCCAAGCAAGATGAAAAGATAATCTGCATACATACAAAGTGATCTTCATCAGAGATGCTCTGACAGGTATATCTAGGACACCACATCATACAAGAACATGTTTTGTTTCTGCAAGCAAAATGACTATTCTAAAACTATTCCAGAATGTTGTAGTGACTTAATAATGTATTTGTCATGTCCAAGCAACAGTAGAGAAATCATTTTTTCTTTCTCTATGCAGTATATTATAAAAATCCATATATATATATATATATATATATATATAAGATATACTGAAATTCACTAAGGGAAGATATGAAAATATCACATTTCAAATGACTGAGAGTAGTAAACATAAAAAAAAAACTTGTGGTATCTACAGTTTGCCTGTGTTTCATATGAAACATAAGAGAAGTTTAACTTGCTAATCCCTCTCCTTAGATATTAGTTAAAAATCAACCCAAACCTATTGATTGGGAGGATGTCCACAGGAGAAGCTTGTACATTGATAGATGTTGCTGGGGAATGAATTCAAGGCCTCCCTTCATGTAGGCAAGCTTTCTAGTACTGAGCCAAAAACTTAAACCCTCCAATGGAGATGAATTTAAGAGCAATACCACATGTTGTGAGCAGTTATGGAGAAAAGCTTAATATCTTTAATAATAACCATAAATATACGATAATATTGCTTTCCTTTTAAAAATACTTTTATTTATTTATTTACTGGTGAGAGGGAGAGAAAAAGAGAGGCAGATAGAGAGAATGGGTGCACCAGGGCCTCTAGCCAAGGCAAATAAACTCCAGACACATGTGCCACCTTGCTGATGGCTTATGGGGGCCTGGAGAATCAAACCTACTTCCTTAGGCTTCTCAGGCAAGCCCCGTAACTATTAAGCCATCTCTCTACCTCCAAAACTGCTGTCTTGAACAAGTATTTAACATAAAAATTCCAAAAGATCCTCAATTCCCACCCTGTAGTCAGATTTTGGTGGATTCACTCCATGTCATATTTAAAAATTGAGTCTGAGAACAAGAACAGGAGAAGCTAATCAATGAATTTACCCTTGTAATATCACTGTGAAAGAAAATGGCTTTAATAAGAAATAATTTGATCAAACACCCTCCCTACAAAAAAAGTCTATAGTTTTCAATGAATTATCTTAATGTTAGTCTTAAAAAGCATTGAACATTTATATTCTACTCTTTCTCATGTCTGTGTTTTTGTTTGTTTGTTTGTTTTTTAAGAGCGAGAGAGAAAATTGGCACTCCTAGGATCTTAGCCACTGCCATTGAATACCAGACACTTGCGCTATGTAGTAAACATGTGTGACCTTGCACTTGCATCACCTTTGTGCATCCTGCTTATGTGGCATATGGAGAGAGACTGAACAAGGGGCCTTAGGCTTCCTAGGTAAGAATCTTAACATCTAAGCCATCTCTCAAGCCTCTCCTGTCTGATTTTAATATCACCGTCACCACTCGTAAATGAATCATTTGTTTATTGTGCGATCCCATAATTATCAATCATATTCAAAAATGTCAAAGATGAAATATAAACACACACACATACACATAAATATGTATACATATATATATATCAGATATAATCTTACCTTAAGGGTTAAACCAAAAGGGTTCTTTGAAGATTAACAATTTTATTCAGAAATATTTTCTATTGCAATTTTACACTTTCAGCCACATTTTTACCTTTTCCCTCTACATTTGCTGTAGATAGCTACATAGATGATGCATGGATAGATATCTGTGTACTCTTTTACCTCCCTGTAAATCTTCTCATATTATGTTTAATAGCATATATTTTAAATTATCTTCTATTGTTTATTTTGATAATTAAAAACTTATATCTTCATGTTTTAGATAATTGCAACTGTTTTTAAAATGTTTTCTAATTTTTAAATATTGTTTTCTATTTATTATTTTATTACTTGTAATAATATGATTTGATTGATCTTTTCTTTCTGTTATGTTTTAATCACATTTTGAATACTCACATATTTCTCTGTGTTCTCTTTGTTGTTCAATGCTTAAGAAGTTGACTTATCTGAACTTTATTTCACCGTATTATACAAAAGATATGTTATTAGTCTCCCTTTAGCACACATGATTTACATATTCTTGTTACTATTTTAAAGTTTTGAGTATATTTTATCTATTTGTGTGTGTATGTGTATGTGTGTGTGTATGTGTGTACATACAAGTCCCAGAGCATCGTGCCACTATAAATGGACACCATACACTCACACTACTTTCTGCATCTGACTTAAGTGGCCATATTGGAAATTGAATCCAGGCAAGTAGGCTTCACCAGAAAGCATCATTACCTCCTAGTGATCTTCCTATCCCCTATGTCTCTTTTTTGAACTTTCTCATATAGATACACATAATGCTGCCTTTTCAACTGTTTAGCAATCTATTGGCTGAAATATTGTATAAAATATATAAAAAAGTAATCTTTCTACATATACCATATTTAGATGATTTGATCTATGTGACTTAAAATCAAAGGACCAAGAAACACAGTTGATACCAAACTACTAAACGTTTTAATAAAATTGTTTTTAGAGCCAATATGTTTATCATTTGAATAAATTTAAGTATGTTTTAATGGGGATACATGTAGTATCTAGTGAAGATATCAAAGTTTTAAGATACAGTTGCTTCCAGTAAAAGCAAGAATATTTTAATGCTATACAACCCTCACTGTCACTTTCTATAGATAGAATTTATTATTTTCTGTGGATCTGTTGAGTTTTTGTAGCAATTATGCTAGTTAGGATTTTTGAATAAATGCTTATTGAGAGGAGTAATTAATTAAATATGTTATTTCCCATTAGTCCTATAATGGAAAACATACTTTATTACATGTAATAAATCCAATGAACTGCTTTATGATGACTTTATTTGTATAATATAGAATCATTTGTTAAGTGTTGGCTAATTAAAACATTTATTTTATTTACCCTAGCATATGAATAGGCATTTTATTTACTCTAGCTTAATGTGAACTGAATATATTTTCTATATTTTGAAATTGGTATACCTTAATAAATGATATATACCATATTATTAAATATGTAGCTTTTTAAGAAATTAATTATTTCATAGTGTTTAAAATAACTGTGGGCTAACTCCACAATACATGACCCATATACCTCAACAAGGAGGAGCCAGAGGGAGGGATAGGACATGTAGGAGGCTAACAATGGTACCAAATTGACTGTATTCACTGAGCACAAAACTAATTAATAAAAAAAAGAAAAAAGTTAGAGGATGAGGATGGTGGCATATGCCTTTTATTCCAATACTTGGCAGGTAGAGGTAGGAGGATTGCCATGAGTTTGAGGCTACCCTGAGAAAACAAACAAACAAAAAAAATAGCAACTTAGGTCAGGGGAAGAGAGTGAGTGAAGGAAAGGTGGAGGGAGGGCTAATCAAAATCTAAGAGGATATAAGTGAGACATATGGAAACCTACTTTTTTGGACAATGGAGCACTCAGGAGCCATATATTATTACTAGAAAAGTTTCAGTGGCAGAAAGGCATACCTTCTAGTGAGTTGTTGGCCAGGGAGGTCCTTGATGACCTCTAAACATTACAGGCCATTGCTGAAGCCCTTGGTTTCCCACCAAGAATAGATGGAAAAACCCTATTGCTGAAGACTCCACATATTTGGGCTCCAAGATCACTGAGAAATCCTGCTGAAGCTGAGCTGAAAACCTCCTCCATGTATACCAGCTGGCAGAAACCTGGAAAAAGCCATGCTGCATGCAGTTCAATGGGAGGCAGAGAAATCACCAGTGAAAATACTTAACAGTGGACACACAGTGTTTGGCCTTATATTTGGCCAGCCAGGCCAAATTAGCCAATGGGTGCAATAGTGGCACATCTGCTATGAAGGAGATGAACTGCCCTCTAATTTGAGTGGAGACCTGCTCCATGGAAGGGAATATATCTGAAAACCTACAACAGGGATAGTTATGAGCCCTAGGGATGTAACATCTGCTGGTATCTGACTAAGTGTATATACTATGCTCACCAAACTGCCCAGTAAGCACTTAATGTTCATACCCATATATTTAATGCTACTCTCACTTTTGGTTAGAGAACTTTCTCTTTTCTGATGACAATGACCTTGGGATGACTCAGAAGGTAACCACAGTGCTGAGAAGAATTTACAGAGGAGTGATCAGCACTGAAATATCTCTATCATACCTTCCAAGGCTCAGGGTCCATTGCAGCAGAGGAGGCAGAAAGAATGTAAGAGCCAAAGAAGGGTAGCACTCCTTACTAAGTGTTCCTCCAGACACAAAATAGCCTGAATATCCATGACCTCACAGTTCCTGACACTACCGACACAAGACTATCATAATAGGAGGAAAGGATCAGTACATCAAAATAAAAGGAAGACTTATTGAGAGGAGGAGGGGATATGATGGAGAGTTGAGTTTCAAAGGGGAAAGTTGGGGGAGGGAATTACCATGGGATATAGTTTACAATTATAGAAGTTGTCAATAAAAAAAAAAGAAATTCAGTAATGCAAGAAATTTACAACTACGAAAGTAATCAGAAATCTAGGTATATTTGCAATCTGGTGATATTTGAATATAACTTATCATTTGGTTGCAAAACTATTCACAGTGGTGAATTTAAATTACCAGCTATTCAACAAAATCAGATCTGTCAGTTCCTATGTTTCAGTGGGTTTTCCAAGGAAACAAAAATAAAATACCACCAATAATGCAAGCACAGGATATTGTCCATTTCTTCATTGCATCCTACTCATGCCTCATCTAAAATCACTGCTACCTTGAAAAGTATATGGCCTCCTCTTGCACACTTAAATCCAGAACAGGAGCAAGTACATATTTGTATAAAAAAGAGCACAGCCAAAGTAACTAAAATGTATTAATTGACCAAATTATATCTGGTTGACATTTTTATGGAGTTTTTTAAACTATTTTTTTTATTTTTACTTTTTTTAAATTTACTTGAGATAGGGGTTGGGGGCGGGGGAGAGAATGGGTGTGACAAGGCCTCCAAGCCACAGCAACTCCACATGAACTCCAGATGTATGTCCTACTTTTTACATCTGGCTAATGTGGGTCCTGGTTCCTTTGGCTTTGCAGGCAAGTTCCTTAACCACTAAGCCATCTCCCCAGCCCTTTATGGAGTTTTTTTTTAATAGATGAAATAAGTACTATCATTATCTTCCTATTGCATGTTAGGAATGCCAACTGCCCAAAGCTACAGGTTTATATTAGTTCATAACAAGTCCAATACTATGTTATTTCCAATAAATCAGGTCATTTTGTGACTGAAAATTTAAAAATAGAAAAGAAGAGCCCCCAAAACACCATCAGCTGCTCCGGTACCGGCCACAGTGGCTTCAGGGCAGCGAATCCAGCAGCGGAGGCTCCAGCGGCTTCAGCGGCAGAGGCGGATCCCGCAGCGGCAGCACCAGCGGATCAGAGGCGGAGGACCCAGCAGCGGCAGCTCCAGCGGATCAGCGGGGGCAGACCCAGCAGCGGCATCTCCAGTGGCGGATCCAGCAGCAGTGGTCCCAGCAGCGGCAGCTCCAGCGGCAGCAGCGGGGATCCAGCATCAGGAGCGCCAATCTGCAGGGCCACAGTTGCCAGGCTTGGTTTGCCCCACAGGAAAAGCCAGTACCCAGTTCCAGAAAGCAGAACAGCGGCCCAACATCCCAGCCAGCAACTTGACTGAGACCAAAAGCATCCAAAGAGGTAACTGGGATTGAACCAGGGAAGGGTCTCACCTGGTCACAAGCTGACTTGGATCCCTCAACAGACCAGAAATCTTAACTTCTTTGTTGATAGAGGATCTGGTTTTTATAATACCTAATCTTGCATAAATGATCGGTGCTGTTCTTGACTGAATGTGTATAGGGTTTAGTTAAATTTTAGAATATACCTGTATTTTATTCCACTCAACCTATTTGAATACTCCCATAGCAGGCAAACTTAACCCCTAGGGCCACGTGTCTAGATACTCTGAGAGTGGTAAGAGCCACACCTAACATCTTAATCTCCTACATAGAAGACATACAATATCAGATCAATAGATACATCAAAGGATACCCAGCTAACTGGAAAATCTAAGCAGTAACTTAATCCAAGATGCAAAAATATATACATTATAACACAAGAAACACCAAAAACCAAGGCAATATAAATCCACCAAAAAGCATCAATGCTTCAGAAATGACCTCTAGTGAAAACGAGTTAGAGAAAATGCCTGAGAAAGATTTCAAAAGAATGATTGTAAATATGTTCAATGAACTCAAAGAAGAAATCAAAGGAATCAGAGAAGATACAGGACACCAATTTAACGGAATAAAGAAATCAATACAAGACATAAATAAGGAAATAGAAATAATGAAGAAAAACCAGTCAGAATTACTAGCAATGAAGAACACAGTTAATGAAATAAAAAACTCTGTAGAAAATCTCACCAGTAGAATGGATGAAGGAGAGGACAGAATATCTAAGCTAGAAGACCAGGTGGCAGATCTAATACAATCCAACAAAGAGAAAGACAAACTAATAGAAAAGTATGAATGGGAATTTCAAGATATTCGGGACACTATGAAAAGATCAAATATAAGAATTCAGGGTATAGTAGAAGGAGAAGAATTTCAATCCAAAGGTATAGTAGGCATCTTCAACAAAATCATAGAAGAAAACTTCCCCCAAATTGGGAAAGAGGTGCCAATGCAGATACAGGAAGCATTTAGAACACCAGCCAGACAAAACCTGGAAAGAACCTCTCCTCGCCATATTATAATCAAACTACCAAACACACAATCCAAAGAAAAAATATTGAAAGCAGTTAGAGAGAAAAAGCAAGTTACCTACAAAGACAAGCCCATCAGGATCACAGCAGATTACTCAACACAAAGTTTCAAAGCCAGAAGGGCTTGGAGTGATGTATTCCAAGCTCTGAAAGATAACAACTGTCAACCAAGGCTACTTTATCCTGCAAAACTATCCATTCAAATAGATGGAGAAATAAGGACATTCCATGACAAAAGCAGGCTAAAGGAGTATTTGAAGACAAAACCAGCTCTACACAAAATACTTGAAAGAATCCTCCATGCCGAAGAGAAAGAAAAACACACATATAAGGAACCTGGAAAACAACAAACAACACTCAAATACTAGTTAATATAAGAGAGCAAAGGCAGAACCAGAACCACAAAAAAAAAAAAATGGCAAGCATAAATACACATCTTTCAATAATATCTCTTAATATCAATGGCCTCAATGCTCCAACCAAAAGACATAGATTTGCAGACTGGGTTAAAAAGCAGGACCCTACAATTTGTTGTCTCCAAGAAACTCACCTTTCTACAAAGGATGGACATTATCTTAGGGTGAAAGGTTGGAAAACGGTGTTTCAAGCAAATGGACCCAGAAAGCAAGCAGGGGTTGCTATCCTAATAGCTGACAAGGCAGACTTCACTCCAACATTAGTCAAGAAAGATAAGGAAGGTCACTTTATATTGATTAAGGGCACACTCCAACAGGAGGACATTACAATCCTAAACATATATGCACCTAACATGGGGGCTCCCAAATTCATCAAACAAACACTGTTAGAACTAAGGTCACAGATAACACCAAACACAGTGGTAGTTGGTGACTTTAACACCCCACTCTCATCAATTGACAGGTCATCCCGGGAAAAAATAAACAGAGAGGCATCTGGACTAAACGAGGTCATAGAAGGAATGGACCTAACAGACATATACAGGACATTTCATCCAAATGCTGCAGAATATACATTCTTTTCAGCAGCACATGGATCATTCTCTAAAATAGACCATATATTAGGACACAAAGCAAATCTTAACAAATTCAGGAAAATTGAAATAATTCCTTGCATTCTATCTGACCACAATGGAATCAAACTACAAATCAATAGCAAGAAAGGATATAGAGCATACACAAAATCATGGAAACTAAACAATACATTACTAAATGATGAATGGGTCAATGAAGAAATCAAGAAGGAAATCAAAAAATTTATAGAGTCAAACAATAATGAGAACACAACATACCAAAATCTCTGGGACACAATGAAGGCAGTTCTAAGAGGTAAATTTATAGCTTTAAGTGCCTATATTAAGAAATTAGAAAGGTCGCAAATAAATGACCTAATGCTTCACCTTAAAGCCTTGGAAAAAGAAGAACAAGGCAAACCAAAAATCAGTAGATGGGAAGAAATAATAAAGATTAGGGCAGAAATTAATGAAATAGAAACCAAAAAAACAATACAAAGAATTAATGAAACAAAGAGCTGGTTCTTTGAAAGGATAAACAAGATTGATAAACCCTTAGCAAATCTGACCAAAAGAAAGAGAGAAGAGACACAAATTAATAAAATTAGAGATGAAAAAGGTAACATCACGACAGATGCCAGAGAAATTCAAAAAATCATAGGGACATATTATAAAAACATATACTCCACAAAGTATGAAAATCTGAAAGAAATGGATGATTTCCTTGATTTATATGACCTACCTAAATTAAATCAAGATGAGATTAATCACTTAAATAGACCTATAACAAGCATGGAGATCCTAACAGTTATCAAAAATCTCCCAACTAAAAAAAGCCCAGGCCTAGATGGATTCACTGCTGAATTTTACCAGACCTTCAGGGAAGAGCTAACACCATTGCTTCTTAAGCTTTTCCATGAAATAGAAAAAGAAGGAATTCTACCAAACTCCTTCTATGAAGCCAGCATCACTCTGATACCAAAACCAGGCAAAGATAGAACAAAAAAGGAAAATTACAGACCAATCTCCCTCATGAACATAGATGCAAAAATTCTCAACAAAATATTGGCAAACAGAATACAAGAATACATTAGAAAGATCATTCACCCTGACCAAGTAGGCTTTATCGCAGAGATGCAGGGATGGTTCAACATACGCAAATCTATAAATGTTATACATTATATAAATGGGTTGAAGGACAAAAATCACATGATCATCTCATTAGACGCAGAGAAAGCATTTGACAAAATCCAACATCCCTTCATGATAAAAGTCCTACAGAGACTGGGAATAGAAGGAACATATCTCAATATAATAAAGGCTATTTATGATAAGCCTACAGCCAACATATTACTAAATGGGGAAAAACTGGATGCTTTTCCACTAAAATCAGGAACAAGACAAGGGTGTCCACTGTCCCCACTTTTATTTAATATAGTTCTGGAAGTCTTAGCCATAGCAATAAGGCAAGAGACATGCATAAAAGGGATACAAATCGGAAAGGAAGAGGTCAAGTTATCATTATTTGCAGATGACATGATTCTATATATAAAGGACCCTAAAGACTCTACTAGCAAACTGTTAGAGCTGATAAAAACCTACAGTCATGTAGCAGGATACAAAATAAATACACAGAAATCAGTAGCCTTCATATATGCTAACAACAAACACACAGAGGATGAGATCAGAGAATCACTCCCATTCACAATTGCATCAAAAAAAATAAAGTACCTTGGAATAAACCTTACTAAGGAAGTAAAGAATCTATACAATGAGAACTTTAAAACACTCAAGCGAGAAATTGCAGAAGACACTAGGAAGTGGAAAAACATCCCTTGTTCCTGGATTGGAAGAATCAATATTGTGAAAATGGCAATCTTACCAAAAGCAATCTACACATTTAACGCAATCCCCATCAAAATTCCAAAGGCATTCTTCACGGAAATAGAAAAAACAATCCAAAAATTCATTTGGAATCACAAAAAACCTCGAATATCTAAAATAATACTGAGCAACAAAAATAAGGCTGGTGGTATCACCATACCTGATTTTAACCTATACTACAGAGCCATAGTAACAAAAACAGCATGGTACTGGCACAAAAGTAGACTCGTAGATCAATGGAACAGAATAGAGGACCCAAATGTAACCCCATGTAGTTATAGCCACCTGATATTTGATAAGAATGCCAAAAATACTCATTGGAGAAAAGACAGCCTCTTCAGCAAATGGTGTTGGGAAAACTGGATATATATCTGTAGAAGGATGAAAATAGATTCTTCTCTTTCTCCGTGCACAAGAATTAAGTCCAAATGGATTAAGGACCTTAACATCAGACCTGAAACTCTGAAACTGCTAGAGGAAAAAGTAGGGGAAACCCTTCAACATATTGGTCTTGGCAAAGACTTTCTGAATACAACCCCAATTGCTCAGGCAATAAAACCACAGATTAACCACTGGGACCTCATGAAAATACAAAGATTTTGCACTGCAAAGGACACGGTGAAGAAAGCAAAGAGGCAACCTACAGAATGGGAAAAAATCTTCACCAGCTATATATCTGATAGAGGATTAATATCTAAGATATACAAAGAACTCAAGAAGTTAAATAATAAGGAATCAAACAAACCAATCAAAAAATGGGAAATGGAGCTAAATAGAGAATTCTCAAAGGAAGAAATACGAATGGCATATACGCATCTAAAAAAATGTTCTACATCCCTAGTCATCAGGGAAATGCAGATTAAGACTACATTGAGATTCCATCTCACTCCTGTCAGATTGGCTACCATCATGAAAACAAATGATCATAAATGTTGGCGGGGATGTGGAAAAAGAGGAACCCTTCTACATTGTTGGTGGGAATGCAATCTGGTCCAGCCATTGTGGAAATCAGTGTGGAGGTTCCTAAAACAGCTAAAGATTGATCTACCATATGACCCAGCTATAGCTCTCCTAGGCATATATCCTAAGGACTCATCTCATTACCTTAGAGATACTTGCTCAACCATGTTTATTGCTGCTCAATTTATAATAGCTGGGAAATGGAACCAGCCTAGATGTCCCTCAACTGATGAGTGGATAATGAAGATATGGCACATTTATACAATGGAGTTTTACTCAGCAGTAAAGAGAAATGAAGTTATGAAATTTGCAGAAAAGTGGATGGATCTGGAAAGAATTATACTAAGTGAGGTAACCCAGGCCCAGAAAGCCAAGTGCCACATGTTCTCCCTCATATGTGGATCTTAGCTAGAGATGATTGGGCTTCTGTGTGAGAAGGAAAAAACTCAGTAGCAGAGGCCAGTAAGTTAAAAAAGGAGATAGAAAGGGAAGAGAAAGAAAGGGAGGAGGGCTTTTATTAGGTTGGTATTGTATATATGTAACTAGAAAGATTGAGATGGGGAGGGGATATGATGGAGAATGGAATTTCAAAGGGGAAAGGGGGGAGGGTAATACCATGGGATTTTTTTTTGTTATCATGGAAAATATTAATAAAAATGGAGAAAAAAAATAGAAAAGAAGACATAATTAAACAACCATAGAATCTTATCATCTATAATGCATTACTGATAACACACGAATAACATAATGTGGTGTTATATGATGAATTTTTCAAAAGCAAAAGAAAAATAATGAATAAACTTGAGAAGAATTGGATTTCCTAAAGGAACATACTGATATTTAATTAAATAATACGGATATGAATGACAACTGCTAAAATTCTGAATTGATGAGTTAATCCATTATATAATGTGAGAAATAAAAATAAAATATTTGGATGCTTTCCAAAACATAATTATATTTTAAATACATCATGAATTTTTGAAGTTTCCAGAAGCTTAGAAAGGTTCCCTCCCTGGAAGTATACAGAACTCTTCATTTTTCAACAGTAAATATTAGAGAAGACAAAACAAAGTTATCAAAATATCATAACATGTTCATACATTATACAATTTAAGATAATATTTTAATAAGATGTTTAAGCTTAATCCTGTATTATTCATATTAAAATAAATAACTGGGCTTTCAATCCGAACTGTGTTACACATGCCACTTAAATCCATGATTTCAATAAGAAAGATTCATAGTTTATCAAATTTATTCTTCCAAAATATATCATGTTAACACACTACATTTATATGTAGAAAGTACAGACTGATATCAATAGGATTCTAAAAGTTCTAAATAATAAGTTATTCATTATATGTACATCATTTTGACATAACACCTCACATAAAATCTTATACAGAGGAATCATTAAATAACAATTATATTTAATTTTACAAGGAGATTTTTGTGCCTTCGTTTGCCTTATTTCTCATTTGTGTTTATTTTTGCTTTAAAATTCCATATTTCTTTCCATTACTAAAGAAATTGTCAGCTTTCATGAATTCTAGCCCTTCAATGGGTGATGATATTTAGAAGAACTACAGTAGGCAGAAGCAAAAACATAAAATTTAAAAGTATCTGTCCATTTATGAGAGGTCAAAACAAGCCAATAGGCTAAGCAATTGGTAGAATCACAAATCATAACCTCAAAAATATGCTATTTCTCATTGAGCAGTTGTGAAGCTAATTGTGACATGCAATTCACATGATATGTTTTTCTTTAAAATCATTCATGCCAGATGCTAGTTTTAATATATCAGAGCATATCTAATCTTTCCCAGGTCAGCAATTGAGAAAACCTTTGTACATGGGAAAATCTTGACATTTAAAGTTTAATATTCCAAATAAGTACAAAGGCATTTTCAATGCATCAGCCTGGAAAGAAACAATGGTTACAAGATTAAGAATGTGGCAAAAGGACAAGTACACACTGGGTCAAAATGGTAATGTTTTCTATATACGGAACTAGTTGTAAGTGAATTATTGTCCATCACTTGATTCACATATGATAGCCTGCAATACTTACTTAAAATTTACAGGATTGCCTGAAGAAAATTTTTTTTAAATGCAGTTTGTCTGGATAAATGTAAATACTGTGCTTATCAAACTGCCCAGTAAGCACTTCTCTTAATATTCAGACCCTTGTATTAATGCTACTCTCACTTTGGGTAGAGAACCTTCTCTTTTCAGATGGCAGTGACCTTGGGACAACTCAGAAGGTATCATGGTGATGGAGAGAAGTGATTGGAGTACTGAGTATTATCTCGATCGCACCTTCCAAGGCTCAGGGTCTAATGCAGAAGAGGTGGTGGAAAGAATGTAAGAGCCAAAGAAAGGGTAGGACTCCTTACAACGTGCTCCCTCCAGACATAAAATGGATATCCATGACCTCACAGTGCCTGACAATACCTACAAAAAGACCATCATAAGAGGAGGAAAAGAGAAGCAGATTCTCCAATGGAGAGTCAGTTAGCACCAGACAAATGAGATAACCCTTAATTTTTTATAGAGAATTTAATAGGTGTAGGCCCCTCTTGTAGCCCACGATTGGTTGCAATAGTGGAGAGCGGGCTTATGTTTGGATATGGTTCTGACTTGTTTTCCAGCTCCAACTATGGATCCTGCACCACTGAGGGGATCAGTTAGCCAAATCAAGAGCAGTTAGTTTCCACCACGCCTGTGTGCCACTATTGCACTTGTGTAAGCATCACAACAGGTTATTTGCTGCTAAATAGGTGAGACCATGAGTTGCTTGGACAGATATTGGTCATTTTCCCCCAGTCGCCCATGTAGCACCTTCTGACACTAGACACGCTGACTGTCTGGGGACTGACTCTCTTCCAGCTTCCAGCCATGCCATTCTATTTTATGTGTCAACTGCATAAAGTGTCTTTAGCAGTAGAGTCTTACCACTAACCTTTGGTGGCTCATCAAGTACTCTGACAGAAATCTGTCTTTCTTTTAGGAAAGCTTGTAGGTCTCATTGGTCAAAAGCTCATTGTGGATGATAGCCACATGCTGGTACTGGGAGTTACAGGTCAGTGCCCACTAAGAAAAGGAAGAAAAAGATAACTAATATAAAAGAGATAGAGAGAAGAGAGAGGGGGGAGATGCTGTAGAAGATGAAGGTCAGTCTTCATCATACCCTCTCCAGTGTCTTGTGGGTCAGGCCCTCTAAGGGCCTGGTGAAGGTTCAGACATTTGGTCTGCCTTTCAGAATGTAGAATTTTATGGTACCATTGACATTTGGGTCTAGATTTGTGGTCCCTAACCCCCTTCCCTTCCCTTCCCTCCCCACGTATCCTATTGTCTAGTCCACGAGAAGCTTGCTGTGTATGTAAGGCATCTTGGGCAGATTCAGGTTAGATGCTATAGATGAGTGAGTCTATGTGGCGATTTTTTTACTGTGATTGGGTAAGTTCACTGAGAATGACCTGTTCCAGGTTCAACCATTTTTCCTCAAATTTCATTGTGTCATTTTTTCTTACTGTTGTATAGAATTCCACTGTGTAGATATACCACATCTTAGTTATCCATTCTTCTAGTGATGGACATCTGGGTTGATTCCAGCTCTTAGCTATTATGAATTGAGCTGCTACAAACATGGTTGAGAAAATCTCTCTGGCCTGTGGTTTTAAGGTTTTAGGGTAGATGCCCAGTAGGGAATAACTGGGTCTTTTGGTATCTCTATAGTCAACTTTTTCAGAAGTCTCCATATTGCTTTCCAAAGTGGTTGTACCATCCTACATTCCCACCAACAGTTGCTGAGGGTTCCTACTTCTCCACATCCTCACCAGCATTTATTGTCATTTGATTTTTTTGATGTTTGCTATCCTTTCTGGGGTAAGGTGGAATCTCATAGTTGTTTTAATTTGCATTTCTCTGATGATTAGGGATGATGAACATTTTCTTAAGTGTGTGTTTACCATTTGTATTTCTTCCTCTGTGAACTGCCTGTTGAGCTCTTTGCCCAATTTTGTGAATAGAGTGTTTGACTTTTTACTGTAGATTTTTGTATTCTTTGTAGATTCTAGAGATTAGGCCTCTGTGAGTTGGATAACCAGCAAATATTTTCTCCCATTCTGTGGGTAATCTATTGGCTTTGCTTATTGTATGCTTATCTGTAAAGAATCTCTTCAACTTCATGTGATCCCATTGATTGAGTGACTATTTAACATTGTGATCTACTGGGGTTTTGTTCAGGAAGCCTTTTTCCATTCCTATATCATGGAAAGTACTTCCTATATTTTCTTACAGTAGTAGTCTAGTTTCTGGTCTTATATTGAGGTCTTTGACCATTTGGACTTGAGTGTAGTGCATGGTGAAATGTGTGGGTCGAGTTTCAATTTCCTGTTTATGGTTATCCAGTTTGTCCAGCACCATTTGTTGAAGATGCTGTCTTTTTTCCAGCCTATATTTTTAGGGCCTTTGTCAAATATCAGGTAGGTGTAGTTGCTTGACCCAAAATCCGGGTCCTCAAGTCTATTCCACTGGTCTATACTCCTGTTTTTTATGCTAGTACTGTGCATCATAACTCAGAAGGGACCTGGCTGAAACTAAGGACAATTGGCAAAACCAGCAAGGGTGCTGTTTGTTTGTTTTTTTTTTTTTTTTTTTTTTTTTTGGTGAACCAGGTACCAGCACAAGGGTGAAGGAGATCAATACAGAGAAAAATCAACTCCTACCAAATCAGAGATCTGGAGACTCAGAAGCCCCCAACACCTCATCACTGAAGCACACCAAAAATGAACCCAACATGGCTCAGGGAAATTTTGTGGAAGAGGGCGCTGAAAGAGTGTCAGAGCCACATGTTGGGTCATGATATGCAGACATTTATCCTACCCATAACTGTGGTCTGATTCCAGAATGCATGACCCATGTATCTCAACATGGAGGGGCCAAGGGGAGGGGGTAGGTAATGGATGAGCCTAATAATGGTACGAATTTGACTGTATTTGCTGAGTACAACACTAATTAATAAAAATAAAATAAAAAATTCATTCTCACCAAAAAAAGAAAAAGAGGAGGAAAAGATCATGATATCAAAATAAAAGAGGACTGATTGAGATGAGGAAGGAATATGATGGAGAATGGAATTTCAAAGGGGAAATTGGGGGGAGGGAGGATATTACCATGGGATATTTTTTTATAATCATGGAAGATGTTAATAAAAATTGAGAAGACAAAAATGCAGTTATATTTATTGTTTTTAAACTTACTTTTTATTTTTATGCTCATTTAAATGGATAAAGTGAAAACAGAAAAAAATGTTCTTTTGAAAAAGTAGCCATTTGTCATTTTTATACTGCTTTGTATCATTGATATTTCATTTCTTTTCTCTCTCTATACATATGTATATATATATATACATATTTACACACACACACACACATATATATGTATATATATACATATTTACACACACACACACACACACACACACACATATATATATATCGGTTTTGCTAGGTGAAGTCTCAGTCTAACCCAGTCTGATCTGAAGTTCATTATGTAATTATGTAGTCTTAGGGAGGCCTTGAACTCAAGGAGATCCTCCTACCTCTTCTCCCAAGTGCTGAGATTAAAGGTGTGCATAACCACACCTGGTTCTGATATTTCATTTTCTTACTGATATAACAGAAATTTTACTGGACAATATTTTTTCTCTTTTTATTTTATTTTATTATTATTATTTTCCTCAATTTTTATTAAGATCTTTCATGATTATAAAAAAATATCACATGGTAATACCTGCCCACCCCCCACTTTCCCCTTTGAAATTCCATCTCCCATCATATCCCATCCCCATCTCAATCAGTCTCTCTTTTATTTTGATGTCATGATCTTTTCCTCCTCTTATGATGGGCTTGTGTAGGTAGTGTCAGGCATTGTGAGGTCGTGGATATCCAGGCCATTTTATGTCTGGAGGGAGCACTTAGTAAGGAGTCCTACCTTTCCTTTGGATCTTACATTCTTTCCGCCACTTCTTCCACATTAGACCCTGAGCTGTGGAAGGTGTGATTGAGATATTACTCAGTACTCCAGTCATTTCTTTCCAGCGCCATGATACCTTCTGAGTTGCTGGACAATATTTTAAATAAAATTGTTGTGATATTAAGTAAATGTCTCAAAATTATTCCTTAAAAAGGAAAGTTTTAAGAATTTATTCAAGTTTTGCTAAATTTTTCCCATTCTGTAAGAATCTTTATAGATTAAGCTAAAGAAATAGCTTTACCTAATATTTTTAACCATTTAGCTTCATAAATAATTATCTGTATATATTTCATTTTCATTCAGTGATATAAACAGATTTTAGTCATATTTTTACTCAAAGTGCATATTTAAGTTTACATATACATTTTTATCCAAGGTATTTCTTTTAGGAAACCTTTTTTAATAAATAGGACATAAGACAAAAATGATAGTAATTGTTTCAAATAATGTCAAATAGGGGAATGATAAATATTTACTTATGCAGTTTTATTTGCTCTCGTAGTTGTATATCTTTGTCACTGAAATAATACAATAATAGGGCTGTTCTCATTACTTGAGTATTTTTAGGCATTTTTGTAGCTTTTGCCTAAGAAAACTTAAGTACAATTAATGAAAACTAATCCCTTAGAATAATCATTGCCACTAATAGGTAATAGACATAACTGAGTGAACAACATTGTGAATTTTACAGGTAACACTCATAATATAATTAAATTTGGCTAATCCTTTTTTTTTTTTTTTTTTTTTTTTTTTGGTTTTTCGAGGTAGGGTCTCACTCTAGCCCAGACTGACCTGGAATTCACTATAGAGTCTCAGGGTGGCCTCGAACTCACAGCGATCCTCCTACCTCTGCCTCCCGAGTGCTGGGATTAAAGGCGTGTGCCACCACGCCCGGAGGCTAATCCATTTTTTTTTTTGCTTTTAACATTTTTAAAGATTTCACATTTCCGAAATAAAGAATTAAGTTACATTTAATATCTAAATATATTTATGATATTCTTAAGTACAAACAGAATAGACTGTCAGTCAGTTATCGTAGTTCTCCTGCCCCATACTTCTGCTTTCTCTCTGAAAATAATGAATTGAGAAAATATCCCAGAAATAAACAATTCTGATGTTGTAGGTTGCCATTGTTTTGAGTAGCATGAGGTATTCTAGTGACACATCACTTTGTCCCATCCAGGACCTGACATTATTCTGTCTTGTGTATACAATCTTCTTATATCTGCCAGTTAATCACTTATCAGCTATCTCAGTTATTATATATTAAACATGATACTTGTATTCAAGTGACCCCTATTTTCTTTGAAAAATGCATGCAGAGAGAAACGTGTATGCAACACAGCCATTTATCTATATATCTTTGTTTCTGTTCAGTTTTATACATATGTTTTTTTAATTTCATGTATATGTTAAATTTTAATCACTTCTAAATCTATTATCCCAGTATGAGCCACCAATAATTTGGACTATTAATATAATTATCTTTCACTGTGAAATTTTCATTGCTAAATGAGTAGACTAGATCATGACATGTTTTGGCTAAATCCACATCATGCCTTCCAATCTCCTCTAAACCTCTCCTTGTAAACTTCACTTTAACCAGCTCCACAAGTGTTCTCTTAATGACTCCTTCTTCTTTAGGTGTCGAAACATTAGTAAACATGCTTCTACCTTAGGCCTTTCACACTGGCTGCTCTTACCTTTCCTTTGCTGGCACAAAGCTCCCAACCAAAAGCAACTGATGTAAGTTGTTTATCTTGGCTTACTTTCTCTACAGGAAGGCTCATGATGGCAGGAGAAAGCATGATGGACATCACGTCTGCCATAGGATTTGAGATGCACAGTGGCAACGGGAAGCTGGCTAGAATACTCATAAGCCTACCTTCAATAACACATGTTCAACAGGGCTCAACTTCTCAAATTGCCACCAGCTGGAGAATCATCACTCAAGCACATAAGTCTATGGAGGGCATTTAATCCATGATCATAGTATTTCCCCTACCAGGTAAGTGTATTTAATTCAAACAATCACAAATCTTCTTATTTTACTTATGAACTTCTTCCAATGGCCACCTTTACTCTTGTCTTCATTTCTTAGTGCAATATTTTCATATAATCTCTAGTCAAATACTTGTATTGCCCTGTGGCTTGATCAACCATGTTCTTCTCCCTCACACATTAAAATCTGATTTGAACACATAATTTTGCCTCCTCTCTTGCCCTTATTTGTGCTTTGGTAACTTTCTAGATAATCAACCATATTATACAACCATACTACATATTTTAGCTTAAAAACCAAAACAATTCATAATAGCTAAGAGCTGGAATCAACCCAGATGTCCATAATTAGAAGAATAGGTAACTAAGATGTGGTATATCTACAAGATGGAATTTTATACAGCAGTAAGAAAAAAATGACACAATGAAATTAGAAGAAAAAAATGATTGAACCTGGAACAGATCATTCTCAGTGAACTTACCCAATCATAGAAAGATAATCACTGCACAGTCTCACTCACTACAGCACCTAACCTGAATCTACCTAAGATGCCAACAAACCCACCAGAAAGCATCTCAAGGACTAGACAATAGGGTGGGTGGGGTGGGAAGGGAGGGTAAGGGAGGGGGTGGGGGACACAAATCTAGACCCAAACGACAATGGTACCATAAAATAAAATTCTACAGCCTAAAAGGCAGACCAAATGATTGAATCTTCTCCAGGACCTTATAGGGAATACCTGAGTTCAAGGCACTGGAGCAGGTATGATGAAGACTGAAATTAATCTTCTACAGCTTCTCTCTCTCTCTCTCTCTCTCTCACTCTCTGTCTGTCTGTCTGTCTCTCTCTTCCTCTTCTTTCTAACTCTTTGATATTAATTATCTTTTTCTTCCTTCTCTTAGTGGGCATGGACCTGTAACTCCAAGTACCAGCAGGTGGCTATCATCCACAAGGAGCTTTAGATCAGTGAGACCTACAAGCTTTCCTAAAAGAAACACAGATTTCTGTCAGAGTACTTGATGACCCACCAAGGGTTAGTGGTAAGATCCTACTGCTCCAAACACCATATGTGGTTGACACATAACATGGAGTGACATGGCTGGAAGCTGGAAGAGAGTCAGTCCCCAGACAGTCAAGGTGTCTAGTGCCAGAAAGTGCTACATGGGCAACTGGGGAAAAAGGACAAATATCTGTCCGAGCAACTCATGATCTATCCTACTTACCAGCAAACAACCTGTTGTGATGCTCACACAAGTGCAATAGTGGCACACAGCCATGGTGGGAAACCAACTGTTCTTGATTTGGCTAACTGATCTGCTCTGTGGAATGGGACCCATAGCTGGAGCTGGGAAACAAGTCAGAACCATATCCAAACATAAGCCCACTCTCCATTATCAAGCTACCACCAATTGTGGGCTAAAAGAGGACCTACACCTATTAAATTCTCTATAAAAAAAATAAGGGTTATCCCATTTGTCTGGTGCTAACTTACTCTCTGTTGGAGAATCTGCTTCTCTTTTTCAGAGAGACACAGATCCTAAAGAGAAAACCACCCCATCATACCTCAAAAGGGCCCTTGCTGAAACTAAGAACAATTGGTGAAACAAGCAAGGGTGCTGTTTTCCTGGTGAACCGGGTACCAGCACAATGGTGAAGGAGATCGACACAGAGAACAATCAACTCTTACCAAATCAGAGATCCAGAGACCCAGAGGACCCCAACACCTCATCACTGAAGCAGACCAGAAATGAATCCAACATGGCTCAGGGAAATTTTGTGGAAGAGGGGGCTGAAAGAATGTCAGAGCCACATGTTCAGTCATGATATGCAGAGACATTGCTCCTACCCATAATGGTGGGCTAACTCCACAATGCATGACCCATATACCTCAACAAGGAGGGGCCAGGGGGAGGAGGTATTACATGGATGAGTCTAACAATGGTACCAACATGACTGTATTCACTGAGTACAAAACTAATTAATTTTTAAAAAAAGGTTATCCCATTTATCTGGTGCTAACTTTACTCTTTGTTGGAGATCTGCTTCTCTTTTTCAGATAGAGGTGATTCTAAGGAAAGAACCACCTTATCAAACTTCAAAAGGGTCCCAGCTGAAACTAAGAATAATTGGTGAAACAAGCAAGGGTGCTGTTTTCTTGGTGAACCTGGTACCAGCACATGGGTGAAGGAAATAGACACAGAGAACAGTCATCTGCTACCAAATCAGATATCCAGTGACAGAGAGGCTCCCGACCCCTCATTACTGAAGCAGACCCAAAATAAACCCAACATGGCTCAGGGAAATTTTGCAGAAGAGGGGGCAGAAAGAATGTCAGAGCAACATGTTGGGTCATGATACGCAGAGACATTTCCTCCTACTCATAACTGTGGGCTAACTCCACAATGCATAACCCATATACCTCAACAAGGAGGGGCTAAGGGAAGGGGGTACGACATTGAGGAGGCTAATTATGGTACCACCTTGACTGTCTTCACTGAGTACAAAACCAATTAATAAAAATGTAATTTCAAATAAAACTCTAAAAGGAATCTGTATTACACAGTATTTGGCTGATCTACCTGTCATATTTCTGTGTGTACCTTTGAACATGGACTCAATATTTTATTCATTTACAATCTAAGTAGTGGAATTGGTAAGGCAAGTGGAATGCACATCTTCAGGCTGAATAAAATGTACAATTGAAGCTTCTCAGACAATAAACACAGCTTTAATTTTAAATTGCTACTAGTTATTTGATATTCTTTTTTGCACATGTGTACACTATGTACATTATGTGTGGTATATGCACAAACATGTGCTGCTTTAGATGTCCCAAGCAGGTGCAGACGACAGACAATTACAGATGTCCTTCTCTTACCTTCCACCCACATATTTCCTTCATGTGGGATCTCTTCCTCAACCGGGAGATGCTGTCCATCACTGAGCACCAGTGATTCTCAGGTCTGCCTCTTCTTGCCCATGTCCCCAGAAGACTAGGGTAACAGAAGTTCTCTGCTGTGTCAGCTATTTATGTGGATTGCAGGGAATGGTCTTCAGCCTGAGAGGCCCTCATGCTTACACTGAAAGTGCTTTTAACTGCAAACCTGGGTACTTTCACTTTGCAGGCAAATGCCTTAACCACTAAACCATCCATTCTTCCCTTATTTGATATTAAAAATAAATATTTATATGATTTCTATTGTACTTATTAAATGTTCAAACCATACTTTATTTATTTTCTTTGTTTCTAGAAGCTTTCAGAAGTTGTTTAAACAGTTTTACATAGGCTCTTTACACATTTGGGTCGATTATCACTTTTTTCCTGCAATACTGAAATAGGTAGGTATAGGTATATGCATGTATATTAATTATATATGCACATATATAAAAATAGATTGTTTCATTGCCTTCTAATTTTAAATATGATAAATATTACTTTATTTGGCATTCAAATGTTTAAATTTAAGGAGTTAAAATATTTTGCTTTCATTTTAAATATCTAATTTCCATTTTTCTTACAATCAGTGAATTTTCTCTGAATGCATCTATAATTTGTTGCTATGTATATACCAGCACTTAAGAAATGACATAAACATAGCATATATTCAACTATTTAAACTGTCTAGAATTAAATTTCAATTAGAGATACAACACAGAGGTATCTTGTCCTAGAGTCCTTACTCTAATAATTGAAAATATGAATATAAACTAAATAGTTCAGGACTATAGTCATCTCATTGCTTACTGTTTTCCTACAAGTTTGTATTTGCAATCAGAGTTTTAGATTTTTCCTTGCTATGATCCATATTTTTTTTCCTGTTTTTGACTATAACTATCATTGGCCTGGATTTCTTCAAGTATACTAGAGAGGCTACTCTGAGAGTCCAATAGACCTAGTTACCTTGTGTAGGCCTAGTGATACTGAAAGTAATAAAATCATGCTTGGATTAGGAACAGTTTCTACATATATTTTTTAGAGTTGGTGATATCTCTTTTGTAAATATTTATTTTAACTTTTTATTCATTTATTTAAGAGAGATAGAGAATTAATGAGTATAGCAGAGCCTCTAGGCACTGCAAACAAACTTTAGATGCATGTGCCAACTTGTGCATCTGGCTTATATGGGTTCTGGGGTATTGAACCTGGGTCCTCAGGCTTTGCAGGCAAATGCCTTAAGTGCTAAGCCATCTCTCCAGTCATGTGGTATCTCTTTTAAATATAGTTCTTTGAAAAAATTGTGAAATATTTCACCCACAGAGATGTATTTTTAAATGGAATTAAAAAGTTGAATGCTACAAATCAGATTTAAAATGTATTAGCAAAATTGATTCATTTTCTAATAATTTCATAATATACATTCATTCCACTCATGAAAATATTCTATACTTATTAAAATAGATGCATTTTCATTCATTTTTACTTTATGAATAAACAATTTATTATATTAATTTCTATAATTAATTAAAGGTAAATTGCTTCTTTTTCTAATATATTTTGACTACCGTGTATAGCTATGAATGTGCATACATGTCTGGGTAAACTGATATGAATTTATATTAAAATATACATGTGATAGATTCTAGAAAATGTATGAATAAATTATGCTATGACTTAAATGATTTTGTTCTTTGCTGGTGTGGTCTTATGTTGAAACCTTAAACAACCCATGATGGTATTAGGAGGTTTAATATTTGGGAAGTGATTAATTTGAGAGAATCGAGCCCTCAGGAGTGACACAGTGCCCTATAAACCAGTTCCAGAGGACTTGGCCTTATTGCCATGGGTAGACATTCTCATAATTTCCCTCTACAAGTAGAGGGAAACAATGTCTCTAGGAAAGTGAATCAAGTTGTACCTTGATGTTAGATTTTGTAGACCCCAAAATTTTGAGAAATACATTGCAATCATTTATAATCTAATCAGCCTAGAATAGAATATTGTGTTATAGTAGCGTGAATGAACTAAAATATTGTAAAGTATTGAGCAGTTTCAGACATAATACATCCCAAGGTTGCAAGTGGATGTCTGAAACTATCAAAGGCAACACAATGAAATATTTTTCTTATGTATGGACATACTGATGAAAAATTGAATTATGCATTCACTTATAATACTAAATTAGTATTTATTTTAATTTCTTTTTTTTTTTTTTTGAGGTAGGGTTTCACTCTAGTCCAGGCTGACCTGGAATTCACTATGTAGTCTCAGGGTGGCCTCGAACCCACAGTGATCCTCCTACCTCTGCCTCCTGAGTGCTGGGATAAAAGGCGTATGCCACCACACCTAGCTAGCAATCATTTTAAATTAAACCTACATGGCATATATGAGTAATAAAAGTTATGTGAAATTAGTCTTTCAAAATTCCTTATTGTTTTGCAGTCACTCATTTGATGGTGTAAGACCATGTAGTCACCTGCATGATAGGATGATTTCAGACCAATGGTTTAGGGGCCATGATGTAACATCAGCCACATGCTTGAGTGTTGAATAAAGGGACAGTTGTGATACTGCAGTTATATGATACACAGATCACTAATATGCAGAATGTACACAAAGGGACAATTCCTATCCTAGATGGAATCACAGCAGGTCAGCATGAGGTTCTGCCATGATACTCAGAGTAGTATGCACTCTAAAAATTATGTGTTTATTTTTAGAATTTTCCATTCCATATAAAAAAGCAAGCCTTCATTCATTCACTGGCTGTGGCTGAACCCAGGTAACTGAAATAGTAGAAACTGAAATCACAGATAAGAGGGTTGTGAAGTATTACATATCAATACACACATCCTGATAATAGGATGATTTAATACAAATAACTCAAACTCTACAATAGCAGTAACTCATAATCGGTTTTTTTTTCCAAAATATTTACCTAAGTAACACATTATTGAGCCAAATACTAAGAACATATTCAAACAGGCAATAAGAATCAAAATTGATAATCAACCATGTATGTTTTAAGTATATATAAACATTTAGCATTCTTCTCATTTTCTTTTCCATATAAAATCACCATATACCTATGAAGCATAAACCCATGCACTCAAAAGAAGAACAGTAAAATTAAATTTATACTATCAAAATACACCTCTTTTTCTGCTGAAACAGGACCTTTCTATGTAGCCCAGAGTGGCCTCTAACTCAAGATCCTTTTCCTTGGTCATGAAAATGCTTTGATTAAGGTAAACCCCCCATTATGCCAAGTTTCCAGCATTATTATTAATATATGCCTATTTTTTTTCTATTTCAAATAGGGACATTTCTGTGTGTCTGCATATTTCTTTATGTGATGCTGTATTTACTTTCCTTATAATGTGCTTTATAAGGAAACTCTATAAGTACTGTCTGGTTAATAATTGTATTGTTCATTCCTGAATACAAAATGTCCTAGTGACATATAATTATAAGTAATTAAAGTATAAAGTATTTAACTTTCTAAGGGTCTTTAATGAAATACATGATTTTTATAGATGTCTCACTGCTGTGTGTTATGACATACAATAGAAATAAGTCTATATACTTTTTATTAGTGTAATGCTTTAAACTATTAAAGTAATGTATACTATAAAAGTCTATATTTTAAACATTAAGTTAAAAGTTATATCTATAAATATATTCACCTTATAATTAAAGAGATAAAAAGATTAAATTATTGAAGTAGTGGGAAGCATGGAAATTTTAAGAGAGTACTATAATAATATAGTTATATATAATATTATTATATACACCATTAACAATAGCAGATATTCTGAAAAATCAATTTCAGACTGGAAACACAATGTAGTTTGGCTTTGGATTTTTACTTTTGGAAACTTGACAGCATTCTTCATTTACAATTTTCAACTACATACATACATACATGCTCAGTCACTAACCATGGAATGTATCCAGAAGAAGCTATTGAAAGCAGAAGTATAATCCTTACACAAAATGAATCATGCATAAAATCTCACAGAAGAATTTGAGAAATACTAACAGAATTGTAAGATGACATTCTTATGTCTTTTATTTTCTTTCTTTTTTTGTGGTACTTGGAATTGTACCCTGGGCCTTGAGCATGCTAGATATTCGCTCTACCTCTAAGTAACACCTGCAGTGTATTTGTGTTATTTTTATAGTCCAGTTGTATTTTAACCAGATGTATACCTGCTTAAACATGAATAGGACTATCTGGATTCATAGCATTCCTCTAATTTCACATGAACTCATATGAGCAAACACTAGTGGTATTTATACTAACACAGAAAATTCTAGGGATCACCTTAAATCACAGTGCAAGTATTGCATTAATGTGTATATGTCAGTTGAAATGTTCATCTGTAATGAGAAGGATTCTTGGTTTATAGAGATTATACCACAGACAGCCTCTACAATCCTTGGAGATATAACAACTTTATACATTTTATATGAAGATCACCAAAATACAAACACAACAAAATTGATATGAACCAGAAAGGCCTTTCTTATAAAAAGGCTATTTCTTTAATTTTTAAAATTCTCCATATCAACCAAAGTGCATGATATATTTTGTTAATATCACATTTCTGTGTCATCAGTTCACTCTATGGTATGCTAGTTCAAGTTTAAGAGTTTTGCATTTCATCAAGTCAAATGGCACCTTATACCTCAATTTCTAATCAAGACACATTTTATTGAGGAAAACTCTGGTGATGGTAATTCACTTTATAATAATAACTATAGTCTTATGATTTTTACTTTAACAGCGTAATATATAAACTTCCTATAATTCACATTCTTCACACCTAGAAACAGAATGCTACTATGTAATAAAATATTCCAAATTCTATTTCGTTCATTTCCCAAACTTGACTACAAAGGAAAAAGTGATTATATAATCCCTTGATATCAAAGTCTATCCAATCAGTGTTACCCAGTTGATTACAACAACTTCCACAGGGATATGGTATGTTCAGGTAAAGGCCAGTTTGTTCTGAATGAACAGCTGTCAGCTATAATAAAGCAGGTCTCATTTGGAATATCATGGATTATATATACAACGAATATTTTAATATTTCCTTAATCTAATGTTACTATTTCTATATAGTAACATCTCTTAAATTAGAAGGCATCTTATATTTTAAAATAAATTTACCAGCCATGTTCATTTTTCCCTCTCAAGAGAGCTGATTTTAAATTAATTGTACCATTTACAGGTTTTGACATTTTTGTAATTGAGGAAACAGGATGTAAGGTGTGCTTTTCCTCATGGCTGTTGTTTGCAATCATAAAGCAACATGTTACTCTGATTTCATTATTTTATTTTATTTAAATATGTCCATATTAAAAATTTTAACAATTTTCAATACCGTTATTTCACTAGGAACTTTTATATTTTAAAAATGCTGACTTCATTCCTACATTTACTGAATAGTTATAAAAATAATTACATTTATAGTGAATGCTGTCTTCATGTGACTATCCACATAGTGAGTCAACATGTTTTCTGTAAGAATATTGCTTTAGGTACGAAAAGCTAAAAAGAAACCTATCACTTTCATATTATTTATTTTAAAGTGGTTTATTGATTTTAAAAAACAATTTTATGTATGTGTGGGAGAGAGAGAGAGAGGATGTGGAGGGGGTTAGAATCACAGAGAGAATGGGCCCACCAGGGCTGGTGTCAGACTTTTCATGGGTACTGAGGAATCCAACCTAGGCCATCAAAGTTTGAAAGCAAGCAGCTTTAAACGCTGAGTCATCTACCCAGTCCTAACTCAATTTCAAATCTAATAATATTCCAAGTTCCTCACTTTCAAAATTAGGCCTAGGTTTAAAAAACTGTTAGCTTAACATTAATTATGTCAAATTTATCACACATAATATATTATAACGTTCATACTGATATAACTGTTGTCATTGAATTAACATAAAAGAATACTCAAGGGAAAGGGGATCTTCAGCATAATTGGAAAATACATTAAAATATATAGATAATTAGGCCAACATATGTTAACTCCTATCATTTTTATTAACTTCTATTAAAGGTTCAAGTAAGGCATTTCATTGACATTTCCATATATCTATATGTGTTATGATCGTATTCACTATATCTATACATTCTATCCTCCAACTTCCTCCTCTTTCGCTTTGTCCTTCCACATCCATAAGTAACTTTCATGTCATTTTCCCCTAGATACTACATATGACAGAAAATACAGAAATACAGCCAGGTGTTGTGGTTCATACCTTTAATCCCAGCACTTGGGAGGCAGAGGTAGAATGATCACCATGAGTTTGAGGCCACACTGAGACTACGTAATGAGTTCCAGATTAGTCTGTACTAGAGTGAGACCCTACCTCAAAAAAACAACAACAAAAAAATTGTCTTTAAGCAAATAGGACTGTTTCATTTAACATGGCGATCTCTAATTCTTTCCATTTTTCTTCAAAGACTGTAAATTTATTACTCTTCATAGATGATTCAAGCTCCAAGTTTATGTAATCACATTCACATTACAGTCATCCATTGATGGGCATCTAAGGCTCTTCAATAGGTGATCCTTGTGAATTTTGAGCCACAAGTAGGGTTTGCAGGCATCTCTGTAGGAATCATTGATTATATGAAGCACACAGTCAGAAATGGTGTATCTGTACCACACACCAAGCTCTACTTTTATATTTTCAGAAGTTTCCATGTTAACATCCATATTGACAGACTAATTTATCTTCTCACTAGTAGGGAATAAGGATTACTTTTCTCCAGCATGTTTTTGGTTCTCTTTTTTTTTTATATATATATATAATATCCGTTGTCACTGATGTAAGATACAATCCTACACTAAAAAGACAGTAAAGACTCTACCAGAAGACACATATCTGATCAGTACTTTCATCAAAGTAGTAAGATACAAAATCAATATTCAAAATTAATAGCTTTTCTTTTTGTAATTAATTAATAAAGTAAATGTCTGTCTGTGTATGACATATGTACATGAGTATCCCTGTTTATTAGTGCAAGACACATACATAGTCAGAGAAAAAAAAATTCAGTTTGTGAATCCAGCCTTATTCGAGTCATGGTATCTATTCATTCATGTTCTTGCATTAGG
This sequence comes from Dipus sagitta, assembly GCA_036346955.1. Taxonomy (NCBI): domain Eukaryota; kingdom Metazoa; phylum Chordata; class Mammalia; order Rodentia; family Dipodidae; genus Dipus; species Dipus sagitta. Next base: position 197,866,384 of record CM070770.1, on the reverse strand, counting down.
TTTTCTGGGATGGCATAGGCTTACCTCAGCTTCTGGAGGTTTATTTTTTGGTTTGTCTTTTTTTTTTTTTTTTTTTTTTGGTTTGTCTTAGAGTGTGAGAGAGAGAGAGAGAGATAAAATTGGCTTGGCATGCCAGGGACTCAGCCACTGCAATTGAATTCCAGATTTTTGCACCACCTAGTGCACATGTGCCACCTTGCACTTGCATCACCTTTATGTGTCTGGCTTATGTGGGATCTAGAGAGAGATCAAAAATGGGTCCTTAGGCTTTGCAGGCATGGCCTTAACTGCTAAGCCATCTCTACAGCTCAGCTTCTGGATACTTTTATATGTGGTCTAGGTTTCTGAATTCAGGCTCACGCATTCATAACAAGCACTTATTCATTGAGCCATCCATTTCGCATGCCCCACTTTTCTATCCATTAATAATGAATTGAACTCCCTGAACTTGGGGAAGTAAACCCATCTATCTGCATAGCCTCATAACAAACAAATGAAAAATAATAAATAACCTAGGCATGAATTTACTCAAGTATGTTAAGGATTTCTACAATGAAATCTGTAAAATATTAAAGAAATACTTTAAACCACTATCCCTTCTTAAAATGTAAGCAATCCCTCCAATCACTAAAATAGTTTTAATTTTATTAATAAGCATTCTTTCCTAAAATAGTCCCCTTAGACTGCATTTGTTTTTACCCTCAGCTAGAATTGTTTAAAATCCACCATCATAACTTGTCAATAGTATGAATTGGCCAACTCTGTGGTATCAGAAGTACTTTTAGTTCACTTGGAGTAGATTTGTCCTTCTGCTGCTGTTTCTCTTATCTAAATGTGTGGCTTGGAAACATTCTGCTGAGATAACTGTGCAAAAGGTAGGAGAATATCATGAATTCAAGAATCTGAAAAATTATTACTAGTTTACAATCTTCATATAATTAGTATCTGGCTTTTGATATAATACTTTGGTGTTTTTGTTTATTTAGTTGAGTGTTTTTTTTTTTTTTTGTTGTTGTTGTTCTTCTTCTTCCTGCTTTTGGAGAAAGGAATTCATGTAACCCAGCATGGCCTTAAATTCAACATGGAGAGGAAGATGACCCTGAACTTCTAATCCTTTTATATTCACTTCCCAGGTGCTGGGATTATAGGAGTGAGTCCCCAAGACAACAATGAAATTTCTCATGCCAATTATCCAGTTAAAAAAACTAATTGGGACTTACGGCCAAGATGGCGACAGCCTAGCTGTGCTGCAAATCCTGGGGAAAGAAAGGCAAGATATTAAGGGTACATAGTGGCTTTTAGGGGAGAGAAATCTGGGAGGGCACAGAGGTGGGGGAACAAGGAATCGTAGATCCCCTCATGGGCGGGTAGCACCCCTCACCCCAAATGACCGCCTTGTTCACAACACCGCCGCTGCTGTGGCTGCTGCACTGCCCGACACTGCTGCCAAAGTGCGCCGATTGCTCCCTGCGTGCGGAAGCTTAGACTGCTCCGCACTCTTGTCCACTCGCCCACTTACTGAGTGAGCCCAGTCCCACAGCAGATTCCATGCAAGCTCAGACTGTGTCTCTCACTTGCGCCAGCTCAGGTGCCATCCCCTACCTGTCTGCCGCGCCGGCAGTCCGCCTTTGTCCTGTGGCGGGGGAGCGCAGACTACTTCCATTTCCCAGCGTTCCCAGCCAGAATACGGGCTGCTTCAGTGCTTGGTGCCTCAGTGCCACTCCTAGCTCGAACGCAGGCAGCTTAGGCACATTACCACTTGAGAACTCAGGCAACTTTGGCGCCCGTGCCAGACAATAGATAGGCGGCTTTGGCAAGTGACAGCCAAAGCCCAGGCTGCTTGGCAACTGCCCCAGTCTGCATAAGATTCCCATTGTTCTTGAGCCCAGGCTGACATGTCCACCTACCTGCCCATACGCTGTCATGGGCAGACCACAGCACAAAAGAAATAACATGAAATATCAAATGCAAGAAAATCCAGTTAGATCACCCAGTCCCAAAATGAAAACATCTAACCAAAACATAGAAGAACCAATAGGACCAGAACACCAAATTGAAGCTATGAGCAATGCAACCCTGACCAACCTACTGGTAGAACTTGCAGGAAAGCAACAAAGGGCCAACAATCATGTGGATGCTGCCATCACTAAAGTAGAACTGATACATAAGAAATTGGAAGGATTAGATAAGAAATGGGAAGGATTTCAAAGAGAGTTAAGAGATTTGAGGGAGAGTGAAAAAAAAAAAAAAGATGATCTTAAAAATCAGCTGGCCATGCTAAATGAAGACAAAAAGAAATGCAAGGATGAACTCCAAGAATCATCAAGAAAATCAGAAGATTATGTGAAAAGGGAGCTTAACAGAGGGATGGAAATTAAACATAAAAAAGTAATAGAAAATGCAAACTTAATTGAACAAGTCCAAAATTCGTTAGAAGCTCTCAAGAATAGAGTCAGCCAAGTTGAGGATAGAAACTCGGATCTGGAAGACAAGACAGAAGAAACAGTTAGAGAGTTCAAAAATGTCAGTAAGTTCAAATGCTCCAATGAACAGAACATGAGGGAATTGTGGGACACACTTAAACGTCCTAATATCAGGATCATTGGAATACCAGAAGGAGAAGAAATTCAGACGAAAGGCATGGAGAACTTATTTAACAAAATAATTGAAGAAAACTTCCCCAGTCTCTTAAAAGAAAGGCCCATCAAGATACAAGAAGCCAATAGAACTCCAAACAGACTGGACAAAAGGAGAAACTCTCCAAGACATATTATCATTAACACTCTAAACATTGACACCAAAGAGAAAATCCTAAAAGCAGCTAGGGAAAAACAGCACACCACCTTCAAAGGTAACCCCATCAGAATTACTTCAGACTTCTCAATGGAAACCCTGAAAGCTAGAAGGGCCTGGAATGAAACACTGCAAAGTCTAAGAACCTATGGCTTCCAACCCAAACTACTCTACCCAGCAAAAGTATCCCTCATAATAGATGGTGAAAGAAAAACATTCCATGACAAAACTCAGCTTTACAATTATATGAACACAAAACCAAACCTACAGAGAGTATTTCAGGAAATTCTCCACAGAGAAGAAAAAATAATCAAACACAATTGCCTACAAAAAGAAGATCACAACAACCAAACTCACAGTAGGCACAAAAACCTTCAATGTCCATGAAAACACCAACCCACATTTACCATCACAATATGGCAGGGATCAAATAAAATCTCAAAGTTATTACCCTAAATATTAATGGCAACAATTCACCCATCAGGAGACACAAGTTAACAGGATGGATCAAAAAATTAGACCCCTCAATCTGTTGCCTTCAAGAAACCCACCTCACCATTAAAGACAGACATCTCCTCAGGGTGAAAAGGTGGAAAACAGTATTCCAAGCAAATGGGAATAAGAAACAAGCAGGTGTAGCTATATTAATATCAGATAAAATAGACTTCAAACCAAAAATAATCAAAAAAGACAAAGAGGCCACTTCCTACTTATCAAGGGAATGATCCATCAAGAAGATATTACAATCATAAATCTGTATGCACTGAACACAGGGGCACCACAGTTCATAAAACAAAACCTACTTGACAATAAAATAGAAATAACCACAAACACCATCATAGCTGGGGACTTCAATACACCATTATCAGTAATAGACAGATCATCCAAACAGAAACTCAACAGGGAAGTAAGAGAGCTCAACAAAACCATAGATCACTTAGACCTAATGGACATCTACAGAACCTTCTGTCCCAAACCCACAGACTACACATTCCTCTCAGCAACCCATGGAACATTCTCTAAAATAGACCATATAGTGGGTCACAAAGCCTGCCTCCACATATTTAGGAAGACTGACATAATTCCCTGCGTGATATCAGATCACAATGCTATATTGCTAAAAATCAACAACAAAAGACCCACCAAGAATCCCAATGGCACCTGGAAACTGAACAGCACACTTTTAAACAATAAATGGATAGTGGATGAAATGAAGAATGAAATTGCAAAATTTCTGGAATTGAATGACAATGAGAACACATCGCACCAAAACTTATGGGACACAATGAAGGTGGTCCTCAGGGGAAAATTCATAGCCCTCAATGCCCTCGTAAAAAAGACAGAAAGGTCCCAAATCAATGACCTAACCATCCACCTAAAGGCACTAGACAAACAAGAAAAATCCAACCCCAAGAGCTCCAGAAGGAAAGAAATAATTAAAATCAGAGCAGAAATCAATGAACTGGGAATGAAGGAAACAATTAAGACAATTGACAAAACAAAGAGCTGGTTCTTGGAAAAAATAAACAAGATTGACAAACCCCTGGCCAATCTGATCAAGCAGAAAAAGGAGAAGCTTCAAATTAACAAAATTCAAAATGAAAAAGGAGAGATCACAACAGACATAAGTGAAATTTGGAGAATCATCAGGACTTATTTCAAAAACATCTATCCACAAAACTGGATAATGTGGAGGAGATGGATAAATTCTTGGATGCATACCATCTACCAAAGCTAAACACAGAGCACATTAATCACCTCAATCAACCCATCACACTCATGGAGATTGAAAAAGTAATAAAAAACCTCCCAAAAAAGAAGAGTCCAGGACCAGATGGCTTCTCAGATGAATTGTATCAAACCTTCGTGGAAGAACTCAAACCAATCTTCCTCAAACTGTGCCACACAATTGGTGAACAGGGAAAGCTACCCAACTCCCTTTATGAAACTAGCATCACCCTAATTCCAAAACCAGGCAGAGATGCCACAAGAAAAGAAAACTACCGGCCTATTTCCCTGATGAATTTAGATGCAAAATCCTAAACACAATCCTTGCAAACCGAATCCAACAACACATCAAAAGCATTATCCACCTTGACCAAGTGGGATTCATTCCAGGACCACAGGGGTGGTTCAACATACGGAAATCTGTCAATGTAATAAACCACATAAACAAGGTTAAACATAAAAACCACATGATTATTTCGATAGATGCAGAAAACGCCTTTGACAAGAATGCAACAACACTTCATGTTCAAAACATTGGTGAGAATTGGCATGGTTGGTTCATATCTCAACCTAATAAAGGCAATATACGAAGGTCCGAAGGCCCAAATAATACTGAATGGAGAGAGACTGGAGGAATTCCCATTAATATCAGGAACAAGACAGGGCTGTCCACTCTCACCTCTGCTTTTCAATATAGTACTGGAAGTCCTAGCTCAAGCAATAAGACAGAAGAAGGAAATAAAAGGGATACAATTTGGACAGGAAGAAGTTAAGTTAGCTTTATTTGCTGATGACAAGATTATATATGTAAGAGACCCAAGAGACTCCATACCAAAACCACATTACATGTAAAGAGTATTCATGTGAATAAAATGTCAGAGGAAAGGAAGAAGTTAAGTTAGCTTTATTCACTGATGACATGATTGTATATGTAAGAGACCCAAGAGACTCCATCCCAAAACTCCTGAAGGTGATTAACTCCTATAGCAAAGTAGCTGGATACAAAATCAATGCACAAAAATCAGTAGCCTTCCTTTATGCAAATGACAAAGATACAGAGAAAGAAATAAAAGACTTAGACCCATTTTCAATTGCAACAAAAAAAATAAAATACCTTGGAATAACGTTAACCAAGGAAGTGAAAGATCTATACAACAAAAACATGAAAACACTCAAAAAAGAAATTGAGGCCAACTTGAGAAAATGGAAAGACCTCCCATGTTCCTGGATAGGCAGAATGAACACTGTGAAGATGACAATCCTACCAAAGGCAATATGCAGATATAATGCAATTCCAATTAAAATCCCTACAGTGTTCTTCACAGAGATAGAAAAAAAAATGATCTCAAATTTCATATGGAAAGGCAGAAGGCCTCGCATTTCCAAACATATCCTCACCAAAAAAAATACCTCTGGAGGCATCACCATACCTGATCTAAAGTTATATTACAAAGCCATAGTAATAAAAACAGCATGGTACTAGCATAAACACAGGAGTATAGACCAATGGAATAGACTTGAGTACCCAGACTTTGGGTAAAGCAACTATAGCTACTTGATATTCGATAAAGGCCCAAACAATATAGGCTCGGAAAAAAGACAGCATCTTCAACAAATGGTGCTGGACAAACTGGATAACCATATGCAGGAGACTGAAACTTGATCCACACATTTCCCCATGCACTACACTCAAGTCCAAATGGATCAAAGATCTCAATATAAGACAAGAAACATGTATACTACTGGAAGAAAATTTAGGAAGTACTTTCCATGATATAGGAATGGAAAAAGACTTCCTGAACAAAACCCCAGTAGCTCACGAACTTAAACCGTCACTCAATCAATGGGATCACATGAAGCTGAAGAATTTCCTTATAGAGAAGCATACAATAAGCAAAGCCAATAGATAACCCACAGAATGGGAGAAAATATTTGTGGTTTATCCAACTGATAGAGGCCTAATCTCTAGAATCTACAAAGAACTCAAAAATCTAAACAGTAAGAAGCCAAACATCCCATTCACAAAATGGGGCAAAGAGCTGAACAGATAGTTTGCAGAGGAAGAAATAGAAATGGGAAACATAAACTTAAGAAAATGTTCATCATCCCTAATCATCAGAGAAATGCAAATTAAAACAACTATGAGATTCCACCTTACCCCAAGAAGGATAGCAAACATCAAAAAATCAAATAAAAATAAATGCTGGTGAGGATGTGGAGAAGTAGGAACACTCATCCACTCTTGGTGGGAATGTAGGATGGTACAACCACTTTGGAAAGCAATATGGAGACTTCTGAAAAAGGTGAGTATAGAGATACCAACAGACCCAGTTACTCCCTTACTGGGCATCTACCCTAAAACCTTCAAACCACAGGCTAGAGAGATTTGCTCAACCGTGTTTGTAGCAGCTCAATTTGTAATAGCTAAGATCTGGAATCAACCCAGATGTCCATCACTAGAAGAATGGATAACTAAGATGTGGTATATCTACACAATGGAATTCTATACAGCAGTAAGAAAAAATGACACAATGAAATTTGAGGAAAAATGGTTGAACCTGGAAAAGATCATTCTCAGTGAACTTACCCAATCACAGAAAAAAAAAAAAAGCCACATAGTCTCACTTATCTACAGCACCTATTGTGAATCTACCCAAGATACCTTACATACCCAGTAAGCATCTCCTAGACTAGACACTAGGATGGAAGTTGATGGAGTGGAGGGCATCAAAGGGGTGGTAAACAAAAACCTAGACCCAAACTGCAATGGTACCATAATTTTCTACTTACTAAAAGACAGACCAAATGGCTGATCCTTCACCAGGCCCTGACAGGGAACACCTGAACCACAAGACACTGGAGAGGGTAAGATGAAGACTAACCTTAATCTTCTACATCTTCCCTCCCTCACTTCCCCTCTCCCTATCTCTCTCTCTCTTATCTCTACCTCTTGTATATTAGTTATCTTTTTCCTCATTTTCTTAGTGGGCACTGACCTGTAACTCCCAGAACCAGCATGGGGCTATCATCCACAATGAGCTTTTCATCAGAGAGACCTACAAGGTTTCCTAAAAGACAGACAGATTTCTGTCAGAGTACTTGATGATCCACCAAAGGCTAGTGGTAAGACCCTACTGCTGAAGACACCTTATGTGATTGACATGCAAAGTAGAATGGCATGGCTGGAAGTTGGAAGAGAGTCAATCCCCAGACAGTCAGCGCGTCTAGTGCCAGAAGGTGCTACATGGGCGACTGGGGGAAAATGACCAATATCTGTCGAAGCAAGGCATGGTCTAACCTACTTAGCAGCAAATAACTTGTTGTGTTGCCCACACAAGTGCAGTGGTGGCACACAGCCATAGTGGGGAACCAACTACTCTCAATTCGGCTAACTGATCCTCTCACTGGTATGGGATCCATAGCTGGGAAACAAGTCAGAGCCATATCCAAACATAAGCCCACTCTCCAATATCAAGCTATCATCAATTGTGGGCTACAAGGGGGCCTACACCTATTAAATTCTCTATAAAAAAAAAAAAAAGGTTATCTCATTTGTCCTGGTGCTAACTTACTCTCCATTGGAGAATCTGCTTCTCTTTTTCAGATAGATGTAGATCCTAAGGAGAGAGCCACCCCATCATACCTCAAAAGGGCCCCAGCTGAGACTAAGAAAAATTGGAGAAACAAGCAAGGGGGCTGTTTTCCTGATGAACCGGATACCAGCACAAGGGGGAAGGAGATCGACACAGAGAAAAATCAACTCCTACCAAATCAGAGAGCCAGAGCCTCAGAGGCCCCCAACACCTCATCACTGAAGCAGACCAAAAATGAACCCAACATGGCTCAGGGAAATTTTGTGGAAGAGGGGGCGGAAATAATGTCAGAGCCACATGTTGGGTCATGATATGCAGAGACATTTATCTTACCCATAACTGTGGGCTAACTGCACAATGCATGACCCGTATACCTCAACAGGGAGGGGCCAAGGGGAGGGGGTAGGTCACTGATGAGCCTAATAATGGTACCAAACTGACTGTATTTGCTGAATACAAAACTAACTAATAAAGAAAAAAAATGAAACTAAAAAAAAAACCTGTTATTTCTTTAGGCTGGAAAGATGGCTTAGTGGTTAAGCACTTTCCTGTGAAGCCTAAGGACCCCGGTTGGAGGCTCAATTCCCCAGGACCCACGTTAACCAGATGCACAAGGGGGCACACGCATGTGGAGTTTGTTTGCATTGGCTGGAGGCCCTGGTGTGCCCATTCTCTCTCTCTCTCTCTCCCCCCCCTCTCTCTCTGTCTCTGGCTCTTTCTCTCTATCTGTCGCTCTCAAATAAATAAATAAAAATAAACAAAATAATTAAAAAACTATTATTTCTTCCGCAAAATTATAATAGATTTTTAAATGGATAATAGGGGGCGGAAAGAATGTCAGGGCTGCATGTTGGGTCATTATATGCAGAGACATTTATCCTACCCATAACTGAGGACTAACTCTACAATGCATGACCCATATACATCAACAAGGAGGGGCCAGGGGGAGGGGTAGGTCATGGATGAGTCTAACAATGGTACCAAATTGACTGTATTTGCTGAGTACCAAACTAATTAAGAATTTTAAAAAATTAAATTAAAAAATAACAAAAATACCCTATTATTTCTTAGTTTTCTTTATAGCAAAGCAATGTTTCCTGATCAACAGTGGTGGTTTTGAATGTAATGTTCCTGTAGTCTCAGGTGGTTGTGATTAAGTTTGGTACTTGATCCCCATCTAGTAGAGACTTGCAGAGACAGAGACCTGCTGGAGGGAGGAGTAAGTATGTTACCAGGGGGTGGAGTCCAGCTCTGTGTTTTCAGTCAACTCATGCTTAAAAATGTTGGCTTCTTGCTTTCTATGCTATGGATGTATGATGAAGTGAGCTAGCTTTCTGTAGCAGCTTTTCCCAGAATCTGTAAGCCTGAAATAAACCCTTTCCTCTCATAAGCTTCTTCCCAGCAATGAGAAGGTTAGTACAACAACCTTGCTAGGACTAAGCAAGATGACTCAACCCCTGCATGTTTTGGTGTGTTGTCATTCTGGAAATGCATAAAGCAGCACGATTTCTTCACTAGAATCTTTCTGTTCTCTTATGTTTGCACTACAATGTCACATAAGGTTGCAATGGTCTCCTAGTCCCTTCCCTTCTTTCCCTTCCTTTCTTGGATGAAACTCAATGGTGACATTTTCTGTAGGTACGTTTCATTAACTTCCTTTATTGTATTCATGGAAATAGTATGCCAGAGATGGAACTATAAACAAAAATATATCACCCTCCACATCCTTTTAGATGAATTATATATTTTCTCTTTCAATGAACCACTTTCAATGAAGTATTTTTCTAGAATACTTGAGAAGAATATTTTCAGCATTGAGGGTATTAAAAGATATGCTTTATCTTTGTAAAAAATGCCTTATACTTTCAGCTCAACACCTACAGCCTATCCAAGGACTTCAGAATGAAGGTTGATGAATGATACTATAAGAATCTTTCTCAGTTGAGTGGTATAAAATGAAAGATGAAGTAGAGCTAGACTAAAATTATTCCTTAAGTACAGAATAATGGGGCTTCTATTAGAAAATTCACTATAACGTGAAAGATGAAAGCTGAACTAAACTAAGGCCCTAAATATGGCAGTACTCATTGGGGGAAACTAGGTATTACAGAGGCAGAATAAAATGTTAATCTAGCCTGTTGCTCTCATAATGATAAAACCCGCAACTCTATGGTAAATACCAGCAATCCCATTAATAGGGATCTCAGTGGAGTGGGGACACAGAGGAGGGAAATGATGGTATCAATATATGATGTGCTCATACAAAGTTTATATTTAATAATAAAAAAGTTTGCCTAAAGTTAAAAAATGATAAATCTTTTACATTAATAATCTTTATAACAAAATGCTTATTAACAGGTACTTCTATTTACATTATATTCTAGGTGATGAATCACCCTGTAGCATAAAGGGTAGCTCTGTTCTTTAAGAGTGTATTTTCATTAGAAACTATGGAAAAAATAAATCTGTATACACAAAAAGTATGAAGGGGCTGGAGATGGCTTAGTAAAGACACTTGCCTGTGAAACCTAAGGACCCAGTTTTAATTCCCAAGTACACATGTAAGCCAGATGTACCAGGTGGCACTTACATCTAAAGTTTGTTTGCAGTGGCTGGAGGTCCTGGTACACCTATTCTGTATCTGCCTCTCTCTCTCTCTGTCTGTCTTTCTCTCAAATAAATAAATAAAATATTCAAAAGAGCAATATAAATCATGTTTTAGAATGAATTTTTAAAATTACTGTATTTTTTAATTGGAGACAAACCAAACACTCAGCTATAAATTTCTTCATAATTATAAGTTTACATAATTATTCTCTCTCATAAAGCAGATCACTTTTAGCCTTCTCAGCCTCCATCATTTTTCTGAAGTCCTAAATCTTCTGTTTCTTAAGTCCTAAACAAATAATGCCCTTCAGTGACACATGAATTTTTTTTTTTTTTTTCCGAGGTAGGGTTTCACTCTAGCCCAGGCTGACCTGGAATTCACTATATATTCTCAGAGTGGCCTTGAACTCATGGCAAACCTCCTACCTCTGCCTCCCAAGTGCTGGGATTAAAGGCATTTGCCACCATGCCCAGCTTGAATGATTGTTTTAATGCTGTTCAACTATATCTTATTTTTGAAAATTAATACTAGTGCAAATTCAATAGAATTTGGGATTGATGTAATGAAAATATCATGAAATTAAAATGAAATATGATCACTCCAGAGTTGTTGAGTAGTGAAATATGGCACATGCCAGATATAATGACCATGGGAAGGCTAGCTGAAAACTGAGGAACCAGTGACATTTGTCAGCAATTTTGTGCCATGGTATGTTTTTGATAAATTCTGAGGTAATAAGTTAGATGGCATGCAAATTGACAATGAGCTGACAGGCTTACCTTCATTCATTGATGTAACTACTTTTTTTTTTTTTCTATAGGAGATGAATGGTGGCTCCAGCCATGTCCCTGTAAGGGGGTCACTGTAGACGGACAGGGCTGATGAGAAGAGACTGCTGTGCTCTTATCTCCCTGTAGCTGTACACAGGTTGAGTGAGTTGGTAACAGTATGACAGCGTTTGGAGTATGATAGCCCCCTTGATCAGTCTCTTCCTTTTTCTGTATCAGGAGAATCCTTACAGATATACATAAATCAGAGGACATCAGGGAGCCCTTGTTCACGAAGCATGTTGAGAGCTCCCGGGGTGACACGTTGTAGAGCACTTGCTTCCACTGGCACTGCTTCAGTGTTATAGAGAGATTTATTTCCTGACAGCTGACAGAGTGTCCTGCCGCGGCTGGTAGTCCCTGGTGTGGCTGTATCAGTAGCTCCAGGAAGTTTTCTGAATTCTAAAGCTCCCAGTTTTACCTTGACGTAAAAATGACTATTTCGGTACTTTGAAAGAGCTAAGCTTATTCTCTCGTCTTTTAAAAATTCTATCCACTCCTCCTTAACTCCTTTAAGCATAAAGCTTCCTCCATAAGCTATATTTCTTGTGTCTTTTTAACCTTTTTCTTTTTTGGGAAGATTTTTCACACTGAAATACAGATACCGTTAAACTAGTCAGGCCCATTAATGTTATAACTCTAAGCTGATATCCTTGTATAAGTGGAAAGGACTTACCAAATCTAGACTAGACTACTTGGCCAGTAAATTCTCACTTAATAGCTTACCCAAATATTTATTTAATGAAATTATGGAGTCTTATCTCTTTATCTACAATGCTTACAAATTTGATAAAAGACTAATACATGTTAATGTTTTTTACAAAATTAATTGTTAGTATTTTAGCTGTTTTCTGTTTATATCAATGAAGACAAGTTAATTATAGACATTGTGGCTCTAGTAGAATTTGAATGACTTTTGGCCAGAATTCCTAATTGAAGATTTTTTGTAACTGCTTGAAAATTTATTATTATTTTAAAATGTTAACTTCTTATATGTACAAATAATAAAGTTAAATGCTAATGTCATCTTTTCACATTTAAAAATAATGATTTATTTTAAAAGTAGTATATTTATATATATAATATGTATATCATGATTACATTAAAGTTACACTTTAGAGAGATTTAAATCCCTTTAAAATAACCTACATATTATACCATCTTTAGGGAATACCTGTGCAAATGAAATTTTAAATTGTAGTGTACTTAATAGTTATATGATTTTTCTTATCAATATAATATAGTATAATAGTTTCTTAGATAGTATTTACATTCTGTTAAGTATTTAAAGCAATGTATACATGAATAAAGATATATTGGAGAATGTAAACATATTATCTTCAAATACAACATTGCTTATTTACAGAACATAAGCATCCACAGAATTTAGTAAAATGGATGTCCTGGAACCCTTCTCCTACAATATAAATCAGGATGCATTTGTATCTTAAGAGGATAATAGGGATTGGGGGATACTCAATTTGCAATGTGCTTCCCATGTAAGTGTGAAGACCTAAGCATGATCCCTAGAGCCCACATAACATACAGCTGGGCAATTGTACTCCTTGCACTTGCAGTGCTGGACAGCCAGATACTGGCAGATCCCTGGGGAATTACTGGACAATGAGTCTAGCTTACTGGATGAGTTCCAGGTTAATATGAGACCCTGTCTCAAACAAGGCACAATACATAAGGGAAGGCTGTCTTCCAGACTCCACACACATACATGTGCACCTTCATCTGTACAAACATTCACACATATACACAGAAAAGAAACAGAAGGAATTTAAAGTGTTGTATTTCAAATGTTATTTTTAGGGGCAGGAGAGATGGCTTAATGATTAAGGCATTTGCTTGCAAAGCATAATTGCCAGGGTTTGATTCCCATGTACCCACATAAAGCCAGATACACAAGGTGGCATATGCATATGAAGTTCTTTTGCAGTGGTTAGAGGCCCTGACTTGCCCATTCTCTCTCTCTCTCTCTCTCTCTCTCTTTCTCTCTCTCTCCATCTGTCTTTCTCTGCTTGTAAATAAATAAATAAATAAATACATAAATAAAGTATTTTAAATGTTATTTTAAGTTTCTCATAGCACTTTGCTCTTCTGTAATATACCAAGTACCAAGTAAGAATTTCTGGGTCCACACAACTTAGATAACTTTTCTGAGTTCTATTTGGTTTCAATGACCAAACCTAAACTTAAATACTAATTTACTGAACCATACATTTTTTGCCCCCATGTAAATCATTTCATTTTCAAAAGAGGTTTATAGATTCCAAGCAGGACTATGAAACCTTTTGTATATATGATTATTGGTAAATAAGTGGATTTTGGCATTTAAGTTTGCTTTGAAGAAAGGATTAAATAAAACAGGTATTCCTTTAGACACAGTTATAATATTAGTAAAGTGAAAGATAGTAGGGTTATAGACTTTCTCTGGTCATTCCCTATATTTATTCACATTCAGTTTAATTTTATTTAAAACTTGTTCTTGGGTCTCAAGAAAGGGATAAGTTTGCTCACATTTCCTGGCAATCTGGGTTCAGTTCCCCAAAACACATAAAACCAAATGCACAAAGTGATGCATGTGTCAGGAGTCATTTGCAGTGGCAGAAGGCCCTCGTGTTCATTCTCTCTCTCTCTCTCTTTCATAGTAAGAGCAGTGAGGAAAATCATGCCCAAGGTACAGATATACCCATTAATTCCAAGTTCAGAGATATTAAATATGAAGTTGTAGTAAATAATCACATACAGATATTTCCATATACATTTCATTTATCCAGCATAATGCATTTTATGCCAAATCACCTTCAGTTTGTCTGTATCTTATTTTATAACACATTTTCCATGAAAGAACGTGCATTGTTTGTGTCCTATCTCATCAATGAAGAAAGTAACATCCCAGGTTTAGTACTGATAACTCTTACTTTTTAATAAGAAACACTTATGTTCCCTGATCAAAATATTTAAAAAAGACATGTATACTGAAAGAAATAACCCAGAAGTTAATTGCTTGTGAGGCCATAGACCTCAGAGGGAAGCTAAATGGAGACAATGTGGCACAAGAAATTTCACAAAGAAACTAGGTTCAGATGACACTCTAAAACACAGCTTTCTATTGAAAAAGCTTTACCAGGGAGACAGCAGGACACTGAGTCTCCTCCCTATCTATGCAGCTACATCCTGCTTGTATCTGGTTAGTGCAGCCATAGGCACAAACACCCTTGAGCAAGCGTCTTTCTGTTATACAATCTTATCACTGACTTATTACAAAGGAATTTTCTGTTTGTTCCTCCAAATCATGTTACCTTAGAAACTTGTAACCCATCAGTAGTGTAAAATATTCAAGATAATGTCACACTTCCTGTCATATTTTTCTATAAAGTCTTTCTTCTATCTTAGTTCAATACTCAGGCTTTGAAAGTTCTTCCCGTGTCCATGTTGGCAATAATTTTTCTGATTCTCTGCTCTATCATTGGTGCCATCTGTGTGTGACTCAGTTTCCCTTAACAACATTATGCCCATGAAAAAGCCTTAAAAATGCATATGTGTAATATGTGTATGCCTTTGATAAATGTCTATATCACTTTTGGTTAGAGAACATATATTTCTTGGATGACAACAAATATCGGGGAGACCTGAAAGCCATAAAAACTGACAAGAAAACAAGAAATCCTAGTGTTTAGCATTAGATGGGTCTTCTCTGTCATACCCAACAGACCTCGAAGCATATGATAGAAGTGGCATATTGAACAGGAGTTCTCTGCTAGCCACAGAACTAGCTCCATAAAGATGTCCGTCTGTCGAAAATGAAGAGACGCAAAACTCATCAAAACAGAAAACAAGAGACTGTTGAGTGCTCAACACTAAATGAGATTTCTGCCATAACTTCCAAGGCTCAGAGAATATTATGGAAAAGTGTGAGGAAAGAATGCAAGAGCTACAAGGTACACAAGCATATGCTGAGGCCCTATCCTCCCAAAATAAATTGATGGTGCATTCATGACTTCACAATAGTTACCAATAGTCTCAAAAAACCAGTTGATCAACGTTTTGATACAGATGATAGATCTAAATATCAGAGACAACAAAAGAAAGAAATACTAGCTTGAGATATGCACAGTGGTTAATGGTACTTGCTTGCAAAGCCTGATGGCTCAGAATAGATTTACCAGCACCCATGTAAAGACAGATGCACATGTGTCTGGAGTTTGTTTGAAGTGGCAGCAAATCCTGGCATGCCCATTTTCTTTCTTCCTCTGTCTCCTCAAATAAATAAATGCTAAAAATAAATAAAATAACAAGGTAAGGACTACCTTGAAGAGTCTGGTTCTCAGGGAGTTGGGGCAAGAAAGGAGGAACAAAAGAGAACAAGTAGACAGGAACATGATTACATTACTGTAATGTTTATATGCTAAAGTTCTCAATTAAAATAAATATTAGAAAAGATTTCTGTATAGTGGCCAATGTATAACTAGATATTGAACTAGATTTTCAAATGTCCAGGAACAACAAATGCTGGAAAATACTCGTTATTATAGCAAAGTGTGCAGAGAAGTCCAGAGGCTACTGTGACAACCAAAATGAGAATGGACTCTGTAATACTGCACTCTGCAAAACACTGGATAGTGGGAATGATTCAACTGCTGTTCTTACAAACTTGATTTTTCCTCCAATGTAGACACAATCTGCCAAAGAAAGCCCTCATTATCACTTGCACACAAGCATACATTTCATAGATATGTTACAGAAGCTGTATAAAATCTGGAATCACAGAGTAAATTGTATGTTCTCTTGTTTTTTTTTTTCTGAACAGCCAATGAATTTTTTAAAAATTAGATTACCAAAGGTACATCCTTAAATTAATGAAAATGTGTTGAGCAGGTTATACTATAATGTAATTTACATATTCCATAAAGTGAATTCATTTTGATATCTAGCATATGAATGAACTGTTTCTTTTCTATAAATTAATGAACACATTCATAGACATACACACATATGTATACATACACACATATAGATGATAGATAGATAAGATACACAGATAGATAGATATTGACAAGATGTCTCCTTTTTAGTCACCTACCTTAATACTTAAGTGCCAATCATCAGTATAGCCTTTATTAACACTTTGAAAATTTTTTCTTCTTATTTCCATATGATATTTTCCTGCAATGATGTGTACTGTCTTAATTTCTTAAAAAAATGATCAGTTATAACTGTCTCCATTTACACTTGTTCAAGTATTTTCTGAACTTCTTGTAATCATGTTTTCCACTGTATGCTGGTGTGTGTTCATTGTGTGAAGGGGCTCATGCAGACATTGTAATATAAACAAATAATGAACTGTGACCACTCAGTTCATTTGCCCTCCTTTTCTTTCCCCTTCTCCCATGATTTCAAGTCATTCTTCCAGAGAGGAGTCTCACTTATGTTATATATATACATATACATACATACATATATGTATGTGTGTATATATATATATATATATCTACAAATAAGAGAGGAAATGTGATTTTCATCTTTCTGAGTCTGATTTATTTATTCAATATGATATTTTACAGTTCTATCTATTTTCCTGTGGAGGACATCATTTTTCCTTTTGGCTGGACAACACCCAATTGTGTGTGTGTGTGTATGTGTGTGTGTGTGTGTGTGTGTGTATTATATATATAGATATATATAATATTTTATATATATTGTATATATTTATTTATATAGCATTTTATTCATATACCTGGTATGTATAATATATATGTATATATATATATATAATATTATATATATATATATTCATTTATATAGCATTTTATTCATCCATATATCTGGTGACAGACACCATGGAATGATTCCATAACTTGGGTACTATGAATAGTTCCACAATAAAGATAGATGTACAACTATTTCTGTAGCATTCTGACTTAATTCTTTGGATATATACTCAGGGGCAGTATAGCTGAGTCATATAGTAGTTCTAATCTGAGTACTTAGTACAGAGCCTTTATAATGATGTCTATGATGACATGACTAATTCATGTTCCCACCAACAGTATAGAATGGTTCACTCCCAATCTTAACCTTCACCAGAACTTTATTAGTTTTTCAATTGTAACTATTTAGAACCAGTTGAGATGAAATCTCAATGTGTTCATAATCATACCTCCTTAATGGCTAAAAATATTACATGCTTTTATGTCAAAATTTACTAGCTGTTTGACCTCCATCATTTGAAAATGATTTGTGAACTTCATCAACTCAATTATTGGTTGAGTTGTTTAGATTTTTTGTAATCTTTGGATTGTAGCTATTCTGCATAATAATACTATCTCAGGTATACCTAGCAAAGATTTTTTCTCCCATTTTGCAGGCAGCCTCTCACTCTGGTGCTTGTTTCCTTTTGTGATTGAGAAGAATTTAAATTTCATACAGTCACACTGAACAATTCTTGGTTCTCTCTTCTGAGCTATTAGCATTATTATCAGAAAGTCCTTGCTATGCCTTTATCTTCATGCGTTTTCCCTATATTTCCCTCTAACGGTTGCAGAGTTTCACAACTTGCATTAAGATCTTTGATCCATTTTGAATTGATTTTTGTTCAAAGTGAGATAAAAAGGACTGAGGTTCATTCTTTTACAGGTGGATGCCTAGTTTTCCCAGCACCATTTGTGAAAGGGGTTCTTTTCTCCAATGTAAGTATGTTGGTATCTTTGTCAAAACGAGGTTGCTGTAGTTGTGTGGGTTTTCTTCTTTATCCTCTCTTTTCTATGCACCCGAATGACTTGTCATGCCAATATCATGCTGTTCCATTTTATTCCAGTGTCTCATTCTTTAGTATAATTTGAGATAAGTTAATATTCTTTTATCCTTTTTCCTCAGGATTGTTTTGGCTCTCTGCAGTATTTTATACTTCCACAGAATTGTAGGAATGCTTATCCTAGTCTGTGAAGAATATCAATGGAATTTCTATGCGGACTGTATTGAATCTTCTTAAACCACAGACCCTCCATGGCTTCATCTTGAATTCAGAATAGTTGTTGTTCAGTATATCTTCACCTTTGTTTTCTAATTGTGACCAAGATTTCATCCTTAGTTCTCCCTCCTCTTATCTAGTTGTTTTTACATGATCTCAATCATCTCAGCTCAACTTTGATCAACTAATGTTAGCTCCCTTATCAATCTATATACATCTTCTTACATTTATTTTTTCAATGTTTTAATTTTAATTTATTTAACAGAGAGAGGAAGACAGAGAAAAAGAAAAAGAGAGAGAAAGAGAGAGAAGGTGAGAATTAGAGAGAACATGGGCATATCAGGGCCTTCTGCTACTTCAAACAAATCCCAGATAAATGGACCATTTTGTGATTCTGACTTTTATGTGGGTACTGGTAAAGTGAATCCAGGCCATCATAAGAAAACTGCAGCCTCTATCAAGTAGTGTTCTGTTTGCACAGATGTTAAGTGGCCAGTTGATACTCAAACTTGTTGATGGTCTTCAGAGTCACATCTAAGCCACATCGAAGTGACATTTTGAGCTTCAAACATGTATTTCAATTTCTGTGTTTGGTCTATGAATGCTAATTAGAAACACAAAATTTTAAAAATATATTTAAAGTGTACTACCCAAAGAATCTCTTCTGTTAAATTATTTCAGTCACTTTATACAAAATATACACAATTTTGCATATATGTGTGTATAAATTAAGGGTATAATACGTGTGGTGCAGGGATTATACACATGTAGGTGGAGATGGTCATGTCCCATGCACATTTGTGTATGCATTGGCCAGAGGAGAGCATGGAATGTAATTCTCTTACTGTTCTTCTGAATATTTCCTAGTTTGGGTCTTTCCCTAAACTTGGAGCTGCTGTTTGTTAGTGAGCCCCAGAGATCTGATCTGTTCCCCGCTTTGCAGTAAGAACAAAGAAATGCATGGCCATTCCCATCTTTTTTTTTTTAATGTGGATTTTCAGGAGTTGAACTTCAGGGTATCTGGTTTGAAAGGCCCTCATGCTTAAACTGCAAGTATTTTTAACTGCTGAGCTATCTACCCAAACCTATATATTTTATTTTCAACTCCTTTCTCTGATTTACCTCCCATAACCCAACAATCAGTAATTGCAACAGATTTTAGCTGCTACCTATGTATACAACCTCTCTTGTTCTCCATCCATAATATCTTCACCTCATTCAATATCTTCCTCAACTGCATTGCAATACTGCAGAATTTCTTAGGATTCTACCTCCTTCCAACCTCCATTATACTCTGGTCCATGAACACTTCTCCTAAAATATTTACCTAATGTCATGAACAATCTTATAATTAAGTGAAATCTGTTTTCATTGCACATACCTCTTTTCTACTATGCCCTTGGTCTACTCCCTTTCAGATCCTACTCCTAACTGTCTTAATGTATCTGCACTTTCCAGAATCCCATCTCCTAAGCATTTCCTACATTGTTACACTCAATGGTCCTCCCAGATTCATTTGCATGCAGGCTCCTTGGATAGATTTTTCTGACCACTGAATACACTGATTATGCATGATACCTCACTGTGTTCCTTTCTCCACTTGAAAATTATTTATCTTGGACATCCAGCAAGAGCTTGAGCATTAGACATGTCATCTCTAGGAACTTTTTTCCTACATACATAATCTTGATGAAATTAAGTAAGTCCTCTGAGTTATAGCTCTGCATCTATAAAATAATTGTATATATGTATATACATATATATGTATATATACATATATATATGCATATGAAAAAATATTAGAGACTCTATTAGTTACTTTCTTTGTTGCTATAAAAAATACCTGATGAGAAGCAAAAACAGGGAGGAAACAGAGGAATGTTATTTTATTCAGATTCTAGTTTGTGATTAATGTCAGTCATGGTATGTGTGGCATGGCATTAGGACAATGAAGCAGCTTGGTATTTAATCCACAATGAGAAAGTTAGAACATTGAATGTATGCTCAGTTTGCTTTCTCCTTTTTGATTCATCACAAGAACCCACCCCAAGGAATAATGGTACCTACAGTTAGGGTGGATCTTCTCACTTCAATTAACCTAATTTAGCAAAGCCCTCAGAGTCATGCCCTTTGCCTTTGTTAAACTCATTCAAGTTCACAATCAACATTAACAATCTTGAGTCTGCCCTTGCCTACTTGACATTCAAACATATAACTTTTAAAAAATATTATTTATTTATTTACGAGAGAGAGAGAGAGAGAGAGAGAGAGAGAGAGAGAGAGAGAGAGAGAGAAGCAGAAACAGAGGAAGAAAAGCAGATGGAGAAAGAATGGGCACTCCAGGGTCTACAGCCACATGTGACACCTTTTGCATTGAGCTTATGCGGGTCTTACAGAATCAAACCTGAGTCCTTTGACTTTGCAGGCAAATGCCTTAACTGCTAAGCCATCTCTCTAGCCACAAACATATAACCTTTAAGCTCTAATCTTTCACCCTCATGAGCCTATTCAGATAAGCCAAAATTTATTCAATCCAACTTGAAACAAATATTCATTGTCTTTAACAGTCCTAATTGTTCAGAAGTCCAAAGTGTCTTCTGAAAGTCAAAGCAATTGCTTTGAGAGTGAGAAACCATATGGAACTGATGAATAAAAATACATACTACTAGCACACAATTGTACAAACATTCTATTCCAAAAAAAAGATTTATTTAGAGCAAATTATTAATAGACCAGAACAAAGCAAGACATAGAAGTATAGTATGAATACCACATCCTGAAGCTGTATGCCCAACATCTGAAGTTCATGATAAGATCACCTGGCCTTCATAGAGCTTGTGTAGCCTTTCCTTTTTCCTTTTCTTCTAAGCACACATGTCCTTTCTCTTGGGTAGGCTCCCTCCACTATGTGCACACAGCTTTTCTCAGTGAATGTCCCATGATCCTGTTACCACCATCCTCCTTAAGTCACCACTGAAACTTAAATTTCACCTGTATAGCCTCCCACTGTGGCCTCTGAGTCTGCCAGTGAATGTCTAAAGTTGTTGCATAGTATTCACCTTCAGTTTCTCTCTGGAAATGTAGTGAAAGACTCTATGACCCCCTAAGTTTTGCATCTTTCATGGCTTCAAAAACCAGTACCATATGGAGGATTGCCAAGTTCTGGTGCCAAATCACAGGTATAGTCTGACTCTCTTAGACTCAAATTACACTGGCTCTGTGCGCCTTCTAAGATGATCCTGGGAAAACAATCTCAGCAGTTTTTTTTAAGCAATTAACCATTTCACCAGGACTCTCAGCTTAGGCTCTTTCCTATTTGAATTTTCACAAGTTGGAACGTTTGATGGCTAGATCTTGTCCTGTTGTCCCAGTGAAAAACATCCGTTTTCTCTTTAGTGTTGCTCATTCTTTAAGCAATTATAGCTGGCATTGAATCTACTGGCCTCATATTTAAATTTATATGTACCACATTACTCACCAAACATTACAGTGTTCATTATATGCTTAGAAAACAATAGTGAGCAGTAACTGTGACATAGCCTGAGTGCTATCCTCTCTTGATATTTGCTCCACCAAACAAATTAGTGACTGAATTTGAGTGCAGCATGACTCAACTTCTGGGGTACATGGAGAATGTATCCATACTCATTGATGGTGTATCACACCAGTGCCTTCTAGCCCAGTTCTCCAAGCAATCCTGTTCTCTGAAACCTCATGTGCTGATATACAGTGTCTGAAATTCTGCCTATATTCTTGATTTCTAAAATCCCATAACAATGACCCATTAACCTCTTCTAATAGCATTCTGTAGATTTTCTAACCAAAAATTTCAAACTCTTGCACATTCCTCCTATAAACCAGTTTCAAAGGCCATATTATCAGGTTATCACAGAAGCATCCCCATTTCTCAGCAAAATGTCCCATATTATTTCTGTGAAAATATACCTGATAGGAATCCACTTCAAGGAGGAAGGGTTTATTTTAGCTCACAGTTTGAGGATACAGTACATGACCATGGCAACAGGTGCACGAAACCAATGACCACATGCAATCCATAACCAGGAAGCAGAGAGTGATGAGTACCTGTGCTCAACTTTCAGTCTCACTTTCATTCAGTTTTGGATCCCAGACTACGGAATAGTGTTGCAGATACTAAGAGTGGATATTCCCACTTTAATTAACCTAGTATAGAAACTTTCTCACAGACCAATCCAGAAATTTGTAATTATAGATCCAATCAAGTTTGCTGGAGACAGCAACTGGCACAGATATTACAGTTTTCTAACCAAACTGAGAGTTAAGTATATTTATGCCACAATGATTGGAGATTATATTTGTGCAGATAAATTCCACTGTTCATTGCATCATACGTGTTTGATCTTGTTTGATGAACAACAGAAAGTTTAATGTAAGTGGTTTTCAGTTACAGTTAAATATTAATGGATTTAATTTGTTATTTTCCAAAATATGAATGTGTTCTATCATCATCATAGATTTTTATTCTTTAAATAATCAAATTTATAATATGGTGGTTTAGATGTACTTGCTAAGAAATATAAGTTTTTAGAAATATTTAGTATAATGGAAAAGAGCAGAAAGAAGAGAGAGCACCAATGCGATAAGGAAGAATAGCTCAGCAGGTTCAATATGAGGAAAATCAGCAATGCGGGAGAGGTAAGTGAAGGGAGAGTGCATTTGCAGGTCAGGATAGCCTGGAGGCAATGGGCAGGAGAGGACTCAGGTTTAATTAAGGAGCAATGGGAGCTCTGGAGGACCAGATGCAGACCTTATAGTTTATTCCTCTGTGGAGAATGGGCTGCAGGTTGAAAGCAGAAAAATAAGCCAAGAGCTATTTCTGTGTTTGAGGGAAGAAACAATGCAAAGACAAACTACACTTGATGGTACATAGCTTTTTTTTTTTTTTTTTTTTTAATCCATTGTGTTGGAGTAAGGCAGTAGTAGGTGATTTGAATATATCTGACCAGTGTCTTCTCTCTCCGGCACTTTTCTAGGCAAAATAAACATAATAGCAAACAAAACAAATAAACCATATGCTTATGTGGAGGTTGTAGTGAGTAGAGAGGTAAAGAGAAAATCAAAGCACTAAACAAATAATCGAATTAAATTAAACATTTTTGAATGAAAAATTCTAGGAAGAAATAATTGTTATAAGTTATGATTGCTAAAGTACTAAAATGTCAATCTTTTTTATTAGTTATGGACATACTCAGAATATAAACAGCACATGTTGGTACCATGCTTTTCCTCACCCTTGCCCCTCCTCCAAATGAACTCTTCACATTGGGGATGCAGGTCATCTCCATGGGGATTGTGGGTCATTCATTGTGAGGGCAGCCATCAGTTATGGGGAAGTGGCAATGTCTCTGTTCCCAACTTGTGGCTCTAACAATCTTTCTGCTCCCTCTTCCACAAAATTCCCTGAGCCATGTAGGGTGCGTTTTAAGTTTACTTCAGTGATAGGCTCTTAAGAGTCTCTGGATCTCTGGTTTGGTAGGTGTTGAGTGTCTTTTTTAACAAATAAAGTCTTGATTATTAAGTGACTGTGGAATTAGGATTTGCTTAGAGGAAAGTTTTAAGAGACAGGGGCATTTAACAAGAAGATGCTGGATTCATTGATGCAAAGTATAACTGTAAGAAGCTCCAGTCTATATTTTTGTGGGTGGTATTGAGGAAGAAGCATTTGTATTCTCCTGACAATTCTGAAATTTGCCCTGTTACTGTGGTAGAAAACTGCACAGTGAAAGGGAAAAGTTCAAGCTCACACTTCTGAACAGGCCCAAAAAGATTCTGAGCTTCTTATAGAAACCCTCTTCCAAATATATACATCATTCTGCCTTTTGGCCAATCACACTAACTCCAAG
The DNA here is from genome assembly GCA_036346955.1 of Dipus sagitta. NCBI lineage: Eukaryota > Metazoa > Chordata > Mammalia > Rodentia > Dipodidae > Dipus > Dipus sagitta. The sequence goes on along the minus strand of CM070770.1, from coordinate 197,841,974 downwards.
ACCACAACTGATACAATGTCAGAAAAGCGACATAGAAGTAATTGTTGATGTTCTTTGAGAAGTCATGATATAAACCTCTATCTTAAGGAGATTGTAGGAAAATGTATACAAAACAACAAACTACAATTTTGTGTGGGTTCCAAGTCAGTATGAAAAATCAGTGGAATTATATTTTTAAAGTCACTCAAAACCAAGAAAAATATAAAGATGGAACACATTGCAGAACTGAGCTTATTCCGTGCAGTCACTTCCTGTCCACCTGCCCTTGCTAATTGTGGCTTTATAAAACACACACGGTTATACTGAGAATTATGGCTTTGTTGAACACCGGGTATATTTGACCAGTCGCCTTAATCACCACCTCTGTCTCTTCAAATAATCCTTGTCTGTACAGGGGGGTTGCAAAGATCACAGTAGCACAGAATTTTTACCAGACTTTGCTATCTGCAATAACAATGTGATAGGGCATGGAAGACCTGCCCATTGTCGTAGCTAAATCTCTTGATACTGTGAATCCCTTAGCTCTTCTCTTTCTGTCTCATGCTACCCTTGGTGCTGTGAATCATGAATGACTTCACATAACTTATTTATACAGTAGCATTTAGATAAGTGCTTGAGATAGACAGGTTTGTTCTTTTTCTTGCATATAATTTTAGAGACACCACAAAGCATGTTATTGGCATCCTAATATTTTGTTTTGTTTGGAAAAAGTATTTTTTCCATTGTTATGTGCACTTCTCTTGTCCTTTTTGACCTCAGCTGCAGTGATGGCTTGTCTAGGATAAATACAATTGTTGGCCATCACACTGCATTCAAAATTCTACTACTCTGTAAAAACTAGGACTTCTGCTCTGAGCTAAGTTCTTTATGCCTACAACATTATTCATTCAGAATAATTCATCCAGTGATAAACAAGTCAGGATTCCTGCAAATCATTTTCTTCTTGGCACAACTTACCACTTTATTGGATTTATCTAGATATAGCAGAATCTAATATAGAGTGAAGTCAAAAGTCTCTGCTTCTCCTCAATTGAGGAGGTATACAATATATAGCTACATATTTTTATGAACCAAATAAAAATTATATATGGCAAAGTTCTATCATATCTAAAATATCATTTATATATTTGAAATGACTAAATGTATATTCACTAATATATAAATTCAATATTTGACTTCTTGTTGTAGAATAACTACAAGTCTGAGTGCCAAGTCAATAGTGTTACAGTCTGACTTGATTTTAGCATAGGTGTTCTTAGGTCTTGTTGCAGTCAGGTTCACATTGCCGGTAGAATTCAGCCAGCCAAGAGTACCTTGTAGGAAAAAGAGGTTTATTTTGGCTTACAGGCTTGAGGGGAAGCTCTATGATGACAGGGGAGAATGATGGCACAAGCAGAAGGTGGGCATCACCCCCTTGCCAACATAAGATGGACAATAGCAACAGAAGAGTGTGCCAAACACTGGCATGGGTAAACTGGCTATAACACCCATAAGTCCACCCCCCACAATACATTTCCCTCCAGGAGGCATTAATTAAAAATCTCCGTCAACTGGAAATCTAGCATTCAGAACACCTAAGTTTATGGGGGACACCTGAATCAAACCACCACATTCTGCCCCTGGTTCCCATAAACTGATAACCATCTATGATGTAAAGTGCAATGCATTCAGCCCAACTTTAAAAGTCCCCATATTTTTATCAATCCCAATGATGTTCATACATCTCCATATTCCAATGTCTTTCAACTGAGCCATAATACCAAAAACAACCTCAAAAAAAACCCCATATTGAAAAAGAATAAACATTCACACTGCAAAAGATGACATTGGGCATAGCAAAGAAATTTTCAACCAATACAAGATTTAAAACAACCAGGGCAAACATCAAACTCTGCATTTTCAAGGCCAACAACTCTAACCAGTGACAAATCTCCAAGTCTGATATTCTCATCAGCAATAAGCCTCTGTCATTCCAATTCTGTCCTCCAGCTAGGCTACTCACAGTCCTGGAAAACTCCTTCAGGGCTGGCAGCTTTTCTTAGCAGCCATCTCATGGTCCTGGCATCTCTACCGGGTCTCCACTGCAATCCATGGTTCATATTCATGGCCCCATGGGGTCTCCATGCAGTCAACTAGCAAACCTGCTCCAAGGCCCAAGGCCACTTCGAAAACACAAGACCATATTGCAAACTCAATGGCCCTCTCTTTCCTACATTTCTTATACTCCACAATACCAGGTAGGGTGACAGTTTGTTAATCCAGCAGGGAATAATATAGACTTTGAAGAACAGGCTACTTCTTGAGCACTCAGGCCCCTTCAAAAGAGTCTACATTTTTCCTGTTGCCCCAGTGCAGATCAGCTGGCCCAATCTCAATAGTTGTAATCTCTCAATTACAGCTGAATGGGCAGCAGTTCACCCAAAGACTTTGTTTTTCTGTGCCATAGCCCTCTGCTCACACCAGTTCATTTCTATTCAAAAAAAAACCCTGCACAACTGCCTAGGACACTGGTGTAACAGCAAGCCTCTCACAAACTAATAGCTCAATCCATGCAAAGCACTTTCTCACCTTCATATGTCAAACCTCTCAGTCCATAGTTCTTATTGCATTCAAGTCTTTCAACTCTATCAAGCTATACCTCAGTACTAAAAGGTGTATCCTAGGCCAAGGTTTCAAATACTCCCACATTCCTCCTGAAAATCATCTCTAAAAGGCTAAAGCCACACAGTCAGGTGTCTAGCAGCAACCCCACTCTTGGTACCAATTTATTGTTGCAGTCAGATTGGCATTGCTGGTAGTAATCACCCAACCAAGAACAGCTTGTGGGAAAAATAAGTTTATTTTGGCTTACAGGCTCTAGGGGAAACTCCACAATGTCAGGAGAAAATGATGGCATGAGAAGGTAGACATGACCCTCTGGCCAACATAAGGTAGACAACAGCAACAGGAGAGAGTGCAACACTGTCATGGGTAAACTGGCTACAATACCCATAAGCCTACTCCCAACAATACACTCCCTCCAGGGGGAGAATAGGGAGATTTAATTCCCAAACGTCCATCAGCTGGGAACCTAGCATTCAGAAAACCTAAGTTTATGGGGGAGCCCTGAATAAAAGCACCACAGGTGGTCCTTCTAACTACATCTCAAATTGGACATCAATCTAATTCCTTGCATTTCCTCTAAGTGTCCTTTCCGTTTCACCTTCATTCCAAGAACCTTGAAATGAATTTTAATTTCTATGACAGCCTCTTGTATTCCTCTGGCTTGATAACTGGAAAATAGTACACATTCAATAAAAACTCTTTTACAAAAATATGTTATTTATGACAAACATTTTCTTATACAATTCAATTATAAAAGGATAACTCATTAATAAGTTTATTACCCATTATTCACTATATCCCTTAGCCTTCCAGCTACAGCCACAGTGTACAGATTTTATCAGATGATCTGTTCCATTTTATCATGATTTACAGATAGTATTAAACTCATTGTGATTTTTATCATATAATTATATGAGAAAAATGAAATAAAATATCACCAATTTCTACTTCATTAAATTTGGGAGTTGTCATCATTTAAAATGCTCCATCTATAGGCTCGTCTATAGGCCACCTTTAATACTATGATAAACAAATGAGTGGTTTCAAGTCTATAAGAGCAAGAAAGTTAAAACCTCTTGGAAAAATCACATTAATTGCTATATACCAGCTGATGTTACTGATTAAAAATATATTTTGGTTGAATACATCTACTTTAAAATATATTCTCTTTAATAATTGGCACAAAACCATACATTCCTTTTCACATGAGACTTTCCATCTAATCAGCAGACATCACATTTTTCCTAATAGTCTTTACTATAATCATAAGAATTATAAGCTGTATTGGACATTACAAATAATGTAACAAAGTCTCATTTTTAGATCTGGAAATTGAGGTCAACTGAGGTAATTTATGTGACAGACCTTATTAATGTCTAAAACTCTATTTCCCTTCTCAGAATTTCTATCATTCCATGATACCACTCTCCTTCTTTCTTCTTGTTAAAGCAAATTACTTAAGTCTTAATAGAGTCACAGTATTGTTGAAGAACAAATTATAACTTTTGGGCTCACATTTCATAAACTATGATATACAAGGATGAGATTAATTGGTCAACTCAAAAACTTTATTAGATTTTATAACTAAATGAACTCTTTCAGAACTCCTTGAACAATTTTTATAAATGTATTTTCCTTTGTTTTTAAAGTACATTTAAAACATTATCTCCCACTGTAGCTCAGGCTTCCTGTAATTCATGGGATTTTTTTCTGTCTCAGTACCTTAAGTGTTGGGAATACAGAAAAGATCTACTGCTCACGACTAACAAAAGCATGAGAGCACATGCCTGTAATCCCAGCACTGGAATGGAGAATAGGGAATCCCTGAAGCTTGCTGGATAACTTGTCTAGCTAAATCAGTGAGCTAGGAGTTAGAGAGAGACCCAGTCCTAGGAATATATAAAATAGGGAGTGATGTAGAAAGACAACCAAACTTAACTTCTGTCTTCCAAATGCACGCACGCGTGCGCGCGCACATACACACACACACACACACACACACACACACATGCTCACTAACATCACACAAAAATATAGCAAAAAAACCTCTATATATTTGATTTACAGTAAGTCTGCTCATATACTTACCTACACAATCACTATTTGTAAAAAGATATATAAATACTCTAAATCCTTCTTTTCTTGAGTAGATAAGTCTACTTAAGAAAACATGTTATAATTTTAAATGAAAACATTTTATTAGCTAGAGAAAAATTGCCATTGTCTTTATTTTTCATTTTTCACATTGCATTCAAATTAAAGTTATTAATAATCAATTTTGCATTCATAGAAAATTAATATTTTATAAGTCTAGTTTTTCTGATACTTAATCATTATATTCTACTGTATATTTCATATAGCTATACATTTCAATCACATATATGGTAAAACAATCAATGGAGTTTTAGTAACAGCATTATGCACTATTACTAATTTGGCTTATTTAAAATCAAAATAAATAATCATGCCATAGCATGCTATCTAAATAGTTTGTCATTATTTGTGATAACTTATTAGAAGATATTGTTTAATTAGGGTGAGCAAAAATGTAATCAAGATGACAGAAAATATACTTAAAAATTTAGAATATGTTAAGTAAATGTGAGCTGATTTAATGTTAATACTTGTCATATAGTACAAATAAGGTTTATGTGTATGTGACAAAACATCTTTAAACAAAATTAAATGCATACTTATAGGACATAAATATTATTTAAATAGATTATAAATCCAACATATGATAATTTGTATTCATAGATTTTTCTCAAATAAATGGACTATGCCAGTAAGTAATTTTAGAAAGAGAGCCCCAAATTTCCTAGTGATAAGGGGAAAAATACTCTGTTAGGAAAGTTAGTCATTACCTTAGTCCATATGATAAATATGCAATCAAGATATGTGGTAAAAAGGTAGTATGAGGTGTACTGTTTTACAGTGAACTTCTCATGTATAAGTAAAAGGAGGATGCTCTAAAAAAACAATGGGAAGTGTAATGTGTTACATGTATCAACATTGAAAATCATTTGTCATCACTATCATGTATTATATGCTGTGCATAATTTATGGGTACATTTTATACAACTGGCAGTATAGAAGGTCTTTTGTGTTAGCATTGTCCCAAACACATGAGTGATGTCTTATACTGCTACAGCTATGGCATACCTAGGAAATAGGAAAATCCCAACAACAGTGCAATCCCATGGAATAACTATTTTCTATGTGGTCTGTACTTGACAGAAATGTCTTTATGTGGTGTATGGTTGCAATATCTTTTTGTTTGACAGAAAATCTTTTAAAACACTGAATTCTTTTGCATTGCATCATTCCCTAAATATAAGCTCAATGTTGGCATGAAAAATATTTATTTCCTTGAAAAAAATAAAGTTAAGCAGATCAAGTACCTATGAAAATATGATATATAGCCTGAAGCAGTCATACTTAAATAAATGCTGCCTTTTTAATTTTTTTTTTTTTTTTTGTAGCTCTTAAACTCATGGCACCATTGAAAGATCATGCCAGAGCTACAATTTCCTACTCTGTGGCTACAGCGATGATTGAAATGGCATCAAGGTCAAGCTTGTGGTTGACAGAACTGAAGTGGGGGCAATCAAATTCTACATTTAATCTCAGTGCATTGCTGTATTTCTGGAAAAGGAAGAACTGCTTTATTGAACTGTCTCCAGACATGAGTCAAACCGCTGTGTATGTTGCCAGCTATTTGCTGGAAACTCCCTCCTGTTTGTACTTGGGTTGGGAGAACAGTGGAGAAAGCTGCCTTCCTCTTCTGGTAGCTTCCTTTTCCCTGCTTCACGAATGAGTACGAACATGCACAGACCCCTTTCTGGCGCTTTTTCACATCCCAGTTCTTTCATGATTCTTCTCTGCTGTGGCATTCCTTTACTGATCTCCTTAAAAATTCAGCTTCTGGCTCCTTCAATTGTTTCAACCTTAGAAAAGGTGTCGTAATTCCTATGACATGTGTGCCATTTTCTCTATCAAAAAATTGTCATTCACATAGCACAAAATCTAAATAAGAGATTCAGAAGCCAAGGAATTATTTGTGTGTAGCAAATTTAAACTAATGTAACCACCATTGATGTAAGGAGTCAAATGTTTTATCCTTTCTCTTAACTATTGTTATAGTAAGGATGGATAAGTCTGCTGAGAATTGAATGAACCCATCTATAAGGAAAGTCCTAATGCTCAGGTTTCTCTCTGAGATTCAAACACCATTGTTAAGGAAGACTGTTCTTAAGAACTACATGGCCACTGAAATAAAATATAACTCACGTATAAAAAGGCTGAGTTTAAGAATGACTACTATGACAAGTTGAGTTCTGGCTAAAGAGGAAAGAATAGTGTAAAAGATTTTATTATTATATTGAGTTACCTTTGGACAAGTGGTGTCATGGAGCAAACTTGTGTTTACTCTTAAAGAACTGAACATTTTTTAGATAACAGAATTTGTGGGGAGAGGATTCTTTATATGTTGACAAACCATTTCACGAGTGGAAAAAACACCTCAGCCACAAGCTATATCCTGACACAACGTGTCAAGAACTGCATAATTTTTCTGGGTGTCCAGTGGTGGCTTGACTACAGAATGACAGAAATCATATAATATATGTATATTGCCTGTTGATTTGTGCACAGCACACAGAATGCACCCTATAAATGCATATTAAGTAGAACAAAATATCCTCAGGATAGAAAACAAAATGGAATCTAACACTAATTTGTAGTCCATTTACATTTGGTAAGTTAGTTTATTATGTCAACCCTCTATATGATAAATGTTGTGCTGAATCTGAAATGGCCCCCACCAGCCTCATATTTTGAATGGTTGTTCTCCAGCAGGTGAGAGTATTATGGGAGGCTCTTGAACATTTAAGAAGTGGGGCCTGTTTGACAGAAGTGGATCACAAGAAGCAAGGATGTTGTGATACCTACGCCCCTGTTCCTGTCATGCATTCTGCTTCCCATTCTGCTACCATGTGAGTAATTTATGTCACATAGTCTTTTTATCAAGGGCTGGGCTTCTCTACCAGACCTTCCCCACTATACAAGAATTAAACCTCAAGCCAAAATAAATCTTTTCTCCTTGAAGTTGCTTCTGTCATGTATCATGGTCATAGTGACACAAAACTAGCTAATATAGCAGGAAAATATATTTCATCATAAAATTTTATTTCATATATATAGTATATTATTTTCACTTTCCACATCAAAGGAGTCATGTTTTTAATATAATTTTTGCCATTTTTTTTCTATTGCACCAGTCTATTTTAACCTTCTTTAACCTACATTAATTAGTACTTTGGACCATATTAAAATAGCAAATTCATAGTCTCTTTGTATGTCAAAATATGTAAAGAAATGTATTGTTAAATTTCACAATAATTTTTCTGATTGTTCTCTTTTTAACATTGAATTAGGGGAATTCATACTCACATTTTATGGTTGGTTTACATGTAGATGTGTATGTGGTATGTAATATGTGTGCCTTCTTATGTATGTGGGTACACATGCACTTGTGTTCGTTCACCTGTGTATGAACATCAGTGGACAAACTTGAGCATGACCAACAGGAAAACAACCCACCTATTTTCTAGCTAGGCTCTCTCACTGTCTTTGTGCTCACCAATTAGTATAGAGTTGCTGACCAGTAAGCATCAGAAGTCTGAGTTTCTCTACTGCTAGGATTGCAGGCATTTAACAATGTACCCAGCCTTTACATGGCTACTGAGGGTCAAATTCAGATCCTCATGCTTTTGAAGTAGACACTTTAATTGGCTGAACTATCTACCTAGCCCCCTTTTTATATTCTAGTAAACATCTTCAACTGCAAATAAATGGATCCATTAATAGAATAAGAATATTTGGTTCAAATATCATGAATACAAAACTATTTCAGAAAAGTTAGTCATTATTATGGCCTTGTTTGAATATAAACAGTGATCTGCACTACATATTTTCAGAAAAACTTCAAAATATAACCCAATTAAAGAAAATTACTAAGGTTCATAGAAAAATTAAAATCTACTTATAGGGGGAAAAGTACACTTTAATTTTCTATGTGTGTTTTCTGCAAAGTTTCCTTTGTCTTAGGAATAAGGTAGGGCTGATGCGCATCTACCTGTTAACATTTAAAGTGGGGGTAAAAACAGTGGCATTACAGAATGAGGAGCACACAGAGAAGACCACTGCAGATCCTGGGAAAAGAACATACGATGAGATGGTCCCTGTATCTCTGAAAAATGAAGGCTGTAGAAGAGGAGTGATACTTTAGGTTATCTAAAGTATACAAGATGGAGAAGAGGTAGGTTTTTGTTGAAGAGTTTTTTCCATTATAACAAAGATGTATGTTTCAAAGCCCAGCAGCTTCCCAAAGTCCAGAATAATTATAGACATGTGTAAATTTCAACCTGAGTAGACTGACTGAGAGTCCCTGTAGACAAGGGATGCAAAGAGAGAAGGAAGGAAACAGGGTTCTGAGCCATATTAAGAAACATTTTTATCAGAATAATGAAAAATCATAAATACTTTATCCTATTGAGCAAGGAAATACAGATTAGTCACTGAAGACTGGATATGTGGGACTTTAAATGAGTTGTAGGAGTATAGACATGATGAAGGAAAATGATTATTATGGGTGCAAATTCTTTCTAGAATAAGTGGAAGTTCATGGACCTTAAAGGTTAGGTGATATGTGGCCTGGCCAATAAAGAAGATAAATAGGTCCACTCCAACAGTGTGGACCATGTTGTATGGTGTCTTATCTCATTTTCTGTTGCTAGTGACTGACTACAGTGTATACTGGGTCAGACATAAGGAAAAGGGATTCATTATGACTCATATTTCTGAAGTTCTGAGTTAAAGAGTCCAAATACTGCAATATCATTCTTATGGGGAGGATCATTCACTGGTTTAGGGTATTACATGGCTAATTACATCTATGGCATCTGCTTTGTTTTTAATGATGCCACCAAGATTCCATTATTGGGATTCCATTTTGTTAGTTTTGCTAATCTTGATCATGGAAAAGCCCAGTTTCTAAATACAGTAGCCAGTTTAAGCTCACACCCTCTTGATACCTTATTGTGGGGATATTTCAAAGCATGCAGAAATCAAATGGTATCTAAACTTTGGCAACACAGGCTGACTTGGCAGAAATTTCTAAGAAAGAGGAGATTATGAGATAATCTTACTGAATGGGCTAAATCATAAAAAATAGAAACTGAAGACTCATCTATCTTTAGCTTACATTTTTGATGGACAATGGACAATGATACATGGTATAAAAGAGACATGTTTTCAGGTTCTGACATCAGTTTAAACATTATTTCAGTAGCAACATTTTGAAATGCTAAGAAACTTCCATAATTATGGAAGTGTCTAGAAGATTTATTTCAGTCTGGTGTAAGGCAAGATTACAAACTGTGCAAGGGCAGTGTAGTAGTTATCTTCTCATTGCTGGAACAAAACACCTGAACAGAAGCATCTAATGAACAGAAAACATATATTTCAGTTTAAATTTTTAGAGGAAATTTCATCCTATTGGGGAATGCATGACAGAGCATTCAACAGGCTCACATCTTCATGTCAGTAGCAGGGAGGAAACAGTGAAAGTGAAGTCACTATGAATACCAGTGGGACTGGCATAATAAACCTCAAGATCTACCCTCAGTGACATACCTCCTCCAGTAAGACTCTACCTCTGGAGGGACCCACATCTTGCCCACAAATTGCCACCTGCTGGGTATCAAGACTTCAAAACACATGAGTCTATGAGGTCCATATCATAAAATACACCAGGGACCTCAGTGGCCACATCATCACCACATTCCAACCACCAGCACACTCCTCATAATAGATGTTCAAACATGGCAAAAGGAAAGTTGAGAGAAGTCAGCTCTTTTACAGAAAGACTACATATAAGATTTGGCTGTGTTTCATTGGGATGTCACTGAGACATGAAGATACCCTGATCATTATGGAACAGAATACATAGAAATCCAGATCTGCAGAAGAATAAGAAAGGAAAGTTTGAAAGCTGAGATTTTTCAAACTACACACTCTCCAAAGAAGAGAATAGGAAGATCTATATATATTGAGTCTTCCTGCGGTAAAGTTAATCATCTGGACATGACGTAGTTAAATTAGGAAACATATTGATGGAAAATTTAATTTCTCATAAAGTAATGAAGTTGTTACAGAAAATTTGCACTTCCTAGATGATAGATATGAGAACAATCCTCAGTAAAATTTAGCAACAGCTGCAATAGAACTTAATTATTCTTGAATTGATTTTGCCATAATAACTCAAGCCATTTCTTTCTCTTTATCTTGGTCTCTATTTGAGGACTTTGTTCTCCTTATTAATATGTTCAGAATTGAAGTGCATAGTAGAAAAGTGAAAATTAAAAAAAAAATGTATCCCATCTTTCAGATTGTATTAATTTTTGGTAAGAAATACATATAAAATTAGTTAATACTAGCAGGGTTGTTAATCTGAGCTTAAAAAAGTTGAAATTAAAATAAGGATTTCAGGGGCTGTGAAGATGGTTTAGTGGTGAAGAGCACTTGCTACACAGGCATAAGAGTCTGAGTTCAGATTCCCAGCAACCATGTCACAAAGCCATGCATGGCCATGCATGCCTGAATCTCAGCTGAGTGGTGCAGACAGGAAAATTACAGAGGGTCCTTGGTCAGCCAGTCTAGCCTAAAAGTTGGGAAGTCCAAGTTCAGTGAAAGGCTGTCTCAGTGAAAGAAGGAGGAAGAGCAGTACAGAAATCCCAGTGTCTTCCTCTGGCCTCTGAATCTTGCCTGCATGGCACATGAATCCACACACACATTCATACACCTCTCAGACATACATACAAATACTGCAGACATTCCAGAAAAATTCAAAAAAGTATGTGTAAAACTAAAAATATTATTAAAATTTTGAAATATCAATTATTACATGTTGCCTTATAATTGTATGGATTTTCTGATGTGTATATGTAATTAAAATAAACTTTGACTATAAATTGTGGATGATTGGCCTCTATTTAATTTTTACTTTTAAATCTAATTTAAAAGCATTTTCCTTGAATATGCATTTCCAATTTTATACTCTTTGAGGTTAACAAAACTTATTTTCATATAAAAGTGAAATCTAGTTAGAACTAATAAATCATTAAAATGCTAAATTAATAAAATATCTATTATCAAGTTCTTATTATAAGTGCCTAAACAAAAATTACTACCATAATTTAATTTTATTCTTCCTGACTCTCACCTGTTCTTGAAACTAGAATTTTACTAGTTAATAATGCTTTCTCACACAAAGATTTGAGAATATGAAGACATAGACATATGCGATAGAAATATTTTAGACTATTAAGCCCCATGTCAAGAATGTGTAATTTAGGGGCTGGAGAGATTGCTTAGTGGTTAAGACATTTACCTGCAAAGCTAGAGGATCCCAGTTTGATTCCCCAGGACCCACATAACCCAGGTGGACAAAGTGGCACATGTGTGTGGAGTTTGTATGCTGGGGTTAGAGGCCTGGCATGCCCATTCTCTCTCTCTCTCTCTCTTTCTCCCTCTCTCTAAAATAAATAAAAATGAAATATTAAAAAAGAATGGGGAATTAAAGAAAATGTTTGGTGGTTCCTTGTTAGTATTTAAGTTGAAATGTAAATATATTCAGAAACCTATTTCCTCATTAGTGTTGAGGAACTATTATCATATGAAGCCTAGTGTGACAAATAAATGAGCAATATAGAGAAGTTTAAAACTTTTAATAGCATAGGTATCCTTTAGGATTTTAAAATTCTTAGCATTGAAAAGTCTAAGTGCTTTCAGGATATGTGTATGAAAATATCAAGCCTTCTCTTCAATGCAGAATGAGTCTCTTCAATATAACACAGCATAAGGTGCAAGTTCAGTACTTTCTTTTATTTTTGATTTTTTTAATACCCTAGGAAAATGACATTTTTATGGGAGTATTAGCTATTTTCCTCCAATCTCTTTTTTCCCTGACTCATTTTTATCATTATAGAGGGATATATTATCCTTCTAATAAAAACAATCAAAAATTATTTTTGATATTTTCTTTTATTTGTATGCTTTATCATAAAAATAAAAATGTGGGGCTGGAGAGATGGCTTAGCGGTTAAGCGCTTGCCTGTCAAGCCTAAGGACCCCGGTTCGAGGCTCGATTCCCCAGGACCAATGTTAGCCAGATGCACAAGGGGCACACACATCTGGAGGTCCTTTGCAGTGGCTAGAGGCCCTGGCGTGCCCATTCTCTATCTATCTATCTGCCTCTTTCTCTCTCTGTCGCTCTCAAATAAATAAATAAAAAACAAAAAATTAAAATAAATTAATAAATAAAAGCGTGAATAATTCAAAAGAAATATACATAGTTAGATGCATGCAATCAATTTTATAAATCTTAAGATTGTTAAAATTTACAAGCTGTATACATATATACATATATATATATATATATATATATATATATATATGCAATCACCACAGAAAATCAATAACCTAAGAGAGACATAAAACCCCAACAAAACTAAACAATGTGATTTAAAACATGCATAATAATAAATCTAATAGCCAATTCATATAGAAAATTAAAATCAAAATATCAAGGTTTAATCAATGAATGAATAAAAACTCTATATTAATATATTTTATCTTCAGAAAGAAAACATATATGAGAATGTAATTGGTGATGCCTTTCTGGACTGTTTTATATTTCTGAATTCATATCTTTTGTTTATATCTTTTTTAGAACAATCTGCATATAATTGGACAATAACCAAAAAATGAGGTTTTTCGGTTGTTGTAGTTGTTTTATTTCTATTTATTTTCTTCCTCCCTCCATCATTGAGATAATCTCTCTGGGTAGCCCGGAATTCCCCATGACTCTGCCTCCTGCATGATGGAATTACATACTGGTACTACCATGCCTGACTAAAGAATGCTTTTAATCATCAATTTTGCTTAACATGATACAACAACCTTTCATTGCTATTGTAGGAAAAAAAATATATAAAATCTTTCATCATCCTTTTAAGGAAATGACATGAAATGGCTCATGTTCACTGGCTAGAGCATTCATTTGCTTGTGAACTGTATTTCAGATGCTACAAGCTTTCAGAAGGATGTTACCTCACAGGTCTGTATAAATGATATGGCTTAGAAAAGAGTGGCAACAGAAGGGGAAAAGGTAGCAAGAAGCTAAAATATTTGAAACAGCCTTAACCAGGTGATCTTTCAATGAGTACCGATATTACCTCAGGAAAACATAACAACCAACAAAAAGAAATGGTACTTGCCAAGACATTATGTTTTTTCTGCAGATTTCTGGACATGCTCCTCCCATTCTCCATATAAGAATCTGGAAAGATGCTAGCCTCAGGCAGTACCAACACAGTTGTTTTAGTGATATTTAACACAAAAAAAGAATAGGCAGATAATTCATTATTATTAGGGATCAGTATTTGCCTGGAGGTTCTATAATATTGTTTAATCTTAATGCTGCTTTTTAAAGAAGTCTTTTCCTATCCTTCAATTATAAGTATTTTAATTAGGTTTTTAAAATTTTAAAGATCTTTAATAATAAATTATACACAGCATGTCTATTGCCAACCACAGATGCTATCTCGCCCAGTGCTGTTTTTGAAGTACTTTATAATTAGTCACAAAATTAACTGACTTTGAAAAACTGTTTGTTTCCATACCTAATCCATTATTTCACATTCTGGTTCTATGTGTGGCCCAAGAATAGTGCACTGTAAAACATACAGTGTAAAAAGTCATGAAGTATAAATACAAGATCTACCTCAGACTTCAAACTATTTCTGATAGTCTAGGATGTGTTCAGATACGCTCTCTACTACAGCTTATCAATTTCTAAACCCACATTTCTCAATATTCAGCTCAAAATTCATCCCCTCCATGAAATAATACTACTACCTAAAAAATAAAACTGTACCATTTATTTTAGCCAATATGAATTTTTAAAGACTGTGGAGCCTGACTTCATGGAACACAGTCTAGATAGAAATAGTTATTTTAAAAAGTTGAAAAGCTGCAGGAATGCCAAAAGAATTATGTAAAGGTTAGTACAAAAGTAAACAAAGTGGTCCTTATTTTGTTCTACAGTCAAGGAAGGACTGAGTGAGTATTCTATAGGAACTTGGGTGACAAGGGATAGAAATGAGAGGCTGGGATGCAGGGTACAAAATGAACATTGCAGAAAGAACAAAAGCACAGAAGTGAGAAATACCTTAGTTTACAGGAGGAATTATAAGCATCATAAATTACTAAGGGGAAAGGAAGAACAAAAAGGTAGTAAAAACAAGGCTGGAGACGAATGTGCATACAGACCTGATCAGTAAGACACAAGGTAATACAATCAGAAAGGTGCAATTATCTATTAGCGACAGAGACCATCAAACCTTTACATAGTTCCATTGACATTCCTACAGTTTAGTGACAAAGAATATATGAATAATATTCTTTGAGGGCTGGAGAAATGGTTCAGTGGTTAAAAGTGCTTGCTTTGAAGCCTGACAAATTGGGTTTGATTCATAAGCAATCCACTTGAGCCAGACACACAAAAAAGTGTTGCAAATAATGGTAGCAATTCATTTGCACTGGAAAGAAGGCCTGCACATACACATACACACATTAATAAATATAAATTAGAATATTAACTATATTTATTTAATCTCATAATCAATTTTTTTAAATTTTTTGTTTATTTTTATCTATTTATTTGAAAGCAATGGACAGAGAGCAAGAGAGAGAGAGAGGCAGATAGAGACAGAGAGAGAATGGGCGCGCCAGGGCCTCCAGCCACTGCAAATGAACTCCAGACACTTGTGCCCCCTTGTGCATCTGGCTAACGTGGGTCCTGGAGAATCAAGCCTCGAACCAGGGTCCTCAGGCTTCACAGGCAAGTGCTTAATCACTAAGCCATCTCTCCAGCACCTCATAATCAAATTTTGAGAGGAAAATATATTCAAGAAATATTGGGGGAAAATGACCACAGATGTTATTGTGTGGGATAGAAAGGTGCAAGACCAGTCAGAATTACTCCAAGAGGTAAAACATAATGATTTATCAGGTCTTCTCTCTGAACATCCCACAGTCAGACTTTCTAAGTGACCCTTGAAACATCACTTCACTTAAACTTTGTTTTCAGAAACTATACAAGGATCATAAAGTGTCATCAGGCTAACAGAATTGTTTCTATTAGTTGAGATTACTCTTACAATTTAACTAGCATAGTGTCTTTCTCATACAATAAACTCAACCAATGCTGTGGTTATGAATGCTATTGGGATTTCACATAGGAAGTGAATAAAAAACTCAATAAAAAGAAAATAGAAAGAAGTTATCAATTTAGGAAAGAGATAGATGAAGGGATTAAAAAATCCACATGACTATGTGTTACCAGGAAAAAATATGATGGTTGAGAAAAATCAATCTGGCAGTAATAAGACTACCAAAATGTAAAGTTTTGATATGTAAGGAGCAATGAAAAAATGATGTGTCTTAGTTAGCAAAAATAAGTGAGAGAAGTACCAGTGTAAACTGTAGTATAGAGTGTGTTGGATCAGAAACTATGAGAACAAGGAATATTTAAGCTAGTGTGGCTAACATCTAAATGTCAAAGTAAAGTCAATCTTGTTAGAATATTATTCAAACATTTTTTGTAGGTGAAGAGTGTGAAACAGAAGGCAGGATGGGGTTGAAACATTTAAGACAGTGTATATAAATTGTTTGCAAAGATGTCCAAGAAATTGGGATACAGCTAAGAGGTGCATTAGCCTAATGTGTAAGGCCCTAGGTTAAATTCCAGTACCTTCAAATAATTCAAGAATATTAAGCAGAGGGCATCAAAAGGGTATCATGGCTTAGGGGAGCTCTGCATGTGTGTTGTAAGGATGCAATATTCACAAGATTATGCAAAAACATGCAGTTGTTTCTTGTGATATATATTGCCTGGCTGAAGTCATAAAGAAGGAGATGTTCTTAGAGCAGGAAAAAATCAATGTCACAAGACAGTTGGGGATGGCATAGGGTAATTCTTAGAGAATGGAGGCAATATTTGTGTTAAAGTCATTGGTGAATTATTTAGCTTTAACAGAGCTTTTGTTCTATGACTCTAAAAGTAAATAAATTAGAAAATATAAATGAACATATATTTATAAGAATTGGAAATGGAGTGAAATAAAACATCCCTTCCAGATGCTAGAACTTGTCTCATTGAATTGAGAAGTCATTTTTAAAGAGCTCAAGAGAACTGATTGTGAGAAAATGGGAGAAAGGCTGAGATCACTGTATAAAGGACAATATGAGCAAACAGGTGTCCCTACGTGCCTTGGTCAATACCAAAAAATGTCCAGCAGAAGCTAAAGACAATGAAAATATTAATGCATAACTATGATTTTTCCAGATACACTATAGTATCTGAATGAAGAACTTCAAAGATGAATGTTGTAACCCGTGCCATTTTGATGGATGTGGACATATGCATGGGTCATGTAGAATATTAAAGCTATCGGCAGAAAAAGTAGTTTATTTTAATATTATTTATTTATTTATTTATTTATTTATTTATTTATTTTAGAAAGGGAGTGAGAGAAAGAGAGAGAGAGAGAGAATATTTTACTGTGTCAAATTTATAGAGTTAAAAGCCATGTTTTTATTTATTTGAAACTTTAAATATGAGTTAAGCCTGCTAACTCATGACTCATAACTTTAGCAGACTGTCCTTCTAAAGGTTAAGTTAAAGCTTATAGTTTCCTAAGCATCTCAGATTCATTTGCATACTAAGCCAAAGTATGAAAGTGATGCCAGAAATCACTTTGTACACAGCCTTCATATTCTAAGCAACAAAGTCTATACCCACTGCACTGTAGCCAAAATCCTGTTTAGGATCAAACCTATGGTGCTTGTTCTTACAACAGAATATCTTCTGTTAACCTTGGCAGGACTAAAAAATGACTTATTTCAATTGGTCTGGACATTTTTTAAACACTAGTTAGAGTCTTAGAGTCACGACAGGTGGTAGAGGAAAGGACCAATTCTGGAAGCTATCCACCACCAGGTGCAAGAAGAGAAGGAGAATGGCCCAGACGTGCCCTGAAGCAGAAACCAGTGATGTAGAACACAGCAAGACTGTGTGATAGAGTTGGGCAAATAAGATGAGGATCAATGTTTAAATGTGACAGTGGTGACTCCAACATGAAGAATTCAGATGCAAATACAAGAATAAAAATATAGACCTTAGTATGTTCATGTCAAGGAAACTTCACCCAATGAGTTCTGTTACAGGTAAAGTAAAAAAGAAAAGAGAAAGAAATAGGGCAGTAGCTTGTTGGGGATGCAATAATATTTGATTTGGATCAAAGAAATACCACTGGTGGAATGACAGAGTAGAGAAGAAAATTTGATAATGGGGAAGAACCAAGAATTAATTTATTGATTCTGTTGAGGTGACAGAAGACATACTTTGGTGCAAGTACATGTTGAATGAGTGTGAGAAAGAAGCAATTAATCAGAGAATCAATGCCGCTTGAAAGGTTTGTATTTTAACATTTTCAACACTGTATAAAGGAAATATATATCAGTGAGCAAAATAAAATGCTACTGAATTCATAGTGTCTGAATATAGTAAATGATAATATATTATAAATATTCAATAAGTTAACAAATATATAGAGAATATTGACTTAGGATGAGTGGAAGATCTGGAATTATCAAAACTAAATTTAACCCCATGATATCTTTCCTATCTTTACAGTATGAAAAGGAGGGCTGAAATGAACACAATATATTTAATCAACTGATAAATATCCTATGCCATTTGATATTTAGAATTTTTACTATACTTATTTTCATATTAAGTATTATTAAACTATTGCTATAGTTACTCTTGCATTTTGTGGTCAATTATTTAATTTAAAACAATGTGTAACCATCAAATAATGGAAATTGTTATGACACTCTGTGCAAAGAGTAAATTCTGTTTCCTTAGATTCATTTACATCCAGGTTTCTAACTGCTCTTAATGTTCTGGTCTTTGTCTGGTGTCCTTCCTGGTATTTAAAATCATTTCCCTAAGGACCAAAACATTAGGAATCTTCTTTTATTTTTCCAAGACAATATACTGCCCAAGAACACTAATTCTTCTTTAATTGTTTTTGCATTTCCATTTTCCTAGAACAATCTCTACATAATCATATAATTTCATCATGTTAGAGTCACTAATGGCTTAGATCTCAGGGTTGGAGTCAGCCTGGCCAAGGATCTCAAGTCACTAACTGTAGGGTACTTGGCATGAGTTCAATGTCTCTAAGCTTCAGTATTCTCTGCAAAATGAAGATAATAAAAGCCTACCATTCCTGCAGCTTTTATGAAGATACTTAATTAAACACATGGAAATAATAGAGAAGTGGATGGTCCATGGCTAGTGCTCACTAAATTTTAATATTTTTTTAATTCAATTGACTTTGCATGACAGTTTTTAGATTATGGGAATGGTGTGTTCAATGTCATGCTTTCTTGAAACATGAGAACACCTTACATGCTCTGATTATATATTATGTAACTGAGAAGTCTGTCAAAATTTCACAATGAATTTTTAATACTTAGGATTCAAAAATTCAAGGTTGTATTTTATTTACATATATCTTCTTCAACCCTATTCTATGAGCTCAAAGTTGTGTCATTTTAATGTTTCCAATTTGATATCCTGCTGAAATATCATATATATGTATATATAATCTCACCCAACATCTAATTTCTTTGTTTCCATTGGCATCATTATTGATCCATTTCTGGGTTTTAAATAATAAAATCATCAAATAATGTCAAATCCTTCCAATATAAAAGATATTATCTTGAAAATCATTTACAAAATTGAATTTTATTAAGAAAAACATGAAGTGTGTGTGCATGTGAGAGATAGGAAGAGAGAGAGAGAGAGATTGTAAAAGGTAATTTTTGGGCATATGATAGTATCAAACAGTGAATAAATAGGTTTTACAACTCATAGTCATTTCTGTGGCAACTCTCTTTCCATAATAGCCTATGAATAAAATGGAAAATTTCCATACAACTTAGAGCTTAGGAGTAGAAAATTTAAGTATTTGTCAAATCACTAAATCCAGAGACTGTTTAAGATTTTCCACATCATTGCATTTAATTGTTAAAATGCCTTCTTAGTTCATAGGAGCTACACCTCAGACTGAGAAATCAGAGTTCAAGAAGCAGATCTGTAATCTTAATTATGTAAGGAAAGTCAACAATTCATTAAATTAAGATTAATAACATTTGTTTTCATTTTAAAAAATAAATATTGCATGTATACATATATTATAAATCTAGAAGGCACTGTATCAGGTAGTAATATTCTACAAAGAGATTTTCAAAAAATTGTACATTAATATTTGACACTTATCATCTGCTATTGAAATTAAACATAAGCTGCAGGCTGGTATGTGGAATAAAGGAATGGGACAGAAGGAAATCAGGAAAATATAGGGAGTTGGGTTGAAAGTTAAAGTAAAAAACAGTCAACACCTAACTTCCAACACACATGCATGAAAACCAGTAGCTGGGCACACAGGCAAGAAGACTGACCCAGCTGTGCGATGATGAGAAGCACAGAGGTGAGCTTAGTCCATCACAGTAAACCACAGGCTTTGGAGTCTTGCTCAGAAAATAATCTTTGTACTATTTGTTCAAATGTAAGAATGAACGTTTTGCCCATATCCATTGCCTATGTTAAAAGTCACCTTGTTCCAGTGTAAATCTATGTTAAGCATGTGACTGAAATTCTCCACTTTCTCTAGCTGGTCCAATTGGCAAGAGTATTTTTTTTTTTTTTTTACTTTTGAACTATTTTTTTATCTATTGAACTAAAATGAAGTTAATAAGATAATTATATTACTGTGATAAAGCTATGCACTATTGTGTTCAGCCACAAACAAGACATTTAAACCACTCCTCCAAAGATCAGGGACATTTACAGTAGAGGGGACATGGCATGGTTCATTACACTCATGGAGTCATAGCAGCTGTGGTTTCCTGCACAAGATTGAGCCTCACCAAACTTCACCATCAATGAAGAAAGGGTACATGATTCTACAGACCTGGATAGCCAATAAAGACTAATGGTGCTGGGACAGGCAGAGTCAGATTCATCAGTAGTATAGCCACTGCAAATTCAGCACACTGTAAATTATTATGCATCCTACAGTAAATAACCTCCCACCCATGAGCATGCAAACATCCTTATTAAACTCAATGAATTGTTTTTTTTTTGTTTGTTTGTTTGTTTTGAGGTAGGGTTTCACTCTAGCTCAAGCTGACCTGGAATTTACTATGTAATCTCAGGGTGGCCTCAAACTCACATCTGTCCTCCTACCTCTGCCTCCTGAGTGCTGGGATTAAAGGCATACACCACCTTGCATGGCTGATTTTTTTTTAATTTATGAAAGTTATGAGGGATAAGGAAGGGTAATTGGGGGTGGGAATCAAGATATATTATGTCCATGAATGAAAATGTCAACATATGAAAAGAAAAAAATAAAAAATAAGAATATAAAAATACTATGGTAGGAATCATATCCCTAAAAGTAAATTATAAGCTCTTTCAACAAAAGATTTTATTTTTTTGAGTCACTGGGTAATGAAGCTTTTATTTATTCATGTATTTATTAATGTGCTGAATTTTCCATGCACAAAAATTCTTACAAGCATTAAATAAAAATATTAGCAGAACTATACTAGATTATTGTCACTACAAATTTTTCAACATAATTAATGTGCATGATTTTAAAATAAATTTTATGCTAATACAGTATAAGTTGAAATTTTTTCATAATGAACCAAAGAGATTTAAAATTCCTTTAGTGATCATAATTCCTTCCTTTATGTGCATATAATATTCCATTGTTATTAACTTACCATTAGATTTTATGTAGTAATGTATGTATATTTGTATGTATGAATGTGTGTATATGTGTGTGTGTGTGTGTTTGTGTGTGTGTGTGTGTATATATATATATACATATATATATATGTACAAAGAGAGAATAGCTCTTATCATAAGGGTACAATATAGACTACTATAGCATTGCTTTATCTGATAGTATAAGTGAGATTTTTACTTCATTTGTTTTATTTATTAATTATTATTATTACTATTATTATTATTATTGGTTTTTCAAGGTAGGGTCTCACTCTGGCTCAGGCTGACCTGGAATTCACTATGTAGTCTCAGGGTGGCCTTGAATTCATGGTGATCCTCCTATCTCCGCCTTCCTAATGCTGGGATTAAGGGCATGCGCTACTTCATTTATTTTAGAGTTACTTTTATCTTTGGAAATATTCTCAAAAGTACCTCTTAGATTTATGCTTGCTGGTGCACCACATTTTTTTTTAGTTGCTAAAATTTTAACCTTTCAAAAACTTTCTATCTGATTTTATATTATTACTGTGGTAATAGCATTTTCATACTAATATTAACATGGAAATGGGAAAACATTAAAAGACTAAGGAATAGCAAGAAGTTCTGAGGACCCAGAAAAGAACCAGTCATATAACATTTGACTCTTTTAATATTTTCTATTCACCAATGAAGACATTGAATATTACACCCACTTTAAAATTCAAAGTGAATGGTCTGGGGAGATGATTCAGCAGTAAAAAAGTGTTTGCAATGCCCTGGGTCAGATCCCCCAACACCATGACCATGTAAAGTGAAGCAGACATATAGAGAGGTACATGTATCTGGATTTCCTCTTCAACAGGAAACAGCCCTGAAATCTGTGCTCTCTCTCTCTCTCTCTCTCTCTCTCTCTCTATCTCTGGTTCTCTCACTCTAAAACAAATATGATAAAATATTCCTTCAAATTTTAGCAACAGTTTGATCTAGGTGCTTTAATTACCTTCCCAGATCAAACACTCCTAGAGGTCAAGAACTTTGTTTAAACATTTTAGTTTCCAAAGTTTTTAGTAGCAGACATTAGGCAAGTATCTAATTTATGAAGAGATTTTTAAATAACTTCTAAATAGTTTTTATGTCTAATAAAGGATAAAATATTATTGTTTTTTACATATCAGCCATCTGAGAATGGCATCTGAATTAAGTGAATTGTTTCTTTAAAATGTAGATGGTTGGAAATTTGTGGAAAGAGGGAGCAGAAAGATTGTTAAAGCCACAAATTAGGACATTATGCACAGAGACATTGCCTGTTCCCCGTAACTGATGGCTACCCCGGTAATGCAAAACCCACAATCCCCATAGGGATAACTGGTATCCCCAATAAGGAGGGTACATTCGAAGGGGGGAGGACAGGAATGAGGCTAAGGATGGTATCAACATGTGCTGTTTGCACACTGAGCATATATGTAACTAATTAAGAAAGAAATGGTAAAAAAAAAATTAAGCTAGAATTCAACAACAACAAAAAAACAAACTGTAGATGTTGGAACCTGTCACTTACTGATCACTCAGCCTCAGAGGAGCACAAGCTGATTTGCTTTATTATAAATTTCATCTTTCTATGACCTTTGAAATAATGACTAATTTTTAGAATATGTTAGTGTAGAAAATTCCACACTAATTTTTAAATTTACTTCCTGAAATGATTGATATGAACATAGGGTGTTGCTTTGTTGCTTACTTTCTTCTAAAATTTTCACAATTCTTTGTATTTTTATAAATTAAAATCTTAAAATGTATAATCTATCCTGGGAGTTGGTAAGTAATGGATCTATGTTTTTGCCAATAGTGATTGTTTTCTAAGAACACATAGGAAATGTAGTTTGGGTGTTGAATTTTGCATTTTATATCTATAGTTTAGATCATTATCTTTACATATTTGATGAACCATATTTAACTTAAAAATATCTTTATTGGTCAGCCTTCACTAAAAATTCATCTAGATCAATCAATAATGTTCACATTAAACTTGAGCTACTTTTATGACTAAAATAGTTCAAACCCTACCACTCAAATATCACTGAATATATATTCTTTCAAACTTGATGTACCTTTGAGGGAAGGATGTGCCCCTTGTGATTGCAACCTGAGGTCACATTAGAAAGATTCTAATGCATTACATACTAATTATTGTTTAGTAATTACTCATTCAGTACTAAGAATATTGCAGTTACAACTAATATATATTTTTGATTTATTTGAGATATTAATGAAAGTAAATCATTTCAGGGAAACAACTGCAATAAGGGAAATCTTTCAGAGTACCATGTCTAGGAAATAACACAATCATGAAGAGAAATGTCTTCATTTTTTTTTTTCATGGACAGATGGTGAAATTTGGAGACGCATCCAAATGTAAATTAACTGCACTTCTTTATGCCACAAACAAAGTGTCAATTTCTACTAAATTCCTCCTGGGATGAGTATAGCAAAATATTAATGCCTGCTGCTAGGATGTTTCCTTGATGCTGAGGCAGTTAAAAAGTATAAATGATTAAAAGATTGATCAATATAATCTGCATAATCAATAGAATCCTAGATAGCTGTCCTTGGCACTTTTTAGTCCATACATAAAAGAAGACAAAAAGCAGACTCAGAACACAAAGGCCTTGACCCTGATTTTGCATATTTCAAAATCCACATTACATAAAATGCTTCATGCTAATGTACTAAATGCTAAAGTCAGTCATTGTGAAATATATACAAAGTCATATAGACAGAATCTTTACTGGTCAGTTAATATAACCTTAATGATAACTTTTAGAATAATTAATCAATGTCAACTAATGTAAGAATAGTGTGTCAAAGAATAATAAAACAAAAATAATTTCCTATGTAAAACAACAAACCATTAGAAAAATATTGTAATGCTAAATTGTTTTGCAATGAACTTCAAAACTGATCTTCATTTTCATAGATTGTACAAAGGCTAATTTAAATAGTTTAAAATGAGTGAGTAAATAACACAGTTCAAGGTTGATGAAAAATCAACAAAATACAAACCTTTTAATAAAAATGACCTATAATATTCATATTATAAAATTAACTAGATATATGTGGTATGGGCTTCTATTGGTTCTGTATGTCTCATAGGAGGTATGATATGAAGTGACTTCTGTGCCCAAATTAGCAAACTGAGTGTTCAATCCCTAAAGCCACTTTATTTGTTTTTTGATGTTGTCTTAAATAACATAATGCTCAAGGAATATCCCAGAATTAGATACTAATATTTCAAAGTGATTTTTTTTTCCTGAGTATATTTTTACAGTGGGGAAACTATCTTAAAATAGTCCTAAGAGGAAAAAAAAAGACAGCAACAAAATAGTACAGAATACAGCTGGAAAACTGTTACTTTTGGGCTGTGTCATTTGTACTAAAAAGCAGAGTTCTAGGAATACTAGCTTTCCTCATGAACTTGTTTCTTGAGGTCACATATCCTATCTTTTATTTTTTTAATATTTCATTATTTAGTTCAGAGAGACAGAGAGGAAGAAGGAGAGAGGGGAGAATAAGACAGAGAGAGAGAAAGAGAGAGAGAGAGAGAGAGAGAGAGAGAGAACATTTGTGTCAGGGCCTCCAGCCACTGCAAACTAACTCCAGAACCATGCACTCTTGTGCATCTGGTTTATGTGGGTCCTGGGTATTGAATTTGGGTACTTTGGCTTTACAGACAAGTGCCTTAACCACCAAGCCATCTCTACAACCCTCATATTCTATGTTTTTAAAAGGGCTAGAATCTACTGGAGGGCCTCAAATCATTGTTGGGCAAAGCTAGATTACTGAAATCTTTCAGCTCTTGATACTGCTATCTATGGGAAAGGGCACTGTGAATGAGCAGTTGCTTTGCTGTTGTTGAGGTCTTGCACCTCCCTCTCCAGGTCAACGCAGGTTCAGATTGCTGTTCAGTATCTGAATAAGGATGGGCTCTGATCCAAGATCACTGTGATAAGTACTTCTTCACTCTGGTTCATCCAGAGCAGGCCATGAGCAGTGGTTTCTATTTCTCTTCAAGTTTAGCAAGAATATTTTGAAATTATTTTGCACATAGAAGTTGCACAAATTAAACAATATATCACGGGCATCATGAGACTACTTCATAATATTTTGTAACACCAGAATAACATCTCTCATCTCAGGAAAGTATAAATAAGCATAAGAGAACAAATAGTTACTTTTTATTCTTGTATATCAAGTTGTATATATAAAAATGAATAATTTTCAATATATATGGATCTACAAACTACAGAAACATCATTAGAATTGGAGAGGCATCAGCAGTACCTACAGATACCTCTGTATGAAAACTAGTGTATAACTTCAAGAAAAATAAATAAATATTTAAAGGAATATAAAGCAGGATTAAGGAGATAGATCAATGGGCAATCCTTGCTTCACAACCTGAGTTCACATTCCTGGCAATCCCAAAACTGGATGTGGCTGCACAAATCTGTACCCCTAGTGCTTGGGAGACAGAAATCAGAGGATCCCCATGGCTTGCTGGCAAGCTTGTCTAGGTGATTGAGTGAGTTCTAGATTCATTACATGACACCATTAAAAAAAAAAAAAAAAAAAAAAAAACGGTTGTACATGAACACAAGGTGACACACACTGGGATTTCACTACAATGGCTGGAGGCCCTGGCACAACAATTCTCTCTATCTTTCACTTTCTCTCTCTCTCTCTCTCCTGCTTGCTTTGCACCCTCACATTAAAAAAAAATGCCAGTCTATTGAGCTTGCCACAAAAAAAAAAAAAATCGAGTCTGTTTGAGGGAAACATCTGACCTTTTAAATTCTATGTGCACACATACACATGTGAATGAAAATACCTGTACCCATGTACACACAGCTATGCACATACATATGCCCACATCACATGCACACATATATGAATAAACAACAAACTACAGGGGAGGAAAGTCAAGCAAGACCTAAATAGGTGAAATATGATGTACATTCTATTTGTATGTGTTATGTGTAATTCCAAGGATACTGAATTAATTATAACAATTTTTAAAATATGTATTTTAAGGTGGGAAGAATATGAGGTTTGTGAAAATAGAGGATCCACAGATAAATATACATCTAGGAGAAATGTTAATAATAGTGTATATACCTTTACTCTGAGTATGTAATTTACAAATTCAATCATGCTAAGACATTTTATAATGTGATACTGTCAACTTAATTATAATAGGAATCAAGAAAGAGATGTGCCTCTGGGCAGGACTGCATAGATCTTTCTTAGAAAGATTAATTGGGAGCAAAATCTCTCAGAGTGGGTAGTACCTGTGGGCATGATTCAGGTGTAAATAGGTCTGAGAGAAACTCATTGCTGTCCCTGCCTGCCTGACTTGTGGGAGATGGCAACTACCCTGTTGTTGCTGTTCTTCTCTGACACTGTAACCCATCAACTTCAGACTCCCAAAGTGAACTGAAGATCAACAGCTATCCAGGAATCCCCCATGTCTTCAGTGTCAGATTGAGATCTCTAGGTCATCCAGTCTCATGAAATGAGCAACTCTTGGGTTCTCAGAATCTCCAGCACGCAGCCACTGTTAGATCACCCAGCCAATATCATTTATACCAATTTAGTAAATACGCCAAGTAATTTGCATTCATTCAATCAGTTCTCTTTCTCTGGAAACCTCTCACTAATACAGAATGATGTCATTGACTCTGAATTCTACACTAACAAAAAGTACATGTTTTATTTTAACGAGATTGTCTTTAGCAATGAATAAGCCTTCTAAAACTTAGAAGCAAATATTGCAAGTTAAGCAAACGAATGCTATCTCAGGAAGGCATTCATTTACTCCATTGGATATGTACCAAATATTGCGTTGTTTTAAGTATATTTTATTTGGTATTTATGAGAGAGAGAGAGAGAGAGAATGTGTATGTCAGGGCCTCTAGCCACTACAACAAACTCCAGACACATACACCACCTTGTGCATCTTAGGTGGGATTTGGATAATCAAATTGGAGTCCTTAGGTTTTTCAGGCAAGCACCTAAACTGATACACCATCTCTCCAGCCCCCTAGATATTGTTTTGACGTACAATATTCAGTGAATAAAACAAAACAGTCCCTGTCCACATGAAGTTTACAATTTCCAAAGAGTTAATTTTGTTACTGAGTATCTTTCTGAAGCAGAAAGAAGGTATAAGGAAGCATTTCTGGACCTCTGGGGATGGCTTTATAAAATAGAAAATATGAAATAATTATGAGCATTTCTTCTAACCCCATGATACTGGAATTACTATAAACTTTGATGATTAAGTGAACTATAAGAAATTAAATGAGGTATATTGTCTTCCTTCTCCAGTAGCTATAAGCAAATTAGCTCATAGAATGTATTTTAAAAATTCCTTGACTATGGTTATGGTTATGTTTTGTAGACAAGGAATTGGAAAGGAACTTATAGAGATTAAATACAAACTATTGCTCTTAAAAGAAAACAGAATTAAATCATGTCTTTTGGTAAAGCTCATTAAAATAATTTTAAATTACAAAAATTTAATTTCAAGTTATTATAAATACATACTGTTTGATGTATACAATGTAATTATATTGGCTCTTAATTACCACATTTTCGAGTAACTCTTTTGTTTGTTCTCTTTTAACTAAATTGTACATGTTTGCAAATTTTTCTTTCTAATATGTTGGTTTTTGATTGTGATAATGCAGATTACTGTACAATGTAGCTAGAACATCCTGAACAAAGTAACTAGTATACAGTGAATAATATTTATTGAAATGAATTTCCTTTCCTACTATCCATTATGCTAGCAAAGTAATGACCAATAATTTTATCTTGAAAAAACCTAAATATCTTATCACCATGGTTAGAGCAAAACTAGATGGAACTGCTGTTAAGCCCAATGAGATGTACTTGAAGGGGGATAGAAAGTCCTTTCTTTCCCTAAAGGAGAAACTGATTCCTAGTGTATTCCATTAAAACCTCTTATTTCACATTTGAGTAATTGTAAACTTATTGTTTTACACAAAAAGTTGAACATGTTCCATGCACATATCATTACTAAATTTTAATAAATCATGCTTTTAATAGGTATTTTATTTATAATAAGAATGACTTAATCATTTATAATTAGCAATCAACTATTCATAAATAGGCATAATGTAAGGCACCTATTTTGAGTCATCTTTAACTATTTGCATGTCAGAATAGTGTAACTACCCCAATCTGTCCAAACAGAATTGTTTGTGGAGGATATATAGGAGCAGAGTGTGGGATGTGAGGGACACGGTTTAAATAATGAGAGATCCTCATGTTCACATTGAACACAGAAGTTTAAGGAGAAGCTAGTGGGATATTTATTTAGCACAAACTATTAGCATTCTTTGTTTTTTTTTCTTTTTTTCTTTATTAGTTAGTTTTGTATTCAGCAAATACAGTCAGTTTGGTACCATTATTAGGCTCATCCATGACCTACCCCCTCCCCTGGGCCCCTCGTTGAGGTATATGGGTCATGCATTGTGGAGTTAGCCCACAGTTATGGGTAAGATAAATGTCTCTGCATATCATGACCGAACAAACTATTAGCATTCTTTGTGTATTTTAAAAGTAATTGGCATCCCGACAGGATTGTTTAAAAGGAATACTTTTATACCAGTACTAATAAATTCAACTTTTCTGTTTGTTCTTGTAAGTATTTGAGAGGCAGAGGCGTGTATTTTAATGATCTACATATATTTTGCATTAATTTCCTGATAAGAGTAGTGCTGGTTATGTCTCTGGTTTTTCTCTGCACTCATTTAACCAATTAAATAATTATAAAAATGGAAGGAAGTAGTGAGGGGAGAAACAATTTTCTTTTCCTGGGTTACTGAACTTGCTTGACTGAGTTGATATGTTATTAATGCACAAAATAATCCATTTCAAGTATACTTGTCTGGAGTCTGGGCTAAGTCTAGTGTACAAACTTGGTCTGAGCTTTGCATGGTGGAACAGTGTCCTTTCTTATCTTCCCTTGCTCTGGATAGAGTAGCTCATAGACTGGAGTCACCCAAATTACCTTGCTCCAGCAACAAGGAGGAATGGTAGATTAGTAAGTCAGTTTTGAATGTTTTGAAGATGGTCAATAGCTTTGGCTACAACTGAACATTTATAATTTTGGGTAAGTTCATGATTTCTTGTCACCTTATGACAGCTATCCTTGATGGAAGTTATCATGTTCAGTTTGTCTGAAATTCAGTCACATTTTTAACTTAACTTTAATTTTAAGCACCATTTAAAAAATGCTTATGAAACAATATATAAACCTGAAAATATTTGGATTCTATCTATTTAAAAAATTAATATTTTGGAGAATTGGACTTCTAAAATAAAAAATAGTGCCCAGGTTATTTAAATGCCAGCAGCTGGTTTATGGCAAAGATAGCTAAGTAATGATGCAAATTTGGATCTGTGAGTACTCAGCTCATTAATACATGAGCCTCTATGGTCTATTGAGACTATTATTGTCTTACAAGTGACAATTAAATGAATTGGATGCCTGACAATTAACTTATTCAAGACTGTTAATACACTTAAATAAAAATGAAATATATTTATTAAATATTGAATTTATTTTTAAAAAAGACTCACCAAATGTCAGCACCCTCAAAATGCTCCCTTCTGTAACCAGTCAATGCAATAAGATTTAACAGAACTGCTAGATGTCACATCTACCCAGGTATTCTGAGACTCCCATTCAGCACTTTCTCTTCAAGAAAGGTACAAGATGAGGGACAGAACACTAAACACTAAAAGACTTAGCTAGGATGTATAACCACCCTTGTGTCAAAGGTGACTACTTTCCCATGGCCTGTGAAACTGAATTTTGAAGAATTGTAAAGTGAAATGAATTGTTAAGCTCTCTGTAGCTATCTTGCAAATTTGTACCATGTTATAGGCCTTGATAAACTGTAATTTAAGACAAATATACACATCCTCTTTCTTAGTATAATTAATTTTTCCACTTATATTATACATAAAGTATTCTGTACAAAAACTAGACTAGGTCATAAGATGCTATTATCTGCTCACTGCAAGAGGAAGTGGACATGTATGCACATTTTTCTTTGATATTAGCTTGATGCCTGAACAAATAATCAATACTTTGAACAGATACTTGTCTGTTATAAAAATACATTGTATAGTTAAAATAGTCTCTAATGCTACACCAAGATTAATTTTGGTTTGAAACCCAGAGTTTTACATAAAAGATAAAAGACGAACAGATTGAAGTATTTCAAAAGCATCTGAATTAAAAAAAAAACTGTAAATTGTAAAACTTGATGAAAATATTAATTCTTGAAATGATGCCTTCATTGTCATTTACCTGATTACTGTAACATATATCCAAAAATGATGAGAATCATATTGCACAATGTATACATACAGATATCTATGTCTGGTAGCACTCTTGAACCATGACCTAGCATAGAAAGTACAGGTCTGTTTGATGAGGCAGAACTGGATCCACCCCTGCTGGTTGGTGTCTTAACTGCACTCTTGTTCCTTGACACAGGGAGGGCACTCTGGTGCCAGTGGTTGTATCATACTCAGCAAGGTTCACTGGGCTGGAAGAATAATCTGTTTTTCCAAATGTCACCTTCCAAGTTACCACTTTTCAGCTGGCTATAGGAACAATGAATCAATTGGATTTTCTAGCACTGAGATATACATAGTGTTGTAACTACATATAGTAGTTGTTACTAGTAAGAAAAGCTTGATGAAGTGGTGACCCTTTTATAATTGCTTTCTGAACAAGCAAATCTATTAAAAATACTTAATTTGATAATGTTTTGCTTTGATTAGGCAAAATAAAATATTACTGATGTAAAATGTACTTTTTCTTGTTCTTGGTCAGTTCAGCGAGTACATGTTGCAGTCCGGTTCACATTGCTGGTAGAAATCACCCAACCAAGAGCAGCTTGTGGGAAAAAGAGATTTATTTTGGCTTACAGGCTCGAGGGGAAGCTCCACGATGGCAGGAGAAAACGATGGCATGAGCAGAGGGTGGACATCACCCCCTGGCCAACATAAGGTGGACAATAGCACCAGGAGAGTGTGCCAAACACTGGCAAGGGAAACTGGCTATAACACCCATAAGCCACCCACCAACAATACAGGAGACATTAATTTCCAAATCTCCATCAGCTTGGAACTTAGCACTCAGAACACCTAAATGTATGGGGGACACCTGAATCAAACCACCACATTCTGCTCCCAGCCCCCATAAACTGATAACCATACATGATGTAAAATACAATGCATTCAATCCAGCTTTAAAAGTCTCCACAGCTTTTTATCAATTCCAATGATGTTCATACATCCCCATTTTCCAAGATCTTTTAAATGAGCCATAATACCATAAAATAACCTCAAAAAAAAACATAAAGGCACAGAATAAATATTCACACTGTTAAAGATGGCATTGGCCATAGCAAAGAAATATCCAACCCATACAAGATTTAAAACAACCAGGGCAAACATGAAACACTGTAACTTCAAGTCCAACAACTCTAGCTAGTGACAAATCTCCAAGTCCAATAATTCTAACCAGCAACAAGTCTCTGGCATTCCAATTCTGCCCCTCCAGCTAGGCTACTCACAGTCCTGAAAACTTCATCAGGGCTGGCAGCTTTCTTTAGCAGCCATCTCATGGTCCCGGCATATCCACTGGGTCTCCATTGCAACTCATGGTCCATCCTCATGGCCCCTTTGGGTCTCCATGCAGGCAACCAGCAAACCTGCTTCGCACTGCCCATGGCCATCTCCAAAACACAAGCCCGTGTTACAAACTCAATGACCCTCTTTCCAGCATTTCTTATACACCACAATACCAGGTAGGGTGCCAATTTTTTAATCATGGGGGAACAAAGCAGACTTTGAAGAACAGGACTCCTTGAGAACGCTGGTCCCTTCAAAAGACTCTACATTCTTCCTAATGCCCCAGTGCAGGTCAGCTGGCCCAGTCTCAAAGGTTGTAATCTCTCAATTGCAGCTGAAAGGGCAGCAGTGCACCCAAAGATTTTTCTTTCTGTGCCATATCCGTCTGCTCATACCAGTTCATTTTTACCCAAAGGAACCCTGCACAACTTCTCAGGACACGGGCATAAGAGCAAGCTTCTCACACAAACTGCGAGCCCTATCCAAGCAAAGCTCTTTTGCACCCTCAAAAGCCAAACCTTACAGTCCATAGTTCTTACTGTATTCAGGTCTTGCAGCTCAGACCAGAATAGCCCATCAAGCTGTACTTACAGGACTACAGGGCATCTCTTAGGCCAAGGTTTCAAATCCTCCCACATTCTTCTTGAAAATCAGCACCAAAAGGCCAAAGCCACACAGTCAGGTGTCTAGCAGCAATCCCACTCCTCTGGTACCACTTTACTGTTGCAGTCCAGTTCGCATTGCTGGTAGAAATCACCCAACCAAGAGCAGATTCTGGGAAAAAGAGATTTATTTTGGCTTACAGGCTCGAGGGGAAGCTCCACCATGACAGGGGAAAATGATGGCATGAGCAGAGGGTGGACATCACCCCCGGGCCAACATAAGGTGGACAATAGCAACAGGAGAGTGTGCCAAACACTGGCTTGGGGAAACTGGCTATAACACCCATAAGCCCACTCCCAACAATACTCTCCCTCCAGGAGACATTAATTTCCAAATCTACATCAGCTGGGAACCTGGCATTCAGAGCACCTAAGTTTATGGGAGACACCTGAATCAAACCACCACAGTACAGATACCAAAGTTGTCACAAAGAGCACTTCATCATCATTTTGACAAATGGTAATAGGAAAATGTAAGCAGGCTAATTGAACTAACACTAAAACTATCTAAAACAAATGTATTTTCAAAATAACTTTTTCTGAAATGATATATTTTATATATAAATGTTTTTATTAACCTATCATTTGACCATAACTATAAATATGATTATTTAATAGTTACCCCTTTTATAGCCTAAATTCAATGAATTAAAATATCTTGTAGTATCTTTAATATAAACATGTTTCAGAAAGAAATTATCTTTAAAGGGTGACTTAACAAAAATCAATTAAGAATATGTTATTATATATACTTCTAGAATATTATGTGACATTCTTTTCTACAAATAGATAAATATGTATACATATGCTATCAAACTGGCTCTAATCAAGAAAACATATTGCTGTCTGTAATATATATGTATGTGTGTATATATATGTATATGTATATATATATATATATATATATATACATATATATGCATATATATATATATGAATATATACTGATAAGGATATATATATATGAAAATGTTTTTCTCTTCCAATTAATTAGTATCAATAACCATATAAGTTAGTAAAACTTTTCCCCTTGCTGTCCTGCTGAAATAGGGAACAGATCAGGTTGATGATACTAAAGAATGACAAAATGCGCAGTAAAACAAAAAGCATATTGTATAGAAAAGTAAGTAATTTTACACTAAGTTATTTTAATTTAACTTAATTGAACTTCTTCCTATTTAGCATTTTTCTTTCAACCAATAACTACAAGTTAAAAATCAATGTGTAAAGTTAATGGGAACTGAACATGCAAGTAGGGTAAACCACTTTATATTATTTGTAAAAGGTTCTTAAAGCTTCAATTATAAAGCTATTATGGTTGCATTGAATAATTGACACATTAGTAAAATTCAAAAGTTTTCCAATTTACAAATATAAAGTAACTAATAAAATTATTATTGAAATAATTTATAAAATGCTTTACACACAGAAAAATGATTTTAGGTTAAAATGAAAATGCCACACAGCACCACATAAAGAAACAAAGGAAATCTCAATGCAAGACTTCCTGTCCTCCAATCTAAGTCATCATAAAATCAAATCTAGGCACCATCATTCCTGGAGGATGAGTTAACTGCTCTGAATTTCTACAGCCACTCAACCCTGGAGGTAGTTGTACAATGCTACTTATATTATACAAAAGAAAATATAATCAAGAATCTGCCCCACTGAATTATTTAATCATTCAATAAGCTTGTAGATTTTCCAATATATTTAAGAAATCAATATGTAATTTAAAAGGGCAACAGGGCAACAATTATTCAACTCAGAAACTCAGAATTGTTTTAAGATCATTACTGAAGCCAGGCATGGAGGCGCACATCTTTAATCCCAGCACTTGGGAGGCAGAGGTAGGAGGATCACTGTGAGTTCAAGGCCACCCTGAGACTATATAGTGAATTCCAGGTCAGCCTGAACTAGAGTGAGACCCTAACTCAAAAAACAAACAAACAAAAAAGAACAATAAAAAGAAAAAGATCATTACTGAAGAATTGCTAAAATTACCTAAGAAATAATCAAAATGGTAATATGCTTCTATAATGATCTATCTAACTCCAGAAAGCATGACTCATATACTTCAAGAAGGAGGGGCCAAGGGAAGGGGGCATGTAATGGATGAGCCTAATAATGGTACAAAATTGACTGTATTCGCTGAGTACAAAACTAATTATAAAAAAAGAAAAAAAAAAAAGAGAAAGACAAAGGTGAAGACAGCTTAATCATTAAAGATGTCATAAAATGGAAAAATAAAGAATTAATGAGGATATTATCAACTATATCTATAGTTCCTAGCCCCACAGATTTAAAAGATGAATAAAATTATACATTATATATGGACATAAAAAAAACAGGCCACAAAATCAAAGCCCAAATCTTTGAGTTAACATCAATTTAATGTATAATGTTTGAAAAAAATTAACAAATCATCCAATTCTTTCATATAAAACAAAAATAATATTAGCTGCATGATTATGTAAGTCTTTGTCTTGTATAGATTGGCAAATGTTAAATATGATTTTCATTATAACTGTAAACACAGGTAGGACAAATAATTTAATTTATCACTATTCTATAATAATCTACTTATACTACAAATAAATGGTTATTTTAATAAATAATTTAATATTATTTGAAAATTTATATAAATATGAATTTTATTTCCAAAAAAATGACACTTGTAGTTTATTTTATGAAAATGTAGATATTTAAATTTATTTCCTAAAACACCATGAGTGTCATCTCTGGTGCTATCCTGATTCATCTTTCATTGTTACTATAATATTAGCTTCTTCTACAAAATACATAAAGACAGTAAGGCCAACCCTAAACATTATTTAAATAGCATCAAATACAAATAGCAGAAAACTGAAAATCTAAACTTACCTTGAGTGGCTGCAAGTAATTCCCTCAATAGTGTCACACACTGGACAAGCTAAAAAGTGAGATCAACCTTCATGATACATTTATAAAAGGTGTCATCCACCTATCCCTATGTTTACTAAATTCTTGGGAATCATGCATTTCTTTCTTGCATGACATACCATTGCTTACCAACATGATCACATTAGTGTCCTTGAGGAACAGATGAGCTAATTATACAGGTTCTTAAAAAATGAAGAAATTATCCTAGCTGAAATCAGAGGAAGGAGGGACAACAGAACATTAGAAAGTATTTGAGTCACCTTTTGTTACTGTAACAAAATATCTGTATATAAAAAAAAAAAAACTAAAAGAATAAACTTCAGTTTAGAATTCAGAGATTTCCTTCCATAGTCAATGAGCTTTAGGTTAGGAATATCCCCACAGCAGGCAGTAAATGAGAATCACCTCACAGGAGACAAGAACCAGAGAGAGCAAAGTTCGTATGATGAGATATACCCTTAGAACACATGATTTAGTGACCTACTTCCTCCAAGAAGCCACATCTCCTGGAAACCATTCAACTATGAACCTGTCAGTGGATTTACTTATTGATGGTAACTACATTAATAGATTCATTCATTTCTCAATAGTGATGTCAGATGGGAATTAAGCAATCAGCACATGCAACTTTTGGGGACATTTCTTAACTAAACCATAATGGAGAGAAACAATGTTTTCCCTTTGAAAATGTATGACTCAGGTCATGGGAGGTAGCTGTCCTTGAGAAGCTGGAAAAAAAAAGCCAAGGAACTGAGTCTGTCTGATAATATCTGGAAACAAACGTTATCGTTATGATTTTATACATTTATCTGTTGAATTCTGCATAGATGTGGGGTAATAAAAGTGTTGTTTCATGTTACTAAAGATGCAGTAATTTGTTATAGCAGCAGTAAGAAACTAATGAAGTATATGAGTTTGTTGCTTATCTGACAATTTGCATATTTGCCTGATGTGCAGTTCCACATAACACAACAACTGAAGAGCCCTTCTCTCGTTTCCACATTGCCAGTGGCAGTACAGGAGCAACCCTTTGGGTCCACTCCATTAATTAACAGTGATTGATAACAATAGTATCAATAGAGTATAGGTAGAAATTTAAAGACATTAAAATCACATTTTATATATCCAAACCACTTAAATAAAATTACAGAATCACATACATTTCACACATTAACATCTTCCAGTGAAATCTACATGGCAAGAAACTTTGTAACTTTCTAGACCATGCTTAAGCATTGTCAGGATATCCATGAAGAAGCAATTTCTAAGAAGGAATCCAAAGGAGGCATAAAGGAGGGAGGGATAAAATTTGGCTATAAAAAACATATGAACACTACTGTGAAGGTTAATGTCCTTTGATAACGTGAAAAGATTCAGAATTACCATAGAAACATACCACACTGTATGTCTATGAGGGTGTTTCAGGAAACCTTTAGCTGATCACGAAGACCTACCCTGAATGTAGGCAGCACTGTCTGCGGGATGAAGTAAGGCACTGGATAAAAAGGAGAAAGCAAGCTGGGTAACAGCTCCCAGCTCTCTGCTTCTAGACTACAAACATAAGCAACCAGCATTCTCAAGCTCCTGCAGCCATGCCTTCTCCACCATAATTGACTGAACCCACAACTGTAAGGCAAAACAAGTTTTCTTCAAGCTGCTTTTGTCAGTTATATTGTCCCTATAATAGGTAAAGTAACTAATACAACTGATTACATTTATTTAGCAATAGAGCATGAGAAAATTTGTCACTGAAATTGTAAACAATTTTGAAGTACATTCTTAATTTTATAAAACAAAGTAGTGAAATAAGAAATATTCTTTTCATTTTACCATGCACAAATAATATTTTAAGACAATAATCTATACATGTATGCATATATCCTAAACATAGCTCATACTAAGATGATTTGCATAATTTCTCAGATATTGAGGTAAAGTTAGCTTTTATAGGTGAATCTCAGTTTCAAAATAACACAATAAATGTTTACCACCCAGGTAAAATTTTCATATTATGTATACTGATATGAAAACAAAATGTGTTCCTTGTTTGCTTCTTAAATATAGAATGTATAGCTGGTATTTAAAATTTAAAAATTCCTATTTGCAAACATTAAGCATTAATTCAACTAATGTAGCTCATGGCACAATTAACTACTTTATTAAAGTTTCAATATTTCAGGCTATCATAAACTGTAAAGTAAAACTAACACATACAAGTAAACAAAAATAAAAACGATGTTACATGCTTTGTTTCAAACTATGATATAAATAAAATACTTTATGTGCTAATCTACTTAAATATTTATTATGTTAACTATAAATAATAAATATATTATCTCATAAAAATATATATGCTCTTTGCTATTCACAGGAACAGGCAACATATTCTATTTTCTAAATAATTTATTCTCTATTAATCAGACAGAAATAAAGATAACCTCATAAACACTTTGGAATAAAAATAAATAGTACTTGCTCTACATTTTGAAATATTCTTAATCAGCTTTGAGCAATAAATAGCTCAGAAATAAAGCATTACAATTTTATTTACTGCAAAGCTCATTATGCAGTCAGATGGTTTTTACGACAAAGGTCTAACATATTTTTATCTTCACAGAAAAATTTAAAAAGTTCTTTGATATCAAACAGACCTTCCAAAGGCACCAGACAGTCGGTTGTGAAAATATTACAGCTTTGTCATTTTCACCCAAGAGATTTCTGTCAGTCGCCAATCTGGTGTCACTATAGAATTACAGGGAGTGTACACCATCACTGCCTGCTGTGTCCTTTGGGAAACAAAGCTTTGCTGGTTGAACTTTATGATTTAGTCCCAAAGGCAAAAGAACAAAGCCCAGAAAAGCAGACAGGAATCATTCTTCTTCTAAAATTCTAAAGAGACATGATAGAATCTATTTGCATTATTTTTCAGTGTGGAATGGATTAAATGGAATATTAAACACATTTATCTGGCTCATAATTAGTATTAGCTGTACTTGTGTGTTTGCTCCTGCAAATTACAATTTTTCTGAAATTTGAAAAGTGCCTGTTCATTTCTAATGTGTCTCTTTTTGCCTTATGGAGCAATTACCTGCATAATAATGATTCCCTCTTTAAAGACACAGGTAAAAGGCAACAACCTTTCCCTTTCCTGTTCTGAAAAGCAAAAATCCCAAAGAGAATTTCTTAGGAATTGTGTAATATTTCCTATGTTCTGATAAAATATTAAAGAAGAAAAGCAATTAATTTCCATTTAAATGTTTTTTCTTCTTCTATCATCTTAGTGCTAAAGCTTTAAATATCAAACATAGGTGAATAAATATACTTACTTGGATGACTGTAATGCACTTTGTTGTTTCAGTTATTACGTGTATATCCTATTTCTTGGATGTGCATGTTCTTACATCATTCTTAAAATTGATTTTCCTTTTGTATCTAGTTAAAATTATACATCTTGAATTCTGAGTGAACATGTTTTCCCTTTCCCGTCATGTGTTTTTTAAACATAGCTCAGGTACTTAGAAAAATGTTTTACTGGCCTGACCTGTAGCCTAAAATAGTAGAGACTTATCATTAGAGATGATATATAATTAGCCAGGATAAACAGAATAGAATCTTTTTCTCTGTACTAGTCAGTTAACCAAATACTAAGGTATGCACCCATCAACATAGAAATTTTTTTAGGGAACTTATTTTAAAATGAGATGTTTTATGATCCTTTTCTCACAGTACAAAAAGTCAAAACCATGCCTAACATTTTCAAATGAAATATGTAAAGCTAACCTATGTTAGAAAGCTTAGGGAAAAATACCTCATTGTTTTGAAATGAAAACACACTAAGTTCATGTGTACATTACTTTTTTATTTTTAATAATATGATAGTCCTGTTGTATGTGAAATCATATACTTTATAAATACATTTATATCAACAGTTTTATTCCTGTGAAGATGCAGATTGAAAGACTCTACTGTAAACATTTCTTCATATGTCTGTTGTCTTACTATACTGTAACACTTAGAACTATCAAAGGTGAAAGATTATTTTTGCTATTTTCCTATTTTTTTGTATTACTATGAGTAGACACCATAATGTTTTGGGGTTTAGAAGTTCAATTCAGTTAAGAGTAGGGATCTGTTAACAGAGTAAAACTACACCTGAAGAGTATAATGAAGTCATAAAAGTGACAAGGAAAGGCTGTATTTTTAGAAAACACACAATTTTTTCCAAACCCTTTAAAGTTGCAAGGGGTAATCTTTCAGCCTTTTGAAAATTAAATTCAGAGTTCATGAAGATTTTCAAGGGATCCAGCATAAAGTTTTCACTAGGAACTACTACACATAGTTTTTTTTTTTTTTTTAGTATAACAACAGAAACTCTTAGAAAGATTGGTGGTCTTCTGTAGCTCTTTATTTACCAATTCACAATCCTGAAACAAAACATATTGCTAACTTACAAAAAAATCTTATCAGTATAGAGATAACCTATTTGGGAATAAATGAATTTTAGAGTCATTTTAAG
This sequence comes from Dipus sagitta, assembly GCA_036346955.1. Lineage (NCBI taxonomy): Eukaryota > Metazoa > Chordata > Mammalia > Rodentia > Dipodidae > Dipus > Dipus sagitta. The sequence goes on along the minus strand of CM070770.1, from coordinate 197,801,560 downwards.
CCATGTTGTTTTTAATGCACTACTGATTTCACAGCAGAAGTTAATGTTAAAATACAAGCTTAGTACTGTCATTTCTGTGCTCTCCATCCTAGTAGAAACAAGTAACTTGTGGCTAATCATAACTTGCAGTGCAGAGTACTGGAAATTTAAAATGCAGAAGAAAATTTGAAAACAGTGAAAAAATGTAAATTTATTAACATGCTGAAATATTTTGATTGAATAAACTGTACAATCAATTTTAAGTTTTCCCTGATGCTTCTTAGTTATTCAAAATATACAAGTTCATTTATGTGACAAACTATACTATCTTTTGAAATCTTTGTTTTATAATAAAATATTTGTTATAGCTTAATGAAAAATGGACAGCTGTGTTAAGCTGTTCAGAATATTTCCAAACAAACAATAAACAAGTAAAACAATAAAAAGTTACACTGTGAGGCTTTGTAGACATTGCTGGATGATCACTCTTGGGCTATGTCATATTTATGGGTGTAATTTTGTATTTGTTGTTGTTTTAATGATATAGTAACTAAGTGAACAGGTATGAAACAATGTCAGAGAGAGGGACAGAACCCTTGTTTACATCCCTGGCTACATTTTAAAACCAATTAGAGAAATTTTCAGAGTATTTATAGCATGTACCTGCAAGTTCTATTTTACATAATTCTCTCTGGAGCACTTAAGCTTTCAGACATACTTCCCTGACTGATTCCACACAAAAGCAAGGATTGAACATTACAATTTACTGAAAGGTTGGACTATTCAAAAGTGTTTTAAGTCCTAGTTCTACCCAGGCATAAGAACAAGAACAAAAGGATGTACTTCTCAGTATTACTACAATACTGTGGTATTCTGTGGATTCGTGAAGATACATAGTCCTTGTAGAACACAGTATGTGATTTATTAGCAATGCCTTCCATAGGGAAATGATGTGGAAAATGGGGTTATAGTTGTAAAAATTTTTCATCCAAGACCACATACTCACTTATATGATGTTGGATTGTTTTAATACTCATCAATGTCAGTACTAAACTGAAAGTAATTTATTATTTATCCCGTCTTGTGATTCCATTTCAGAGCCCTTTAAATGCCCTTCCTGGACTCCTTCCTCTCAATTTCATAAGTGCCAACTTTGCAATATTCCAGCCACTGGTAGATGTTAATTATCTTCTTAGCAAATGCCTTCCTAAGTGAAAAGGATTAAGAGCAAGGTAGCTTTCTCTGGTATGTAGGCAGCTAGAGACTGGCCCACAAAAATACAGAAGTCAGTTTGCCCTAGAGGGACCAGAGCTGCAGTCTGATTCAATCTCACCCAAGCAGCAGCAGCAGCAGCAGCAGCAGCAGCTACGTGGATCTTCAACTTTTCCAGGGCTTGAACCCAGGTGGTGGTCCTTCCTCCCCCTGGGCCCATCAGCAAAGTAGGGTATGTGCTACACACCTGAACCTGGTAATAAGGCTCATTCTAATTTTTTGTCTAATTCATGTAATGGACATGAAGCATGTGTGTCATAGAAAACTCACCCTCCATAGATTAGAAGAAAAAGGTTTTTTGTTTTTGTTTTTGTTTTTGTTTTTCAAGGTAGGGTCTCACTCTGGTCCAGGCTGACCTGGAATTAACTCTGTAGTCTCAGGGTGGCCTTGAACTCACAGCGATCCTCCTACCTCTGCCTCTCTAGTTCTGGGATTAAAGACATGCGCCACCACACCCGACAAGAGAAAGTTTTCTGTTTTTCTGTTTTTTGTTTGTTTGTTTGTTTGTTTGCTTGTTTTCTTTTCCTTCATTCTCCAATCAATACTGAGAGGGGAGGAACTGCTATTGTCTTGGAAGTTTTTATGATTTTTCTTTCTCCTGTTTTCATCCTACCTTAAGAAATTCTCTGTAATTAACTGTTCTCGAAATCCATGAGTCTAGGAGTCAGTCTTCTGCATCATTATGGAGTTCCAATCCACTCCAAAGCTCCAGTACTACACTATATGGAACCAACACCAAGCCCCTTGAGTACTCTGCCCTAATCTGAGAATATGCATTACCTTTTACTAGTGATTTTTTTTTCTTATTTACTTATGTAGTGTGTCTACATAATCAGAAGGAAGGTAGAAGAGATGTTTCTGACTGGTTAACCACTATAAGCTATAAAAAGGACTGCCTGAGAAGGCATAAAGACACATTGAATCCATGAATTAACAAGTTACATTGCTTAGATAATGTTGACTTTGAGTTTTCTGTTCTATGCAGAAGTATGTTACTTTCTTTTAAAGAACAACCTTGTCACATATAAGTTGTGATATATTCAAATTACTGTCTAATGATTTAAGCTTCCAGGCAAGTAAAAGGGTTTACTTGATGTCCCCATCTAATTTATTGAGATTTATGTAACAATATTTATAGTAAAATTGTAATAATTTCAGGCGTTTATTTTTACTTTTTACTTCAGGTATCATAAGCCTCCTAATATTACTTGAAAAACGCTTGGGTTTAAGTTACTTAAGAATGAATCAAGAAGTAAGTTAAGGCTATGAGAATATTAAATCCAAACTTGTTATTCTACAACTTCTCTGAAATATAAATATCAGGTAATGAAGAATATTGCTGAAACTAAACAACATCAGAAATTTTGTATCACTTTAATCCATCATATCAACAATTGGTCAGTAGCTATTTCAATCACCATTTGTTAAACACCAATTGTTTCTCCTATATCCTGGAAGTCTTTCAAATATGACATATAAATTCATTAAGTAATGGATATATATAATTTATTGGAATAATATAATGGAATAATATAATTTATTGCATTGTAGTACGACATTAAAATAGTTCTTTTCTAAATACTTTATTGGTAACATCATCTAATTTGCTTTGCCTGTAACAAAATGTATGTAGAGAATTTTTACCTGTATAAAGACAGTCTAATGTTAATACCATATTGGTATAAGTAAATCCTTTTTAAACCACCTTTGGTGAATCTACTATATTTAAAGGGGATGACAAAATATTGTAAAACATTTTGTGAGATGAATGGAAACTAAGGCATAGTTTGGGGATATTTTGACTGAATTAGCACTTGAATGAAGTTAATAACAGAGATAAAATGAATACTGCAAAAATATCCTGAGACTATAGAGGAAATATTGAACTATAATTAATAGACAAGAAGTTCATTTTTAAGTTTACAAGCTACATTTAAAATTAAAGATTTTCTTAAAGAGAATTTCTGTCAATCCAAACACCCATGAAATTCTGTGTTTAATTTGACACAGATGTAGGCTTATGTAATGTACCACACTTAGTTTAATCCCATAGCTACATGTCAAATTTCTGTATTAACTCTTTTGCACAGATCATGATGCTTAAAATAATCCTCCTACTCAGTATTCCATGATCTTTCAGATGTATCTAATACTATCAGGTTGATTCATTTATCCAAATGATGAAAAGTGTTTTAAAGCCAAAAAAGAACACACAATTCTTTATGCTATTAAATAACTGTTGCTTTAAAAAATAGAAGGGTTATCTCTAAAGCAAGTTTGCTGTAATTTATATGTAAAAAGACAAGGAGTGGAAAATGGAAAAATCCAAGCAAAACATGAATATACAATAGCTGAGAAATAACTACTAAAAATTAATTGAAATATTTTTAATTTTATTTGTGTATTTATTTGAGGGGGGAGAGAGGGAAGCACACAGAGAGAGAAGCAGGTAGAAAGAGAATAGGGACTCCGGGGTCTCCAGCCACTGTAAACAAAATCCAGACACATGCACCACCATGTGCATCTGACTTATGTGGATCCTGAGGAATCAAACCTAGATCCTATGGTTTTGAGGGCAATCACCTTAACCACTAAGCCATCTCTCAAGCCCAACTGACATGTTTTATATCATTTATTCCACACATCACCATAGATAAAATAAAATCTAAATATCCCAACTACTGAAAGATCAAAAGTCCTCCCTTCCAAACAATTAAAAAAGAAATGTAAGGATGATCTATAATAATGAAACATGAAAATGAAATATGAGGATGAACCATGAAAATGCATTATGGGAAAGAATTGTGGGTATATTTCTTATGGATTATACAAATAACTTTTCAGAGAATATTTCTGTTAAATGCTTTTTTCTTCTAAGTTCTTTTCTTGTAACTTGTCCTGATGTTAATCTTACAACCAAGTACTTAGTTTGCTTAAAATAATATAATTCGGTTTCCTCAGTCTTACTTTACCTTTGCCTTAAACAACAATTTGACAATGACTGTTAAGAAATGCTGACTGCAGACTGGATAAATGGCTTAGTAGTTAAAGTACTTGGCTGCAAAACCTAAGGACCCAGGTTCAATTCCCCAGGACCCATGTAAGCCATACGCTTCTGGAGTTCATCTGCAGTTGCTGGAGGCCATGGTTCACCCATTCTCTCTTTCTCTATGCCTCTTTCTCTATCTCTCTCTCAAATTACAAAAAAAAAAAAAAAAAAAAGGATGTTGACTTAACTTAAGCTCTTTGCCCTACTTCCACAGTGACACGTTTATACGACTGACCCAGGATAGCATGTTTATGGGTGTGATATACTAACTACCATTGAAAGTAATGGAAATTAATAAGTAATGAATGACCCACAGAAATGTTGAAATCAACAGGTGGACTTAGAGGAATGCCATCAGTGAACAGTGTGTGTGTGCTCAGGTCCTCAAGATTTACCTGTTCTCCTCCTGAGTCTTTTATTTGATCAATTGTTTAAAGATTATTTTTTGAGTTAAAGATCCTTAGTCATATCTAATGTAATGCTAATTCCTCACTCACATCGGGCCTGTCCTTTGTCTATATAATGCTAATTTTTCATATATTGCTGTTTCTTTAAGGTTTAATTGACAAACTCTATAAATATAGACAATAACAATCCCTTTCCACCACCCATTTACCCCCCCTCCCAAATCCATTCTCCACTGATTTCCTTCTTTTCCACTAGTATCTTTTCTATTTTGATATCATCATGTTTTTTCTTCCTATTTTACAGATCCTGTGTAGGTAGTGTCAGCCACTGTGAAGTCATAAATATCAAGACCACTTTGTGTCTTGAAGACAGCATTGTAAGCAGTCCTCTCCTTCCTTTGACTCCTACATCTTGCATATATTATGACTGCCTAACTTCCCTCTAAACACTTTTATTATGCCCATGCATTAATGATCCTCTCACTTTTGGTTCAAGAAACTTTTCTTTTCAGATTGTAATGACCATTGAGGTGACTCAAATATCATCATTTTGCTGAGAAAAAGTGACAGTAGATTGCTCAAAACGAAGTGCTTTGTGCTGTTCAATAAAAACATTAATTAATACCTTTCAGCAAAAATAGATATAGTGGGAACCTCAAAAGCAGTGGCAGCAGCAGAAGTGCAGTTTCACTCTTGGTTTAAATAAATCCCAGAGTTAGTTTTTTTTTTTTTTTTCTTTCATCTTCTGCCATAAAAAGATACAGTCCCAATTTGAGTAAACAAATTTCTATAATTCTAGGATGCTGTCCCAACTGCGCATAGAAATAGCCAAAATTGTTATCACATATTTTATTTTTCAAGGTACATAAATTTTCAATAGGAGAATTGTGGATTTAGTGTTAATATAAACTTTTTGTTGAATTAGAGTCTCACTCTAGCCTATACTAACCTGGAACTCACTCTTTAATGCAGGATGGCATTGAACTTACAGTGATCCTCCTACCACTCTATCTCTTGAGTGCTAGGACTACAGACATGAACCACTATAAAATTCATCCCAATAAATCAGTATCTGGATTAATTCTGCTTTTTTAAATGCCTGTCAAGTCTTCCTGATTTTTTGTTTTGTTTAGTTGTTTTGGGTACTGGTGATTGAACCTAGGGTCTTGTACATGCTAAGCAAGTGCTCCATAACTGAACAATATTTCCAACCCTCTTTTCACTTCTAATTTTTAGTCAGGGTCTCAATAAATATTGCAAGGCTGCACTTGAGCTCCCTATGGAGCACAGGCAAACCTGAACCTATCATCTTTCTGCCTTAAATATCTGTGACTATAGTCCTGTGCCAGCAGTCTTGGTGGGCTTTGTTTTTAAACAAGTAACAAGTAAGTGATTGAGGTCCTTGCTGGATATCAACCACAGAGAAGAAAGTAGCAAACATAATGTCATAAATTAAAACCCTTCAGTGTGGTAATTAAACTACTAGATAACATAGATGAATTGGTTAAGGACTATGTTAAGCTTTCAATTCATGATAAAAGGACTTTAGGTTAGAGGCCTCCAAAGTTACCAAAAGAAGCAAAGTTTTATTTTTCAAATAATAGTAAGATAAAGGACACTGGGAACATATTGGAGTCCACAGAACATAAATGATCAAAGAATAGTGCTCCATTCTCTAATATATATGTAATTATGTTTAGATATTTTGTTCAACTTTGTTTTTTAAAGATATATATATATATATATATATATATATATATATATACATATATATGTATATCAACAAAGTTGAACAAAATATTTAAACATAATTATGAAGAGACCTGTTAAAAGCATTTATAAAAAGGATACCATATATATTATATCCACTGTACACTGTTTGAACTATTTTTTTAAATGGGCTCCCTCACTAAATTCTAAAATGAGCTGTGAATTAAGTCACCTATGAAAACAACCTATGTTTTCATACTATATAAAAACCTCTCTCTATAATAAAAAATACAATGATATTGTTGCAATACTTTTAAATGGCATCAGAGAGAAAATTGCAGTATTTCTATGAGAAAATTAAACTGACTACTCTTTCACAAAAAACTTAGTTTAACTAAAATTATATTACCATTTTAAGAAGAAAGAAAATTCATAAATTGTCTGTTTTTCTTTTTTTAATGACACTTGTATCATTGTGAAAAGTTACTTCTGCAACTGAACTTACAATCTAACTTTTTTTTTTTGTTGTTTTGTTTTTTTTTTTTGTTTTGTTTTTTGCGAGGTAGGGTCTCACTCTAGGCCAGGCTGACCTGGAATTCACTATGGAGTCTCAGGGTGGCCTCGAACTCACGGTGATCCTCCTACCTCTGCCTCCTGAGTGCTGGGATTAAAGGCATGCACCACCACGGCCGGCTCAATCTAACTGTTTTCTCACCTGCTTATTGTCAGCTGTGCTATGCAATTTGAATTTCCCTCTACCCTGAATCTCCTCTTAGATTTGGTGACATGGAAACCAAGTGCTACTTCTGATCTTGTGAGAGTAAGACTTCAGGCTTTATTTGGCCAGGAACCATGTAAGCCAGATACAAATGGAGGCACAGACATCTGGAGTTCATTTGCAATGGCTAGAAGCCCTGGCACGCCCATTATCTCCCCCCCACAGTGCCTCTTTCCCTCTCTCAAATAAATAAATAAAAATTTAAAAATTAAGTAATATAAACATTTTCAAATCTGGTCCCTCACCTGTGGTGTCTGGTGGTCTATATACTCTTAGACTATTAAATTTTTGTCTTTTCAGGTGTCAATATACAAAAGACTTTAAGTAAGTAATTATCTGCTTGATCATATACAAGTCTTAAAAGCACAACTCAGAAGGCAAAATAAAATTGACTGTAAGTTGTGACCATAAGAGTTATGTAGCACTTAATGTAAACGGGTTATATTCATTGACTAAGGTGACAATATTTGTGGTCGTTTGATTCTGGTGTCCCCCATATACTTATATGGTCTTAATTCTAAGCCCCTAGCTAGTAGCAACTGGAATCTCCTGGAGGCAGTGATATTGTTGTGGTGGCTTATGGGGGTGACAATGCTTGGCATACTATCTTGCTGCTGTTGTCCACCTGATGTGGGCCAGGAGGTGATTTCCAGCCTCTGTTCATGCCATTGGTTTTCCCTGACATCTTCGAGTTTCTCCTAGAGCCTGTGTAAGCCAAAATCCTCCCACAAGCTGCTCTTGTTTGGACGTTTTCTGCCAGCAACACAAAGCTGACTGCAACAATATTATTTTACAAAATTGAGACTTGAAGACTTAAAAAACATAACGAATTGGTGAAAATGTTACTAAGCATCGTGTTTGTGTGTGTGTGTATGTGTGGGTGTGCATGCGTGTGTGTGTATATATATGTATGCCTCCACACGCAACTCAATTCCCTGAGTCTTTCTACAGAAACATTCCAGAAGTCAATAGAATATCACAGCAAACACTCCCCAGGGAAGAAGAAAACTTTGCAATTACAATATTCACATTTATCTTCCTCTTAAAAGAAAAAGTATGCAGGGTCACAGCTAAAATGATCAAAGCATGTTTGTTGCATTATGCGTAATGTACTTTTCTCTGAAACCTACCTTCTTCTTCCATGAAAAGAGGAATTTGAGTGCCTTCAGGCTTAAATATCTTGCTATCTCTGCTCTCTTAAAAATCTCTATAGATAATTTAACAAAAGTTTCTGACTATAGTTTCATTCCATGTGTAATGTTTCCACTGGTCCTATCCACATTTCCAAATAATATCTCCTATGTTTTATGCCACACATTAATAAAAAAGTACATAATATTAGGCCAGATGTGGTGGTACATGCTTTTACCCCAGCACTCAAGAGGTAGAGATGGGAGGATTGCTATGAATTTGAGGCCACCATGAGACTCCATAGTGAATTACTGGTCAGAATGGTCTACAGCAAGACCCTACATCAATATATATATATATATATATATATATATATATATATATATATATATATAAAATACCTACAGGCAATATTTCTTAAATATTTCAAATTTAAAGAAAAAAGCAAAAAACAGGGAACTGGCTGAAAACTTGTCCCTGGATGCCTGAATTCTCCCAATGAGATAGTGTATGATGCTAGGCATTTGATATTTGGGATATGGATAAATATATTTCAGAAATTATAGTATTTCTCAAGACTTGGTACATTGAATTACAGAGTATAATTATTGAGCAGACTGTTTTAGGCTCTTCTTACAAGACCTGTATCAGAAACTCTGGGCATAGTTAGAGGATATGTGAATTATTGAAGATTTGTTTGGATAAACCTCATACACATAATATAGAAAAATATACAGCAGACTTAGTTTGGCCAATATGGACAGTGGCCCCATGAGTGAAAATGGGTGATACCACTTTAAAACTTCTCCTCACAGGGCCAGAACCCTTCATGGTAGTGTCTTCTTTCCTGTAGGGCTTTCCCTAGCCATCAACTGAACTTAAGCTATGACACTAACATATCCAAAGCACCCTCTCTTAGCAACATATACTTGCATCATTCTTCTCTGTTCCTTTTGAGGACTGAATACTGATTAAGAACTCACCATTATTCTTGACAATGTCCAGCGCATTTACCAGTGGCCCCTCCACCCATAGTCAGGTAATATGCTCGATCATAAGACTTAGGTATTCACTACTTAAATTTGATTTACCAAACATACAAATCATTCATTTCAAATGACTTACAATGGAAAAATAGAAGATTCCAGTACCCCATAAAGAAACTTCACATATTAGTATCTCTCCACATCCCTCCCTCTCCACCTCCACAGTCTCCCGCAACCACTAAATCTACTTTCTCCAGTGCCAGGTACAGTTTCAATGCCAGAGGAACAAGGCTTCCAGGTTCCGGCACTGTGCCTGATAAGAAACAATAAATATTGAACTAATTAATAAATGTAATTTTTGGCTCCTTTTCTTAGTAAGGAAGGGTAAACTTGGATAGGTTTTCACTACTTACATGAAAAAGAATGCACGGAACAAACATGGCATGGGGAGTTAAATATACAGAGAAAGGATGGAGTCTGATGAACTCGGAAGCCACAATTAAATTCCTCCCATACTAAACACTAACCTGACCTAAACCTATCACAGCCTCAGAAATCTCAACAGAGATGGCATGGACCCAACTATCACACAGAAATTTGTCCCTGTTCTTGCTAGATTCTTCATGCTATATACTCTGTATTGTATTTGGGATTGAATTCTCTTCATTTTGTAACTTGGGTCTCTCTATTTATTTAATCTCTAGGAAATATTTAGCAACTATCCCACCTAGTATATTTGCATTTTATGGCCTTTAGGAAAACAATTTCTACAGGTTACCCAAGTCTCTGAGGTGTGTCTGAAACTAATCCTTTAGATTCTAACAACATCAACCTTTCCACTGTTGAGGATTAAACAGTGTCCCTGCATCTCTTCAAACCAAAAATCTCTGAATCAGGATATGTAATCTTATTCAGAAAATTCTTTTCTTTTGTAGCAGATACAAATAAGTAAAGGACAGTTAGATGAGATCATCTTAGATTCTGGAAAAACACTAAATCATGTGACTCCTGTTTTAGTAAATACAAGGAGAGAGAGGCTTGTCACAAGTAGATACAGAGGAGGAAACAAGGTTAAGGGCAAATGAAGATGAGATGTACAGGGGTGATGATTGTATAAGACAAGGAACATCATGGACTTCATTTGTTTCAAGGTAGAAGAGTTATAGAAATAATTTTCCATTGCTGGAAAGAATCAACTTGCGAAGTCCATATTTTCAACTTCTGGTTTTCTGTACTTTGAAAAAGTGAATTCTTAATCTTTTATGCCACCCAGTTTATGTAATGCGTTAGAGTTGCCTTAGGAAACTAATAAAGCCACCATCCCTGTCACTACCTTGTATTAGTGCTTTGATCTCCTTCAAAGCATTACTGCTCCTTCCACATCTCCCAAAGCTGCAATCAAGAATTTCTTATGATTAACGTCCCAATTAACTAAAACAAGGAAGTGAAATCTGAGTGAACACCTGAATAAAATGTCAAAAATCCATAAATGTTAGGTTATAGAAAAATGACTTTCCCTTTTAAAATTAGGTTGACTGGCAAGGTCTCAACAATAGTGCTTCATTTTTGAACAGGCTTTGAAGCCACCAAAAGCAAAGGAGCCTGAGTGACCTAAGATGACAGAAGGTCCTGGTGATCAAACAGTGCAGGGGGGGAAGTGGAGGCTTAATGCTACTGATGAATGCAGGAATGTCTCATTTAAAATGACATATACATAATGCTATGCAAATAAAGCATTGTTTTGCATTCTTATGAGAAAAAAGACTCAAAATGTAATGGCTCACTTTTTTTTTTTTTTACTTTATGTCACTGAGCCAAATTATGTTAGATGATATTACCCCGTATTTCTACAGCATCCACAAAACTATTTTAACAAGTATTCATACTATCAAGCTTTTAACATCCCTTGAATTGCATACAGATCTCTTATGTAAAGACTCACAAACTCTGATATTATGTTAAATTTGCAAACAAGACACTAAAACTGCATGCTTGTTTGGCTTTTCACCTAAAGCACTGGGCTGAAACACAGTTATCGACATGATCATTGTGGTAGTTTTAGATGTGAATGCATGTATCTCACAACCTGAGGTGTTTTTGATTAAGCTTTCAACTTAATTGTCTAGAACCCTGCTGGGGATGTGTCACTGGGGCTGAATCTTAGGTCCAGCCCTACTAAGTGTGTTTAGAATAGTTTGAGCTCAGGCTGTTCTTTTTTTGCAGGTTGTTGGTGCTGGCTGGTGTTGGTTTCTCCCTCTCTCTGCTGTGCTAGTGTGAGCCAGCTTCTTTTGCCTAGATAGCATCTCCTCTCGACTCTGTGAACCAGAAATAAGCCCTTTCCTATGATAAGCCACTTCTGGTAGGATTTTTGTCCAGCAATGTGAAGAAAACTACAACAATCATATTTATATTGGTACTCACTCAATGTAAGAATGTGGGTGACACCCCTAAGACAGAATGCACTGGCTGAAATGTGAGGAGTGAAGTAAAAATCAATCAAAAACATTGGGGCTAGTTACCTGAAAGTCTGAGATAGAAAGTGATCAAAATAAAGTGGACAAAAATGATAGAGGGTTATACCTGATACTGACTTCTGGCTTCCATAAACACACACACACACACACACACACACAGAGAGAGAGAGAGAGAGAGAAAGAGAGAGTGAGAGAGATAGATAGAGAGAGAGAGAGAGAGGGAGAGAGAATAATTAATCAGGGAGAGCCGACTCCATTTTTTGGTCAGTAATGACCTTTAGAGAAAATGGACTTTGTGGATTAAAAACTGAACTACATACAAGAGTTAAATGATTAAATGAGGAAAATAAGTTATGGTCCAGGGATATAAAAATCAATTAAATTTGTTTTAGGGGAATATAGGCAAAAAAAATGTATTCAATACCATGTGAGGAAGACCTGGGTTAAAAGTTAAATACTTGTAATTCAAATTAAAAAGCACTAGCTCTAGCAGGGAAGGTCCAAAGAATGTGTATATATTCACATGAGAGAAAATGTTCAGAAGGCATTTGTCTTGGACATTTAATTTACAAATCTTATCATTTGTGTTTCTATTTCTTTCAATGTGGTAGATTGGAAAAAAATATCAAACTCAAAGATCACACATTTCAGATAAAATGTATAGAAAAACCAACAGAAGAAAAGCCTAGAGATTATACATGAAAGTCATACACACTTAAGGCCCTCCACAGTTTACTCTTACCTGAGACTCCTAACATGTACATTGGGAAATTTTCACTGCTTGCTGACTCTATAAGAAAATAGCAGATAATCAGAATCATTGCACTATGATTAATAGAAAATGTGTCTGCTGTAGATTTGTCTTGAACTTGTTCATCTACACCAAAGGCGTTGGCACAACTAATTTACACACACACACACACACACACACACACATTTAAAAAGCAAAGTTTTAAAAGTAAGAGCTTCTGTAAGATGCAACATTAATTTATGGACTTAGAGGAAGAGGAAAGCTTGAAAGCTTGTTTTTGAGAATCTCACTCTACATAAACAAGTTTATATCATGCATCAAGTTAATAAAAACCAAGGCAACAAACAAAAAGCAAACAAGGACAAATACAACTTGTAATTCCATTCAATAGGCATACATTAGTTGGCTCTAAATTGTATTTAATGTAGAGAAATATCAAAACATTAAGGAAATACATTTCCCCAAAATGCACAAATATATTTTAAAAATTAAATGATGTAATTGTGGGTCATAGTCAAAAATATTTTAATTTACATGTGTTTTGAATTAGCTAGAATTTCAGCATGAATTTGATAAAATAAGAATCTGTGCCAGAAAGAAAATGTATATCGTTATACACACAGACACACATATGCCATTATTTCCAAAGTGAAATAAGATAGTGAATTAGGCGATGGCATGGTGGCATATGGCTTTAATTTCTGAACTTGGGAGGAAGAGGTAGGAGGATCATTGTGAACTAGAGGCCAGTCTGGGACAACAGAGTGAGTGCCAGGTTAGCCTGTGCTAGAGCAAGACCATACTTTAAAAAAAAAAAAGAAAGAAAAAGAAAAAAACAGTGAACAATTAATTGCAGATTCACATTCTACTCTTTTCTATCTTTCAGCTATAAAATCCTTTATCCTGAGAAATCTAAGAGAATGTGAACTACATACTACTTTAAATTTCAGTCCAAAACAACTGGCTCTGTTATTAATTATCAATAAATGAAAGCAAATAGAAATATCTTGTAACAGTGGTGGGCATCATGTGAGTTATTAGTGAGAAGTCATGAGAATGTATACAATTGTGATTATTCCTAAACAACATTTTCCCACAAAATCAAAAGAAGAATGTTAAGAATGATGTTTTAAAATATTCTCTAACATTGTTAAATGTTCCTTGTTTTAAAAGTGAGGAAATTTGAGATTATTTTAAGTAACCCACCAAAAATAATCTCAGGTTATAGATGCATTTAGTATTGCACAAATATATTAAAGTTATATTTTTCAAGGAATGAGTTGGTTATGAGTCAGCTAAAACAGGAAGGAGATTAAAATTATGAAAATGCTTATAGAAATTGCATCATATTATTCATATGTAAAGTAAAACACAATGGTTGGGGAGATACCTGAGTCTGTAAGGTGCTTGCTTTGTAAGCATGAAAACAGAAGATCCATCCCCAGAACCCACTTACAAAGAAGCCATACAAGTCTGGAATGCTGGTGTATAATTATAATCCAAGCACTGGGAAGCAGATGTACAGGGATTCCGAGACCTCCTTGGCCAGCCAGTCTGGCCTGATTGAAGAGCTCCAGCTCCATGAGAGACCCTGTCATGAAAAATGCTGGATGATACCTAAACAACGACACCAGAGGCTGTCCTCTGGCCTCCGAACACAAACTCACATAGATATGGTTATGAGAACACTCACAAATAACAAAATAAAATAAAATAATATCCATAGAGAAATACCCTCTGGAATCATGTTTTAACATTTGATAGTTCTTCCTAAAGATATATTTTTTCAAAGACATGAAAGACTTGATCAACAATAAAACATCACTTAGCTTTCTTTGTGAACGTGGAAACTGGAACATCTATCCAGAAAGAATTTAATAATGTCTGCTAGGCTATCGAGATAGGTCAGAGGTTAAGTACTTGCTTGCCAAGCCTGGCAACCTGGGTTCAATTCCCTAGTACCCACTTCAAGCCAGATGCAAAGTGGTGCATGTGTCTGGAGTGTTTGCAGTGGCAGGGGCCCCTGACATCCCATTCTCATTCATATTCCTTCTCTCTTTCACTCTCTCTGTCTCTCTCTTTCAACTAAGTAAAAGAAAAAAGTACAAAACTTAATAATATCTGCTAAATTCATACAATGAACTCACACATTACCACAAAGTAATGATGCTGGGGCCAGGAGCATGTCTCAGTGGTTAAAGGCACTTACTTGCAAAGCCTGCCAGTCTGGGTTCAAAATTTCCAAGCCACCCACATACGCAGGACACAAAAAATTGTGCAAGTGTGTGGTGTTTGCGGCAGCAAAAGAATCTGGAGTATGTGTGCACATGCATGCACACATGTGCGCAAGTACAAAAAGTAAATAAAATTTTTGAAAACTGGAAGTAATAATGCTGTTATGAAAGGTCCTAAATTTTAGGTTTTAGACTTCTTTAAAGTTTATTCAGGACTCGGAAGATAACATAGCCATGTCCGCATGAGAACCTGAATTTGGATGCCAAAAACCCACATATGTGCCAGTTGTTGGGGCTAAAGAAATGGCTCAGCCATTAAGGTGCTTGCCTGCAAAGCCTAAAGACCTGGGTTCAAATATCCAGTACCCACATAAGCCAGATACACAAAGTGGTGCGTGCATCTGGAATTTATTTACGGTGGCTAGAGTCCCTGGTAATCCATTCTCATTCCATCTCTCCCTCTCTATTTCTCCTTGCAAATATATAAATAAAAATATCTTTAAAAAAGATGAGGTAGCAGTGGCATCTGTAATCCCAGATCACCCAGGACCAAAAGCTCACAGGCCAGCTGGCCAGATGAGCTCATTGTGAGGTCCACACGTGTGTCATGCTATGTCCTTAGTTGTATGCATTCATGCACATAAACACACATACATTACACACACACATACACACACGTTTATTCAAGATGCTTTGACAGTAGCACTTATAACAGATACTATACTCATAATTTTAAACCTGGATTTTGGTTCTGTGGAAACAAATAATTAAAAACCCTAATAAATTTTACAAATATTTCTTTTTGAATTCTGAATGTTTGTTTCCTCTAGTTTTTCCATTTATTTTTACCTCCTTTCATTTTTCTTTCAGTAATTGTTCTTCTTTTTAATGATACTTTAAGAAAGGAGAGTATTTCTAAGCATGGCTGATCATTCCTGTAATTCAAGTTCTCAGGAGGCTAAGGCAGCAGGACTGCTAGCAGTGAGTGGCCAGACAGGGCTAAATCCTGAGCTACAGGTAGGTCATCCTGGACTGTAGTGAGACTCTGTCTTTAAAGTACAAGAATGATTCAATGAATTGATGTTTGAAGAAGGAATGAAAAGGAGAAAATATTCATGTGCTCCATATCAAAAATATGTTGTAGTCTAAGAAATAAAATTCTTCTTTTGGGGGCTAGAGAGATTTCTTGGTAGTTAAGGTACTTGCCTGCGAAGCCAGATGACCCAGGTTCGATTTCCCAGGACCCATGTAAGCCAGATGCACAAGGTGGCACATGCATCTGGAGTTATTTTGCAGTGGTTGGAGGCCCTGGCATGCACGCACCCGCTCTCTCTCTCTCTCTCTCTCTCTCTCTCTCTCTCTCTTTCTCTCTCTCAAATAAATAAATAAGAACATAGGTTTTTTTTGTTTTGTTTTGTTTTGTTTTGTTTTTTTTTAGAAATTCTTAGTTTTTGAGCAAGTGGGTTTTTCTCAGTGGTTGCTGGTGGACAGGCCTCACAGGTTTGGTTTATAACATGTTTCCCTTCTCATACTTAATTAAAACTTGGATGGTACCAGGTTCACCAAGAAAGCAGCATTCCCAGTGACATTCACAGGGTATTGGAATGTAGTATACATCATATCAATGTATTGATTTGGAGTCATAATATAACAGCCACAGGGTGGAACAGTACAAAGCTCATCCTTGAGACCTGCACAGTCAACTTCAAAGAAAAAAAAATTACAAAAAATATCATAACGCTTTAGCTAATGTTTGGCTGCATTTACAGCTATCCACAGGGGCATTCAGCCACATGTGACGACAGAGTGGGCATGCCTACCAGAGACTAGAATTTGCTGCAGTGGCCAGACATCTTTTTGGCCTAAATAATACATAGACGAGTAAGTAGGTTACACACATATTACTTGATGTGCAGTGACTTACAATGTGTGGTGGTATTCACAGGATATCCTATTAATGCCATCAGACCCCATATGCCTTAAAACCTCAAGATCAAAATGCTGGATGACATCACCCATGAGTATTATATTATCAACCTTTGCCTTTTGGGTTCTGGGTTTATTTCTATGCTTGCTGTATACATTAGAGATCATCGTCTGCTAGATGTTGGTAATAGAGTCAATATGATTAGAGCTAATGCAAGTGGGAATACACCTGGGTTTTGGTAGAGGAGGGTAGAGTTTATTTTTATGTAGATTTGCCTCATATTACAAAGTGTCTTTTGATCCATTATCTTGTGACCTTTTTTCTGCTTTTTAAATCTTGAGATGTTTGAGCTACCATGCTATTGCTTTTAACTACATTATTTCTAGGTTTCATATTGACCAAAAATATTTACTGAAAGGTTTTATGCAGTACTCAGTTTTTGAAGAACAGTCAATGCCTTCTGACATGTTTCTGTGAAAAAATCTTTTTAAATATGACTCAATATATAACTAACTAGAACATCAGAAATAATTGTAAATAGATACACTAGTTTCATTTTTTAAGATATACATAATGAGAAAAAACATTGTCCCTTAATTAAAATTTGTCACATGAATTTATAAATCTGTTTTATGTAATTGTGAAAGAGTAGACTGAAGAAATAGAAAGTGTTTCAGGTATGTTAAAATTTAATTCTACAATTTTACTTCATAAAGAAACTCCAAATAAAACTAAATAAAATGAGATGGTCAGACTCCAGAAATAGGAAGAGAGCAAATAACTTGATCTTATAGTTTTAACGTAAATTTCTCATAAGATTGTCTAGAATATAAAAGAGAAGTCCTGTAGAAAAGTAATATAGAAGCTGATGAGGATTAGTACAACTTAAAGATATTTTGAAACATAAAAAATATTTTTTGCTCAAAAGCATGATGAGATTGTTCTTAATTTCATTAGAAATACACACATATATATGTATACTATGTAATTTTAATTAAATGGATCAAATATTTCAAAATTACAAAACAGACAAAATTGAAAAAAAACTGTATTAGCTGAAATATGTAAAATAGTTTTAAATTCATTGTGTCATTCAATTTAATAGTACTAGATGACTATTTAGATAATAATCTTGTCAATTTCCACAAAAGAGGAGTCAAAATCCAAAAGTATTAGTTAAATTATTTTCTTTACTAGGTCAGGGCTATTTTATTTTCCTCCCTTAGTTGTAAAAACAAATATAGAGATGTTTCCCTCATTTGTGACCTGGAATAAATCATTTCACCAACTTTAACTGCCCTGAAAGTTATTTTTCAGGATATATGACAATCTTTATATGGTTGTATTTTAATTGTAGTAAACTATTTTAAAAGGTAATATATAAATATAATTTTATTTAAAACATTATTAGTAGATTTCCTCAAGGTGTAGATTATGAAAATAAAATCAACATCATGGAACCAAAATTGTATAAATGCTAATGAACTCTTAGCTTGGATCCTATAGCTATCATCTGAATTCTGAAGTATTTAGTAGATTATTTGTTTTCTTTAAATAATTTCAGAAAAACATATTTTGAGAATAATATTCATGATTTTTTAAAATTTTATATTAGTTTAGTTAATAAAGTTGGCCATTACATATAGTATCAATATGGCTTGGAATCGAGCAAACATGCTAATGACATTTTGTTTAAAATTGTTTTGAAAAGTGTGAATAAGGAACCACGTAAGCATCAGTAGTTCTAGTACCTGTATTTTAGGAGAGAGCTATAGCACAAGCAGTAGAATGGAGTAGAGAGAGTAGATATTTTCAATGCCATTATCTATATAAAATACCAGAGATTTAAAAATATCTTAGTTTATTCCCATAAATGAGAACTATTGTGAGATGAATGGTTATATATATATATATATATATATATATATATATATATCATAAAATCTTAAAAGGTAATGTTGTAAACTGGTAAGAAATATGCTATGATTGTTAACCTATTTATTTATCTCCCAACTACATGACTATAAAGGGAAAGTATCAATGTAATGGTATTTTAGAATTTGATGCTAAAAAATCAACAACAGGAGATTTCTAGTATTTACTAAGCACATAATCTGTCATCTATGTTTTCACAATTTTCATGAATTAAATAATTGTTATCAAGCTCATAGATGCTTTTTAAATTGAAGTAAACAGACTTCAGTAAATAGGTTCAGTGATGGAAGGTAAACTGGCATGTTATTTTTCAATACCACAACTGCATAAACTTTAGATCCACCTTCAACAAAATACTATTATACTCGGGATATTCAATTATACTAAAAGCAAGCAAAAATTGACAAAGAAATTGAAACAAATATACAAAGAAGTGCATTTATCATTTCTAGGTCTCAAATATTTCAAAAATGTGTGCTTTTTCACTTATTATGCACTTATTCATATCATATATAATCAACTTTTCCTGAATTTAATTAAAAATAGTCAAAATCAACTCATGTTGATGTCAATGTATAACTGCTGAAATATAACTTGTAGAACAGGTAATATAAGTAAGTCAGCTTTAATAGTTGGAACTATTGACAAAAATTCTAAGTATTGAAATAACATATGAACAAAGATATGTGTGACCATAATTAACACTAAAAAGTCATTCAGATATTTAAAAACATTTTACAACTTGCATGTATTTAGAAGATTTCTGGCAGAAACAAAACAGAACAGATACATGGTAGAAAAAAAAAAAAAAAGATCCTTCTTTCCCTTCCTGCCCTGTCATGTAATCGAGGCTGTTGGACAGATGCTTTCTGATCTAACCAGCTTGTGGGCACAAAATTAGTGTATCTTATGAACCCAAAGCAGTTTTTTTTTTTTTTCCACAATTGTTCTAAATCTAATGTCAGAATTAAGAATGTGTGTCACACAGTAATTGTATTCAGCATGTCTTACAAAAGCCCAGTGGAAGAACAAGCAGGATCCTGGGAATACTATAACTTTCTAAGCATAGGGAGCTGATCAAGATGTGAAAATGATTTAAATTCATGGAAAATGGTACAGCAAGGTAGTAAGAGAACATATCTTAGAATTCATATGAAACAAGTCAGTCGAACTTTCTTTTAACACCATTATTTAGTACTTCCATTTTCCAAGAGGATTAGAGCTGCCTCTTTAGATGCAAAGTTCTGAGAATCTTGTGCACATTTTACAACCCTTAAAATATTCATGCCAGAAACAGAGATGACTTTGAGGGTTGGGGTTTAGTAAAGCTATTAAAATTATCAAAGTACCTGTAAACTTGTAAATACTACGTATGGAACTGTTTCTTCTAATAATATCGTATTAGTTCTTTCATATGTTTTGTGCCTTTACATTATACCTCTACACTATGAAAATCCAGTTCTTGGTAATAAATCTTAAAATATGTTTATTACAAAATTTCATAACTGTAATATTGCTAAATACTTACTGCTCATTAATTTGATGTTTGCTTTGGACCCATATATCTATGTTCTATCATAAGAGCTCAATATAAATCCTACAATATATTCAAGTATTTTCCATTACTATAAATCTTGTTTGTACCTTGTCCATTGGTTTAGGTACTAAATAACATTATAAACAAGTTATATACCAACTTGTGTATGTAGATTATCATGAGTTTTATTTTAGGCAAATGAATAGCAGAGCAGGTTACCCAACCACAAATCAATGAGGAGATATCTCTGATGCTATATGGTCAAGATCTTGGAAGTTCAAAGGGAAATTTGGAAAATCTATTGAATAGAATGTACAACTAAATACCCAATAAGCAAAGCTGATCTTATATTAGAATTGTACAAGCATCTTTCATGACTGTTTAATATAAAGGATAGTCACCATGAAACACATGCGTTATTTTAGGCTGCAGTATTTTTAGAGTTTTATACAGGAATACATTTCATTAAAATGAAATCATTACCTAAATATAAAAGTACTTGCAACTAATGCATGATTAACACTTAAAGAATTAATTGAACTAGTACTGAATGTTGGAAAAACCATTTGAAATATATCTTGAGATCCTCATTATTTCTGCTAAGATTTATATATCAAGTTACATTTGTAAGTACTACCCTAACCTCTTGTAACTCTTATTTTCATATGGCAATACTTTCCTTACAGTTATCATATAAACATTTTTTCTTTAAGAAATATCGAGTTCTCTCCCTAAGCCTCCTGTACTTCAAATGTATATACTTTTTGCTAATATTTGTAAGTGAAAATCATTTCTAGTCAGACTTTACATAAGAGCAATGAAACAAGGAGGTGACAAGATAGAAATTAAGGAATAAAAGGTTTCAATTTGTGCTTGGTCCTCACTGACTGATAAAGCTATTTTATCTCTTAGGGGCTAATTTTATGTAGAAAACCCAAATCTCAGTGCTGATTCATCATCCCTCAATCCTTCCAAATGTTTATAAAAGCTTAATTCTGTTGAAATATTTTTAAATCTAAGCTAAATAACTGTGCTTTATGATGCTTGAGGAAAATTACTTAATAGGGCTATGATAAAATCCTGCAGAGATGAAATGAAAATGTAAATAAAGCATAAAATTCATTTAAATGAAAGTAAAAAAATTGCATTTAGTAATTGCCTACTTTTGACTATAATCATGAGGATTACATTAATTTTAGACATCATTTAACAGGTACCATTTTTGATCATTGTATATCCTCAAGTATGGATTTTTAAATGAGGTATTTTATGAAATTCTTCAATACAACACATTGCCACTAGGAATACCAAGATTCACTGTGAAAAGTGACTACATATAGATGAATATATGTATTTATGTATGTATCAAATGGCCCTCCCCATGAATCTTAACTCAACTTCAGTAGGATTATATGATTTTTCCATTCAAATAAACTTAACTGATAAGACTATATGAACAAGGTATTTAATGATTTTAAAAAGGTTTTGAAAATATAACCAATAAACATCATAGTTATATCAATTTTATCCACCTTTTATTTATAGTAAGGCTGTACAAGAACTTTTGGAAGCCTCTGATTTCCCTGAGATTGTAAGACATCAATGACAATCATAATAAACACACTTCTGTCCTATCTTACTAAATTATTTTTATGACAACTTGATGTTAAAATCTCTGTAAAAGTTACTACATTTAAGGAAGGTAACAATTTCATTAGTAATAAGTAGCAAATGTCTGATTTTCATGACATAAAACTTTCAGCATATCACTCTGAAGTCCCTTTGTTCTTTCTTTTGTGAAGGGGTATAAAATTTAGAATGGAATTGATGTTTTTAAGAATCCATAATCAGTTAATCAGAATGGCACCAAGTAGGGTAGAATCAGTTTTTTTCAGAAAACTATACTATTAATAGTAAGGGTTCCAAGCCTTTCTCAACATTGTGTAAAGGAAGCACTACTTTTAAGATACACAATCAGGTACTTTCTAATGATATGTGAGGATGGAGAGAACAGTCACATATATTTGCAGACATGTACACTCAATGGGAAAAATGTTAAATTCAGGGTCTACCCTTACTACATATGGAAAGATATCTTTTTCTGTCTCTATGTTCCTTAAATATTTAATATATAGCTGTAACATTCTAAGAACAAATAATAATAGTAAATTAAGACATAAATAGGTTCCTTCAGACTATGTACTCACAGTTCTACGCAATAAAATCTATGGAGAATAAAGTTGAAACTGAAAGTTTGGAGATGAGTAGATTTTTATCCAAGAACCAACACTTTCCTAAAACTGCACTAGAACCCTGGAATTACTTAAGCCTTTCCTGCTCAGTCTGTAAAATGGGCAATCTATTTCTCTTTTTAATTTTAAAGGCATTTTGTCAAACACATGGCATATGGTAAAGATTTAAAATTTAGGAAGACAAACACTTCCCCCATGTTGTTACTGCTACAGTAATAATTGACATACTGGCAAAACACAGTCACTTTTGTAGATTAAACTTTGTACAGGAAGACATGATGTTTGTGCTCAGTCCATATCAGTTCTAAATTTTATATGATTCTTCAGAAAGGAACACAAAGTCACTAAAATCTCTGAAAGAAGTTTTTATTAACTTATCTCAATTATTTAAGAAATAAGTATACTTATGAAGCTTAACTTTAGAAAACATTCAAATCAGTAATCTTTACTTATTTTCAGATATACAAATATATAGTGTTAAGACTATCACACAATGACTTGACATGTGTCATACTGATATTGCATTGTTTCACATGGAGCTATGAATCACTACACACTGTCATGATATAACACGCTGATATTTGAGATATAAAGGGTTCATATTGTACTTTATAGAAGAAATTCCTTAAATTCTTAACAAAAGTCAAAAACAGATTAAAGAATTTAATCTTCTGTGTACATATTCCAAGCATATTTCAGTTGTCATGAATGTTTTTCATAGACACTGCTAAAGTCACTTCATAGTCACTGCTTAAGTGAGCTCCGTACATGTTTATTGTTTTCCCACTAATATGATTAAGTCGAGACAAATCGGTGTTCTATCTGTTCTAGTACAATTTTCCACTGCTCCATCTGCTGGATATGCCTGTGTTTCCTGCGCCATGTGGTAACCTCTGAGAACTAACATGAACTAATTCAGCAGGTGGCTTCAAAATGTTCCTGCATGTTGCTTGGGAAACTTATAATGGCTTTTACATTTTTTTTTTCACTAAGCGTTACTACAACTGTGAACGACCAAAAAAAAAAAATAATAATAACAAGAAAAAGACAATCTATATGAAGGAAGATACATTCACAGCAGGTGAGGCATGGCAAACAAAAAGGGAAGCGGTTACTCATTGCAGCTTTGCATACTGCTCACCATTTCTGTGAATGGTCCTAAAGTCTTTCAACCACATCCAGAAATGGAAATCATATGCATAATAAAAGTTTTAAAGATATTTTAAAATATGACTGTCAGTAAACACATAAATATCCCACCAGGCAATCATGACTCTCTCAACAGGATTTACCAAGTGATGAGGAAGCCTTTCGCAGCTCACTCCGCCTGCAAGGTCTGGGCAGGCAGCTTCCGAGTCGCGCGCTCTCAGATGAGGCACCTCACTTTTGCGCCTTCTCCCAGTCTCAGATGGGACAATGTGCAGCTGCCTCCACCAGCCAGGCTTCTGTCACCGCTGCCACCGCTGCCTCTGCTTCTTCCTTCAAAGCGTCGATGCTACTGCAAAGAAAGGGTTACTCCTCTCTAGGAGTCGAGACTGCAAACTTCCCTTGCTGTCCATGCACCTTTCATTCCGCAAACTTATGCGTCCTTCCCTGTCCAAGGACCAGGGGAAACCTTGGCAAGCATCACAAGCGACATTATCATAAAGGACAACTCCTACCAAGCAAGATAAAACCTGAGATTCATTCAGAAACGCAATCTTAATACAGACGGGGAAACACGACTCCCAACACGAACTACCCTCACTAGAGGTGCCATCAGCAAAGGGTAGCCACGTTGCCAGGGTCAGAGGCCGCCTTCTGCCCACACCCCCCTCGCCCCCGCCTGTGTGGGATGGAGGAGGTAAAGTTTGACAAATGATGACCGCTCCTGGCAGGAGCAGGCTCCGGAACAGCTACGCCCGCACGCAGGGTGCACGAGGGGAGAAGCCAGCGGTCAAGTGTCACGTACCTTTCTGCCCTTGCCGGGCTGCGAGCCGAGGCGCGGTGTCAGTGGGAGGCGGCGGGGCGGGCGACCAGCCCTGGCCGAGGGCTCCTTCCCGGGGTGAGCAGTGTCGCCACCGCGGCCGCTGCGCCCGGGCGCGGGGCCGAGCAGCCCGTGACGCTGCCAAGGGCGCTGGGCAACGCCAGTCACTTGGCCCGGAGAAGTTGGGCAGCCTCCTCCGCTGCCTCGGCCACCCGGGAGAGCAACACGTTTAGTTTGAACTTTGCAGCTCCGGTCCCAGCAAATGCGCACACGCGCGCACACACGCGCGCGCCCAGAGCCTCTCACCGGCGAGCGAGGCAGGCGCGGTGGCTCTCTCTCTGGCCGCGTCTTTCTCTCTCGCTCGCTCTTATTGGCGCGGAGGTTATTGTTTTATTTATTTATTTCCTCCTCCTGGATCCATCCCCCCGCCCCGCACCTCCCGCCCCTCCTCCTCCTCCTCCGCCGCCGCCCCTCAGTCTGGGAAGCAAACCCCCTCGCCGGCGCACGGGCTGCGGCGACGCGGGCAGCCAGGCTTGTCCCCGCACGGGGGCGCGGGGACCCTGGAGTCCCGGCAGGGAGGGGCCACCGGGAGGAAGAAGAGGATAGCCGGGTTGCTCCCAGGAGGGAAGGTTCTCAAGCGTCGATGGAGATGAGGGGAGTTCGCTCCGGGTTTCCTGGGACCATGGTACGTGCACAGGAGAAGCCCGCAATTGCTGCCCCGACACTCCCGCCCCGGCCCGCAGGGTAACTGCGCCCTGGCGCACGCAGATGCGCAGCCTCCAGCGCCCACCGGGCCACGGGGCTCCGCGCACCAGGCCAGCCCGCGACCCTCCGGGCGCCAGAATGCGCGCGCCGCCACCGTTTAACCGCGGAGGGTGCGAGGTGGTTACTTATTTATTTATTTAATGGTGCTTTAAGTGCTACGCAGTTAGGCTTCCTCACACCGCATCACGCCTTCTCCGACTGTCGGAAAGGTGCAAGCCACCCTAGGTGCAGCATCCACCGCGGCTGGGCTGCCTTAACCCTTCTAGGAAATGAAGGAGGCGGCTCCAACCACAGCCTCCGGGCGCCTACATTTCACTCCAAGCCAACCTACACAATCCGGAGCGACAGTCCCGGCGACTATTATTGGCCCCCATACTGGGTTCTCAAATGGCAATTGACCTCTGGCACCACTGTCTTTCGGTCAACCCAAAGGCTCCTTCCTAGACCTGAACAAGAGATGACCTCAAAGCCAGCCGCCCTTCCCCACCCCTGACAACCTGGAGGAAGCTGCACAGGAAAAAGCCCAATTTGGGCTGAAGGAAATCCTAATGTTTGCATCTTCCTGATATTCCTGACCTCAATCTCCAGCAGTAAACCTTTTTAAGGAGAAATTACTCAAAAGGAAGTAATCCTAGGAGGCATAGTGATAAACACAGTTAATAAACTAAACCCTATTCCCGACGAGGGGATGCAAATTTCCCTTTTTGGATTTGCAGATTCCCTTTCCTTGGCATTTGGCTCTGTAAATGTGCCCTTTATGAAGACTTTACCTTTAGAAACTCTCTGGCACTAAAGCGCTTATATGCATAGATTGTATTTGCATATTGTATGCTTTTCTCTCCAACAATACATTCTGCAAATTATTGATTACATATTCATTTCTTGGAATTTTCTCTCTTTTCTCAGAAATGCTCTGTTAAGTGTACAAATCCTCCTTACGAAACTCGTATTCTTCATACTTTACATTTTCATTGGCATCCCCAGTAAGCCCCCCAGAGGTCAGTTGAGGAACAGGTGAGGTCTGAAATGGGAGAAGGAGAGTATGTGGTGGTTGGGAGAATGGGGGTGGAAATTAACCTTTCTTTCGGCATGTTATAGTTGTCTTCTCACTCCAGAACGTATCATTTGCAAAGAATAAAGAGGTATGTTACCACCTCCAGTTCCTGCCTGCCTCACTCTGGAAGCACCAGTCATCTGAGAAAAGTGGCCACACAGTTCACTGTAAAACCCTCTCACTGAGAGGAGAATATAAACACTTTCATGAAAACACAGGAGGTAGAATTCATCTCTGCCCCTGAAAGGAGGACAAAAAGATGTTTGAGTTTCCTAGGACATATGTGACATAGAGGTAGTGAGACCTGTACTCCAAATCTCTAAGCATCATATGCAATGTGAAGTCCACACTTTGGAAGCATATTTGTCCCCTTGCTCTAGAGATAACCTGATTCTAACATGGGGGTATCTGTCAAACAGTGATACTTTCAATGCTATGTGAAACTTCCGCTGGAGATTTTATGCAAAATCTGTAACTATATAAGTGTATGTATCTATATATGTATATTGAGAGAGAGAGAGAACACTGGAGATATTATTTCTTCATATCCCTTCTTCATTATTAATACTATATACCCATATGTTGAACAATAGCTAAAACAGCATTATTTCACTGCTCCCCTTGTTCACCTTCCTGTCCATCCACACACACTTGCCCCAGCATACTGGGAGTAGCATTTTGCTCTGTGATGCTATATTTGTCTCAAACATGCATGTGGTGTTGAGAATGACATTAACTTTGCAAACAGTAAATCTCAGTGTCCCAACCATTAGGTGGAGATGAGATTAAAAAAGAAGTTGAACTTATTATGAAAAGGATAATTTAAAATGCCTATTACCACTTCTGTGATGCTGCACAACTTTAATTTTAGCACTAAGGATGCTAAGGCTAGAGACTGGAAGTTCTGGGCCACTCTTCACAACATGCAGGAACAGTCAGAAAATCTGCTCTCATCCCTTTCAATGATTGTATTTATGCTGGTACCCACAACCTGATTCATATAAATTCAAAATTAGCTATGGCAAGTTAACATTACAAATATTATAGAAATAACTTCTGATAAGGGTCACTTGATGTGGGGAAATTCATAGTAAACATTACATAGACATGGAAGAATAATGTTTTAAGAGATTACTTTGAGAAATTCCAAAAATCTCCCCTATGAAAATAATTCATAAATGCATATCTACGTTGAATTGGTTAATCTAATTTAACAACATTCATTTTCTTATTCTGGACATAGAATTTTTGGGATTAAAAAAATGAACGAGAGGAAAGAAGATTAAAGGTGTAACTAAGAAGGTAGTGTGGGAATGTAGTGGCTGGTTAAGACAAGGAAGTGGAAGAAATGTAGGGGAATGAAAGGTAGTAGAATTCATCATTTCTCCTGAGAACATCAACAGTTCTTAGAAAACTCATTCTTTTTTCTGTTTATTTATCTAGTTGTGTGGGAGAGGAGAGTGTGTGTGTGTTTCTGTAAAAGATAGAAAGAAAGGACATGTCAAGGCCTCCTGTCATTGCAAACAAACTCCTGGTGCATGTGCCATTTCGTGCATCTAGCATTAAATGGGTACTGGCAAATCAAACCCTGGTAGTAAGGCTTTATCCACAAGAGACTTTAAGCACTGAGCCAACTCTCTAGCCCAGAAAACTCATTCTTAAAGGTGTCATTCAAATTCTTAGTTTAGAGGCATTTTCTAGGGAATTGGATTGTCACATCACCAATGATAGAAATCTATCAGACAAGAATGAAACTAGGCCAACACATATCCACAAGGAAGTAATTCATTTGTTCTACTTTGTTCATAGAAGATACTATGAGTCATAATTTGTTTGGTTACTAACATTTGTATGTAATTGTTCTGTGCATTATTTATGTGTGCATGTGTATATGCATGGAGGCCAGAAGACAGCACTGGACTTCTTCCTTGATTACTCTCCACCATATTTATTTACACAAAGTTTTTAACTTAATGCAGAGCTCACCAATTTACCTATTATTCCTAAGCAGTTTGCCCTGAGCATTGACATGTCTCTACCTCCTGAACACTGGGAATACAAGAGAACACCACCACTCATGGCATTTATATGGGTGCTGAGATCTGAGCTCGAGTTCTCAGTTTACCTGTTGAGCCATCTCCCCAGCTGGGTTCAACCTTTTAAACAGTTTTTGTTTTAATTTATCAGTGCACCTCCACTTACATAGGATCCCTACTTTATGATTAGTGATCTATTTACTTCTGTATATATGTCCATGTGTGTAGGTGTATTATTAACAACCAGTCTGATTTATTGTATGCATCATTTTGTGATTTGAATGTAAATGTATGTTCCCCCATAGACTGAATTCTTTTCTAAGTTTAACTTTTCTACTTATGTCCCCAGAAGGCAGTGGAAGTGGTGTTTCAATGGGAGTGGATCAAGTACCACTCTGGTTCTTTGTGCTTGCTGGTGTTGGTTTTTATTTCTCTACTGTGGGTGTCTGAATTGAGCCAGGTTCTTCTGTCTTGAGGGAACTTACCCTGGAATCTGTAAGCCTGAAATAAAACCCTTTCCTTCCATAAGCTGCTTCTGATCAGGTGTTTGTCTCAGCAATAAAAAGATAACTGTAACATACTCTACTATAAAGATGTGGGTTCTGAAGAGAAGTTATGTGTCAGTAAGAGGGAAGTTATATTCTCACTTACCACTTGTGCTTCACTACCAGTGTTTGAAATCTAACTGTGTAGTTCAGGAAAAATAGCATTTTAAAAAGGCTAGTATTCCAAATCATTTGAGGTAGTTTGGTTTTTCAGCATAGTGTGTTACTGGTATTTTACCTGAAACAGTTTACATACTCACCTTTAACTTTTTTTTTTAATTTTTTTTGTTTGTTTATTTATTTGAGAGCGACAGACAGAAGGAGGGAAAGAGAGAAAGAGAGAGAGAGAATGGGCGCACCAGAGCTTCCAGCCTCTGTAAACGAATTCCAGATGCGTGTGCCCCCTTGTGCATCTGGCTAACGTGGGTCCTGGGGAATTGAGCCTCGAACCGGGGTCCTTAGGCTTCGCAGGCAAGCGCTTAACCGCTAAGCCATCTCTCCAGCCCACCTTTAACTTTTAAATCATCAAGTTATTGTTGTGGTTTGAATGAGATGGCCCTGATAGCCTCGGGTATTTGAATGTTTATTCCCTAGATGGTGGCAATTTGGGCTGTGGAGTCTTCTTAGAGGAGGTGTTTTGCTGGGGAAAATTTAGGGATGTTGTAACTGAGTTCTGCTTGCCAATAGTAGCTCAGTTTAGCTCACTATCCTGCTGCTTTCTGCCAGCTGATGTAGCAAGGAGGATCCCCAGACTCTGCTGGACCGTCTTTTCCCTGCGATGATGAAGCTTCCCCTCAAGGCTGTAAGCCAAAATACAATCTTTCCTTCAATCAGCTGCTTTTGATTGAGTGTTTTGTGCCAAGAATTAACTAATAACTGCAGTCTATGAGTAAGTATTTGCATATAAGAAGAAGACATGTACATACTTTTAAAAATTATTTAATTTCATCTTTCTCATTTTATATGGGACTCATCAAATGTATTTTAAGCACATTTAACAAAGTATTTTAAACATCATTTCTTTATTATATGTGGTAATGTTTTATTTAGCAAGAAAATGAAGCTAATTTGAAAATTTTACATTTTATTGACCAAAGAACTCAAAGAAGTATCTGTTTCGAAGGAAAACTTCTGAATGCTTTTGGAGTAATCTTTTCAAATATTTCTTTTGATATTAATTCCTAATAAAATGATTTTGAAACTGAAAATTTTAAAGCTGTAAATTACAGATGAGTAGGG
The DNA here is from genome assembly GCA_036346955.1 of Dipus sagitta. Lineage (NCBI taxonomy): Eukaryota > Metazoa > Chordata > Mammalia > Rodentia > Dipodidae > Dipus > Dipus sagitta. The sequence continues at coordinate 197,771,533 of CM070770.1, read as the reverse complement.
CAATCGATTAAATTGATTCCTATTACACTGAAGCCTACAAATAGTTGTCATTTGTAACTGAATTATGTTTGGACCTATCTTCAAAAAGTATGACATAAGAACAAGGGAGAGTAAAACATAAGGAAACTTTACTTAATAGTGCATATTATTTGAGACTATTATGCTTGTTTTACCCACAATACCATAGATATGGAAATATAAAATAATATAATAGTTATAGAAACCATTGGTTTTTAGGACTCATTTTGCTTTCATAGTGTTTTATATTCCTTTATTGATTATCAAGTAGAGAGAAAGAGTGAGAATTGGTGCACCCTGGCCTCTAGCCACTGCAAAGGAACTCAAGATATATGCACCAAGCACGACTTTGTTCATCTGACTTACTGGGGAACTGAACTTTGGTCCTTAGGCTTTGCAGGCAAGTGCCTTAAAAGCTAAGCCGTCCCCTCCAGCCAAGTTTTTCATAATTTCAATAAGATTCATTGTCTATATAGGGCCATTTCCTGATAGATGACTTCTTCTAACTATGCCCTCACACTCCCAAAGAGAAAAAGAAGTCCAATAGGTGTATTGCTTCCAGAACAGAAGGAAGAAGTAAGTGTGGCATCTTGTTGGCATACGCTTTGAGTTTGTCAAAGGAAAGGTATGATAAATACTTGAGTTAAATTGTGGTTAGGTTTAATTATTCTTAAATTGTGATAAAATGTTGGGCCTTGAGAGGCCTGTACTCGAGGCCTAGTGGAACTTCCTGAGCCTAGCTAAAGTTTGGCGACCTATCTCTGGCCAGCTATGACTCAGCAGGGCGCCAAATTGCCTCTGGCCTGCTACTTCCACATAGGAAGTTAGAGTTCCCGCGCGCTTAGGACCAATCGTTTCAAAAGTCAGGGTATGCTATTGGCCCTTACACCTCACCCCATCCTGAGATCCCCACCTTCACCTGTCTGTTACAATAAAGTGAGATCCTGCTTTGACAAGTCTCCCAACTCAGTGTGGTTTCTCTCCGATGACTAGGAGAGGGTCTGGGTCATCGACACTCACCATCCCGCTCAGCCCCAAGGAGAGACTGGCAGGACTGGCTCTCCCACAGCCTTACCTGCTGGAGAACCCGGCAATAAAATACACAGAACATACACTTTATTATTTGAATCAGTCTATGTTTACTTTTTGCTATCATCTTCAGAATGTGAATGTACAATATGAAGTGCATACATGTTATGAGATGGACACCATCTTTCCTCTCAAGACATCCTCATTTTTCTAAACTACAACTCTATATTCATTAAAGAACTACACCCAGACTAGGGATATAACTCAATGGATGGATCACCCATTATGGATGCCTAAGTACTGAGTTCAGTGCTTAGAACCAGAAGCTTTGATAATCCCATCTAACCGTGAAATGGGAGATGGCAGAAGCATTTTCTGGGTACTAGGGAATTGAACATAGGACATTAAGTTTTCCAAACAAGTGCATTTTGCCACTAAGACATCTCTATAGCCTCTATAATTTCTTTCATATTAAAAGCTGAAAAAAGTCATTTCTTTATTTGTATATAAAATGTTTTGTTTAACAAACTGGAGAGATGGCTTAGCAGTTAAGTTGCTTGCCTGTGAAGCCTATGGACCCAGGTTTGGTTCCCCAGTGCCCATGTAAGCCAGATGCACAGGTGACACATGTGTCTGGAGTTCATTTGCAGTAGCTAGAAGCCCTGGTGCACCCATATTCACTCTCTCTCTCTCTCTTTCTCCATGTGTGTATTTCTCTCCCTGCAAATAAAGAAATAAAATATAAGTATTTTAAAATAAATAAAATAACACAAATAAAGAATAATCTAATAGTCTGGTTAAATTTTTGAGGAAACATGAAATTTTTTAAAACTGACACTATTTTACATTTATACCAGAAATGTACAAGAATTCCTGTTTCTCTAGAATCTAACCAACAATTGCTGTAGGATTTTTTATTATTCAACTAAATCAATATAAAATGCTATCTCACTCTGATTTGCATTTTCATGATGATATCATGTGCACAAGTGCCATTTAGACGTCCACTTTGAACAAAGTTTGGAATCTCCAGCCATTTTTAAAATGAATTTCTATCTGTTGCTGTTTTTAAGGTATAATAACAGCTCATCATATGTTCTGAATGTTAATCCTTCATGAAATATAGACTTGTCAATATTTTCTCCCATTCTATGGTTGCTGTTTTCCTTTAATATTAATTTTCTTTGATGCACAAAATTTTTAATTTTGTGTAATGCATTTTTATTATAAAATGTAAATGTTAAAATATTACAATGGATAGAATTTCACAATTTTTTGTTTTTTACCTAGTCAATTTCATTTTTTTTTTTTTCTTGATTCAGTCTAAGATATGGCTAGGTGTAGAAATCCGCAGTAAATTCTCTATGGTATATTGTAAAAACAAGTAATTCTAAGGGTTTGAACATCTATATCGTTACAAGTAGATGACTATCGTGAAAAAGTCTTAAGATAGTCTATGCTGTAGAATAAATAGTACCTGATTATAAATGCACACTTCTGTTTGTGCTTCTATAATTCTAGTAGGTGATAAAGAACCAAGTTCAGATGTCCACCTGAATCATTCCTTCTGGAATAAATGTGATTATGTCTGTTAGGTAAAAAAAAAAAAATTAAAATTATTTTATTTATTTGTTTATTTTCACAGATAGAGAAAGAGGGAGAAAAAAAGGCTGTGCTAGGGCCTCTTACCACTGCAAACGAACTCTAGACCCATGCACCATTTTGTGCATCTAGCTTTACATGAGTACTAACGAATCACCTTAGCTGCTTAGCCATCTCTCCAGCCCCTCATTGTTTAAAGGGACTAGAACATGGAAATGGTGCAACAGGAGAGCTCTCCCATGGGAGAGGAGACTGGCTGCAAAGCCAATGAAACCAATTTTGTGTATTCTGTTTTGCCTAAAGCCTTTCCAAACCAAAGAAGTAATTTTATCATACCAGATGGAGAAATACAACACTAATAAGCCTGTAAATGCTCTGAAAAACTACACAAAGTCTTAAATAGTAATATATCTAATAGATGTTATTTAGATTTCCTAATGTCAGCATGTGGCACTATAAGACCTCTTTTATCTGAACCACTAGTGACTGTATGTAAATTTACCTTGCCAAACAGAGCATACATATTTCTCATTGTTCTGCAATTTTTTTGCTGTACTTTTGTCCAATGGAAACAGTAAGATAGATTAATGTACATTTTTGTAGTGTCTCCTATTGTCACACACTGAGAAGTTCCCTCTTAAATGGCTAGATCAATGGTTGACTCTGTTTTGAAGCTGGTGTCTAAGAAAGTGTTTAAAAAGAACCAAGTTCATGCTCTTAACATCCTTAGAAATCGGTCCTCAAAGGCCCATGCACCACTTGTCAATCTCACATGGACACTGCCAGGTAACAACAAAGACCATGAAAGTTGCTTGTAAACTGCTTTGAATTGGAGAGATTTACTTCCTCAATAGACAAGAACAGAGGATTTTTTTTAATAAAATGAAATTCAATTTTATAAAGCTATCTGAATCTTTTTAACTGCTTTCTTTAAACATGCATAGTAAAATCTTTCATGAGAATTCATTAAGCTTCAAGGTCATTTAGGAGAAAATCGTAAGCACATCAGTGATAGAAGTGCTTTGCATTTAGTGCAGGTGTTTGCCTAGCAAATAATATCTGTAAAGACAGGAAATTCATTCATTCATTTTCTTTTCATTACTATTACAACTAGGAAGAAATCTTAAAGCCCATACCTTCATTCACTTTGGATTGTGTAATTAATGGTACATTATTCATTTAATAAATTATGTTCATGTCACTGGTTATTTTCAAATTCATAATAAAGGGACACAAAGAAGGATGGAGGGAAAGAGGGGGATAAAAATCCTATTATTCCTGATCACATCTTAAGTATTCAGGTTTATGTCAGTAACTTAGGCTTTACATTGACAAAATGCTTTAAGCACATTTAAAACTTGAGCTTTGGGGACTGGAAAGATGGCTCAAAAGTTGAGGAGCTTTCCTGCACAGCCTAAGGAGTTGGGTTCGATTCCCCAGTACCTATGTGAAGCCAGATGCACAAAGTGGCACATGCAACTGGACATTGGTTACAGTAGCTAGAAACCATGGTACACCCATTTATCTGTCTTCCTCTCAAATAAACACGGTATTTTTAAAAAATATAAAAACTTTTAAAATCTTCACTTACTATGTTTTGTAATATATGTTCACGCTTAGTTTAAACTTGTTCAGAACAAACCTATGAAATATATTTGAAAATATAGACTTTTCATTAGTTGTGGAAGTATATTCTTGATAGAGCAAGAATCTGAGATTATTCAGAAAGGTTTCTAAAATTTCAACCGTAAAGATTTTTTTAGAAAAACGTAAGCATATATATTAATGTACAGATATATTGAATGAAATTATGTTATACAAACGTGTGAGGATAATTTAGTATATTTGTGATCAGTTTCTAATTTGTGGAATAATTTTCTGTTATTTCAAACATGATAATGAAAGATTTTTTTTTAAGAAAATAATAGTAAATGACCACTGAACTGTAAACTGCACTCTCATCTTCTTAATCAGTATACATTGTTTATGGAAAGAAATACACACACACACACACACACACACACACATACACACACACGCACACACACATATATATATTACATTATATATCATAAAATGTTACATATAATGCAAATATATATATATATATATATATACGTATACACACACACACACACACACACACACACTGTATTAGTAAAAAAAAGTCCCCACTACATAAAACAAAATAGCTTTAACTCAAAATAATGCACAATAGCAAAACATAGTTTGTATTAGATTATCTTATCTGCTATTTCTTAAAGACAAAGGGGTAGTTAGTCTTGATTACCCATAATCTTACATCATAGTTTTGTATAATTAGGTTTGATTAATAGTTAATTGGTATTGCTCTTCTTTCAATATTAATTTTCTAAAAATATATTAACATACTTCCTCCCTTGATAAATAGAGTAAAATAAACATCCTCAGAAACATAATTTATACCCCTACTTTATTCATTACTTAAACATAATTTGGGATTATTATCTGTTTTAAAATGTTTAAAACATTGAAAATTCTGTATTTTTTTCATCTGTTTTCTCATATTTAGAAACCCAACATAGGTACAGAGAATGTCTATGTAACATGCATAGGGAAAACTATGTAATAAAAACTTAAAATAAAATATTCGACAAATAAATAAAAATACATTTCATTATATTATTTTATTAAAGTTACTAGGGTTGTCTTTCATCTTTGAAGGTTCATTTGTGATAGTTAGAGTATGACTTGACTTTTTATGTCTTTTGCACATATTTAGATGGTTAGTTAATTTTTTCACCACTGTCTAATTTTCCATGATACATATATTCCATGATTTATTTATTTCACTATTGACAACACTTAAGTGTCTTTCAGGCTTTATTATATTTTAGTGCATTTATTTATTTATTTATGAGAAAGAGAGAAACAGGCTGAGAGAGAGAGATAGAGAGAGAGAGAGAATAGGTGTTTATTTTACTCTATTTATCAAGGGAGGAAGTATGTTAATATATTTTTAGAAAATTAATATTGAAAGAAGAGCAATACCAATTAACTATTAATCAAACCTAATTATACAAAACTATGATGTAAGATTATGGGTAATCAAGACTAACTACCCCTTTGTCTTTAAGAAATAGCAGATAAGATAATCTAATGCAAACTATGTTTTGCCTATTCAAAGGAACTTCAGACACATATGCCACCTTGGGCATCTGGTTTATGTGGGTACTGAGGAATCAAAACTGTGTCTTTAGGCTTCTCATGTAAGTGCCTTAAACACTAAGCCATCTCTCCAAGGCCCAGCTAGCTAATCTTAGTTAATATTTGTATGTGATTGCCGGGCTCCACCGGCGGGGGCAGGTAGTGCTGAGGGGAGGACCAGGCCTGCTGGTTCCTCCCGAGGGGTTGAGGAGGAGATGAGCGTCCGAGGACTCAGACCTCTCCTGGCCACCGGAGAAAAAACACACTGAGTCGGGAGTCTTGTTGAAGCAGGAACTCGATTTATTGCTATGAGCAGTTGCCTACATAATGTTGGGAACGAAGGTGGGGATTTTAGGACGGGGGGGGGGAGGTAAGGACCAATAGTAAACTGTGACTGTTGAAATGATAATTTCAACTGCCATGCGGAGGTGGCAGGCAAGAAGCCATTAGGCGTCTTGCTGAGTCCTAGCTGACCAGAGACAGGTTGCCAAACTTTAGCTAGGCTCAGGAAGTTCCACTAGGCCTCATGCCTGGGCCTTTCAGGGCCCAACAGTGATAAATGGAAACTTTCAACTTTGGATTTAGATTATAGTAGCTTTTCCCCCATATTTTAAAAATTATGGTTAATATTTTATATAGAAAATGTTTTATAATTGAACATATTAAACAATTCTTCAAAAAGATCTACCACTTATTTCAATTTATTTTAATTTTAAAATATTTAATCATTATTTTATGAAATGTCATTCACTCTGGATTTTTTTTTTACTAGAATTTTCTTATTGATATTTAAATGTCCCTCTGTCTTAATGAATTTTATTTGTTTATGGATCAGTTTACTTGATTTTTATATACAGTCTATTGTTGTTTAGATATAAAAATGATCCTCATATACTCATATGTGGGAACACTTGGTCCCCATCTGATGGCAAAGTTTTGGAAGGCTGACGTTAAGATGTGGAGTCTTTCCAGAGAAAGTGAGTCACTGGAATGGCTTTTGAGATCTTATAGCCTGCCCTCACTACCTATTTTCTCTGTTTCCTAGCTGTGAATGTCATATAACAACTAGTCCCCTTCTCCTACTGCTATGCCTTCCCTACCATAATGGAAAATATTTGCTCTTACTATACCTAAAATAAACCCTTATTTCCTTAAACTGCATCTATGATATGAAATAATTAATATGATATATGACATTTTATGAAATATTACATATGATATGTGATATAATATATGTAATGAGACAGGATGTGATATGACATGATGATGTTATGTGATGTGATTTGATGTGATATATATTTATTTGGACATAGTAACAAGGAAAGCAATTAATGTAGTCACTATCAATTTCAGTTATGCTGCTATGGTACTAATTTTATAATGTCTATTAAATAAAACTAATACTACTCCTCTTCTTATTCCAATTCTAAGGAATTTACTTATTAAGAGTATCTAGGAGGGAACATATTGTTTGGTGTCCATTGTCGCACAAGTAAGTCCATCGACTCACGGAATGTGAGGCAAAGTTTTATTGGGTAGAAAAGAAAGAAAAAGAAGAAAGCAGGTGCATCAGGTATGCATCCCAGAGGTTGGTATCTCAGGATGGAGGCCCAAACTGTTTGGAGTATCAGATTTTATTGGAAATAACCACATGATGTTTATAGTAAAAACAGGGTGGGAGTTAAAGCACAAAGTTACATTCTGTTAAACAAGAGGGAGGTTTTTCAAGAAGTCACAAGGTAACAGGTCATATAGCAGAACTGAGGCAAGAAACATTCTATGCTATGTAATCTCGAAGATATTTAGAAACAGAGATACAGGAAGGTCATGTTACATTGCACAGAGGGATCTTCCCATTTCTTAAGTAACAGTAAACATCTGCATTGCACAGAGGGATCATTCCATTCCTTAGGTAATCGTAAACATCTACATTGCACAAAAGATTCATCCCATTCCTTTCACATTCCATTTTCCAATATAACTTTTTGAATTGAAGGCTAGAGTATTATTTGGATCAAAAGAGTAAACTGTCGTGGGGTTCTATCCCTAACAGCTCAAGCAAATAAATGAATCACAGAGGTAGGTAGAAGCAGCAGATTCTTGGAAAAGTTCATAAAACAAAGACAATAATAAAAATCCTACTGAGGAGCTGGACGTGGTGGTGCATGTCTGTAATCCCAGCACTCAGGAGGCAGAGGTAGGAGGATCACCATGAGTTCAAGGCCACCCTGAGACTACATAGTGAATTCCAGGTCAGCCTGAGCTAGAGTGAGACCCTACCTTGGAAAACCAAAAAAAAAAAAAAAGAGAGAAGATCAATACTGCCCTCATGTTAGCATGCTGAGTTTCCTGTTATCACAAACAAAACAAACAAATAAATAAACAAAAAATAGACATCATTCTAAGGCCTTAGCACCTACGGAGGCAAGGTACAGAGCAGCTTCTACCAACTATCCTAATCATAACTACCTTATTTACTTCCACACACCTTTCTTCACATTTGTGACTGATGATTAATTCTAGTTCAAACCCCAGTGTTTTAAAAGTGAAAGTGGCCACATACCTTGAAGGTGAATAGCAGTTCATGATTGCCAGAGTGTTTTGGTTTGAATCGGATGTCCACAAAACTCATTTGCTTTGAATGTGCTGACCGCAGCAGGCAACAATTCTGAGATGGAGGCTTGCTGGGAAAGTTGTGTTGCTGGAGGCAGGTTTTGAGTGTTACAATTAGCTTCTCCTTTTCCTGAGAACTCACTACCTTGCTGCTATAAGTAAGGAGTGATGTCCAGCCTCTACTTATGCTATGTTATCCCCTGCCATCATGAAGCTGCCACTCAAGACTGTAAGCCAAAATAAACTCTTTCCTCTCACCAGCTGCTTTTGGTTGGGTTTTTGATCTAGTAATTACAAGGTAAATATGACAATTAGGCTAAATGTTGTAGAACACACAGCACAGACAGCTTGTTTTA